>JASERS010000002.1:54379855-56879855 GCA_036711965.1 Onthophagus sagittarius | reverse complement strand
ATTGGAGCACCTTACAAAAATTTAATAACTCTACGTCCCGGCGCATCCACCATTTTTACTAAACATTTATTTTAAGTTACAATATTGTGATAAATAAATAAAGTATACGATATTTGTTAATAACACTAACAACAACAGTAGGTAAATATACCCCTCACATAATTGAAACGGAAGTGCGGAAGCACAAGTGAGCACATATTGTATCACGTGATAGGAGAAAATCCCATACCCGGCTTTATCCAGCAATATTGTCAACGCGGGTACAAACCCGCATTCATTACGATGTTTGTGTCCCGCTATTCGTCCTACGGTCGAAAGGTATTTGTTCGATTTATATACGAGAATTGCTTTGTTATAATTCGCCCTGTCCGAGCTTCGATCATAATTTTATTTTGATACACGTCCGTTTTCCACACACGTACGGATCAAGTTTTGAAAACAGCCAATTACTCCAATACCGTATTTTTCGACAGGATTAATTGGATGACAAGCGGCTGTAATAAGTATATCACATGTACAAGGCCGAATAATAAACTCATGTTTCAGTAAACTGTGTCGAACCGGTGGAAGTGCGAAATTAGTCCCAAATCAATCAGCCGGCCGTGTAACCATTTTATTGGGGCGCCAATTGAAAAGTATGCGGAAAATCGGGCCGAAATATGTGACTGGCCTCAAAATTGGAATTCACGGTAATCCAGCCTGATATTTCCGCGAGCTGGAATTTCAAAATTAGCACGTCCGGATCGTTCTCGTGTAACCTCACCTGGTGGTTCGCCTAGTGACGCACTTTGTAAATACGCTTTGGATGTGTATGGCTTAAATGCGAATTCGTCTCTTTGGTTATCATGCGGTTACACACTTGTTATTCTGGGTACACAATAAAACTTGCAAAATCCGATTAGGAAAATTCGTATTGACTCAATATCGATTTTTTAGTTATTAATGGTAATGTTAACTCAGAGATAATTATCATATTTATGGGAATTTTTATCATAAAGGAGAGATTTCCAGCAAAAAAGCAACGCTGTGTCTTGTATTTTATCTCGGCGCTTTGAAGGTAGCCCCACATAAAAGACCACTCCAGGTTTTACGTCCAACACGGAACGTTTCCCCCAGTTTTCTCCCCCCGTGCGGGGTCGTTCCGCCGTCGATTGCGGTTAGAGGTCAGCACCAGTTGCCTCCGTCCGTTGTTGGTGCACTATCAAAGAGTGACCACCGTCCTTTGTCTGAAAGCTCACCGACGTGGCACAATTACACTAATTATATTTCATGTTTGCTGGCGTTACGTCCTCAAAGTCCGAAACTAAATAATCCAATTCTATATTTGCGCTGGTAGAACCGGAGGGTGCGTGGCATTCAAAAGTAAATACCTTTAATAAAAGGATAACAGCCAATTAGGGCGCGTCGTCGCCTCGTCGCTTAATTAGCAAACACGCCAACAAGAAACGGAACAGCGTAAGCCCGCGAATGATGTTGAACAAACCGATTGTATGGAAAAGTTGTTCGTTCCACGTTAACATATTCGGAAATCTCAGCTCAAATAAACATACAGGTAAATAGAATTGATTGTACAGGTGACGTCGTTCCCAAAACGCGAAGCTTTCGAAGCTTGCCGCCACCATAAACCGAGTTGCCTCCGCCTTAGTTCCTGCACAGTGATGCCGGTGCACTGTATTCAAATGAGCTCCTTATGGTCGAGATCGGATGCGATTTAAATAACGAGAGATGTTTGTGCGGAAACTGAGATAGGACGCGTTTCCAACAGCTTCGTACATGTTCAAATACACGATGAGAGTATGTTCCATCGTAAACGAAAAAAAAAATTTAACTTTGTTGCAAAAGTTTCATAATCAACATCTTAATTAATAGAATAAAGCAATTATAATTACAGCTCAATAACCAATTTAAAATAACAAGCATAATTTTGACAATGATGATTACACGATATGAAAAACTAATTACCACCCGTAAATTAACGTATACCATTGGTCCCCATTCTGCGGTTAAAGTTGGTTAACGGGGTAAATAATAATAATATGTAATTAAACTAAACAGGGAGTCGGTTTGAATAATAAACTCAGCTAGCTGATATATAAATAAATTATGCAGCCGGAAATATAATTTTGTTTACGCCCGAAACATAAACCTCCCATTAAAACTTTGAAACGAAATTAAAAACGCAGAACACGATAATAACACTTTGTCCGGCTACTAAAGTAAAGATACTTTAAAACTTCATTAACGTTTGTGTATCGTCGTAAAGGGAACTCGGCTGCCTACTCACCAATTCCAGTGGTTTCCGAGAATCCCGACCGATCGTACCATATCTGAAATAAACGGGAAAAGAAATTAGATAATTACGAAAGTGATTCTAGACTGGCGCCCGCGATCGCGCCATAATCGTAAAATTTTAGGCACCTTTGTCGTCGACCGCAATCCGAGTGACAAAAACTAAAACCAATCTTCGATATCCGTAAAGTGGCCGTGTCGATTTCGATATAAGAAAAGAGCTGGAAAGGAATTTCAAATGGGAGACGGCGATGTTTCTTTTTACGAGGTCGGAATAAATTTATACAACAATAATAGTAAGTACAACTATAATTTGTGATAAAAGAATAAAAAACGGTGTATAGTACTTATGTAGTGCGGTGAGAAAAGTAACCGAAAAGAAAGAAACGAAATTGAACATCCCGTGAGTCCAATTAAGATAAGATCGGCTCCTACAAACAATCCGCGGAGGCCGTATCAATTCCGAAGAACCGAATCGGATTTATACGATTTCCTCGCATTTGAAGAGACTACGGTTCTGAATGCAACCGGGGGATTCATTGTTTCCATTTTACGGGGATTCCTGGATAGAAATTGAGATAAGGTAGCAATTAGGAAAAATCGAAAGGGATAAAATTGCATTAGGTTTAGGTAAGATGAAAACGGAGTTTGCGGTAATCTAACTAAGAACCTTCGGATTTACAGAATACTAAAAACTAGTTTATTGCAAAGAAAATTTATCTTCAAACATTTTCAATCATAATAAAAACCTCGATTTAACAGGTCTGTAAAATATTTTTATCAATCAATATAATTCAATTAGTATATTTAAATATTATTCAAATATTATCAAATTGGTCTATTTCAAGTTTATGATTAAACTTAGGGTATTCCCCGAATTGTCAACAATTAATGATCGATTCTTTATTTATTGTAGTGATTTATTGTATATTTATTGTAGATTTTGCATTCTTTTAATTTATTGTACTATGACAATCAATGTTGTTGTTTTAAATGGGATTCATGTTTTTATTACATATTTTGATAACTCTTTTTTGATACCATTAAACATAAATTTGTGCGCTTTGTATTAACTTACCCATATATCATTGACATTTCGATTATTTGTCGATTATATATATTTAGTTAAATTGTGAATTTAAACGTCATTTCACCACCTGCTATGATTTTAATTTACTGATTTAATATTTTCGTTGTACGCATTCTCTCTCGATTTGTTTATACAATCATATGATTCAATGTGTATGATTTTCAAAAGACAGTAACTTAATATCATATTAATGCACAACGGTTAGATTGGTATTTGAGTTGAATTGGGTTGGGTTGGATTGTTGAAAAACCACAGATGTATCTCATTTATAATAACAATGTTGGTTGACATAGATAACAAAATATAGCAAAACAGAAAATGATGCAAATAAGCAAACATCGTTAAGTATTATTTGTGGTGTTTGTGGTTACGTTATGTTTTTCAAAAGACTGTAACTTAATATCATATAAATACAGAACTAGTTAAATGTTACAATGTATCAAATAATATATTTCACGGTACATTAAAGCCGTTTAAAAAGCATAATCTCGAGCGACTTGAAAGACATCGGCCGACGTAAGTGTGGTTCGTGACACCTAGGATACAATTAATAACAAAACTTTTACTTGAAATGTTTTTTTTTATATAAAACCACAAATGGCGAAGCTATTGATTATATTCCAGACATTTGGTACATCTAAAACGAATCTTTAAGTTTACGAAGATCAGTGGCTACCACAAATTACTTCTAGGAAAAGTCAAAATAAAATCTACTAAAAGTATAAGTTATGTAGAACACGAAAATAAAAACTAAACGCAATAAGTATGAGATAAATCCACTAAGCAACTAAATCAAAAGTGACATATGACAGAATAGAGAACAAACCATTAGAAGAAGAGGATGATATTAATAACAGCTGAGACGAAGTAAAGCGAAATATCAACGAAGCAGCTATTGAAGCACTGGAAACATGAAAACACACCAAGAAAGAGCAAGATCCAACAAGATCCCCTGGTTTTGTAAGAAAGTTTAGAAACACTGCAAAAAGAAAAACCTAAAATATTGGACGATGCAGCCTCCAGAAGATTGCCAAAATACAAAATGATACAAAAGAATTCAAGATATCCAACACACTAGTGGAAAAAACTGATTTTTACAGGCTCCTAGGGTGTGATTAAGGTCCTAAAGAAAAACACATGACTTAATTTGGGCAAACTACTTGATGAAGTTATACAAATAACAACAAATCGAAATAGAACTTAACACACCTCACATTACAATTACCGACAAAAAAAGACATAAAAAGTAGGAATTATCAATGAGAGATTCAGATTTTTTGCTGAAATATGGAGAAGAGAATAGAACACAACTGAAAATTGTCATAAATCAGATATAATAGAACAATACTCCTATCGTTGTGTTAATACCGAAAAGATTTTGGAATTACAAAGATCCGAATTTAACCATGCTTTTGTAAACATGATTTGTAAATTTTTGAGTTAGAGAAAAACGTTGATAAGTTTGAACTTAGTAAAAAGACAAAGATTTAGCATGGATGCAGAGCGTTTGTAATAATGATTCGATAAAATTTTTGGTATCAAGAGTGATTATTCTTGTAGGGGCCTAATGTTGTACATTACATTATATACACTTACTTATCGGGTAGGTGGACACTTGCATCGCGACCCAAAACATGTATTATACCCGATAGATAATGTTATCAAATTTCACCGTGCAGTCCTTAACGTCTAGTTCTTAACAAACATTTATATTTTGCTGGGTGAAATATTTAATTTGAAAAATATTTGATCCCTAGAGGAGATAAACTGTCTCCTCGTCTCCTCGTCCTCTGCACATAGGCAGCATACAACCTCGTCGGCCCAACAGGTTACCGTGTATCTCTAATTGACAGTACCCACTAAAGATACCCACTAGAACTCTTATACAGCTAGGAGTAAGTCTTACAGTATTCCCAGGTTAGACAGTGTCGATGTCAATAAATAACTACGCTTGTTTCTATCCAGAAGAACTGGTCCACAGTAGGTGAGGACTTTCTTCAGCTCACAGTCCAATCTTGTGCTTTTCATAAACGCATTAGCGCTGCTCTCTTGTGCTAACTCATCTGCCGCTTCATCACCAGCAACTCCAAAAAACCGGAGACCCAGATCAGAGAAACTCTGTTATCATTGCTGAATATGTTTAAAGTTTCCTTACAGTCATTAACCACAGCCGATACCGTTTTCACGACTTGGAGAGCGACTTGACTGTCTGAGAAATATCTTATAGTCATGTTCCTCACCCCTCTCTCTAGAAGTGTTTTTCCTCCCATGTCAATAGCAAATATTTCTGCCTGCAATACCGTACAATAAGTACCCAGGCTGTAAGCTTGCTGGATCTGAAGTGTCTGGAAGTATACTCCTGCCTAACTCCATCCGGCATTTTTGATCCATCTGTGAACATACAAATATTTGCCTCAACCAGTGAATCTTCATTTTCAATCCAGGACTGCCATTCAGGGTATTTAATCTGCTATCGAATATTAAGCACTGATAAGACAAAGCGGAACAGGTTTGAACATATTGCTTAAATCTGTAAATAGTAGTTTTGGCCACATTATCTATATGCACATGCAAAACACTTAAGCCAAGCACTAACAACGGCTACTCATTGAATTCTTAAAAGTTTGTTGATAACTGAACTTTTCCATATCAGACGGCCTCTCCATATGTGATCATAGATCTAACATAGTCACATAGAGCCATACCACCTTTTAGTGTTAAAATTCCCTGCAGATGTTCCATGAGAGAGTTTCTCTCGAGAGATTCTCTCCGTTACATCAAACGATATAAGGATATCCTGGACAAACAGATTCCTTTGACCATAACGACAGTGTGATCAGCAAACGCTTGTATTTCTGCACCAACGGCTTTGACTATCCCAATCAGATCATCAACCAGTAGGAACCAAAGCAGGAGGATAATACCCCTTCTTGCGGGCAGTCATCACCCGACCTGAAGCGTATCATGTCACCGGGTAGTGAACAGGAAGCAATTCTACTCATCAAGAGCAGCTCTTTCAAGATATTTTGGTATATATAGCATTGTTAAATGCACCTTCTATATCCAGAAACGCACAAACCAGGACTTTTTTATCCTGGAGTCTCGTAGATACCCTACCAACCAAACTGTGTAGAACCAACAAAATCTGAGTTGGGTTGGGTTGTGTTGTGTTATGTTGCCTACAAAACTGTCTCCAAGGAAGCATTGCAAGTGATGACAAGCTCACTATCAATTGAACTAATGACTTGAGAAGGGGTGAGTTGGGTTGGGTTCGATCTTCCTTTGCCGCGAGAGCAGCAAATCGAACCTCCCTGGAGAAGGAGATAGTTCAAGATTAGAACAACCGATAAAGTGGGAAGATGGACTAAACGGATAATACTTGGATTGGAAACATGGCTATCTCGACGAAAGTGGAAGCAAACTACTTTATCAATCAGTTTCAGAGACTATCTCTTTAAACACAACATAGATGATGTAGACAAAATACAGGAAACCTGGAAGAAATTATGAACTGCATTAAGCCCAAGGAACTGCATTAAAGATATGATGGCATGTTAGAGAAGGTGGAATACAGTAGAGATGTTTGTGACGGAGGTCATAGTCGCGAAGCAGGCAGAGGAGACAGCGTAACAGAGCAGTATGTAGGTATGGTGATGAAATGACGGCATAGTGTTGTTATAATTTTGCCTTCAATACCGGTGTAATACTGGGATTATTTGTCTGGGATCTCGGTTTTTGGGATCCCGGGATTCCGGAATTGCAAACTCCAGTTGTACACACTCAAATACATGGTTTTCCCACCTTATCATGAATCCACATAGCAAAAATGATCATTACCAAACCAGAAGCACAGAATAAACAGAAACAACAGCCACGGCGGTTTCTATAATGTTCAATAATTTAAATTTAAGGTTGTAATAAGTAGCCGCCTTGTGACTACCTCACAAGGCGGCTACCATCTTATAGTTCGAATGATACTTGTATGTTCTTTTGGAAGTTTAACAATTGCAATTTAATGACTTGGAAAAATTTTAATTTTAGTGCAGCAGCCGATTGACATCAACCGATAAAATTATCAACCGATTTATCGTAATTACCTGGGTTTATTACATCATTACTAATTGAGTAATGTCAGTTTTTATATCACTTCGCGAAATGATGGAATTACTGTTAATGTATTCTTTAATGAGGATGACTAATTTTATATGTTTTTCAAAATGATATATGTTTGAGAAAAGAATTTCTTTAATAATATCACAAAGGTTAGAAAGGTGTTAAATTTTAATAGACCGCAGTCGCAAGAACAAAATCAATTTTCGAGTTGTCCATAAATTTTACACACTTTCCGCGGTTCCTTTCAGACTCGTTGCGGTAAAAGGGTAATATTTTCCAGATTAACGTCGACGCCCACAAAGAATCCGTTGAATTACGAGCCGCGGCGGTGGCGTCTGCGCCGCTTTTTCCGCCAGCAGCGCGAGATTTCAATTGATATTTTATCGTCGGTTGAGATTAAGCACCCCAGACGGTAAGCCGGTGGGCGCGCACCTATTATCTTCTTCGGCCATCGGCTAACGGGTGTTTTACGGTCACGGCGTGTCCCATTAGACCGACTACATACATTTAATATCGCGTCTGCAAGACGTACCATCTTTCCGTTTAGATTTTCTTTAAATCCGAAATATCGTTTACCATTTGCAATTCTCCGTGAAAGCGACGCTAATTTAATGTCGACGACCACAACGACGACGCTACTCGGTAAACACCGCATTCCGCATTAGATTAATTAAGCAGATTGTCCGAACGGATAATTAGGGGTATCCTGCGGAGCGTATCCTAATTGATAGGCGTGACGACATAATGTCGATAATTGCAGCGGCGTTTTCGTGTCAGCGGACCTCAGAAAAGAACTCAACGACCCCATCTATAGTAATGGCAACAGGTCCATGGTAACTCATCAAGTCAAGTGTTTTTCTTATCAATCCCATTTGATCATTCGATTCCGCATGCGATAACTATATTGTTTTTTGCTCTTTCGCCTCTAATGAAGTGGTCGCAAATTAATCGTTGATAGATGCGATAAACAAGATTTCTCTTCAAACTTGATGTAATGATTAATTCCGTCTTCAATTGATTCATGTATTATGCATCATATAATATAGGAAAATTTACTAAGTGTGCAGGATAAGTAATTGATATCCCACGGTGATAGATAATAATCGTTTAATCATGTATCCCTAAATCGTTTAGGGTTTCTCACACGCCCGTACCATCAAATTATTTAACAGGAGAAAATTGAATACCTTCGCACCTCTTCGTATACGTCGTTTATACGGTCGTAAACCTACTCACGACGATTTAGGATAAGCTGAATATCTGCTAATCGACAAGATGTCTTAGTCGTTTTATTTATCGTCTATTATTACGAGTCAATGTGAAAACGTAAATACGATCCATTCGAAAGTTGAGTGCAAATTTTTGTTTAATGCCGTATAAGATTTGTTTAAGTAATTGTTCGGCAAATACTAGGATTGAAGAGAAATCGTTTTACAATAATACGTTCTAAATTATAATTCTAATTATAAAATTCCCCGGACAAAATGAGATAATAAACGTCATCTTTCTTTTGGTGAGCACTTCGAGTGCAATTAATTTTTTATTAGACGTTGCTGTCGAGGTGAGACTCAGTTAATTGGTCGTGAAATTGACACCTCCCCGTCGTTTCTAGGACCGTTGTCCTTCCGGGGGTTGAACCCCAACCGGATAACGATTTTTATCCGAACTATCTTAATTATTCCCGAGAGACCGGCGGTCAACTTTTCAAAAAGTTTCCACGTACCGGCTCAATAACCTCCCAAAACTCGATTTATCTTCTCAATTGGATCTACCGCTTTACGACCGCCTTGTTTAGAAGTATAATTTATGAAGTACTCGCCCCTAATCAAACGCGCTCGTGGGGTCTTATCTACGATCTTTTTTCGAGTCCTACCTGGACTAGAACAAATCGTCTCCGATTCTCTTGTATAATCGGTGTATAGATTTCGACGTAACCAATAAACTTGGAATTTTAATAGATACCGACATAGATTGATGCTCGTCAAACGAGAACTAGTTCACGCCTTCAATTCATTCAATTAAGCCGCATAAAACGGGCGACATTAACTTGGGCTGTTTTATTGAACCAAATTTGAAAGCATTATCTACTTTAATCGTATTTTATTTTTTAACGTTACCATATTTTTCTATGCATAGTAAATTCTTTGCGCGCTTTTTCGTATAAAAGCAAGTCGGTCTTGTCAGATACGGATCCGGACGTCAGACAGCAAAGTGTTACGATGATGGAACTCGTTCTTGAAGGCCAAGTGTTCCAAGACCTCGAGATTTACCCGCTCTCAGGTGCCAACGCTGTCATGCGATATTGCGGTTGGGTTGGCAACAGTGCGGATAGAGCTGCGCCGTGTCGTCACGGTTCGCGAGATATTGCGCCGCCGAAACGGCAATTTGTATCTGGATTACCCTTTTGGAATTCCGATCCTTTGACGTTTGAAAAACGGCAGAACGACGCACCCGGAAACAAATTGCTTTATACGCGGACAGATATGACTTACAAAGAATCCCGCATTCATAATATTATCACTATATCATTCAATTATCCCTTATTTTGTTTGATGTATGTAAGTCAAAAGGTTCAATAGGTTCTTGATATACAATAAGGGAACTCCGGATTTGAAACTTATGATGGTTTTCATAACCCAGTTTCCGGGTTATGAAAAAGAAAAAAAGCCCAAAACCAAGAATACATAAACGATAATAGAGAGGTTAAAAGTTTTGGCAAGTCAAAGAAAGGTAGGAATGAAAGGAAGGCCACGAGCTAAGTGAAACGATAGCGCAAGAGAGATCTTATCAACTACAGTTTCCTCCAATCTTGGATGGAGGCATGAGGATGGTTGATATGATTAAAGGACCTCCTACGAGTATAAATTATGATAATCATGATTCCATGTAAGCACAGTTCGTTAGAAAACTTTGATATTTCAATATATCCCCGATTCATCAATGTTGAAAAGTCAGAAATTGGGAATAATTATGATAGTCATAAGTTGGTTATTATCATGAAATAAAAATCTATACAAACAAATATTTATTACCTAACTTTGATTTATCAATATGCTCTCGAATTATATAATCGTCAGTGTTGAGAAGCAGAAGCTGAAGGAAACGCAATTTATAAAAATTATTGAAGCGAAAAGCATAGAAAAAGATTCAAGTTTTCATTTGGTGTGCTTAGTTTTTTTCTACCTGCAACAATAAAGAAGATATCTAAAAAACTAAAGACTACCTTTCTTGTTGTATCCTTATTTAACACAACATTTAGCGAGCTAGTGAATATAGCTGATAGACAAAAATATTTCATGATTATTTTATGCTACTGAGGAAGTATATAAACTAACGTGATATGGATTTAAAATGATCTCATTTTTGAGTTCTGCCATTGAGTCGATAGAGTATAGTAGTACTCTATGTACATCAAATGACAGTAAGTGAAAATACCAATAAAGTAGCGTTTATTTATATTATTTTATGTGACTATACTACATTGAATATACAACATTTATATCCCACTTTTAAGCACATTTATGTTGCCAAGTCAATGTTAATAGTGTCAGTATTTCTAGTTCTGTTAGTCCTTAGATCACCGAGTTCAATATTGTCACGATTCAGGGAGAGTCCCTGAATCAAGCTTCCATTGTCATCTTCTCTATTAAACCTTGATGCTGGAGAGTAGATATTTCTGCTCATCCGATTTCTCAGAAAATTATGTAACTAAACACACACTTTGTGTTGTTTTTTTTTTGGGTGCGAGTAGTATATGTTTTCTCAGTATTCTAATAACAGCCGATAAAATTCCAAACGCATTCTCAATTACTCTTTGCATACAAGAATGTCGATTATTACGCTCTTTCAACAGATCCCTTGAAATGTTTACCAGGAAACGGTCTCATCACATTCTCAAAAAGCGCAAAAACAGCATATGCTACTACATCAAATTGTACTATTATCTACTTCTCTACCTGGCACCTAGCACTTGGTAAATTAAGTTTCTTTTTTTGGAGAGCACTATAGAAATCAGTACTTGTAAAACCTTCTCCATGTACAGTACATCCTTGCACACTAATGTAGCAGTACAAAAAAATATAGTTTGAAACATAGAGAGACGTGAAGACTATACTAAAATTATGTTTATAATTGAAATAAAGGTTTCTAATGATGTTTGATGTCTGAATATATATGTGTTACCATCCAAGGCGCCAACGTAATTAGGATAATTCCATCTCGATTCAAATTTGTCTGCTATGTTACGCCAATCTTCCTTGTTTTGGGAAATCTAAGACAAAATCTTTAAATCAATTTAATCAATAATCTTTTATTACTTCATGAAAAAGATCGTGGAATGGACGATGATTTGGATTCTGAAGCATCTGAAAATATATCGCAAGAACCACACACATTGAAGGTACGTGACAAAATTATTCGTAAACGTGTAGCACCAACAAACATTTCAGTGTTAATGGATCAAGTACAAGATGCATATAATGTCATGAAACCTCTATCTAATCCACGTTCCGCAGTCCATTCTTCAAACCAACGAACCCAAATATTATATTTCAACCCACCTACACCGACAAATTCTTCTATATCGCCCACCTAAGTAAATTTTTCAAATCTACTCGCCCTAATGTATTGTTCTACTCAACCCCCCCAATAATGTATTCAAACCCACCTACTCCTATGCATTCTTCTAATACCCACCCAGTCTATTCTTCAAAACCACCCACCCTAATGCCATATTCGAATTCCCCTACTACAGTGTACAGTTTTAACCGACATAACATATCGTCTTCTTCCTCTCCTCAATCCATGGATTTTTTCACGAAAAATGTTTTTCCGATATGTTGTGATTGGTTTACACACATTTAGAATTATTTGGGACAACTTAGTCTTTGTTACGTTATGCTGATACATTAAGCTTCCATAGCTGTAACTCGTGGCTAAGACTTGTAAAGTTACAGGTAATTGTTCCTTTGGAGATACTTTATCATTCCTAATTCTTCCATTTTTTATAATAGGAAGCGCAATTAGGTAAAGTAGCCCTTCAAATTCAGTATGTGTCATATGAATACGAAGTTTTCGTATCCAGTTTGCAAGCGAAGATCATTCATATTTATTCCTTCTTTCATATTTATCTGCCATCAGACATGTACTGACAACAAAATGATAGTAAATATATTCAAGTGTCAAGTCCAAGTTCTTGTCAATAAGAAGAAGAAAAAGCTTAAGAAATTTTCTTCTGATTTTTCTGAAAATTTTTTGAACGGCTTTCCGTCTTTTCTTGATTCAAGAATTTTCACTAGATTCGCTCGCGTTTTGCTTTACTTTCTTTGAACAAAATGTTGATATTTCAAATGCCATGATGTGAAATGCCAATCTTTTTCAGAAACTGCTATTTATTAACCTGTTAACCGGGCCTGGTTAACAAGCTTACTGATTGCTGCATCGCGTTCGGTGTGAACGGAGAGGAAGTTTTCTCGTGGTCACCATCATCTTCCATGTTCTGCTCAGTTCCCACCCATTCATTCTGCCGACATTACTTCGATGCTGCTTTATTTCTATGGCTTCTCTTGTTAGTCTTTGATGATTGTTGTCGGCTTTAGCCAGCACCTTTGATTGGTCGAAGTTCATTTCTGTGTTCCTCTGCATAGCAATGTTCTACAACCGTCGAATACTGGGTCGTCCTCAGCCTCCTTCCCTTATCCTCCTTGATGCAGTAATCGATGACGTAAAACTTCTCAAAACTACACGATAGCGGATGAAGTCTATTTGTCCTTAGCTCTTAGAAGTGTGTTCTGATTTTTCTCTGGTTTTAGTTCTAGTGTTACTCACTACCGTTAGTGCTAGTGTTACTTCCAGTTTTACTTCTATGAAAATCTTGATATTTCTTATGGAATAATGCAAATACTACATTGTATTTATTGACATAAACATGACATTGGATGTATTAGAAATTTGGGCTCATTAACTCGACAATAAAATTGAGATGGACTATATAGTTCATATTCTCTTTCTGCATGGGGAAAAGTTTTAAAATCTGAGTTGATTTGGCGAAAACAGCACCAACGTGTTTATCCCGTTTTGTCAAAAATAGTAACTTCAGTGCAGGTAAATGTCGTTTTATGCCGGGGTTTCGTCCTAACAAACGCCAGCGGAAAAGAATTGGTTAGGTTTTAAAAAGATTAGGTTCCATGTCAAAATTCTAAGAGCAATCTAATGTGTTTACTTAATACATTTCCTATATACGTTCAAAATAAATAATAATCTTTTGATAGAATAATGCATTTTTTTAAATTTGTACTAATTCACCAGTTTGTTGGTACTCACTTAAATTCTCACATTTTTGAAAGAAAAGCATCCAATATTGCTTTGGAGATTTTTGCTTGGAAGCAAAAATTAAAGCAAATTTTTTGCTTCCTATCTTGCAGAATCATAGCATAAGGAATCATATATATCTCACAGAACTCATCTATTAACCTTTCTATAAAGAAAAAGCTGCGGCCGTTTCTAATATTAATACTCTCATCTAACACTTCTCCTTTGGGATTCTTGATTGAGGGCAATCATCTATTCTACCAACTCTTCAAATTCTTGGTATGAGAGGGATGAGTCATGCACGTCTAACAGTTTGGTCATATCTTCAGTTGTTACGCCTTCGAAGCCACATTCGCGTGTTGAAATCTGATAATGTCTTCGTATCTACCTTCTATACATCTGCATCTTGTATAAATTCAGGAAAAACTTTACGTCAAAAGTTGGTTGTCATTTCATCTCAAGCAAACTTCTATAATCGGTCTGATTGGAGTTAGTATCTATCGTTTTAATCATTGCTTTTAATGTTACGTGATCCTTGGCGGCTTTAAATTCAGGACTGCTATATTCTTCTCGTGAAATAAACGCTGTCAATGACAACTTCTTCCAATAGAGGCCTATTTCATCAAAATTGAAGACAATATAGAGGCTACTATACTACAATAGCAAAAACAACTTGTAAAAGTGAGTCTGGTATTACAATCGCGGCAGTTGGTCGAATCGGAGAATCCCATGCCGGCACTAACCTGAGTAATTGTGAAACTTTTACTTATGCTTGTGATACATGAATCTTGTTTTTGTCTTTGTTTTACTGGCTTGGCTGGCTCAAAATTACTTGCATCCTGTAACCAACACTAGCATCTACCAAGCGAGGAAAGTAAACCGATTCTTCGATTTCGGCCTAAAATAGGAATTTCGGCGAAGTTTCGGTTTCGGCTGTATTTCGAGTTTTTGGCCGAAACATGGCCAAAACCAAAACTACGCCCATAAAGGTTAATTGCAATCTGTTTGCACCAAAACATCAGTGAGAAAACATACTCCACCAGTACTATAGCATTGTACACTGTACTACTAAAACTAGCGGCAACACTAACGCTAGAGCTAACACCAGAACTTGAGAACTTGATAAACCAGAACTTGAAACATTAGTACTGTTGTACTATACAACAGTACACACAACAAGTACATACAAAAGTATACATTATACTGCTTCTAGTTCTACGTTTGGTGTTAGTTCTAAAGCTAGGTTGAAGGCCTAGTATTAGTTATACCTTCAGTTCCAGAAGAATTTAAAACAATCTAGAGTTAAACAAAAAGTAA
The DNA here is from genome assembly GCA_036711965.1 of Onthophagus sagittarius. Lineage (NCBI taxonomy): Eukaryota > Metazoa > Arthropoda > Insecta > Coleoptera > Scarabaeidae > Onthophagus > Onthophagus sagittarius. The sequence goes on along the minus strand of JASERS010000002.1, from coordinate 56,864,737 downwards.
AACTAGAACTAATACTAGACCTAGAACTAGAAAGATTCAGGTTTAGACGTGTGCCTGAATCTTTCCAGTTCTAGGTTTAGTGTTAGTTCTAGTTTTAATTGGATATGAGTGTACAGTAATCTAAAACCGAATAACAGCTAAAAGTAGAACTAATACCAACACTACAGCTAACACTAGACCTAGAACAAAAAAAATTGTTTAGCCGTACATCTCTTAGAATAGTTAATCCCAAATGTTTAACATAAGAAATTCTCAACTTAGAAAAAGCAAGTTTTTAATAACAATAATACAATTTACATGGTTGAATTTCGGTTTCGGTTTCGGCTCAAAACTGAGTTTCAGTCGGACATTATTTGCAATCCTAACTTACAAACGCTCGTGAATTCCGGGCATAAATCTAGGAATATATCAGCCACCTACTCTGCAAAAACTCTAATGGATCTAAATCCATGGATACAAAATTCAGATTTGAATACTACCAAGAATTTTTTAAATTATTTTCTAGATTCCTCGTCTTGTTTGGAATAATAAATATATCATCTTGTCTTATTTTTATTTTCATTCAAGATAAGATCAAGACGAGATCTTCAAATTTACTAGAAATTTTTGATCCCTAAACGTAAAGATAACAAGAAAAAGAAATTAATCTGAGGAAATTCGAATAACAGGAATAATAACAACCTGTGTATTCGCTTATATTGTTTTAGATTAAAATTAAATTACAAAAATTGTTTATTTCGCGACATGTAATAATTACTATTGCGCTAGTAAAGTCAACCGCCGTTAAATGTACCGGTACACTTGAGAGAATTTCACCATTCGTTCATATATTTCATGTCATAAATGACACTCAGTTTATCATTGCATAGTTGTTAGCGCACAACGTACATACATTAACCGAGTCCGTTCGATGTGTTACGCCTTCTACCGCAGGAATTCATCAGAGATCGTGTAGGGATTTCGCGATTTGTTGTGTAGCCGGAATTCGGTTGCTCTACCTATCTCCGTCGCACCGGTCGTTATTTCCGACTTATTAGGACGTCGCGACGACAATTCGGGCCCAACCGGCGCCACTTGTAGAGCGGTAAATTGCGGATACGATGCGGTAATTGTTGCGGTCTAGTCTCTGGATTATTCAGGACTTTATGCCCGGAATCGACAAATATTGTCGACTACATTTACAATTACAAGTACCATTGAATTTTTGAATAGGTAATGCATAATCCAATCCTCATAATATCTTAATAACTTTATGTTGGATGAATTGAATGAATCAATTTGAATGCAATTTTTATGTTTCAGAAAAACGAACAGTAAACATTTACTGTGGCAAATGTATTCTGTGATCCCATGGAATATGTCGTGTCGTTTAATTTCGTACTTCAGCGAATATATCGTGTTCGGACGAGCGCGCAAGTGCTGATAACAACCTGTCCATCCCCGTATGGACAAAATTTCCAATTAAACAACGTCGCCTGTTTGAAAACGTTCGGACGAAATTCGCATGAAAACGGGTGCAATTCGGTACCTGAAAGATATACATTAACGCTGCCTACGTTTGCGTTGTTGCGAAAATTTGTTTTATTCGTTTTGCTTTAGTTCTAAAACGATGCCGCGTTGCAGTTAGAATGACAAACAGTGGCAACTTCCTCGTTCTGTGTATGTGTATTTAAGGTATCCCCGGGCTTTCGCTAATTACCATTATATTTTATGTATAAAAACTTTATTTGCCTTTCCTATCCCGATGTCTTTAGATGGTTTAGTTTAAAGAGGTTTATTTGGGAGATGATTTGATATGAAATGAAGTAATTGTGGGTGATCGCTCAATCAAAATTTAACACGGCTCGTAAACCGCGACGTTTGTCTAGGCGCGAGCGATGAAATCACCATTTTCCACTGATATAAATCCGGGATTTACGCCATTTACCATCCGTCCCACGTCGCCGCCACGAACTACAGCCTTATGGAGAATTTATGGGATCGCGCCAACACGACGCTTATCTCAGATAGTTGACAATTTCAATAAATAACGCGGCCGTCGTAAAATCTAGAGTTAAAAATCGCTCACCTGTGTATCGCTTATCGATCCCTTCCTGTCCCGCTTTCTCTTTTTTCTTCTCCTCTCTACTATGGAGGGTGATTTGTTGCGGCCGGATTTTTCAGCTTTTCCAGTCCGTTTCTGTTCACCATTTTATTTGACATGACGCGGCGAAACTATTTCGTGAGTCCGAACCGTTATATTAGCTATGACGTTCCAATTGAAAATCCAAGTGCCTTTGTCTCCTTTCATTTCCTTCATAAATCACTTTATCTTTCCCATCAATTTAGAAAATTGAATTATCGATTTAATATACACGAAATGAATATTTAAGTTTCAATATCCTCAATTAAACTTAAATCCTGAGATAAACTTATAAAATAAACGTCTGCGATAACGAATTCACAAATAGATTTAAACTCGAAACGGGACTAATTGTAAGATGAGGAAATGCTCTCTCTCCAAATTTGTTCATCATAGCGTTTATGGAGAAAATCTGACCCACATATGCTTCGTTGATGACGTCCTAACAGCATAAAATAAGCCAGAAGAACAAATTATATCACAAAACTTGTGTGAGGTAAGAGCAGAGGTAGGTTTAGAACTAAATCCAATATATTGCATACCTCAATATAAGCGATTCAATTAAAATTAATAGCAACGGCACAGAATTGTTTACACGAAATCGAGCGAGGAATTGGCCCAATATGAGAAGCTTTTTGAAAATTAAGAACAGTATTCATTCAGATTAGTCTTATAAAGTGCTTGAAAAAGAATGTTTTCCAATCAATGTATCCCCCTCTACTGACAGATAAATCAGAGACTTCAATGATGACAGAAAGAAAACATTGAAGATTGCCTCCAGATAAAATTCCAAATGATATTATCACACGCAAAATAGAGCAACGAGGTGCTGTTGAGAGTAGCCTTCGTTTGAAGTAGAAATGGGAACTGATGCTAGAAAGAGAGAAAAGGTAGAGGCATATAGAAGCAGAGGACGTCCATCCAAACCAACCCAACCCTCGCCCTATGGAGAAACGTTGTAGGAAGACTTGTTATAAACTTAATACTGGTTCCGTAAAATAGGAAGAAGATTGATGGATAAGGATTACATACGAGCCTGTGACAGTATAAATTAATAATGAAGTTCAAAAGGTTTGGGTTGGGTTGGGAGTGACAGTGTGGAGAGACACGTTACAAACTTGGTTCCACATGAAAGAAAGAAAATTGATGGGAAAGGCTTACAAACAGGCTTATTACAGTATAAATTAATGATAAAACTGAAATGGTTTCGGTTGGGTTGGGTTGAGAGACGATGTAAGACTCGCTCCTGTTTGCATGAAATAGGAATAAAATTAATGAGAAAGGCTTACGTACAAGCTTATGACAGAATGAGTTTGTGATGAAAGACAAACAGGCTGCGTTGGGAGTGACGATGTGGGGAAACTCGCTGAAAAACTTAATACTGGTTCCGTAAAATAGGACGAAGATTGATGCGTAAGGCTTACATACAAACCTATGACAGAATAAGTTAATAATGAAGTTCAAAAGGTTTGGGTTGGGTTGGGAGTGATGATGTGAGGAGACTTGTTACAAACTTAATACTCGTTTCACAGAAAAGAAAGAAGATCTATAGGGAAGACTTATAAACAGGCTTTTTACAGTATAAATTAATTACGAAACTGAAATGGTTTGAGTTGGGTTGCTTTGAATGGCGATGTAAGAAGACTCCCTTCTGGTTGCACAAGATAGGAATAAAATTGATGGGAAAGGCTTACCTATAAGCTTATGAGAGTATGAGTTAGTGATGAAAGACAAATAGGTTGGGTTGGGAGAGACGATGTGGGGAGACTCGCTGAAAAACTTAATACTGGTTCCATAAAATATGCAGAAGACTGATGCGGAAGGCTTATATACAAGCCTGTGACAGTATAAGTTAATAAAGAAGTTCAAAAGGTTTGGGTTGGGTTGGAAGTTACGATGTGAGGAGTCTCATTACAAACTTAATACTGATTCCACAGGAAAGAAAGAAGATCGATAGGGAGGTTTACAAACAAGCTTATTACAGTATAAATTAATGATGAAACTGAAATGGTTTTGGTTGGGTTGGATTGAGTTGAGAGACGATATAGGAAAAGTCGCTAGAAACTGCGCAAGATAAGAATTAACTGGTTGCGCAAGATAAGAATATTGATGGGAAATCATCTTTTTCTTGTATTGATTGATGGGAAAGGCTTACGTACAAGCTTATGACAGTATGAATTAGTGATGAAAGTCAAATGGGTTGAGTTATGTTGGGTTGGACTGGAAGAGACGATGTGAGGAATCTCCCTGGAAACTTAATTGTGGTTACACAAGATAGGAAGAAGATTTATTGGAACTTCTTACTAATAGGCTTAAAACAGTATAAGCTAATGAAGAAACTCAAACAGATATCTTTTTATATATGAATTATATTATCCCTATAATGACATATGAATTAGAAACTTTGACCATGACCACAAAATTTCTTAGCACAATAAAGCTCCACTGATTCGTACATCTCCAAATCCGAATTTTCTTGTAATCCGAACATAATTAAAAAAGCTTAAAATTTGCGTTAAATCCTTTGTAATCCAAATTGGTAAAAGTTTCGCTAATCGGAATTAACAGATTTTTCGTTCTATTAAGACGATAATTCCAAAACACGGAAAAGCATTTCTGTTAAAAAGGCTGAGTATATCTTTTCCAATATTTGCAAATTTTTGCAATCAATTTATTAGCAAAATGGTATTCAAATAAATATCGGCAATCCACTGTCCATTCAACAATTTAAAAAAATCGACATTATGTACCAGCAAATAAGACAGTTTTCTCCATGAAGATGCTGGGATAACCGAACTAAAAGTAAGGAAGTTAGTAACAATAAGAATTTTAGTGTATCATATGTATTGCAAGATAAACGACAGATAATGTTATTATCTAGTACAATAAATCTTTATCTATCGATTTATAATAATTTATGACAATATAAATGAATAATCTGAAGCTGGTTCTAATTGATTCGGATTAGCGAAGCTTTACTGCAGATGCAAGTGTTGGAAAATGGAAATGATAATGCTGGGTGTATGTATAATAACCATCCGAGATAAAGTTCCAAGCGACATCATCAAACGCAACACTATCTCTCTTTTAATATAACATATAATCTCATAAGATGAAACCTGGAAACTGGGTGCAAGTTGCACAAGATAAAAAGAAGGGGAAAGGTATAGGGGAGACCTTTTAAAATTTTTTAAACTAAAAATATTAGTTCTATATAAGAATTAAATGAATTTTGATTTACATTTTTATATATCAAATGAGATCCTCGACAAGATACACTCGATTTTCCAATTAAATACCCCACGCGTCCAATATTGAGGATCACTCAATTCCTTGTACCTCCACCAGTGCTGCAGCAATATGTTAATTGCTCTAATGGACAACGTACGTCCAACATCTCGTTAGTTAGCAGAGTTGTGGCTGCAATGGGGCCGACTGCATCAGCTCCACTGATTAACCCTGCGGTCGGGAGGCCGCCAACCATTTGGGGAAGCTGCCCACCAGATAAAACCGAAAACTAATTAGGACGAGCCGGAGATATCTACAGGATAATATCCGTGGTTAAATATTTATTCGGTTCGGACTGAACGAGGGATAGCCGTTGGCGCCATTTGACGTACGAAATGAGAGGGGATATTCTTTTTTTTTCTTTTATTGTGGTATAGATCGGAGACGCGGATGAAGACGTTGAAATATTCAATGTTGAAACGTTCCATCTATGTCCATTCTGTTCTCGTTTCTATGTTGGGCGTTATTACCGCGGTTTGGAGTGTGTATTTATTCGGAGAATATCGTTTATTTTTCAAACAGGAACGCCATAGAAAATCAATTTATTACAAGCCCTTTGAGGCGATAAGGAGCGAGCCGCATTGTTTATCCGGGTGATTTATTTCCAGAACTGCCGTGCGTGCGTTCGTTTTCGTAAAACGGATACCGAGTCTCGTATACAATGGCCGAGACTATTTATAAACCAGGTAAAGCGCTGCGGGTTCAGCTTGTACCAATGATATTAGGAATACTCGTTCGGATTTCTTTTATTGCCTCGAACATACGTGACAAGACCCGCAGTCTCATCTATTACAAATTCCCCGAATCGCCGCTTTCCTTGTGTACACGTCAAATTACCAAATTGTAAACGAAATAAATGATTGTGTTCGTACAAATTGAATAAATTTAACTTGGCAAGTTTAATGACTTCCATGAATTGTTAGACTTTCTTCGAGCGTTTAAAAGTTGAATAAGATAAGTTTTGTTTAATGGGAGTTAAATATTTAACGAAGAACGAGTCCATAATTTGCTTCACCACATATATGCGATATCAAAGTTGGTCCGAAAGTTTCGTATCACTTTGCATATTCTTTGGCGGACATAGAAACTAACTTCTCGGAGTAAGCAATTGAAATTCCGGTAAAACTCTCACGTTTATGGGGAAGCTGCATATAACTGCACTGTAAAACTTTTATTATAGATACACTCCTCGCGGGGAGCATTATAAAGCCACATCGGCAATGGATCCGTTCGTATCTCCATAAATTCGTTTTTGCCCCCGTTTCGGATCTGCGTTATTTAAAATTCCTTATTCGGGCGTGAGAAATTGCCGAATGTCGAGCTGAAATTTCCACCTTAAATCTAGATTAGATACGAAGAAGAAAGAGACGGAGAATTTAATCTGTTATAAAGATAAGTTGCCGTTGCTGCGTAATTTACCATTGATTAGGATTAATGATCAGAAACGCAGAGGTTATCTGGATAAAGGCAGGCAGAGTCTGGTTCGAACTCACCATCGAGTAGATCGATAACGTGTTTATAGGATTAGTTATTATGGTATTGCGCATTGCGATTGCATAATATCTTCCAATTGCTTCCATAACTACGAACGTAGCTTTGTAACGGTTTAAACATTGATTAACCGCGGCGTGTAAAAATGTTTATTTTTTAAGGACATCGACTTTGCAATACTCTGCGCAACGAGTAATTTACACATAGAAGTTTTGTATAGTTATGCGTGGTCACAAATTCTTTCCTTTCATCGGTGCCGACAAAGTCTGTAAAAGTGTCTGCGTTAATAATAGAACTAGACAATTAACGATTTATCTACGTTTGATTGATCGCGTTTCTGTGTATGAACAGAAATGTAAGACTCGGTGTATTTCATCCGAGTGAACCAGATGTCGCGCAACCATTAGTCCTGGAATCGTTGCAGAGAGACGATCGAGTCGATGAAACCCATAAATCAAAAATTACTCAACTCGGTAACTGCTTCTCCGCTGCTGCATTTCTTAATCCTCTTATTGACAGAACGAGTTCCTGCAGACGTTAGGAGTCCTGATGTTTGCTTCGTTTCCTATTGAGGCCCACGCCGACTGTCGTATTAGAAACTCATTAAATCATCATTACTCGAAGAGATTGTATAAATCTCGTGCGACGGCTGTTCCAAAGTTCGTCTTTTTAAGTTAAAAAAAAATATAATTCTTAGAGACGAGATGAAACAAATACAAAGTAAAGAACCAATTAACTTACAATACATTCCTAGAACGCACCGACCTATGTCGAGGCCCTGATTGTTTAGGCGCATTGCTGCAGGCGTTCTTCAACTTCATTGTTTGTGCCATTAAAACTTAATGAAGGTCCTAATATGCGCGGGCTCCGGGGCTCGATCAATACGCATACAAATCGGTCTCGCAGGTGAAATGAAGACAATGAAAAATTGTTATAATTGACGCTTGAGCTTTAATTTAGTCCAACGACTTTGACGGATTAGATCCCATCTAAATCACAAAGAACTCCCACCTCCTCCTTCATTTTACCTTGTAACACATAAAAGCAATTGAAAATTGTGCTTAAATGAAAATTATAAAGTGTTCGAGCCAAAAGTTATCCGCATTGCAGGCTTAAAACTCATCGGTCGGTTGCATATATAACTTAGAAAATTGATTTTTATAATACATTCCCGTCAATATATGTGCGTTCCCGTCGACCTACTTCTTATTGGCCGTTTCCGAGCATTTCGGCCCACAAAGACAATATATTTATTCCAATTTAACGGACTCGTACTTCACAAAATTTCGCCCCGAGCGAATGTCGACGTTACGACATGCTCGTAAATCCTTAATACGTTTACCGTTTTGAGGAGAGACTATCGACATCGTTGCAAAGAACCATAACGTTCTTTGACAGATGAGAAGACATGTATCATGCAGTTTTCTACAACATATATATTGTAAGTTTCAAAACGACCAAACTCTCCAATACCAGAGAGAAACGGTTAGAATGCAGTTGACAGACAATGTTTGGAATGTTGAAGTAGAGCGCGTTATTGATTAGTCTATTTTGGGGTCTTTACAAATTCGAAATAGTACTGGTGCAGTACGAGTTGACGGGCCGTACAGTGGAAAATAAATTACTTCTTGAATTTAATGTTTAGCTTTTGTTTTGTTTTGTGCAACTTCGTAAGCTTTATAAACTGAAATGTAATTGGCTCATTTAATGGTTTTAATCGAGAGTGGTAACTAATTCAAACTTTATTTTATAAAAAAACTTCAATTGAAATAAGACATTTCCGAGTTATGGCGCGTGTTCTAGACGATAAAGAAAATATACTGCATATAAATTGGTTATAATTAGCCAAAAATACAAAATCCATAAAGCTGCTTTTTATGCGAGGGTATTTGGAGATTCGTTCGGTTTCGCTGATGACGATAACCTGCCGCCAGTATATTCGCAACCAATCAAATCAAACGAATCTCCAAATATTCAAATCTCCATCGCACAAACAGTAACATAACCAACATACAACTAGTTGTAACCAAAAAATGTAACCGTTCTTTGATATCCAGAAAAGATTTCTCATTATTATCTTGGTTTGTTGCTTTCTTGTGTCCGGTCAAAAGTGTGTTACTTTACTAGCACGGTATATAAATAAAATGTTATGGTTTTAAGGAGTCAATGTTAAAAGTACAAAATATGAAATAAAACTAACAGAACTTTCATGGGCTGAAGAAATTGAAAAGATAAAAGTAATAAATAAAAATGACATAAGAGTCTTAATATGAGTAATGCTGAATGTGTTGGATAGTATAACATCACAAAATGGAGATAAAATTTAAAATGTACATCCTGGTGGCAATTCCAATATTAACATATGCCACCGACTCAAGAACACTTCAAGATAAATAAAGGAAAGAACACTACCAGTATTGCCACAATGATTTTCGAATATGTGCGAAAATTATCAAAAAAACATGTACTGAATTTATTAAAATGGTACTGAATATCGGTATGTATAGAAAAATAAATCAAATACATAATAATGATTGCTGACATGTGTCTTGATCAAGTATAAACTTGATATTAACATTTGTGCTAATTTTAAGACTGATGTTTTATCATTACTAAACATATTGATTAAATCTGGCAGCTTGGAAGAAACTAGGGTCTAAAACCTCGAATGGCTCATTGGGTCTATGTAGCAACAACCAGATCTCACAGTGTCTATGCCGGGTTTGGTGACCAAAAATGAATCATAAAACAGCAGAACAGAGGTTGGCCCAGATACAGCAGTTTGCATATATTAACATAATAGTGCGATGAGATCTTGCCTTACTCGGTCTCACAAATCACTGAGAACATGGCTTTCACTCAAGTTGTTGCAAGGTAACCTCAGAGAAGTACTTGAAATCTTTAAGGACTCATCTCTAAATCACTTGTTCGACATTAAGGAGGGTATTATTTCAACAGAATACAATTTCGATTAGCTACATAAGATCATATTCAGAAGCAGGAATGACTGGATAAAGGGTGGTCATCAATTAAGAAGAGGAGTCATTGCTTGGTATACCGATGCTGCAAAGACAGTTGAATCAGGAGTAGGCTAGGCATGGGTATTAATGGTTCAAACAGCCACATTAACATTTCAGTAATGGCGTAAATACTATGTTCAGGTAAACAGTCGGTCTGTGAGACCCTACGCTACTGGAGGAAAGTTAAATTGCCACTCAGCTTGGACTAAACCATTTTCAGGCAGAAGATTTGAACCTCCAGAAAGGGGAAAAATGTGCATCCATAAACATTATCACATGCAATCTGGCCACCTTGAAAGTAAGCAATCGTTCACGTGTGGCTGCATTGATCACAGGATGTATCAGCAACCCTACGGTGGGTTTTAGTGTTCCAGTGACATTGAGGATAATAAGAAGACGGAAATGTTGACCAAGGGGTAGTGAAAACGCTCGTCATTGGACTACGAACAGTCTGTGCACTATAAAATAGCCACATAAAACATATACTTAACAGTTGGAAAACTTTAAAGGTAGCCTTACGCTGGAAAGTACTTTCCAAAACAAGCGAAATTTATGATAACTCCTTCGTAAAACAAAACTCAATAGATTTTATGCTTTAGGAAAGGGTGTCTAAGGACGGCCTTAGGCTTTATGGCTGAGGATGAAACTATATAATAGCGCTTGCGTTTACAGACACAAAATTTTCGATAAAGCACTTTTGACTCTGTTCATTAAGGACCATTTGCCGTAAACCTTTGAAGTACTAAAGTTACAATGGATCTTACAGTTCACGGCAATAATAGTAATAATAATTGTCTGTGATGGATTTAATAATTTATGGGGTTCTGCGTCAACAAATTGTCAAAATTCCAATCTTAATTGCCAAACTCCATTCGCAAAGTGGCAGAAGCCACTTCATAAAAAGCCACCCTTTGAAGTACAAAGATGATTTGAGATTTATGTTAAAAATCTATTTGGTTTATTGGCGCTCTCTATCCATACTTTGTAACTGTATTCTTAGATCAAAGACAATTCAGAACACTTGTATTAGGAGGTTGTTTTTTAACCTAATTCAACAAGACGTAAATCAACCAAATTATCAAATTTAAAATTTTGTACTGAATTTGATACTCTTATGAGAAAGTAGTAGTGACGTACTGAATTTGAATAATGTTTACTGAATTCAGTACAATTGTATCGAAATGGGTACACTTATCACCACAATGGAAATGAGGTTTTTACCAAAGATAGAGGGAGGACGAAGCGGGATAAGATAAGAAAAGAGGAAATAAGATAGAGAGTGGATCAAGAGAAGATAAACAGCAAACTAGATATTTGAAGGATAAGAAACAGAGGGGAAGACCGAGGAAGAAGTGAAAGGAAAGAATAGCAGACATTCGAAAGAAAAGAGGGAAGCCGTTAGCAGAAGTAAAAGAAGTAGCCAAGAATCGGAGTGATGAAAGAAGTGTATGGACGAAACGGAGACACATTTATCCGACGATGTCAAGTAAAAAGATCAAGAGCAGACGAAGAAGACAAACAATCAGAGTTATGCCCTACGTTGCGCGTTGTACATGATCATTATCGTAGTATAATTTGATGTTCAAAATTATGACAACAATTTTTGCCAAAATGTGAAAATAACAGGTGCTTGTCTTCATATAGAATGGCTTGAGTATGGTTTATGTTGGGTTGGTTTGAATGATTTTTGTAGGGGATATGGTCAGCCGTTGTGAAGTACTGTACAATATTATCCCATAATTTTTTCAGACCTCTCATAGTATGGCCAAAATATTGCAGTTTCAGAAAAATACGATTTCAACCTTTCTGCAATGTTCAATCTTCTACATGTAAGGCCTCTATTTCACAGTTTGGCAATTTAGAAGACGTAACCCTGACTAAATCAGACAGCACACACTGGGCTAAATCCCGATTCTAGCTGGACAAAAGTAAAATATCATTGACAAAATTTGAAGTTATCAGGTACAGGAAATTTTTCTCAAGACTTCAGTAAACCTAAGCCCACCAAAAATGTATTGTTATAACGAACAATTGTGTGGAAGAAATTACTTTGAAAACGGTTGAATTTTGATAAAACTTGAGATCTTTTGGGATACTGATTACTAATCTGCGTTCTAAATTATGATTTTTTCAAAAATCAAGATGGCGGTTACAGCAAATATCGGAAGGGTTTTATTATTAATCACGGCATCTGGAAATTTAATTCCACAAAATAAAATGTTATTATAACAAAGAATAGAGAGTAAGAAAATACTGTCCAGCTATCAGAGAAGACAAGCAATAAGGATATGAGGGATTCAAAGTGCAGCATACTAGAAAGTCCTTATATGTGGATGAAATCGTTAACCATCTATTTTGAGTTATGAAAGAGTTTTGCAATAAAAAACATCAATGTGATATATAGCGATTTTCATAATACGAATAGTTTTTATACATAAGGCCTCCGCATAGATTTTAAATAAGGATATTTTGGAGTTTTTTGATCATTCCCCCAGAGGGAATGATCCGGATTGTGTTTGGTTATAGATTAGTGTTGATATTTCATTACAAACTTTTTGCCTTTATGCAAGTATGATATTTTGAAGATTTTTGCTATATTTAACAATCTTCTTATATCTAGGCTAGAACGCAATTGTCAATTTTGAAGCACGAGCAAGATGCTGGTTTGAAAACCAGCGCCTCGCTCACAAGCAATTTCACCAATCTCGACGAAATGAGACAAAATCGTTCCTTATATGTTTTAGTAAAGATACAAACTGGCTTGTGGGCAAAGCACTACAATCCTTCAAAATTGAAGATTTTGTGTCGATTTATCAAATCTGGCGCCACGCCCACAAGTGACCTAGGCTAAGTGGGAAAAATCGTTCCATACATGTCTTAGTAAAGATACAAAGTCTTGGCGAGCGAGAAGCTACCATCTTCTAAAATTAAAGATTTTGTGTTAATTTACTAAATCTGGCCAGTGACCTCAGCGAAGCGGAACAATATCGTTCCTTACATGTCTTACCAAAGATATAAAATTTTCTAAAAGAAGATTTTGCATCAAAATGCAGAGGTTGCTTGTGGCCGATACAATCCGCCAAAATTGATGATTTTGTGTCGATTTGTCAAATCTGGCACCTCGTTTACAAGCGGCCTAGGCGAGGTGGAACAAAATCGCTCCTTACATGTCTTAGCAAAGATGCAAAGTCTGCTAGAAGCTGATTTTATTTTGGGTTTTTTTCCCAACCGAAAACGCCGAGGTCGTTTACGGGCAAGGCGTCACAATTCAAAAAAAATTGCATAGTCCTTAATCAAATTATGTAATAGTGAATCGTTACCAATGATCTTGTCTTATTAAGCTCAGAAAATAATTTTGTCCAGCTAGAATCGGCATTCAGTGTATGGCGTAACATTGATTCATTTACACAGATTACTAAGTCAGAATATTTTTCTCGTTTTAATCGATCTCGTTTTCACATTTTTCCTGAATTATAATGTACAGAAAATCGTACTTCTGACCTCTCATGATATACACCGAAGTACTGCAGTTTACATTGTAAACTTCTTGATCTCCTTGCCCTTTTCATTCTTTTCAAACCCTGCATACAGAGAGTATACAATATCTGGAATATAGCAAATAACTTCGCCATTTGTGGTTTTAAAGCAAAATTAATAGATTCAAATAAAAGTTTCTTTATTAATATATCTTTAAAGTCGGGTGAGAGTTTTTCAAACGACTGTAATATACTAGGAAATATATTATTAACACATAAATTGATGTTAAACAAATAACAACTCAAACAACCAAACCTAACCCAACTCAACCTAACCCAACTCATCGAAGACTTCGGCCGCCCAAGGTATAACACTTAACAATATTTGCTTATTGCATTGTTTTATTTCCATACTATGGCAACCAATATTGTTATTTTAAATGGGATGCATATTTTTTTTAAATATTATTTAAATTTTTATAAATAAAATATAATAAATAAATTTTAGTAAATAAATTTTTATTTAATATTTTTAGAATTCATAGATTTAGATTTATCTGTTGGGATGGGTTCCAAATTCTTGTTTTTATTTATGACTTATTCTGTTGTCCGGTAAAGTTGTAATATGAAGCTAACAAAAATAAATCAAATTTTAAAATGAAAAAAAAATAAATTCAAATCCTTATTTCGATTGATTTTCAGCTCAAGTTTACTCTATCTTCACATCTGAAGAGTTCCAAGAAGAACAAGCTTTCGGTATACATTTTATCGGAAAAATGCTGCAGACGGTGTTCTCTTCCGAAAAATGATAAGTATACGAGGACCGGAGATTGCCAAAGGAAAACGGGCCTATTTGCTCGAGTGCATTTCCGAATACAGAATAACAAGCAAATCGGCTTTCTCTATCCATACATATGGGTTATACAATTGGATTGGTAGAGAACATATAAATGCGTGGAACCCCAATGTTAATATTAAATAATCGATCTACTCGATACTCGTTAATGTAACGTATGCATGCACTCACTGTGGTTATCTAGCCACGAGAAAAAAATTATCATTATCCCTATAGGAAACAAACGTTCGCGTAGCCAATCGCGCGCTGAAATTAAATTGCATCGGTCTCGCGGTATTGTCATTCATAACAGTTGCTATTATTGTTTCGTTGGAAGCCAAAAGCGTAGGCAATTACGTCAAAACGCACGCGGCGAAACTTGCGCCCGACAAAGAACCTAATCAAGGAGTAAACATCGAAACCGACAGGCTTTTACATACGTTTGATCTTTTGTGCGTGACGTGTGGTCGCAAATCAACCGTGCCAACCGCTAATTAAGAGATTTTCACCTGTCAGTCTGTATACGCGGGCGTAACGACGACGGCGACCCACAACGACGGCATTAATATACAACAAGAGAAATCGATGGGTTGTTCGTTACAACAGCCTTTTTTTCGAACTAACAAATAAACCTATTGAAAACAAAAAAGGAGAAAAAGGTCTTCGCGTTGATGAAAGGCAGCTTTTATAATTCCTTCATGCGTGGGCGTAAAGAAGTGACAATTAATTGATTGGGCGAGTATATAAATATAAATGTAAATAAAAAGAAAAAGTTGTTAAAGAGAATGTTATAGGAAAGTGTGACCAAATGCAGAAACGTAATAGCAATAAAAACAACCGCTCTAACTGTTTAAAACAACTGTTGGTGCTTACAACAGTAGGGGCTCCAAATACCGCAACTAATCAGCCTTTTCTCTACGCGCATGCTATAGTATTGTTATAATAATTGCTTGAGCTTCGTCTGTGCTGAATTCACCACAGTAATTGTAACACAAAACTTATGGCGTAGCAATTATCATTTGCTATATTGTTTCCCCCTCAATGGTAAGCTATTTATTAACGACACCTAATTGGTTGTGTTGTTTCCATTTTCATCGTACACAATGTCTTTACAAACCACTTAATAAATATGATAAGTAATTTATTTATAGAAAAAAATTCATTTTGAGGTGTTTGTATTAATTAACCATTTCACTATGTTAAGATTTATTGATTCCATCTTCACCTTGTTGTGTTATTTAAGGGGTTATAAAAAATTAGAAAATACTTAGGTGATTGTTTTTATTTTCTTTGTTTCTATACCGGGTTTCGGGCCTCGCCCATCATCAGTAGAAAACCCTACAAGCATATTTATATATAATTTTCCATTGCTATTGTTTGGTAGAAATTTCTGTCTTTTTTCTTTTTGTTCTTTTTTCCAAACAATAGCAATGGAAAATTTAAAGAAGAACGCAGAACAATTGGAAATATAAAAGAAAAATAAAAGAAAACAAATTAATCGTCACACCAGCAGACAAAAACGCAGGAATGATTATTTTAACCGAAAGACAATACATAGAGAAAACCGAAAATTTCATCAAAGATAATAACTTTAAAACTCTTACCAAAGACCCAATTGCCAATTTCCATAAAAAAACTAAACAACTAATGAAGAAAAACGAAGACATTATAAAAGAATATTTAACTGACCGAAACCCAACTTACCAGTACGACCAATCATTAGCTCAGTTAACTCTAGCACATATCAGCTATCAAGATTACTACAGAAATTCATTCAACACACTTAATTTCAAACCAAAACACACAATTGACAATCGAAACCAAATTCTAGAAAAGATAAAAGAGCTAAACCTATCAATGAAATTCAAAATGTTATCTTTTGACCAGTAATCTCTACACAAATATACCCATTAATGAAACCATGAATATTCTTAAACATCTAACCAGAATGGAAATAAAAGATAATACTAAGACCAACAATATTCAAGAACTATTTAATATCTGCATAGAACAGAATTTTTGTACTTTTAACGGAAGCTTTTACCAATTTAACGACGGCTTACCAATGGGTTCCCCTCTAAGCGGAATTTTAGCCGATATTTTCATGAATAACTTAGAACAAACCTTCATTATTAACAACAAAAACCATTACAGAAATGAAATCTTAACATGGATCAGATATGTCGATGATATATTAGTATTTATCAAAGATGAAAAAGAAATGAATAATTTACACAACTACATAAACAAATTACACCCAAGAATAAATTTCACGATAGAAATAGAAAATAACGGTAAATTGAATTTTCTGGATTTCACTCTCCATCGACACAACAACAAAATAAAATATGAAATTTACAGAAAACCAACTCAAACAAACACCATAATCCCATACGATTCACATCACGACAACACACATAAATTTGCTGCTATAAGAACTTACTTACACAGAGCTTTCACATCAGAATTGGAACAGGAAGAATTAGAGAGAGAAATTCAGATAATAGAACAAATCGCGACAAATAATAACTTCCCACAACAACAAATACAAAAACTTATCTCAAGATTCAGGAAAAAGTTTGAACTGGAAACCACAACAACCCTATCAGGCAAACCCAAGAACGAAAACAACAGATATAGATCAATTAATTTCCCAGGAAATATCTCTAGTAATATAAAGAAAATATTCAATAAATATAAAATAACAATGTCCTTTAAAAACAAACACACACTAAAAAACATATTAATAAATAACAAAGAAAAGACACCTCTTTTATCAAAAAGCGGAATATACCAAATACAATGCGACACCTGCTCCGCCACCTACATAGGCCAAACAGGAAGGAATCTGAGAACTAGAATTAAAGAACATATGAGTAGCTCCAGATCTAACTTTGGAAGACATTTAATCTTCAACAACCACAATTTTGATAAAAACAAAGACGTGAAACTTTTACACCAAATTAACAAGAGCACCCTCATGGAAATGATAGAAACGTACGAAATAAATAAATTCATAAAAGGGAACCCGAATGTAACTAATTTAAACGACCAAATATTACCCACATACACAACGCTATATAGTTGTCTAAAAAACCCTTTTTATGAAGAAACCATCACAAAAATTTAGCTTCGTGCAAGTGGAAGAGAGGACTGAGTTAGGTGGCGATTCTGTTCTTGCACCACTTGCACCCCAAGCCCCAAAGTCCCATAATTTTATTTATTCATTCGGGTGACCCTAGAATTTCTTAAAAATCTCTTTCTATTTGTTATACACTTGTTTTTTAATTTAATATGGTTTACCACTACTTTCATTTTGATTTGTTATTTTAATTTTAATCCACAACTTTCAAATGACTTTTATAAAAAAAAGCAGCCTATTCAAGTTCTCTATCTTACCTACATCCAAACCCAACCTTTAAAAAAAATACATATACTTACCACGCTTTTATTGTAATACATAAAACGTAAGTTAATTTAATATTAATTGTAATTTAATAAGATAGTTTTATAAATATGCTTGTAGGGTTTTCTACTGATGATGGGCGAGGCCCGAAACCCGGTATAGAAACAAAGAAAATAAAAACAATCACCTAAGTATTTTCTAATTTTTTATAACCCCTTAAATTTCACTATGTAGTCATAACGGTTAATAAAATTATATTGTCCAAGTGTTCTCTCATTTGTAAGTAAACATTCATACCCTAATTAAGAATCGCAGTTTGCTGATGCGATATTGCTACATTAATTCAATTTAAAAAATTTGTTGCACAACAATATTCAAGTTAGTGTTCTATTCATATCTTCTATGTGTATATAATGTCTAGTCTTATGTCGAAAGTATGATATCTTTTGCAGTACAATGAGACTAGTATATTTAAATCGTGCTATTTGCATGATGTTCAAATCCTTTATAGTCATTAAATAGTCTCTAACTTTCCGTTATAGTATCTTAGCTTCTGCCAAACATTTTGCATATTTTACATGCAGTACTTAATGTATCTACAGTTCTACAAGCAGATACTAATTTTTCCATGGTGTGAACTTCTAGCAAAATGCCTCTTATTCTGTCAACAGAATGTATTATTCTACAAGTAATATTTTACTTTTGACAATATTTAGTCTCGCATTTAGCAATCTATAGTCGTTTGTCAGTAATAGACAGCCCATTATTAGTAATATCCAGTATTTACATTTACTTTAATTGATGCGTTTGAATAATGTTCAAAGTTTTATTGATAACATTGGCATTAGCGGATGCGGATGCAAAACCGGATTTTTTAATTCTAATTGCGTATTTGTTATTTTCTTTATTATTTTAATTGTTTTTCTTTCAATAATTTGTAGGTTATATTTATGTTTACATACTAATTCATTTGTCACAGGTTGATGGAGTTGTTGCCAAAGTTAGGTAAATTTGTCGTCTTTAATTACCTCTTCCTCTTTCTATATGTGGATGTTATACGTTGAGGGTGTAATAACACATTTTACAATTTTTGTGATTTAATTCACCTGTTGATGGTTTGTTTGAAGCTTCCGGAGAAGAGGTAAATTTCTTTGTTTCTTGTTATGTATAATGTTATTAATGATTCATGGTGATCGTTATTTTAGGCTTTAGGCTTTGAAATTTTCCTTTTTTTTGCGAAATCCTTATAACAAAAATTAAATAAATCCTTATTAACATCATCTTCCGACCTATTATCCAACTCTTGTTAGCAATATTTAAAAAGAACACAAAATCCATCAGCTGTGTCGGGGATGCCCTAGGTAGATTAGTTAGTGTAGAATGCTCTGGCGCTTCTTGTTGGAAGAAGAATTGGTGGAATGAATGTTACTTTGTGATCGTTGGGCGCAAGTAACATTTCGTAGCAATTAAAGTCGATAGTTACAGAACTCGACAGTTAAAGTAATTAACTTTTAACATTCGTTATTTTTAGATTTTTTGAAAGAGATTCTAATATGTCAAAAGTATCTTAGGATGTGCCAACATTGTACCAAATGATTCTATAGATATTTAGGTTGCTGAATCAATGCTAATAAATTGAAAACGGATGTTTTATAGGGACATACTAAATACGATGTTTTCCAGAAAATATAACATTTTTGGTTATGAAATATATAGATTGGTCTTCACCAAAGTAGTTCTGAATGACACTTCTTAGATGCTTAACCTATTTTGAAAAGCCTAAAGTTAGAAAAAGCCTCCTGCTTAGTTCATACAAAATTATATTTTGATTAGAAAATTCAAATTTGATAATGTAATATCAATAATTTTTGCATTAATAAAATCTCGCCTACGAGTATAATAAGCATTGAAAAATTTGTGTCTTTCCTCAACAGCAACTGTAGATACAGCACTTTAACCTGCAAGTTTCCTTGCAACGAAATTTCATTTCAGCAGCTGGTACTAGAACACTCTTTGTTAAAATGTATTCTTTGCCTATAAGTCTACATTTTCGTCTTGAAGTTCTTGGGTGCATAGCAGGTTGTCTTTTCTCTTGCGTGGTTTCTCAGTTTTTTGCGGATGTTCTTTCATACCAAACAATTGCAGCGATTGCAGTGTGTCCTCCTGCACTTGACCCTTCAGACAGTACGATTCATCTGGAGAAAAATATGGCTTGTATACGAATTGATGCAGCTTTCTTGTATCGTATGATTGTATCGTATAATGCTTTAAAAACGGTTTATTGCGTTTGTACCAAAATGCAAAGAAAGTTTAAACCTGATAACGACCGGCTTCGAAGACGACCGAGATCATTTTTATGACTTCTGAAAATCTAGGATAGCCAGTTAATTTTTTTCCATTTCAAGCGGGATGCAACATTTTTATGTTGATTGCCACAAAAATCCAATTATTTAGTTAAGGTTAAGATGCAAACAAAGTTTAAACGAACTAAATTAGCACCAAATTAACATAAAGTTTGAAGAGTTGGTTTGGTATCCGAAGGTAATGAGAGGGTAATGTAATAAAAATATCCGTAGGATACTCAATCAACGTCGAAAAATTGAAAATAATTGAATTTGATGTTTTTGAGAGAGTGTCAAAGATGTCAAAGGCTAGAAAAAGATTGCTAGAGTGTGTTAAAATAGTACTAATTGGGTAGATACATCTTTCGGTTGTTTAATGTACGCAAAATAATTATAAATACTAAATACATGGGACGTTTTCCAAAAAATACAAACATTTTTGATTATGAAATATATTGACCAAAACGCACCTAAAACAGTTTTCAGAAGCACAGCTAAACACGGACGTTTCTTGTTCTATGTTCAGTTTTAGTTCTAGTGATAGTGCTTCTCATACGACTAAAAATAATGTTTATTAATGCCGAGTGTTGACCTGACCAGAGTTCCGTCGAAATATATGTGGATGCGTATCCTAAAAACATCCTAAATACCGATTACCCGCAATTACGGAACCGAATATCTATTACATCACTAATTAGTATCTAGCTTTCCGTTGTGGTATTTTAGCTTTTGCCAAAAATATTCCAACATTTACATGTAGTACTTAGTCCATCTAGAATTTTGGAAGCAGTAACTAAATTTTTTCCACAGATGTAGACTTCGATCAACAATGCAACTTTTTCTGCCAAGAGTATGCAGTCTTCTATAAGCACTACTTATTTTTTGAGAGTATTTAGTCTAGTATATAATCCTTGGTCAGTAATAGCTTTCTAAAAGCAACATCCCGTATTCTGCCAAGAAAATTTCTTTTCAACCAGCACTAAATGTTCTGTCAGCTGAATGAGACAACACCATGGAAACGTATTATATCATGCTATTTGAATGATGTTCAAATCCTTCATAATCATTAAATAGTCTCTTCTGGTAACAGTTAATTATTTGTAATTAGTGTGTAGCTTACCGTTGTGGTATCTTAGGTTTTACCAAAGATAGTCCACCCCTTACAAGCAGTACTTAATCTATGTATAGTTCTGTAAGCAGTAAATAATTTTTTTCCATAGATGCAGACTTCGATCAACAATGCCTCTTGTCCTGGCAAGAGTATGCAGTCTCCTATAAGCAGTGTTTAAATTTTGACAATAGAATAATATTTATTTAGAAGTAAATAGTCCTTTGTCAGCAATAAATAGCTGTCTATAAGAAATACCCAGTACTCTTTCAACAACATTTTCTTTGCAACCAGTATCAGATATCATGTCACCAGAATGAGACAACGCTATGGACGCGTATTGAAATCGTTCTATTTGGATGATGTTCAAATGCTTTATAACCGCTAAATAGTATCTTCTGGAAACAGTTAATTATTTGTGACAAGTATCTAGCTTTCCGTTGTGGTATCTTAACTTTTGCAAAAGATACTCCAACACTTACAAACAGTACTTAATCTATCTAGAGTTCTGCAAGTAATAACTATTTTTTTCGAAGATGTAAACTTCGACCAACAATGCCTCTAGTCCTGCCAAAAGTATGTAGCCTTATACAATTATTATTTAACTGTTAACAATATTTAATCTCCCATTTAACAGTATATGGGGCTTTGTCAGTAATAGATAGCTTTTTGTAAGCAATATCAAATATTTTTTTCCAAGCAGAAGCAAATCTTCTGCCAGCCGAATGAGACAACATTGGAGAAGCGTATTCAAAATGTGTTATTTGGATGATCTACTATACTGCCAACAGTTAATTCTTTGTAATAAGTATTTAGCTTCTTGTTGTGATACCTTAACTCCTGCTAAAGATATTCCAACATTTACATGCAACACTTACAGTCTTCTACAAACACTTATTTAACTTTCCTTGCCAGTATCATATAGATTTCTACTAAAAGTATCTTGTGTTCTACGAATAGTATACATCCTATACTATCAATATCTAATCTTATGCCATTAAGAATTGGATTGTTTACCATTAGTAAATAGTGTTTTCATCACAGTATTTAGTCATTTGGAAACATTACCTAGTCTTTTCAAAACAATATATAACCCATCACAAACGGTATCAAGTCTCATAGAACAAAATTTTCCCCTGATTAAGTAAAATATTCGTCTGAATAAATCGCACTGTTTGAATGATGCTTGCATATTCCATAAGCAGTATTTAACAGTAACCGACTATTTAACAGTATCTAGTTATGTGTAAGTGTTCTTTAGTAGTATCTTTGTCTGGCATTAGCATCTAGCGATTTGGAAATAGTGCGAGGTGTTGTGCCAACAGTAGTAATCTGAAAGAACAAGACTCTTAGTACTCTTCTGCAAACCGTATCAAATTATCCGACAATTCTTTGCAGCGCAATGACAATTCATTTGTTTTTTTGTTATGTAGATCTATCTCGCAGTCTCTTGTAGATATGATAATAAAGTATAATAGAATAAATTATTACCCGATTTTTTTTGGTACAATTTAATTGTTTATTAAACTCAAACCTCTTGAAAAATTATCTCCTTCGTAAGAACGAAGAGTATTTCTTGTATTACGTTTTTTCTTAAATTTATCTACCATCTCCCGACAGATGTAAAATCTCGATGGGGGTTTCTGAAATATTTATTAGACGGACGACACGCACCTGTAGGGCGCAGAGGGCGGATGATATATTTTCAGAAACCCGAGAGTTATTTATAAAGGGACTTGGTGCATATTTTAGCTTCTCACAAGGAATGGCGAATATTTTAAGAGCCCTGTGTAACAACCATTTCACAGAAGATTTGAATGTTTTATTATAAGCCGATCGATACCCGACAAGGGAATAAACAATTTTAAATTCTTTAAATAACTAATATTAACATATCAATTTATGCCTTAATACATGTTAATACAGCCCCTCGAAAATACCTGATCGCACGGAAATTAAATTCCTCGCATTGTATGGGGAGATATATTATCGTCAATTTATGAAAGCCGAAACCCAGTCGGCGTATTCCCGGCGTCGTTTTAATTAAAAGATGAAAGATCTAGTTAAGTAACTAAAATTAAAATTATCTTTTCAACTTATACAAGACCATCTTGAGTTAATGATACGAAACAACAAACTGTTCCGAAACCGTAGAGAAACAAAAACTTTATAAACTAAATTAACTACAGCGCCGAAAGAGTGTTCAATTTACTACAACCAGCAGCGGAGAGAAAACAAAACCATTCAAGGAATCTTCAACTAAATGGGCGTTTCTGGCCCTGACACCATCGGTAATTAAAACACCGTCCGAAGGTAGTATTTGGGTCGACGCGGACACTCTTCTTCGACACCAGAACCTATTCCGCTCGAAACATAATCGAGTTTAATTAAAAGGCCGCACGTTTCCGGGTGGTTTGGGGGGTGTAGGAGATTCGTCCTTTTCCCTGGAAAATTGCGATCGGACGGCCCTCCGGTTTACGCTGATCCGTCAACGGCAACATGCAGCAAACGGCGTGGCGGAGGCGACGGCGCCAACAAGAACAAACCTGCCGCTGTTACGGCCGAACGGAACGAGAAGTCGACGACGACGGTTCGCAGCAATGCACTTGACATCTATTAAAATCTAGTTTGGAGCCGGCACTCCGTTCTATTCTCAAATAAGTGGGAACTACTAAAATAACAGAAAGAACTTAAAATAAGACAAAGTAAAATCGAATTAAAGTTTTTAATCCTCTCCATCAATTAGGTGTTAGATTGAAGGTATCGACCTGTTATTTCCTGTAATTGTCTCGACGATAAGTCAAGCTGACACTTAACCGTAATCTAATCCTTTGTAATCTAATCTCCGTCCGCCTGGAAGAGCATCTTTTGTGTCTCGTGGTCACCATTTCCAATTCGCCTCCTCTTCCCTCGCTTCCTACGGGATCTTCGGAGTTCCCGCACTGCGGGTCTCGGCAATAAATAGTTGGAATTCTGGTGGTCTTCCGACCTTTACCGCACAGACATTCTTATGCTAATGCGAGATTAATGTTACCATCTAAGTAGCACCTACACGGAGCATTGAAAACGGTCTTTTTTTCCTCCCGCTTTAACCAGTCTAAAGGTAATCCACTGTTAATTAAAGGAGTACGGGTTGAATAGTTATTTGGAGAACAAAGTGGATATCAAGGTTGTAGAAGGAAGTACCTACTATAATTGTTAAAGTTTCAATAGATATACCGTAATGGGAGTACTTCGGTTCAAAATGGGAAACAGAGTGGTCATTTAAACCAGAACGTTTCTAACTTTAAACGAGATCCTCGTAGTACATACCTTATTAATTTAATATTCTAGTAGAAACACCGACAAAGTGTTTTCTTATTTATAAATTATAATTGAATTATAAAAGATGTTTAACATCAACAATCATGTAGCAATTAAAGCAGAATTCCAGAATGTACGGAGTTAAATTAAACCGAACGTGTTAATTGGATGAACCACTTCGGTTTGTAGTAACCGGCAAAGCGTTGAGAGAGCACCATGGTGGTGGAGATTCCTCCACCAAGTCAATTAAGTGCATATTAAGGGGTATGGGCAATTGGTTTATGTAGAACACCGGGTACCGCGGTAGTCCATTAGTTGATGGATTTTTTTTTGTAAGCACGCGTGCGAGTTAGTCGCTAAAGTATTATTCAAACCAAAAAAAATCGGCGGTTCCATTTAAAGGTGACACTGCAAATAAAATGCTATGTAGATATCTAAACGGATTCTACCTAATGGAATTGATACGAAATGCGCGTTTTTATAGTGGGGTTTTTCAACCAACCAACGCAAACGACGAGAGCTCTTGACGAGTTAATTAAATGCAATGGAAGTTTAATTTCGTTGATTAAAATCAAAGTGTTTTGTTTTATTGCAAAGTATATGAAGCATGAGAAAATATAGCACAAAAATAGTGAAATTCTTTAGCACGAATTCTTTTCTATAATATAACACTAAATCCATTTTGCTAAAAATGAACATCAAAGTTAAGAAACTTCAACATTTTCAATAAGAATTACATTTACATCGATAGTATTTTGCAAACTGTACAGAGTATCGTTTCTTCAATTCAATTCGTTCTGTCAGTTCAACCCACATCTAATTGATTCCAAAAATCTATTTTAATTTAAAACGATTTTCACACGTAGAGATAAATATAAGATAGTCTGGACAATATCTGCAAGAAATAAATTAGTAAGCTTCTTGTATTTGTTACAATTTCAGGAATACTATGATATATTGATCTTATTATTAAAACGCTTCCATTTCATACTTAGGTAAGAGTTGTGAACAATCTGTTTGCTCCTGATCTTCATCATTGCTAAATCTCTTAAGAAACGCTGTTGATGGTTCTTATGTCCAGTTTTACTTATCCTAAGTACTCACCATCATCGTACTTAGGATGTGTTGTACACGTCTATCTCTATCTTTCTGTAACTTTCTAGTTTTTTCTTTGCATTTCAGAAAGAATGTGCATTTGCTTATTTTCAAAGATCAAATCTTACCAACACAAATGTAAATAATCATTTTCGGTACAATTTGATCAATTGGAATTAAGAATTAAGATGAATGAAGCCCAATTCAGTCCTCCGTAAATTATTGATCATATTTAACTGAGCTTATGTAGTGTCAGATTTAGGCTCATATTTTGGAGATACTTGGATTGGCGTTTACTAATCACTAATTAGGTTGGGTTGGTTTGGGTTGGGTTGGTTCAAAGAAGCTTAACACGAAGTAGAGGGAGGGCTATTTTTGATTTGGAATTAATTGAAAATTTGAAGTTAGAACTAAAAAACAAAAGAAAAGAACTAAAAAAACTCGTTGGAAAGAGTAAGAATGATAAATGGAACCAACTATGTTCAGATCTTGAAGAAGATGTCTGGGGAAAGGCATACCAAATAATTACCAAAAGATTGAAACTGAAAAACAGAAATGGTATTGAGGATAAGACGGTGGAAGAACAAGTCAGTAAACTGTTTCCTAAACATGAAGCTTTTACATGGGAGGCTAGGGATGGTCCACTAAACTCAATTCCCTTTACAGGAGGAACTCTCAGTGGCGGTAAGTAATTTAAGAAAAAAGAAAGCCCCGGGACCGGATGCCATTCCATCTGAAATAGTTGGATTGTTGGCATCGAAGTATTCAAAGGATTTTTTAGAGGTATACAATGACTGTGTGTTTAAAGGTATATTTCCGAAGATCTGGAAAAGTGCAAGACTTGTACTTATTGAGAAACCGAAGAAAGCCTTTGGCGAAGGACAACCTTTGGCGTATAGACCTCTATGTCTATTGGATACGACGGGGAAACTTTTGGAAGGATTACTGAGAATGCGATTGGTTGTAGAAGCGGAGGAGAATAACCTTCTACATGAAAACCAATATGGATTTAGGAAGGGAAGATCCACTGTACAAGCGATTGAAAAAGTGCAGAAAAGCATTGATAAGATAAAGGAAAAGGCATTAAAGAATAAAAAATTCTGTGCCTTAGTACTTTTGGAATCAAAAATGCTTTTAATTCTGCACCGTGGAAGGAAATAATCGGATCCTTAGTTAGTGAAAATATAAGTTCCTATCTGGTAGAAATGATAAGAAGTTACTTGTCGGAAAGAAACATCCTAGCTCCGAATGGGAAAGTTTACGACATGTCTTGTGGAGTGCCTCAAGGATCTCTATTAGGTCCACTTTTATGGAATCTATATTATGATAGAATTCTAAGAGTGGAATTGGAGTCCGAAGTAGAGATCATTGGTTATGCTGATGATCTGGCATTGTTGGTCATTGGTCGGGATGAGAGTGAACTGCAAGACAAGGCGTCGTATGCGGTCAAACAGATTATTGATAAACTGGAGGAGATGGGTGTTGACATAGCTGCACAGAAAACAGAAATGGTTTTACTTCAAGGGAGAAGAAAGATAAGATCTCTTAACCTTGAAGTAAATGGGTCTGTAATTGAAAGTGCTGAAAGGGTCAAGTATCTCGGAGTTTTTATCAATAAAGACATGACTATGACGAAACATATTGAAGAGGTAACAAGTAACGCAACATTCATGAGTAATTTACTTTTAAGGTTGATGCCGAATTTAGGTGGACCAAGATCAAGAAGTAGGAAACTTCTTGCATCGACGGTGAAGTCAGTTGTACTTTACGCCGCACCTATTTGGCAAAGAGCCCTTAAATTTAAAAGGTACCGTGATATGTTGACTAGAGTGAATAGAAAACTTGCAATAGGAATTTGTTCCGCATATCGAACGGTTTCTGCTGAAGGGATTCAGGTTATTGTTGGTATGCCTCCGCTGGACTTACTTGCTGAAGAAAGAACAGCGTTATATAGGAGAGGTAAAGAAGCAAAACGTGAATGTAGAGTAAGTTTATTGAAGGCCTGGCAGGAAAGATGGGATCTATATGAGGGATGGACAAAAATCCTTATCCCGGAAATAGAACCATGGTTTGATAGGAAGTGGGGCGAGGTAGATTTCTACTTATCTCAGGTTTTGTCGGATCATGGAGTTTTTAAAAAGTATCTTTTTAAAATTAAAAAGTCGGAAAGTGAGGTGTGTTGGTTCTGTGATAGTATAGACACAGTGGAACATACATTATTTGTATGTGAAAAGTTTAGTGGTGAAAGGCATATTTGTGAAAGGAAATGTGGTCGATTATGGAACATTGTACAAGAAATGGTTATGAAAATAATGAAAGTAAAGGGAAGCCATGAAAGATTCCTAGAAGGAGTTGGAAATGGTGAAGATGAGAACTTGGAAAATGTTGTGGAAAACAACATTGAAGAATAATAAATTGTTTATTATTAATATTCCCTGAAGCTAGTACCTTAGCGGGTGGTTCCGGGAATAGAGAGGGAAGGGTTTTAGACGGTCGAAGTTTACTTGATGTTTGCTTCAACCTGTCACTATCTGGCCACATGATATCTTCGGTCAGGTGTCTATTTACAGATTTCCTAATCCCCTCTACAATAAAAGAAAAAAAAGGGTTGGGTTGGTTCTAACATAATCTACAAAACTTGAATAGGAAGCTAGCAATTAGTTATATTGGAGCGTACGGAACAGTATCGGGCACTAGTACTGAAGATTTAGCGGGTTTACCTACTCTACATTTATTCGCAGAAGAGAGATCTATCATATATGCGGGGCAGAGACTATAAAACTAAAGTGAGAAAGGAACTGTTTGCCAAATGACAAGAAACATGGCTAATCCATGAGGGATGGACGGAACAGCTGACCTATGTTGGTATTGTCAGCTCAGTGATACACCAGACCATACACCAGGAATTAATTTTTTTTTCTGCTATACTTCAACGATAAAAATTTATTGCTATTTTTTTGTTTCAACCGGTTTCGGTTACACAGCCATCATCAGACAACCACGTTAAAAAATTTTAAACTACTACTTAATATCGAGGTTCAGTTATTTTACTTTTTAAAAAATCTGTTGTTGGTTTAATTTCAAGAGAGTCAAAACTATAAAACAATTGTGAATAAACATCTTAGACATCTTGTCTCAGTCCCTTGATCTTACAGCGCATAATTATTTTTATAGAAACTTCTAAAAGCGAAAGTTAGGTCGACAAACCTCAAAATCTACAAGAGTTAAAAAAGTTTTGCCTGAAAACGCCAAAAGTTTTGAAGGTTTGAAGGCCTAGTACTTTCATCCTGAATCAGAATTTCTCATCCCCCAGACAGTGACCCCAAAATGTTCTAGTGTAATGGAGCAGGAGAGCGATAATGAAGATACAAAATCGATCGCTTTTTCTGACGATCTCGCAATCATTGTCAATGTATTGAAAATTCAGGATATTGAACGAACAGCACATCGGGCTATAGACAGCATAATAAAAAGCCCTAATGAGACTAAAAAGTTCGGAACAAGTTAGAGTCAAATACCATGCAGCTGAATCAAAAACTCGCTAAAATATTTAATATTGGAAAAAATTTGAGAAAATGGAAGGAGAAGGTATATAATATATTCAACATTATTACTATGATTGCTACAATGATATATTCTCAAGTCTCCACTACAAGTCCTATTAATGCAGGGTTTGGAACGATGCTTTTAATATCACAAAGTATGCAGAGAGGCTATATAAAATACAAAGAATTTTGATTCGGATAACAAGTGCATATAGAATAATATCAACAGACTGGCTGCATGTGATAGATAATAGAACCTTATATTAACACGTTTGTTCATATAATTGTTAAATGAATTTTTTTATGAATTAGTTTTTAAAAAATCGGAATGTAGAAATCCTTGTAGAGTCGAATTTGTTGAATTATAAAAATGTTATTTCTTAATTGGCTTTTGTCTTTGAAGATGGCTTTTAAAGCTGAAACTAGTTAGACAATTATATTCAATAAACAACTAACAAGTTCTTAACTTTTATTAATGATGGATAATACATATCCGGTTGACTTGATGTATAAACAGAGAGAGTGGCAATGGATTATAATTAATAATGATAAAGTAAATATGATACAAGATGTAATTACTATAAATTACATCTTGGGCTACAAGGGAGTGGGGGTTAGATATACTGTAATCGAAACGAGTTTATCACAGGACATGGGTGGTTATGTCGGACTGGTTTAGGTTGGGAGGCATGTATATCAACCTAGACATGTAAAAATTATTGATAACAAATAACATTCTAAAAAATAGTGGATTTATTTACAAGATTACATTGGACTTGGAGAAAATCAATAATATGTAATTAATCTATTTAAAACTCAACGATTACTTCGAAAAGCTAAAACAAATAAAAATTTAATCTTGATTTAAAAATTCCAAATTAATTTAAAAATTTTATCCGACCACTAATAAATACCGCTGAAAGAACGTGGGACGCAGCTAATTACGTTTTTAATACCAAAACTGAAAGCTCGGAATCTGAAACATTCCATTTTAAGTCTATAAACCGAGCGCGATGTGGAGGTAGTAGATTTTGTGCGTTTTGTTAAAAACTAATTACCGCTATCTTAAAAACAAACCGTATTTCAACGCGCGACCGGGCACAATAATAGGAAATGGAACTATATAATCTGCTCGCAATAATTTTAAAACTCGCGCACTGCGCCAAACAACGTTTTCATCGTCCCGTTATAAATTCCGAAAGTTAAATACGGTGGCTACACAGGTCGCTAACAAACACACGAAATAAACAGAAATTGTGTTCCGCGGCACAGTTCGTGTGTGACAACTTTGCCCCCTCGACAAGCGAACGAGGTGAATCAATTTAACCAGTTCGCCACCCCTAAACAAAACGAGTGAGTTTTGTCTAAGTGCTAATTCCGAAACGAACAAAAAGAAGGGCTTTTGGTTTTTAATTTTGCTTGTTCGTGGTCGTAGCATAAACAATCGAGCACGTGCTGCATTGATTGATTGAGTAGATTGACATCGCCGGAGGCTTGTTAGGTCATTATTGGGTTTTATTGAACTTGGGCATGATGGGTATTTATAGTCCCAAGCTGAAATGGCCACGTATTGACACTGATTTAACACCGCGTTATCAACGCTGTAGGTAGCGTACCTTCCAATGATTTAATATACGATAAACCAGAGAGCTTTTACAGTTAACATAAAACCCTTTATCTAAAATAAAAGTATAAATGATATAAGAACCATTTAAATTAGTTAAGTAAACGTTGGATCTGCAATAAATTACTCTAATTAACTCGTTTTGAGGTCGTCGACGTCATTTGGCAAAGGATTCCAAAACAGTTACGTATTCCCGGTACAAACACACGTACCTATGTACACGAAACCGCTTCACATCGCTAACAGCTTCAGCAACCACTCTTAACTCTAATATTGTTAAAGGAACCTGTGCGAATGCTTCGTAATGTAAACAAAACGAAATTGCACAGAGAGAAATTCCTTTCATTAATTACTTAACATAGGAGGCATAATAATTTCCGCGATGAATGTCCAGAAAACTTATAAGAAGAATTAAATGATACCAAGATGTAATAAAAACAACATCGAGCTTAATATTCGATAGTTACCAGTAGAGCAGTGTTTGTGGCAAGGAAATAAACGAGAACTTATCTGAAATCTAAAATCACCGTTACCATATACGTAGGTATACCTAAGCACCTATAAACGACGTTTACACACCAATAAAGGTTCCGGAATATTCTGTTTCAAATAACTAAGTATTACTTACGCTGGAATAACGTTTGGGGAAAGATTTCGTTGCGAGAACAAAAACACAAGTTCAAGTCGTCAACGAAAACGAATAAATTTGTCGGAGGTTAGGGTCGGTCGTAAACGAGACATTCGATATGATCGTTTGCATACAGATAGGAATAAATTAGCGTGCACGCCCAAGGAAATTGTCTTCACGCCACTTTCCGTCGATCTTTCCATCTTTCTTTCTACCTCATCATCATGCGAAATTACGGTTAGTTTATGATAATGAATTTTGAATTATTTCATTACGGTTTGTCGTAGAATGATAAAATTTGACAAATAGTCCAATGTTATGATGACAAATCATTTAACAGCACTTTTAGAAATATCTAATCAGGGGATCAATATCGTACAGGGTATTTATTAATTCATAAAAGTTGTTTCCTAAGCCAACACAACTAGTTGTATAAATCAATTTTATTTTAAAATGATTGTCACTCTTAGAGGTAAATAGATGTTATTCTGGTTGATTTCTGCCAGAAATTAGTTATACGACTTTTTGTATTTGTAGCAACTTGATGTATTCTAGCAACTAGCTAGCTACCAATCTTGATCATTGAGGGATCTTTTAAGAAAAAATGCTTCTTAAAGTGCTGTGTATTATAGTTATAATATCTCTCAATTTTCAGGCAACTAAATAATATCATCTCTCATCTATTTAAAACCAAATCTCCTGCTTAGCACTTTAGGTTAGAGGTAAGCGCGTGAGTGATTTTTTGGTACTCGTTCACTATCTATCCCACACGGGTAACGCACATGATATGAGGAATATAAGGTAGGATATTCAACCGTTTGAAAATACGATCGTTCTGTGCATGATGTCATAAAGAGAATAGTTTTGGCAGCAATTATAGTTATATTTTGATAAATATAACTATATTTTAATATAAATATGAAACAAACATTATTATTATTGTGAATTTCTCTTTATTTCTCGAAATTAAGCATGCATTGCATGTATAATTTGGTTGTTATTTTCATAAAAAGTAAAAAAATCAACAAAAATATTAACTAAAATTTAATTTCATTAGAGAACTTTTAAACAAAAGCTTAAATAAGTGACGATTAATTAGTTTCAGTTCATTTAGGATGATAACCTTTTGATTTTTCCCTTAAGATCAGGTTTTAAGATTAAATCTTTATTAATTTTTTTGATTCTAAAGTACTAATAATTACTAAAGTACTAAATAATTTTTTTGAAGGAGATAAGATGCACTTCTCCATTTTCATTATTAAAAATTTTATCTAACAATCTACAGAATCTAACATGTCACGGGGAGGTTTTATTAATCTACCTTCTGAAACTTGATTTGTCCATGTAAAAGTAGTATTTAGTGCCGAGGTTGTTGGTCTATTCAGTTTATACATATATTATATGAAGCTAAGTTCCACAACACTTAATACTTTAAAAAGAGTATCATCAACAACTCTCAATGTCAAGAGTCGTACTCTCTTGAACATTGTCAGCTTCAGATAGTGCACCATAATCTTTTCTTAGTAAATAGTTTCTTATTCCGTAGTTTTCTATTTTGACCGCATTAAATCAAAGAATGTTTCGAAAATGTCTTGGATAACATACAGATTAAGCTGTATGTTAACACATATTTAACACCAAATATAGGATGTAAATCATTGTATAAGTGTTGTCTTGCTATATTCGTGATGATACTCCCTATAGAATTACATATTTTATATAGAGTTTCAAAAGGGGATGCTATAATTTTTGAGCAATATTATTGAAACCATTTACTCTACTCTACCTTTTGTTAAGTTACAATCATAATCAAAAGAAATGGGTTGCTTCCAGTTGATAATTAAAATTCTCATGATACATACTTGTACATAATTATATGGTGGTAATAAGTCACCATTGCTTTTATCGTAACATTATGCTCTTCGTATTTTCATCTCATCAGATGACAATACACATATTTCTTCTTGAGTTGACAATTCTTTTTTGCTGATGATACTAATACTTTTAAGGCCACCTTTTGTTTCGTGCCTAAACGAATATAAGATTTCGTTCCATGCAACCTCTAGACGGTGTCAAAGTTCATCCGGATTCTCAGTAGGTCTGGGTACTTGTCTTATTCGCTGACCCATCATATCCCAGACATGTTCAAGCGGCGACAAGTCCTGTGACCATGCAGGCTAGGGAAAAATCTGGAATCCATCCCGCTGAAACAACAGCATGAAAGGCGTTTAATATGTCTGGAATGAACGTAAAAGATGAAATTTGACCAGCACATATAGCCCCTAACCATAACCCTGAGTATTATCGTCTTTGAATGAACACCAAATCAAGTCTTTCCCCTCGATGTCGTCGCACACTCCTACTACTACCATTCGCCCATAAACAAAACCTTGATATATCACTGAAGAATGACATAGTCATTCCATTGATAAGCCTTCCCTTGCCGTGCGTAACATCATGCAAGTCTGGATGCTTTGTATTAATGGAAGCCGAAGATAAGGACGGTATGAATGAAGCCCAAAGGAAGAAATTCTTTTGTGTATAGTTATATCTTAATACCTTCATAATACCGGACATTCGGGTGATCTAAATATCGGGATACCGGACGAATTATGAGCGATATTGAACACCAGTACTGCCTTAAAAATAGAGCTATTTTGGTATGAATATTATTTCTATCTTATTACAAAAGAAGTAAAATGTGCCAGATCATTGGTTGCTGCACGTCTTGAAATGATAAAGTCATACGAATCAGTCCTAGGTAAATTTATGTTCACTTTGGCTTAGATACACGTTCAATTTTGATCAATGCAATCAAACCCAACTCAACTCAATACTTGTTCGCTTAGTACTCATTGCCACAACAAAATGTAGCCCCCAACTTCTTTCTTTCCTCACTCCATTCCTTCACAAGGTATTTTAGAAGCGGCTCCGCAATTATGTCCCCATATATTCCTGTTGCTTACCTCTCCCTGATAATTAACAATGCAATCAAAATAATACAACACAATCCTTTTTTTATGAGAAAATTGGTGAAAATCAACGAAAACCTGTTATGCAGACATCTGGCTAAGATCTTGATCGGCCGAATAGTATGGGTCTCGATGCATTAAAAACTCCTTTCCTGGTTTTCTCCGAAAACAGTTGACTCTACAGTTTCATCTCTAACCTGTTCTCCGTTGTCTTCCTTTTGTTGGTTTGTTCTCTTAATGTGAAGGTTGCCACTCATTTCTCAGTTTTTTAAAGATACTTTTACAATGGTATACTTATTGAAGAACTGGACCTGTCATCCAGTTCTCCTGTATTAACTCGTCAATGAAGGCCAGACATTTGTGCATTCCTATACCTGATAAGTCAGCCTTTTATTTAGAATCATTTACAGCTGACAAGAGAAGCTATAATATAATAATAGCCTTTCTCCTCAACGATTTAATCATCTGTGTCCCTTCGATCACCACACATTAGCTGTTTTCTGCCCTCGGTCCATGTGTTGAACCCCTAATTCCATTTAAGGCATTGACAGTTCTATGCGTCTTATTTTCTATGCTCTCCGTTTAAAGTTTTTTGCAATCATTACACTTAAATATTTTAGCGACTTTTTTGATTCGACTACATGATTATTGACTATAACCCTAGTTTCTTTTCAGCACTTTCTGCTTCTCATTAATACTGTCTCAGTTTTTTAAGCAGCGAATTTTATTTTGTTCAATATCTTCAATAATTTCAATAATAAATTTTACATCTTTGTTATCTCGCTCTTGTTCCAGCATTTGATCGAAAAAGATATTCCACAATATAGGCCTCTTTACAATTACTGCTTCTATCACATTTATAAACATAACACAACTCAACTCACCCAATTCAACTCAGCCATTGGGCATTTGGTCATTTCGGCATTTCGTTATCAACAACCAACCACTATACGACTTCACAAAATCAGTTTTGCTTTCAAATCACTTCGAACCAGCTTCTGAAGAAAGTTATAGCATGGTGTACGAAGTGCCACATAGTTTTTCAAAACACACGGCAAAATCCGAGAGTTCATAGATTCTAGTTTTAATGTTAGTTCTAGTTTAAGTACAATATAAAATTTGTTTTTACGAAATTTTTAATAGTCACTCACTTAGTGACGTCATGCATACATTGTCCATCATCCTATACTAATAACAATTAATTGTTTCCCAAAAGGTTACAATAACATCCTAATTATTATAATAACTGTTCTGTTCGTTCACCTCTTCCTATACTACTCTTTCCTTTCTTACTATCCATAACGCCCATTGCCTGCATCAATCTATATGCAGCACTCTCTTGCACCCACTCCTCAAAATGCACCATTCGCTTACCCGCCTCCACCCTCAACTTATGTAGCTTCATTTCTTCCATAACTATATATGTCAGAAACTCCCTAGCTAATCCCAACACTCACCTCCAGTATCTGGTCTGCACATCCCTTTATCTTTCAATCCACATATCTCGACCCCATACATAATTACGTTTTTTACTAACAATAAGCTCTCAAACATTAAATTCCTTCCTCTATCATCTCTCCCAAAAATGCTCTCACCCCATCCCCAAACCTGTCCCATAATCCTATTTGCCCTCATTGCCAACATTCAATAGTCTAATATGTCCCCCCTCCTTGTTGTTCTCCTTAAATCTATACCCCAAGTATGTGTACTCCCTCACTTCCTCGATTATATTGCCCTTCCATCTTCAACTTTCAGTTTTTCTTCGACTCTTCTTACAGAAGTTCATCATTTTCGTCTTATCCACGACCATCATTCGTGCCATCATTTCACCCGCTTCCCTCGCAATCACCATTAAGTCATCAGTATGCCAGTACGTGCACCTTCCGATCACTACCCCACCCATCACCTTGTCCATCATCTTAAAGATGCACAATATCTTACCTGTAGATTCCTAGTATGTGAATCACGCTTGGTTTATGGATAGGTTGGTATGAGGTTCACGTTTCTTTGGGTTTAATCCAGACTCCACGCGAGATTCCCGTTTTGAAACTTTTTTCAACCCACCGACTGACTTGACTTAACATCCTTTCGAGAGATGATTGACAGGTCAAAAAAAATTCAGGCTTTAATTGGGGCATAAAAGAAATTTTAACGGTATAATAAAAGTTTAGAAACAGAACTGACCTGCTAAACATTCTTGCGGGGTTGATTGACAAGTCAAAATAAAAACTTCACGCTTTAATTGGGGTACAAAAGGAAACTACCTGTCTTAACCCTTTTTTCTATTACAGTGAAGGTTTCTTCACGCTTTACTTGGGATAGAATAGAAATCGTCACGGTATAATTAATGTTTGTAAACAAAACTGACCTACTTAACATTCTTCCGGGGATGATTGACAGGTCAAAATAAATACTTCACGCTTTAATTCGGGTACAAAAGGAAACTACCTGTCTTAACCCTTTTCTATTACATAACATTCTTATCAACTTAAGCAAGTTGAAATTAATGATATGGTGACTTTGAAGTGCCTTGAACAATGTTGGTGTAAAGTTTGAATTTTGAAAACATTATCTAGTCGCGGTTGGAATTAGGAATTATGCTGAAAATAGAAGAAGAGGAGTTTCTAAAATACAACCCTAATCCTGCAAATAAATAAAACTAGGATTGTATTTTCTAAACATAAAATTTAGGCAAGTGTGGAATCAAGTTGTAGAGGAAAGATGAAGCCCAACTTAGTCTTAAGAAAATTATTGATGAGATGTTAGCTAGCATAAGCAGTTTTAAACTTAGCTTCATATTTTAGAAATACTTGGTGAAGCTGTAGTATCTCATAATAGTTAATTAGCTTGGATTGGCTAGAGATGGGTTAAAATGACATGCAATGCAAGTCTGATAACAATTAATTAGGTTGGGTAGCTTGGGTTGGGTTTGCTATTGGATTGGAATGCATCTAGCCTTGTAAAAATTATTGATGATGTGAAGAAATATGTTGAATAGTATTTAAATTGAATTTAGATTCTGAATATACTTAGTTTATACCGAGATAGAATTAAACTGAGATATAATCACAAAATTGTGACTTAACTTCATATTTTATAAATACTTGGTGAAGCTGTGGCACCTCATATTAGTTAATTAGCTTGAATTGGTTCGAGATGGGTTGAAATGACATGCGATGGATGGCTGATAACCATTAATAAAGTTGGGTTGGGTTGGGTTGGCTACTGGATTGGAATGTTGGGATGCATCTAGCCTTGTAAAAATTATTGATGATATAAAGAGATATGTTTAATAGTATTTGAATTAGATTTAGATTCTGAATATACTTGGTTTATACCAAAATAGAATTGGACTGAGATATAATCACAAAATTGTGAAACATACAGAGTTATCATAAGCAGTGATTGCACAAAGTTTGGTTTGTGTAGTCATTATTTTTAGTCGTGATGAAAGAAGAATTAGGTTAAAAATCATTAATTGGATGCAGTTATAACCAACAACATTTCAAATTAATCGAAAAGCACTAATTCGGAAAAATGTTTGTTCTCATCAAATCTCATCACAAATTCGTTTATTGATGAATATATGAAGAAAATTGCGAATAGAAGATATTCTAGTCGACATCTGCAAGAATTTACTTGGGAAGCATTTTGTACTAGCTGTAATGTAAAGATTTTGATACGAGTTTCTAAAGCTTGTGACCAATCTGCTAACTTGTGACCTTAATTATTGGTGGATCTCTCAAGGAATTTTTCTTATCTTCAGCAGCTACCATCTCTCATCTTGGTACTTCGGATGGCCAAAGAAATTGTTGAGAGAGGGTATAAAGTTTGATAAATAATAACTGATGTTTGGTATATGAATTCTATAAGATGTTTCATTTTCTGTTAGATAACCATAACAATCCATCAAAATAAATCGTTTGCGCTGGGTGTAGTTCTATCGTTCTAAATTTAATGAGAGGGCATAAACCGAGGTGGCACAGCCGTAAATCAGTGGGCCACATCCGGAACGTCTCGAAGCGAATTGCCGGTCCGTGCCGCTACCGAGAAGCAGCCCGTAAATTTTAAATCGCGAAATAATAGAGTGGTAAATATTTAAACGCGCATTACGACACGACGAGCGACGATACCTTAGGTTCGCATCAACTTGTGACACCCGTTCTTTCTTCGACGTAGACGCGACGATGACGACTGCAAAGACATTATATTCTCGTTACGACGCCTTTATTCCGTCGAGGTATGCGCAAAAGCGATTAAGTGTGTATTGTCGACGGAACGTTGTGGAAATTTTAAATATTAATCTAATCGAATAATAATGACGGTTTTATTTCTTTTGACGTCTTGCGTAAATTTACGCGCCAGACTAAACTATCGACACGAAAATAGATAAAAATAGAGTGAAGATGTAAAGTAAATCATTAATCTTTAATCCTCGGTTTTCTGTTTGTTATTTTTCGGTTAGTGTTTCACTAAAAGGCAGGAATAAAGTAACGATCTAAAGTGAATCATCCTTAACATCTTAACACATCAAATGATTCAGAGGCCATCCACCTTTAAAGTAACCCAAACAGTTTCATAATGATACGGTTTTATTTGAAATAGAACTACATAATCTTGTAGTTGGAGAATTTGAGATGCATTACAAAATTTTCCTCATTTTTTTGAAAAATAGAATCATTCTGAGGTGTATCAAATATTAAGCTTTTGTTATGGACGATTATTTACAAAATTAGAAATGTGTTTTTTTCCATAACAGTTGGAAATTGAGTAACGAAACTTTGTAATATACCAAATCTTAGTTTCCTGAAATCTTGTTTTTTTTTATAAAAATTTTTAAATACGATCAGTTTTAATTTGACGTTTTTGGTAATAAGATTGTAAAAAAAAAACATTCTTTTCTCCGAAATGGAGTAAAATACAAAAATGAATCCCTTTTCAAGCTGAAAGGGAACGTTGGTTGGGTTGTATTAAATATTAAACTTTCAGTTTAAACGAGGTTAAACGATCCTATCTGAATTTGGCAGTTCTTTGGAGATGAACTGAAGAAAAAATTTTGTCTCCAAATCGGTTTAAAGTTAAGCAATGAAACTTTCTGGCATTACAAAAGAATTTTTGAGTTTAGATTATACCAAACCTTAAATTTCCCAATTAAAGCTTTTTGTATATATTTTTTTATATACCATCTGTTTAAATTTGAAGATTTTAACAATAAGTTTAAAAAATATTCTTTTCTTCAAAACGGCGTAAAATACAAAAATAAAATCACTTTCAGGTTAAAAGCGACTGTTTGAGGTTGAGCTGCACTAAATATTAAGCTTTTAGGATAAATTTTGTGTTTTGTTTTCATAAAATTCGTTTATGAATCTCCCTTCTAAATTTGATCATTCTTTTGAGATGAACTCAAGAAAAAATTTCTGCAAAACGGTTTGGAATTGACTAACAAAACTTTCTGGCATTGTAACAAAATACTTTAGGTTAGATTATACCATAACTTAAGTTTCCTGAATAAGCAGTTTTTCTTACAAACATTTGTGTATACAATCAGTTTTCATTTGACGTTTTTTGCATAAGGTAAGAAAGATTATTTTCTCCAAAATGGCGTAAAATCCAAAAATGAAACTATTTTCAGGTCAAAGCAAATTGTTTTAGGTTAGGTTGTACCAAATTTTTTTTGTACAATTTCAAAGTTTCTTGATTGGAAGATTTTTTTACAATATTCGTATATAGATGCACCATTTGAATTTGGCAGTTTTTTGGAAATTAAGTGAAGAAAAAATCTTCCTCCAAAACGGTTTAGAATTAACTAATGAAACTTTCTGTCATTATGAAGGAATACTTTAGGTTAGATTATACCAAATCTTCAAAAAAAAGTTTACTAGCTAAGCAGATTTTTATAAAAGAAATTGTATAGAATGTTTTAATTTGACGTTGTTGGTAGTAAGATTAAAAAAACATTCTTTTCTCCGAAACGACGTAAAATACAAAAATAAAGTCAGTTTCAGGTTAAAAGAGATTCTTAGAAGTCGGGTTGTATCAAATATCAAGCTTCCAGGTTGAACGATTTTTTAAAAAAATTCGTTTATAAATCTCCCATTTGAATTTAACATTGCTTTAGAAATAACGTGACGAAAAATTTTCTCCAAAATGGTTTGAAATTAAATAATAAATCTTTCTGGCATTATAAAGGAATCTTTTAGATTATTATATTATATCAAATCTTAAGTTTCGTAAATATTTTTTTATAGAAATGTTTTGTATACGATCAGCTTTAATTTGACGATTTTGAAAATAAAATTGAAAAAAACATTCTTTTCTCCAAAACAACGTAAAATAGAAAAATAAAGTCATTTTCAGCTTAAAAGAGAGTCTTTGAGGTTGGGTT
Source organism: Onthophagus sagittarius (assembly GCA_036711965.1). NCBI lineage: Eukaryota > Metazoa > Arthropoda > Insecta > Coleoptera > Scarabaeidae > Onthophagus > Onthophagus sagittarius. The sequence continues at coordinate 56,824,097 of JASERS010000002.1, read as the reverse complement.
GTACCAAATATCAAACTTCCAGGTTGAAAGATTTTTTATAAAATTCGTTTATAAATCTCCCATTTGAATTTAACATTGCTTTAGAAATACCGTGACCAAAAATGTTCTCCAAAATGGTTTGAAATTAAATAATGAATCTTTCTGGCATTATAAAGGAATCTTTTAGATTATTACATTATATCAAAACTTAAGTTTCGTAAACATTTTTTTTATAGAAATGTTTTGTATACGATCAGCTTTAATTTGCCGACTTTGAAAATAAAATTGAAAAAATATTCTTTTCTCCAAAACAACGTAAAATAGAAAAATAAAGTCATTTTCAGCTTAAAAGAGAGTCTTTGAGGTTGGGTTGTACCAAATATCAAACTTCCAGGTTGAAAGATTTTTTATAAAATTCGTTTATAAATCTCCCATTTGAATTTAACATTGCTTTAGAAATAACGTGACCAAAAATGTTCTCCAAAATGGTTTGAAATTAAATAATGAATCTTTCTGGCATTATAAAGGAATCTTTTAGATTATTACATTATATCAAAACTTAAGTTTCGTAAACATTTTTTTTATAGAAATGTTTTGTATACGATCAGCTTTAATTTGACGACTTTGAAAATAAAATTGAAAAAATATTCTTTTCTCCAAAACAACGTAAAATAGAAAAATAAAGTCATTTTCAGCTTAAAAGAGAGTCTTTGAGGTTGGGTTGTACCAAATATCAAACTTCCAGGTTGAAAGATTTTTTATAAAATTCGTTTATAAATCTCCCATTTGAATTTAACATTGCTTTAGAAATACCGTGACCAAAAATGTTCTCCAAAATGGTTTGAAATTAAATAATGAATCTTTCTGGCATTTTAAAGGAATCTTTTAGATTATTACATTATATCAAAACTTAAATTTCGTAAACATTTTTTTTATAGAAATGTTTTGTATACGATCAGCTTTAATTTGACGACTTTGAAAATAAAATTGAAAAAATATTCTTTTCTCCAAAACAACGTAAAATAGAAAAATAAAGTCATTTTCAGCTTAATAGAGAGTCTTTGAGGTTGGGTTGTACCAAATATCAAACTTCCAGGTTGAAAGATTTTTTATAAAATTCGTTTATAAATCTCCCATTTGAATTTAACATTGCTTTAGAAATAACGTGACCAAAAATGTTCTCCAAAATGGTTTGAAATTAAATAATGAATCTTTCTGGCATTATAAAGGAATCTTTTAGATTATTACATTATATCAAAACTTAAGTTTCGTAAACATTTTTTTTTATAGAAATGTTTTGTATACGATCAGCTTTAATTTGACGATTTTGAAAATAAAATTTAAAAAACATTCTTTTCTCCAAAACGACGTAAAATATAAAAATAAAGTCATTTTCAGCTTAAAAGAGAATCTTTGAGGTTGGGTTGTACCAAATATCAAACTTCCAGGTTGAAAGATTTTTTATAAAATTCGTTTATAAATCTCCCATTTGAATTTAACATTGCTTTAGAAATAACGTGACCAAAAATGTTCTCCAAAATGGTTTGAAATTAAATAATGAATCTTTCTGGCATTATAAAGGAATCTTTTAGATTATTACATTATATCAAAACTTAAGTTTCGTAAACATTTTTTTTATAGAAATGTTTTGTATACGATCAGCTTTAATTTGACGACTTTGAAAAAATATTCTTTTCTCCAAAACAACGTAAAATAGAAAAATAAAGTCATTTTCAGCTTAAAAGAGAGTCTTTGAGGTTGGGTTGTACCAAATATCAAACTTCCAGGTTGAAAGATTTTTTATAAAATTCGTTTATAAATCTCCCATTTGAATTTAACATTGCTTTAGAAATACCGTGACCAAAAATGTTCTCCAAAATGGTTTGAAATTAAATAATGAATCTTTCTGGCATTATAAAGGAATCTTTTAGATTATTACATTATATCAAAACTTAAGTTTCGTAAACATTTTTTTTATAGAAATGTTTTGTATACGATCAGCTTTAATTTGATGACTTTGAAAATAAAATTGAAAAAATATTCTTTTCTCCAAAACAACGTAAAATAGAAAAATAAAGTCATTTTCAGCTTAAAAGAGAGTCTTTGAGGTTGGGTTGTACCAAATATCAAACTTCCAGGTTGAAAGATTTTTTATAAAATTCGTTTATAAATCTCCCATTTGAATTTAACATTGCTTTAGAAATAACGTGACCAAAAATGTTCTCCAAAATGGTTTGAAATTAAATAATGAATCTTTCTGGCATTATAAAGGAATCTTTTAGATTATTACATTATATCAAAACTTAAGTTTCGTAAACATTTTTTTTTATAGAAATGTTTTGTATACGATCAGCTTTAATTTGACGATTTTGAAAATAAAATTTAAAAAACATTCTTTTCTCCAAAACGACGTAAAATATAAAAATAAAGTCATTTTCAGCTTAAAAGAGAATCTTTGAGGTTGGGTTGTACCAAATATCAAACTTCCAGGTTGAACGATTTTTTATAAAATTCGCTTATAAATCTCCCATTTGAAATTAACATTGCTTTAGAAATAACGTGACCAAATATGTTCTCTAAAATTACTTTTAGATTAGATTACACCAAATTTTAAGTTACGTAAATAACAGTATTTTTTATAAAAATGTTTTGTATACAATCAGCTTTAATTTAACAATTTTAAAAATAAAATTAAAAAACATTTTTTTCTCCAAAATGACGTAAAATATAACAATAAAATAATTTTCAGCTTAAAAGAGTCTTTGAGGTTGGGTTGTACCAAATATCAAACTTCCAGGTTGAACGATATTTTATAAAATTCATTTATAAATCTCCCATTTGAATTCGACATGGCTTTAGAAAAGACGTGAAGAAAAATTTTCTCCAAAATGGTTTGAAATTAAATAATGAATCTTTCTGGCATTGTAAAGGAGTCTTTTGGATTAGATTATACCAAATATAATTTCGTATATATAATTTCTTCTTATATAATATATAATTTCGTAAACAAACTTTTTTTATAGAAATGTTTTGTATACGATCAGCTTTAATTTGACGATTTTGAAAATAAAATTCAAAAAACATTCTTTTCTCCAAAACGACGTAAAATATAAAAATAAAATAATTTTCAGCTTAAAAGAGTCTTTGAGGTTGGGTTGTACCAAATATCAAGCTTCCAGGTTGAATAATATTTTATAAAATTCGTTTATAAATCTCCCATTTGAAATTAACATTGCTTTAGAAACAACGTGACGAAAAATTTTCTCCAAAATGGTTTGAAATTAAGTAATGAATATTTCTGGCAATATAAAGGAATCTTTTAGATTAGATTATACCAAATCTTAAGTTACGTAAATAACAGTATTTTTTATAAAAATGTTTTGTATACAATCAGCTTTAATTTAACAATTTTAAAAATAAAATTAAAAAACATTCTTTTCTCCAAAATGACGTAAAATATAACAATAAAATAATTTTCAGCTTAAAAGAGTCTTTGAGGTTGAGTTGTACCAAATATCAAGCTTCCAGGTTGAACGATATTTTATAAAATTCATTTATAAATCTCCCATTTGAATTCGACATGGCTTTAGAAAAGACGTGAAGAAAAATTTTCTCCAAAATGGTTTGAAATTAAATAATGAATCTTTCTGGCATTGTAAAGGAGTCTTTTGGATTAGATTATACCAAATCTTAAGTTTCGTAAACAAACTTTTTTTATAGAAATGTTTTGTATACGATCAGCTTTAATTTGACGATTTTGAAAATAAAATTCAAAAAACATTCTTTTCTCCAAAACGACGTAAAATATAAAAATAAAATAATTTTCAGCTTAAAAGAGAGTCTTTGAGGTTGGGTTGTACCAAATATCAAACTTCCAGGTTGAAAGATTTTTTATAAAATTCGTTTATAAATCTCCCATTTGAATTTAACATTGCTTTAGAAATACCGTGACCAAAAATGTTCTCCAAAATGGTTTGAAATTAAATAATGAATCTTTCTGGCATTATAAAGGAATCTTTTAGATTATTACATTATATCAAAACTTAAGTTTCGTAAACATTTTTTTTATAGAAATGTTTTGTATACGATCAGCTTTAATTTGACGACTTTGAAAATAAAATTGAAAAAATATTCTTTTCTCCAAAACAACGTAAAATAGAAAAATAAAGTCATTTTCAGCTTAAAAGAGAGTCTTTGAGGTTGGGTTGTACCAAATATCAAACTTCCAGGTTGAAAGATTTTTTATAAAATTCGTTTATAAATCTCCCATTTGAATTTAACATTGCTTTAGAAATAACGTGACCAAAAATGTTCTCCAAAATGGTTTGAAATTAAATAATGAATCTTTCTGGCATTATAAAGGAATCTTTTAGATTATTACATTATATCAAAACTTAAGTTTCGTAAACATTTTTTTTTATAGAAATGTTTTGTATACGATCAGCTTTAATTTGACGATTTTGAAAATAAAATTTAAAAAACATTCTTTTCTCCAAAACGACGTAAAATATAAAAATAAAGTCATTTTCAGCTTAAAAGAGAATCTTTGAGGTTGGGTTGTACCAAATATCAAACTTCCAGGTTGAACGATTTTTTATAAAATTCGCTTATAAATCTCCCATTTGAAATTAACATTGCTTTAGAAATAACGTGACCAAATATGTTCTCTAAAATTACTTTTAGATTAGATTACACCAAATTTTAAGTTACGTAAATAACAGTATTTTTTATAAAAATGTTTTGTATACAATCAGCTTTAATTTAACAATTTTAAAAATAAAATTAAAAAACATTTTTTTCTCCAAAATGACGTAAAATATAACAATAAAATAATTTTCAGCTTAAAAGAGTCTTTGAGGTTGGGTTGTACCAAATATCAAACTTCCAGGTTGAACGATATTTTATAAAATTCATTTATAAATCTCCCATTTGAATTCGACATGGCTTTAGAAAAGACGTGAAGAAAAATTTTCTCCAAAATGGTTTGAAATTAAATAATGAATCTTTCTGGCATTGTAAAGGAGTCTTTTGGATTAGATTATACCAAATATAATTTCGTATATATAATTTCTTCTTATATAATATATAATTTCGTAAACAAACTTTTTTTATAGAAATGTTTTGTATACGATCAGCTTTAATTTGACGATTTTGAAAATAAAATTCAAAAAACATTCTTTTCTCCAAAACGACGTAAAATATAAAAATAAAATAATTTTCAGCTTAAAAGAGTCTTTGAGGTTGGGTTGTACCAAATATCAAGCTTCCAGGTTGAATAATATTTTATAAAATTCGTTTATAAATCTCCCATTTGAAATTAACATTGCTTTAGAAACAACGTGACGAAAAATTTTCTCCAAAATGGTTTGAAATTAAGTAATGAATATTTCTGGCAATATAAAGGAATCTTTTAGATTAGATTATACCAAATCTTAAGTTACGTAAATAACAGTATTTTTTATAAAAATGTTTTGTATACAATCAGCTTTAATTTAACAATTTTAAAAATAAAATTAAAAAACATTCTTTTCTCCAAAATGACGTAAAATATAACAATAAAATAATTTTCAGCTTAAAAGAGTCTTTGAGGTTGAGTTGTACCAAATATCAAGCTTCCAGGTTGAACGATATTTTATAAAATTCATTTATAAATCTCCCATTTGAATTCGACATGGCTTTAGAAAAGACGTGAAGAAAAATTTTCTCCAAAATGGTTTGAAATTAAATAATGAATCTTTCTGGCATTGTAAAGGAGTCTTTTGGATTAGATTATACCAAATCTTAAGTTTCGTAAACAAACTTTTTTTATAGAAATGTTTTGTATACGATCAGCTTTAATTTGACGATTTTGAAAATAAAATTCAAAAAACATTCTTTTCTCCAAAACGACGTAAAATATAAAAATAAAATAATTTTCAGCTTAAAAGAGAGTCTTTGAGGTTGAACAATATTTTATAAAATTCGTTAATAAATCTCCCATTTGAAATTAACATTGCTTTAGAAACAACGTGACGAAAAATTTTCTCCAAAATGGTTTGAAATTAAGTAATGAATATTTCTGGCAATATAAAGGAATCTTTTAGATTAGATTATACCAAATCTTAAGTTACGTAAATAACAGTATTTTTTATAAAAATGTTTTGTATACGATCAGCTTTAATTTGACGATTTTGAAAATAAAATTTAAAAAACATTCTTTTCTCCAAAACGACGTAAAATATAAAAATAAAGCCATTTTTAGCCTAAAAGAAAGTCTTTGAGGTTGGGTTGTACCAAATATCAAGCTTTCAGGTTGAACGATATTTTATAGAATTCGTTTATAAATCTCCCATTGGAATTTAACATTGCTTTAGAAAAGACGTGAAGAAACATTTTCTCCAAAATGGTTTGAAATTAAGTAATGAATCTTTCTGGCATTGTAAAGGAGTCTTTTGGATTAGATTATACCAAATCTTAAGTTTCGTAAACAGACTTTTTTTATAGAAATGTTTTGTATACGATCAGCTTTAATTTGACGATTTTAAAAATAAAATTCAAAAAACATTCTTTTCTCCAAAACGACGTAAAATACAAAAATAAAATCACTTTCAGGTTAAAAGAGATTGTTTGAGGTTGGGTTGCACCAAATATGAAGCTTTTACGATTCGATAATTCGTTTATAAGTCCCCCATTGTCAATCGGCAATTCGTTGGAAATGAAATGAAGAAAAAATGTTCTCCAAAACGGTTTGGAATAAAGTAATGAAACTTTCTAGCTTTATAATAAATTGCTTTACGTTAGATTATACCAAGTCTTAAGTTTTCTATCTAAACAGTTTTTTCTAAAAAAATTTGTACACGCTCAGTTTTAATTTGACGTTTTTGGCAATAAGATAAAACAAACATTCTTTTCTCCGAAACGGCGTAAACTACAAAAATAAAACCATTTTCATGTTAAAATAGATTGTTTGAGGTTAGGTTACGCCAAATATTAAGTTTCCGGATTGAGTGATTTTTTAAAAAAATCGAATATAAATCCAACATTTGAATTTGGTAGCCCTTTGGAAATGAAGTGAATAACATATTTTTTCTCCAAAACGATTTGGAAGTAAGCAATGAAGCTTTCTGGCATTATAAAAGAATAGTTTAGGTTAGATTATACCAAATCTTAAGTATCGTAACAGTTTATTTATAAAAAAAATTGTATATGTATTATAGCTTTTAATTTGACGAATCAGGCTTCCAGGTTGAATGATTTCTTACAAAATTCGTTTATAAATCCCTCATTTGAGTGTTTTGAAAATAAAGTGTAGGTAATATCGTTCATAATTTTATCATCATTGTTATGTAGACCTATATTATATTTTCATAAAGGTGTAATTTGTTTGATTTTTTTAGACCTTTGTGTGCGTGTATCTTGAACTGGACAGATGTTCTTTGAATGGAGTGTATAAATTTCTTCCTGCCTGGCCGATATATATTTTATTGCATTCAGGGCATTCGATCTGATAGACACCAATTAATTCCTCTTTTCTTTTCTCGCTTAATCTATGGCTTTATTATTAATTAAAAGGTTACTAATTTTATTATTAGATATAACAGCAGAGAACAAATAAAATGTTTTCAAATTGTGGTTCAGTTTATTCTCCAAAATAAATGTGTAATGGGTGAAATGGAAGATTGGAATTTTGAGTTGTCTTTAATATTTGAGTAAATAAGGTTGTTGATTCTGGATCTATGTTGATTCTGTATTTCTATATGATTCTGGATAATTATCTTCTTGATCTCTACTTTTAGATTATCTTGGTTCAAAGGAACGTTATATATTCTGTTGAACATGAATCTAAACCTGGCATGTTTATATTATCTGGGGTTATAGGAATTGTTGGCAATTTTATTGTTAGTGAATGTCCCTTTCCTAAAGATATTGAATTCAAGTTTTTGATTATTAAGGTTCTTAGTAACGTTTAAATCCAGAAAGTTGATCATATTGTCCGTTTCCATTTCGACAGTGAATTCTAAGTTGTTAATATTATTAAAGATATTGTTTAATGCTACTAGATTAGTAGGATTACCGTTATAAAGAATTAGTATGTCATCAACATAGCGAGTATAAAAAATGATATCCCTTGTGAAAATCTTATATTTGTCAAAAAAAAAGTATCTGTTCAGAAATTGAATAGGGAGTCCATCAAAGATTTTAAAAGATCTATTATCGAACGTAAAGAAATTTTGATTACAAGCAAATTCAAGTATTTTTTAAAAAACTGTTTAGTCCTAAGGGGTCGAGGTTTAAATCAATGATATTATCTGTTAGGTGCTGTTTAATAATTTGGATGGTTGTAATGATGAGTATGTTTACATACAAATTTTTGATGTCAAAAGAAATCAATTTGTAGTTATTGTTATTTTTTTATTTATAAGTTTGGTAAAATCACTGATAGAATAAGGGAAAGTTTTTTGAAAGTTTTATATAGAACGTTTTGGATAGTTTTTGCAATCTTATTATTTAGGGTATTATTATTTCCAATTATAATAGGTCTTATGCTTTTGTGATTAATTGAGCTATGGTGATTAATACCGAATTTATTAAAAAAAGCGTATTATCTATAACTAGTTTTTTTAGTTTTTTTTAATTTATTTTTTTCTGAAGACGCACGGCTAAACCGGAACTTTCTAGTTTTAGGTCTTATTAAAAGTATAACTAATACTAGACCTACAACCCAGGTTCAAAACTAATACTTGAATTGGAAACATTGTGTATGTCCCTTAGGACCACTAGGGTTTTTCCCAGTATGATCGTTTCAACTTTATAAAAAAAATAATAAAAATCAGTATTGACTTAAACGTTGTTTTTTTTTTTATTTTAAATCCTACGCTACACGTGTTTCATTCTCTCTTGGGCATGAACAGATATGACATTAAAAAAAACACATGTTAAACGAAAACGACGAAATACATATAAATTTTTTTTAAATTGCACAATTAAACATGAATAAATATGAAAAAAGGAGAAAAATATCAATTCACCGTCAGGTGGCTACAGATTAAATTCACAAGAGATTCGTTTGGTTGATGTAAAGTATCATGCCTCAACACTTCTCTTTAACAATTAAAACCTTCCTATTGTTTGCTCGAGAAAAATCGAACAAGATAACGATGATACAAGTTTTTTTAGAGGAAAAGATCTGTAATATTTAAAAAAAACAGGTTTTATATATTACATATTAAAATGAATGAAAATAGTTTTTTAACATTATATTTTACCTTAATATTTAGGTATTGTTTGTAAATTTTATTATGAAATTAAACCTTTTTATAAAATAAAATAAACTCCTAAAATCACTGTAAGAAACATAGAAGTGAATTTTTTCAGTTGATTAAACCTATCTTAGTTCATCCACGTGTAGTGAAACTCCTTCATTTATACCAAAAACACGTTTTTTGGTAAGTTTAAGTCAAGAAAATATTTAAAAAATTGCAATGTTATACACATCCCGAATAATTTACAAAAATAACGTGAGAAGAAATTAAGAATTAATGAGCAAATTAAAAAAACATAAAGGTTAAATCTGAGCCGCACCATTTTCAGATGGTAGAATTAAGTGGACTAAAGGAAAATTATTGAGATGTAATTTGAGGTTGAAGTGAGAGTACAAGAAGTGGTAATTTTGAATTCAACCATTAAAATTTGTTAAAAAATTGATATTAAAGTTCCGATAAATTAGTAATTACTTTTATGAAAAATCTAAACCTGTTAATATTCAACAGGTCATTCATCAATTTATCAGGATTTTCCTGGTTATATTTGTATATAAACTATTCCTCGTATAGATCGAGATTGTTTGATTTTTTAAGGTTTTTAGTAAAAATAAATTGTTAATGTTGATGTAATGTTGATATAACCACATGAACAGACTTCTTCCCGACTGCCCCGCATACTTTTCCTCACAGTCTTCACATCTTATAAGATAGCCACTGTTTTGGTGATCATTGAATTTGTGACTGTTGTTGCACAGTATTTGACCTATTTTGTTATCTGAATTGAATGCTGGAGTTATGTTTAATGAAGTTATTTCTATCTTCAATCTAGTTAAGATTAGATTCAATATATTTAATATTGTATCCGTTATTTACTCCTATTTTTATTATGTTATATTATTGTACAGTTGTATTGGTTAAAGCGAAAATTAAAAGAAGCGTTTTATGTATAATACAATTGTAAGAATTTTTCGAAATTATGCAATCAGCTGTGGTTGGTTTACGAAAGACGTCAAACTCGATCCTGCCTTTGCTACGGTTCTTTGTAAGTTTAAGATCTAGTAAGTTTATGCTATTATCAGTTTCCTTTTGCATGGTGAACTGTAAATTATTAATAAAATGAAAATTGTTGAAACGTGCTATTAATTTTGCAGGTTTGTAAGAATTTGATCCATACATTAAACATAGAATTAAAAACACCAAAGAAATTATTCTAAAACTCTTATATAGATATCAAAATATTCATGCATGGTTTTGTTATAAAAAAGAACGCACTTTCCTTTATAAAGCACAAAAAAGTTTATCATGATATCTTAAGCATTCAATTTTTACGATTTTTTCAAAAATGGTCAAGCAAATTGTTGTTAAATTAAGATTGAGTTCAAAACTTGATATCTACAGTATGTCTCCAGATCGAATTACAAAGACGAAGAAATGTTATAATTGATTTTTCAAACTTATCTAAGCAGAAATTCTACGTCGTATGTATTCAAATCACTCAATCACATAAATTTTATGTTCTAACTGTAGAAGTTACCTAAGTATTCCCATTTTTATGTAAAAATTGCACTTTTTTTTTAATTGAAAATTTTTCAAGTATAATTTATGATATGTAACCAAAGAGACCATAAAATCAAATTTTTCCATACCATGTGAAACGAAAAAAAAGAATTTACCCTGTTCATTCGAATCTAAGACACACTATTTTTCTTATAGAAATGTTTCTTATGATAGGATGCGTCTTATTGTTAGATTTGGACTTATTTTGAATGCATATAATTCAAGAATATGTTAAAGAAATAAATTACAATTGTTATATCAGTTAAGACTTATGACAAAGAAAACAATAAGAAAAATTTACGGTTGATACTAAATAATTCGCTCGAGCTTTTTCTTCCCAATTCAGTCCCACCATCTGTTAGGAATATTTTTTGGGGCACATACTTTGAATTGGGACTTGATACCGCTTCTAAAAGACTTGGTACTGGTACTGCTTCCAGAAGACTGCAAATGCTTCCAGAAGACTTGATATCACTTCAAGAAGATTTTTTCTTCTTTCAAAAGACTTGATATTGCATCTAGATGACTTGATACTGTTTCCAAAAGACTTGCAATTCTTCCACAGGACATGTAATGCTTTTAGAAGACTTGACACTGTTTCTAGAAGACTTGATATTGCGTTTAGAAGACTCCATACTGTCTCTGGAAGACTTGTAACTGATTCCAAAAGACTTGAAATACTCCCAGAAGATTTAAATAGCTTTCACAAAAGTTGATACTGATATTGATATTGCCTCTGAATGACTTGAAATGGTTCTAGATGGCTTGATACTGTTTCCAAAAGACTTGAAATTCTTCCACAAGATATGAATGATTCAAGAAGATGTAATACTGCTTCCAAAAGACTTAACATTGCTTCCAAAAGACTCCATACTGTCTTTGGAAATCTGAGTTGAAGTGCCTCCAGAAGACTTAACCTGCTTCCAGAAAGCTTGAACAGCTTGCAGAAAAGTTGATACTGGCCTTGGAAGACTTAATGCTGTTTCTAAAACACTTAATATTGAATACAGGAGATTTGATACTGCTTCTAGAAGACTTGGCATTGCTTCGAAAAATCGAAAGAATCGAAATGCTTCAAGATCACTTCATACTGCTTCTACAAGTCTTGACTTTTCCAAGAACCAAAATATTTTCAGGAGAGTTGGTACTGCTTGTAGAATAATTGAAATGCTTCCTGAAGACTTGATACTGCTTGTAAAAGTGCTGGCAGAACATTTTCATCGCAAAACCCAAGATACTGTTGGTCAACAATTTGAGTTTGCTTCGAAAATATTACATACTATTGAACAAAATGCAATAAATTGACGTAAGCAATTAAAAAATTATTAATTAAAGATTAAAACCTGCTAACCAATGACACATTTGTTGCAAAAGGAAATAAACTATTGAAAACTATAATGTTGCTTCCAAAATACTAAATTCTGTTGACAAAATACAAAATCTTCATGAAACAAGAATTTGAAAAAGTGCTAATTCAAGACTAGATACTGCTTGTAAAACTTTAAAGGCTGCTGGCAGAAGACATTTTCATAACAATCGAACCATAGGTGTCAGATCCATACAAAATTGTGTGGATTAAAACAAAGAGAAAACAAAAATTATCCATTTCAATCAAGCAAAATAATTTCAATGGATAATTTTTGTTTTCTCTTTGTTTTTTTAGACCTTTTTCTGAAGTACTGTCATTTGTCGTTTGAGTCTTTTCCAATTTAATTTTTTCCAGCACTCAGCAGCCATATGTATTTTCAGAATGATTTAGGCTGATTAATGCATTTTGAACTTTGGATATAGATAACATAGTCCTCCGGTGTACACGCATTTTGGAGATCCCTGTATATAATATTCATAAATAAAATACATAGTTTTTTGTGTTTTTAACATTATTGCGTGATATTTAAATTTATTTGTTAATCAACACAATTTTAATACGATTTGTTGTTTTCATATTTATAATCTTGAAAGTAGGGTACATCTTAGAATCGGATGCGTCTTAAATTCGAACGAATACGGTATTAACACTAGAACTAATACTAAAGCTAGACTTAACATTAGACTTGGAACTAGAAACATTGAAACTTCATCCTAAGGAACATGTAGCTAAGTCCAAATGTTTTTAGTTCAAGGTCTAGTGTTAGCTGTAGTGTTGGTATTAGCTCTACATTTAGCTGTTGTTTAATTTGAGATTATGGTATACTTGTGTCGAGCTAAAACTAGAACTAACACTAGACCTATGACTAGAAAGATTCATGTTTAGCCGTGCGTTTGAAGACTCACGGCTAAATCTAATATTAATTCTAATTTTAAATCTTACTTAGCTATAAATTGTTGTGAATTCTTCTGGAACTAAAGGTATAACTAACGCTAGACCTATAACCTAGCTTTAGTACTAACACTAAACCTAGAACTAGAAGCATTAGAGTTTAGCCGTACGTCTCTTAAGACAACTAAACTCTAATGTTTCTAGTTCTAAGTCTAGTGTTAGCTCTAAAACTAGGTTGGGTTGGGTTGGGTTTCGTCTTAAGAGAGGTACGGCTAAACCCAAATGTTTTTCGTTCTAGGTCCAGTGTTCAGCTCTAGCGTTAGTGTTGGCTCTATTTTCAGTTGTTGTTCAGTCTTAAATTGTTGCATACTTGTATCAAACTAAAACTAGAACTAACACTAGATATTAGAACTAGAAAGATTCAGATATTGCCGTGCGTCTAAAAACATACAGCTAAATAACTTGTATTATTAAATAAATCTTTGATCATAACTGTAATAGCCAGAGTCATAACAAGAGATTGAAAGAAGACATTTGGTGCTCAACAGTTTTATATAAAAAAAATAAATTTTGGTAACAATACAATACTATTAGATGAATGTGATTTCATTTAGATTACATCAAGGTATTATAATTAGAACTTAATGTATTATTTAGAGTTTATTATATTGTTATAATGAGTATGTGTAAATAACTATTGTTATTGCCTTTTATTAAATAAGAACTTGTGTTTTTTACTAAATTTGGTTACTATTTTAGTAGTTTTTGTCTATGTTGCATTTTTTTAAATTTTATAAATACCTTCAAATACCCATTTTGGGAAAATACCCCGAGTATATACCTTCGGTATATTTGCTTGGAAATAAATGCCCAGGTATTTAACAACACTCTGCCATTGTAAAGGAATGTTTAAAGTTGAATTATACTTGAATACATTAAATTGTTTATAAATAAAATAAAAAGCTTTAAAATGATTAATTTTATTTCATCACGATTTCACACTCATTGCCAGAGATATGTTTTTGATCTTTTATAATTTATAAATTACATTGACAAAAATTATACAAAAATTAATACAAAATCTTCTCTCTTTAATATTCACATTAATTAAAAATGAAATAAATTTGTATAAAAATTCATTCTATTTCATCATTAATTTAATCTTAATAAAAACTTTTAAGCATAGTTGTAATAATTAATCCCAATTTGCGTTAAGACTAATTGGTACAAAATTTTAAAGAACCAATTCAATTTTTAATAAGTAATCCTAAACAGATCTCGTATATACAATTAAAATATAAATTGTTCCATTCCTGTCAAAACTTATCTCATCTCAGTTTTCGTTGCGATTTAATTTTACCTCCCAGTAATTCATTTCAGAACTGAAAGTTTCGATTGAATTCATTTGCATCTGACGGTGTTTCGGGAGGGAATAAATTAAACAAAAAATGGGCATTCCAAAACGACCACGTGTAAATTAATTGACGCGGACACTGTCGAACCGTTCCTACATACAATTGGAATTGAATTACACAGAATGCAGTTAAATAAAAAAAATCGAAAACACACCCACACGCACGTACAAACGCATACACACGTGTTCGACGGAAATGGCGATTTTAAAAATCGCGTTTTAGAATTTAACCATCATTTTTTCCCTTTTTTTTGGACAGGAAAGCCCTGCTGGGTGTTGTATTCATTTTCGGGCTATCAATTACATCGGCGACATGTTTCATCGTTAATTGACGATTCAGGTGTGTGTTTTGGCTGTATTTGTAGCGGCGAACACAAAATTTCTCTCAAAAAAAAATAAAAAAATAGGAATTGAGTATAACAATAAACAAGAGTTTTTGCAGCGGAAAAATTAATGGAAGAATTTTTTTAATATATTTTAATCGCATTTTTTAATAACTCTAAATAAATAAAAAAAATTGAATTGAAAATAGAAATAAAAAAATCAACACGAGTGGTTATATTATTCCATTGGTTGGGTTTTGTATTGGGATTGATTCGAATACTATCAAACTTAAACAATACCACGTTCCTGCTAAAAAAACAATAACAACAAACTTTTTCTCATCTCGGGCTGGTTTTGTTTAAAAGGTAAGTAAACACTGCGGCGAATGATTACGTCGGAAGTATACCAAAAACAAACGGACAACCAACAAAAGCACAAAACTTTTAATTGCAAAACGAATAATCTTGATAAGAAAGCGTTAATTCCTTATAAAAGCCTTGGAGGGTAAACACTCCACAACTCCATCGATTCCGCCTCCGTCGTCGTCGTATTAATTAATTCAATTCATAATTGATACGAAAATAACGCGAGGCACAACAATTAAGGAGTTGCCTTCTAAGTTTCTTGAGAACACGAAAATTGACTTGTAGTAATCCAGTTCGAAATTTCTATTAACACTCAAATTCTATTTTGGAGTGGAAATTGTTATTTTCTTATTAGTTCGTAGTTGCATTAGGTACTTTGATGAGTATTTAATTGAGAAAATTGAAATTTGAAAATCTTAATTGAGATATTTTATTAATTATAAACAGCAATTCATTAAAACGTCCATTATTAACATTTAATGTATAATACATTCGATGTTACAATTATTATTGAATAACCATTAAATTAATTGAGTTTATTATTAGTGAAAGTTAATTTTTTATTGTCGTGTCAAAATTATCGAAAGATCAATAAACGGGTCTACTTTATTACACCGTGTAAGGTTTAACATGTAATTATTACTGAATAAAGGGTTTAGTATGGTGTAATCAAAATGTAATTAGTGTCCATAACAAGGTTCGTTATGTTGTTTCTTGTTTTTCTAAACATCTTTTTCACTCTTTAAATACAGAGTTTTAAAAGGTAATTTCAAAGAGACGTCTTAGTTCTAAAGACGTTTCATTCAGCATAGCTTCAAAAGCATTATCTCTGCAATGATTAACCATTGATGTTGAATATGCCCTTTAATGTAAGGGGTGTAGATAATGATGAATGCGGTAACACGAACTTATACACCGAAAAATCTAAGAATTGAGATATTTTTTTAAAGTTTTTCGTTCTGGGATTATCTCAAATATTTACTAAGAATATAAATCAGTATATAAGTAATTTATATCCTTTAGATAAACAAAATTAGGTACTATAGAAGAACAGATATTGTTAAAGGCAGAATAAATATTGCTTGCAAAATTCAAGACTGGAAGACTAATTGGTGGTAAAAGATCATATCTTGAAGATTTAAAGTTACATATTGCTCGCAAAAGTGTAAATACTACTTGTATTAGCAGTACGAGATGTGCGCGTGAGTGACTTTTTATGTCCGCTCACTCCCGCTCATGATGTAGACCCCACGCACGCCACTCACTTGGATATCATAACTGAATCACGTGACTCACGTCAATTCACGTGGCTCAAAGGAATCATGTTTGACAGAGTGGCAGTATTAACAGTGTTTAGTTTTATTTATCGTGTCTTCAGACGCACGGCTAAACCGAAACTTTCTAGTACTAGGTTTAACGTTCGTTCTAGTTTTTATTGCCACTCAGTGCTTGATTGTTGTAAATACTTCATAAACTAAAAGTATAATTAATACAAGACCTATAACCAATCGATAGTATTGACACTAGATCTAGGACTAGAAACATTAGAATTTAGCCGCACGTCTCCTTAGACGGCTAAACCCTAATGTTTCTAGTTCTAAGTGTAGTGTTAGTTCTGAAGGTAGGTTAGGTTGGGTTGGATTGGGTTCCGTCTTAAGAAAGGCACGACTAAACCTAAATGTTCTTGGTTCAAGGTCTAATATTAGCTCTAGCCTTGGTGTTGGCTCTATTTTTAGTTGTTATTCAATCTTAAATTGTTGTATACTTGTATCAAAGTAAAACTAGAACTAACACTAGACCTAATACTAGAATGTTTCGTTATAAACACCAACCGGGTCACGCCGGGCCCCGTCAAAAGCAAAGATGCTCACGTTCACGCACGTTTACGTGAGTGGTACAACATTTGATTTGATACCCGCTCATGGTAGATCACACATAACCCATCGTGACCTGGGAGGACTCACGTAATTTGCACATCTCTAATTAGCAGTAGAAAACAATTCTAATTGCGATAAACAGGATAACTCCGTCAGAAGCTTTATTTTATTTATGAAAGATTAATTAGTTCTGTAAAAGTTAATAAATACTACATGATGCATGCAGAAACTAGATACTATTGGCACAAACCTGTAATAATAAGATATATGTAGTTAGAAGACTAATTAGTACCGTTAAAACATTAAATATTGCTGACAAAGACTAAATACTGCTGGTGAAAGATTAGATAATAAAACTAGTTAAGAAAATTCGTTAACAAAGAATTTCAAAACTTACTATCAACCGTTGGAAAGGAAGAAGTGATGTCACAGAGACACATTTGAGACTATGAAGATAGGTTGGATTGAGTTGGGTTGGCTTCATTTAAATTGGGTTGGTTTTGAGTTAGGTTGGATTGAGTTGGGTTCATTTGGGTTGGATTCAATAAGAAAAAAACAAGGTAACGAAAATCTTGACAAGTGTTGAGGAAAAGGCTGAGATACTAATGAGTAGTGAACAGAAAATATGCACAATGCATGTTTTTACATATTATGCATATTTTTTGTTTTTCGGATAGAATGCATATTTTTGTCAAGATTACATATTTTGGCGTATTGTGCAGAAAATAGTTCAATTTTCACAATTTAAGCACATTTTAACAAACAAATTTATTCCCATTGTCTTCTTGCGGTTTACAATTATGAAAGAAGTGTACACAATAATAATAATAACTTTATTCACATACAAAAAATATATCTATAAGTAAAATTATTAAAAATAACTAAATATATCGCGTAATGTAGAATACATATTCAATTATTTCTCGCCAACTAATCCAGAATTATGATATCCTGGTGGTTAATCCGACCAAAAGTAGTAGCATTTATTAACAAGGTAATCTTTCATACTTATTCTAAATTCTGCATTCTTCATATCTTTTGCTCTAGTTGGTAATATATTAGATCTTATAGATCTTAACGCTCTAAACATCGGCATACCATTTTGTTGTTTCTATTCTATGTAAAGGAGATCTAAAATTATATTTTCCTCTTGTTTCATAAGAGTAAAAATGTTTATTCGCAACAAATTTGTATATTTTATCATACAAAGAATGTGGCCAGTAAATAAGCACATGGAAGAGTGGGCAAATTTTTACTTTTGAAAGTTTCTTTACAACGGAGTCGGTTTTAAATTATAAAGAGCCCCTACCGTCTATTTTTGTAACGAGTGACCCCAAACAATTATACCATACGTAGCACAGCATAAATGTTTGCAAAAGATACCGTTTTCGCAACATCATGAGAAGCAATTTTGACGAGTCTTCTTATCAAGAAAATCGCTGTTGGAAGCCTCTTGCATATACTCTCTGTATGCAGCGACCATGACAATTTCTCATCAAAAAACAAGTCCAAGAACCTAACTGCTGATAGATTAGACTGTGTCTATAATAATTTTTTCGGTTTTACTCTCATTTAATTTCAACACATTGTTCGAAAACCAGTCTTTAGTCTGGTTAATGGCATCCACGGATTTGGAATGCAACATCATCCGATCTTCACCATTGACCAAAATGGGCGTATTGTCAGCATATAAACACAACTCCTCATGGATGATACATGACAAGGCATTTTTATAAATAATGAATAAGAACTGACTCTTGCGGTACTCCACTATTCATTATGATGGTTTCCGAAGTATAGATTTTAACAAACTCAGTTATTGACGTCTGATGCCATAAAAATTCAATTTTCTCACTAAAATATGATGGCTCACCGTGTTTATCTAAACCTGTTGTCGCTTATCAAGACCATCAACATCCATCATCGCAGTAACTGTTGATTTATTCATTTTATAGCCGTGTTGTTAATTGTTTAGAAAATTGTGGCTAGTGAGATATTCTGCAATTCTTGCAACTATTAAATTTTTAAAAAACTTTGACAGTACCGGACAGATCCCTAAACGTATGTTTATCTGCCGGGATTTATCGAAATGTTTACACCGTAATAATTACGCTAAGAATACAAAAGAATTAAATTTCATCGTGTTTATCTTGATTTCACTAAAAGATCAAAAACAAATCATCCTTTAACATTTCTTAAGTGAAATAGATTTCAAATTAAAACAACGTTTTATATAGGATTTGAAAGAGGAAGATCAACCTTCAATTTCATATAAAATTCATTTCCTCATTTTCAAAAATAAGACCTCCACGATCTTTCAAACTTTATTATCTATTTTTTGTGATTCTACTAAAACGTTAAGAACACATCATCCTTTAACATTTCTTAGGTGGAATCAGTTTCAAATTGAAACAATGAGTTATACTTCACTTTAAAGAGGAGGGTTCAACCTTCAATTTGGTATGTGAACATTTCTTCATTTTCAATAGCATAACACCTCCACCACATTTTTCAAATTTTATCATTTCTTTCGTAATTTCACTAAAATGTCAAAAAGACATTATCTTTTAACATTTCTAAAGTGGAATCGATATCAAATTGAAACAACGAATTATACGGCATTTTAAAGAAGAAGGTTCAGCCTTCAATTTGATATACAAGTCATTTCTTCTTATCCATAAATAACACCTCCACGATCTTTCAAATTTTATCATTTTCTCGTGATTCTATTAAAACGTCGAAAACACGTCATCCTTCAACATTTTTTAAATGGAATTGATTTCAAATTGAAACAAAGAGTCGAACATCATTTTACAGAGGAAAGTTCAACCTTCAATTTGATATACAAGTTATTGCTTCATTTCCAAAAGTAACAACTCAACAATCTTTCAAATTTTATGATTTTTTCGTTATTCTACTAAAACGTCAAAAATATATCATTCTTTAACACTTTTTAGGTGGAATCGATTTCGAATTGAAACAACGAGTTACATATCATTTGTAAGAGGAAGGTTCAAGATTAAATTTGATATACAACTCATTTCTTCATTATCAAAAATTACACCTCCACAATCTCTCAAATGTTATCATTTTTATCGTGATTCTACTAAAACGTCACAAACACATCATCCTTTAACATTTCTCAGGTGAAATTGATTTCAAACAACGAGATTTACGCCATTTTAAAGAGGAAGATTCAAGCTTCAATTTGATATAAAAGATAAGATGATGTAAGAGCTATTGAAAAGCGGTTTTCGTCATTAGGTTTCTTATAAAAATCCAGCCCCACAGACCGATATTATTTTTTTCTCTATTTCTTATAGAAAGAGGAGTTTCCTTTTAAAAGTGTCCAATTTGGTCTATCCTGTACAAAGCATATAATGGATCATATTTTCCCAAACCAGTTGAATATTTTGTAAAAGAACCGGCGGAGTAGTAATAAGATTAACGTTTAAGCGAACCGAAAGCCAAGCGGATGTTGTAGAAAAGAGGAGTAGCGAAAGGAAGATTTTCTCTCGCTTAGCCGAGTATGTAGAAAATGGAAACAGTTTTAAGGTTAAAATTTTCATTTTTCTTTTATGGTTTTTCTGTAAAAACGATGGAACAAACTACGAAGTAATCGGGAGTCGATTGGGAAATTATACATCCTCATCAGAAAATAATGTGGATATTTTCAATAAATTAAAAATTGTTTTTCCCCTGAATAATTAAGGATGAAGCTAAATAAGAAACTTTGATTTATACTGGGATGTAATGCCATGAAGGCGTTTCCATCAGAAGTCCCACTCTTTCGGTCGAAGCACTGGAATGTATATCCTTTAATGTAGAGGGTGTACATAATGATAAATGCGGCAACAAGCCATGAAGGTGGTTCCATCTGGTGTTAGAGAAATCTCACTCTTCTGGCCGAAGAACTGGGGCATTTTATCACGACTTATAAACTTGGCTGAATTTAAGTTCTTGGAGAAAGCATATTGAACAACTGAAACCAACCCAACTCAACACAACCCTTCTTTTTGGCACAAAGGAGGGAAAAATGCATTATGCATCTGACTTATTGAGGGTGCCATAGATGTATTTTCCCCTCCTCTGCACCAAAAAGAAAGGTTGTGTTGGGTTTTTTTGGTTTCAATTGTTCAATATGTTCAATATTGTTCAATATGTTAGTTCAACTAACACATTCAATAACTCAACATAACCCAACACATTAAAATAATATGTTTAACAGCTCAACACCCAACCGAAACCAGCCAAAACTTTAATTTGGGATAAGTTTTGAAGAATACATATTGAATTAATAATTTGAACAACTCAACCCCACCAAATCCACAAAGAACGCAACCCAGCATCATGAGATCAAATATCTCTTAGTGACATTGCTTCCTAACTAACACCTTGAACAACTCAACCCTATATAATCCAATCCAGCCAACACTTGAATTTGGAACAAACTTTGAAAGCAATATATTAAACTAAAAAGTTGAACAATTCAACCCAACCCAACTCAGTCGAAGCTTAAGTCCCGCACAAGTTTTTAAGAACACTCATTGAACTAACACGTTGAACAACTCAACCCACCCTAATCCACCACAACCCAACCCAAGCAAGCTCATGATATTAGTTGTCTCATCGTGACATTGTTTCCTAACTCAACCTTAAATAACTCAACCCAACCAAATCTAGCCAAAACTTAAATCTAGGACTTGCTTTGAAGAAAATATATTGAACAGACACGTTCAACACCTCAACCCAACCAAGCCAAAACTGGAATTTGGAACAAACTTTGAAAAAAAAACGCATTGAACTAATAAGTTGAATAATTCAACCCAACCCAACTCAGTTGAATCTTAAGTCCCGCTCAAACTTTGAAGAACCCACATTGAATAATGTAATACGTTGAACAACTCAACCCACTCTAATCCACTACAACCCAACCCAAGCTTATATTAGGTGTCTCTTCGTGATATTGTTTCCTAACTAACACGTTAGACAACTTAACACAACCCAATAAATCCAAAACGTAAATGTAGGACAAATTATGCAGAAAACACATTGAACTAATAAGTCTAACAACTCAACCCAACCTAACCCATTGCGACCTCAAGATATAATTTCTGTGATACCATTACTGTGATACAATGTTTACATCTGGGACATGTTTTGAAGAACATACATTAAATTGACACGTTAAACAACTCAATGTTATGAAGAAAATACATTAAACTGATACATTGAACAACTCAACTCAACCCGACTTGACACAAAACCAAAGCCAACCCAGCCTCACGATCTCAGGGGTCTTTCTATGATATTAGTTCCTCCTTTACTCATTTAAATCTGTTAGACAGACCCAATGTTTAGCTGGTTGCTGGTTACTAGAGAATGTAAAACGCTATAAATCTATTTATTGCTTCAATTCTTTTAAATGAGTACGGTTTTCTGGTTCGAAACTCATTTTAAAGAATAACAACTGCACATAATCTAATGATGATGAGCAATACGAACAAAATATTCAATTGATTTGTACAGGTTGAAGCAAATTTTACACTTTTAAAAGGAAACTGATTGCATAATTGCAACCTACAACATCTGCTATACCAACTAAATTAACGAAAAGTTATATTACCAACTGTGCAGAATTGTAAGTAAGTATCATCATTCAACAGTCAAGATGTTATGCCTCAACTAAATCATAATTTTAATAACTATAATATTGATAACTGATTGCAATTTTTTTAAACAATGTAATACAAAGGGAAAGATAGGAAAAAATTCAATTTTATTTCAAATAAACATACGCCTATCGGCAATAATTTCTGATTGAAGATTTAATTGTCATTTTATGATTGCAAATATGTATTCGTATTTTAGTTTATAAATTTTTTTGAACCCTCCTTTACACAGAATTCCAATTATTTTTAAAACTACAATATAAAATTACATAACATAATAAAATTAACATTGATTGTAGCTTTATTTGTAAAACAATTGAAGTCGGACGATTCAATTGCAAAATACGTTTCACGAAAAATAAATTTTTATAAAACAAATTTGACTAATATTATTTTAATTATGAAAATAGATTAAAATTGCAACATATTTTTTGCTAAGTTTACAAAATTTTAACAAAAAAAATTAATTTACAAATTTTTGCTGCAAAAAAAATTATTTAATAATCAAATACCAAAACAAAATCCTGTTTGAATTACTACAACCAGTTCAAACTATAACTGTAAATTTATATAATAAAGTAAATGTTAATCTAACTGAGTTACATTTCGCAGATAAGATATAGAATTAAAATTAAATAAATACGAGTTATTAAATGTTTTCCTTTGGCAACTCAAGATTATTAATTTATTTAAAGCGAACTAATGAGGACAAAAGCAGAAAACGTAAATATTATTTTGTGGATTGAAATAATTATAATTATAACCACATATTATATTAATACAGTTTTTAATCGTTTACATTAATTAGTTTCCATTTCCACTCCACGACGATTTATCTAAAGCAAAAGGAATTCGGATGCAAATGAACCCAATTGAAAGTTTTCAGGGCAGCGAATCGCAGCTCCGGAATGAGCCCCTTTCGGTCGCCTTCGAAAACCGTGTTTGATTAAGTTCGTGTATCTTAGCAATTGGGACTGCCGAAGTTTACCATCAAAACTTTGAGAGACTCGTTGAGAAAATGTCTATAGTATTTCTTAATATCTCCATCTCACTTCGAGTATGCGACTTTTGCAACTTAATACAACTGCATAACGCGTTTTAGTACCACCATATAATAAAATTTATCTTCTCGTAATTTACGAAAACGACGCGGTGTTGTTGATACAAATTTTGAAAATAAATCTATGTATAGCTATTAATCATTAAATATTTATTATTATATTAAAGTTCAGCGATATCAAATAATTTAATTTGCGTCGCGAAAGAATGTTGATAACGGTATTTATATCATAAATTTATCAATTTGTGGTTATTGTTTCTTCGTACACGTTTTGTCATGTATATTAATAAGATTAAAACTTACCCTTCTCATCAACTCTGACGGTTCAATCCACGTGGATTCGTACCATTCAAAATTTCTAAATCCAAAAAGAAACTTTCAGTAAATTTTGAAAAAAAAATGTAACACAAATCACTTTAAAACTGAAAAATGATTGTTTTATTTAAATTTTTGATTCTGTTTTAACGCCACAACAATGTTTTGAATTATTCCGGAAATGCTTTAGGAGAACGCGCTGAAATGTGCGAGAGATAGTTACGAACGAAACCGGTAGGTGCGCGCGATTCAAGAGCGTCGAGACGAGTGACGAGCAGCGCGCGAGCCGAAGCCCTCTGGAGACGCTACGGCGACGGCGTTTTCGTCGTAGGGATGCGAAACTACAACCGGCGTCGGTGGCGTCGGCAGTGGTGGCGTCGAAGGCGCGCGGCACCGCGGATGAGTAATCGCCAGGGACGCCCGAACCACTCGATATCGACCAAACCAAAAATTGACGAACCCCAAAGAGCTTTTTTTTGGAAAACACGTCAAACAGTTACACTTCTTTACGGACTATAACACAAGAATTTCGAATTCAAATAAACTTCTTGTTTAGTTAACATCAAATAAAATAAAATATTGCTGTTTACGTCAAATATTGAAGAGATTTTGTTCAAATATTGATAGATCGTAACCGATGCTGTGCCCGGTAGAAAGTTTGCGCTTGCGGTTAGTTTGCAACGTTTCTTAGGTCGCTATTGGTAAATGTTACGCGTCGGTACCCTTCGAAAAAGTTTTATGGTTATGTGTTAAGTGATGAGAGCTTGTTTTATTATGCACACACAATCAGAAATAGAATGGTTGCGCAATGAACGTCTGTATGGAATGAATCAAAATTGGACAGGAATCAAATAGTATCAAAAAATTCATCAAGAATCATGATGAAACAAACAATGAGGCAAGTGTAATTTAAACCTAAAGAATCATGTGCTGAAATATCGTAAAAAAATGACATGGAGAGCACTGAAATAAAGCTGCCTTTTATGGCAGAGGAATTTTCAGATTCGTTCGGATTGGCGAACATTCTGGCGTCACGTGATCGCCAGAATCCAAATCTCCCTCGAACAAAAAGCAGCTTTAATATGAATGGTAAGAATGTTTCTTTGCTACACTAAAAATAGAGTTGATTTGGAAAACAACCGGGCTGTACATAGTAGATAGATATGGCAATTTATGAACTAGATTTTTGTTTGGTTGTTATCCCTCGTGACCGGGTATGTATGTGAACGAAATTAATTCAAAACATGACAGATTTTTGTCCATAAAGATGATACGCAACTGAAATTTACAAGACAAGATCAGAAGAAGGAAACCAGATTTTCAATAAAAAACTTCAAACCAGGGTTGTTAGTTTTAAACGATTTGTTAAAAACTATTTGTTTTAAACATGTTTAAAACACTAACATATAAAACCTAACATGTTTTAAACTAAATTTGTTTTAAACATGTTTAAAACACTAACATATAAAACCTAACATGTTTTAAACTAAATTTGTTTTAAACAGTTTAAAATCATAGGAAATAAAAATAATCTTCTATGTGAAGGATTATTTCTAAAAGACACAATAAATAATATTATAAAGCATTTACTTGTAATTTCTAATACATTTAATAACACTTTAAACTAAAATTTCTAAAAGTTGAGCATTTTTTTTATTTTATTTGTTATTTAATTCCTTAAATATGGACACTAATATTGCTACTTTGTCGTTTCCTAATCTATTTCTGATATGGGAATGTACTAAGCCAAAAGACGAAAAAATTCTTTTTATATCTGCTGACGATGCTGCTGCAGTATGCAATTGCTAAACCAAACTTAAAGTAACTGGATCTAAACCAGGTTAAGGGCTTGACGTTGTCTATTAGTTGTTTAGAAGACATATATTTTTTAAACGGTGTACTATTTGCTCGATAATTTATTTTCCGGATAGCACATTTGCGAGAATGTTTTTTTAGAGTTTTTGCATTTAGCTCTTATTTTATTGTTAGGTCCTTTAATTTCTTCGAAAAAACACCAAACGGGGTCCTTCTTACGTCTCGTAAGGTTTCAGATCTACCCAGTTCATACAAGAAACGTTCACACAAGAAACGATGGGAATCCCCGAATATTATTGATCATTGGTAGTGGTTTCCTATATAATCGCTTGAAGCTGTTGCAGTATTCAAATTCAAACGATGTCTGTTAAAAGACTATTGGCTTTTTCTATTTACAGCTTTTAAAAACTAAAAATTAGGCGTGAGAATAAAGTTCTCAAGTTTCAAGTACTCAATAACAAGAGGGATTTTTATTTCCTAATAATATCTCTTCATTCGTCTTTGAGATATGATGATGTAAATTGGATTATTCAATTTAGCCTCAATAACAAGAGTTTATACTTTATCTCACTTGAGTTAGAGTTTATATAAGGTATAATTTGGACGTAAGGGTTCGATTTTTGGTTTAAAAATATTCTTAAATATTTCATTTATTTCCAACAGCTAGTTTAAAACACAGTTTAAAACAGGTTTAAAATACAATTTTTTGGTAGCAACGTAAAATAAGTTTAAAACAAAAAAACTGTTTAAAACAATGAAAAACAGGTGTTTTGTTCAAAAATAAAAAAAAAACTGTTTCTTTTTCAACCCTGCTTCAAACACAATCACGGTGGTGTCTTTCTGGCGGTTTCGGAGAAAATAAAGAAAGGGAGTTCTAGTAATTTCGTAAAAGAATGGTTGGGTTGCAATTAATAAAAAAAAAATGTGGGCGTGAGTGACTTTTTATGCCCTCTCACGCCCGCTCAAGATATAGATCCACGCGTGTCATGCACGCCAGTCATGTGAATATTATTCATGAATCACATGACTCACGCGTGGGTCACGTCAATTCACGTGACTCACGCTCGATCAGGTGATATAATGTATGAATCATGTTTGATTACTTGTAAAGTTGATTATTAATTAATCGTGTTTGACAGAATGGCAGAATTAACACTGTATTTAGTTTTATTCATCATGGTCTAAAATAAATGAGACAGTTATAGAATTAAAAGGAACAATAAAAGCTGGCATATTCTTATGGATAATATTAATATTCTTAATACTTTTTTAAATAAAGAAGTTAATAAAAATATTCTTAATAGTCTTCATAGTCGACCAAAATTATTTCTTCTATAAATTGTAGGATGGTATTAATATGTCCATGATAGGGTTGCGTTTCCCTCGTGTATTACCATATATTCATTTAATTAATGTTTGTATTGAGTATTCTGTTTTCCGTAACAGCTGGAAAATGTCTTTAATTAAGCCTCCCCCTAAGATATTGACTCCTATAGAAGCGAAAGTCCATAGACCAATTCACCTATTACCGATTTTGTCTGAACTTTTTGAAAAAATTATCTTTAAGCAATCATTTAAATACATCCAAATAAATGATATATTGCCATAATGTCAGTGGGGATTCCGTCAGGGACATAGTACCACAACAAATTTGTTAAAAGTCTCTAGTGATCTTCTAAATGCCTGGAATTTGAAACTAAATTCTGTTGTAGTATTGTTGGATTTTAGTAGAGCGTTCGAAACTGTTGATGATGATGTGTTAAGTTCGGTTATCTTCGAAGTTATCTTACAGATAGATTATAAATAGTGAAAATTAAAAAATAAATCTAAAAGAATACTTTAAACGTTTCAAAGATCTTACTCCATTCATCATAAATTTAAATTTAAATTAAATTTTGTTCTATTTCATTAGTTTATAGAATGTTTTACAATAAATATGCACTTCGCTAACTGAAAAATTGATTAGAATTTTGCCCCCAATATTTAGTTACTGAAATGTAATAATGTAAAATCTAGCATTATTTTCTAAAAAGCAAGCCAGAACAACAAATAAAATTTAAAAAAAGATTCCAAAAATGGAAGGCTATTTTAATTCTAAACAGTGAAATAGTACCTTTGCATTCAAGAATGAAAGTTTAAAGAGAACAAAAACGCATCATTTAAAGAATCAAATAAAACTGAGACAGAATGAAATAATATAAAAAATTCATCAAGAATCATGATGAAACAAACAATGAGGCAATTGTAATTTAAACCTAAAGAATCATGTGCTGGAATATTGTAAAAAATTGACATGCGAAGCACTGAAATAAAGCTGCCTTTTGTGACAGAAAGATTTTCAGATTCGTTCGGATTGGCGAACATTCTGGCGTCACGTGATCGCCAGAATCCAAATCTCCCTCGAACAAAAAGCAGCTTTAATATGAATGGTAACAATGTTTCTTTGCTAAACTAAAAATAGAATTGATTTGAAAAACAACTGGGCTGTACATAGTAGATAAATATGGCAATTTATGAACCAGCTTTTTGTTTGGTTGTTATCCCTCGTGATTGGATCGAATAATGTGTGAACGAAATTAACTAAAAAAAATGACAGATTCCTTTTTGTCCCTAATGGCGATACGCAACTGACATTTACAAGACAATATTGGAAGAAGGAAAGCAGATTTTCAATAAAAAAACAAGTAACTTCAAACACAACCACGGAGGGAGAACGCCAATTACGAGGGGTTCCTGCCTTTCTGGTGGTTTCGAAGAAGATAAAGAAAGGGAGTTTTAGAGACTTCGTAAAAAATGGTTGAGTTGCAATTAGAAATATGCGCGTCAGTGACTTTTTATATCCACTCATGTGAATCTTATTCATGAATCACGTAACTCACGCGTGGGTCACGTCAATTCACGTGACTTATTCTCGATCAGATGATCAAACGTATGAATACTACATATATATATACTATAAGCTATTTATTATACAGGATGAGACAATAGTGTGGAGACGGAAGATTGTGACTTTACCGTTGAAAATTACAAAAATGTTTTTATGGCATCATACATTACTGACAAAACTGCATCGATTAGAATTATTTTCAGTGTTACAGGTGTTTCTCTATTTCACGCCCGCACTCAACTTCATTTTTTTTAAATTGAACCCTATGTATCTTTTCACATATGCTGATTAGTTGTCTTAAATACTATAGGTGCATATCTTGTTTTCAAATTTTGAATGCAAGGTTGCCAAGTTATTAATCATTTTGTGAAAATTTTGGTTAAATCATGTGGTCACTTAAAATTCGCTATTAGCATTATTATTAAGTATTGAAGAATGTAATTTGACAGACCAATAAGCAAAGCTTGGGTCTTTCGAGCGCCACTAATATAGCATTAGATAATATTATACAGGGCGGTTACTAGAATCGGCTAATTTATGGAATGTTTGAGGGACGATAACTTTGTTATTTTAAATGGAACAGCCTATATTTTTTCAATGCCTCAAAAGGCTTTGTTAATTACCCTTCAGTTTTATTAAGCGTATGGTATGTCTAAAACATGTACTTTTTGAGATAATTAGATCATTTCAAAAATGTTGGTATAAACATGACTTTTTCTCAAGAAATAAACTATGAAGAACACATTTTTAAATAAATATAAATGCGTCTATTTTGTAAAAGATGCAGAAGTATACATCTGTGCATATTTAGTTTAAAAAAGACTAAAATTTAAGCGATGTGTCGTAAAAGTAACTATGTTAACCGTCTTAATCTTCATTACTACGTTATTGTCAACAGTAACTTTATATAAGAAGTCATTCACAACATCGATGGTCTCAAAATGTCTGGGCAGGGATTCTAGAATCTTATTGGATCAGATCATATTCCTTCGAGGCAACTGCCATCGGACAATCTGTTTGAATTTCTTAGAAAATCAATTGCCAACCCTTTTAGAATGCATCCCTTTTAGATAGCACGATGGTGTTGAGACCACATTCTTTGATCACACACTTACTATGATAGGATTTTTGCAACATATTTAAATAGAATTTTTGAAAAGTTGTTTTCTTAATACTACTATCTGAGTACAGATGAATACTTTTCCATGTAAAAATTAAGTTTATGCCGACATTTTTGAAGTAGTCTAATTATCTCAAAAAGTTCACATGTTAGATATACCATATGCTTAAGAAAAACGAAAGCTAATTAATAAAGCCTTCTGAAGCATTGAAAAAATATCGGGTGTTTCATTTAAAATAACAAAGTTTTGACCCCCAAAACATTTCATAAATTAACCGGTTCTGGTAACCATCCTGTATAATATTACCCAATAGAATTAGTGAGTAATAGAATTATTGCAATCTTCAATATTTAATAATAATGGTGATAACGAATTTTAAGTCACCACAAAATTTTTCAAAAATTTTCACAAAATACATTAAATAACTTGGCAACCGTGCATTCAAAATTTGCAAACAAGATACGCATTTATAGTATTTAAGACAGGTAATCAACAAATGTAACTAAATGCATAGGATTCCATTCAAAAAATCGATTTTGAGTAGGGTCCTAGAATAGTGAAACACCCTGTATAGCTGAATATAATTTTAATGGATGCAGCTTTGATTGTAATATATGAGACATAGAAACTTTTTTTTCATTTTCAAGAGTAAGGCCACAATCTCCCGTCCTCGTACTATTGACTCACCCTGTATTATAAATTATAATATATTATTATAAATTGTATTATAAGCTGTGTGTTTAGATTTATTTCATATTATTATTTAATTTTGCGCAAGCTGGTGGTCTACTTTGCGTTATTTTGTAAAGCAGTAGAATTTATAAACACATCTAATCCTACGAAATAATAAATAGTCCGGATAGTACAAATGGATCATTCCCAGAAAGGGTGCAAAAACGGTTTTTAAGAAATAAAATCATATAACATGCTAGCATATCAAAAGTTTTGTATTTTGAAAACAATTACATAAAGAAAATACATAGATTGTTCACATTAGGTTTGTTCTAACAGCACTTTTGACCGTCAAATAACTGTCATAAACCTGCGCAGTTGAAAAATACTGTGTACGGGTTACCGACGTTTTGTCAAACGTTCCAACGATCATCATATACGTTCATGTAAGCGTCCGCGATCATTCAAAACCGTACCTG
Source organism: Onthophagus sagittarius (assembly GCA_036711965.1). Taxonomy (NCBI): domain Eukaryota; kingdom Metazoa; phylum Arthropoda; class Insecta; order Coleoptera; family Scarabaeidae; genus Onthophagus; species Onthophagus sagittarius. The sequence continues at coordinate 56,793,058 of JASERS010000002.1, read as the reverse complement.
TTCTTGACCAGGTACGTTTGTGTACGAATCGTCACGTCTTTTAGCACTTGCGCAATGCTTACATAGTTCATTTCAAATTGAACAGTGTAAGTGGCAGCATCTAATAAGATTAAGTTAAAGAGCGTTTATTAAACGAAATGACCACATTTATCGTGAAACCCCCATTAATCATTCAATATACAGTTTGAATGCATGAATATAGAAATAAATAATTGGCAACAAAAAATAGAATTACTTTAAATAATATTATTTATTATTTTAAATAATATTTATAATTTAAAAAATTATATTTATTTGCTTCAAAAAGTACTTTCAAAATTAATGCAAATGTTATTAAATGATGTTTAAATCATGTTTGATTACTTGTTAAGTTGATTATTAATTAATCAACTTAATTGTTTAACCTGTTTGATAGAATGGCAGAATTACACAGTATTTAGTAGTAAAATTTAGTGTAAATTAGAATGATTAAAGGTTAAAAAATGTTTACTTCTGGTGATATTAGTCAAATGTATTTATTCTAAACTAGAAGAAGAGCAAGGCTCAAAACTAGTTTAGAACATTGTCCTACTAAATTCATGAAATTGATCACTGTGCAGCGAAGAAAAATTCCCTGTCCTCAGCTGATATAAATAAATAAAATAAAAAATCCTTTATAGTCGCTTAGTCCATTACTAAAATCGCATATAGATTATTTACACGAATACAGGTGTCCACTGTGAACGGACACACCACAAAGCTTAATCTCACTTGCAGGAACTGTAAGATTAAGTAAATTAACGCATTATAAACAAATATGAAAAGAAGTAACGGCTAAGTACAGATTAGGTAATTGTTCGTTTGTAATTGGTTTTATCCACAATTTTATGAGATAGTTTAAGTTCGCACTACCAGTTGTCAGAGAAATCCATGAAGCTATTGTAAATTCTAGGTGCATGACATTAAAAAAACATTCTGTGTGCGCTTTGAAATGTTTAACAGATCTTACAAGATTATTAAAAAAATTTCTTGCATGCTTACTCTATTAGTAAGAATGCACCGGAAACTCCAGTAGTATTATGTAAAGTTGGTTAATATTAAAAACCTCAGTGTTAGTAATAAGTAATAAATAATAAGTTATGTAAGTAGTAGTAATAATAATAATAGTAATAATAATAACTTTAAGAGAACAAATAGGTAGAATTTCACACAGCTTCTTGAAAACAGAATCAATCATGACACCAAGGTACACGGTACCAGCACCTGTTTATTTTATTTGAGTAAATGCTTGCTTCTGGTTGACATTTATCTGAATGTTATTTCATTTATATTTGGTAAGCTAACTGAATACGAAGAGAATGCAATGACATGACACTTCTTAATGTTAAGTGATAATTTATTTCTATTTAAACAAGGTTCATTAATCGTAAATCGGATGAAGTTTGCTCAATCACACAGTCCCATGATTCGCTCTCAACAAAGAGGACAGTGTCATCCAGCACATAGAATCAGCTATGCGTTAAGATAAATATCAAATATATCATTTATGTAAACTAAGAAAAGTAGAAGTCTTCAGAGCTAGCTAACCATTTATACTAATTTGCTGATATACAAAATGTCATGATGGACCGTATCAAAAGCTTTAAACAGATCTAAAAATGTAGCTATGAGATTGAATGAGTTGTGCTAAGCGCAACACTGAATCATTTGTAGACCGCCCAGTCCTAAACCATATTGATTTTTATTTAAGAAGTTACTTTTTTTCAAGAAATGTAATAAAACGAGATTTAATTATTTTTTCAAATATTTTAGACAAATTACTTAGCAACGATGTGGGTGTACAGTTGGTCGGTACAAGGTTACATCCATCTTTGTATACCGGGACAATTAATGACCTTTTTAGGGCTCGCGGAAAGTGACCCCCCAAAAAGCATCCATTATAAATACAACATAAGGGTTTTTAGTAATCTACGCGGTTGCTTTCAAATTTGTTTTTACTTTCAGATTTGTTTTTTAAAGTTTTGATGCTGAGTTTGTTGCTTGTTAGTTGTTACCGGCAAATCACAGTGAATATCATCCTGAATGATGGCAGACAAAGTTGAACCAATGTCAATAAAAAATCACTAATCATAATTAGCAATTTCATCAGGTTTATTAATTGTTGGTACACCTCTTTTTAGCTAACAATAAGTTATATTAGTTTATATTATATAGTAAGTTTTCTTTGCGTCTCTAAGTATGAGTTAGCCGTGTTCCAGGTATGTTGCATTTTTGTACTATTATTAAATAAGCTGACATAGTATTGAGCGTTTGTAATTTTTACGAGGTTAATGTATTTTTTAAAATAATAAGCAGGAAAAAAAAGCAGGAATAGAGCTAGAAAAATTAGGAGAACGAAGATCTAACCCCCCTATTCAGTAGATGGAGAAACCATTGGGATGAGAATGGAAGAAGTGAAAAATGCGAAAAAAGAATTCTCCTCCCCAGTATGAATCAAATCAGTTTATATTCTAAAAATAACGAATCACTTGTATCATACAATGGCGAGCCACAACGATGCGAAGCAGGATCGACGTGCCAGAACACGGTGGTTGACAAAGAAATAGAAGAAGCAAAGCTGCCAGTTGAAGGATGTTCGATGGAATACCTATCAGGTAGTTCCAGAAAATCCTCGTCTTCTAGGGGGTTTCTAGCAGGTCCCATTCCGGATGTATATGTAACAATTCTTTTTCGACCTAGTAACAAAAAAGGATTGTATGGGTTGGGTCAGGTTGGGTTGAGCAGTTGTTGTATGCATGTAAGATTTGGGGCGAAGCATTTTGGATAAAAAAACACACAGAAAAGCTGATTAGGATTAATACTGATAAGAGTTACTAGTGCTTATAGAATTGTCTCTTTAAAAGTAATGATGGTGATTACGAACTCGTTTTCAATGGAATTGATAGCAAGAAGGAGAATACACACCGCATGGACGACAAACAAAGAACGTGTTCTGTTCTTGAGAATGAACAAAACGAATGATTTCCGAAATTAAAACGGCAATGAAGGGAGGTAAATTATTATATGTATTAATTTCAGAGTGGTCACGGCTGCTTTAACGCCTAGCTTTACAAATATAGGGTAAAAGAGGAAGAAATGTGCGATTACTGGGGCGATGTAGTAGTAGTCTACGCGAAACACACGTTTTTTGTATGCGTGAGATGGAAAGAAGGAAGTAGGAAATAGAGAACTAAGATAACAAAAATTGGATCAGTCATGTTGGAGACCGAAAAAAAAATTGAACTGCTTGTAATAGTTTGTGAGGAAGGCTGTGTTATCTAAAACAGAACTGGTTCTTTTGCAAGCCAGACATATAGAAGTGTACATTAATAAAGATATGACAACGACGAGTCACGTTAGAGAAATAACCAACAAAACTTCCTATATGTCGAACTTACTGAGGAAACTGATACCACATAACGAGGAACTAAGAGCAAGTAAGAGAAGGCTGATTGCCTTGGCAGCCATATCGGTAATGTACGCATATGGAGACATGTCCTGAAATATAAATGATACGGTTTTTGGTGAAAGAGCTGCTAAATAAATCTACTAAATGAAAGACTGAAAGAGTCCGCCTCAGACTTCAAAAAGGGATCTGTCAAGATCTGGCAGGAAAGTAGAATAAGTATATTAGCTGAAGCAGAACTGTGTTCTCCAACATTACCAAAGTAGTTAAAGAAAGTTCTTCTACCAAATTGGGAAAGATAGATTTCTATTTATCGCAAGCTCTAACAGGTTAAAAAACTTTAAAACGTAGCTTCATAATTTTTTAAAGGCGAATTCGATCAGGTGCTGATTTTGCGGTCAGGACTAGTGCTGGGTAAAGTGTCGATACTGATCGATGGTATCGATGCCTACCTCGGTTCGATACTAGATATATACCAGCAATGTATCAATACCACAGCATTGAAAGTATCGAAGAATCGATGATCTCGAAGTAAAGATGTAAAAAAAAAGTGATGGAAATTGAAGAAGTACCGAAAATTGTTCTTTTTATACTGAAAAATGGAAATTGTGATTACAGTATATTTAAATGAGTGATCCTACATAAAGAATATTAAAAAAAATCACATAAAGATGTGTCCTAAAATGCTTCAAGAAAGCTAAGAGACTTTGAAGATGACATTCGATATGTGGTTATTCCTCATTATTTCAAAACCTTTTAGGGTTAAAAGCACTAAATTTTCCGTATTTACTTGCTTTTACGACGAGTACAATATTCGAGGAAAATTCTCTAGAACATATAGGTTCCCCTATAAGGGTTAAGGTGCGGAGTTTATTTCTCTTTCGTTTAACGTTTATCGTTTTCACCATTTTAAGCCCAAAATTAAAATCTACGAAGAAATATATACAAAAAAATTTACTAAATATGTACTTATATATATTATATTTATATTTTAATTATATATATTATATTTATATTATAATTATATATATTATATTATTTCCCATAATTCGATACTTCGATACTTTCGATACTTCAATACTTTCGATACTTTGAAGACTTTGAACTTAGTATAGATACCACGAAGGAAAACAAAAAGCTGATGAGATGCAATAAAAAAAAATCACATTTGCCGAACATATTGAGAAACATATGCAGATAAAGAAATCCATAAATACAGTAAAAACTTTTTACCCAGAACAAGTAATTGCCAAAGTGCACAGACTTCACATGGAATATGCTAACCTAATCTATTTTGTAGAAAATGTTATTTTAGGCTAAAACGTAGTATTTATATCATTTCATTTGGCACTTAGTTCAAAAAATTGGAGTACAAATAACTCTGTATAAAAGCTACTTTTTCTCTCTTTTAGTTTCATAGATAGCCTGCGTAGACAACGAATTTGAGACATATACTTTAGAAAAGTATAAAGAAAAGTTCTTTTCCTCATTAAAAGACCTTTAATTTAATTTAAACCAAACATTGAAGTATCCAATTATGAGATGTAAAGTATATTCGTACGGTATTTGAATACAACTCCACACAGAGTATAAAAAGGGAATAGAGGACGTCATCTCCTCGTTTGCAAATAGTGTGAAAATCGAAAACCGTCAAATAGTACCAAAAGAAATTCGCACAAAAGGATGCTAGCGCGCCCTTCTTGACGCACTCGTATATTACAACGTTCGAACAAATTCGTGCACATTTTATTATGGAAATTCACCCGGTATAGGCGGCGCCATACACCAACATAAAATTTGTCTCAATTTGTCGGCGTCAAATGACCCCGAAATCAACAGGAATAAATCTAACGAACGACCCATTTCGGTGGGCGTTGGAAAGAATTCAGTCCGCGGTCCTAATTGTGTACCTTTCTCGTTGAAAAGAGCGGGAACTGAGAAAAATATATAAATAAAACGCGACCTAATAGATTTACCGCTTGGGACTTGTCGTTGAAATGTTTTTAATTCTGTTTTCCGCTTGCGTTGTGGCCGCGACGGCGGGAAAGGGAAAATAAACGGAACGGATAATTAATGTCAATTTCGTGGCAGTTTTATCGATTTCGATCGTTTCGTGAGGACCCAGCTAAATCCGGGGCGCAGTTTAGGGTACAGCTGTTCTTGTGTCCCGAATATTTCGATGGAAACGATTTTAGTAATTCTGACCGAATGGGAAGTTACAATTTCCGTGACACGTCCCAAGGATTTACTCCAAATACAGACCCGATTAAACCTTTTGTAACAACACCAAAATAGCTCTTTAATACCGATATCACGCCGTCAAACTTTTTTCTTTCTTTGTGATCAACTCCCACACGTTCCTTTATGACAAATACGAGTTTCTAATAGGTACCAAACGAAAAAAAGATTAACGATTAACGGTTCTGCTTTCCATTCGAAACGTTATTTATATTTATTAAATGGATTAAGAACGTTGCCTGCGGTACGTCAAGGAGTTTGTTTGTAAATGACGGTATTAATAACTTAATACTTTTACTAAATTACGCAAACAAATTTCGTACGGCTGCGGGCGCAAGAACCTCATTAATCTAGCTCTGGTTTTGAAAGCTTAGCTTTACCGACTCATGACTAACACCACAATTGGAATTTTAAAATCATCAAATTCACGATAACAGATTTACTACATTTACTTATACCACATACTTTAGAAAAATAGGGCATGAAATAAAAAAAAATTCTAAGATAAGTGGCACTTTATATGATGGTGTAAAAATTCTAATAAAAATTTACGTCCCCACTCCATTGTATCGTATTTAAAATTCAGCAGATGGTGCCGGTGGATTTCCTTCGTCGACGTTTTCCAGATACCATCATCGCATCGATTTTTCGTTAAAAAGATGTTTATCGCCTTTAAAACTTACACAACCTTAAATTATACGATGAATAATACGGTTATTTCCAACCTCGCGGTCGTAACTCATTCTGAAGGTACGCACCGACCGCCGTTTCGCATTGTCTAAGTAGTAAACAAGAGTCGAAAGTCCGAAAGTTCAGATGGTAGTTAAGGTGTCTCGCTAGGATTCGTCGTCGTCGTCGTCTTCAGGTTCGAAAACCGAATTACACCAAAAGCATGGAAATTTATGCTGAAAGGTGGCGGATAGGGAGAATGCGCGTGGAAGTTGTATGCGGAATGGTTCTTCTTGAGTACCGTTTCAACATCCTCGTACTCTCACATGTTAGTCCAATTTCGACAATTAAAACTTTGCGAATTTACGTACTGTATGTACCTAAAGTGGGAAGGGTAAACATCGAATTGGATTAGGGGGCAATTTATGAATTAAAAAAACTACAGAACGAAACGGTAATACGAAATTGGTTGACGTCAATTTCATTGTACGCCGGATAGTTTTTTGTTTGGCAGATAACACCGACAAAGCGGCAATGGGACGTCAATGTAAATAGATTGTGCGCGATTTGTTGAATATGTGCTTCCATTTGCTTTACCTATTTGTAACCAAATACACTAAAATGATTGAGTTTATTTAGGAAGGTTTGTAGTTTATTGTTGGTTATGAACAAATTGGTTGTTAATTTAGATGAGATATATTAATTTTTATCTAACTAAAAAATTACTTTTTACTGAACTTTTTACCGTCGTTTTACTGTCCGATTTCCTTCACATTCTTCTTGAAAGTCAGTTGTCCACGCTTTGTTAAACCAATTTTCTATAATTTTTGATACATATATTGAATTACAAGAATCCAACAATGCTCATAAGGCTTATAAAATATTCCTTTTCGATTTTGCTAAAATTGCTGCTCTTACAATATGAGCACGATATTTTTTTCTAAACACCCAATTATGCCTTGGGCAAGAGGTTGGAGTGCACTTGTTGTGTTATCCGGAAAATAATTTAGCTTCACATTGCCCAAATTGATACTCTTAGTATTATATGTCGCATAATGCAGTTAATAATATTAATATTTTATCCATTGACAACACTTTTCTATTTTGTGCTGTGATGGTATGTTAAAAACAAATAGTCCATTCTTGAAATGATACTGCGGTTACCACGTGTTTTTTTGATCACTGTAATAACACAGCAAACGAGAACGATCGATTTTATTCAAACATTTGGAATTTTTGTCGTATTATCCATAGTTTTAATTTTACTCTTTTATTGCTTTTAGTGCCCCATAACACGTTTTATCTTTAAAATCCAAAGTACGATTTGGCATAAGATTAAAAAAACACACCAGTCTCATCTATATTAAAAACATCTTTATTAAGGTAGGTAGGATTTCTCACTAACTTGAATTCCTGCCTCCACTCATTTACAGTAAGCACATTCACTTTATTTCCTTCTGGCGTGGTTTGAAATACCGTACCGCTTTAAAATTTGTGCAACCACTTAAATGAAAGATCACATTTTGTATTATCTTGAATAAATTGTCTTGTCAAGGAAATATTTTTTGTCTCATTTCGTTAAACCAGCGTATTAATTTTTTTCTAGTTTTGGTAATGAAAGTCCCTCAATTTTTTACGTGTTTTTTCTTTCGACACAGTTTTGGTTTTTTTATAATTATTGATAACTTTGATTTAGATGTATTAAATATCTCCGCAATTTTAGTTTTAGTTGTTGCGTTCTTCTCAACTTCCTCTAAAATTTCCAATTTCCTTATTAGAGAAATCGATGTTCTCTCGCACTGCACTCTTTTTTTGTTAACACTGTTTGAAATTGTGTGAAGATTTAAGTTATTTACAAGCTATCTAGACAACGAAAAATTTTGTGTTGGCAATTACAACAATACTTTGCATTGAAATCTTATTTATGAGATGAAATAATTGTTCGTAGTTCGTTATGATAAAATTTTGTGATAATAAAAAAATTGTACGTAATTTTGGTTCGCAATAACGACCATCTGTAGACCTTTTTTTTAGAGGATAGCTAATGTTAGGTAATAATGTGTCCGATTGAAATAAAATAAATTTATTAATGTATCAAATAAAGTTCACTGTATCAAGTGAACCAAATCACCAATAGTTGTTCATCAGAGTGTTAAATTAATTTTTCTTAGCCGGTAACGTGTTAAATTCAATTTTCTTGTTCATGAATATGTTAAATTCATAACTCTTTTTCCTTAACGTGTTCAATTGTAGTTTTTTAAATTTTCTGCATAAACAAATAGTTACGTTTTATCGGTGGATTGCTAATGCAACCGCCAACGATTGAAATTTTTTAAATAATGTGATGTAGAGTGATAAATCTATTGCGAATTTATTAAGAGTTTATGTGTACTTCTTCGAAAGGATTTATTTCAGGAAAGTTTCAGCAACGCAAAACAACAACTGATCTATTCCTTAATTGCATTGAACCCAGGTTGGATAACATTGTGTATCAAAGCTAGAGTCCGGATTGTTATGCGATTGCATATCTTGCATATAAATTCATATGTAGCATTTTTACCGCATATAAATTTAATTATCCATAGACCTATTTAACATATACACTAAACCTTAGTATATATGTATAGGATCTTGAGCAATTGGTGGTAGTTCATACTGTAAATAAGTTGGCAGACTTCAAAGTGATGACCAAGAGTTTGGAGACATAAAAGCTCGTGATGCTAACAAGTTGGCAGTCGTTAAGATAATGTATAGAGTTTGGAACAGCAATAGCTCATTCTGCCAAGAAGTTGACTTCTTCAAATTGATGAACAGGACTTTAAAGACATAATAGCTCATACTGCCAACAAGTTGGTAGACTTCAACTTAATGAGCAAGACTTTGGAGACATAACAGCTCATACTACCAACAAGTTGACAGCCTTTAAGATAATGTACAGTGTTTGGAACGGTAATAACTCAGCTGCCAACAAGTTAACAGACTTTAAATTAATAAGTAGCACTTTGGAGACATAATACCTTATGGTGCCAACAAGTTGGCTGTCTTAAGGATAATGTAGAATGCTTGAACCTGTAACAACTTAGATACCAATAAGTTGGCATAATACCTCATGCTGCCAACAAGTTGGCTGCCTTAAGGATAATGTAGAGTGCTTGAACCTGTAACAACTTAGATACCAATAAGTTGGCATAATACCTCATGCTGCCAACAAGTTGGCAGTCTATAAAATAATATATAGTTTGAGGAAGAGTAATAGTTCATGCTGCCAGATATAATAGTTTTTGATACCCACAAGTTCGCAGTCTTTAAGATAACGTTCAGTGTTTGGAACAGAAAGACACTGTTGCCAACAAGTTGACAATTACTTTTTTTGTTAAGTATCTGATACTTTATTCGATATTTCAATCAAGAAATGTATAGTTGTAAAATCAACAGAAATGTGAAATTTCTCTGACGTTTTCACCACTTCATCAGATCACGAAAAAATCATCAAATATGCCTCCTGAACTTCCGCCTAAAAATATTACAAACTCACTTTGAATAATGGCAAGATGGAATCAATTCAGTGTATATTATTTATACAATTCAGTGTATGTATGTTCATTTTTTTTGTTGTTACCGCATATTTTACTTCCCGAAGACATGCAATACTTTCAGAAAATTCAATAATGCTTCTAAAAGACTGGAAGTGCTTTCAGAAGACTTGATACTGCTTCCAGAAGACTTGATACTGCTTCCAGAAGACTTGATACTGCTTCTATAAGATTTGAAATACTTCCAGAGTACTTGATATTGCCTCAGAAAGACTTCAAATGCTTCCATTTGATTTAATACTGCTTGTAAAACTATTGTCAGAAAAAATGTTCATCACAAAACACTAGATTCTTCTGATAAACTACTTGAGTTTGCGTTAATAATAATACATACTATTGCACAAAATGTAAATTCTTAACGTAAGTATTTCAAAAACTGTTGGTTAAAGATTAAAACCTACTGGCAGAAGACATTTTTATTGTAAAAGATAAGAAATTATGTTGTGTATAAAATTTAATGTTACTTCCAAAATACTAAACTTTATATCGGCAAAATATAAAATCATGTCAGAAGTTCAAAAACTGCCAATTGAAGATTAGATACTGCTTGTAAAACTCTAAAGACAGCTGGCAGAAGACATTTCCATTGCAAACGAATCGTAGCTGAATAATTTTTTATGAATACATAGACGCCGAAGTGAGTTTTCTGAGTGTGCAAAAGAGTTAATGTAAATAATAATTAAATAACTAAGTAATTTTATCTGGATTGAAGCAGCATATATTTTTATATGTGCTTTATTCAGACCTTCTTTTTGAAGAGATGTCGTTGGTAGTTTGTATCTTTTCCCAATTTAGTTTTTTTCAACAACCAGCACCCAGATATATATATGTAATTAATTAAATTAAAGTAGTAAATCAAGTGACTGATCATTTATGTGGAAATATTTCCACACTCTATCCGACTTTTAATTAATTATTTTGAAAATGTGGGTAAATTTACAAAAAAAAAACTAAATTATTAAAGGAAATGTGTGAAAAATGGTAAAGAAGCGTTAACAAACCAATTGTGAAAATAAATGTCTATTTCACATATAACAAATAAGTATCCGATTACTTATGTGAGTCACTGTATATTACTACAACCTGGCGAGTGACAAATGTGAAATAAATACGAGTTATGATTTATTGATGCTTTAGCAAGGTTTTTATTTTTAACATCTTGATCCACGACTCTTTATAATTACGTTATACAGTAAAGCTCCGCAAATTCGTATACTCCCAAATCCGAATTTTCTTGTAATCAGAGCAAAATTAGAAATTGTACAATTTACATTGTGTCTCTTGTAGTTCGAATTGGTAAAGATTCACTAATCAGAATTAACAGATTCTTTGTTCTATCTGTAGAACAAGACGATATTTCGAAAACACTGAAGGGCTTCTATTAAAATTGCCAAGTTTATCCACACAATGTTTGCCAATCTTTTATTAACGAGAGCCTCTACAATGAATAGTTTCTGAAATAGAGTACTTTACAAACTGATTTGGCCATGTATAAATTCAACTGAAGTAAAACTAGAACTAAGACTAGATCTAAAAGTGAAAAGATTATGAAGATGCACTGCTAAACCCAAAACTTTCACATCTAGGGCTAGTGTTAGTTCTAGTTTTATATTATTAGATCTAGAACTAAAAACTTTCGGGTTTAGCTGTACATCTCTCAAGACGGCTAAACCCAAATGATTTACCCAAACTACTTACTAGGGTCATTTACCCAAATGACCCTAGTTCTAGGTCTAGTGTTAGGTCTACTTTTTCTTCAATTGTAATTTACAGGGTTGGGTTGGGTTGGGTTGGGTTGCGTTTAGCAGTACATCTGAAAACATTTTTTTAACGAAGGCCTCTACCATGAATAGTTTATGAAATAAAGTACTTTACAAACTAATTTGGCAACCCTATATATTTTTAACATAAAACTAGAACTAACACTAAACCTAGAAGTGGATAGATTAGGGTTTAGCCGTACATCTAGTTATTTCAACTAGATCAACTCTAAATTAACTCTAGATCTAGAACTAGAAACATTCGACTTTATCTGTACATTATTATCTGGTGCAATAAATCTATAAATATGTGTTTATAAGACTTTTTGACAACATCTGTTATTGAAATATAATGTATATTATATAAATTATATGTTATTGAATATATTGAAATAGATATTGAAATATGAGTTCAATAATCCGCATGCTTCCCTAATCTGAATTAAGCTGGTTTAAATTGATTGGGATTAGCGAAACTTTACTGTATAAAAATTGGCAAATTTTAACTCATTCTAATTTAAGCTATTTGATGATGCATTAAGAATGTTTTTCTCCATCAATTTTAGTGTTTCCGCTACGTTAAATTTTATTAAGAAAACTCATTTTCAATTTTATCATTTTGTAATTAATATGAAATAATTATGGAGTTTGACTTGACTGAAATTTGCTTATTGAAGCAATATCACTAAAAATTGATAATAGATCAATATGAATTATGATTGAGGAATATCTTTTTATTCATTTTTTATTATTACTTTTTTTTATTGCCTCTTGAAAACGTTTATTAAATTTCAACACGCTGTATCTCAAAAATGGTGCATTTTAGAAGGTAACTTAATAGCAACTTTTAACGAATTTTTGGATAAACTATGTCATCCTATATGAAACCCAACCCAACCTAGCTTTAGAACTAACACTAGACTTAGACCTAAACTAATTCGTTATACTGAGATTGGAAACACCTCTTTATAGCGGCTTACATTCCCCTCTGCATGTTCGCTATATCGAGGGTTTACTGTAAATCGAATAATAAAATGTAAATTATCTCGGAAACGATCAACTTTAGCGTACTTTCAGTACCTTTTTTATTGAAAAATGTAGAGGATAAGAATTTTTATTCAAAAAGTATACCGTCAGTAATATTATGGTTATTTTAATTCGTTAAGAACACGTTTCAGAGGGCCCTCTACTGGGTGTAGTAAAACAGACTCCATAATCGTCTTTCTTATGCCAAAAAAACTTGGCATATATAAAATTTGTAACAGAATTGGTTGAAATAAACGTGTAATATTAAAAAAAATCAATTTCAAGAATATAAATTGAACACCCTGTATCCCCAAAACAAAGCATTTGTCGTCTATGTTTATATGAAGTTCTTTTGTTAATGTTCACAGATTGATTGATTGATTGTTAAAGTGTTGCTACAACAACCAAAGACGCCAAGTATAACAAATTAAAATGTAACATGCATTTTTGACAAATAAGATGCTATTCTAGCCAATTTACGGGCATTACGAAGATTGCTTGAAAGAAAGAAAGTTTTTCTTCAATCGAATTGAAAATTTAATTTCCAATACGTTCTTTGTATGTGTTATATAATGTAATATTTATGAATCAATAGTCATTAAAACGTTTCGCTACTCGACACAAACGTTTTCGTACTGGGAAGATTTACAGCCGCAATAAAGACGTGTGATACAACGGCGCTAACTTCGCGGGGCCCCTTTCGCCCCATAATTAATTCACGTCTCACGTGTCGTCCCGCAACGGTCATTATTTATGCTAGCGCCGCGCCGCGACGCCCGGCGACGACAGCGGCCGCTTTCGAAACTTCCGAACACTGCGCGAATAGGTCCAGAGATCGGGTCTGCAACCAACTACTTCCATTGAGTTTAACTCTCCATTGCGGTTTGTGCTTCCTCGCCTTTTATTTATACGGAGGACAAAAGACAAAACCCGTGGAAAGTGCATACGAGGAAGAGGAAGAAGGGAATGACGAAGTTTGGGGCGCTCTTTGGCTCAACTTATTTACATGAACCCGTTGAAATAGAAACTAAAAAAGTTTGAATTGAGGAAGTGGAAATAGGTTTCCTACATCTAATATTAACTTAATATGGGCGTTTAAACATTTATTTTCCATCGACTGCACTTAATATTTACTGTATATCGTAAGAAGGGAGGATCGGATCGTAGAGGATCGATGTTAAGAGCTCTTGGCAACAATCCGCCTGCATTACATTGCGAGCAATCATTATTGATGGAACATTATTTATGGGGTTCTTGCTTAACAACAGAGGCAAGTTTGCAAAGGCAAAAAGAAGACCCTCCCATGAATTGCGTGTTGTTGACCTAATAATCAATATTCACTGACCAATATAGTTATTGCATTAATGAATATTGTGATATTCGAAGCTATTATGATGAATAACCAAGTCAAAGTTTTGCAAATCAAATCGGCAGAGTGGGCTATAATGTCAAGTTTATATTTACAACCAAATTAGTCTTATCTGATTCAATTAACCTTCAATTAAACATTCACGTTAAATAATTTAAATTTTTTTATCTTTAAATACCTCAAAAACACCGACTTTTCCAATTTAACTTCACCATCAAAGTTGAAAAAGTGAGAATATGAAATATGGTCCTTTGGGTATCGCTTTCGAAACGATTTACATAACAAAATGTGCACCCGCGGAGGGCTTTTAACATTTTTCGACTTTTACGCGCGCATTTTTTGGGCCCCCGCGTTTTTTCGACACCCTTTTCGGTTCACTTTGATGGAGCCCTTTTTGACAACTAACGCAATTAGCCCCGCGAAAGAAAAGGCCTGTCCGGCGCTTTCAGATTCAATTAACTATTTCGGCTTTCATCGGCGACCCGTACGGCCGGAGAATTCCCCAAAAAGAACGAAAAGGTCGAAAGCTGCTCTCGAAAGGCTAGCCAAAAAAATTGCTCGATCGCGGCTCAGTGAATGAACGGTAATTGAGATACTAGGTTCTTGTTGAAAGCGGTTTTTTGGTTAATGGTTTCACAAAAAAAGAGCAAAACGCACGGAACAAAAATGTAACGTAATCTTTTATCTCGCTTATTGTGTTTACGATCGAGATGGTAAAAGAATGATTTAAGTAAGCAATAAAAGCTAATTTGTTATAATTGAACAAGCATATTTTGTATGAATAAACCTTAGTCACGACTGTTGGTGTAGTTATGGGTCGTTAAGTGCTAATTGGTGGAGACATCATCAACACACGTTCTGTTCTGAGAAAGATCTCAACACAATAAATTTATTCATTTGAATAAAGCCAGTTTAAGTTGAGAAAAAAATTCGTTTAGATATGTGGATATTGTAGAAATGGGAGTATTCAGATATAGGTAAATAGGTGATAGTACATTGTATATGCAGTGAACTTTTGGGCAGCATTTTGAGGCAAATGGCTGTTGCCAGTAAGTTGGGCGCTGCATATATAAAGCGGGCAAACGAGAACGCAGAACTTTTGTAATATGAACCGGCGTAAAATTTGCTCAAATATACGGTACGAGCGAAATTTGTACTCTGCAATATGGGATTTTACGGCGTCGTACAGGTACCGAGATTTCCATACATAAGAAACACCCTGAATTATGGATAATGTAATGTCCCCACTCCTTTTTTTAAGCAAAACAGAGATCTAGGTTGCCGAAATTTGGGGTTAAGCCAAAATCGCTATATCTTACTCCCAAAACTGCATTTCCTTCTTTTCGTTTTCTTACGGTATATGTCTCAACAGCAAAACGTTTGTTTCTTTTTTCGTTCGTCTTCGGTCATAGGACAGCCAAAGGAATGGGCGCGAGCGGCGCTATTTGGCGACTCTTGACTGTACGAGTTGAATGGACCAAACTGCGGCCGATCGATTGGACCTCTGGAAAGAGGAGAAACGCGTGGCCGACAGAGTGGCTCCAGATTTCCATCTCGCCTTACCAGGACCGTACTTTCGTTCTCCGCCCGAACCAAATCGACAAAAACGTCGACAAAACTCGATCGTCGCTTCCTCGGCAGCTACAAAATAACATTACGTTTTTACCTACTACCCTCCAACAGCAACGACGTAATTTTATTTACTTGAAAAACAAATAACTAAACCTTTGGATTTCTCCCCATTAAATTTGTTATTTTATCCTTGTATCTGAATTCAAATTCGTTTTAAAATAAAATGTTGTTTATTAAACAAATTTTTCTTAATTAAATCAGTATTATTTTTAGACAAATTAAACTTTAAGTTCCCAGCGCCCACCCTACCCATCTTAACAATCTGTGACTAAATACGGTTCTCTAACCCGAACCATACCCAATACAGCCCAACCTAACCAGAACCTTTTTTCTCTGCTACCAGATATGGACTGGGATGTTGAACAACAGGATAGCGTAGGCCAGAACTCCTTTCCTCGCCTTCTTCGGAATTCATCGAGGGACTCTACTTCGGAGAGTCACCACTAGGTTGGATCCTTCTTTGCAGTTTACCTATGCTACTACTATTATCAACTATGGCCCATCCGCTCAAATTTCTGTTGGCGTCAGAAAAGCTCAACTCAGTCCAAACCAAACTGAGCAGTTTATTCCAACTTATTTCCTACCTATTGGGAAGTTGGGTTGGATTAAGTAAAATTCCACAACCCAAACCAACCAAACCCTGGGATGGACGAGAACTTACAAAAACTGCTCTTAAACAATCTGATGGGTTGCGTTAAGTGGAGTTCGGGGTGATGAACCGTTCTTTTTCGTTTGTTGTTTTAATGTTCATGACCATGTGAAAGTAGTTCCCAGCCAAACAGAGAACAAAAAAATTTAAATTAAATGGTAAAAGGTGGAGAAAGAATTGGAGCAGATAATTGGACGGATAGAAGAAGGGAACTTCTCCCCTTCATCCAGGTATGAAATGGAATAGTGAACTAACAAACAGTTAGTATAAAGGGCGAAAACATAGAAAGGGGGAATTCAACGAAATATGATTTTGAGAAAACCGTGTTTTTAATATTTTGCATAAGGGCGAACTCAACAAAATAAATCTTTCTTGATAATCATTTTTTTAGTTATAATATTCTGTCTATATGTTGTTTGTAAGCTACCAGTCAACTAAATTAAATAAAAGTATGGCCTACGTGCAAAAAGTAAATAAGCATTGGCTGGGGAATTTGCCGTTCATCCCTGAATCTGAGAAACACAATGAGACACCGATAGTTAGGCATGTTGAGTTCGCCGTTGTATTCTCAGCCGTATTGCTTCAAATCGAACATCGGTTTCGGTTAATATTCGAGTTTCGAAAGGAAAAAAGGCAAACTTAACATAATTGCTAGATAGAACGATTCTTCATCAATCAAAAGAATGAAAAATAATAAAAAAAATTTTTTGGTTCGCCCATTCTATACTCAGCGCCTCGATATATAGGTATATATATATAGGTATATGGAAGGTGCCTATATATAGGTATATATGGGCACTTACCATATAGAGTTAATGAGTACCTTAACAAAACATGGATTCACAATCCGAGGCAAATATGATACAAGCATAACGCAACTAGTGCAAAAAGTCCTATTAATTACTAGCATTTGAGCGCTTAGCATTAATCCTAACAAAAATGGAGAGCCCATTTCACTCTGAGTAGGAAGCTGCAATTGAGAGCACGCTCTATTGAAAGTAAAACTGTAAACCTCAACACTGAGGCTAAGTACCTAGGAGTAATTCTAGATAGCAAATTAAACTGAAACTTCCACTTAGATAAGATGAGAACAAGACCACCATGGCCAACCAGATCTGCCATAGGTTTCTTGAGCAGAATTGGGGTCTCAAACTTATCAATGAGAACATGTTCTTCACCTAACTTGATGCAGGGTAATCTCAGAGAACATCTAGAAATTCTCAAAGACTCTACTCTAAATCTTGTGGAAGCAGGGATAACTGAACGAAGGGTGAGCCTTGACTACCTTGCCTGATACACCGATACTTCAAAGACAATTGGGTCCGAAGTAGTTATGAGCATTAATAGTCCAAACACCCGCATTAAACAAATAGACAAATATGTGCATCCACAAACATTTTCATAGTCTGGCCACCTTGAAGGCAATCCAAGACCTTTATGTGTGGCTTTTACATTCTCTGATTAATACCAGAAAATCTATCATCAATTTGAAAGATTAGGTAGGTAGGTTCCATGTCACAGTGACATTAAGGGCAACGAGAAGCCGGACAAGCTGGACAAACAGGCTGCGGAAACGTTATTCATTAGACCTCAATCCGGTAGTGGACTACTACTAAAAAGCCATATAAAACAGGTTATCAACAGATAGGAGGTGTCAAACATAGCCTCACTCTAGAAAGAACTTCTAGGTCACAGACAGGTAAAAAGTATAATAGATCTTTCGCAAAACAACAACCAAGAGCTTTTATACGTCAGTAAAGGGAACGCTCTCAGACTTCCTGGCCGGCCATGCACCCTTAAAATACCATCTTTTCCATATTGGATAAGCAGAGAATCAAACTTGCCGTCTTTGCCACAACGAGTCAGAAACAGCTAAACATATACTGCGCTAGTTGTGCATACTAGGCATTCATAGTTTTTCTTACATTGCACCACAATTTTTTTTACATTTTAACTAACTTTCCAGCGACAAATATAAACATATGCTCATAAGCGTGAACTTTGGAATATAATCTTTTTGGACTTGGATTACCTTTGGAATAGATCTCAAAATAATAAATAGATAAAAAAAGGAATAGACCAAAATAAGCTGAGATGTATACTAGCTTTATGAAACATAAACATTTAGATCAAATGTAATTGATTAAATAATTGATTTTCGACTTTTTGGACTTAGTTAGCTTTGAAAGAGACCTCTTCAATTGTTTGATCATATAAGAGAAGTGTCACGGAACAGTTATCACAGCAAATCTATGTATTAAAGTGGAGTGCCTAAAAGTATAAAGGAAATAACTCAAAGAGAGATGGAAAGATTGAACCGAAAGATACTGAAGACAAAATGCCTAAGTACAGAAGATGTAAGAGGCGATAATATAAGAGAAGGTTGAGTTTGTGTGTTCTGGTAAGGCTGAAACTTAGAAAATAAACCCAGAAGGGCGATTCCGGGAAGAGAGGAAAGTTTTTAATGGGTTGCGAAGGGCTAACATAGTCCCACACTCCCGGCCGAATAATGTAACTATCCGAAGATCTAGATCAGCCCCAACAATAGACCAAGATACATACAGCACATTTTTCTCCTCTAGACAAAAAAGGGTTGGTTTTCGTTGGGTAGGGTTCTGATAAGTTCTCAGAAAGTGCACGCATTCCAGAAATTTTTCTCAACCCAACATAACCCTAGAATATTTCTAAAGGGTTGGGTTAGAGAACCTTGCCGAATCCAACACTAAAAGTGTTGGGTTAGTCCAACCCAGATGCCAGAACCCAAATGCACAATGTTTGACGACTTAAGAGAGAAATACAAAAAAGTGTGGTGAGACGCTAGGAATTGGAAATACGGAAAGGCTTATGCCTATTTCCGAACTAAATTGGATAGCCGTTACCAGCATATTCTGATATAAAATGCTGTTTAAGGAGGAGGTTGAATGAAAAATCTGTCTGGCCATTCAACACCCAGGCCAAGTGTCTGATTACAGATTTTTCCCGACCTCATTAAAAAAAATTCCAATCCAACCCACTAACCTCAACTCAAAAGGCATCATAAAAATTAATTGAAATTTTCTCAATTACTGTATTCAGAGCTGGAAAACCGTCGGCAATAGATGAGAGCTTTAAAGCAGACATTGAAGGAACAATGAATGGGTGAAGTCAAAATGATGAAGATCAAGAAAGGTTTTTGCTTGTTTCTCTAAGTATGCAATGGAAACAATAAATTCCAAAAAGATTCTTGGCCAATAATATCCATGCCAAGAGAATTTTATTCAAGGGCCATATCCGAATGGGGGCTCAGCCATAAAGATTTTCTGCTCCTTACGACCAAAAGAAAAGGAGTTGAAATAGGGTAACTGTGAAAATGTAGAGTTAATCACGCAGAATCACACATCTGCGTGATTATCACGCAGATGTTTAATGTTTAAACTGTTTACCTAATAGTCATTATTCAGCATTCCATGAACGCAAAAAAGATTTGAAGCAATACAGAAAGAAAAAGATCTAAACGATACTCCATGAATATCTGTATTGAGTCAAAATATAAATACCTAATTGTAACAGAATCTGACATAAAAAAATCATCCGAATCAAAAATCATACTTTTCAAAGGGTATTGGTAGATGAGTTTGTATAGATGTCCTCCACTTTTGCTATTTATTAAAATCCTTAGCATATTCTTTAGCAGTACTTTAGCATATTCGAAGATGACAGAATATTTGAGTTATTAAGAATCACATTAGATTGACATAGTTTTTGATACGGTCCTGTTTATTGGGCAAGCCGCCAGAAGCTACGATAGCGATTTTCCACTACTACAACCACCCTCTCTCATCGTTTATGCTCTTACTATTCGCGAGTCGTTGCACAATAACCACCACGGCCGTATTATGTTCGTACGTTTTACAATATCCCGCATGCAAGTTCGCGTCGATGTATGGTTGCGTGGGCGGCGAGAAAGAGGGTTTTCCGAAGAGGAAAATTTTTTGAAACGTTACTGTTTACGTTCACCGTTTCGTGTTGTGACCTTTTATTGATCAGAATGAAACAACACTGGCGAAATATCACATTTTCGCAATATTTTGAAAAACGTAACACGTTTGAAAATCATCTTTTTTAAATATTTATTTATTTTTTTGTTTTTTTGGAGGAGACTATGTACTTCTGCAATTTTTCTTTACGGTTCCTATTTTGCATAATTGGACATCTGACCATGTTATGGCTCGCTTATTTTTGTTCCAAACCCGGGGTTTAAGTCGAGAATAAACATTAGCAACGTTCGGCTTAAGGGCTAACCCACGTGTACCGTGAATACTAAGAGCGTCGTCGACGCCCGCAGCGTCGTCGTCCCTTGGCCGGACGCCCAACTATAGCAAACAATACATCTGAGGAATTATGCAAACAGGGGATGCGAACAATCTCGCGAGAAACCGGGACAATAAGGCCCCCCAGTACGTGACGGTTTTATATCTCAACCTTAATGCGGGGTTGCTTGAATTTTTTTAATCAACTAATTTCGTCTCATAAGAAAATTTAAATTAAAAAACTGTATCAATAAAAAATATTATGTTAAAACGTTTTTTCACGCAGTGCTAAATCATCTTAAATACGATAATCTCATTACGCATTCACGACCGCGTGACCTATTTAGATACCCCAGATTTTCATTTTCCTAGTTCTTTCAATATATCGATTAATCTGTCCGAAACTTGATATACGCTGTAACCTTACGTAACACTTATGCCCTTTAAACACGACATTACTTTCTCAGTTAGGGGACTATCTTATCTAAACACATGTAAATTTGTAAATATTTGAATCAGAATATTGTAAATCATTTTTATTTTATGGCGGAAATAGCACACCCCACGAACAAACATTTAAGCACCTGTACGAAAATGAATGAGGGCACTTCTTAAATATGATATGTACATAAAAAACGTTTTGAAACTGTTTAAAAGTGCTTTGATGTAAATGTAGTGTGGTTCAAATTCGATGTTTAAATAAGCTATCTCGAAAAGTATAATAGTTAGAAAATCCCAAAGCGCTATCATGTTTTGTGTTTCCCCTATAGGCTAATATTAAAAACATTGCAAACTAGCATATTCAATTGTCTTGGATATTTTTATAGGTGGAGTGTGATAAGCATCTCCTTTTTTGGCAGTGCAACAGAATAAATTATTATTACAATATTATTTTATACTTTATTGCAGAAAATTTGATGACCCACATTGTGCTGAATCCCGATTTTGGATGGATAACTTTTGTTATGCACTTAACTTTTATGGCATCTAGAAGACCATAACTCAAAAAATAAAAGAGTTGGTGAAATACCTATTAAACGAATATTGTGTATACGGAAGCAGAAAATCATAATCCATAACCAGGTATAACCTAGATATGAAACGATTGCAGGAATGCAGCAAATTCTTCAAAACATTTCGAGCTTTCAGTGTTTCTAACATAGTGGGATACCCTTTAGCATAAACATTGTTTGTAAGGAACCAGAAATGCTATTCCATAACCAGACACAGCTTAGATATGAGATCTCTGATCAATTGTCAAGAATCACCAAAATGCCATCATTTACGTCTTACCACAAAAATTAATTGAAACTCAAAAATGAAAACCGACGAAGAAAGGTCCTATGCATGAAAATTATTCGTGATGTTAAAAGGATTCATAATCCATAACTCATTAGAATTTAGATATTACAGTTTTGCAATAATATCAACAAAATCTCTAAAATGTTATAATTGATAATTTTTCTTGCAAAATTCGTTCA
Organism: Onthophagus sagittarius; assembly: GCA_036711965.1. Classification (NCBI taxonomy): domain Eukaryota; kingdom Metazoa; phylum Arthropoda; class Insecta; order Coleoptera; family Scarabaeidae; genus Onthophagus; species Onthophagus sagittarius. The sequence goes on along the minus strand of JASERS010000002.1, from coordinate 56,770,928 downwards.
TAACTCAAAAATCAAAATGGGCCTTATTCACTAAAAATGTTTATTATGATGTGCAAAATCATAATGTTCAAATTACAACCTTAATTACAATACAACCTTATTAAACAATTTAATCCAGCAGAATTATCTGCCATACTGTAAGAGCTGCGTAAAAACATGATCAAGAGAGAAAATATCAACAACCATAATAATTTCCTACACGATTCATTGAGAAATGACGTCATACCCAAGGCCTTCAGAATTAAACTCCCAAAACATTTTCATGATCAAAAACATCTCCAGAAAGGAAACTCATCACTCGAAGACTATTTTAGTCTTCTTAACAATAATAATATACAAAACCCGTACCCTAGTAGACACAAAACTCAAATTCTTATACAGGGTGTTCCCGTGACTCGGGGCATAAAATTAACCACATATACTAGAGCAAAAATGATGATGATTCGTGAAAAAAAATTATTATAAAGGTCTTCAAATGGCCAAGATATGGGCCATCAAAGTTCAGAAATTTTAACACATTTTTCTAAATATTTTCAAAACCATTAATGGTAGAGGGTTGAAATTTGGTACAGAGTAAACAAACATCATGCAAAATCATTGAACCAATTTTGACTTTGGCCGGATGACGGCAACCATGTTATACAGGGTGTTCCTAAAATTTGTTTGCTCAGAACTTTTTTGTTTGTTCGTAACCCTACATTTATTTTTGTAGTTTTTAATAGAAAATTTATTTTCGAAACTTTTTTCACTCTTTGAAAATTTTGATAACATTGACTGTTTTCGAGTTATACGCGAAACTGTTAAGCTTTGATTTCAATCGTAACAAATAAAACATATTCCGCAAGATCTGAGAAGGCGATAACAATTGAAAAACGAACTGATCTAATAACCATTATTTGCATAAATTTCTCAGTGTAGATTTAGTTAAATCCAGTGTTAATTTATTTTAATTGAATAAAAGAATGTAATTTCCAAAACAATAAATTTAATTTTCGCGGTAACAACAAACAAGAACATAATAAAAATTCTAACAAAAATATGAACAAGAACAATAAAATTATAAACAAATGGTAATAAATAAAACAGAACAAAAAAAAATACTAAAGCAGATGTTCAAAAACACTCCCGCCGGCTTCAATGCACGCCTGATATCGCCGTCTTAAATTAAAGCGCACTCTGCTGAGGACGTTGATTTCAGTTCGAAGTTGATCAAATGAATCAACAATTCGTAACCTCAGTTGATCAACTGAAGTTATTTCAACGCAGTACACAAGCGATTTAATGCGTCCCCATAAATAAAAATCTAGAGGTGTAAGATCCGGCGATCGGGGGGGCCAACTTATCGGTGCATCCACTCCTCGTCCAATCCACCGTTCCGGAAACCGTTCACATAGAAATTCTTGGACAGCATGTGTACTATGCGCAGGAGCACCATCATGCATATACCACATTTCTTGTCTTGTGTTTAAAGGAACGTCATCTAAAAAATCATTTAATTGCTCTAAATGTCCCCTGTATGTATGGCCATCCAGCCTTGACGGCAAGAAAACGGGTCCTATAATGACATCGCCCACAATGCCAGCCCAAACGTTAAGAGAAAACCTCCATTGCGATTTCCAAGCTTTCTTAAATCTTGGATTTTCGTCCGCCCAACTATGTGAATTTCTCAAATTGATGATTCCATCTTTAGAAAATGTCGATTCATCTGCAAAAAGTATTTTTTCTAAAAATTGATCATCAATTTGGATTTTGTGCTGCATTATTTGACAATATTGCAGTCGTAGTGGGTAATCAGCCTGTCGAACTTCCTGAACTTTATAACTATGATATGGATAAAGCTGTTGCTCGTGAAGAACACGCCAGATAGTTGTTTTTGACGTTAAAAAATGCCTCGCCATATTCAAAGTACTAGCTGTAGGATTTTCTTGTACGTAGTCTAGAATATCTTCTTCTAGTTCGGTTGTTCGGACTGATCTAACTTTACCGTTGTTACTAAAATTCGGCTTAAACGTCCCATTTTCCCTTAAACGGGTTTCAATTCTTAAAAATGTTTTTCGATTGGGCGCTCTGCGGTTCGGAAATTTCTCCCGATAACGGTTAGCGGCTGCTACGGCGTTTCCATGACATTCTCCCAATGTCAAAATCATGTCAGTTTGTTCACTAAATGTGTAATTGTCCATTTTGAACACGCAAAATTAATAAAAACTTCATTAACAAACAACTTTATGTTTAAACTACATAAGCAAGTTGACGGCTCAATTTGTTTTTTTTTAATTGCCATGGCCAACTTTTTCGAAAATTATTGTGTTTAGTGTTACCATTGAAATCGAAGCTTAATATTTTCGCGTTTAACTCGCAAACGGTTAATGTTATCAAAATTTTCAAAGAGTGAAAAAAGTTTCGAAAATAAATTTTCTATTAAAAAGTACAAAAAAAATGTAGGGTTACGAACAAACAAAAAAGTTCTGAGCAAACAAATTTTAGGAACACCTGTATAACATGGTTGCCGTCGTCCGATCAAAAATTGGTTCAATGATTTTACATGATGTTTGTTTACTCTGTACCAAATTTCAACCCTCTACCATAAATGGTTTTGAAAATATTTAGAAAAATGTGTTAAAATTTCTGAACATTGATGGCCCATATCTTGGCCATTTAAAGGCTTTTATAATAATTTTTTTCGCGAATCGTCATCATTTTTGCTCTAGTATATGTGGTTAATTTTATGCCCCGAGTCACGGGAACACCCTGTATAGACTACTAGTAAGTAAATTTTTTTTTCATTTTATAGAATTAAAAGCGGCTATTAATAAATATAACAAATACATCTTTTATAAATTACACTACTTTACAAGAAAAATCTCAAACACAGTTACAACGTAGAATGTTATGCTGATTCTGAAACTGTCTTCAGATTTTCGCCATCACGCCCAGTTTCCGAGATATACCCAAAAAGGTGGAAAATCGTAAATTAGAAAACATAGTAACTGTCCATGTTCAGTATATTTGTTATTTTGCCTAGTGTACTTCTGTAGCGGCATGGACATGAAAGTGGAGATCCAGGCGAACATTTTGAGGTATCGACAGTTTCAGAATCAGAACAACATATCGCAGACTTTGCGGAAAAATTTTATTAAAATTTGTAAACTAGTGTTATAAGACAGTAATTTTAAACGTAGACGTAAGCTTTTATCACTTATTAAAGAAAAAGATAAGAATAAGTCAATTAATGACACAAAATCAAATAACAAAAAATCTCAATCAGATATAATTTTTCATGTAAATACAGCCATGGCCAAAAGTATTGAGCACCCTAAATATTTTGCACGTGTGCGATAACCATAGCCGTGAAAAAGCCATGCTGTTTGATAAGTATTTTGTAAACATCTAAAAAAGATTAAAAACCGGGTCTGACACCAAAGTTACCAATAAAACATCTGGTATAATAAAACTTGTTTTATTTTTCAATTTTTCGATTTATTTCTCAGTTCGCTAGTTTTGTTCGTTATGGATAGATTCTGTGAGTTAGTGCCCGTTTTGTGTTTAGATTTTGAACATTTTGTGATATTATTTTAAAATGCCTAGAAAAATGAATAGAGTTTTAGAAAAACGTCTGCGGATACAAGTTTTGCACGAGTTAGGAAAATCGCAGGTGGAGATTTCAAAAATTGTAAAATGTTCGCGCCGATCGGTACAATATACTATTAATCGTTTTGTTGTGACCGGCTCACATATTAATAGGACCAAAACGGGTTGCAAACCCGTTTTGAGAGAGACGGGTTTGAGAGACTTCATCTGACCTTGCAGCTGACTTGTCAGAAGGTTTTAAGAAATCAATATCTGCTCGGACTACTCGTAGACGACTTCAAGAAGCTGGTCTAAAAGACTGCAAATCTATTAAGAAGCCATGGCTCTCCGACAAAAATAAAACCGCATGGTACGAATGGGCTCAAATATACCAACACTTAAGTTAGTCAATTTGATGTTTTATCAGCTATTAACAATTGTATTAACACACAATGTTTATCAATAAAAAAAAATGAGTAAAATCTTTACAACACATATTTATTCATATTTAAGATTTTTGGTACTCCGGGTGTAAACAATGCCCGTCGTCGTGTAGGCGAGGAATTTAAGGCAGAATGTGTGGTACCGACTGTAAAACATGACGGTGGCAGCGTCATGATTTGGGGTTATATGAGCGTTTCTGGTGTTGGAAAAATGTATGTATGTGCAGCTCGCATGAATGATGTAAAATACATAAATGTCTTGGAAACAGCATTAGTGCCCTTCTTTACATCACTTTTTGGCGACACAAATTTGGACAGTGTTAAGTTTCAACAAGACAACGCACCATGTCACAAAGCTATCCGCACAATGACGTGGTTTCGAGAAAATAATATAGAGCTCATGGACTGACCTGCCCAATCTCCGAATCTAAACCCCACAGAACATTTATGGGGTTTATTGAAGCGCAAAGTTAGGCGTCACAATATTAATTCAAAAGAAGCGCTACAAAATCGCTTGCACAAAGAGTGGAACGCTATAAGTCCCGAAGATTGCATAAAGTTGGTATCATCTTTATCAAAAAGAATTTTGGCCGTAATTAAAGCAAAAGGTGTACCCACCAAATATTAATTTTTTTTAACAATAAACATTATAAACCTATACAAGTTGTTTTAATTTATTTTATTTTGATATTTCCAAAGTTAACCTGGGTGCTCAATACTTTTGGCAATGGCTGTAGATTTAATAGTGATCAAAGACATCATTAATCAAAACTCAAAAACGAAAACAAACAGTGAGATACTTTTTGCATGAACATTGTTTGTAATGTTTAACTATAAACGCAAATCCATAACCAGGAGACTCTGGAGAATTGTCAAAAATTTCCAAAATATGATCATTCAAGAATCTTTGCATAAAAATTAACTGAAACTGAAGAATTAAAATCGATGGAGAAAAGTCTACAAACTGATTAGATTTTGGCTATTCCAGTTTTGTAAAAATAACGACAAAAATCTCTAAAATGTCATAGTTGATGATTTTTCTTGCAAAACTCGTTCATAACTCAAAAATCAAAATGGATAGTCTAAGACCTTATTCACTAAAGTTGTTTATTATGATGTGCAAAAGTATAATGTTCAAGTTACAACCTTAACATAAAGCGTTTGCAGGAAATATTTTCAATATCATCATTTCCGGTTTTCAGCACAAAAATCAATCACAACTCAAAAATTAAAACAAACAGTGAGATACTTTTTGCATGAACATTGTTTGTAATAAACTATAAACACTAATCCATAACTAGAAGACTCAGGAGAAATGTCAAACATTTCCAAAATTTCATCATTTAAGAGTCTTACTATAAAAATTAAGTGAAACTCAAAAATTAAAATTGATGGAGAAAAGTCTACAAATTCCTTAGAATTTGGCAATTCAAGTTTTGCAATAATAACGGCAAAATCACTAAAATGTCATAATTGATGGTTTTTCTTACAAAACTCGTTCATAACTCAAAACTTCACTAAAGTTGTTTATTATGATGTGCATAAGCATAATGTTCAAGTTACAACCTTAACATAAAGATTTTGTAGGAAATATTTTCAATATCATCATTACCGATTTTCAGCAAAAAAATCAATCACAACTCAAAATCTAAAACAAACAGTGAGATACGTTTTGCATGAACAAACAACAATATAATGAACTATAAACGCTAATCCATAACTAGAAGAATGTAGAGAATTGTCTAAAATCTCGAAAATTTCACCGTTTCTTAAGTATAAAAAATAATTGACGGAGAAAAATCTACAAACTCTTTAGAATTTAAATTTCGAAAATAAATAAATAACTTCTATCACGCTATAAAATTAATTTATTCAGTACCGGTTTCGGGTAATAAATCATCATCAGCTGAATCTACAAAGATATTAATTGATAACAAGAAATCTTGAATAATTGATGAAACTAAAATTTAAAAAATTAAAGAATAAAATAACTTTCTGTCAGATGCATAAAAAATTTAATGATAATTCAATTCAATGATAAAATATGATGAAATAACACAATAAACACACCACAGAGAACAGACACAAAATAAATTATATAATAAGACAAGATTAAAAGAGATGAAACGAAATCGACGATCTCGTTACTCTATCTAATTATTTATAATATTTATTCCCAAATATTCAATATATAACTCAATGTCCTTTATTGACTCCATAAAGGACATTGACCTCAATAATAAAATCATGATTTCTTTCGACATTACTAACTTATACGCCAACATCCCCGTAGATCTGACACTGCAACTAACATCTAAGATTTTTTAAAACTTTTTCAATGATAATGATATTACCGATCACCTAGATAGTATCCTAGAACATATAGTGAAACAAAACTATTGTAATGGTAATTCGTAATGCTTCGCGGATGGAAAAGTATGTGTTTTGGTTGATCCGAGGTAACATCCGTTCATCTTCTTGGTTGTTCCCTGTGGACAGGGGCAGACGTTTCGCCAAGATCTCACTTGGCATCTTCAGTGCTTGTGAGATTGTGAGTGCTGTCGTAGTCTGTCAACAGGAGACTACGACAAAGCACTGAAGATGCCAAGTGAGATCTTGGCGAAACGTCTGCCCCAGTCCACAGGGAACAACCAAGAAGATGAACGGATGATACCTCGGATCAACCAAAACACAAAACTATTGTACCTTCAACAATTAATATTTAGACTTCATTGAAAACACTTATATATGTAATTATGTGAATCCTTACTATCAGAATATTACTAAGTGGACACGTTATGTTGATGATATCTTTTGTATTTGGAATGGAGATATTAATTTCCTTTATTTGTTCCATAATTACATTAATGATCTTCACAATAGATTGAAATTTACAATAGAATTAAAACAAAACAAAAGATAAAATTTTTTGGATCTCACCATTTGCAATAAAAATCATTATCCTTGTTTCAACATATATAGAAAACCATCTTCTATTACTGTCATTATATTTTTTGATTCGTCTCACCCTTTAACCCACAAAATGACCAATTTTAGATTTCAAATAAACAGAATTCATAATTACCCTCTTAAGCAATCAAGTTATAACTCGGAACAGAAATATATTTATAATCAAGCACGGAATAATGGATTTCCTAAAGAATTAATAACTAAAGTAATACAAAATTCACAAAGAGATTAGATTCTCTATATGTCCAAACCAGAAACAAAAACCCCTTCATATCTATTTCCTTCTTCTATTTTCTATCACCCTTCTCTAATGCCTTTCAAACAGATTCTATCAAAATTTAATCTAAATCTATCATTCCACTATAAAAATTCTATTTTAAATATCCTGTCTAATCACAATCCTAAAACTGACCCTTTTAAAGTGGTATACCGGGAGAATTATTACTATCCAGGCGGACGATAGTCAGTAAACCGTTTGACAAGGAAGAAACAGATTTATACAAATGTTATTTGACTCACCACCTTCTATTATTTAAAATTATTTTCGCTTATACAGGATGTTCTTTTTAGGGGTAACGGACAGTATGTCAATTTTTTTTTAATGGAACACCTAATATATTTTATCATATTATGATTACTACTAAATTTGTTAATACAACCGTGTATGCTACTAATACATCGAATTTATGGTTTCTGTGATATTCAATTATTTCTTCAAAATGTGCCCATTGCAGTATCTTTTTAGAAATAATATAAACAGGACATTTTTCAAATATTTCTTTGAATCTATGCCCGATAATAGTTAAAACCAATAGGTAAATATCACTATCGAAAGATATTAGATACGCTATGCAGCGTGTTCATAAAGTTTTACTACTTTTGATGTTTTTGAAATGGCTTTTTCTTATGTTTTTTAATTGGAAAACCCTATATATTGTGTGCTGGTTGAATTGTCCATCAGATTCCCTTTAATTAATGGTAAGTATGATATGTGTCTAACGACTAAGTAGAGGTTTTTTGCATACAACTTTTGCATAAAACTTTTCTTTCCTTGTCAAATGGTTTAATAGTAATGCGAGATATATAGGACAGACTGGTCGGAAACTACAAATTAGAATTAAAGAATACCAACAGAAACTTGAATCAAATATATTCCAACATCAAGTTAAAACTGGTCACAAAATTAATTTTAAAGGAGTTAAGCTTTTACACCGATGCAACAAGGGTCATAAAATGGATCTACTAAAATATCGTGAAATCGATAAAAACAATAAAGACGCTAAAATAAATATTATAAATAATCAGATAGAACGCAGCGCAAACCACTTTTCACCTATCTTCGTTGATCGCGTTCCATCTCTTTTCAATCCTATCTTATTATACAGACTGCTCGCGCTCGAGCTGCGGATAGGCTTAACGTAAGTGGGAAAAGAACGGCATAAGGTTTCTATTAGTTAACACAGAACAGATATACTATGTTTACTTCTCAGGCCGATTGGAGTTGATATGTATTTCTTTATCTAACTCATTAAAGTCCTATGCCTTGTCTAACACATTGAAAAGCCCTATCCGCAGGTTGCTGCAACCGCACGAAACTCGTAGTGCGACGGAGACAGACGTAATCAACCGCACCGTTCTAGCCGTGATACTCGTACGGAGGGCGGTACAATGCGATTTTATACAAATTGGGAATTTATCTTTTTAATTTTATTAAAAATGAAATCTTTAGAGGTTCTAAAAAATTGATTTTTATTTTAACAAAAAATCGAAATTCTCTTACTTTTTCGCACAGAGCTATGACATCATTCCTAGACAGGCGTCAAATCATCCCAGAAGAACGATAAAGACTGGTTTTTACTCATTTACTGCATTTGTTTAGCGATTGTGGTTGGGTTAGTGTGCCTAGCGATTTCGCTAAAATTTGTAGTGCACAATTACTCAAAATGGAGTATTATACGCCCGAAGAAAAGTTGTTTATGATAAAGCAATTTTATGGTGGTAATTCTGCGGAAGTATGTCGCGATTTATTTGCTGTGAACTATCCGGAAAGGCCAATTCCTTCTGCAAATACCATACGAAATACAGTGAAATATTTCGAATCAAATTTCACATTAATAAATAATAAAAACAAAAATGAAGCAGAAGATAACATCAGCACTTTGGAGATTGCAATATGTGCATTAGCAGAATTGAATCCGCACAAATCTTCTCGCGAAATTGCCCGTGAAATTGGTATTGGAGCAACAACAGTGCTAAAAATTTTGCATAAGCATAAATACCGGTAAATTAAATTTAAATAACATAAATTTGTACAACCGGTTGGGTTATTGTTCAGCTCAAGAGGGTGGTTTATTTGAACATTTATTAAATAAATGAGGAGAATTATGTTTCATTTTATTTGTTTTATATTTTTTTTTATTGGTATGAAGTTATGATGAAAATTTGTTGCTGTAATATTTTTGCACTAAAATGATCTGATGCTTCATAACTAAGAAAATTACTAGTACTGTGTACCAGGGATTTATTTCTTTTTAATTTTAACAAATCCTTCTTATTTTACATAATTTTACAAATTGTGGTTAGTAAAAACAATTGATAACTAACTTTAATAAAAACCACCCGTTCTCAAAGCATTAAAGGTTTCGATATCTGAGAGCGCAAGCTCCGCCCACTTACGGTCGCCCAGCTATTGCTAATGCATCTATCCGCAGGTCGGCCGCGTGCAGTCTGTATAGTTTATTTTATGTCTTTTCTTTGTGGTGTGTTTATCGTGTTATTTTATCGTATTTTAAACATTTATTAATTTATGTTTGAATTTTTTATACATTTGACAATAAGTTATTTTATTTATTAATTTTAGTTTTATCAATTATTCAAGATTTCTTGTTATCATTTAATATCTTTGTAGATTCAGCTGATGATGGCTTATTAGCCGAAACCGGTACTGAATAAATTAATTTTATAGCGTGATAGAAGTTATTTATTTATTTTCGAAATTTAAATTCTAAGGAGTTTGTAGATTTTTCGCCGTCAATTATTTTTTATACTTAAGAAATGATGACATTTTGGAGATTTTGGACAATTCTCTAGAGTCTTCTAGTTATGGATTAGCGTTTATAGTTCATTACAAACAATGTTCATGCAAAACGTATCTCACTGTTTGTTTTAGATTTTGAGTTGTGATTGATTTTTTTGCTGAAAATCGGAAATGATGATATTGAAAATATTTCCTGTAAAATCTTTATGTTAAGGTTGTAACTTGAACATTATGCTTATGCAGATCATAATAAACAACTTTAGTGAAGTTTTGAGTTATGAACGAGTTTTGCAAGAAAAATCATCAATTATGACATTTTAGTGATTTTGCCGTTATTATTGCAAAACTTTAATTGCCAAATTCTAAGGAATTTGTAGACTTTTCTCCATTAATTTTAATTTTTGAGTTTCACTTAATTTTTATAGTAAGACTCTTAAATGATGAAATTTTGGAAATTTTTGACAATTCTCCAGAGTCTTCTAGTTATGGATTAGTGTTTATAGTTTATTACAAACAATATTCATGCAAAAAATATCTCACCGTTTGTTTTAATTTTTGAGTTGCGATTGATTTTTGTGCTGAAAACCGGAAATGATGATATTGAAAATATTTCCTGCAAACGCTTTATGTTAAGGTTGTAACTTGAACATTATACTTTTGCACATCATAATAAACAATTTTAGTGAATAAGGTTTTAGACTATCCATTTTGATTTTTGAGTTATGAACGAGTTTTGCAAGAAAAATCATCAACTATGACATTTTAGAGATTTTTGTCGTTATTTTTACAAAACTGGAATAGCCAAATTCTAATCAGTTTGTACACTTTTCTCCATCGATTTTAATTCTTCAGTTTCAGTTAATTTTTATGCAAAGACTCTTGAATGATCATATGTTGGAAATTTTTGACAATTCTCCAGAGTCTTCTGGTTATGCATTTGCGTTTATAGTTAAACATTACAAACAATGTTCATGCAAAAAGTATCTCACTGTTTGTTTTCGTTTTTGAGTTTTGATTAATGATGTCTTTGATGACTATTAAATCTACAGCCATGGCCAAAAGTATTGAGCACCCAGGTTAACTTTGGAAATATCAAAATAAAATAAATTAAAACAACTTGTATAGGTTTATAATGTTTATTGTTAAAAAAAATTAATATTTGGTGGGTACACCTTTTGCTTTAATTACGGCCAAAATTCTTTTTGGTAAAGATGATACCAACTTTATGCAATCTTCGGGACTTATAGCGTTCCACTCTTTGTGCAAGCGATTTTGTAGCGCTTTTTTTGAATTAATATTGTGACGCCTAACTTTGCGCTTCAATAAACCCCATAAATGTTCTATGAGGTTTAGATCCGGAGATTGGGCAGGCCAGTCCAGGAGCTCTATATTATTTTCTCGAAACCATGTCATTGTGCGGATAGCTTTGTGACATGGTGCGTTGTCTTGTTGAAACTTAACACCATTCAAATTTGTGTCTCCAAAAAGTGATGTAAAGAAGTTCACTGATGCTGTTTCCAAGACATTTATGTATTTTACATCATTCATGCGAGCTTCACATACATACATTTTTCAAAAATCTTAAATATGAATAAATGTGTTGTAAAGATTTTACTCATTTATTTTTGTTGATAAACATTATGTGTTAATAAAATTATTAATAGCTGATAAAACATCAAATTGACTAACTTACCTGAAAGTTTGATTCGTCTGACCACACGATATTTGACCAGTCTTCTTCGGCAAAGTGTTGGTATTTTCGAGCCCATTCGTACCGTGCGGTTTTTGCACGGTACGAATGGGCCGCACGGTATTTGCAACCTTTTAGACCAGCTTCTTGAAGTCGTCTACGAGTAGTCCGAGCAGATATTGATTTCTTAAAACCTTCTGACAAGTCAGCAGCAAGGTCTGATGAAGTTTGCTTTCTGTTTTTTAAAGATGTTCTTATTATTGGCCCGTTTGCGACCCGTTTTGGGCCTATTAATATGTGGCCCGGTCGGTTAATAGTATATTGTTACATTTATTTCCGAAATTTATATTTATAACGCGCAATATGGATTTCCAAAGATCGTTAGAATTTGGCTATTACAGTTTTGCAATAACGGCAAAATCTCTAAAATGCCATATTTGATGATTTTCATTGCAAAATTCTTTCATAACTCAAAAATCAAGGATCTCATTCACTAAAATTGTTGATAATTATGAAAAAAACTTACATCATAATAAGTTACAACCTGATCATAAAGAAGTTGAAGTAATACAGGAAAAATCTCCAAAATTTTGATATTTTTAAGTACAATTTTGCCGTTACTTACCCCAACGAAGTCCAACAGCCATACAGATTAATTATGTAGCATTCCAATCTGAATACAGTCTTCTGCAGCACATTTCCTTTGTAATGCATTTTCCAAATTTTATTAAGCTTCTTCATCTCCACATTAATTACATAAACTCTTACATTTTCTCCCGATTCTTCTTAATTTCCATCACACTTTCCTTCCAGTCTTATTTAGACAATCTTTCTCTACTTGTACTTCCTCATTCATCAACCTGCTCGGCCTATGAAGATAAAGAATTTATTTACTGGATGGATATAGTTTTTAAATAAGCTTTTTATTAGCGAGATTTTGTAAAAAATAAATCAAACAGATAATGTTTAAAAACATGTCGGAAACGTTTTGGACAGTATAAAACGGTATACACAATATGAGGTGATAAAAATGCAAAGCAAGTTCGGGCAGTTTCCAATCTCTGTAGTTGACAGGTCGGGAATGTTCACTCCGGAATATTCGACGGATTTAGGAAAATCCCATCCGAACCGGGAAAATTAATATCTCGTCAACAAAAATTAAATTGTAACGTTTTAAATCAAGCTGTTTGTTTTAATTAACAATCAAATATGAGATATGTACAGTTTAAAATATTACGAGTAAGGAAAATCAAATAAAAATTTATTATATCATTTATTTTTATTAATCATTTTTAATTAAAAATAAATTTTAATACCAATAAGATTTAGGTGGTACCCTATCTTCTTTAATTCCCATTTCATCCATAATTTCCATTTCAAACGTTTTTAGTTTAGGTTCAAATGTAATAGCAGCAACATCATTAGCTGCAGTATCTTTAGGTTGATCTTTGTAAGTGCCTTTGGTCTTATAATCAATTGTTGAATCGGAAGTTGGGGGGACGGGAATAATTCTTCCGGTTCGTAGGGATACTCGAACTTTTTGGCCATCCTCGGTAAACCTCCACTCGATTTTCGTTGATTTTAAATCGGATGGATCTACTAAGGACACTTGGTTTGTCACTAATAATGGAGCTTCCGATTGGATGTAAACCCCAGCAAAATTTTTTTCAGCTCCAACTTTCCTTAGATGACAATTTAAGCCGTCTACTACCACCCAATTCCTTTCTTGTATAACTTGTTTGACTATTCCTTGTTTGCCTTTATCTTTACCAACTAAAATTTCCACACGATCTCCTCGAAAGAAACTCCAATCTTTTATTGGTTCGACAAAAACTTTTTTATAACGCTTTCCAGATACGTGTTGTTGTTGGAATTGTCCACTCCATGGACGATTCATTGTGGCTTTTAAGTTTTTTCTCTGTATTACTGTGTTAGGTTTGTATTGGATACCTTTCGGGTTTTTCCAGTATACTTGTTCCATCGTTCTTTTTATGTATCTATCAGGTAAATTTGAGAAATCTTTGGAATATTTACCAATTGTTGATAATATTTGTGTTAAACGCATTGTAATTATTAATAATGTTACTAATTTATTTATATTATTTTGACGTGTTTTATAAATAAGTGAGGTTATGTTTTAAAGCGACATCTGTCGATGTTGTAGCGAACTATATAGAAAGTACAGATTATTTTGAATAAATAATTATCATAAAATAATTTAAATAACTTAATTTAACGTTATATTTAAAAAAATCTTAGAATATTAAATTATTAATTTAAAACAGTATTTATTTGTTAAAAACCATGTTTCAAAATTTTAACACTAGATGGCGGGGTTTTGAAATTTTATAAAAGAAGTTTATTTTTGGTTTTATTCTAAAACAATAAGAAATATTTGTCTGTTGCTTATAATATTTGAGTTAAACGCATTTTAGATATTATTAATCTTACTAATTTACACTATATTGATGTAACTTATAAATCAGTAAAATTTTGTTTGAGTATATCTTGTCACTATTGTATAAGGAAAACTAGAAATTATTTTAAAAATATAACTTCATTAATATAATTTAAACAATATAATTTAACGTGTTATTTATGTAAAATTCTTATAATATTTAATTATTAAAAAAAGGATTTATTCATTACGAACAGCGACATCTATAATTCAAAATTTGTGTTAAAAATGTAAATGTAAATGGAATATTATTTATTTATTCAACACTTTGCCCTAAAAGGAATGTTTATTTCGAATATTTTGTGTTATTTTGCTGTAAAAATAAAATAATTTCTGCTAAATTAATGTATTATAATTCATAACATAGCTTTATGATGTTTGCTTCATAGTGACATCTACATATTTTATAGCGAATTATATAGATTATTTTTAAAAAAATGGATTAATATAATCTAAAATAACGTTATATTTACATAAAACTCATAAAATATAAAAATATTTCCCTAAAAGGAATGTTTATTTTGAATATCTTAATGTTATTTTATTGGCAATTTTTGTATTAGATGAGTCAAAAAGAAAAAAAAAAGCAATAATTTTTACTGAACAAAAATATATTTAACAATAATGTTGTACTTTTTCAACAATATAAATGTAATTAACAGCTGAAATTTTCAGTAAATTAGTAACTACAGTTAAACAATAAGACAATATTGTATCGTTTCGTATGTACAACGAATCAACTCAACACTTTGTTTAAAATGTTGGTTCAAACTTAACTAAAACTCGAATAAGAGAACTAGTAAACGTAATAGGTTCGAATAAAACTAAACAAATACCCAAAAAATAGGAGCTTATTGATGTTAACAAAAACAAGATATTTCGGGGCGAGATATTTGATAATAATAACGTTGTGTTATTAGAAAATAAGTGCCGATCGATAACAATTCGCGAAACTCAATCTTTTTGATTTATTTAATAGCGATTTTAGTCCCTAATATATTTATTTATTTATTTAAAAGTTATGTCGTAAATATAAAATATAAACCAAATCTATGTACAGAAAAAAAATCTTATTTTTATATCACATAAAAAGTTTTGACACAATGAGAATGACATACACCTAAGAAAGCTACAAGACTATCGATATTCTCCTCTTTTTTATATCTTTTTAAATCTTCCAATATAGCACAAAAAATATTCAATCTATCGTAATAATAATATATAATAATCTATTCACGTGTATACGTTTGTTTCTTTTTAATTTTTCATTAATTTTTATAGAAAAAAAATTTCTAGCATCTCATTCGTTTTGATTTCAGTCTTTTTTATAAACTTACTTAAACAGTACAAATTAAAAACGATTTATTTCTTTAATAATCTATCGCTAACTATCTGCTTCTACTGTTGCTTCCGACGTTTGCCCCAGGTGGTTTAATTTTCCTGGATCGTTTGTAAACACCTTCTGCGCCAGTTTCTATAAAAAAAATATATATTCAAAGTAAAATCTAAGTTAAAGTTGTAATTTGAAGGTTAAAAGGAAGTGGCTAATAGTAGAATTATTACAAAACCTAGAATTAGAAACATTACAGCTTAGTGATACCAATATATTTGGGTTCAACCTGAATATGTGAGACATGATATTGATTCTAGGTGAATTGATACTGCTTCCAAATGACTTTAAATGCTTCCAGAAGAGTTAAAATGCTGCTACAAGACTTGATACTGCTTCTAGACTACTTCATATACTTGCACAAGATATCATACTGCTTCTAGGTTTTATACTGCTTGCAGAAGAGTTAGAATTTTTCCAGAAGACTTGATACTGCTTCTAAGAGACTTAAAATACTTGATAGAACACTTTATATTGCCTCTGGAAGACTAGTTCCACAAGACTTGATACTGCTTTTACGAGATTTGATACTGCTTGCAGAAGACTTAAAATGCGTTCAGAAATTTTTATTTCGACTCTAAAATACTTCCAGAAAACTTGATGTTGCCTCTGGAAGACTAGAAATGATTCCAATAGACTTGATACTGCTTCTAAAAGAGTTGATTTTACTTCTAGAATACTTCATATACTTCAACAAGACTTAATACTGCTTCTAGGAGATTTGACACAGCTTGTAGAAGACTTGATACTGCTTCTAGTATCGTATTTTGATACTACTTAGTTACCCTGTAAGACTTAATACTGCTTCTAGAAGACTTAAAATGTGTTCAGAAGTTCACCAAAACTCTTACCTCTGCAAAACTTGAAATGTTTTCAGAAGACAAAATAAAAAGGCTAATATTGCTTCTAAGAGACTTAAAATACTTCCAGAACACTTGATATTGCATCTGGAAGACTGGAAATATTTCCAGAGGCCTTGATACTGCTTTCAAAAGACATTATATTGATACTAGCACACTTGATACTAAAGTAAAAGGATCTTACTTGCTATAAATCTAATCAATTTATACGGGACTAATTTCGAGTTATTAAACTCATCTTCAGACGAATTGTCAATTTTTTTTTATAAAAACAGAAAAAAATGTATGAAGTCGTAAAAACATCACTTGAGAATATTACATTAATAAAAACAATTTGAAATATTATAATTAAAATTAATTAATATTAAAATAAAACTAAAAGTATAACACAACGGATGTTCAATAGAAATTAAAATTTTAAAAAAATATATAGACAGAAGTTTGACTTGATACTGCTTGAATAAGACTTGAAATGCTTCCAGAAAACTTGATACCACCCTTGGATGACTTAATACTGCTTCTAGAATAGTTAAAATATGTCCAGAAGTCTTTATAGTGCTTCTAAAATACTTCAAGTACTACCAGAAGACTTGACACTGCTTCTAAAAGACAATATATTGATACCAGAAGACTTGAAATGCTTCCAAAAGACTTGATACTGCTTCTAGAATACTTTATATGAGTACTTCATATGCTTACACAAAACTTGATATTTCTTCTAGGAAATTTTATACTGCTTGCAGAAGACTTGAAATGCTTCCAGAAGACTTGATACCACCCCTGGGAAATTAGAAACTACTTCTAGAAGACTTAAAATGTGTTCAGAAGTCTTTATTTTACCTCTGGAAAACTTGAAATATTTCTAGAAGACTTAATAGTGCTTTTAAGAGACTTGAAATACTTCCAGAACAGTTGATATTGCCTCTAGAAGATTGGAAATGCTTCCAGAAGACTTGATGCTGCTTCTACGTGATTTAATAGTGCTTGCAGAAGACCTGAAATGCCTCCAGAGGATTTCAACTGCTTCCAGAAGACTTGACACCGCCCCTGGAAGACTTGATACTGCTTCTAGAAGACTGAAAATGCGTTCAGAAATTTTTATTTCGCCTCTGGAATATTCGAAATGTTTCCAGAAGACTTGAACTGCTTTCAGAAGGCTTCAATTGCTTTCACAACACTTGTAATGCTTTCACACGACTTAAACCGCTTTCAAAAGACGTGATATCGCCCCTGGAAGATTTGATATTGCTTCTTGATCACTTAAAATGCATTCAGAAATTTTTATTTCGCCTCTGGAATATTCGAAATGTTTCCAGAAGACTTGAACTGCTTTCAGAAGGCTTCAATTGCTTTCACAACACTTGTAATGCTTTCACACGACTTAAACCGCTTTCAAAAGACGTGATATCGCCCCTGGAAGATTTGATATTGCTTCTAGAACATTTAAAATGCGTTCAGAAGTTTTTATTTCGCCTCTGGAATACTTGAAATGCTTCCAGAAGGCTTAACACTGCTTCTAGAAGGCTTGAAATACTTCCAAAAAACTTGATGTTACCTCTGGAAGACTGGAAATGCTTCCAGAAGACTTTAAAAGCTTCTAGAAGACTTAAAAAGCGGTTACAAGACTTGATACTGCTTCTAAAAGACATGATATTGATACCAGAAGACTTGAAAAGCTTCAAAAAGACTTGATACTGCTTCTCGGAAATTTTATACTGCTTGCAGAAGACTTAAAATGCTTCCAAAAAACTTGATACTATCCTTGGAAGACTTGATACTGCTTCTAGAATGGTTAAAATGTATTCAGAAGTCTTTATACTGCTTCTAAAAGACTTAATTTGCTTCCAGAAGACTTGATACTGCTTCTAGAATACATCATATGCTTCCAGAAGGCTTGATGCTGCTTTTAGGTGATATGATACTGCTTGCAGAAACCTTGAAATTCATCCAGAAGATTTGATACCGACCCTAGAAGACTTAATACTGCTTCTAAAATACTTGAAATGCATCCAGAAGGCTTGAACTTCTTCCAGCAGGCTTCAACTGCTTTCAGAAGATTTGTAATGTTTCCATACAACTTGAACTATTTTCAGAAGGCTAGATACCGGCCCTGGAAGACTTGATACTGCTTCTAAAAGACTTAAAATGCTTTTAGAAGATTTGCAATGGTTCCTCACGATTTAATCTGTTTCCAAAAGACTTGATATCGCTCCCGGAAGACTTGATGCTGCTTCTAGAAGACTTAAAATGTGTTCAGAAGTCTTTATTTTGCTTCTGGAAAAGTTGAAATGCTTCCAGCGGACTTAATACTGCTTCTAGAAAACTTGAAACACTTTCAGAAAACTTGATATTACCTCTGGAAGATTGGAAATGCTTCCAAAAGACTTGAAATGCTTCCAGAAGACTTCATACCGCTTGTAAAATTGCTAGCAGAAAACATTTTCATCCCAAATACCATGAAAAAGACATTTAAGTTTGCTTCAGAAATATAAAATACTATTAGAGTAAATTTAAAATCTTGACGTAATTAATCCAAAAGTCATTAAAAATTAAATATAGCTGACAGCAGATATGTTTATTGCAAAAGGCAAGAAACTGTTAACAATATTTGACTTTGTTCCAAAATACTATTGACTCGTTATAAAAGGGGAAAATTATGACGAAGTTTTGGACAGGGGTTTAGCTAGAAAGTACTGGTGTTCGAACATTGGCATGTTCGGGAATTGGGTAGTAAAATCAGTAGAAACATTTTTATACTAAGAAAGTTAAAAACGGAAGTACATAGCGCGTATTATGCACTGATTGTTATATTCTATACTCACTTGGGGAAGCAGTGCAAGTAGTGCATACATCTTTGTTTTACAAAGGAGAGCAGGCGATCGTCTTTAATAGATTAAATACTTTAACTCTACCCTCACTTTTTATTCTTGACTTACTTATTATTATCGAATGCGCTCTGTATGCTTATGATAAAAGGGAATATTTTGAGATACATGCAGATATTCATGAGCATGATACTAGAAACAAGAATAAAATTTATAAGAATTACTGCGGTTTATGCAAAACACAGCTCGGGCCAGAGTACTTACTCAAGTGGTCCTTAACAAGCTTCCGCATGAATTAACGAAAGAGTCCAACAGAAGGATTTTTAAAGTTAGCTTTAAAAAAAATTACGTCACAACACATTTTATTCCGTGTAGGAATTCCTAAATGCAGGGATCGGATTGTAATCACCACATACTGTTTATTAAGTAATTGTATTGAATTATATATTTAGAAATTGTAAAATTGTTTAGACGAGTGTATGAGCACTCTGAGCTGCTTTCTAACACAATACACTATTATTATTAACACCAAATACTATTGGCAAAATCTTCATGTCAGATGTTTAAAAACAGTCAATTGAAGACTAGATACTGCTTGTAAAACTGGCAGAGGACATTTACCGTGCAAACAAACCATTATATTACATACAAAACCATCACCTGGTTTGAAGTCAGTCCCAGCATCTGCTGTGAACGTTTCATCAAATGATTCATCGTTTAAATCTTTACCCAATTCAGTTTTTTTCAGCACCCTGTATGCTGCGTTTAAGCATTAAAAAAAACCGACATTTTTGCATTCAGGTTTAGATTGCTGTATATTTTTATTTAATTCAAAATTAAAATAGTTCTCAAGACCACTAAAGCTCATTAGAAACGAACATTTCTAATTCTAAGTATAATTTTAATTCTAATAGTTACTTTTTCTAATTCTATTAGTTCTTAAAGTTTTATTAAAAAAACAAACCTTTAAACTCTCTAAACATTGGTCCACATCCGCCGTATTAATTTCGGTTAAAAGACTATTAGAACGTTCCAATTCCGCATACAATCCGAACGGGATCTTATTAAGACACTCGAGCTTCATGATATGCATTTTTGCCCGCAAATGCTTCGCTAAATGCCCATGTATCCTAAATGCGATGTTGCAATCTGAACACTTGAACGGCCTTGGTTCTGAAGACGACAGGTTTGGAGAGGAACTCAACTATTTAAAGAAATATATTATTAAATAAAAGATATAATTGATTTAAAATAATTAAATTACCTTATTATGATGACTAGCACTCCGTTCGTGTTTCTGTAAATGTCCTTTAGTTCTAAAACTAACGGAACAAGAGTCGCAACGAAATGGTCTTTCTAAATAATGAATGTTCATATGAAGTCTAAAAAAGAAAAATCGGAGTTTCATTATTATTTTGATAAAATAATTTTTTTGTACCTTAATTGCGAAGGTTTCGTGAAAGTTTTCATACAAATATTGCAATTTTTGTTTTCATCCGGTTTAACAATAACTTCTTTATTGTTTGGGATGAAAGCGTCGCGAACGTTTTCGTTCTGTTCGTTTTTTGTGGCCAATTTTAAAAATTCGCTGGCGACGTTTTTCGCAACAGAATTCTTCTCCAATTTTTCCTGCTTAGTCGCGATATCGGCTAAAGTCTCCATCGCGCTATTATCGTACTCAACCTGTTTATATTTTTGAGCTTTTTCCATAACAACATAATTCATATTCACATTGTACTGATGACTATCTTCGTTACTACTTCTTTCATCACTTTCGTAAGTCTTTGGCGAATTTTCAGGTTGTTCACAACTCCTTATAATATTATTAGCGATTTCTTTAGCTTTCCAATTATTATCAACGACGTCCATTTGGTGATGATAACCGTTCATTTGATCAACTTTCCTTCCGTTTATCGACGGCATTGATAAATCAATAACGTCGGCTTCAGTTCTTGAAATTTTCGTTGGAAGAACGGATTCGTTATAAGCTTTTCTTTTACGTAAATCACTAGCTATGTTTTGTGGCATTTCTTCGTCTTGATGGTTATTACTAGTTTCGGGTTTCGTGTACCTAGATATTACGCTAAATTGTTTTGGGTCGACCATTTTCGGGCTGTGTAAGCGTTCAGAAGACGGTTTAGGTTCCGATGAGTTACGTATTGGATTTGTTTCCATCATTTCTACGGATGGTTCGATTACGATAGGCGTTGTATATGGATATGTTAACGGTCTGGTCAAATTGGTTTTCCCTAAATACTTGGTGATTTTTTGGACCTCTCGAAAATCCGTGTCGGAATTTACGACCGGAATTTCAGATATTTTCGGCGCGTTAAAGTTGATAGATTGGTCCAAAATTTTATTTTTTGCATAATTCGTTTTCGTAACGTGAGCTATCCTCTCGGTGTCCATAAAATTCGAGGAAGAATCGACAGGAAGCGATCGCGTTAACGTTCCATTCGAACTTGATTTTATACTTTCGGTTACCGACGATTTTTGGGAGAGCGATAATAACCCAAATACCGCTTCGCGTTCTTGTTGTTCTTGGTTTCTTGTAGACGATTCATCTAAAATACATAAATAAGAAATGGATATTATAAAATAATAATTAATTTACCGCTGCTATCCATAACGCTATCTTCTTCTTCAGATTCCGAGTCCGACGAATTTGGACTTGCTGGTAAGTTGGGTGAAGCGGATGTACTTCCGGATGTTGCCGCGTAGTTCTTCGTATGCGCCTTGCTTTTCATGTGTTTGGTCAAGTTACCTTTCGTTTTAAAGCTGCAAAAAGATGATAGGCACATTACACCACCACTAGAATAAAAAACATATTTTAAGTATCTAAAGTGAATTAAATTTGGATTTATTATATAGGTTGTTCTAAAAATGTAGAAACGGTTTTATAACAACCCAAAATCAATTATTTTGCAAATTAAACAATTTTATTTACTCGCATATTGTGATAAATTGGTGGAATCTGTAATAAAAGCTACAAGATTGGTATTTGCAGTATACACTTATCAATAATTCTTGCTTGAATGCTTTTGAGAGTACATTAAACTTTTTTTTTAATGATTAAAATTCAAAAATATCCAAAATTACATATACTATGTAAAAAAATGTTAGAATATCATGACAATTGCTTAAAACCTTAAAATTATGGTCCATATTGCTCGTTAATGTGGCGAGTGTATTACATAATGATTCAGAAGAGCTTTTAAAACTTATACATTGCAATAAAGTTCTTATTATTGCAATAAAGTTCTTATTATTGCAATAATTTGTTTGAAATGTGTAAATTGAATCTAAATAAAAATCAATATAAAAATGTTTTTTTTTTTAATTTTTTTTACAAAGATTTTTAAGTGTTAACCCCAGTAGAACCTCGATAATTCGAACCCTAGTAATACGAACGGTTTCAGAATGGAGAAAAAATCGCGAAAAACTTGAAATATGGTGTAGTGTTTTATCATCGCCGACTCCGGCACGAAAGAGTATGAAAAGAGGTGAAAAAGTGGATGATTCTTTATTTTTATGGTTTACACAGAATCGAGAACGTCGAATACAAATTTCGGGGACCATTTTAAAACAAAAAGGAGTGAGTTTAAGTGAAGAATTGCCGGTCATTGAAACGCCTGCAAGTTTTTCTGCAAGTGATGGATGGCTAGACCGATGGAAAAAAAGACATGGTGTACGTCAACTGAAAGTGTGTGGGGAAAAGTTGTTTGCCGATGTATTTGCCGCAAAAAAAATTGCAGAGAATTTTATGGAGCTTATGAAAGAAAATGATTTAAAATCAGACCAGATCTACAATTGTGACGAAACCGGCTTGAACTACAAAATGTTGCCCTCAAGTAAATTAGTTTCAAAAACGGAAGCTGGAGAACCTGGTTACAAACGTAGCAAAAAACGTATCACTATTCTTGCATGCGCTAATGCTTCTGGGAGACACAAACTTTCATTATTATGTATCGGTAAGTCAGCAAAACCAGGAGCCTTCAAGAATATTCGTCCCAATGCTTTTCCTGTTATGTATAAAAATCAAAAAAAGGCTGGATGAATGCAAATCTATTGAAAAATTGGTTTTTTGAAGATTTCGTACCAAAAGTAGAGTCTTTTTTAAAAGAGCACGGATACCCCAGAAAATGTGTTTTGTTGCTAGACAATGCTGCCACTTACCCAAGTGCGGAGCAACTTAAAAGTGGGGAAATAAAAGTAATATTTTTGCTTCATGCTGTAACTTCTCTCATTCAGCCCATGGATCAGGGTGTGCTGGAAAATTTAAAACGAAATTACAGGCGTTTGCTATTGAAGCATATTTTGGAAGAAGTAGATGACGGACATTCAGTGAGATCACGGAATATCGAAAGAAGATAAACTTGAAAAATGTTGTATATTGGATAGCTTCAGTTTGGAATCAAGTAAAAGGTAGAACCCTGAAAAAATCTTGGTCAAAATTGTTTAATCTTGGTCAAATTTATAGCAAATTGTCACAAAAATACCAGGATGTGAAAATGTTACGGAAACAGAAGTTAATGAATGGTTAAACAGTGATAATGTAGAAGTTAAAATGATTGACCTAGAATTAATTGAAAGTGTTTGCAAAAATGCTAATGAAATAAGCAGTGATGACGACGACGATGTAGAATGCACTGACAATATTCCAGTAAAAATGTCACATTCAGAAGGACTAGAAGCCTTGGAGAAAGGGTTAACTTATGTAGAACAACAAGAAAATGCAACTGCCGCGGATGTTCTTTTAATAAAACATTGGAGACAACATTGCGGCTAAAAACAGAAGTAGTGATAAACCAGTGCAGTTAAAAATTACCTCATTTTTTAACAGTAAAGTGTAGCATGGGATATATATGCATGTATATATTTTATATTTTACGTTGTATTTAACATGCCTTTTATGAATGTACTTACTATGTATGTATGTACATATTTAGGCATCTATGTACATACTATAAAAAAATTAAGTACGTAATAAAAATTAAACAAATTATTTGTTGATGTTATTTTTAAATTAATACATAAATTCAAGTAAAATATTTCATACATTGTATAATTGTATAAGGTCCATATGCAGAGTGATGATAATTTTAGGTGATCAGTAATAAAACCTCTTTTCTCTGCGTTATTTTTAATTTAATTTACTTGGTACTAGTTTCGGCTAAATAATAGTCAACCTCAGCCAAATCTATAAAGGTGCATGAATATAAAATAGAGACAAAACAACCCATTACAAAAACTTACAGTCTAAAAATCTATTTGTATGTGTTGTAATAGTTTCATCGAAAACTCACTTAAAATTATTAACATTATTATCAAAAAACAGGATAAAAACACTAGTATATACACAAAAACAAGTCTCTTTATCAAACGACACAATACAATACAGGAAATTTTCGAAAGTGAGGTTAAAAATATGGCGAATGGAAAAAAGTCAACTGGACGAATAAAAATATTTCATAAATGTTTTTAAGTCGATCTAATGATATACGCATCCTAAACTCCTATTTTCCAAAAAAAAAATCGGATTAACCAAAATTTGGATTTTCCGAAATCACTTTGCTCTACATTATTTTGGATAATCGGAATTGTACCGTATTCGCCAATCAAATAGTAGAAGTCATGTATTAACCCACGGGCAATTGCCGGCGTTTCATGATTTTCTAATCATGATGTAATTTATTGTGCATTGCGATTGCGACGTCCGGTTTCTTCTCGGCGTATTATATCCTATCGCGATTTTGGGCGTATTGATAATAACTTACTGTTGTCTGATGCGTATAACATTAATTGGTTATCTCTTTACAGAGATAGCTCTGTAAAGCTGCTCTCTTGAAGCATGCTCAAGTGCGACAGCGGAGGGTGAAGCATCTGCCATCACGTTGATTAAATGATGAAATAAGGTCTCTCATGCGAGAGCGTAACCAATCTAAGCTATTATTTAAACGTGTACCTTCAACTGCTAATCGTGAACAATATTGTATCCTACGTAATCGTTGTAATTATCTGTGCAAAAACGCTAAAAAAATTTATTTCTACCGAAGATTATCTTGTGCCACCCCTAAAACTTTTTGGAAAACCATGAGATCTCTTACTTTTGATTATGAAACTTTAGCTAAAAGTTTTGCAGAGCCTCCTTGGTTATTGATAATACAGCAACAGCTAACTAATCACAGCTTCTAAAGTGTGTGACGCCTTGTTATACTCTAAATCTACAAGTATGGGAGCGGATGGAATTGACCTTAAAATGCTCTTAACAATATTAGATGTTATAATTACACCATTAACCCATATTTTCAATTTTTCTTTTAAACGGTCTATATTTCCCTCAATCTGGAGGATTGCTAATGTGATTCCTATCCCTAAAACTAGATATTCCTCTCATATTAGTGTCTATCATCCCATTTCCATTTTATCTACATTGTCAAAGGCTATTGAACGTTTAGCTTATTTACAAATTTCCAGATATCTAGAGGAATTTAAATTAATCAATAAGATGCTATCTGGATTCCGTAATGGACATAGCACAGCCACAGCACTTATTAAAATTACCGATGACATTAGATCTGCTTGCGACGAACGTTGTGTTTCATTACTGGTTCTTCTGGTTTTTAGTAAGGCCTTTGATTCTGTTGACCATACTATTTTATTATCCTTACTTACTTCTATTGGATGTTCCTCTTCTTGTTTATCCTGGTTCCAATCATATCTTTCCTTTCGATCTTTATATGTGCGTGTTGGTTCTGAGCTCTTTTCCAGTTATGAAATTAAATGTGGGGTTCCCCAGGGCAGTGTTTTACGACCCTTGCTCTTTTCGATTTTTATAAATGGTATTACTGATAATATTTCATGTAATTATCATGATATATCATGATAATATTTGTATGCTGATGACCTTCAAATTTACACTTCAACACCTATTAATAACCTTGAAGATGCTGTACTTCGTCTTAATAAGTTTTGCCAGTATTCTTGAATGGTCTAATCGTTATGGGCTTAAATTAAATCCGTCGAAAACGCAAGCCATTGCTTTTGGCACTTGCCCTCTACTATCAAAAATAAACATTCACTCTTGAAGTGCTCCTGAAGTGATGCTTTATGGCAACGTTATTCAGTTTTTGGACACGGTTAAGAATCTTGGTTTGATTATGGATTCGACACTGTCCTGGAGACCTCAGGTACAGAGTGTTTGTAAAAGGGTTTACTACTGCTTCCACACTTTGAGAAAACTTCGGTGTATCCTCCCGCCTGTTGTTCGTCGTAACCTTTGTCTCTTATCTTCCCTCATATTGATTATGGTGATGTGGTATATCCTGATCTTTCTTTGACTCTCCAGAATAAATTGGAGAGATTTCAGAATAATTGTATTCGTTACATCTTTGATCTGGGGATGTTTCAGCACATAACGCCATATCGTAATCATTTACAGATGCTTACTTTAAAGAATCGCAGGTCTTTTCGGATACTTTCTACTTTGTACAAGATTCTGCAGAGCTGCACTCCTGCATATTTGTCTGACTCATTTAAGTTTTTATCGTCGCATGGTTTGTCCACCTTGCCCAGTTCTGATACCACCTGAATGTTTCCGATTCTTGCTACTGAGATTTTTCACAGATCTTTTACAGTACAATCGATTGCGTTATGGAATGATCTACCTATCGCTATTCGTAATGTAACAAGTTTCGTGCCTTTTAAAAATTTATAGAAATGCCATCTTCTTACTCTCCAACTATCTTCTTGACTTCTTTGTGTTTGTTGTCTATCCTGTATGATAATTGATGTTTGCTCCATTTCTAATCCTGCAGAGGATATATTACCGCAGCTAGCCATAATCTCTGCGTTTAATTTTATACACAGTAGTAGTTGGGTCTCTTGGAAGATATCGCTTACAGCGATAAATTGATCCTTTTATCTTGATGTTTATACGTTGCTAATGTATACTTTTCTTTTTGTAATTTCTTTTTTGAGAGAATAAATGTATTATTATTATTAAGTCATTGTAACAAAAATTAAGGGGATTACCCCAAGTGCGACAACCCATTAAATTCGGGTTGTCAAAGTACCCAAACTGTTTCTTATTAGTTCCTGTTTATGCAGCTTGCGTGATGAATTAGTGAAACGCGACTTATTGTTAGTGCATTCACCTAATTTATATTATAATAATCGATATGACTGAAGCCAGAAAACGAAAACATTCGACATTAACATTGCAATCAAAAATGGAAATTTTAAATAGACTGGAAAAGGGAGAATCTGGATCAAGTCTGGCCAAAATTTATGGTGTGGGAAAGGCAACAATTACCGGTATTAAAAATAAACGGCAATCTATACAAAATTATATTACAAAAGTGGATTCGGATGACGGACCGACAAATAGAAAAACTTTAAAAACTGCACAAAATACAAAATTGGATGACGCTGTCTATTTATGGTTTACTCAGAAATGTAGTTTTGGCGAACCTGTTTCTTGTTCAATCCTATGTGAAAAGGCTCTACTATTAAATGAATAGTTAAAAGGGTCCTACGATTTTTAAGGCGAGTAACGGATGGCTTGCAAGTTTTAAAACACGCCACGGAATTAGGGAACTTCAAATTTAAAATTGCATTTAAAATTAAATTTAACGAGATGATTAGGGCACAAAAATATTCAAGGGATGATATTTATAACGCAGATGAAACAGGCGTCATCAAATCTCTCGCATCTCGTCGAAAAAACAAGGTCCTGGATATAAAGTAAGTAAAGACAGAATTACTGCCATGGTCTGTTCAAACGGAAGTGGCATGCATTCACTTCCATTGCTGGTGATAGGCAAAAGTAAAAATCCGCATTGCTTTAAAAATGTCTTCCTGTCACTTATAGAGGACAAAAAAATGCTTGCATGAAAAAAAAGAGTTCAAAGTTGGGGAAGTATTGTTGCTCAATGACAATGCGCCGACTCACCCCGGATCAGACGATATAAACACAACTGATAGGGATTTTAAGGAGATGTTTTTTCATCAACATAGAAGAATCATAGCTAAATTTAAAAAATTATAGCGAAAGCAATTATTGCGACGCTTGCTTATTAGCGACTAGGACGAAGACAGTGTGATCGCTTTTTCGAAACAGTTAACTTTAAAAGACTGTTGTTATATGTTGGCGGACTCGTGGACCAGTTTATCAAGAGCTAATTTAAAAAATTGCTGGAATAAACTGTGGGATGAAACTAACGAAGAAAACAAGAGCGTCCAGATGGATTCTAATATGTACGTGTTTTATTTCATTTTATTCAATACGGCTATTTTTAGCTATTTAGTAGTAATATTTTATAATCCAAACAATTTGATAATCCGAACCACCATTGGTCCCAATTAGTTTCGATTATCGAGGCTCTACTGTAATTCAAAAAACGAATTATACTATAGCAAATACTACTACATTTATTAATGAACCGAATGTATTAAATAATGATTCAGAGAAGATTATAATTAAACTTTCTGATAAAATTCTTGTAGAATTTGTATTTGACATTTGTTAATCGGGTTGCCTACTTAAAAATCAATATAAAACGAACAATTTTATTACAAAGACATTTAAGTGAAAAAAAGTTAAATTATAGTTTATATTACTCGTTAATCAGGCGTGTGTATTAAATAATAATTTAATAAACATTGAAATTTGTTATAAAATTTTTGTAAAATTTGTATTTAAAATATATGTAAATTGGGTTGCCTATATAGAAAAATCAATATTAAAAAACTAAACATTTTTTAATAAAGATTTTGAGTGTTAACCAATTCCAAACTTTTAAAACACACTCATTCAAAAAAAAATAATAAATAAATTATTTCTCTCAAATTAATTGACTTACCTAAAATTACAATGACTACAAGTATAGGGTCTATCATTAGAATGTGTTCTGATATGTTTTTTTAACATGGAAGGCTTTTTGCACCTAATTCCGCATTGATCGCAAACATATCTGCCCCTCCCTACAAAAAACACCAAATTTAACCCGTTAAAAACGTCATATAATTTTAAATTTACCTCTTCCTCGAATGTATGTATAATCTTCGTTTGATTCGAATCCGCCGAGAATAGATTTGTTTGTTTCTTCCTTTTCTTTTTGAGATTGCTGTTCAATAATATTAAACTGAAATTAAGTAATAACAAAATGAATGAGTTGGAATCATAATTTAAATCAAAAAATATCACATTTTCCCCATTGATTCATAAATAACTATTTCTAATGACAACTTAATAACTTTGGACGTTTTTATGAACACTCTAAATAACAAAATAAACTCTTTATCAATTACTCAAGTGATCAAACTACGTGAACTTTGATCGCGAATCGATTATAATATACGATGGTTCGCAGGGTTCAATGTTTTTATTGTTTATATCTCGGCAGTTTCCCTAATCGAGTATTAGATAATCACTTTATAACAAATATTGATTATTTTTTTTATGTTTCGCATCATATTTACACGCGCAAAAAAAGATTACACCGAGTAAATACGAATTAATAATTTTCTTTGCATCAGCATTATATCAAAGACATTAATTCGCTGATTTTAAACATTTAAAACAAAGTTTTTGAACCTCAATGATTCACTTTAAAAAATATTTACCTTATAAGTTGAATGAAGAATTGTATCATCCACAACAGCTTTGGCTACAGTATACTTATGATTCCTCTGCCTGGAATCGTAAGCTCCGGCAAAAAGTTTGTCCATTTTAGTTCCGGCGTGTTGTCTCCATTCCGAGTACATACTCAACTTTTTGAAATGCGGCACATAAAACGGCTGGGTTTTATTTAAAGTGCAATAAGAGGATTTCGTCGAACTTTTCAATCCCAAATAACTAAAATAATTTCCGTGAAGAATTTGATGGTTGTATTTCTTGGCGACTCTCGGCGTATCCGGACTAATTAAAATCTGATTGAAAACGGTCGGGGTGAGACCGTGATGTTGTTTCAAAGAACCGGGAAGCGCGGATTTAATTGCCAAGCTGTTTGGTCGGGCGAATTTTTTCGGCGTTTCCAAACTAATTGGAGGATTCGGAGATTTTATCGGCGACTTGTTTTCAGAAAGTTTCGGGGATTTATCTATCACAAAAAGTTTAACCGGAGATTTCATCTCGTTTACGTTCGGATTTAAATCCGTGTTGACCTCCAAAGCCATTTTCGGACTTCGGTTAATCTCGCCCATTTGATGCTTTTCCGGGTACTTTTCAACACTTTCAGGGGGAGTAATACGTATGTTAGGTTTCGATAACCTCATATTAGGTAGAGGTACTCTTGTTATGGGGGAGCTAGGCGAATACGGCGTTTCTAATGGTGTATCAACTGTAATAGGCCCCGGCATACCAGGGACGTATCGAATCACTTTTCCGTTAACCAAAAACTTAACTGGATTATACACGTGGAGTTTTGGCGGTTCCAGCGTCATTTTTTGTTGGAGGAGGATTTGTTTTTGTGCGAAATCGATGTTTTCTGATTTACGTCTGTCTTCGAGATCTTTTGGGAATACTGGCGAATCGATTTTGTCGAACGGTCTTTGCTCGATGTTTATTTTGAGTGGAGAAACGATCTCTTGGAGATTTAATGTTGGTTGTTTTATTTTCGGAGTGAGCATCTTCACGGCGTTTTGACTGTAATCCATGATGTTCATGTATGTGAAAGGCGTCTCTTCGTGTCGGTGATAATCAACGATGACTTCGGGTCGATAAGAAAACGATGGCTTATCGACGTTAACCACGTCTATCGTTGGTGATTGAGGAGGACTTTCATAAACCCTAATTATTTCCGGTGAAGTTGATTTTTTTAATGGCTCCTCAAACGGTTTCGTTTGCACTAAAGTCCCGCCCGATTGCAAAGTCGATTTTACCACGGTGTTACCGCTTATATTGTTGGGATATTCTTGGTAATTTTGACGGTGATGATATTTTTCGTCTGTTTTAGTTTCGACTCTTTCCGACGACTGAATTTTTACTTCCCCCCCGAATAATTTAACGTGTTGTTTCCGATATTGTTCAGTTTGCAACGTTAAAGGTGACAAGGAATACCGTTGCGACATTTTTATGATATCTTGAGACGTCGTTGAGGTTTGAAGCGAAGTTGTTTGAATCCCATCATCAAACGAGAACGATTTGGCTTTATCGCTTTCGACCAAGCGAGTTTTTCCTAAGAACGGGCCGGGGGATTTTAAGGGAAAGACGTTTGGGATGTGCGGATTGGTGTCGAAGGCGTTTTTATTTTGAGTTAAAATCGAGGCGACGTTAACGGAGCTGCTTCGTGAGTATCTCGCTCCCGCTTTTTGATAACCTTTGCAATGTCTTAATTTGTGCAAATCCAACTCGGTCACCGTTTGGAAGATCATTTTACAATGCGGGCATTGTTTATTCGAATCGGCGTATAAATTTTTTAACAATAGTTCTTTAATCAAACTTTTTTGGCCAACGGGTTCATGAACTTCGCTCATACTTCGCTTCCGGTTTTTATTTGTTAAGTTTAAAGGTTCATCTTCGTTCGATGGGACATCAAGGTGTTGATGATTCAACAGCTGATGATTATGATTCGGTTGGTACAATTCGTGATATTTATAGTTGTATTCATTGTGATTATTATTCGTGATTATTTCTGAAGACGTATTTATCGAATTTCTTTTCTTGTACATGTTCGGATCGTTCGTGTTAATAATTAACGAATTATTTTTGTGGATTAATTCGTCAATGTGTAACGATATTAAATCGGCGTTATTTGCATTGGTTTTGGTCGTTTCTCCGGAAGGAGGAAAAGTTTCGGGTTCCCCTCCGTTTTCAACGCCGGTGGCATCAAAAAAAGCTTTAAACCTCGGCTTATACGGTTTTGATTTTGCGTCGACCGGTTTGATTTCTTCGTAATCGGGTTTCAACGATTCCTGTTTTTCCTCGTCCATGTCCACGTTTATCTCTTGAGCCTTATTCCCCAAAACTCTGTTGGCGTGCGTTCGAGATCGGCAATGTTTATACAAGTTCGAACGAGTTTTAAAGCTGAACCCGCAACTCACACACGGAAACGGCCTCTCGTTCGTGTGCGCCCTTATATGTTTTTGTAATACACTCGGTTTTGAACACACCAAATTACAATAGTTGCACACGTATTTCCCGCCGGGTTTTTCGGGTGTTGAGGACGCTTCGACTTTGTCTAAATCGTCCTCTCGTAAACTGGAAGACCTCGATTGTAATTTAGTACTATTTAAATTTAACGCCGAATCCGACGCTGCCACCAAAATTTGATTCACTTGGTTTGCTTGGTTCTGTTGATTATTCAATTGGTTCGTTTGGTTACCACACTCTGATGATACTCGCTGTAGTGATATGCCGTTGTTGCTCGTGGTCGAATATTGAACCGGCCTACCGATCCTACTTTCTAACATAGTCATACTATTAACTGATATGGAAGACGTGTGTGGCGATGCCGTTCTGTGGCAATCGCCCGAAGAATTTGTACTAAAATTGGTTGGCACATCGCTCACCGCCAGTGGTTTTTCAATATACTTCTGTTGGTTTGCCAACAAACACTGATTCGATTTCTCCGCGATCGCCCCAACTGGTGATTCGGATATTTGTTCGTTTGTTGAAGACGATGGCACTGCTGATACATTTTGTTGTGGTACGGTACTCGACTGCTTTTTAAACTTTTTGTGCAAGTAACTTTCGATGGAGCAGTTGTCCATCGCGATACTCAGTCTCGATCTGAAAGAAGAAAACAGAAATTAATTAATAAATTCACTAATTGTAATCATTTTTGATGTTATGCAATAAAAAATCAACAACTTATCAAAGTTTTTATAAATTATACAAGGTTTCCTTAGAATATCATTAAATGTTGATATGTAGATAACTGCGACGATAAAGTTTTTTAATATAAAATTGGGTTGCGTTGGGTTAGTTTGGAATGTGTTAGGTTGGAAAGAAATAGTTGGATCATTGATAAATGGAAATATTAGCCCTTCTCTAGGGGTAATAATTAAGAGCTATTTGTTTGAAAGAAGCATTATTGTCAAAATGAGAAAATTTACGATATGACTTGCGGAGAGCCACACGGTATTAGGACCACTTTTATGGAATTTATATTACAATAGAATCCTGAGAGTGAACTTGGAGGCCGAAGCAGAGATCATAGGGTATGCAGACGATCTGGCATTGTTGGTTATAGGTCGATACGAGAGTAAACTGCAAGACAAGGCGGTCTTTACAATGCTGCACAGAAAGCAGAAATGGTTTTACTTCAAGGGAGAAGACAGATCTTAACCTCTTAACCTTGAGGTAAATGGGGTTGTAATTCAAAGTGCTGAAAGGATCAAGTATCTCGGTGTGTTTATCAACCTGGACCTGACCATGACGAAACATACTGAGGAGGTATCAAGCAAGGCAACATTCATGTGTAATTTACTTTTAATGTTGATGCCAAACTTACGTGGTCCAAGATCAAGGCATGAGAAACTTCTTACATCGTCAGTGTAATTTGTTATTCTTAATGCCGCACCTATTTGGCAAAGAGTCCTTAAATTTAAACGTTATCGTGATATGTTGACAGAGAGTCAATCGAAAACTCGCTATCGATATTTGTTCAGATTATCGA
The DNA here is from genome assembly GCA_036711965.1 of Onthophagus sagittarius. Classification (NCBI taxonomy): domain Eukaryota; kingdom Metazoa; phylum Arthropoda; class Insecta; order Coleoptera; family Scarabaeidae; genus Onthophagus; species Onthophagus sagittarius. Next base: position 56,737,067 of record JASERS010000002.1, on the reverse strand, counting down.
ACGGTTTCTGTTAAAGGGATTCAAGTTATTGCTGGTTTACCTCCTGTGGACTTGCTTGAAAGAAGAAAGAACAGTGTTATATAGGAAAGGTAAAGAAGCTAAACTTGAATGCAGAGCGAAGCTATTGAAGGCCTGGTACGAAAAATGGAATCTATATAAGGAATGGACAAGACTTCTTATCCCGGAAATAGAGCCATGATTTGTTAGAATGTGGGCGAGATTTACTTTTACTTGACCCAGTTTTGTTTGGTCACGGAGTGTTTAAAAAATATTTATGTAAAATCAAAAAATTGGAAAGTGAGGATACACTATTTGTTTGTGAAAAGTTTAGTAGTGAAAGAAATATTTGTGAAAGAAAATAAGTGGTGCTAGAATTAGAAGATTTGTGGAATACTCTGCAAGACATGGTGGTAAAAATATTGAAATTTAGGGAAAGCCAGATTTCCTAATCCCTTTTATAATAAAAAAGGGTTGGGTAGGGTTGGGTTCGATTGAGTTAGATTGGAATGGAAGTACAACGACCATGACTATAAGATCACTGTGATAAAAATTCAACTTTTTGCTCTTATGTAAGGTATAATTGCCTCCAGTAAAAAGAAAAACTTTCAAGTTGTAATATAGTGTGATACTAACATCTAAATGCTATCTTCTATGCATTGTTAATTACTTGGTATGGCGGACATGTAAATGAGGAAGAGGAATTTTAGAAACCTTTGAAATCCATGAAGGTCAAAATGTTTTGCAACGTAGTAATAAAAACTTCACCTCTTCGAATTTGCGCGGAACCTTCCATTTCTCATTGAAAGATGAGCAATGGGACCAGAAAAACTTTGTGACTTTTTAACAAAAAAAACTTTTTTGAATCTTTCATTGTTGGACAGCAAATCTGCTTTTGGGATCGGCTCAAAGACGACAATTTGCTATCTCTGCGTGGTAACACGAAGCAAATTAGTTCCAGCACATTTTTTGATTTCTTTTTGGAAATAAGCATTTCGTTTTGTGAAGACATTTGGGTTTCCTAACATTCTAACTGTCGTTACTATCATGTATATTAGCTCCGAACTTGGGTTATATTGATTTGTCTTGACTTGGGTTCGGTTAGGTTGGATGGGAAATACAAGGTCCATGAATATAAAATCACTGTGATAAAAATGTAAATCCTTAATGTTATGTAATTAGCTCAGCAACTATGTTGACTCGTCTTAACTTGAGGTGTGTTGGCTTGACGTCACTTGGCATAGGTTCGATTGAGTTGAGTTGAGTGGGATGTACAACGACCATAATTATAAGATCGCTGTGATAAAAACACAACTCTATGTTGTTAAGCAAGATGTAATTAGCAGAGTATTTAACTTAACATATCTCCCATAAAGTTTTTTGAAATCTATCTGATATCTTTCTTCGGGCAATATTCATGCACTTGGTAACAAAGTGCAAAAAGATAATAAACAATTTATTGCAGCAATGCAATAAACACTTCCTTAATGACATCTATAGGTTGTGGTTCCTAATATCTTATCTAGCATGACCCAGAATCCTTTCAAAATCTCAGAGGCATCATATTTGGAACTGTCAGATATACTAAAAAGAACCTCAAGAACCTCTTCAGAGCCATATTTTGGAATCATTGTTGTACACAGAGCCATGTATATTTCATAAAGGAACAATTACTAATTGCTTGTAGCAAGAACAAAAGCTTCCAATCAAAAAAGGATTGCATCATGTAGCGACAACATTTAAAAACCTATCTCTTTGGATTTGATATAATCCAAAGAGAAATTGATAGTTATTATCAATTTTTCAACCTTTATTAACTGTTCTTGAAACCGGATAGATCACAAATTATTAATTACTACCAGTCACAATCTAAGAGTCATAAAATGATGACATAATCTTTCAATCTAAGAGATTGCGGATACAATCAGAATAAATGGAACTCGTAAAATAAAGTTTAGTAATGAAAAAGTGCCAAACATAACTAGCAGTGTGAGTGTATACATGATCCGTGCTAAAAGTAATCCGCATCATCTTCTTTGGTTTCTCTTATGTGTCCAAACGAAAGTAACCTTTTCATGAAAACTGAATTGGTTCTGCTTCCTGATTGATACATCTGGATTGATAGCAAAATCCAAATACAAACGCTTGGCTTCAATAGAAGATGAGTTGAAATAAGAAAAGTTAAGTAGCGGAATTATAGAAGTAAATTTTTTCAATACGTGTAAAGTAGTAGAGTTTACTCTAAAAGTTTTCTGCAAACATTGGCCATTATTAAAACTGTTTCTGTGCGTTACTTTACGCTGGGTAATGCAGGAAATAATTAGATCGATGAATTAAAGCTGGAAAAAGTAATAAAAAATGCCATATTATACGAGATCTCTAAGGAATCAATTGGAAGGTTATAAATTTTATTGAATATGATTAAAGAATAGCGTTTTACTAACTTGTAACCTATCTAATTATATCATTGGTCATAAAGACTCAAATAAACACAACCGAACTGAACCAAATGGAACTCAACCCAATCAAACATAAACCCAACCCAACAGAACGTAACGTAGCCTATCCCAATACAACACAAACTCAATCCAAGAGAACGTAACGCAACCCAATCCAATCCAACACAAACCCTACCTAACGAAATGTAACCAAACCCAATCCAACACAACCGCAAACCAACCCAACCTAATAGAAACCAAACCCAACTCAACCTAACAGAAACCAAACCCAACATAACACAACACAAACCAACGCAATCCATCCCAATTCAACCCAATCGGACTTTGTATCCCACTTGAACTGAATGTTTCTTTTCTTAGTTTTGATAGCTTTATATATTATATTTATTTTATTTTATTTATTTTATTCCGCACCTATATCGCATTAAACTTTTGTTACCACGATTTTCTAAAGAATAAAAGAATTTCAACAAAAAAAAAGTTCAAGGTCTTGCTTCGATATCTTCTTATAAAGTTTCTAATTAATTCGTAAACATCAAAATTTTTTTAGCAAACACTTAAAATTGTTTTATAAAATAACGTGCTAAATTCAAAAATCGAATTGAAAATAATATACTTTTTACACGATTTTTCTTTGCAATCGTCGAAATAGAAACGCATTTAACAAATCCTCATTGGGTTAGCGAGTTGGTGTAAAAAAGAGAACGCACATTTATAATTGAGTAACCTCTGACGTATACAAAGATTAACAAGCGAAAGTTTGTTTCCTTCGAACGTACAGCAGCAACCTGTGATTCACACTTCGTTAACTTGTTTTCGTTTTACTATGGAATCTCTCTAACGAAGCGTTCGTTCTGAATCATCTACAGATGCGCATCAATATTATTATTCCGATCATCTCTCCACTTCATTTATTTTAAAATCATCTCTGACAGAATGATTTACGACGTGTATCTTTGTTGTAAAGAATCAAATTAATTTTTTTTATTAATAAGATAATTATCGAAACGTTATTGTCGTTAAAACTGGATGAGTCATTTCGTGTTTGATAAGGTTTCAATAACACACAGATTCTATGACGTATTTGGATCGATAAAAAAACTGGGGGCCCCCGTTATTATATAGAAGTACTACTATCTCGATTTAATCGTGCTATCTTTCTCGTATATTAGAGGATTACGACTTTGTAAATTTCTAAACTTGCTATTTGTGACGATAAGATATGGAATGACCTTGTTAGGTACAAGCTGACCAAGGGGTTTCAGGAAGATAACGTAGAAAAAATATATTTACCACAAAGAATCATCATTATTATTATTATTAAGTCAGAAGTATATTCATTCAGAAAGTGTCTGCTCGTTTCTTGGAATTTTCTATCTAACCGCTATAGATAAACAGAACAAACAAACGCGCCCGCGGATAGTCTCGCAGCAGTAGCAGTGAAACACAAATAAATTCCTGTTGAAGTAAAGTTATCGTTCGGCGAAACATTGGTCGACGCGCGCGCACGGCATCCTGTTTCGATAAAGATATTTTTCATTAATTAAAACCCAAACTATTATACGAAGTTATTTAGTTCATTGACCAACGTGAACGTTAATACCTGAAATTTCAAAATAAAGTTATTTAGACCAATAATAATACAGGATTTTTCAAATGAGTAAATTTCATGTTATATCAACATCTCTTTGAAATATCTTCCCCTCCACTTGTCTTATTCTCAATGGTAAAGTATTAATAAGTTATTTGAAAAGTATATCTACGATTTCTGTGCTCTGTAGAGTAATGGTAATAAATTGTCTATAAATCTCGTCTTTACTTTTCTATAATGATTATTTTGTTCATGCTGGAAGTGAGAATATAACGTGATAGTATCGGTAGTATCCTCTAAAAAAGTGTCTTGAGCTTATCTTTATTGCCTTTTATGCAATTAAAAAATCTCTTTAAATTCTTTTGATGCCCTCTTGCGAGTAACCCGTAAGTAAAATAATCCGAGTAATTTCTTTTTTTTATTTTTCTTCAGGCAACAATTTTGATATTACTCATATTTCTTTTTTAATTCCGTTATGTGATCACGCCAAAAAAGGGGTTTCAGAATACCAGTATAAAAGGTAAATATATGTATTTTTACTCCGATATGGAGTTGCTCCATGGTTGGGTTGCGTTGAATTGAGTTGGGTTCGATTTGCTTCAAAGTTAGGGTCGATTTGCTACAGAGTTGGGTAGGATTTGCTTCAAGGGTTTGGTTAGATTGCATTTTCGCGGGTGTTGAGTTGCTTCCTAGTTGGATTGGGTTAGCTTTGCGTCTGAGTTTAATTATACTAGGTTTGCTTCGGTGTTGGATTGGGTTGGATTTGCTTTAGGGCTGGGTTGGGTTAAGTTGCTTCATAATTGTATTGGATTATGTTTGCTTCCGTGTTTGGTTAAATTGGGATTGCTTCGGTATTGAGTTTCATCCAAAATAGGGTTGCGTCTGATTCAGGGTTAGGTTGGGTTGGATTAAGGACCACTTTTACCAATCGCCAGTTAAACTAACTATCGGTGGTTTTTACAGCTAAGCGCTCCTATTAGCTATGAACCGGTTTTTAATTATTAGATAAATTTATCAAGAACTGGAAATGTGGCCCTAAAAGAAAGTAATGTACCTTCTAACTAATGCAAGATAAGGAGGAGAAATGAAGAGAATGGGAAAAAGCAAACCTCATCCAATAACAATAGAAGAAGAGGTTACCCGACACAACCCGTAAAGGACGGAAGTATAAATATTATTTCATTAACAATGAAAGTATATAAAATAAACATTTCATAATTTTTCTTCAGACAATATTCTTGAATTCTGTTGAGTTGCTACAAAATTGCTGCTATGAAAATTCAGTCACTGCTATTGTACAATATCTCACTGCATTCAGTAAAAACAAAAATCTTTAAGTTGTATTCAAAGTTGTCTCTTAAATAAGTAATGCATGTATTTTGTACTGCTTGGATATACACTAACTTAAGAGCCATAAGAGCCTAGGTAAATGTAAATAATTCTATTTGAACTAATTAATAAATAATTCGCAATATCGATTTTAAAGAATATTCCATAAATTCTAGACGTTGTAATGAAGTTTACTTATTTGAAAAGAAATTCTTCTTAATCTAGCTTTATTTTAAGATATTAATCATCAAAATATCTTTATTTGCTCAAAAGATATCAAAGAGGAAGGTTTTGATTGTAACAAATGGAACCCGTACTAAGAGCAAATTTAAGAAATTCTAGAAATTTGATTAATGCCCACAACATCGGTTTTAAATTGATATGAATTGGATATTCATTTGAAATATTAATCACCAAAATATCTTTATTTACTTGAAGATTATGGAATATAAAGTATTCAAGTCGATTTTGTCAATTTCAAGCTCATCCATACACCAATATTTCATAAATTCTAGACGTCGTCTTGAAGTCTACTAGTTAGGAATCAAATTCTTCTTAATCAAGCTTTATTTTAAGGTATTAATCATGAAAATATCTTCATTCGCGCAAAAGATATCAAAGAGTGCTATTCTGTACTAACAAGTTTTGAGAAATGTGAATTGGGTATTTTTTGAGATATTAACCACAGAAATAACCTTCATTTATGCAAAAGTTATGGAATATAAAGAATTCAAGTCGATTTTGTCAATTTTAAGGTCATCCGTGTGGATGAACTTGCATTTTCGGAATATGCGTGTTTACCCATATTCCGAAAATTCTAGACGTTAACCCAACCCTTCCATGCTAATCCATCACAATCTTTCAAAATTTATCATTTTTGTCGTTTATTTTACTAAAACGTCAAAACCACACCATCCTTTAGCATTGCTTAAGTGGAATTGATTTCAAATTGAAACAAAGAGTTATACATAAATTGACACAGGAAGGTTAAACCATCAATATGATGCATAAATCATTTCTTCGATTTCAACATTAAGATTTCCACGATCTTTCAAATTTTATTATTTTGTCGTGATTTTCTACTAAAACGTCAAAAACACATACTTATACTTTAATAAGGCGTAAGTGGAATTGATTTCAAATTAAAATAACGAGTTATGCATTATTTGAAAGAGGAAGGTTAAACCTTGAATTTGATGTATAAATCATTCCTTCGATTTCAAAAATAAGACCAAACGATCTTTCAAATTTTATCATTTTTCGTGATTCTACTAAACCATCAAAAGCACTTTATCCTTTAACCTATCTTAGATGAAACAACAAGTTATACATCATTCGGAAGAGGCAAGTTCACTCTTCCATTTGATATATAAACCATTTCTTCATATTCAAAAGTAAGATCCCCACACTCTTTCAGATTTTATCGTTTCTTTTTCGTGATTGTACTACTAAACCACATGTAAGCACATGACCCTTTAACATTTCTTAGATGGAATCGATTTCAAATTGAATCGAGTTATACATCATTCAAAAGAGACAGGTTCGACCTTCAATTTGACGTATAAGCCATTTCTTCATTTTCAAAAGTAAGACCTCCGCAATCTTCCAAATTTTATCATTCTTTTTTCGTGATTCTACTAGAACATCAAAAGCATTTTATCCTGCAACATTTCTCAGGTGGGATCGGTTTCAAATTGATACAACGAGTTATACATCATTTTAAAGTGGAAGGTTAAACCTTCAATTTGATATACAAGTCATTTCTTCATTTTCAAAAATAAGACCTCCACGATCTTTCAAATTTGGTCACCGTTGCCAATCGATTTTAAATTGAAACTTGTTGTTTTATACATCTTTTGAAAAAGGAATGTTCAACCTTTAATCGGATGTATAAGCCATTTCTTCATTTTCAAAAATAAGACCTCCACGATATTTCAAATTTGGTCACCGTTGCCAATCGTGATTCTTTAGTAACGGTGAAAAATCACTGTTACTAAAATATCGCTCATCTCTAAGCCCAACATAATCGAACACAACTAAACCCAACTCAACCTCTCTTCAATGTTCTCCAGGATCACAAAAATATTCTTCCATATAATTATCTTCTTGGCCTTTAATAGGTTTTCTAACATCTTTGTGTTTAAATAAGTTTTCCTACTGGCAGTGGGAAGAACGTTGTTTCCTCTTTCGTTCGCTTTTCTATTGTCTAACCTGGACTCAACCGTACTTCATATCACACTTGAACTTATAATTTCGTATCGTTGTCTTGATGATGTTGTATGGTTCAGCAAACTCCACTTCCTAAACGGTGCTTGCATTTATCCATTGATTGTTTGATTGTTACTATTGACGTTAGCCTATATTTACTTTTATCATTACATTACCCCTGTTTATGAATAGAAATAATTCACATACTTTAAGTCATTTGAAAAAGCTTCTTTTCTTAAGATACTTCTTTTATTGTTAGTTATAGAACATAAATCTATTTTAGCAAATTGTTTCTGAAATTCCTTCTTATTTAATTTCCTCCAGCCCAATAGAATCTTTTATTTCCATATTGATAGTTTGAGTTTCGCTACTTATAAATGATATATTATTACAATTTTCTAATTTTATTAATTAATAAGTTATCGCGATTCCCATTAGGAATTTAATCGAACGATTATTTTTGTTTGGATAAGAACAATCATGCCTTAAATAAATTAGATTGGAGAAAATGTATTCGTGATTAAGTACTTTATCATTTTTTTTGACAACTTAATCTGTCGATCTTAACAAATCAAACGTAAAGCAAAATTATAAAAATTTGACAAAACTTGAACAGAGATTACAAATTCCTATCGATTCAAAGTAGAAATTAAATTTAAATGCGATCTACATGACAAAATCAACTTAAAATTCAGAGCAATCGTTCGTATAGGATATGCAAACAGTAAATGGTCGGCGACGCGATATTGACCTATTTAATGCATAAAGTGATAAGAATTTTGAATCGAGAGTTTCAGTTTAATTAACAATGATACCCAATCAAAATTGCGTTGTTAAAGAACGCGGTGGAAAATTTTTTTGATGATTAAAAACAAAAATATTTATAAAGATTAATTTTTTATAAAAGTGTATCATTCTTATTGTAAGATGAAATTTAAAATCAATTGCAAATCAAACCGATCACGCAACAATACATGCCACACGAAAATATTTGCGTGGTGCAAATCCAACAACCAACATCGACGGTGCACACTTTCACTTTCGTCCAAGAACGATTGGAAGGTCGTCGTCGTTGAAGAAATTCTAGTCTGGTTCAACTGACCAGGCATTTACCTTTAATAAAAACACACCTTGGCGCCTTAACGAGGAAGTTGCGATTTCGATACGTTACATTTATGAATTCGCCACGTAAACGATTCAATCAGATAATGTTTATTTTTAACTACGAGACGTGGGGAATCGCGTTTGATAAATTCGACTCTCTCATCGAGAGATATTTTTGATTTTTATTAATCTATTTTTTTAGTCAAACGTCGGGATGTAAACAGTGTCGTTGGCGTAGTTGCGCAAATGCAAACTTTGTACTGATCGATGATACAACAATAACAGCTAGCCGATCTGATTCGGGAACGAACGTTTTGGCCCCGGTACAGATAGAAACGCTTTATCTTATCAGCCGGATTTATTTCTGTACGGATTTTGACTTCAACTTCGTGGATTTCATGTTTTCGAGTCATCGGCAGATTAATCAACAATGTACAATTTTTTTAAATAAAATAATCGTTTATTTAAATGTATTTTAATGAAATTTAAATTGAACTAAAATTGTTTGAAGGTATGTTTATAAAGAAACCTTTTCGTTTAGGAACTGACGTCAGCGGAACGTTCAAAGTACATTATTTCATTACGTAGTAGTGAAAAAACTTTCAACGATTTATTTCAATATCTAGCTTGTATTATAATGATTCTTTATGTTCCATTACATAAATAGTTTCAAAATTCTAAACGATATCTTTTTGCGTGTGCTTAAGATTACCAACAAATTTGAAATATGGGTTGCGTGATAATTTTTGAAATAATTTTCAAATATCTATATTTTCTGTTACTTGGCATCTAAAGGTATTAACGTAATTATGTTGATGTATTGCGATGTAAGAGGATGAATTTTCTTAAGAATTCTTTATATAGAAATGACTTCAACGATTTTGACTTGACCTTTCATATAAATTCAAACAAATACACACGATTAATGTTATGTCTTTATAATTAAGACAAACATTCAGGCATAAAATTTCAATCAAAACACGTAATCATACATGGGGTCTTTATCTGATCAATTTTCATCATTTTCTGGATTAGTAAAGTTTATAACGACAAGTGCGGATTAATTGGAAACAAATCGTTTATGGATTATGTTTATATGATATGTTATGAACAATTTTTATAAATATCTATTTAAAAATTGTTGTATACTTATATCAAACTAAAACTAGAACTAATACTAGGCATAGTATTAGAAAGATTAGCCGTACGTCTGAAGACGCACGGCCTAAATTAAATAGTGTTAGTTCCAGTTTTACTTGTCATTCAGTGCTTGATTGTTGTAAATTCGTCTAGACTTAAAAGTATAACTAATACTAGAGTAGGTAGGGATATTTGGCTAAACCCAAATGTTTCTAGGTCTAGATCTAGTGTTAGTTCTAATAACAATGCTAGATTGCATTATTTAGCACTAAATAGAGAGTTACATTACATAATTATCCCAGAATTTATAATTCATTACCAGATATATACTAACGAAATATCAAGATGTCAAAATCGACAATTTTGGTTACAAACATAGCTTGTAATTCGAGAACCAAAATAGATAGAAATAAATGGCATTAATAAAAATTGTTTATAATTATTCCAAAATACATAATTCATTACCAAATAAACCCTAACGTAAGTATAACATAAAGCCTATACATAAGTTCCTTATGTATATAGCAGGAAAAATCAAAATCAACAATTGTCGTTATAAACATATGACGTAACTCAAGAACCAAAATAGATAGAAATAAATGTCATTAAAAAAAATTGTTCATAATGATTCAAAAATACATAATTCATTACTAGATAAAGCCTAGCGACGACAGTTCCTTATGTATATAGCAAGAAATATCAAAATGTCAAAATCAACCATTTTGGTTATAAATATAGGATGTAATTCGAGAACCAAAATAGATAGAAATAAATGTGATTAAGAAAAATTATTCACAATGATTCCAGAATACATAGTTCATTACCACTTAAAGCCTAACGATGACAGTTGCTTATGTATGTAGCAGGAAATATTGTAATGTCAAAATCAACAATTTTAGTTATAAACATAGGTTGTAACTCGAGAACCAACATAGATAAAAATAAATATCATTAACAAAAATTGTTCATAATTATCCCAGAATATAGAATTCATTACCAGATATATTCTAACGATGATTATTTCTTATGTATGTAGCAGGAAATATCAAAATGTTAAAATCAACAAGTTTTGTTAAACTCGAGAACCAACATAGATGGAAATAAATATCATTAACAAAAAATGTTCATAATTATCCTAAAATACATAATCCAGTACCAGATAAATTGTAACGATGATAATTCTTTATGTATGGAGCAGGTAGCATCAAAATGTCAAAATCGACAATTTTGGTTATAAACGTAGATGGCACCGTGTAAGTTTGGCTGCTTTATGGGCTGGAGTTAATAGAAGCCGAAGTTAAGGACGATATGAATGAACTCTAAAGGAAGAAATTCATCTGTAAACATCCACACCAATAGAACTTTGATCTTTGAAATCGATCCCTGGTAGCCATTCGTCTAAGGCAGTGATTCTCCACGAGGGCAGTACCACCCCCTGGGGACGCTAAGGGGCGGTGAGCTTGTTTTGGGCGGAAAGGGGGCGATGGGCACATTTTGGGCCGATTCGAATTTATTCTTAAAACTTATGCATCTCACATTTTATATCGTCATGTACAGAATGCTCTTTAAACTTTTGCGATCGATCCTCTTTTGTTATTTCCATATCAACTATAAAAGTCGACCGATGGTACTTAGATCGTTTATGGAACTGTCACTGTTGTTTCTTTCTAAGTTTATATCTGAGCTGTTGTTCATGTATTGCATTCATCAAAGTTTTAAACCTGTTTTGGAGATGGTAGTGAAACGTTTTTATAATTTCACGTACATTTTTCGTCGTCATCGTGGTTTCATCGCCCTTTTGAAAAGAGAGGTACCAGGTATTTTAACTGTTCACTGCGTGATTCATAGAAATTTAGTTGCAAAAAAACCTCAGCAACCGTGTACTTCAATCACTACAATATGTCATTTCTAATGTGAACAAAATTCGCAGTAATGCCCTCAGCGATCGATTATTTAGGCAGATGAAGAACAAGAAGGACAACGATGAAGAATTCAACCGTTTCCTTTTACACACCGAGGTTCGCTGGCTATCCAATAGCGTCTGCCTTAATAGTTTCTGGAATCTTTTCGACTCTGTACTTGACTTCTTTGCAGAAGAATACGTAGCTTTGAGAGACAGACTCAAAGAAATAGATTTAATGATGATTTCAATGAAACAGAATTAATTTGCAGCTTCAAGGCGAAGATCCCAATCTGATCAGAACAAAACCTGTTATTTCTGTCTTCCTATAAAAACTCACTTTGTGAAAGCAGAATTTTGGTCGCAATGAGTTCAGCCAGTTCCCAATCTTCAGTTCAGCCGATCTTATCAAATATAGAGAGAATGTATAAGAGCAGTGAAATCCCCTTCAATGAAACGCAAATTAAGTCCTTACACATGTTGAACTATCAACATCTTGAGTCCTTGCACAAGCACTTTTCTAAGCATTTTGGGATATTTTGTCTCTGGAAGTCCCTCAATGAGTCATAAACCCTTTTATAAATATTGAGTATCAGTAGTTCATATTCAGGAGGAACTGGTCGAACTTTCAACTAATAAAACTTTGACAGCCAGCTTTCAGAATGGTGACCGTCACACAGAATTTTAGCTTCAAAGTAATATCAGTCGCCTCTATCCCGGACTGTGCAACTACCCTACATAGCAGAATTCTCAAGAGGCGTTGAAAAAGTCATCGCTCCCCAGACGGGCGGTAGCTTTAAAAAGTTTGAGAATTAGTAGTCTAAGGAATCGATCTTCACGTGCGTTACTTGTCTTCGAATATTTTCTCTTGGATCACAAAGACCATATCCGAGCAACCTTCTCACTATCTCTCAGAATAAGAGACCCGCCTTCTATCAAAGTCATTGATTTGGGCAAGATTTCAACGATGTCGTACTGGGGGGCATTAAAGGCGTCTTGATAGTTTAGCAATCAAATAAACTAACATTATAAGGGCAGAAATTGATTTTTTACAGAAAGGAATTAATTCTTATATGACGTGTTTGAACATTTCTGAATGTTAATCCATTAATTTGAAGCCGTGCGTCTGAACACTGAATCTTTCTAGTACGAGGTGCTTCAGTGCTTGATTGTTGTCAATTCTTCTGGAACTAAGAGTATAACTAATAGTAGACCTATAACCTAGCTTTAGAACTAACACTAGACCTAGAACTAGAAACATTAGGATTTAGCTCACGTTAGTTCTAAAGCTGGATTGGGTTGGGCTGAGTTCCATCTTAAGAAACGTACTGCTAAACCCAAATGATTCTAATTCCAGATCTAGTGTCAGTTCTAGTTTTAGTACTACAAATACGAACTAGTTGGAAAAAAATCGATTATGGATTATGTCTTAATTATGATGTATTAGTACTAACTTTTGTTAATATCATTCACATTTTTTGTTAAATACCTCCAATTTGATATATTTTAACATTTTAAAGCAACCAGGTTGGTAATAATCATACCCGAGTTACAATCGCTTATAGATAATGTTAATTTGGCTTTTGTATACAAAATTTTAATCCATAACGTCTTTTCCTAAAGTTTCTACCTTTTGAGTTATAAATATATTTTTATTCAAAAATATAATGTTTAAAATTTATTATTTCGGCCATTATGACTTATGGCTACAAATAAGAATTAGTTGGAAACAAACCGTTTATGGATTATATGTATATGACGAATTATGAGCAATTTTTATTAATATGATTTTCATCCATAATTTATATTTTTTTTCAAACCCCTCAAATTTCACATATTTTCGAATATTAAACCTCTCAGCTTGGTATACAACGATAGTTGAGTTGTAATCGCTTATAGATTATGATATGTTGGCTCACTATATACAAGTTTTGTCTATAACATCTTTCTCTAATGTTTATACTTTTTATGTTATAAAAGAATTTGATTAAATCAATTTGATTCAAATTTGATATATTTTTGAAATTTAAATTGCCAATCACAGTCGTGTTATAATGGCTTGTAGATTATATTATATTGATCCATTACAAATAATTATATCTATAACATCTTTTCTTACAATGTTAAGTTTTTACTTTTTGAGATACATAAAAATTTCATTCAAAACGGCTGATTTTAAGATTACGATTATGGCTTATGGCTTCAAATAAGAATTATTTGGAAACAAATCGTTTATGGATTACATTTATATCATATATTACGAACAATTTTTATTAATATCATTTTCATCCACGGCTTTTAAATTTTGAGTTAAATTCATTTTGTTGTTAAATCGCTCAAATTGTATATAGTTGGGAATTTTAAAGCTGTCAAGCTGGCAATAATCACAACTGAGCTATAATGGCTTGTAGATTATGTTATGTTGTTAATGTTATTCTACTTTTTGAATTAAAAACAAATTTATATCAAAAAAGTTAATTTTAAGATTTGTAAATTTATGGGTTATGGTTTCAAATAGAAATTATTTGGAAACAATTCGCTAATGGATTGATTATTTTAGAAGAGATATATTATAAAGAATTTTTATTAATATAATTTGTATCCACAGCTTTTAAATTTTGAGATAAATTCATTTTATTGCTAATTGAGAAATTTAGCAATAAAATGAATTTAAATGTCTCAAATTTAATATATTTGGGAATTTTAATAGAGCCATGTTGGTAACAAACACGGTTGAGATCACAAACTCTTTTCCTAAATTTTTATTTTTTGAATTATAAGCAAATTTGGTTAATTTAAGATTAGTTGATTTTATGGCTTATTTACAAATATGAAATATTTAGGAACAAACCGTCTATGAATTATGCTTATACGATTAAATTATGAACAATTTTTTTGAATTTGCAATGTTATGAACAAAAGTTAAGTGTCCCAAATTTGAAATGTTTATGATTTTCAATCTGCTAGGTTAGTAACAATCAAAGCCTCTCAATAAGTTCTTGATATCAAAAATCCATCAAATACAGATATAGTCCAAATCAAATCTTTTAAGATCTTTGGTTTGATTAATGAAAGTAAAAATTTTACTATTATTATATAACCTTATCAAATATTCTAATAAATCTTATCATAATACATGTAGGAAGTAAAATCTACATAAATACACAAAAATTTCTAAATCAAATTAAAAAAAAAACAAATTGACTATAAATCAAATCTTATCACATTTTTTTAACGATTCGAAATATCTTTGTGGGATTGGTTCTGACTTGGCGAAAAAAGAAAAAAAATCGTATTTTGAGGTGTTTGTTTTTTTAAAAATCTATTTATATGGGGAACTTGTTCGAAAGTAGGAGTCGAAAAAAATTTCGCGTTAATTCTCACGAAAATAAATCATTTATTTACACGAACTGCGCATCGGGGGGAAACTTTTTTATCTTATTATATTTATTTTTGCCAATTCGCGCAATCTTTCCTACTCGCGTACACATTAAGGCATTCCAACTTATCAGAAACGACGATCGAAATTACCTTGAATCTTATCGCAGATTCACAAAACACTTATTGCCCTGTCACCTGATTTTTATCTTAACTAGAAAAACTCCCGTATCTACATTGTCTTTTACAAGTTCGAATGAAAAGTGCGGTTTTAATAAAATATAAAATCCTAATAACCAGATTAATTACTAAGTATAATCGGTTTGACGTCATTTTGGGGGAACACTTTTTGCATCTATTAATTAGATAAGTTCAATGATATTTTTAAAAAGGTCACGCTATCGATGAATGATTTACGAAAAATCATCTCGAGATAAAACGATTTCATTAATTTAACTGGTTCGGTTAACAGCTACATCTATAAAAATAAATAAATAAATAAGACTCTTATAGATTATGTTATATTCGTTCATTATAAACAATTTTCATACATTTCTATAACGTATCTTATTAGAGCTTTTACTCTTTAATTTATTATAAAAGTATTTTACCCAAAAAGTTAATTTTTAGATTTGTACCTTTTATGGTTTATACTTTCAAATAGGAATAAGTTAGAAACAAATCCTGTCTCTGTGTGTTACCTGAAATGTTACCTGTCTCAAAAAAATTGAAAAATCAAAGGAATTGATTCAAAAAGGTCAATTTTAAGATTTGCATATTTTATCGGCTGCATATAGGAATTATTTTAAAACATGAAAATCCATGGTATTACCAGTACAATGATTAAGTAAAATCCAAAATTGCGTTTACTAATGGTTTTATTTACAAACCAAACAACTCTACTATACATTCGTTAGTTCTGCTTGTAAACAACATCCGAATGATTCTCAAATTAAATAAGAAATTAGTTTATTCCTGGACATTAATAAGGTATTCGATACTGTTTGGCATATGAGATTATTATTCAAAATGGATATAATATGCATCAAACGAAACAAAATTATTCTATTACACGAATTTTTGAGAAAGAGAACGCTTGAAGTAAGAACATTCCTCTCACCTTATACAACATAAACTGCTATGATATTATTACGCAGAAGATCCTAATTATTTCAATCCTGACCTCTACATCTTGGAATATGCAGACGACACAACGCTCATCTCACATAGCAATACATTAAACAAAGCCACATCAAATTTACAAACACTATATAATAGAGTATTGAAATGGTTACATAAATGGGGAAACGGGAAAATCCCAAATCATGGAGACCGCCAGATTTCTGAAGAACCTCCAACAATAAATATTGGCAATTTACGCGTAAGACCATATCCATCCGTTAAGTATCTGGGCATAATTTTGAATAATGTTCTAAAATTATCCAAGAATTATAAAACCAAAAGAGACGAAGCAATCAGAAGAGCAAAATACTAGGATAAAAACGAAGGAAAATATGCAGACTATTGTCACATATTAACTATTAACAGGAGTAATAAAACCAAAGATACAAAAGAAAAGCATAAGAATAATAACTAAAATCCAACATTCAAGAAATCCTCTGCACATACACAAATAAACCCAATAAGACTAAGATACGAAGAACTAAAGAAAAAGTTAATCAATCAAAAATACAATAGGCGGATATTAGGTAATATGTATTATAAAGAGAAGTAAAAGATAATGACAATAAACATTGGACAGTTTATGGATTATGCATCCACTTAGGATCGATGCAGAAGAAGATATTTGAAATTATATATTATATAACTGTTTTTTATTAATACAATTTTTTTATCCACAAATTATATTTTTTGAGTTAAAGACATTTTGTTCTTAAATATGATACACTTACGAATATTAAAGATGTCAGGTTGGTAACAATCACAGTTAGGTTATAATCCCTTATATGTTATATATTATGCATCCATAACGTCTTTCTAACATCCAAATTTGAGGCATTTACTCAAATTTGGAATGTTTGGAACTTTTAAATCAGCCAATTTGGTAATACTCACAGATGAGTTATAATTGCTTATAGATTATGTTATATAGATTAATTACACACAATTTTTATCCATCAAGTCGTTTCCTAATGTTTATACTTTTTAAGTTATGCTTAAGCAAATTTTATTCAAAAAAATACGAATTAGTTGGTAACAAACTGCGCATGAATTATGTCTTTGTGATGTACTATAAATAATTTTTATTAATATAATGATCATCCATAATAATTTTCGAGGAAATTTTAAAATTGCCAGGTTGGTAACAACCACAAATGAATATTAATCGCTTAAAGATTGTGTTATATTGGTTAATTACAAATAATTTTCATCCATAACGTACTTTTCTAAAGTTTCTACTTTTTATGTTAAATTTAATTAAAAAAAGTTAATTTTAGATATGTAGATTTTATGGTACATGGATATGAATACGAAGTTGGATACAAATCGTTTATAGATTGTGTCTTCATGATGTATTATGAACAATTTTTATTAGTATAATTCTTGTCCCCAATTCTGAAGTCGTCTTCTGAGGACGCACAGCTAAATGTAAGGCTTCATTGGCACCGATTCAAGTCAGAACAGATCAGACCAGACCAGACAAGATCAAATCAGACCAAACACGTCTGATGTAGTGGCTTCATTTGCAGTAGATAACACCCTATGAGCAAAAATAATTTCTTGGTTAATATTCTGCAACTGTTGTTGCTAACATTCATAAACTCCATTCTCACAGTCATCTTTTGCACATATGAGAATCTGCGTGTGTGAAGAAGTAGGCTTTAAAAAAATGTCTTCTTCGTTTCGCTTAGGTTTACCGTTCTCAGATGTTTTATCTACCATCTCCGAATCCTCTTCAACAAAATTCTATGAACAAACATTTTCTACCTTCATCGTAAAAACTTCGCCATTTATTACATTCCTTGATGATGAATCTAATTAACGTAATTCTCGTGCAGAAGATGCGAAAGGGACATTTTTTGCAGTTTTTCTGAGTAATAAAACAATAAGCCGCAATGTATCATCATTTGCTTCTTGACCTGATCGAGTTTCATGGACTTTTTTAAATTCTCTTCTAACTGGCTCTATAAATTCGACTCGAAAAGAGTTTATGCCAATAAACATTAAAAAAGATACACAGCTACTGTAATTTTATTTGATTTTTTGGATGATTTGCAACTGGTTTGTCATTTTGTTTATTAACATTCTTTTCTGTTTGGATCACTATACAATTGAGAAACATGTTGAACAGGTTTCCGATGCGCTTTAGATCAAATTACGTACTATACATTTGGCAGTTCTTAATTACGTCGAATTTCGAAAAATCTCATTCATCGGTGGAAAACATACAAAAATATAATGTCTGCAAAAATCAGGATATATCGCAATTACAAACATTTTAATTCGATTGTTTTACAAAGAGTATCGAATTCAGATTGACGCTTTATTTTTATTGACGTGGGCCGTTATGGAAGACACCGTGACGGAAGAAAGTTTGCCATTTCTAACTAGTAAGTACGATTTTTTGAAAACTCAGAAAGGCAAACTTGTACATTTGGCATCTTATGTGGTATGTGGCATTTCGTAAATAAAGCCATTGAAACAGATGTAGAAAAGGGCATTAAAATTGTTAAAACAGTTTGCTTATTACACAATGTAGATGCAGTAGAGAGAAAAGCGTTTAAAATTTACAGAAATCAAGATAATGTTATCTATCACTAATGACAGAACAATAGGGAGATCATTTAATAATAATGCAAATGACGCAAAACAAATACGAGAAGACTTGAACCGATATTTTAATGGACTTATCAGAAATGTTCCCTTTTAAACAAATTGATACAAATGAAATTCAATAAAATAAATAGTTTTTTCTTCAACATCTTTCTATAATAGACTTTATCATCCCTATTGTGGTATCTTTTATTCCGTTGATCCCAAAGTAATCAATTTTCTCGATTGAGATCGATTAAAACTGATTTGTTGTGTTAAAACATTGTCTCACAAGTCAATTTAACAACCGCAGGCTGACAAAATATCAAACACGTTTGATTCACAAGAAGAATATTCCTGAGAACAAGAATATTCTTTACTGAAAACGCTTCAAGGTATTTTCTTATCGTGCTTGGTGGTTCCCTCTGTCGGCCCTACCAAAGTTCTCTCACTCCCACTTTGTCCCACTTTTCGACCAAATAGTAACGCGTTGCACGGATGCGGGAATCCCAGAGTTCACGTCTCTGGGATGAACGTGTTATGCATTTGTGCATTGCTATTGTGTTCTATTTCTATTTCTTCAGCTGTGTAATAGCTAATACATGTTAAATTAACATATAAGCTAAATTTGCCTTTATATGTCATAAATATAAAGGCAAATTTAGCCATTTTATTATAAAAAATTGTACAGATATTTGATTAACGACGGGCAATAAAAACTAGCTGACAGCTATGAATATTGAAATTATTTTTTAAATTCTATTTTTAGATAACGATGAAATGGTTATGGTTGATACAACAAGATCTAAATCAGAACTATCAGGAGTTAACAGGCCTAACTCAAGTTCCACACTCGCCGGTTTTATGAATGTTTCATCAACAGTTGAACAAGAGAAACTATTCGCTCCGGCTGTTTATGGTACAAGTACTCCATTTAATGCAACTATTGAGAATAATCATTGGCAATCATTGTTCAAACTTTGAAACCATCTTTCAACATGCCTACACGTTATCTATTATCAAATAAATTACTGGACTCCGATCATGAAAAAATGGATGCAAATATTAAAATGAAAATTGGAGAAGCGAATTTTCTTCATAGTGATGGTTGGAGCAATCAAAGAAACGAATCCATACTTAATTTCATCATTACCACACTAAACATTGCGATTTATAAAACTTTGGCAACAAATATTTGTCGATATACTGTAAAATATATTTCTGAAAAAAATCGGTAAAATTTCGAAGAAAAATTCTTTGCTATAGTAACTGACAATACTAGCATAATATGTAGTTAAAGCAAGAATTATACTTCACGAAAAGTACAAACATATTTCTGTTTATGACAGTTCAAAAATGGAAACCATATCTACCACTGTGGAAGATTTTAAGGCTACTATCAAAAGAAATTAACAATTCTCAAATTTTATTGGCCATTTTCAAAAAAATGCAAACTAAAAGAAGTGACACCAAATCATTTCCATAAAGTTGCTTGTGATGGGAATCGATTATTAAATATGCTTTAAAAACAATTTGTGAAACTGTTGAAAATATACTCATTTTTTTGGGTAAAAGTTTCAAAATTTTATCATCAATGTTAATTACATAATTCAACTGGAAGTCGATTAACCAAGGTTAAGCCAAGTAACTGAATGCTTTTATCAGTTGGAAAGCCATTTTGAAACAGCCCGTTCTTCAAGATCTTTGCTTAACCAAGAGGAAAGGGAAGGAAAAATCTTTTTAGTTAAGAGAAAGCAAATGGCATAAATCCGATCCATCTCATTTCAAATATGTTAAATCCCAATTTTAATGGTGTTCATCTTAACAGAGAAGAACAAATACAAGGAACGGAGTTTATAGACAATATATCTACTTTTACAAACTGACGAGTCTGCGGAAGTAATGGCAGAATTGGCTCTTTATCGAGGTAAAGGAAGGTTGTTTGGAAAACCATATGTTTCAAAATCCATGAAAAAACTGGATTTGGAACTTGTTTTGTGTCGATATTAAGTAAGCTAGCAGTCCTAAATAATGAGTCTGTCTGTGTCGAGTGCAGCAACAGAAAGAAACTGTAGCATAAAATAACTTTCGTTGCCAATAACTTAAAATTATTAGATTCATGTGAAAAGAGTGAAAAGCACCTGGGTACATCCACTAGTTCTGCCACCAATGTGGAAACTAATGAAGGTAATAAAGCCCTTTTGGGTGTTGAAGTGATTGAGTATAATGATTTAGAAACTTTCCTAGAGCTGTCCGAAAATTGGACTTTTTTGTTATTTGTTTTAAAAAATAATTTAGTAATTAATACCATAAATATCAACCTTAACACTGGATTTGCCGAGCTATGTTTGCATTTAAAAGCTTGTTCTCAAAAAATTCTTAAAACTGAGAATACTCTCAGAAATATTCTCGAGAATATTCTCCAATTCTTTTTTCTTGAGAAGTTTCCATCTCTAGTCTGATCTGGTTTGAACCAGCGCCAGTGTAGTAGTAGCCTAAGCCAAAACTTTCTTGAAACAAGTATAAAATAATTTAAGATTGAATAACAACTAAAAATAGAGCCAACACCAACCCAACCCAACCTAGCTTAAGAACTAATATCAGATTTAGAAATAGAAACATTAGGGTTTAGCGGTCTTAAGAGACGTACGGAAAGTTTTCCAATTTTTCAAGAAAGTTGTATACTTGTATTATAGTAAAACTAGAACTAACACTAGACGGCTAAACCTGAATCTTTCTAGTACTAGGTCTAGTGTTAGTTCTAGTTTTAATTGCCATTCAGTACTTAAGTGTTGTAAATTCTTTTAGAACTAAAAGTATAACTAATATTACACCTTCAACCTAGTTTTAGTGGACCTGGCTTTATTGGACCTAAAACTAGAAACATTATGATTTAGCCGTAAGTCTAAAGAGACTTAGACGGCTAAACCCTAATAATTCTAGTTCTAAGTATAGTGTTAGTTCTAAAACTAGGTTGTATTGGGTTGGGTTTCGTCTTAATGGACGTACGTCTAGACCAGCATGAATCTAGTTCTAGATCCAGTCTTAGTGTTATAAACTTGCATCGATCTAGACCTAGAAAGTTTCGGCTAACCAAAAGCAGTTTTTAAAAATATCATTTGTCATTTTATTAACATTCCCGTGCAATATTTGCAGATCACATTCAATTTTTGGCATTTTATACTTTTTTTTAACTACACAAACTGTTATGTTTAATTTTTTAGGAATACATTAATACATTCGAATTAAAAAAATATGTTGAAGTATTACTATAAATTTTTAATTGGTTAAGTAACCGATCTTTAGGTATTTACGCTGACCTCGGATAAACATATCATTATTTCCTAAAGTTTCTGCTTTTTGAGTTATAAAAAAAATTTTAATTAAAAAATGTAACTTTTATATTTGCGGACTATATGGCTTATCACTACAAATACGAATTACTTGAAAACAAATCGTTTATGAATTATATCTTTATAATGTACTGTGAACAATTTTTATTAAGATATTTCTCATCCATAGTATATAATATTCAAGTTAACAATCAATCTGTTGTTAAATATTCCATATATGCAGAGTATATGTTTTTAAATCTGCTGATTAGTATAACGGATTATACACAACATTCATCACGTTTTCTTTTTTCATTTATAAATAAATTTTATTGAAGAAAACTCGATTTTATTTATTTAAATGGTGTAGTTAACAGCTGTTAGTTAACTGCATCTATAAAAATAAATAAATAAGATTGGTATAAAAAGGAAATTGCCATAAAATAAATTCTGATCGCCGTTAGCATCATGTATTTTTCAGCTTTCACTTTTTGGACATTGTAACGTGATAAATTGCAAGCAGGTGCCTTATTGAGTCCCAACTCTGAACTGTTGAGGCAACTGCCAAACAATTTTCGCGATTTGTTTTACGAAGCGCGACCAAAAAAAATTGGAGCAAAACGAACCGCCCGAAAGCGAAAGGAATTGCCCATTAAGCCTCGCATTACAAAATTGAAGTATTTTAATTTTTTCTCTATTTAAAAAAAAAATGCTTCAGATGAGCCGAATATTTTCGCGTATGAAAACGGTCCGCCGCACAATGTATTTTTAATTAGCTATTTCATACGGTATTTCCCAGCTGGCAACGGCCTAGGAGAGCTCCACAGCTATGACGTGAACGGGACCCGCGTTCACAGTTTTTGGCAGTATCTCAAAAAGTTGTGTTTGTTTCGACTCGCAACCGTTTATATGTTGGACACGTCTTTTAGGAAAAATTCTTCGATTCTCCCAATTTAAAACGACAATTGGACCAGCTTTTTTTGGCCTTCGCGCAAATTTATTTGAACTAAATAAAAAAGTATGTCTCACTTAATATTTATGTTGGAATTTGTACAAATTCAAAAGAAACGAGGACGTTTGCACAATTTTAGAAGACAATATCATCGAATTTACCTGCCACTTTATTTGGAAATATTTAATTTTAGCCTAAATCTCCTAACGTTCCGCATAACACGGTTAAGAATAGACGAGAGAGTTTTTATGAAAATGTTATTACGATGATGACGGATATGTTTTACAGCCTCACTGCACGATTGCGCGTTTAAATACGCTTGACGTCTTTAATATTAGAAAATTTAAAAGCAGTATAAAAATCTTTACATAATATTTATGGAATGAGTACTGAGAAAGCAACGATTTAATTACTGTTAAATGAAGAAACTCCTACATTCTCTTTAATACTTCTTCAGTTTAATGGTTGAGTTAAAATTGAGCAAATTAGTACTGGGAGATTATTCCCAAGGCTTTCATAAAGTTTCGAAAGCTATCCAATACTTAAAATGTTAAAAGGGCAACTTATTAATTTGCACAGATGGAGTTATAATAAATAGATTAAATACATTTTTTTTGATAGAAACATTTATGAGAATAAGAAATTATGGTTTAAGAATTATTATTAAGAAATTATGGTTGGTACACAAAAACCTAGTATTTGTGTATACATTAAAATGTTAATTATCTATTTATCATATGTGATGAATAACACATAATTCATTTGTTAAAAATTATGAATAAAAACATCCCCTTCTTTTTTTTAAAGGCGTATTCTAAACACAAAAAAACATACGTTAAACAACATCATGCTGTTCTTGTATTTTTCTTTTTGGTCATCTTTCTTGAAACCTTCTTACGTGTAGGTTGTTAAGAACATGGACCTTGCTCCGTTCCTGGTTCGAGAATATTTCTAAACATCCACTTTCATTGCTTTGATGACAAATATTTCTTCGGTATTAGTGCTACCATATCTGCTTTCCTTGTATTCGAAACTAAGCTGCGCATAGGCGCCGGATACGTGGGTTCTTTGGGTTGGGTTACAAAGCACCCATATAAACAAATACTTCCACAAGAGTTGATACTGCTACTATAAGACTTGATACTGCTTCCAACATACTTAATATGCTACCAGAAGACATGAAATGCTTCCAAAACACTCGATACTGTCTGTGGAAGACTTAATACTATTTTTAACAGACTTGAAATGCTTCCAGAAAGACATAATACTGCTTTTAGAAAACTTAATTACCACCTCCAGAAGACTTGATATTGCTTCGAGAAGATTTTCACAGCTTCTAGAAGACTCGATATTGCCTCAGGAAGACCTGATACTGCTTTTAAAAGACTTGAAATGCTTTCAGAAAACTTTACATGCTTCCTCAAGGCTTCAACTGCTTCCAAAAGATTTGATACTGCTTCTAGAAACTTTGATATTGCTTCCATAAGACTGTCTTGAATTGTTTCCAGAAAACTCGCAATGCTTCCACAAGACTTAATACTGCTTCTAGAAGATTTGATATTGCTACCTGAAGGCTTTAATTGCTTCCAAAAGCCTTAATACTGCTTCTAGAAGACTTGAAATTATTCCAAAAGACTTGATACTGCTTGTAAAAGACTTAACTCTGCTTGTAAAATAGCTGGCAGAAAATGTTGTTTATTAGTCAAAATGCATAATCTTTTTGTATACGACGATCGTAGGTTTCAACAATAGCTTAAATAACTGGATTTCATTATGATACAGCATTACTATAACTACCTGGTAACAATTGTACCACGCCCTGTAGTAAATCTTTATACGTGTCGATGTTACTGAGAACGTGCTCAGTCTTAAAAATGCTGAAGTAGCGATCGGGTGCGTACTTTGTGTGACCAGTAAAGAGAAAATTAAATAGCTGTATTAAGTCCTCGGGTCCTCATCACTGTTGGTACGATTAAATATTACATTAGTTATTAATATTATTATATTACGAATATTACGATTATATTCAATGAAGGATCTGTGCCCCAAAAACAAAGACTATCCTAGCCACACAGTCCAAACCTCTGATGTTGGATGAAATTGTTGGCTCAGATCAACAGCCGTCTCATTGGCACCAACTCCAGAATAAAATGGAACCCAGATCAGAAAAATCCTGTTATCACCATTCAATGTTAAAGCGACTATCCGTTAGAGTCATCAGTATTTGCACACAAATTTTTATCTTCTATCCTCATTCAATCTCAAGATCGTTCTTCACTAACGCAGTCAATAGCAAAAAATGGCCAACTTAACCCCTCGTTAGTGTTGTGGAGTATGAGAGACAAGAAAATCAATAGCTGCAGGTTTTGTTGGATGACTGGTGCGATATCTAATGTTGAAGTGGAGGATGTTGATGAATTAGACGGATAAGGAGAAATTGTGGTATCCAAAATAACAGATACTGAAACTCAGGCACTAGAAGCAGAAGAAAAACAGAAACCAGCCAGTTTAAAGCCAATAGAAAATGAAGCAGATTTCCAAAAAATGTGAGCATACGTTAAAAATTAAATAACTGTACGCACACTTGTGTGTGTTTAAACGCACTTGCGTGTGTTTCATAAACTTCCAAAAAATAATGATGTAATTTTGTTTTCTACACTACAGCACACTGAGAAGTATTCCGGAAAATGGATACCAGCAAATTCTGGAAATAATTAAATTCTATAATGCAGCAAAGAGAAGGGTGAATTATAGTATAGCAAGGAATAACCGACGTTGGTGTGAATCAACTCTTTGGTGTGATACATTATGAAGCCAACATTAAAGATTATAGTATGAAAAGACATTCATTTCTGAAAAAGGTAGGTATGGCATTAACAGAGGACTATTGAAATATAAGGCACAGTAATCCTCAAATTCGAAGCGATTTACGACAGGAAGTACCAAGGACACCTGATATAAATTGGTTTACGAAAGTTGACATAATTTTGTTGGAAATAATGAAGTAATCTCGATACTGTATCTGAAAGACTTGATACTGCTTCCAAAGGATTTTAAGTGCTTTCAGAAGGCTTGAACTGCTTCCAGAAGACATGCTACTGGCCTTGGAAGACTTGGCACAGCGCCAAACAGCTTCTAGGAGACGTGACACTGCTTCCAATAGATTTGATACACTTCCGACAGATTTGATATTGTTTCCAGGGTGCTTGAAATGTTTTCAGAAGACTCGATACTACTTCTGCAAGACTTAATATTGTTTTCAAAAGACTTGAAATGCTTGCAAATGGCTTAAACTACATCCAAAAGGATTAAACTGCTTCCAGAAGATTTGATACTGCTCTTAGAAGACTTGATATTACTTCTAGAAGCCTTAAAATGTTTCCAGAAGACTTACAATGCTTTTAGAAGACTTTATACTGCTTGTAGAAGAGACTTGATCAGCTTCCAGAAGACTTGATCTGCTTCCAGACGACTTTCAGACACTGTTTCTAGTTGACCTGATACTACTTCCAAAAGACTTGTATTCTTGAATGTATCAAGAAGACCTGATATGCATCCAGAATACCTGAAATACTTCTAACAGACTTCATAATGCTTCTAGAAAACTTGATACTGCTTCCACAAGCCTAGAAATGCGTACAGGAGGCTCGATATTTCCTCAAGAGGACTTGATACTGTTTGGAATGCCTCCAGAAGACTTAAACTGCTTTCATATGGGTTGAGCTGCTTCCAGAAAACATAATACTGCCTCTGGATGACTTGATATGGCTTCTAGGAGATTTGACAGAGTTTCCAAAAAACCGCAACTGCTTCCAGAAGGCTTGAACTGTTTCCAGAAAAATTTGATACTGTCTCTGGTAGACATGATATTGATTCCAAAAGCATTGAAATGTTTCCAGAAGATGCTGCTTCTAGAAGACTTAATATACTTTCAGAAGACTTGATGTTGCCTCTGGAAGGGTTGAAATACTTCCAGAAGACTTGATACAGCTTCTGGATGACTTGAAATGTTTTCCGAAGACTTGATACTATTTCTCGGAAATATGAAATGCTTCCAGAAGATTTGATACTGCCTGTAGAAGTGATAGCAGAAATCATTTTCATCGCAAAGTAACAAGGTACTGTTGATAAATCCTTTGATTTTGCTTCCAAAATATTAAATACTATTGGATATAATGCAAAATCTTGACGTAAGCAGTCCAAAAGCTGTTAAGGAGATAGAACTAATAAAACGAGCAATTAGCATTGATTATCTGAAATATCGAATTATTTTATATGTAGACAATATAATTCTTGTTGAATGAAGTCAATATCAGAATCGTCGATATTCCTTTTTAAGATGGAATGTAGTCGTTATCATCATCTTATCAAATCATGATTCATCCATTTGGTAAATATAGAATAATGAATTCAATAGTATATCACCAAAGCGCAAATATTACACGTGTTTCTCTAAACGTTCCACTAAATGAATTGATTAGACTGAAATTTTTATTGTAACCACTTATTACAATGACAACGACTTGCAAGAAATTGCAAGATCATAATTGGGGTTTACAAATGTGTTGTATAATAACTATCAATCTAACACATGATGAAAGGATTAAAGATTTTTCTTTTTCCACCTTCTTGGTCCGTGTTATGGGAAATCCAAAAATAGAAATGTAAAATAATCACGAATTCATTCACTAAGCCAAAATATCTAGTCGATTCGACCGTAAATAAAAAAATATCATCAATTAATTCTGAAAATTGTGTCAATTTAATACAAAATCCTGATGAGCGTTAACAAAACATTATGGTGAACATGCAAAGTTTGCTTCAAAAAATCATGATTGAAATAATTTATGACATACTAAAACTAGTTTAAAGGTACATCAAAATGATGTTAAGGTTAATTCGTTCATGTCTTCATTCGGTTTAAAGATATGACTTGTTTAATTTCGATTATTTTTAGGAAATATTCGTTGATATAAAAATGCAGAGCATTATTTAATAAATCATCACAACGCTATTTATGGAAATTAAGAAAATATTTATGGCACATCAAAACTACATTAAATCTAATTCAAAATGTATTTTCTTCCATAGTTACATCTCAAATCGTTTATGAGATTTAATAATTTTAATACTAAATAATTTTGATCATATTTAGAAAAAATTTGGATAATGTAAAAACGCAGTTTTATTTAATAAATCATAACAACGCTATTTATGGTAATTAAAAAAATATTTATGGCACATCAAAACTAAATTAAATCTCCATCAAAATGTTTTTTATTTCATGGTAACATTTCAAATCATTTGTGAAGTACAATAATTTTAATACTTTAAATCACCATAACAATAAAAAGAGCAGAGATGAATTCAAAACAACCATCTCAATGAGCTTTATTAAAATTAAGAACTTTTTTATGGCACACTGAAACTAATTTAAAAGTGCATTAAAATGTTATTGACCTAATTATTATACATCAATTAGTTTTAAAGACATAATTTTCCAAAATTTGATCTTTTTTAATAAAACCTTGACTGAAACTATTGCGTTGACAATAACGAAGTTATGAACAAAAATACTTAGAAAATGCAAAGTTTTATCTAATAAACAACCATGTCAGGTATCGCAAGTTATAAGAAAATATTCCCAGAACAATCCATCAAAGGATTGCTGACTAATATTATACTGAAAATATAAAGTTATTTTTATATACTTGATTTTAAATTTGAAAAATATGAGAAAACGTTTACCAAGATTCTACCGACACGGTAAATGATTTTCTGTGAAATGGAAGCGACCTTCATTTAAATTAAATCATTTATCGTGTTCGTTATTCCCATCTCGTCTGATTAAATTCTGCAAAATCTAGACCACATTTAATGAAATTAATATGCAAGTTGGATTAGAGTAAATATTTACAAAAGTTTTTCTAAAATTGATTGAAACAACAAATTTTGATGCAACAAAAATTATTGAAACTGTAGCATTTTTCTGGACAACATTACCCAACCGGATGTGACAAAGCCTTTACACTTTTGATTCTCAAATAGCAGTCGAAACGCGCTATGCCGCATTCGAGTTCGATTCGAATTCCGAAGCGATTTGCGTAAGAAACGCAAACGCGCTAGCGTAGGAGGTTATTTTTATAAGAGAACGATAGCTATTCAAAGAGAGAGAGAGAGGAACAAGTTGAGACGTTATGCGCCGCGACGCCTCCTGTTGTGCCGGCAATCGGTAATATTGATGATGACGTTATTGCGTTTTATTAGATCCCTGCATCCGCGGTGTACTTTGCCTTTTTGCGACGACGAGTAGAATAAAAAGAGGAACCAAAAAGGGGGGAGCCCCTCTGCACGACACATCAATCGTTGCCGTGCCGTTCGTTTTGCAAAACAACAAGGCCTCGCAGTCTCGTGTGATTGAAAAAGCAAGAAAATGAGAAGGAAGATTGGCGGAGGTCACCGCGCCGCTGCATTATTATGCATTCTTATTGTTTCACTCTCTCACGTCCACAATTCACAAATAGACAACATCAGCTGTTATGACGTGATAATAAATAAATAACAAAAAGAATGTTTATTAAAGTAATCGTTTGAAGTTAGCGTTAATCTAAAGAGCAACAAAATTAAAAAAAAAGATATTAATAATAAAAAGATTACATTAAATCATTTTGCGTAATTAAAAAAGAACGCAAAATCACTCTGTTATTGTCTAACAATGGGAGGTTGAATGAGGTGCAAAGTCCTACTACGTATTTAACGGGAAGTTTATAAAGTCACGAAATTGAAAATAAATAATCGACTATTCAGAGGTCAATTTATGATACCATATAAATAACGTTAAATTTATAACATTTTCACGCCCGGTGTTAATTATACTAAAACTGGAACTAACATAAACCATGCATTTGAAATAAATCTTTTAAAATGGGTTCGATGATTTCGATATCAATTCTTTCATTTTCATATCATTATCCAGGTGTCTGAAGTTTTGTAGCAAAACTTCCTATAAACAATATCACTATCGTTATATATCATCATCGTTTCGGAGATACAGAGTCAATTCTATTCAAATTAAACGTTCGAAATTGTTTTTTTTTTTAATATTACGCGTATATTTCAACTGATTCTATTGAAATTCGATATACGCAGGTTTTCCGGCATGAGTAAGACGGTTATGAAGTCCGTTTTACTACAGCCGGTAGAGGGCGGTCGTTACATTTTTCTTGCAAATTAAAGTAAACGTAACATATCATATTGAAAATTCTGATTTCCTGTACTTTTCTCAACAAAAGAGGTACTCTTATCAAAATGCGGTAAGGTTGGTCGTTTTCAAGATAATCCGCTTTTTATTATTCGACATATATCAATAATGTGATTTAACTAATTTTTCAGTTCAGTTTTCAGCGGTTTTAATCTCAATAATACAAGTAAAATGTTAAAGAATTTGTTGAAAATGTAAACTATTATGCTGAATACATAATACTGGCCGACGAATGACTAATTGTATGATACTATTTAAGAATGGCCTAATGTTATCACAAGCATACAAACAAATCTAAAGGATTATGATCAGGAGATCGTGAGGGTCATACAACTGGACCACCACGACCAAACCATCTCGCAGAAAAACGGTTGTCTAACCAATTTTTTACCATCCAACCATAATGAGCAATCATCAAGTTGAAGTTGAAGTTTCTTAAATCTAAATCAATGTCATCCCATATATTGGCATGTTCGACTACCAAAAATTTTAAAAACTAAATAAATTCATATTGATAGTTTTGTGGTCGAATTGTGTGGGGATTTTCAGACGCCCAAATATGTAAGTTATGGAAGTTAACAATCCCATGTCTTGTGAAACACAATTAATCAGTTCACATTGTATTTCACTAAAGCTCCGTCAATTCGTACACTCGCAAATCCGAATTCCCTTGTAATCCAAACAAAATTAGAAAATGCAAAATTTGCATTGTCTCTTGTAATCCGAATTGGTAAAGGATTCGTTAATCAGAATTAACAGATTCTTCGTTTTATCTGTAGAACAAGACGACATTTTGAGAACACTGAGGGACTATTTTATTATAATGAAAATTGCTGAGTTAATACTTCGCAGTGTTTGAAAATCCTTGCAATTTATTAGCAAAATATTAGAGAAATGTATTTGAATAGTGAGAAGAGGAAGAGGAATAACGCGATCCTAAACCTAAGGGCTTATATGGTGCCAACTCCTAATAGGGGTCGCTTGTTCTTGCAATAAAAAGTATGATGTTCCCATTATACATATACCTTGTGTCCTCTGTGTTATAGTGTCCCTCTGAAGTGCGAACCATTTTCGTCTTTGGCATTAAATGTTGTATGAAAATGGAAGCACTCATTTCATTCGTCCAACCCAGCCCTGGGACGCCGAATATCTTAGGACGGTTCTGGTTCAAATATACAAGGTTGGGTTGAGTTGGATTTATCTGAAGACATTTAACGAAGGCCTCTACCATGGATAATTTCTGAAATAAAGTACTTTACAAGCTGCTTTAGCAACCCCGTGTATTTTAATTCAAGTAAAACTAGAACTAACACTAGACCTAGATGTGGAAAGGTTCGGGTTGACCGTGCGTCTTCAGATGGCTAAGAAAAGTTTTATATCGTTAGATCTAACTCTAGATCTAGAACTAGAGACATTTGGGTTTAGCCGTGCATCTCTCAAGACGGCTAAACAAAAACGATTCTAGTTCTAGATCTACTGTTGATATTAATATTAGCACTCAAGCCATCCTGCACTCTGGCCATCCTTGCACAGGTTATAATAATAAGCATGTCTATGATCATATTTTAGAAAATGATGAAGTGGCGCTCTGTATAGACGTAGGGCAGTGTTCTTCAACCTTTGATATCGCACAAAAATATTTTTTTATGGATCCCTTCATTCAGTGATACACTCAGATTTGATTTTAGGTCATTTTTTTAATGCTTTTTAGTTTCTGCTATAATTCTTTTATCTTCATCAGATCTTGTCATTTTAGGACTGGAATTATAGGCGCAGAATAGACTCGGACATGAGTACTTTTGCATGGAAAACAGATATCTCTAGTTAAACCTTATTCTTGTTGGTAGATAGTATCTGAGGGAGACATGTACTGGGTTTTGTTGTTATACATGGGTTTTTTCAACATGTTATCACTCTTGACACTTATTCTGAGTATTATACAAGAGCTCTAGAAGATATTTGCATCAAACTCAGGTCCATTTTCGAATTTCTATTTGCACTTATTCTACTGAGATCCATCACAGCCCTAACTTTAAATTAAATCGTTTTCTTTTTCATTGCATGTTTCGATCATTTCCTTAAAATTTTAACATAGATGTGTATACATGCGTATGTGTCCCGGATGTTAGGTGCTTTACCAATCGATTTAAGAAATTTAGAAACTCTTAGATACTTATCACTAGTCTCCACCGGCTGTAATAAAACAGACTCCATAATCGTCTTCCTCATGCCAAAAAAAACGCGTGTAATACTAAGAAAAATCAATTGAGAAAATTTAATTTGAACACACTGTATCTTCGAAACGAAGTGTTTGTCGACCTATGTTTATATCTTGTGTTAATTTTAAATGATCTATCGACTGTTAAGGTCCTGCTATAAAGACCTGAGACACTCTGTATATCATTAATTCTAAAACTAGAACTATTCCGGTTTAGTCATGGTACTATTAAAATGTGTTAAAGATATGTTATCTTAAAAACGATTGGAGACATTACCATGAAATAAAATGTATTTTGAAGGAGATTTAATCTAGTTTTGATGTGCCATAAATAATTTCTTAATTTCCGTAAACATCTTTGTTATGATTTTTCGAAATAAATTTTGCATGTTTCCACCAATTGAGTTTTCCTTAAAAAAGTTTGAAATATCATAATTAAGACATGATTAGTGTTCATCAGTAGTTCAACATGATTTTGATGCACTTTTAATCTAGTTTCAGTGTGACATAAACAATTTCTTAATTTTAATAAACCCCGTTGAGAGACGTATTAAAAATATTGCATCTCGTAAACGATTTAATATATTATCATGAAATTAAATGCATTTGCAAGGAGATTTTACCTAATTTTGATCTGCCATCAAAAACGGCCGAAAATAAGTCTATAATACCCTATAATTGTCTAAAATCATCCAAAATTTGTAAAAATCCACCTAAATTTGTATAAAATATATCTATATATAGTTAATAATAAATCATAATAATCATCCAAAATGTGTATAGAATATATCTGTAATAGCTAATAATTGTCTAAAGATGTCTAGAATCATCTAAAACTGTCTTATAAACAGTTCTTCCATCTTCTTCCATGTACTGCAATAACTTAACAGCATAGTACATTATTTCCATAGCATATAATTTTATTTAAGTTTAGTGTGTTGAATGAAATGTATACATAAGCACATTCTAAATGTTTAAAGTGTCTAAAAAGCAGTTAAATTACTTAAAAGGAATTAAAACAAACAAAAATAGTTAGAATACCTGAAGTAGTTAACAATGAGGAGTTGGTTCCTTAACTACTTTTATGCCAGCATAAAATAATCGAGTATAACTACTAACACAACAAAAGTAGCAAAAATATAACTACTTCAACACAAAAAGTAATTGACTACAATGTTAAGTACTTTCGTAGTTAACTACTGCCCAACTCTGACCATAAATAATTTCTTAATTTCCAGAAACATTAATGTTGTAAACTTTAGAATCAAACTCTGAATGTTTACACCAACGAAGTTTCCTTAAGTCTGAATTTAAAAAGGCACATCTTTGAAAGTAATTAAGGCATGATAATTAGATAAACTACATTTTTTAATACATATTTTACCTAGTTTCAATCAATTTTCAAATTCTAGGTCTAGTGTTAATTCTATTTTTGTTAAATGGAAAATATGCAAACGAATGCTAGGTGGCAACTAAAGCTAGAACCAACAATCTAGCATTGAATTGTGTTAGTAACACTTAATAATTTATTCTTTTAATTGCTTTATTGCAGCCTGTAATTTAAATAATAAAAATCAAAACAATCACACCCAAACATTACATAAATTTGAATTAATTATTCTGAAACTATTCCATTATTATTGTTTAAAACCACGGATAAAGTAAAAGTAATAACAAACATAAACATGATTAATCTGATTTGGGTGTAAAATCAGCTGATATAAAGGTCATTGTTTAAATCAACACCTACAAAGAATCACATGTTTTGTCGTCCACCGTGCCGAAAGTCTCACAAACATGATTAATAACTTTAACAAGATTACTCCGGACAAAAACAGAGATGACGTGCATCCTGCAATGTTTATTTTTAGGTGTCATAACGTTTCTACATAGAAAGACTATTTACCACCTACATTATCAGACGATAAAAAAGAAAATTTGCTATTTGGGTGGTATAAAACGTTTATCGCCATCGTAGTTGTCGTAAACGACGGTGTTTTAACTGTTTTTCGAATGACCACCTTCAAGAGCCGACTTCGCGGGTAACTTTCTATCGATTCTCTTTGCTCGCCCACGAGATGTTACGTCATAAGAACCGGAGAAACACACCGGGCTTCGGTAAGCTAAAGGAAGAAAAAAGAAATGCTAGAAGAAAAAGCTTTCGAACGCGGGTCAGGTGCTACGGTAAAAAAAAATTATAACAGCCGGTGTAGGAGCACCATCAGCGGCTGAGCAACAGGTAAAGGTGTTGCGAGTCCGCCCGAAGCTCTTCCGAGAAAAGCCAACGACGTCGTCGTAGTCGTCGTACCTGCGGTGTTCTCCGAAATGGAACCCCGTAATATTTACGTATGGCAAAACAAAAAGAAAGAGGAATCGCCCGGACGAATCGGCAGATGTTGCTGAACCCGCTTGCTATCATCAGGGCAAATTGTTGGTTGATGGGAAAAAGAAGGAAAAAACACAACGATTGTTAAATGGTACCTATATAAGAAGTTTTCGTATAATGTTAAATATGACATGTACAACAATAAATTAATGTAATAATACCAACTCCATATGGCGATACATGGCAACAAAGACAAAATTCTAATACAATAATAACAATAATTGTATTTAGAAATTGAATAGTGACGTAATGCTAAAAATCGGATTCTTAAGATATCATAGTGAACGAATATGTATTGTTTACAAATATGTTTTGTTAGCCTAGAAAGAAATATATACATTATTCTTTAATATTAGTATTAAAGAATAATGTATATATATATATTTTTCTCTCTCTTTGTATTTCTATTTTCTTGGTGGCAATAAATTGTATTGTAATGAAT
Organism: Onthophagus sagittarius; assembly: GCA_036711965.1. Classification (NCBI taxonomy): domain Eukaryota; kingdom Metazoa; phylum Arthropoda; class Insecta; order Coleoptera; family Scarabaeidae; genus Onthophagus; species Onthophagus sagittarius. The sequence continues at coordinate 56,701,596 of JASERS010000002.1, read as the reverse complement.
ATGATGAAGTAATAAGAAGAGAAGATAAGTTTTTTCTTGAGATCAAAACATTACTTGAAAATCTCTATTACTTTTTGAGATAAGAATTATTAAACCCAACCAAAATTTTTATCATTTTATAAGGTTAATAATTTTTGCCAACCTTTAAAAATTCGTTAAAAATCAAATTCTTGGGATATCTGTATGAAACTTTCGCAACGTATACAAAAATATACGTACTTTATTGTGATCGTAAACTGTATTAAAATTTGTAATTGTGTTTGAGTTAGTCATAATTGAGATTTTTTGTGATTTAATAAATTAAACATTTATCGGGTCATATTTCAAAAACAAAATGTGATATCAAGATGAAATAAGAAGGATTTAGGGGTAAATCTAATCCTGTTTTATTGTGTCAAAGATAATTTCCTCTTTGTCTGAAATCCGGATGATACGATTTTTTTAAATAAAGATTTTATCCTGATTGAGAATAAGGCCCATTACTACCATGTTTTAGTTAAATTTATTTTATAGATAAACCCATCTACTAGCCAATCAGAGCGCGTAAAATAGCCGTAACCATGGTAATAATTAAAGACCGGATTTATAGAAAATATGCTTATGCGCAAAATTAAAGGCATTACAAATATATTTAAATATCTTTACGAATCAGTTAAAAATAAGTGAAATAAGACCAGGTTAGTTATGCCTTTTTTGAATTTTCATGCCTATTATTTTTTTTATGCCTATTTAAAGCCTTTTTCCAACTTTTTGGCGTCTTTTCCCAAAAAATTAGTTGAATTATGAAAAAATATTTGGCTGCGCCTCTGTACATTTCCTCGTTGTGCCGTCTGACGTAAGATTCGCGTTTTTCATCGATCCGAATTTAAGCTTTGCAATTCCCCATTGTGCCGTGTCGTCTTACACGGGATTCCCCATATGTGGTTTGACTTGCGTCGAGTCTTCAATTCATTTAGTTCTATTAAAGTTACTCGAGTGACAGTTTGAAGTTCTTGCGTAGTACAATGCCGAAACAAAAGCCAACCGTAGAAGAATGGATTAAAGATTACAAGGAATTGAAATATGAACGCAATCATTTATTTTGCCAAGCCTGTTCAAAAATCGTAAGTATTGATGGAGTTAATCGAGTAAAAACAATTAATTATATTAATTATATTTTTAAATAATGATTAAATTATGTATAATACCAAAGATTTTTAAATATTTAAAACCGAAATTTAAATCTTTTTACGGTAAAAATTGGAAATTATAAAGAATAGCATGTCCCAAAATTCACTAGAAATAAAATTCACTATTGATTCAATGTAGTACTTCGATCACTAAAATTAATAGAATAATATATTGATTGTTTAATAATTATGGAAGATATTATAAAATACTGACGTTATTAAATTACTGTTAACAGATTAATTGTGACAAGAAATACTACATAATTCAGCATGTCAAAACATCATTGCATCAGGAAAAATTAAAACTGACTAAAAGTCAATCCAGAAAACAATAAGCTATAGGTACAGCTATACAATTTGTGGCATCAACATCCGGCTACACTGAACAATCAAAATTCAATTTTGATCTTTGCAAAGCTTTGATAAAAGCAAACATACCAATCCATAAAGTGACAAATAAATATTTCAAAAAGTTATTCAAGAAATAAAAAATATTATTGGAAATAATTATATTTGGATAAGTGTAGACGAAACAACTGATGTATTTGGACGATACGTGGCAAATTTTATACTTGGAGTATTAAGTGATGAAAATTCGTCAAAAAGTTTTCTAATAAGTACCAAAGAATTAAGTAAAACAAATAATAATACGGTAACAAGATTTATTTACGACGAATTAACGCATTTTTTCTTACCGGAGCCGGTACCGAATGATAAAATTTTACTGATGGTGTCAGACGCAGCGGCATACATGGTAAAAGCTGCTAATTTAATTTCAGGCCGTCCTAAAAGAAGTGGAGCTACAAAATAATTTGGCATTTATAAAAAGCAATTACAGTTATATAAGTGAATCTATGAAATCGCTTGAAAACAGGATTTACCTTTAGTGACTGCAGTAGAAATGATTAAAAAGTTTCAAGACAGCACGTATAGCGTACCAGGACATATTGGTCAAATAATTACGAATAAATTTAATGACGTTCTGTGTAAAAATGAAGGATTTGCCACATTACAAAAAATTGCATCAATTTTAAGTGGTGAAATTGTTACTGGATTTATTATGGATCCCGCATTAATTACAAAGTTCAAGTATGCACCAATTACAAGTGTGGACGTGGAGAGAAGTTTTTCGGCTTACAAGAATACGTTAAGTGAGAGAAGACACAACTTCACAATGGAACATTTAGAACAGCATTTAATAATTAGTTGTTTTCGTGATTAGTGGTTTAATAATTATATATGAATGTTTAGTTTAACGATGTATTTTTTAATGAAAACGTTATTAAAATACATTATTAATTAGGTATAGCATTTTTTTCGATTTCTAATTTTTATGCCTTTTTAATGCTTTTGTTGCCAAAATTTCATGCCTTTTCCGTCTTTTTTGTGCCTTTTAATCCGGTCTTTAGTAATAATTCCTTAGATAGTTTAACCAGGAGATGGTAATAACGAGCCTAGGAACTTTAAAATATCATATCTCAAAAACTAATTGAGATATAACTATGAAATATAATGGATTTTATAGTAAATTCAATCAAAAAAATTTTAATGTGTCAAATATAATTTCTTCACTCCCATGCGTACCTATAAGATTGGGTTAATAAAGAATTTGTACTGATGGAGAATAGGAACTTTAAATATAGTCGTATCTTAAATACTAAATGAGGCATACAAATGTATTAAAAAGAATTTTAGAGCAAATTTAATTTTGTTTTATTGTGTTAGAGATAATTTTTTTATTCTCATAAATCCCGATGATATTTTTTAAATGAAGGATTTATTTGGATTGACAATAGAAACGATACGAACTCAAAAATTATTTAAGATATCGCGATGAAATAAAAATGATTTTACAGTAAATTTAATCTTGTTTTAACGTGTCAAAAATAATTTCTTCATTCCCATATATTCCGATAAGATTTTAAATAAAGAATTTATTCTGATTGAGAATAGGAAGTCTGAATCATCGTATTTCAAAAACTAATTGATATAACACGATTAAAGAAAAAGAATTTTGAAACAAATTTAATCCTGTTTTAACCTGTCAATGATAATTCCTCTATTTCCGTAAATCCCATGATACGATTTGTAAATGAAGAATTTATATCGGTTGAATATAGGAACTTTAAAACATTATATCTCAAAAATTAATTGACATATTATGATGAAATAAGAAAGATTTTGTAGTAAATTCAATCATGTTTCTAACGTATTAAATATAATTTCCGCACTCCAATACGTACGCATGATAAGATTGGGTTAATGCAGAATTTGTACTGATGTAGAATAGGAACTTTAAACCGTCGTATCTCAAAAACTAAATGAGGCATTAATACTTAAAAAAGAATTTTAGAGCAAACTTAATCCTGTTTTAACATATCAAAGATAATTTCTTTAATAACATAAATACTAATAGTTTTTAAATGAAGAATTTATCTCGATTGAGAATACGAACATTATATTTTAAAAATTATTTGAGATATCACGATTAACTAAAAATAAAACAAATTTAAATTAAATTTCCTGTGTTAACCTATCAAGGAAAATGGAATGAAGAAATCTTCATTCCCGTAAATCCCATGATACCATTTTTAAATAAAGAATTTATATCTGTTGAATATAGGAACTTTAAAACATCGTATCTCAAAAACTAATTGAGATATCACGATAAAATAAAAAAGATTTCAGAGGAAATCTAATCCTGTTTTATCGTGTCAAAGCTAATTTCTTCATTCCCATAAAATCCAATGATACGATTTTTAAAAGAAGAATTTATTTAGTATAGGAATAAGAACTTTAAAATGTTAGATCTCATAAATTAATTGAGATATTACTATGAAACAAAAATGATTTTAACGAAAACTTAATATTGTTTTAATGTGTCAAATATAATTTCTTCACCTCCATAAATTCCGATGCTACGATTTATTAAATGAAAAATTGACACTAATTGGAGATTAAGAATTTATAGTATAGGAACTATAAAACATCATATCACAAAAACTAATTGAGATATCACGATGAAATAAAAAGATTTTAGAAGAAATTTAATCCTGTTTTAACTTATCAAAGCTAATTTCTTCATTCCCATAAAATCCAATGATGTTATCATCCGATGATTTTTAAAAGAAGAATTTATATGCAATTAGAGTAAGAACTTTAATTGAGATATTACTATGAAATAAAAATGATTTTAATGAAAACTTAATACTGTTTTAACATGTCAAATATAATTTCTTCATCTCTATAAATTCCGATGCTACGATTTATTAAACGACAAATTTACACTAATTGGAGAATAATAATTTATACTGATTGGGACAAGAACTGCAAAGCATTTTATCTCAAAAACTAATTGAGATGTCACGATGAAATAAAATTTATTTTAGAACAAATTTAATCCTGTTTTATCTTGTCGAATATAATTTCTTCATTCCCATAACTTTCAATGATATGATTTATTAAGTGAAAAATTTACAGTAATTCGAGAATACGAATTTATACTCATTGGGAATAGGAACTTGATAGCATCGTATGATCAGAACTAATTGAGATATCACGATGAAATAAAATGTATTTTAGAACAAATTTAATCCTGTTTTAACTTATCAAATATAGTTTCTTCATTCCCATGATTTTGAATGATACGATTTTTTTTAATGAAGTTTAAATCAATCGAGATAGGAACTTTAAAGCATCGTATCTCAAGAACTAATTGAGATATCACGATAGAATAAAATGTATTTAAGAACAAATTTAATCCTGTTTTAGCTTATCAAATATGTTTTTTCATTCCCATAAATCCCTATAATACGATTATTAAAATGAAGAGTTTAAATTAATTGAAATAGCAACTTTAAAACAACGGATCTCAAAAACTAATTGAGATATCACGATGAAATAAAATGTATTTTAGAACAAATTTAATCCTGTTTTATCTTGTCAAATATATTTTCTTCATTCCCATAACTTCCGATGATACGATTTATTAAATGAAAAATTTACACTAATTGGAGAATACGAATTTATACTGATTAGGAATAGGAACTTTATAGCATCGTATCTCAAAATCTAATTGAGATATCACGATGAAATAGAATGTATTTTAGAACAAATTTAATCCTGTTTTAATTTATCAAATATAATTTCTTCATTCCCATAATTTCGAATGATATGATTTTTTTTTAATGGAGAATTTAAATCGATCGAGATAGGAACTTTAATGCATTGTATCTCAAAAATTAATTGAGATATTGTGATGAAATAAAATGTATTTTAGAACAAATTTAATCCTGTTCTATATTGTCAAATATAATTTCTGTATTCCCGTAACTTCTGATAACATGATGTACTAAATGAAAAATTTACACTAATTGAAGAATACGAATTTATACTGATTGGGAATAAGATCTTTATAACATCGTATGTCAAAAACTAATTGCGATATCACGATGAAATAAAATGTATTTTAGAACAAATTTAATCATGTTTTCAAATACAACTTCTTCATTTAAATAACTTCCGATGATATGATTTTTTTAAATGGATTGATAGGAACATCGTATCTCAATAACTAATTGAGATATCACGATGAAAAAAAAAAATGATTTTATACAAATTTAATATTGTTTTAATGTGTCGAAGGTAATTTCTTCATTCCTATAAATTCCGATATGATTTGATTTTATTAAGAATTTAGACTGATGGGGAATAGGACGTTTGAATCACCCTATGTCAAAAGTTAATTGATACAACACCATTAAATAAACAAGATTTTAATACAAATTTAATCCTGTTTTAACCTGTCATGGGTAATTTCTTCATTCCCGTAAATCTCGATGATACGATTTTTAAATGAATTAATATCGATTGAATATGGGAACTTTAAAACATCATATCCCAAAAATTAATTGATATATCACGATATACGACGAATAGGAATTTTAAATATAGTCGTATCTCATATACTAAATGAGACGTACAAATGTAATAAAAAAGATTTTGAATCAAATTTAATCCTGTTTTAACCTGTCTTAGGTAAATTCCTCATTCCATTAAATCCCGATGATAGGATTTTTAACTGAAGAATTTAAATCGATTAATTGAGATATCATGATGAAATAAAAAAAGATTTTAGAGGAAATGTAATCCTGTTTTAACGCATCAAATATAATTGCTTCAATTCCATAAATTCCGATAATTTATTTCTTAAATGAAGAATTAATATCGATTGAGAATAAGAACTTTTAAATATCAGATCTATTAAATATAAAGGATCTTAAAACAAATTTAATCCTGTTTTAATCTGTCAATGATAATTTCTTCATTCCCGTAAATCCTGATGATACGATTTCTAAATAAATCTACACTCAGCAGCAGAAGTCTGCGTACAAAAAACTTGTAATACTTTAATTGAAAAAATAAGAGTCATAATCTAATGTGATAAACTTGATTTTTTTTTATTTTGTATATTAACTACATATAATTCTATTAACAAAATATGCTTCAACAAAACAGAAACAGTAGTTACAGAAAAAAATCAAAACTAAAAATTTTACAAATAACGGGTATGCAAAAATCTGCGTACAAGTCAGGACAGTATTTATAAAAAATTCATAAATGAGATCATTGTTTTTATATTAATATGAGGTCGGATAACCTTTACGTTTAATGACCTCCCTTAAACGTTTAGGCATGGAGTGCACTAATTTCTTCGTTTCGTCCGAACTGATTTTAGCCCATTCCTCAATCATAACATTTTTTAACGTTTCCTTCGACGTTATGTTGTGTTGCCGAATCCTGCGTTCCAGTAAATCCCAGAGGTGTTCGATGGGATTCAAGTCCGGCGATTGTGGAGGTGTTTTAAGTTGCTTTGGGGTACTGTATAGTAGCCAAAGCTTAGTGTTGTGGACGCAATGTTTGGGGTCATTATCTTGTTGAAAAAAGTATTCGGATCTATATACATTTTATGGTCCATTGTCGATGTTATGAAAACCAACCTTCCCACCCCTTTGGTGCACATACACCCCCAAACCATAACTCCACCACCTCCGTGTTTTACAGTCGCTTTCAAATTTTCGGGATTAAGGGCAGTATTAGGTTTTCTCCATACAAGTTGTTTACCCTTAATGCCGAAAATGCAAAATTTGCTCTCATCTGTAAAGAGAACTTTCTCCCAGAATTCAATGGGCTTGTCTAAGAGTTTTTTTGGCAAAGGCGATCCGCTTCTGACGATTGACCTCTGACACAAATGGCTTTTTTCGTGCAACGCGACTGTGATAGTTAGCTTTTTTTCCCGTCAGCCTAGGTTCTTTTCTAACCTGCTGTACAATTTTTCGCTTCTCTCGGTTTGTTAAAAGGGGTGGTCTACCAGATCGCGGACGTGAGAGGTAATCTTCAGTGTCTTTATAATTATTAATTACTCTTTGAATGGAAGAGTGTGACCTGCCGACAGTTTCTCCTATTTTTCGAAAAGATTTTCCCTCTTTCCATAACTTTACAATAATTTTTCTCTCTCCCAATTCAATTTCCTTTCCTTTCGTGTCCATTCTAACTTTTAGCTTCTAAGCCTCTGCTAATATAATTGACACCGATTATCTTTTATTTAAATCGGAAAGCGTACATCGCCAACTACGTATTTAAGTAAATAAGTATATTTTGGAGAAGGCGTCTTTATTTGTACGCAAATTTTTGCATACGCATTTTTTGGAGAATTTTTAATTTTAATTGTTTTTGTATCTAATATTTCTGTTTTATTAATGCATATTTTGTTAATAGAATTATATGTAGTTAATACACAAAATAAAAAAAAATTGAAGTTTATCACATTAGATCATGACACTTATTTTTTCAGTTAAAGTGTTAGAAGTTTTTTGTACGCAGACTTCTGCTGCTAAGTGTATATTAATTAAGTATAGGAACTCATAAATTCCGATTATACGATTTAAAATAAAAAATTTACACTAATTAGAATATAAGAATTTATATTGATTGGGAATAGGAAAAAATTGAAAAAAACCAATTGAGATATCACGATGAAATAAAATGTATTTTAGAACAAATTTAATCCCGCTTTAACTTGACAAATATGATTTCTTCATTCCCATAAATCCCGATAATACGATTTAACTTTAAAACATCGTATCTCAAAAAGTAATTGAGATATCAGGATAAAATAAAAAATATTTTGTCGCAAATTTAATTGTTAAAAATTGTTTTCATCTCCCATAAATTTTCTCATTATAATTATTACTAATCAAGGCCAAACTTTCAATCAACATATTTAGTGCAAGACTAAACATCAAGAACTAAACGGTGTTGTTGTAATATAACAATGCGCCATATGACTCATTGCAATTTCAATAAACAATTTTTTGGCCCCTCACTCTCCTTATTCGTCTGATTTTAATTGATTTCATTTGTAGTCGATTAAATTGAGAATATATGATAAAATTGGTTATTTTTAACGAGATCATTAATTAGTTAATTTAAATTTATAAATAATTCATTTACACAACATTATTAAATATTAAAAAGTTTTATCGATATCCATCAAAATTTCACGCTTTATTATAACCATTAAAAAAGATTATTAATTTTTTTCTCGAGAATAACATGAAAAAAAAATCGTATAATATAACGATAAAACATTCATAGAACGTTTCCAACATAATTCATCTGGATAGCGTTGGAATTCCTTCGGATCGTAGTGAGCCGGAGCTAATACAGTTGAACTGTCAAATCTATCGGGGGCCTCTCTAACTCCAACAAAAATAAACGCCCGAGGCCAACACGAAGTCGAAGCCGAAAAACACAAAAATAACCGTTGACATAACGCGAAATCCGTCGTCGTCGTTGTCCGGCGCTGCCGTATTTCAGAGAAAATCAAAACGCTAAGATTCATCTCTTTTCAGAGTGTGGAACGCCACAACTGAGGAGAGGAGAAACGACAATGTTGAGATGCAAGACAAGGACACAGCCACATGAGGATATACACAGTAGATAGACTGGGGAGGACAGAGACGAGGCAGACGGTGTTTGACGCCAAGTGATAGTCGACGAGGCGCCAATAGAAGTACAAAGCCGTGCAAAAAACTCGTACAGATCACGCGGATAACATCTTAAGAAAAATGGAATCAAAGGAAGCTACGAATCGAACAATAAAAAGAGTATAGATAATTTGTTAGGTCTTACGTGAAAATCCAGGAGGAGGTGGTAAAGGTGATTCCAGCGTTAACTTGATCATTGTTTACGTTGCACAGATGACGACGAACCGGACGTCCACCATTCTTCACCTCTTCCCGGGAGGAATTCCATCGGTCGGGAGGAGGGGAGATGAAATTGGTATCGCAAATAATGACGCACTGATACTTATTAATTAATAATTATGATTTTAGAGTTAGCTCAGTCTTCTTGGTTGGGTAACAAACACACAGCTTGGCACAAATCGGTTAGACGCGTTGTTGCACTGGCTCGACGTTTGTATTTTGTATCGCGCGACGTTCGTCGTCAGTCACTTATTATCGAAAAATTCGCGATGGACCAGATTAGTATCTGTCCGGGATACTGCGGGGGTACCCTACGTAAATATGATATGCTGGCTCTGCTACAACGGCGCCATGTTTACTCGCGCCGTCCTTGTCTTCCTCGGCCGATTGTGGATGACTCGACTAGCACACACCGCACGCACACGCGATCACCGGCCAGCGTAGGTATTTCGTTTCATTCTGTGTACGTAGTATATCGGCGCGAGGGAATCGCCTCTCTCGGCCTCCCACTACTTCACCACCACCTCCTCCGCCACCACCCCCCCTTCCACCTCCTTCTGTTACTGCTGCTGGTGCTCTCTACGTACGCCTTCGCTCTCCTCTCTCCACTTAAAAACCCTTTGTATACAGGACCGAACTTTACTTTTTTTCTATTCTACTAATATCCAATTTGTTGTATTTTGAAAACAATCTAAAAATAAAAAATAAAACAATAGATAAAATGAGTCAATAAAAATGCAACAAAAATTAGTCAAATTAATTGGTTCAGAGAATAGAATTGAATTAATTTTAAATGAAAATGAAGATATAGCTAAAGTATCAGTTTAGCTTAAATATCGCAAGAACTAAGATAATATAGAAGAGTAATGAAAATAAGAAAAACTGATCAAAATAGATTTAAAAAAGACAGATTATATTTTTAAAGATAGATTTCAAAATAGATTATAGCTTTATTTGGTTCTTTTTGTATTAATACAGGGTGTCTCACGTAACTGGTTCATTAGAACTTTTTTAGGTTACACTATTCGTAGAGGCTTGAAATTTTGGTATCATGGGTTGTTCATTCCAATCTATTAATCTAAAATATTTTCAAGATGGCCACCACTTCCGGTCTACCGGAAGTAGACCCCAACTTCGTTATTTTAAATGGAATGCTATAGTTTTTATTACACCACTCAATTACACGTAAGAATAATGTAAATATTCTTGAAATATGATGACTATTTCAATAGTCATCATATTTGAAATATGTTGACTTTGATAACAGTTGTTGGTACCTATCGTTTTTTGTTTTCGAGTTATTTTGATTTTAAGTGTTTTTTGGCAAATATCACCATGGTCTTTATATGCCCATATCTCAGCCAACGTTAATTCAAAAACGTTTTGCATTGGTACAATAACTCGTCATATGCTGTTAAATAGATTGTCACTTGTACCATCACAATGTACCTTATACAGCGTGGTCAAAAATTGAATTACCATTTCGCTGTATTCAATTGCGAGAAAGTCGAAAATTTTAAATAGAACGCACCATATCCTTTTAGCCCATCTAAACGGGAATTTAACTCTCTACAAATTATCTATAAATATTGCTATACCTATTTATTATAGTTTTCTTCATATTGAGTATTTTATCAAACTCCTACACAAAATGCTGGAAGCCGGTCGTGTTTTTAGTAGAAGGCTATGATATTTTTATAGTTTATTGTTTAATTTATTTAAATTATCATTGGTATTATTTCTAGAATGATCTGCGATTGAATAAACTTGAGTTTGTTAGCTTTTATTTGCCAAAAATAACCAGCAGAAGAACGCATAAATGAAACAATGAAAAACAATGATATGGCGATATATTCGACGTAATGATGCGCGAGATGTTCCGAGAGAGTTCAGTTTATTTATTTACGGTGCTTTTTTGTAAAATATTATTCATCTAAATCAACCAAAGCACCTCTTACCGAAGAATTTGGTAAAGCAATAAAATATGACAAAACATTTATTCTATTATCTTAAGCTGCTGGTGATAGAAATTTATGTTTTCTTGTTATTTTGATCTTTCCAAAACTAAGAGATAAATATCTTATCCTATCCAAAACTTTATTACACCCGCCATGAATATAAGACGAATTTAAAATGTTGGCGTGGGAATAATTCGCCATGATATTCAAAGACATTAACAGCAGTAAGTGATGACACAACTAAGTAATGACAACAATAACATAAATATGGTTGAAAAGCTATCAAAACTCCATGGCTTTCTAACATAAAAACAAGAAGCTTCCAGCATTGCATGCGTCCATTAATTTCCAAATATGAGGGCAACTACAACAAATAGGCGCACGAAAGTATCTAAATAGTTTGTAGAGAATTAAATTCCCATAATTTATTTTTGTAATTTTCAGTTTTTCATTCTTTTATGTCATTGATTTTAATTTTTATCATTAAATTGTTATTTTTCATTGTTTCATTTATTCGGTTTTCTTTTGGTTCTTTTTGGTAAATTACTAGCAATCTAAAGTTTATACAATCACAGTTCATTGTAGAAATAATACTAATAATAATTTAAATAAATTAAACAAAAAACTGTCAAACTGTCATTGCCTTCTACCTAAAACACAGACGATTTCTAGCATTTTACCTATGATTTTGATAAATTCCTCAATAGCAAGAAAACTATAATAAATAGGTATAGGAATATTTATAGATAATTTGTAGAGAATCAAATTTCCTTTCTGAAGGATAGATTTTCAGGGTATGAAAATATGGGGCGTTCCATTTAAAATTTTCGACTTTCACGCAATTGAATACAGAGAAACGGTAACTCAATTTTTAACCAGCCTGTATAAGATATACTGAATAACAAATGACAATCTATTTAGCAGCATATGAAGAGTTATCGCACCAATGCAAAACATTTTTGAATTAATGTTGGCTGAGATATGGGCTTGTAAAGAGCATGGTGATATTTGCCAAAAAACACTTAAAATCAAAATAACTCGAAATCAAAAAACGGTAGGCACCAACAACTGTTATCAAAGTCAACATATTTTCTTATGTATAATTGAATGGTGTAATAAAAACTATAGCATTCTATTTAAAATAACGAAGTTGAAGTCTACTTCCGGTAGACCGGAAGTGGCGGCCATCTTGAAAATATTTTAGATTAATAGATTGGAATGAACAACCCATGTTACATAAATTTCAAGCCTCTACGAATAGTGGAACCTAAAAAAGTTTTAATGAACCAGTTACGTGAGACACCCTGTATAATTAGTACTAATTGAAGGTAATTACCTAAGATAATATGAAAGGTTGATGTTGATTAAAATGATCAGGGCAGAAACTAGAAGAGAAAGTCTAGGTACACAGAAAACTTGTGATAAAGATTAAGGGAGATAATGTTAAGGGCGATAGTATTAACTCCTAAATATATGCGTGATTTCCGGAAAGCTAATTTTTTTGGTATTTATCGAGACTTAAGTACTACTGACTTTTCCTTCTTAAGTTCATTTCAAAATGTGAATGACGCTGTAGATGCATTCTATAACATACTTAATGAAATAATTGGAAAGTATACACCAATGAGAAGGGTTTGTTCTAGGAAATATCCTGTTTGGTTCGACCATGATATAATAAAAAGCATTAAACTTAAAAACTTTCACCACAAATTTAGAATCGTTTCTGCATACCATATGGGTAAATTTAAGGAGTTAAGAGCTACCATAAAGCATGACACTGGCATAGGATATAATAATTACGCGGCCAGGGTGGAGCAAAATATTAAGAATGAGCCACATACTTTCTGGAATTTCATTTCTAATAAAAAAAGAAATTTAAACGAAGCAACGTGATTTCAACAACATGGTGTAACACTTTCTTCTGCAGAAAATATAAGTATGGCATTTGGTGAATATTTCAGTTCTGTTTTTGATAATGTTTCTGCTTATATGCTTAATAAACATGATGAATACCTTCAGAAAAGTTCGTTGAACATGTTTACAATTAATGCCATTTCGAATAATGAAATATTGGAAGCAATAGGAAGATTAAAGCCAAAAAAGGCACAAGGATCAGATAATATACCCCCTAACATCATAAAAGATTGCAAAGAGTTTTCTGTATTGCCTCTCTCTATTATCTTTAATATAACCATTTCCACTTGTACGTTTCCTTTACAGTGGAAGTGGGCAAAGGTTGTACCTATACATAAGCCTGGTTCTGTGAGTGACATTGCCAATTACAGATCAATTTCAATAATATCATGTTTTGCAAAAGTCTTCGAAAGCATTATATATATTAGAATATTTAATCACGTTAAGGAGACGTTACATGTTAACCAGCATGGATTTGTGCCCAATAGATCTGTAGAAGCAAACTTAATTACTTTGAATGAATATGTTACTTCTGAATTTGATAGAAAAGGTCAGGTTGACGTTATATATACCGACTTTTCCAAAGCGTTCGATAAAGTGAATCACGATGTACTTTTGGATAAGTTAGCTTTGTATGGTTATTCTAGAGAAACATTAAATTTTTTTGTATCTTATCTGACGAATAGACATTTCTACGTCAGTTACAAAAATAGTGAGTCGCAAAAATTTAAAATAAACTGTGGCGTTCCGCAAGGAAGTAAGTTTACTTTTCTTGTTGTTTATTAATGACTTGCCGTCCATTATAAAGGAGTCTGAATGCCTACTGTTTGCTGACGACTTAAAACTTTGAAGTGTATGTAATGAAATGATTGTGTATGTCTACAGTCAGATCTTAGAAGACTAATGACTTGGTGCGATGAGAATAGACTCCACCTTAATGAAGAAAAATGTGAAAAAATTACTTTTACATTAAATAAAGTACCGATTGTTTTTGAGTATTACATCAATAACCATAAACTGAAAAACGTTGCACGGAAGAAGGATTTAGGGGTAATATATACACAGAGCTTTAACTTTGATGACCATGTGAGCTACAACTGCATCAGCACTAAGGTTGTTAGGATTTATTATAAGAAATTGTCACTCCTTTTCCAATATTGACACCATGAAGTATCTGTATAACTCATTAATCAGATCAAAATTGGAATATGCTGTTGTGGTATGGGACCCTGGAACAGCCTATCATTCGCATATAATTGAAACAGTACAAAATAAATTTATTAAATATATTTTCTACAAAAAATACAATAGATTTATTGGTTTTCAATCCTACGAATTCGCTCGTAGAGGTTTTGATATGACAAAATTATCGGTCAGACGGTGGGTGATAAGTAAAGACCGGATTTATAGAAAATATGCTTATGCTCAAAATTAAAGGCATTACAAATATATTTAAATATCTTTACGAATCAGTTAAAAATAAGTGAAATAAGACCAACCTGGTCTTTGTTAGTTGTTGTGTAAGTTATGCTTTTTTTGCCTTTTTTGAATTTTCATGCCTATTTAAAGCCTTTTTCCAACTTTTTGGCGTCTTTTCCCCAAAAATTGGTTGAATTATGAAAAAATATTTCGCTGCGCCTCTGTACATTTCCTCGTTTTGCCGTCTGACGTAAAGATCCGCGTTTTCCATCGATCCGAATTTAAGCTTTGAAATTCCCCGTTGTGCCGTGTCGTCTTACACGGGATTCCCCGTATGTGGTTTGACTTGCGTCGAGTCTTCAATTCATTTAGTTGTATTAAAGTTACTCGAGTGACAGTTTGAAGTTATTGCGTAGTACAATGCCGAAACAAAAGCCAACCGTAGAAGAATGGATTAAAGATTACAAGGAATTGAAATATGAACGCAATCGTTCATATTTCTTAATCGAGTAAAAACAATTAATTATATTAATTATATTTTTAAATAATGATTAAATTATGTGTAATACCAAAGATTTTTAAACATTTAAAACCGAAATTTAAATCTTTTTACGGTAAAAATTGGAAATTATAAAGAATAGCATGTCCCGAAATTCACTAGAAATAAAATTCACTATTGATTCAATGTAGTACTTCGATCACTAAAATTAATAGAACAATATACTGATTGTTTAATAATTATGAAAGATATTATAGAATACTGACGTTATTAAATTACTGTTAACAGATTAATTGTGACAAGAAATACTACATAATTCAGCATGTCAAAACATCATTGCATCAGGAAAAATTAAAACTGACTAAAAGTCAATCCAAAAAACAACAAACTATAGTTACAGCTATACAATCTGTGGCATCAACATCCAGCTACACTGAACAGTCAAAATTCAATTTTCTCTTTGCAAAGCTTTGATAAAAGCAAACATACCAATCCATAAAGTGACAAATAAATATTTCAAAACATTTTTACAAACATATTGTACAATGTATATTCCCGATGAAAGCCATCTCCGCAAAAATTATTACTTCAGTCTACAAAGAAGTTATTCAAGAAATAACAAATATTATTGGAAATAATTATATTTGGATAAGTGTAGACGAAACAACTGATGTATGTGGAGGATACGTGGCAAATTTAATACTTGCAGTATTAAGTGATGAAAATTCGTTAAAAAGTTTTCTAATAAGTACCAAAGAATTAAGTAAAACAAATAATAATACGGTAACAAAATTTATTCACGACGAATTAACGCATTTTTTCTTACCGGAGCCGGTAAGAACAATACATGAATACATGGTAAAAGCTGCGTCTAATATGAAGATTTTTTACCCTAATTTAATTTATTGTACTTGCTTAGCACACGGGCTTAATAGAGTAGCAGAAAGTATAAGGTTACAGTTCCCATTAGTTAATAAATTAATAAAAAGCGGTAAACAAATATTTGTTAAAGCCCCTTTAAGGGTAGAATTGTTTAGAGAGAGGTTACCAAATACCCCATTACCACCACAACCAGTTCTAACAAGATGAGGAACATGGCTAGATGCCGCTATATACTACACAAACGCCTTAGATCATTTTAAACAATTAATAAATGAATTTCCGGCTACAAGTAGTAAAGCAATACAAG
Source organism: Onthophagus sagittarius (assembly GCA_036711965.1). Lineage (NCBI taxonomy): Eukaryota > Metazoa > Arthropoda > Insecta > Coleoptera > Scarabaeidae > Onthophagus > Onthophagus sagittarius. Next base: position 56,685,181 of record JASERS010000002.1, on the reverse strand, counting down.
ATTGCCAGGCCGTCCTAAAAGAAGTGAAGCTACAAAATAATTTGGCATTAATAAAAAACAATTACAGTTATATAAGTGAATCTATAAAATCACTTGAAAACAGGATTTACCTTTAGTGACTGCAGTAGAAATGATTAAAAAGTTTCAAGACAGCACGTATAGCGTACCAGGACATATTGGTCAAATAATTACAAATAAATTTAATGACGTTCTGTATAGAAATGAAGGATTTGCCACATTACAAAAAATTGTATCAATTTTAAGTGGTGAAATTGTTACTGGATTTATTATGGTTCCCGCATTAATTACAAAGTTCAAGTATGCACCAATTACAAGTGTGGACGTGGAGAGAAGTTTTTCGGCTTACAAGAATACGTTAAGTGAGAGAAGACACAACTTCACAATGGAACATTTAGAATAACATTTAATAATTAGTTGTTTTTGTGATTAGTTGTTTAATAATTATACAGGGTGTCTCACGTAACTGGTTCATTAGAACTTTACTAGGTTCCACTATTCGTAAAGGCTTGAAATTTTGGTAACATGGGTTGTTCATTTCGATCTATTAATCTAAAATATTTTCAAGATGGCCGCCACTTCCGGTCTACCGGAAGTAGACTTCAACTTCGCTATTTTAAATGGAATGCTATAGTTTTTATTACACCATTCAATTATACATAAGAAAATATGTTGACTTTGATAACAGTTGTTGGTGCCTACCGTTTTTTGTTTTCGAGTTATTTTGATTTTAATTGTTTTTTGGCAAATATCACCATGCTCTTTACAAGCCCATATCTCAGCCAACGTTAACTCAAAAACGTTTTGCATTAATGCGATAACTCTTCATATGCTGCTAAATAGATTGTCACTTGTTGTATCAGTATATCTTATACAGCCTGGTCAAAAATTGAGTTACCGTTTCTCTGTATTCAATTGCGTTAAAGTCGAAAATTTTAAATGGAACGCCCCATATTTTCATACCCTATCAGAAAGGAAATTTAATTCTCTACAAATTATCTATAAATATTCCTATACCTATTTATTATAGTTTTCTTGCTATTGAGGAATTTATCACAATCATAGGTAAAATGCTAGAAACCGTCTGTGTTTTTGTTAGCAGGCCATGACATTTTGACAGTTTTTTGTTTAATTTATTTAAATTATTATTAGCATTATTTCTACAATGAACTGTGATTGAATAAACTTTAGATTGCTAGCTGTAATTTACCAAAAATAACCAAAAGAAAACCGAATAAATGAAACAATGAAAAACAACAATTTAATAATAAAAATTAAAATCAATAACATAAAAGAATGAAAAACTGAAAATTACAAAAATAAATTATGGGAATTTAATTCTCTACAAACTATTTAGATACTTTCCTGCGCCTATTTGTTGTAGTTGCCCTCATATTTGGAAATTAATGGACGCATGCAATGCTGGAAGCTTCTTGTTTTTATGTTAGAAAGCCATGTTTGATAGCTTTTCAACCATATTTATGTTATTTTTGTCATTACTTAGTTGTGTCATCACTTACTGCTGTTAATGTCTTTGAATATCATGGCGAATTATTCCCACGCCAACATTTTAAATTCGTCTTATATTCATGACGGGTGTAATAAAGTTTTGGATAGGATAAGATACGCATCTCTTAGTTTTGGAAAGATCAAAATAACAAGTAAACATAAATTTCTATCACCAGCAGCTTAAGATAATAGAATAAATGTTTTGTCATATTTTATTGCTTTACCAAATTCTTCGATAAGAGGTGCTTCGGTCGATTTAGATGAATAATATTTTACAAAAAAGCACCGTAAATATCATCATTACGTCGAATATTACGCCATATCATTGTTTTTCATTGTTTCATTTATGCGTTCTTCTGCTGGTTATTTTTGGCAAATAAAAGGTAACAAACTCAAGTTTATTCAATCGCAGATCATTCTAGAAATAATACCAATGATAATTTAAATAAATTAAACAATAAACTGTCAAAATATCATAGCCTTCTAATAAAAACACGACCGGCTTCCAGCATTTTGTGTAGGATTTTGATAAAATACTCAATATGAAGAAAACTATAATAAATAGCTATAGCAATATTTATAGATAATTTGTAGAGAATTAAATTCCCGTTTAGATAGGCTAAAAGGATACGGTGCGTTCCATTTAAAATTTTCGACTTTCTCGCAATTGAATACAGCGAAATGGTAATTTAATTTTTGACCACGCTGTATAAGGTACATTGATATAACAAGTATCAATCTATTTAACAGCTTATGACGAGTTATTGTACCAATGCAAAACGTTTTTTAATTAACGTTGGCTGAGATATGGGCTTGTAATGACCATGGTGATATTTGCCAAAAAACACTTAAAATCAAAATAACTCGAAAACAAAAAACGATATGTACCAGCAACTGTTATCAAAGTCAACATATTTTCTTACATGTAATTGAATGGTGTAATAAAAACTATAGCATTCCATTTAAAATAACGAAGTTGAGGTCTACTTCCGGTAGACCGGAAGTGGTGGCCATCTTGAAAATATTTTAGATTAATAGATTGGAATGAACAACCCATGATACCAAAATTTCAAGCCTCTACGAATAGTGTAACCTAAAAAAGTTCTAATGAACCAGTTACGTGAGACACCCTGTATATGAATGTTTAGTTTAACGATGTATTTTTTAATGAAAACGTTATTAAAATACATTATTAATTAGGTATAGCAATTTTTGCGATTTCTAAATTTTATGCCTTTTTAATGCTTTTGTTGCCAAAATTTCATGCCTTTTTAAGTGCCTTTTCCGTCTTTTTTGTGCCTTTTAATTCGGTCTTTAGTGATAAGTCTTAGTTATTTATACAAGATAATAAACAATAAGGTGGATGCTCCATCAATTTTGAGAGGTGTTGGTTTGTACGTCCCTGCATATTCTGGTCGTCCTAGGGCTTTGTTTAGTGTAATGCGTTTCTCTACGGAACTTAAAAGGAATTCACCATTAAATGGAATGGTATCATTATATAATAAACTATCAGAAGAAAACTCACTACCAATATTTTCAGTTTTATACAAGGAGTTTAGAGCTAAATGCTTTGTAGCGCTTGATTGAGTATTGGTTGTATTTACTACTGTATTTTGATATTTGCCGGATTTTAGTATTATTTTTTGAAAAAGGATTTGTTCTATTACTATTAGTTGAAACATGTAATTAGGATTACAACCTGTTTGTTTCAATAAATAAATAAATTAAATTAGTTGCTTGTCTTTACTTGGCTTGGTCTTGAAATGTGCAGAATTACCAACAGAACACGAAAAGTACTAAAAATTCAAGTTTAGCAATGAGAAACAAATGTGTCTTGTTAAAATGTGAGCTAATGTCATAGTGTTCAGAGACTAGAATTGTATGAATGGAAATGAAAATGATGATATAGGTAAAGTAAGTTTCATCAATTTCTAAATATTATAAAAACTAAGAGAATATAGACGAGTATTTTAGAGTATTCTAGAATGCAAATCTAAGATGCTGATCAAAATAGATTACAAAAATAGATTATGGCTATATTGGGATCTATTTGATGGTGTTTGAATTAATATAAAGGAAAAGATGATGTTGATTAAGATGATCGGGGCAGAAACTAGAAGATAAAGTCTAGAGACACAGAAAACTTGTGATAAAGATTAAGGGAGATAATGTTGCTTGTCTTTACTTGGCTTGGTCTTGAAATGTGCAGAATTACTAACAGAACACGAAAAGTACTAAAAATTCAAGTTTGGCAATCAGAAAAATATTTGTTTTGTTAAAATGTGAGCTAATGTAGTAGTATTCAGAGACCAGAATTGAATTAATAGAAATGAAAATTATGATATAACTACATAATTCTAAAGGATGTTGTTGATTAAGATGATCGGGGTGGAAACTAAAAGATGGTCTAGAGTCATAGTAAACTTGTAATAAAGATTGAGGAAGATAATGCTACTCTTTGCTTGGTCTTGAAGTATGCGGAATTACCAACAGAACACGAAATGTACTAAAAATTCAGGTTTGGCAATGAGAAAAACATTTGTCTTTTTAAAATGTGAACTAATGTCGTAGTATTCAGAGACCAGAATTGAATTAATGGAACTGAAAACAATGATATTGTTAAAGTAATTTATCAATTTGTAAATGTTGCATGAATTAATGATGATATAGAAGGGTATTTTCAGCTAATCAAAATAGGTTTAAGAAATATACTATGGCTGTATTGAGATCTATTATTATTATCATCCTTCGATGGAGTTTGAATTAATATAATTAGTACTAAGATAATAATTGAGGTTAACACAAAAGGATGACGTTGATTAAGATGATCGGGGTAGCAACTAGAAGAGAAGATCTTGAGACACAAAAAACTTTTAATAAAGATTGAGGAAGATAATGTTGCTTGTCTTTACTTGGCTTAGTCTTGAAATATGTAGAATTACCAACAGAGCACGAAAAGTACTAAAAATTCAAGTTTGGCAATGAGCAAAAATGTGCTTTGTTTAAATGTGAGTTGATGTCGTAGTACAACGACATCAAGAGCACGAAAACTACACAAAATTCATGTTTGGCAATGAAGGCTTTTTCTCTTCTGATTGTAATCACATAAATAATTCATTTTATATGGAAAAGCTTGCACAGCCCTCCACTTATCCTCCGAATCCAACATTTACTCAATCATGTTTATCCATATTATATCATATTTCCCTATCCTCACACCAACTTCCAAGTTCACATTCACCTCCTTGTATGCTAAATTCCTTACAGTGGAATAGGATATGCTCCGCTGAATCAATTTTTTCAAAGAACCATAAAGGTATGTTTTAAAAATTCCGGTCCCGTCAAAAGCTGCCATTCAACCATTCTTTAATATCCTTCATTAGCATCCTCTTCGAACCCTCATCTTTATCCTATCTCGACTCTCAATGTTTCCAAAAGCTTTTGTCTTTTAACCATTTTACCTTTCCTCACTTCTATGTAGATATTGCTCCTTGCTTGTACCAGGAGATCTATACAAGGTATTCCCGCAATTATCTTCAGAGCATAAGAATCGTTAATTTTCTATTCAAGGAGGTCTCTATATTATTTGTACTGTTGCAGATATTAATCTTCTGCTATTAGTCCTCCAGTTAGGCATCAATCTAAGAATAATATTTGCCATAGATATTGCTTTATTCACAATTTTAGTTACGTGTGTTGTCATGGACATATCTTCGTTTAAGAAAACTCCTTGATATTTAAGACATTTAAATTTGGTACCTTTAACTTTCTCCGTCTCTGCAACAATACCATCTTGGTCTACTTAAGTCCATTGTCCTGAATCAGTGTTGTTACCTATTCTACTACATATGTAGCTTTATCTTAATCTAATTGTATCGTGCCCCTAGCCTTCACCACCAAAGCCAAATCATCAGCATATACATTATACACCATTTAATAATCTAAATCTGTTTTTTAAATTTTTCTTATAGAAGAGATTCCAAAACAACGGACCCAACAACGACTCTTGCGGAATGTCACAAATCATCTTATATCTCTTACCATTGGGCGCAATTATGTCTGATAAATAACTTTTTATCATACATATCAGATATTAATTATTTCAATCCATTGCGCTGAATTAAACGCATTTTCAATCTCAAGTATAATCAAAACACACACTTTCCTATGACTCAAATATCATTCTTTAATTTTATCTATAATTTTTACAACCTTTTCTATCGCCTGAATAGTAGACCTACCTATCGAAAAACAAATTGATTTTTATGTAATAGCCCTAGATTATCCGCTTATTTGTATACGATTTTTTAACAATCTTTCTAGTAATTTTCCCATACTATCTAGTAAGCATATCGGACTATATAATACTTGTACTTCCGGTTCTTTCATCTTTTCAATTAGTCATAATTTTCAAAAATCCCTTCCTTTAACAATAATTATGTGTATCCAAAATTCTTCTATATATTTTCCCACTAAAACCTTAAGAACATCCGAAGAAATACCATTTGGCCCAGAAGCTTTTTTACTATCTAATTTAGAAACTGCCAACACATATTCTTCTTTTTGAAATAGAGGTATTTCTGTTACGTTTCTAATTATCTCCCAAACGACTTCTTTATGCTTCGGAAATAGTTTTTCTATTTGTTTCTATTTATCTACTGTATCGTCATCAATATATGTTCTATTTTTGATAGAAATGTTTTCATAATAATTTTGTATGTTTTACCACAATCCTCACAAAGTTCAACCCATTTCTGTTTGTTGCTACACGCAATTAATTTTTGTAATTTTCTTCTAATTATTTTAAGATTTTCTAACAATTCAAGAACTTCTTCATTTTGATCCCCATATTTTTTTTTTGCTACGCGTAAGTAGTCTTCGATCTGTATTATATTCTTTTCTTCAAGTCAACCAAACACAACGCAACCCAACCCATAGATAAGAGAGCTAGATAAGCTGCTCATGTAATTAAAATAGGAAAAGAGAGAAACCGTAAACGACGAATCAATGGAAGCAGTGGAAGATCGGAGTGAGAGCGAGAGGTCTTGAACATCGGTTGATGATCAAATGGAAGGAAACAATCCTCCGAAACGGTAAGAAGATGACAGAAAGAAGCAAAAACTCTATCTAGCAGAATCTCATACAATTTAATCCAACTGAACTCAATCTAACCAGACTAAACTTAAATCAAACTAACTCAACTTGCCGTACAATTTTAATTAATTATCAGATTTATCATAGAACTTTAGTCTATAAAATGAGCTGCTCATGTGATCAGAATAGGAGAATAGGGAATGTCTAAGCGAAGGTAACCGAGGATGAAGAATGTAACCAAATATGATCTGGGTCAATATTGGGAAGAGAGAAACCAAGACTCGACTCAGCTAAATCTCATAATTTACTCCAATCAAACTCAATCTAATCAGACTTAACTAAGACTAAACCTACCCAACCCAACCAAACTTGTACAATTTTAGTTAGCATTATCTCATATATTATCACACACCTGTACTTAATTTGAGGTACTTATGTGATAAGAATAGAGAAGAAAATGCCTAAGCGAGTAATCGGTAGAAAGAAGCAAATGGAATGAAGGCGACTGGAAACCTAATGTGATGATCTCACAAGCTGGAAGAGACATACCAAGGTTTGACTCAGTCGAATCTCATATAACTCAATCAAACCAAACTCAGTCAGCAAGACCAAGCCAACTCTGTTAATGCATTACGCATAGATACGAATATGTCTAAAAAAAGTCAATTTTCACCTTTGATTGCCATAACATTTATAAAAATTGTTCTAATAAGAATAGTCCATTGAGTTATAAGTAACAAGTTATAACTCAGCTAATGAGCTAGGAGTAACGTGAGAATCAAAAATGTTTGAGGAGAAAGTAATTTTTGTTACTCCTATTTACAAATCTAGATTTTTCTCTTTCAGAATAAAGATTATCTGAATTTAGATCAAGCCATGAGAAGATTATTACAAAATTCCGCCATTAAAATAACCGTAATTTATTTGAATGGGTTGGAAATACACATATTAAAATGATACGGTACGAGCATGTAAAAAAGTAATGATTCTAAAGCCAATCCTGTAATTTTAAGCACACGGCCGTTCCGATGAAAACTTTCAAACCTGTTCATCGTTCGTTCTCTCTCTGCCTTTGGAGTTACCTATCGAGCCGACAGAAGGCGGCCGTTCGCGACCCGATCGGGCGGGTTCAAAGTCCAGAGCTCGATGTAAAACGAAATGAACGAACGAACCGCGCGGCTACTTTAGCTGATGCTTTAGCTCCTTTAGCTGCGTGCTGCCACGGACGGACACTTTTCAAAATTGCATTACGACGTACGTCGAATCTCCCAGTATAAATCTGCTTGTGTATAGTCAGCCACCGTCAAAGACGTCAGATAAAACGACCGATCACCAATCGAGAAGGCCGCTAACTGTTTTATACAAGCTTCGGCCTCCTACGACCCGATTGCTCCAAGTGAAAACAACTGATAAGCGGACGTTTTATCGAAACAGACTCGATCCGTGGAGACTGGTGATCGTCGTCGTCTGTAAATGCAGACGATATAATAAAGACAGTCAGACGGTGAGACTGTAAAGAAATTATTTTTGAAACGCGTTTCGACGTCGTCGGAGGCGTCGTTTTACCTATTGCTTGGCTAAAAATAGAAACGTCTGTATGAAGTAACGCGGTGCCGTTTCGCAGAAAAGAACGCCGTGCGTTGGAACGACATCGAATGGACAGGATTCCCGTAGCCTTTCCTCCTCTTTCCCCTCACCTCTCGCTTCATGGCTCTTTTTGAAGGCTCCGCTCAGACGGAATTTCCTACTCTATTCTGTTTTCGCCACTGGAGGAACTCAACAGTCCTCTACTTTCAAACAGATGTGTACTAGCCTTTTTTACCTAACTCAAAAAATAATTACAAAAAATTCAAGATTTATATCTTTGACGATTCTTTGTGGATTATTATCACAAGTATTTTAATATCTTTCGGTTAACACTATAAGTTGTTTTTAAAACTTGTTAATTGGTTCCAATGATTCCAATTGTTGAGTCATAGCTTTCAATCAATTTTCTTCCTTACTGATATATTAACAAAATTCTGACCTTAATTGTCAGTCTGCTAGGAAAGGACAATAATTTTGCAATAAAGTTTATAGCTCTACTGGATTTTATTTGGTAAAAGTCAAGAATAATTGTTAAACAGGAGCAAGTAATTAGATGGAAGGATGTTTCGGATTCAAGATTTGAAGAAAACATGTACAACCCAACCTTTTTTTTCGGGAGGTTGAGGAAAAATCTGCTGCTAGACACTAGGCCTAAGATCTTAAGGAGCCTGATAGTGACTGGTTCGAGTCCATCTGTGGGTTTAAAAAAACCCTTTCCTCAAATACTTTTCGGAAAATCTGAAATACGCTGTCGGGCTTTATCTATTAGCTCTCCACATTGGTCCACATCTGTCATCATTCCACTCCGCCTGTTATCCTTCCTTGTACTTTCTCCTTCTGAATAGCAAACAAGACTCACATGAAAGCTTTTTGCAATGCATCACTCTTAATACATTCCAGGAATGAGGAATCGCACGAACCCCCCTGTTTCCACCCAACATCATCTTCTCATCTCCTTTTGGCAGCCATAACCAAATCAACCCAAACCAAATCAACAAACCCAACCTAACCCAACTTACTTATCAATAGCCGTAGATGACATGAAATGATGATGTTGGTTTAGGTAATCAAGGGCAGAAACTGAAATATCACCGAATACAGTAAAAGCTTGAGACAAGGGTTGAGGAAGATACCTAGAGAACACGAGAAGTACTTAAAATATTACACTTGGGTTGGTCTTGAAATGTACAGAATAAGAAAAGTACTTGAAATTCAATTTTGGCAATGAAAAAAAATTGGCTTGTTGTACATAGAATACAATCCATCCCATACAATCCAACCCAAACCAAATCGATCAACTCAACCTAACTCAACCCAACCCAACATACTTACTGAATAGCTGTGGATGACATGAAAGAATGATGTTGGTTTAGGAAACAGCGAAAACTTGAGATAAAGGTTGAGGGAGATAACTCTACACTTGGCTTGATGTTGAAATGTGTCGAATAACCTAGAGAACACAAGAAGTACTAAAACTTCAAATTTGGCAATGAGAAAAAGTTGGCCCTGAAATGTACACAATTACCTACAGAACAAGAAAAGTACTTGAAATTCAATTTTGGTAATGAAAAAAAAAAATGTTGGCACTAGCTTTAGTCTTGAAAGGTGCTGAATTACCTTCAAAACTAAAAAATCTTTAAAATTCAAATTTGGCAATGGCAAAACAAATTGTCTTGTTGAAATTAGTTTTTTAGTAAACAGAATTACCTACAGAACACGAGAAATACTTAAAACTCAATTATGGCAATGAGAAAAAAATTTGTCTTATTGAAATATCTTTTAATCAATTTTGAAATATTTTTTCTATGTATTAAAAAACCGAAATTTTGTTCATTACGTTCCTGTAACCCATTAAACACAACCCAACAGAGCGAACGGAGCCAGAAAGACGGAATCTCCTCACGTAGTTGTCCACGTGTTAGTGCCATAGATACATATGGGGACGAGAGCGAGGCGAGTCCGGGCGAGTTCCACTCCACCGGTAGACACTTGTCCTTCTTTTACATAACAGGTTATCTTGCCATCCTTCTCTCGGAATCTCCCTTTCGGCCTTGTCTCTTCGGCACGGCCCACGAAAGCCGTTTCACCTAAACCTACCCGCCATTCGATATTGCGAATATTTTACGATTCTCTCTCACTCCTTCTCTCGCTTCTTTCACAGTTTGTTCATAACTGTTGTTCGAAAAGTTTATCATCAAATCTATTAAAACATTTTGCGATTTTTAAATTAATAATAATAAGAAGAAACACTAGAAAAGATGGAATGAAGGACGAAGTTCTTTTTATTGGAATTTAAATCCGGTTATTATTTTTCTAAGAAAAAGCTATTAATTTTTATCTTTTATTCATAGTAAAGAAAAAAGGAAAGAAAAATTGAATCATTTAAACCACAAAAACCTTTTCAATAATAGAAACTAAATTAAGAGATGTTTTTTATTTTGTATTTCCGGGAAGTTTAATTTCTTTCTTCGACTCCAGATCAGATTATTTTGTTGCGTCATATTCTCTGAATCATATCATTAAAATTCGCAGAACCCAATAGCTTTCATTTTTGATTGTTTTATACACATTTTATTTATGTCTACATTAAAATTAAATAAATCGGCTTATTTACGCTTAGTATTTCTGTTAAAAAACTTTCTATTTCCTCGATAAACGTTTTTCCCCAAGCGATGAGCTGCTTTCGAAGTATTACGTTATCCGATTTACATTGCGAGTGAGTATACCTGTGATTCATAAGTTTGGAATAGTAAAAATGAGTATAACGTTACCAACTTGACTGACCTTGACAAGTTTTTTTTAGAGATTCTTTGAAATGACGGAAAAATTCCGCAATTTGTAAGTACTTGGAAAATATTTTGTATTATTTTATTGATAATTTAAGATAAGATATTTATTTGTTTGATTTTTTCATGAAAATAATCAATATTATCTAATTCCATTTTTTTAGGATCGTGGGGAGTTGGTAATACAAATAAATTTTTTTTGAAATATATTCAAGAAATTTTGAAATATGTTATAAGAAATTCAGATATATTCAAAAAATAATATTGTAAACGTGTTTGTTTATTTGAATAAACATATAATTCAAAACAATTTTTGTAGATTTCTTTGCTGATAGTAACAACTGATAAATTAAAAAAATTAAATTGTTGTTGTTTTGGTTGCCTAAATAAAGAAATTGATTTAAAAGTTAGAATGACAAATAAAATTTAATCATTCGCTTTTATAGTATATAAGATTTAAGTCTTATCTCCCTAAAAGTTAATTATTCTCCAAAAGGTTTAAATTCATAGAAAAAGAATGCAGTGACATTTGAGAAAAAGACATCGAAAAAATAACTAATTATTAGATAATAATTAATGAAATATACATCTAATATTCTTACAATTAGTAAAACGTAAAGTTTTCGTAATTTTCCAAAAGAAAATTTAAATTCCTAGTATATCAATGCAATGACATCTATGTGATTTGCTAAGAAATTTCATTACGTTTTTGAGAAAAGATTTCGCTGAGAATAACTGATTATTAGATCAAAATTAATGAAATACACATCCTTTATTCCTAGTAAAACGTAAATATCACGTTTAAATTTTCATGATCAAAAAAGAGCGTCATCTGTAAATGTTCGTCACAAATATGGATGTCGATTGGACCTTTAATACAATTAATTATCTATAGTTACAGATTAGATTCAACTTATAAACATGAAAAGAAATTCAAAAGAAATCCTTTTTTGTAGTTTACTTGCAATTAGTTGATATATTACAATAATTAGAGAAATAAAAAAGGGAAACCCAACTACTAATGTCCTAACATCAAGCCTGTTGTCTTGGTTGCCCATATTACGGAAAAATATTATTTGAAATAAGAAAAAAAAATTGATAGAAAAAAAATTGATATTAGAAAAAAAAAACAAAAAATTTTAAAAAATCTCATTTTCTAAAACCTGAACTTCAAAGAAACTAATTATTCTCCAAAAAATACTAAATTCATTAATTGAATAAGAAAGCAGTACCAGATACGCGATTTGTTAACAAACTTCATTCTTATAGTCACGTTTACGAAAAAGATATCAAAAGCAATAACTAATTATTGCGTAAAAATGAGAGGTGTGCCACAGGGGTAATTTTTAAGTCCAATACTTTTATAATGTACAGGAACACCTTCCCAGGCAGCAGTCCCACGTTATATTCACGTTTGCTTTTAGTCATAGTTTGTCAGCGATGTCTTAGGTCCGATAATCATTTTTTAAACTATTTTGACACGGTTGATACGTAAATTTTATACCATATTTTTATGAAAGCCTTATGTTTTTGTATTACATTGTTTTGTAAATTATTGTATGTCCGGAGGTGTTTTTTTGTAAAAAGTTGTATTGGTCCGTGATTTTTGAAGAATGTTATGAGTTGAGTTGAGCTCCAACTTCATACTATCTTTCATATTGAATGGTATAAAGTTGGAGTTAATTTTTTTTTTAACGAAGTCGGTGAAAATCTGCTAAATAGGCATCCTGTCTGGGGTGTTGAGCGGCCGGATAGTGTGGGGTTGGGTCCATCTTTGGATCTCCGTCCCACTAAAAACTCCTTTCCTCAAATACTACAGGATGGGCTGGAACTACACTTTAGCGTTTTTGCCATGGGCCCACCGAGTGAACTGCCTTCTGCACCTCTCCCTTCTCTTAGATCTATTCACGCGTTTCATCAATCCATCCATAACTTGACAACGAGAATTTTACGGGCGACGGACAGCGAACTTACGATGGTCGATGGTGATGATAATGATGACGAAACGAAGGATCTTAATGATGATTGAATGACCAAATAAATGATCAAATGAATGATGAAATTAAATGAATGATGCAAAATCTAGCGCTCCCGAATTGTTTGTTTATGCCCTCGGCCTCCTACGCATTTTTATTCCTGCTTTACTTAAACCTAAAGTCACGTATGATGCGTTCGAATCCACCTCTGCATAGTTGAAGACTGTGCGACGTTGACATATTCATAATTAAAAAAAGAACTGCAAAGAAATACTTGGTACTCAACACTTATCGCTATGAGAAAATTTAATAACAGAATTTATAACACCAAACACGATTCACATGTCCTTTTCTTCTCTGTTTGCCTTCACCCATAATCGTATAGGAGGACATAGAAATCCGTTACTTTTTTGAAATTTCCTATACTTTACACATACCGGATTTGGAAAGCAGACTACCCTCCCTAGTACCTCTTGTTTTCGCTGACATCCAGATTAGGTGAAGTTGCTCTCCTTCTTTGCTCCTGTTTTCATATTTCGCCTCCTTTTCATCTCGTTCCTGCTCCTGTATTACCCTTTTCACAAATTCCTGGACTATTCTCCACTTTTCCTCGCCCTCCAGTAACATCTCCAGTGTAGTCTGCGGTGTCAACACCCATTCTAATTTCATATTTGCCTCTCTTGCTCTTTTCTTTATCTTGGAAAATGGAACAGTGTATGTTTCAGATTATCCCTCTATCCGCAAACCCACATTTAACTTTTTCCTTTCCCTTGTAGAGCTGCAGATAGGCTTTAAAAACCTTTTAAAAACCATTTGTATTGTAATCGTTTGTATACATCTGCATGTTTTAGTTTTTAAATTTTAATCTTTCTATTATAAATTATTTAATTATATTATCAATACATAATTTTACATAGTTTTTAACATGTTTCGTGTATTGTTCTTTGTGACATCAATTTTATTCAATTGACCATTCGGCTGAGGATGACTATATAAAATAATCGAAACCGGTACCGTTGAAATAAAAATAATTGCAAGAAGAGAAGTTGTGTTTTACTTATTTAAACTAAGTTTAAAAACCCTTATCTAGAATTGCGTCATAGAGTAATTTATGTCTACCCATTTTCTTCCCAACCATAATTTAACACGTTCACGCCATCGCTGCAATTCATGTTTCTAGCTCTAAGGCTCTGAGTTTCTTCTATGGTTGAGTGGGGTTGAGCTCCAACTTAAAATTATTAAGTATGAGTTAAGCTTTAACTTTATACCATTCCTCATATAATAAGAAATCAAAGCCAAAACAATAAACCACCCAATATGAAGTTGAACGTCTACCCAACCCAACTTGATAACATGATACCAAACTGATTTCTTTCAATTCCTTCCCAAATTCCTTAATTTCATTCAATTTAATAATACAGTTAATTTAATTTAAATACATTTAATTTGTTATGTTTTTAAGGTTTTTGTTAACCTATTGCACATTTTATATAAATATCATTCAAGTTTATGATTGGATTCCCGTATTTTGTTAAAAACGGCCTTCTATATTAATATTACGTCAATTGAGAATTTGTCTATTTTTGAAATGAACGTTAAGTGCTAAAGTACAGTATTAAATTTAAGTTTTAAAATAGATGGTATTCCATTTTCAGAAGTAAAAACTATGACCTATCTTAGGATAAGTTGTTTCAAATTCATATGCAGAACGGTTTGCTCTTTTTTTTTGGAAATTCAAAACTTTCCAGTTTATTAAGTAGTGGTTCAAATTTGTTTAATAAGTTTTATAAAGTGAAAATATTTTATATTGTGTGTGATGCACCTGCCAGGGCTTACATCAAATGTATAAAACTCATACTAAATATTTTTGTTCTGAGAGATTTGTTTGAGAGAATTCATACAGTTACATTATTTAATTGTTGGATTACTTGAAGTAGAAGAAAACGTTTTTTTTTCTATTTAAAAGCCTTTTATTAGAAGATGGGGTTGTAACTAACAGTATTTTTCGTTATCATACTACATAATTTTTTATTTTTTAAGAATTTATACAACAAAACAACTTTAAATTTAGCAAAATAACTAAATAAACTAAGGTTTTTTTTCGAAATTGTTCAATTATAATATCACAAAAGTGTTCGTCCACATCGAAATTATGCTACGAAAGCCCGCATCTAATCTCCTTGACATTGATTCGATTAACATTTGCGTATATGATGACGGAATTTTTTTCCACTCTTCTTGTAACGCATGTTTAAAGGATTTCTTACTAGTTATGTCGTGTTTTGTAATAGCTTTTTTTAAATAATCCCCAACATATTCTATTGGATTCATGGCTAGTGACTGCAGTGGAGAATGCAGTTGCCTAGGCACATTATATAACAGCCGTTCGCGAACTATATGCGTTGTATGTTTTGGGTCTTGGTCTTGTTGGAAAATCTCATTAATTCCAAAGCCCAATTGTGTAGCATTTTGGCTTAAAATTGATTTAAATATATTTAAATATAGCAATTTATCCATTAGCTTATCAATAAATACTAAACTGCCGACTCCTGAAGCTGCCATGGGTCCCCATGCCATAACGGATCCATCGCCATGTTTCACTGTTGGAAAAGATTTTTTAAATCTAGTGCTGTACCAGACTTACTCCTAATTTTCCTTCTACCATCGCACCCAGAAATGTTATATTTTGATTAATCTGTAAAGAGAACCCTTTTCCAAAAGTGCATGTCTTTGGCTTTGTGTATTTTTGCAAATTCGATACGCTTCTTTCTGTTGTTGTCGCTAATGTAAGGTTTCTTACGTGGCATTCGTCCGTTATAGCCGGTTCGTCGCAAAACTCATTTTACCGTTTCTGCACTCACACATTTATGCGTATTATATTGAAGATTTGCTGCTATTTTTGGAGCACTAGTTTGAGGATTTACGTTAACTACCAGGTGTAACGCTTCGTTTTTCTCGGGGTATTAGCAACTTTGGACGCCCTGTACGTTTTATATTCTCTATATTGTCGCTATTCACAAACCTTTTAATTATATATTGAATAGTAGAAGTACTTCTATTAACTAATTTTGCGATTTAACGTATTGAACTAACGTCATTATGTAATTTTATAACAATTTTTCGTACTTCTCAGTACTTCTACACCTATTTCTGTTCTTCGAGGAGCGATAAAGTTTATTTGACAAATAAAGCACAACGATTACTTAGATATGAGTTAAGTCAGATTCGCCGCACGCTAATTCCCACGTAAAACATAAAGACATGGAGAAATCTCTTGAAGGTTTGATGTGTACGATTACTTTTGTGAGATTGCAATCGGACTATTATGAAAAATTTATTTAGTTATTTAGGCAATTTAACACGTTTTGTCTATAAATTCGTTACAAATAAATATTTAAATATATGATATCACAAAAAGTACTATTATTTACAACAACATTTCATAGAAATCATGCAATAATCATTAGTGTACGATGACTTTTGGGACTTACTGCATGACGTAATGGACTGTAACAATAGGCTGTTAATTTATCCTCATTGTTCACGTTCAATATTACGTAAATATGACTTTTAAATCACGACAACTTGACGTGATATTAACGAAAGTTTGCTGACTTAGTTACCTGAAGTGATTGATCAATCGGTAGTACTGTATTCAGACGACACCTCTGTAAATGGTTTAATGCAAATAATCTTAAACTGAATATGAGCAAAACCGAAGTAATAATGCAGGATGTTTCTGTGACTAGGGGCACAAATTAAACCACATATACTAGAGTGAAAATGATGATTAGTGTAAAAATTTTTGGTCTAAACCAATAAATGGCGGAGTTATAGGTCATCAAAGTCAAGAAAATTTAACTGATTTTTCTAAATATTTTCAATACTGTTAAAGATAGTGCGCTGAAATTTGGTACAGTGTAAACTAGTAGCAAGTGGAATGATTAGTCAGGGTATGAGTTAAATCGATACACGGGAACCATACTATACACGTGTTAACAAAATTTATATGCGCAGAACTTTCTTATTTGCTCGTAAACCTACACTTTTTATACCATCTAATAGAAAATTAATTTTAGAAACTTTTATTACTTTTATGAAATTTAGATAAAATTTACCGTTTTTGAGTTAAAAAAAAAATTGTTGGACTTTGGTAATTATGGTAATAGAAAAACTCTAAGTCGGCCATAACAATTGCACAATATACACTTAGCAGCAGAAGTCTGCGTACAAAAAACTTCTGACACTTAAACTCAAAAAATAAGGGTCATGATCTAATGTGATAAACTTAAATTTTTTTTATTTTGTGTATTAACTACATATAATTCTATTAACAAAATATGCATCAATAAAACAGAAATATTAGTTACAAAAAAAATTAAAATTAAAAATTCTCCAAATAATGCGTATGCAAAAATCTGCGTACAAATAAAGACGCCTTCTCCAAAATATACTTATTTACTTAAATACGTAGTTGGCGTTGTACGCTTTCCAATTTAAATAAAAGATAATCGGTGTCAATTATATTAGCAGAGGCTTAGAAGCTAAAAGTTAGAATGGACGCGAAAGGAAAGGAAATTGAATTGGGAGAGAGAAAAATTATTGTAAAGTTATGGAAAGAGGTAAAATCTTTTCGAAAAATAGGAGAAACTGTCGGCAGGTCACACTCTTTCATTCAAAGAGTAATTAATAATTATAAAGACACTGAAGATTACCTCTCACGTCCGCGATCTGGTAGACCACCCCGTTTAACAAACCGAGAGAAGCGAAAAATTGTACAGCAGATTAGAAAAGAACCTAGGCTGATGGCAAAAAAAAATAGTAGAAAATGTACAAGAAGAATTTCATAAAACTATCAGCAAAGATACGGTGAGAAGGACGTTAAAAAAAGCTAACTATCACAGTCGCGTTGCACGAAAAAAGCCATTCGTGTCAGAGGTCAATCGTCAGATGCGGATCGCCTTTGCAAAAAAACTCTTAGACAAGCCCATTGAATTCTGGGAGAAAGTTCTCTTTACAGATGAGAGCAAATTTTGCATTTTCGGCATTAAGGGTAAACAACTTGTATGGAGAAAACCTAATACTGCCCTTAATCCCGAAAATTTGAAGGCCACTGTAAAACACGGAGGTGGTGGAGTTATGGTTTGGGGGTGTATGTGCATCAAAGGGGTGGGAAGGTTGGTTTTCATAACATCGACAATGGACCATAAAATGTATATAGACATTTTAAAAGAAAATTTGAAGCCTAGCATCGAAAACTTGGGCTTGGGGCCCGAATGCTTTTTTCAACAAGATAATGACCCCAAACATTGCGCCCACAACACTAAGCTTTGGCTACTATACAATACCCCAAAGCAACTTAAAACACCTCCACAATCGCCGGACTTGAATCCCATCGAACACCTCTGGGATTTACTGGAACGCAGGATTCGGCAACACAACATAACGTCGAAGGAAACGTTAAAAAATGTTATGATTGAGGAATGGGCCAAAATCAGTTCGGACGAAACGAAGAAATTAGTGCACTCCATGCCTAAACGTTTAAGGGAGGTCATTAAACGTAAAGGTTATCCGACCTCATATTAATATAGAAACAATGATCTCATTTATGAATTTTTTATAAATACTGTCCTGACTTGTACGCAGATTTTTGCATACCCGTTATTTGTAGAATTTTTAATTTTGATTTTTTCTGTAACTACTATTTCTGTTTTGTTGAAGCATATTTTGTTAATAGAATTATATGTAGTTAATATACAAAATAAAAAAAAATCAAGTTTATCACATTAGATTATGACTCTTATTTTTTCAATTAAAGTATTAGAAGTTCTTTGTACGCAGACTTCTGCTGCTGAGTGTATTAAGCCGTGAACTCACTAATCATCGTTTAACAATTAATAAATTGACAAAATCTTTTAAAAAATCTTTAAATGTTTGGGCTGGGATTGTGGCCGGTGTAATTATTGGGTTAGTTTTCTTGCCCTCCAGACTTGACGGTCCTACATATTGTCAACATTTAGAAAGACTCGGCAACCTTCTAAACGATGTTCCGCTAAATATCAGAACAATAATGCCTTAATTGCATGATGGTGCAGCTGCGCACAGCACAAATGCCGTAAGAGAATATTTGGCTGAGTATTTCCCGGGACGTTGGATTGGTCGGGGTGTAGATGCACCGATAAATTGGTCGCCCCGCTCGCCTGACCGGGGCGTAGACTTTTATTTATGAGGATGAGTTAAATCGCTTGTCTACAGTAATGACATCACTTTTGTCGACTACATTAAATGACGAATCGTCGATGCATGTGATCAAATTCGTATAAATATAAATGTGTTGCCTAAGGTGCGATTTGATTTAAGACAATGATATCAGACATGTATTGATGCCGGAGGCGGTTTTTTTGGACATCTGCTTTAACGTTGTTGTTATTTTTGTGTTATTTTATTTCGTTTTTGCAATTATTCCTGTAAGTACTATTCCCGTTAACATAAGGAATATTGTTGTCAAATAAATTAATTGTTTTGAGTTAAATCTTTTACTAACGCTATAAATATGAATTGAAAATGGATTCCACTAAACTTAATAAAGAGACCAGTAGGAACAATCCTATACATCGTGTTCTCAAAATTTATATCCTCAGAATTTTCTTATTTGTTTGTAAACCTACATTTAGTTTTGTAGCATCCAATACAAATTTTTTTTAAACTTGATCACCTTATGACTAAAGACCGGATTTATAGAAAATATGCTTATGCTCAAAATTAAAGGCATTAAAAATATATTTAAATATCTTTACGAATCAGTTAAAAATAAGTGAAATAAGACCAGGTTAGTTATGCTTTTTTTGAATTTTCATGCCTATTATTTTTTTATGCCTATTTAAAGCATATTTCCAACTTTTTGGCGTCTTCTCCCCAAAAATTGGTCGAATTATGAAAAAATATTTTACTGCGTCTCTGTACATTTCCTCGTTGTGCCGTCTGACGTAAGATCCGCGTTTTTCATCGATCCGAATTTAAGCTTTGGAATTCCCCGTTGTGCCGTGTCGTCTTATACGGGATTCCACGTATGTGGTTTTACTTGCGTCGCGTCTTCAATTCATTTAGTTGTATTAAAGTTACTCGAGTGACAGTCTAAAGTTCTTGCGTAGTACAATGCCGAAACAAAAGCCATCCGTAGAAGAATGGATTAAAGATTACAAGGAATTGAAATATGAACGCAATCGTTTATTTTGCCAAGCCTGTTCATAAATCGTAAGTATTGATGAAGTTAATCGAGTAAAAACAATTAATTATATTAATTATATTTTTAAATAATGATTAAATTATGTGTAATACCAAAGATTTTTAAATATTTAAAATCGAAATTTAAATCTTTTTACGGTAAAAATTGGAAATTATAAAGAAAAGCATGTCCCAAAATTTGCTAGAAATAAAATTCACTATTGATTCAATGTAGTACTTCGATCACTAAAATTAATAGAACAATATATTAATTGTTTAATAATTATGAAAGATATTATAAAATACTGACGTTATTAAATTACTGTTAACAGATTAATTGTGACAAGAAATACTACATAATTCAGCATGTCAAAACATCATTGCATCAGGAAAAATTAAAACTGACTAAAAGTCAATCCAAAAAACAACAAACTATAGGTACAGCTATACAATCTGTGGCATCAACATCCGGCTACACTGAACAATCAAAATTCAATTTTGATCTTTGCAAAGCTTTGATAAAAGCCAACATACCAATCCATAAAGTGGCAAATAAATATTTTAAAACTTTTTTACAAACATATTGTACAATGCATATTCCCGATGAAAGCCATCTCCGCAAACATTATATTACTTCAGTCTAGAAAGAAGTTATTCAAGAAATAAAAAATATTATTGGAAATAATTATATTTGGATAAGTGTAGACGAAACAACTGATGTATGTGGACGATACGTGGCAAATTTAATACTTGGAGTATTAAGTGATGAAAATTCGTCAAAAAGTTTTCTAATAAGTACCAAAGAATTAAGTAAAACAAACAATAATACGGTAACAAGATTTATTCACGATGAATTAACGCATTTTTTCTTACCACCACAACCAGTTCTAACAAGATGGGGAACATGGCTAGATGCCGCTATATACTACACAAACGCCTTAGATCATTTTAAACAATTAATAAATGAATTTTCGGCTACAAGTAGTAAAGCAATACAAGATTGCCAGGCCGTTCTAAAAGAAGTGGAGCTACAAAATAATTTGGCATTTATAAAAAGCAATTACAGTTATATAAGTGAATCTATAAAATCACTTGAAAAACGGGATTTACCTTTAGTGACTGCAGTAGAAATGATTAAAAAGTTTCAAGACAGCACGTATAGCGTACCAGGACATATTGGTCAAATAATTACGAATAAATTTAATGACGTTCTGTGTAAAAATGAAGGATTTGCCACATTACAGAAAATTGCATCAATTTTAAGTGGTGAAATTGTAACTGGATTTATTATGGTTCCCGCATTAATTACAAAGTTCAAGTATGCACCAATTACAAGTGTGGACGTGGAGAGAAGTTTTTCGGCTTACAAGAATACGTTAAGTGAGAGAAGACACAACTTCACAATGGAACATTTAGAACAGCATTTAATAATTAGTTGTTTTCGTGATTAGTGGTTTAATAATTATATATGAATGTTTAGTTTAACGATGTATTTTTTAATGAAAACGTTATTAAAATACATTATTAAATAGGTATAGCAATTTTTTCGATTTCTAATTTTTATGCCTTTTTAATGCTTTTGTTGCCAAAATTTCATACCTTTTTAAGTGCCTTTTTCCGTCTTTTTTGTGCCTTTTAATCCGGTCTTTACTTATGACATTAAGATGAAATTCACCGTTTTGAGTTTAACTCCAAAGTGTTAGACCGGGACAAAATTACAGTAAAAGAGCTTCTAAAAGTCTATAATACATTAAATCCTTTAAGTTTTTATACAAACGATTAATTGTTAAACGATTGTTAGCGAGTTGATAACTTAATTCGTTGTTCAATTGTCATAGCAGGCTTAGATTTTTTTACTATGTTTATTGTCGGGGTCCAACAATTTTGGATTTAACTCAAAAATGGTAAATTTTATCAAAATTTCATAAAAGCAATAAAAGTTTCTAAAATAAATTTTCTATTTAAAGGTGCAAAAATAAGTGTAGGTTTACGAGCAAATAAAAACGTTCTGAGCATATAAATTTTGGGAACATCCTCTATAGCAACGTTTCTCAAACTTTTCTTACTGCGGAACATTTTTTAATATCTAAAATTTCTACGGAACACTAAAGTCAATACGGGTGTAAATAATAATGATAATACAAAAGGAACATATATTTGTAACTAAAGAGTATTTTAACAAGTCAGATAATTAAAAAAACAAGGAATACATTATATACAACATACATTCGATGGCTGCTATGAATTTGATTTATTTTGGTTTCTACATTTTCCTTTTATAGTAGGGTAGTGCTTTAGTTTTTGTAGCAGAAGTAGTATACGCATCGCTTGATTTGATAAGGTCGAATATTCTCTGGATATACTTCCAAAATTTCGTTAAGGAAAGCATTCTAAATTCTTGTTGTAACTCCGAATCACTTATCAAATCAAGTAATTTTTCATAAACTTTTTTAGTCTGGATGACGTAAACGGATTTCGAATGTAAGAATTATCGTCGTCATCCGTTGAAAAGTATTCCTGAAGATTTGCTGACATTGCAGTTCCCTCAAATGTTGTAAAACGACATTGCAATCGTTGTTGTCCATTTTTAACTTTTGCTCATTTAAAAATTCATTTAAGGTAGGAAAGCAATCAAATTTACTTTCTTCTATTTAAGAAATCCAAAATAATAATTTTCGTTTAAAACCCATTATTTTATCTCTTACATGAAAAGTAGATATGTATGTGCTTCTTTTGTAATGACGAATTTATTTCATTACATTTAAAAAAGAATGTCCGGTAAATAAGCAACACCCATCAACCATGTAGAATTTATTAAGAATTCTATATAATTTTCTCCCGAATTGGAACACCAACAACTCGCTACGTAATTCAAACAACCTTTACAATACTTTTCCTCTGGATAGCCACCGTACTTCAGTATGTAATAAAAGTGATGTATGTTGGCTACCCATTTCATTACATAAAATTTTAAATAATCTGGATTGTAACGGCCTTGATTTCACTTGATTTATTATTTTCACAAATATGTCCAAAATATTTCCTAAATACTCTAGCACTTTTTTGTTACCAAGGCTTGTCTGTGCAAAATATAGTGTGTTTTTGTTGCATTTGTTGCTAGTTCCAATATTCAATTCACGACTCCCTTCATCTTTACCCCATTGATTATGCACCATCTGTGCAAATATCTGTACATTTTTTCCAATTAAGTTGATTTTTAATAATATATTTATTAACACAGTTAAATACACCTTCTCCAGTTGTTTATTCATGGAGATATTTGCAAAAAAAGTAAATCGTCTTCAATGCTGTTATTATACACATACCGCACAAACACCAGCAAAACAGACAGACCTGCGACATCTGTTAATTCATCCATTTGTATCGCAAATTCGTTGCAAAGTTTAAGGCGATTAATTACCTTAGATTCTATATCTGTTGAAAGATCGGTAATACAACGCGAAACTGTACTATTGAATAATTGCAACGAATCATTCCTTTTGTAGACTCTTCATTAACCATACAGGATACAATGTCTTTTACACAAGGCTTAATAAGTGTCTCTCCAATCGTATCAGCTTCACTACTACGTGCAATGCGATAACTCACACGATAAGATACTTCTGTTGCCTGTTGCGATGTTGCGATTTTTCCAGAAAGATTAGTTGTCCCTTAAGGAACTCTGCCATTCTCTCTTTGTAATCAGAAAACACACATTGCATCTGGGGCTTTTTTTATTGCCAATACAGGTAAATCCCCAGTTTATGTATCTGCCATCATATTGTCGGTTTGGTGCGCGTTTTGGTAGTACCTGCTGCTGCTTTAATGAAACTACAGTTTCATCCGTACTTGTTTCTCCAATGCGCAGAAGTAGCTGATAAAGTGTTTGCTACATCTTGTTTCAAAATTCCTCTTTCCTGTTAACCAAAAATTCAGAAATTCCCTTTTTAGTAACAGGAGAAAATCGCTCAATCCAGATGTCCTAAAAAATTTTTACTCCGAATTCAGTGTTCTTTGTTCGCTTTTAAATATTTAATTTCGCTATTATCAGTTTCACATTTTTTCGCGAAACATTTACCGACTCTCGCCGGAACCACAGAATAATTATTCTGTGCCGGAACACCGGTGTTCCGCGGAACACAGTTTGAGAAACGCTGCTCTATAGTATGGTTCCCGTTGATTGATTTAACTCATACACTGACTAATCATTCCACTTGCTACTATATAGTTTACACTGTACCAAATTTCAGCGCTCTAGCTTTAACAGTATTGAAAATATTTAGAAAAATCAGTTAAAATTTCTTGACTTTGATGACCTATAGCTGCGCCATTTATTGCTTAGACCAAAAATGTTTACACGAATCATCATCATTTTCAGTCTAGTATATGTGCTTTAATTTGTGCGCAGAGTCACCGAAACACCTGTATATAAAGGGTGTTAATGAACGACATGTACATATTTCAGGGGGCGGTAGCACTCGATAAAATTGGAATAAAAATGCTAATAAACATGTGGTCAAAAATGTGTTATGTGGTCATTACAGAGTGGTAAAGTTTCAGTTTATTTTTCTAATTTTTCGTTTTTCTAAGGTGCTTTTTTGAATAATTATTTAAAATTTGGTATACACCTCATGTTTGTGAATCTCTACAACTAAATGACAAAATCGTCATCCGTACTCATATCACATATACTTTTCCTCAACTTTTTGGTCTGATACGTTATTTCGTATCTGCCACCGTTTTCAAGATATCTGAGAAAAAGAGTCACAAATACAAACATTCACACCCTACATACAGGGTGTTTCTGTAGGTCGTGGCATAATTTTAATCACAAATACTTGAGTTAAAATGATAACGATTTGTGTAAAAATTTTTGGTCTAAACCCATAAATGGCTAAGATATGGGCCTTCAAAGTTGAGAAATTTTTTAACATTTTCTTAAATATTTTGAATATAGTTTGTCCTAGAAAGATAAAATTTGGCAAACAGTGCAATGTTATCATGAAAAATCATTTAAGACCACTTTTGAAAACATACAACCACAGGATCAAGCTATACAATATGTCTACAAAGGAAATTTCATTAAAACTTTTTTATTATGTCGTAAACCCTTAAATTTTCCTTTTTTTAGATGCATCCTTTTCGAGTTATTCGCAAAAAGATTCAAGCTTGTTTTTTAGGATTTTTATTAATCGTAGGCGCCTATGAAAACAAATTGTAAGTAAAGTAGTAAAGCAATCTGTCAAATTATTACCCAACATACGTTAGTCGTTAATTATTGTTTAAAATGGCAAATAATTTCAGTTTTAGTGAGCAAACTAGGCAATGCTAACGCAGCAGCAAGACGATATTGCGAAACATTTCCCAATCGCAGACAACCTGACAGAAAAACATTTCTTAATATCGAAAGACGTTTACGCGAGACAGGAAATTTAAGACCGAAGTATGTAAATAATGGAAATCAGAGGTCAGTTCGTACACCCGAACTGGAAGAAGATATTTTGGATTTTGTGGCAGATCGTAGTACTGCTGATATAAAACGACTTTTTAGAATATCTAGAACTACAGCTTGGCGTGTCCTACACGAACAGCAATTATATCCATACCACTTGTCCACAGTTCAAGAATTAAAAATTACTGATTATCCATTACGAGTACAGTTTTACCGTACTATGGTGGAAAAATGTACAATTGATGGTGCGTTTTTAGAAAAAATACTATTTACAGATGAATCTACCTTTTTAAAACATGGAACAATTAATTTGAGAAATGCTCATAATTGGGCTGAAGAAAATCCACATTTTACGTGTGTTTGTCAATCGCAATGGAAATTCAGTGTAAACGTTTGGGCTGGAATTGTTGGCGATTTTATTATCGGACCCGTTTTTTTGCCCTCCAGACTTAAAGGTGTTAGTTATTTGGAACACTTGGAAAATCTGGGAGAGTTATTGGACGATGTTTCATATGAAACAAGACTTGAAATGTGGTATTTACATGATGGAGCGCCTCCTCATTGTACAAATACTGTTAAGGAGTGGTTACATCAACATTTTCCCGGGAGTTGGATTGTACGAGGACCAGAAGCCCCTATCACTTGGCCGGCTCGATCGCCAGATCTAACTCCCCTAGACTTTTATTTATGGGGCGTGTTAAAGATTTGGTATACAATTCGAATATTGATACTGTTGAACAATTACGCCAAAAAATTATGGAGTCGTTTACAATAATACGGCAAGAAAACGCATTGCCTCGATTACGTATTAATTTAAGATGTGGCTTTGAAATCTGCATTGAAGCAGGCGGAGGACACTTCGAGCATTTACTGTAATATGTACTATACTTTATCCACTTTAGTTGTTGTTTTTCAAGTTTTTATTTTATTTTACCCTGTTTCCTTAACTGATTTTTTTTATTGGTATTTACGTATGAAGACCTGTTTTTGTTGTTGTTTTTGTAATTTGTTATTTTTATTGTTAATAAATTCACTTTGTTCGCATTTACTAATAATGCCAAATTGCTTTAGTTACGATTATTGTTTTCATAGGCGCCTACGATTAATGAAAATCCTAAAGTTTTAATGAAATAAACTTTGTGGACACTCCGTATAGCAATGATCCCGTGGTTGTATGTGTTCAAAAGTGATCTTAAACGATTTCTCATTATAACATTGCACTGTCTGCGAAATCTTATCTTTCTAAGACAAACCATATTGAAGATAGTTAAGAAAAAGTTTAAAAATTTCTTAACTTTGAAGGCCCATATCTTAGCCATTTAGGGGTTTAGAGCAAAAATTTTTACACAAATTGTTATCATTTTAACTCAAGTATTTGTGATTAAAATTATGCCACGACTTACAGAAACACCTGTATATACACGTGTCTCACGTAACTGGTTCATTAGAACTTTTTTAAGTTCCACTATTCGTAGAGGCTTGAAATTTTAGTAACATGGGTTGTTCATTCCGATCTATTAATCTAAAATAGTTTCAAGATGGCCACCACTTCCGGTCTACCGGAAGTAGACCTCAACTTCGTTATTTTAAATGGAATGCTATAGTTTTTATTACACCATTCGATTACACGTAAGAAAATATGTTGACTTTGATAACAGTTGTTGGTACCTCGCGTTTTTTGTTTTCGAGTTATTTTGATTTTAAGTGTTTTTTGGTAAATATTACCATGCTCTTTAAAAGCACATATCTCGGCCAACGTTAATTCAAAAACGTTTTGCATCGGTACGATAACTCTTCATATGCTGGCAAATAAATTGTCACTTGTTATATCAGTGTACCTTATACAGCGTGTTCAAAAATTGAATTACCGTTTCGCTATATTCAACTGCGAGAAAGTTGAAAATTTTAAATGGAACGCCCCATATCTTTTTAGCCTATCTAAACGGTAATTTAATTCTCTAAATTATCTATAAACATTGCTATAGCTATTTACTATAGTTTTCTTCATATTGAGCATTTTATCAAAATCCTACACAAAATGCTGGAAGCCGTTCGTGTTTTTATTAGAAGGCTATGACATTTTGACAGTTTATCGTTTAATTTATTTAAATTATCATTGGTATTATTTCTAGAATGATCCGCGATTGAATAAACTTGAGTTTGTTAGCTTTTATTTGCCAAAAATAACCAGCAGAAGAATGCATAAGTGAAACAATGAAAAACAATAACATGGCGTAATATTCGACGTAATGATGGACGAGATGTTCCTAGAGAGTTCAGTTTATTTATTTACGGTACTTCCTTGTAAAATATTATTCATCTAAATCGACCGAAGCACCTCTTTCCAAAGAATTTGGTAATGCAATAAAATATGTCAAAACAATTATTCTACTATCTTAAGCTGCTGGTGATAGAAATTTATGGTTTCCTGTTATTTTGATCTCTCCAAAACTAAGAAGCAGATCCTATTCAAAACTTTATTACATCCGCCATGTATATGAGACGAATTTAAAATGTTGGCGTTGGAATAATTCGCCATGATATTCAAAGACATTAACAGAAGTAAGTGATGACACAACTAAGTAATGATAACAATAACATAAATATGGATGAAAAGTTGTCAAAACTCCATAGCTGTCTAACATAAAAACAAGAAGCATTTCAGCATTGCATGCGTCCATTAATTTCCAAATATGAGGGCAACTACAACAAATAGGCACAGGAATGTATCTAAATAGTTAGTAGAGAATTAAATTCCCATAAATTATTTTTATAGCTTTAAGTTTTTCATTCTTTTATGTTATTGATTTTAATTTTTGTCATTAAATTGTTATTTTTCATTGTTTCATTTGTTCGGTTTTCTTTTAGTTATTTTTGGTAAATAACAGCTAGCAATCTAAAGTTTATTCAATCGCAGTTCATTGTAGAAATAATACTAATAATTTAAATAAATTAAACAAAAAACTGTCAAAATGTCATGGCCTTCTAACAAAAACACAAACGGTTTCTAGCATTTTACGAATGATTTTGATAAATTCCTCAATAGCAAGAAAACTATAATAAATAAGTACAGGAATATTTATAGATAATTTGTAGTGAATTAAATTCCCTTTCTGATAACGTACGAAAATATGGGGCGTTCCATTTAAAATTTTCGACTTTCACGCAATTGAATACAAAGAAACGGCAACTCAATTTTTGACCCGCCTGTATAAGATATACTGATACAACAAATGATAATCTATTGAACAGCATATGAAGAGTTATCGTACCAATGCAAAACGTTTTTGAATTGACGTTGGCTGAGAAAAACACTTTAAATCAAAATAACTCGAAAACAAAAAATGGTAGAAAATATGTTGAGTTTGATAACAGTTGTTGGTAAACTGTTATCAAAGTCAACATATTTTCTTACGTGTAATCGAATGGTGTAATAAAAACTATAGCATTCCATTTAAAATAACGAAGTTGAGGTCTACTTCCGGTAGACAGGAAGTGGTGACCACCTTGAAAATATTTTAGATTAATAGATCAGAATGAATAACCCGTGTTACCAAAATTTCAAGCCTCTATGAATAGTGGAACCTAAAAAAGTTCTAATGAACCACTTACGTGAGACATATGTATATATATATATATATATATATATATACCATAATGAATTCAGGTGATGGGATCAAGGTAAGGTATCTAGGCTAAGAATTGGTGTCTTTCTATACTGTCAAATTCCTTGATGTGATAATGGATAGTAATCTTCAATGGAAGCAACACATTGAATATTTAGCTTCTAATATGTTCACTTGATCCAACAAGCCAAAGCAAGAGCATCCACTAGTGTAGCCTTTCTCACTTATTACGGAACAGAGTACCTGCTACTAAGATATAGAGATATATCGAATTATTTGAGATTTTCCTCAGAAGTGAATAGAGTATTCCTATTACAGAAGAGATGTATCAGATCTATCTATGAATTAGAAAGAACAGATTCCTGAAAAGAATATTTGAAGAGATATTCGTTGTGGTTTTATAATCAGAGGGTAAAATGTCCAAATTACACTAAAAATTTGTGAAAGATAAAAAAAGATTTATTTATTCTTACAAAACACTAAACAACTTAACCCTACTGACCCTCAACCTGGACTTGTTTATGTCAATTTTTTGGGCGCGATTCTTGCTATATGATGCAACTTTAGTTGCTACTTTGGCATAGCTTGTATTTTTTATTTCGTTTATAATATATGAATTACAACAATATCAAATACTTACCCTGACAAATATTTGTATTTTGGAAAGTGTTTTGTGTGTTAGACAGTATCCACATCACCATCAGGAAATGCAAAGAAGTCGTCAATATTCCTCAAGAAACAAGAATCTACTAAATCTCCCAATAACAAAGTTCAATCGAATTCAAAAAAATTTCATGTACCCATCTGCAAGAATATATCTTTCGAATGAACTAAAATCATTTAAAACACCTCGAATAAAGATCAAATTAAAACGTTATTTAGTGGAAAATCCTTACCACACATTAAATGAGTACTTTCAGGTTGAAAAATGGAACAGTTGACCAGTGTCGATACCTTGTATAATCTCATTTCCTTTTGAAGATTTTCTTGTTGATTTACATTACGTTAGTATGGCGATATTGTATCAATAAATTTATTATTATTAGACCTCAATTAATGAAAGAACTCTTTACAATTTTCAGTAAAATGTAAATATCTTAACTTAAATAAGATCTTTATACTTCAATTTTCTTAACCAAAAGAGCGCCATCTATAAATTTCTTTCTAAATTAGAGACGCAAACTCACGCAAACTTGACATTTATATTTTAAGGTTATAGGTTAGATTCAATTTCAGATTAACTTATTTATTTCTAAAATGTTTATTGTACTTTTCGTTTAATATTTTTACAGAATTTGTAATTAGTTTCTTAATTTCATTGCAATTATGGACACACAACTAGAAAGGTTTGATTATATTTACTTTATTAATTAAATCACCAATATTTTTATTATTTTCATTTTAGTTATCACAGTAAGGATGAAACTACTGAAGGTTTTGATTTACACGCTGGGAAGTCTTGGATTTACCCCACCAATTACCCGATGCGTGAATACCAATTTCGAATAACACAAGAAGCTTTATATAAAAATACTTTAGTGAGTTTACCAACTGGTTTGGGAAAAACTTTTATAGCTTCAGTGGTGATGTATAATTTCTACAGATGGTATCCATCAGGAAAAATAATATTTATGGCCCCAACAAGGCCTTTAGTCAAACAACAAATAGAAGCATGTTACGATATTACTGGGATTCCTCAGAATGTAACAGCAGAATTAACAGGGATGAAGGTTCAAATTTCACGGGAAGAAATTTGGAACACTAAAAGAGTGTTTTTCATTACACCTCAAGTTCTTCAAAACGACATAGACACCTTCCCCAATTTATGTAAACAAATTAAATGTTTAGTAGTCGATGAAGCGCATAAAGCAAGAGGAAATCACGCATATTGCGAAGTTATAAGAAAATTACAGGTTCATTCAAAATATTTTCGAGTGTTAGCTTTAAGTGCAACACCCGGAAACTCAACCAATGACGTAATCGACATGGCTATGAATTTATTGATATCCCATTTGGAAGTAAGAACCGAAGAAAGTCCAGATGTTGCACCATATGTGTTTCAAAGACACTTAGAAACAGTTGTTATTCCTTTAGGTGGAAAATTAGAGGAGATGCGAAATAAATATTTGAGGGTTTTAGAGAGATATGTTAAAGTATTAAAAGATAACAATATTATAACGGGAAATTGCGCAAATTTAACTAAAGGAAAAATTTTTATGACGTTAAAAGATTTCAATCTAAGGGCAAAGTATCAAAGGCATCCAAAACATAGTGAAATATCGAGAAATTTGACTATTTGTATTACTTTATATCATGGGTATGAGTTGCTTATTAGGCATGGGATGAGAGGGTTTTTAAATTTTTTTGAAGGTACTTTAATTAAATTAAAACTAAAATTTGCAACGTCTTAATTGCTTTAAAATAAATTTATTTATACAAAACTGAAAATATATACAGTATGTTCACAATGAAGGGATAAATTCAATAAAATATTAGGAATTGTTCTTTGACAAAAAAAACTTGAATTGACCAATTTTAAATTTTATTTTGTGGTTTTATGTACAGTCTCTCCAAAAAGTAATGGACATAGGTGATTAAATCATAAACTGTTCATGAAAAAATTCCTGAAAGGTTCAAATCTTTTACAATTTTAACCACATTATGACATCATTGATATTTAATTCGGATGGCAACCATCCATTTTCATTATGAAATATGAAAGGGGATCTTTTTTCTGAATTGTGTATTGGTTACATAAGAAAATTTTCGAGCAAAATTATCTTATAGTTTCGTAATTTTGTGTTATTTTTGTTTCCAATTTTGTGTCTTTCAGCAAGAACACTCTGTATAATATCATTAAACTGTCAACTCTTATTTTTTTATAAAATGATCAATTAGCTATCAAATCGGTATCCTTCATAACTTTGATTACAAAATATAACGGTTTTTAAGAAAAACACATTTATAAATAAATTTGCTAATCCAATTCTTTTAAATTTCCAATAGCAGGGTCGCATTATTTCAAAATAAAATTAATCTCAAGCTGGTACTAATGTTAATGATGATAGGTAAAGTTAAATTGATAATAAATTAGCAGTATCACACAAAATATTTTCTACAAACGGTTTGTTTATGACGTCCTATATCTCATTATGAAGGCTTTTACGAGTCATGTTCAAATTAATAATTTTAACTTTTCATGTACTACCTGGCCTAGAAATCTGTCAGTGGTTTTTTGAATTAACCTCTATATTTCAGAAATTTACTACCAAATTATATTGAAGTCCTGTGATTTATTTCTAACATTTTATCAGAAACCTGTACCAAATAATCAATTCAATATAAATTCGGGGGATATTTTAAGAAAAAGAAAAGTTTTGATATCTGTTATATTTTCTAATGCTCGTTTTTTGAGGACTTAAGTGAAATGTATAGATGTTCCAAAATTGAGATACCATTTCTAAGATTACATTTTTAAATATGAACCCCCATTTCATTGCATTTATGGATTCCACGTTAAATTCTAATTATTTTCATGTAGCAAGTCGATTTAGAGCATACTCAAGCAATAACGGTGTTGGAATTAGAAATGTTGAACATAAATTGTTTATAATGATTTAAGAGTACATAGTCCATAACCAGATATTGTTCAATTGTAATTATGTAGATAGACTCAATTAATTCCCAATATATTGAAATTGATAATTTTTGGTATAATAATTAGCCATAACACAATAACTAAAAGTTAGGGCACAATTATTTGATGTAAATTGTTTACAGTGAAATAAGAATCATATCTAGATATTGCTTAATTATGATTATATTCTAACTAGAGTGTGGATATCCACAATATATCAAAATTGATGGAGTTCATTACTAAAGTCGACTATAAAAAAAATAACGGTTGGAACAAGAAATATGCAACATAAATTGTATATACTGGTGTAAAAATTCATAATCCATAACCAGAAATTGTTCATTTATGATTCTGTTCTAGCTATAATCTAGAAATCCACAGTATACCAAAATTGATTCGTTACTAAAGTTGATCATAACTCAAAAAGTAACGGTGTTGCAACAGAAAATGTTGAACATAAATTGTTTATATTGGTGTAAGAATATATAATCCATAACCAGATATTGTTCAGTTATGATTATATTCTAGCTACAATTTGGAAATCCGCAATACATCAAAATTGATAATGTTCGTTACTAACATCGATCGTAACACAAAAAGTAACAATGTTGGAACAAGAAATGTTTAACATAAATTGTTCCTATCGATATAAGAATACACAATCCATAACCAAATATGGCTTAATTATGATTATATTCTAGCCAGAAATTGGAAATCCATAATACAGTAAAACTTCGTTAAAGCGAACTCGAAGGGTCCAAAGAATAACTGGTTCAATTTGTATAATAAATACGTATAAACCGAGAAAAATAAAAAAAATAATAAAATCGGAAAAAAATGAAAAAGTTTTTATTATCGAATATTTTTTATTAATGAATAAGCTATTTATTATAGAAAAACATAACTACTGTCCATGTCAGAGGTCAAGGCCCCTCACTTTAGGGATCGATATCTTTAAAATCGCTCGATGAAAAAAAAATGCGGTAAAGTTTATGTAATTATTGAACATTTCTGCGTATGATACATTAATTTGGAAATTTTCGGGTACCCGATTTTTGAAAGTGGCGTCAACTTTGTCTACTTTGTGATCGCGGTACCACGGAAAATCGCGGTTTAGTGAGATGTGGTATTTTGAAAACGATCGGCCTGATTTCAACGCAATTTTTACCAAAATGTGCTGAATAATGTCGTTTATCGGATTCTGTTATTAGTTTTTCAAAATTAGGTCTGCCTATTTTTGTATGAGCGATTTCATGAAACTATAAATTAAAGAGAAACAGAAATAGGATACGCGGGAATTCAAATCGCGTTGAAATCCACACGGTCTTTTTCAAAGTAACCGCACCTTATTAAACCGCGATTTTCCAGGAAATTATATGAAATATCGATAAAATAAAATATGCCCCAAATTAAGAACACATCGGGTTATCATCAATTTTTTCATCGAATAGTTTTTGAGAAAAAAAAATCGAAGAATAGACGAAGTTGCCGGCACTTTAAAAAATCGCGTACTCGTTTCACTTAACTCGCGATAAAGGAAAAACCGCAGATTCGAAAATTTTCAAATTAACATATGGTACGCAGAAATGTTCACTGATTGCACTAATCTTTAACTTTTTTTCTGTGGAGGGGTTGCTAAGATATCGATCTGTACAGTGAGGGACCCTGACTTTTGGCACGAACTTTAGGTAAACGCAAAAAAATATCGATAATGACATAAAAGTAAACTATTGATTATTTGCTTTAATTTTGAACCCATTTTAATGGCACAAAATCTAGCTAAAACTCGTAAAACGGTATTAACTTCTTATCTAGTGGGCTGGTGTTGATCATCTTCATCACTATCTACAATGACAAACATGTACTAGTTATAGGAATAGGAATGCTGTTATCGCTATCTTCGAAAGTGTTTAGGACTGGCTCTGGACTGGCCAAATCATTAGCCGCATTAACAAAATCTTCAAATAAAATTTCAAGTGGCTGTATCTCCTGTAAAGCAGTCCTTTCTCGGGGTGCTGATGGTAACAAATTTAAATATTCGTCATCTGTTAAATCAGGATTCGGCCATGCTTGATTAAAGCAACGTTTAATTGTTTGTTGTGTAACAGCATTCCAACGACGAACCCTATTGCTTTAAT
Organism: Onthophagus sagittarius; assembly: GCA_036711965.1. Lineage (NCBI taxonomy): Eukaryota > Metazoa > Arthropoda > Insecta > Coleoptera > Scarabaeidae > Onthophagus > Onthophagus sagittarius. Next base: position 56,650,134 of record JASERS010000002.1, on the reverse strand, counting down.
AGCTTGTAACAAATCCCATTTAATATTTCCATTGCTCTTAATAGCACAAATAGCAAATTTCATTAGTTTTGCCATGTAAAATGACTTAAAATTAGCTATTATGCCCTGGTCAAGGGGCTGCAATCGACTTGTACTGTTAGACGAAAGAAATACATCGTGATGTTAGAGAAGTTTAGATTTTCAGTTATATGTGCCGCACAGTTGTCTAAAGTTAAAAGAATAGAACGATGTTGGGCAATCATTTTCTGATTTAGTTTAAGTAGCAATTCTCGAAACGCTTGTGTATCTATCTATGATGACACATGATGAGTATAATCACACGGTAAATGTGCTTTAGGTGTTTAATACTTCGCGTTACCACCAGTTCAAATTTGAAATTTATTCGTTAATTAGTTCTTAAAAAAAAATCGTAAAGTAGACGAAGTTGCCGACACTCTCAAAAATCGGATACCCTTTTCACTTAACTCACGATAAAAGAAAAACCGCAGATCCGAAAATTTAACACTTACCGTAATTTTTTGGAGAGGGGCCTTGAGTTCTGGCAAGGATAGTAGTATTTTGTTTGTTATGAGTTGTTCGCATTAACCGAGTTTGTTTAAACGAGATTTTACTGTATATCAATGTAGATCATGTTCCTTAAAGTCGACCATAACTCAAAAAATAACGGTGTTGGAATAAGAAATGTTGAACCTAAATTATTTATATTGATGTAAGAATACCTAATTTATATCCAAATATTGTTAATACCCGGTTTTTAAAATTTTGAATGCTTACTAATTGAGAGTTTAGGCCGGTAGTACACGCCCTATGCATACTGCTTGAAATCACACAATTCCATACAAATAAATTTATTTTAAAGCAAATCAGAAGCTTTTTAAAAAATTTTAAATAATCTAAATTAAGTCATTTTTCTTTGTTTTTAGAACATAGCAAAAAATCTCTTTTGGACGGTAATTCGCAGTTATTTGCCGTCATGGATGAAATGCAACAATATATCGGTCCTAGACCCGATATTTCTTTATTACCTGATGGAACAATACCACAGGTTAATTTAAAAAAAATGTTTTATCTCATTTAATTTATTTCTTAAATTTAGATTGAGTCAAATTCGAAGTTTGGTCATCCAAAATTTTATAAACTTCGCAACATATTACTCGACTATTTCGCAATTGAAGATAACAAAGAATCCAAAGTAATCATATTCAGCGAATTTAAAGAGACCGTTTTAGAGGCGTACGCGATGTTGATGCAGCATCCCACGATAATTCGCCCTAAATATTTTATGGGACAAGGGGCAATAACGCAAAAACAACAAATTACAGTAAAAAATATTAAATAAACTAAAATGCATTAATAATTATTAAATTTTTTAGATTATTAAATCGTTTAAAGAAGGATCTTGTAACGTATTAATTTCAACGTGTATAGGAGAGGAAGGGTTAGATATCGGAGAAGTCGATTTAATAATTTGTTTCGATATTTCGAATAAATCCCCAATACGATTAATCCAAAGGATGGGTCGAACCGGGAGGAAAAAACAAGGGAAAGTAATCATTTTAGTAACGGAAGGGAAAGAACAGGAATTGTTAAGAGAGGCTTTGGCGAATAAAACGAATTTATCGACGAATGTTTTAAAATCGAACGAGATTCCAAAGCATTTGTACAAAGAAAATCCGAGAATGATTCCGGAAAATATTTTTCCAAGTTGCAATAAGATGTTTATTTCCGTCCCCAAAACTATCACGAAGAAAAAAAGCGGGACCATTAAAGATATGTTCAATAATTTAACGAAAAATGAAACGGCTTCGCAAATCTTAAAAGACGTTGAAATCATCGAAAGAGAAGAAAGCATTCCAAACTCATTGTTTTTATGGGATAAAAGTAATTTTTATTGAATTAAAAAACGAAATTGAAATGTATCAATTTAGTTTACAGGTGATCCTTTAAGTGATGACTTAAATCTTATTGGCTGGAATAAATCTTTGGATATTTTAAGAGTTCATCAACCTGTCGAGAATATTCAACATTCAAAGGATACGGATATTTTAGTTTCATTATTACAATTCGTTGATACTAAAAGATATAATTTACCAGTTATAGAATCAACGGGTAAATTAATTTTTTAATGTTGTTATTAGAAAGTATTATTAATTTTTTTAGTCCCTTCACAAAACCAAAATAAGAAAAGAAAAATAACTCGAAATGAATCTAACGATAATTTTAAACAAACGGATATACGAAATTTATTTAATAAACCTAAAATTAATTCAGTTGAAGGTAAGAAAAATGGTTAAAGTAATACATAATCTATAATCTGTTAACCCTCATCCGGACTTTGTATCAAATTGACACAATTTTCAGAATTAATTGATGATATAGTCTGTATCACGAGAAATAAGAGTGATTCATCGATTTCCGTTAGAATTTTGCGCGTATGTTATAAATATTATGCCCGTGCGTATACGTATGTTAGAGTGAAATGATTTTTGGCGCGTATGTCTGTTTGGTGTTTCGTATTTATGCGATGTGTCACTCGAAGAAGTGTCTCGTAGTACAGACTATATTTTTGTTATTTACGATCGAATCGACCAGATATTTTGGCTCAGTGAATGAATTTTTGTTTATTTTACATTTCCATTTTTGTTTCTGCCGTAATTCTTATCTAGAAGCTGGAACGAAAAATCCTTAATTTCTACATCATGTATCAAATTGATACAACACATTTGTACATTCTAATTTCGATTCTACAACAGATGTTATTGTAATAGTTGGTTACGATAAAAATTTCATTCTAATCATACCAATAGTTCTGATATTGACTTCATTGAACAAGATACAGGAGAGGCGGCTGTATAGTATTAGTATTGCGTGCTTACTATTGATCGCTTTTATCATCTGGTGTTTATAGTTGGAAGAGCTATAAAATTTTCCAATCTTCGCTGCAACTATGGCAATTCTTCAACTCAAAACCATCAACCGTTATCTATGATTTGATGATAAAAAGCAAACAGAAAGCCAACAAGATAAACTTGTTCCCATTCGCCTCGGTTTTGATAATTAGGTTCAACAGTTGAAACAGTTGTATATTCCGGAAGATTTTGTTACTGTCGATGAGTAATTGCTTCCATTTCGTAGCGCTGTATCTTTCAAGCAGTACATCTTATCAGAAAGGGCCAAATATGGCATCAAATTATGGGTTCTAGCTGATTCTGAAATGCACTATGCATATAAAATAAATCAAGATTATCTATTATATTATCTATTTTGGAAACAAAATCAAATTTTATATTTATTTCTGCCACCAGTATTTAGCCTTTAATTAATAGTTTTTGGACTAGATACGTTAAGATATTGCATTATGTCCAATAGTATTCAATATTTTGGAAGCAAACTCAAAGGATTTATCAACAGTACCTTGTTTTTTGCAATGAAAATGTTTTCTACTAGCACTTCTATAAGCAGTACCAAGTCTTTTGGCAGTATTTCAACTCTTCTAGCAGCAGTATCAAGTCTTCTATTATCCGTGCCAGATGTCAAGGCACCTAATTTTAGAGATCGATATTTTCGTAATAGCTTGATGAAAAAAATTACGGTTTATTGTAATCGATGACCATTCAGTGTATCATAGGTTAATTAGAAAATTTTCGGATCCGCGGTTTTTCTTCTATCGCGAGTTAATTGAAAAAGTACCCAATTTTTGAGAATGCCGGCAACTTTATCTAGTTTGCGATTATTTTCTCAAAAACTATTTGACGAAAAAATTTCAAATTTGAATTGGTGGTTACCCGATGTGTTCTTAATGTGGGGTATGCTTTATTTTAACGATATTCCATACAGTTTCGTGGAAAATCGCGGTTTACTTAGATGCGGTTATTTCGAAAGCGAACGGGCGGATTTCAATGCGATTTTTACAGGATTCCGTAATTCGGATTCCGTAATCAGTTTTTCAAAATGAGGTCTCCCTCACGAGCACATCTGTTTTTGTTATTTCCGTTTCTCTTTAAATTGTATTCCCATTAAATCGCTTTTAAAAAATTCGTAATACCTTATTTTGAAAAATTTTTTGGTAAAAATCGCGTTGCAATCCGCCTGGTCGTTTTCGAAATAACAGCATCTTTCTAATCTGGAATTTCCCACGAAACTATAGGAAAGATCGATAAACTAAAACATGCCGCGCATAAAGAACACATTGGGTTATCACCAATTCAAATTTGAAAATTTTTCGTCAAATAGTTTTTGAGAAAAAAACTTACAAAGAAGATAAAGGTGCTCAAAAATGGGGTACTTTTTAATTAACTTGCGATTAAAAAAACCGCGCATCCGATCATTTCCAAATTAAACTATGATACACCGAAATGTTCATTGATTACAATAAACTTTACCGCAATTTTTTTCATCGAGCGATTTCGAAGATATCGATTTCTGAGGTGAGGGGCCTTGACATCTGGCACGGACAATAGAAGCGTTTTAAGTTTTCTAAAAGTATATCAAACCTTCTGATAGTGTATCAGTCTTCTGATAGTATATCAGTCTTCTAGAAGCAATATCAAAACTTTTAAAAGTAATATCAAGTCATCAGGTAATATCAAAGTAATATCAGGAAACAGTGCCAAGTCTTTCAGAGGCAATTTCGAATCTTTTGGAAACAGTTCTGATGTTTAGGAAACACTTCAAGTTTTCTGGAAGCATTTTAAGTCTACTGGAAACAGTGGCAAGTCTCCTAGAAGCAGTATCAAGTTTCCAGAGGCAGTGTCATGTTTTCTGGAAGGAGTTCAAAACATTTGAAAATAGTTCAAATCTTCTGGAAACATTTCAAGTTTCTTTGGAAGCAGTATCAACTTATCTAAAAATAGTATTATGTCTTCTGAGCGCAGATGATGTCGTTTTGAAGCAATACCAAATCTTTTGACAGCACTGTAACTTCTGAAAGAATTCAAAAAACTTCTTAAGTCTTCCAGAGGCAATATCGACTCTTCTGCCATCTCTGCCATCTTCAAGCCATCTGGAAGCACTTTATCCTTCATTTTACACGACAAAATTGTGAACTACTCGTATGTGATTTTTTTTGTATTATTCTATTTCCTTCACATAAACCAATCGTAAAAAATAGACAAGTAATTATTGCCGGACATTGTGTCAATTTAATATATGACATCAGGATTTGGTCTTGGAAGCGAAGTTCGGATGAGGGTTAAATTACTTAAACTTGGTGACAGTTGGTAATATGAACAGGGATTTTTTTTTGATGTTTTGAAATCAATTTATATCACATTGACGTTTTAAATTTAATTGATTTTTCGTAATTTAAATTTATATATCAGGATTTTCACATAACTCTCAATATAGGAATCTTTATACAACATAACATTTTCATTAAAAACATCTCGAGAACACTTAATTAAAATAGGAATATGCAGAAAAAAATTTGGTGGTTTTCCAAAAGTGTTAGGAAATGGAACAAGTTGGCTGGTATGTATTAAAACGATTCTTCCTCAGAAAAAATCGCCCTGGAACTCTTAATACACTTTCTGAGACATAGAAGATAGATACAGCTGCTGGTTTCTGTTTGTCAAAATAGTTCTCTTTAATGTAAAGTATCTTTAAAACATTTAAGATCGAAGTATACAGAAAAAAGTATTGGGCTTTTCCCAAAAGAGTTCGAACGCAAATAAAAGTTTAGAATAGAAAATAAGAAATCTCTGTTGTACTTCAACGATGAAAATTTTATTATTATTTTTTGGTATCGACCAGTTTCGGCTGCACATCCATCATCAAGAAACCACGTTAAAAAATTTTAAAGTTCAGTTATTTTATTTTTAAGCAGTAAGGTTGCCAACATAATTTTATCTTATGTGAATAATTGAACCTCGATGTTTTTAACGTGATTTCCTGATGATGGCTGTGTAGCCGAAACCGGTCGAAACCAAAAAATAATAAAATTTTCATCGTTGAAGTAAAACAACGATTTCTTATTTTCTAGTCAAAACTTAACATCACGATAACTACAAAGAGAACAAATCTATCAATAGATAAAAGTGTTTGGTGTGTGTCCAAATAGTTCTTTTTTACTAAAAACATCCCTAGAACATTTAGTTAAGATGGAAATATGCAGCAAAAAGTGTTGAGGTTTATCCAAAAGAGTTGGAAAACATCTCCGGAACATTTAATTAAGATGGAAATATGGCTTCTCACAAAACAGTTCAAAAACAGATAAATGTGTTCGTTGTATATCAAAATGTGTTTTTTTTCACTAAAAATATCTCTAGAACATTTAATTAAGTTGGTAATATGCAGAAAAAAGTGTTGAGCGTTTCCCAAAAGAGTTCAAAAACAAATAAAGGTGTTTGTTGTATGTCGCAATGGTTCTTTTTCACTGAAAACATTTAATGGGTATAATTGGGGGACCAGAAACAAAATATCTCTTAGCATTTTTCGGTATGATTATCTGACATATAGCAGTTTTTCACGCATTAATTAAAATAAAAATGATGTAATTGGGAAACAGAAACAAGGTTCTTACAAAACATTCTTTCATTTTTTTTGTGCAAGGGAGGGGAAAATGCGTTGCTCACCCCCTACTGTGCGCGCCTCAGATGTTCTTGGAAATTTGGAAGACTGTTGTACTTCGGTTGGGAGTGTGGGACTATTCAAGTCCCGAACTACCCACTAAACCTTCCTTTGTATCTTTTTCAGAATCTTCGGTGTAACTGTCATTTCTCCTGTTTCAGTCGATTCCATCCAGCCTGTTCTACCTCTCCGACCTTCAGCCAAAACGGTAGATAGTTTCATTCATACGAGAAGAAGAAAAAAGATAATTTTTTCTCTCTCCTTAGGAAGGTCAGTCATGTTGTCTTTTGCATCACGATTGTTCTGCCTGACATCCCTCCGTTAGTAACATTTCCCTCTCTCCTCTCATCTCTTCGCTCTGCTTCTCTTGGAAGACTTCTTCCACCTCGCCGACCCTCAGCAAACAAAGAATATTATTTAATTCATTGAATAACTTGCTACTCTAATGTACATGCGACGCGGGGTGAAGAAAAAAGATACTTTTTTCTCTCCCCCTCAGCACAGTCATCCATATTGTACTCTGCTTCACGATTGTTCTCCTTCTGCCTGACATCCCTCCGTTAGTAACATCCCCTCTCTCTTTTCATCTCTTTGTTATGTTTCTTCTGAAAGATTTCCCTCAGAAAAACCGATATGGCCTTCCAGTAATCCTCACTTTCCATCAGCAATTGGCCTATATTGTCCTTAGGACGTCCGCACTTATTGCCACATAACGCTCGCGCCACCTTAAATTTCTCACATTTACAGATTGTGTGCTCTGGATTATCTTCATTAGTGCAGAACCAACACACGCTTGTGTCGGCTTTTCGTATTTTGTGAAGATATTTTCCATAGATTCCGTGTCCGGTAATGGCTTATGTGATAAAATGATGCACTTCGCCCCATTTTCTTGCTGCCTATTGTTCAACAAATGGGATAAATACTTTTGCCTAGCCTAGGGACTTATACTTCTCCCATCTTTTCTGCCACCTGACCATGAGTTCTCTTCTGGCTTCTGTTGGATATTCCTTTCCTTTCTCCATCTCGCTATGCCTTTCCTCCACGAGCAAATCTACGAGAGGCATACTGGCGAATACCTCTACACACCCCCTGACACCGTGCAATATGCCGATGTAACCCTCATAGTCAGTCTGTTGGCTGATTTTAACATATTCTTATAATGTTTGTATTTCAGGGATCTTCTTCATGTTGATACTGCGTACAAAACCGCGGACACCACTGTTTGTGCCAGCAGCTTCTGTTTGCTTGTTTTGGGACCTGGAGAGTTCGGTAGAACTTTGCTCAGGTTTTTTATTATCTTAACTGCCTTCTGTTATTTTCTTGACGTGTTAAGTCATTCGCATGTCTTTATCCATATATACCCCCAAATACTTTACCATGGGTACGGTTTCTACATCATATCCGCACACGCCTACCGTCATTCTCGGTACTTTTCTTCTTCTCTGAAGAGCAAGAATCTCTGTTTTCTGGCGAGCTACTCTGATTCTTTTATATTACATTAGGGGTTTCTAACCTTACCCAATACTTTTGTCAAAGATGAACAAAATACAGAATTTCATTCTCTTCAGTACAATATTTTATTCTTTTCGTAAAATCACTAGCAACGGAGATATTTTTTTATAATCGCCATCTCTCTAATTATGTTACATACTATGTGGGACAGTGCAAGTGTATATATTACGAGTTATGTGAAATTCCTAGATCCTGCTGGTTAAATACAATCGCCAATATCGAGTAATGCAACGAAATCTGATGATCTTTTTTGATATGTACGATTGTATTTGACGAGTGTACGACGGGTCGGAATAAAACTGTTACATAAAATAAAATTTTGTAACTAATTAAGTTTATTCTAATAATGATACACTAATTTTTTTTTTAATTTTAGGTGATAATGAAACCGTCTCGGAAGAAATTAAAGAAAACGCCACAAAGAAGAAAATCGAATCTCTCACACACAATTTATTCTCAGAGATAACTTTATTCCTAAACATTTCTTATGAAGAAAAAAAATCGTGCTATTATTGTGAAAATACCAATTTATGTAAGCGTCTACCAAAACAGGAATCGACCGATTTGAATCCAATCGATTTATCCCGGTTGGATATTTCATCTATTGAGGCATTAACAGAGAACGATTTCGATACATACTTACAGGATTTAAGATTCAAAACGACGATTCAAGACTTAAACGACGTCGATTTTGAGCGATGTTTCGATGAAGACGTCATTTTCGAAGAAGATGTCGTTTTCGATGAAGAAAGTATTCGAATGGAAACGCCGAAGAAAGAGAACACATTCCAATTCGAACCACCTAAGAGTATCAAAAAAGTGATCGATTCTATTAATAAAACACCACAATTAAGTCATAAAGAAAAAAAATGTGATGATAATCTAGAAGTATTTCATTTAGAAAATATCGATGATTTATTTGACACGAATATTTGTGAAAAATCGCCGGTCCTTTATGATAGTTCTTTTGTTGTTGCGACGCAAAATCGAGATGAAAGATCACCATCTCCAATTCTGGGGACGTTTTCTAAAAACACCCCGCAAAAACGAAAAGCTAATTTAAAAAGTAAATTAGATTCGGCGTCAAAATCAAATTTTTATGTTAACAAATCAAGTCGTGTTGAAATTGAGGAAAATGTCGGAAATAATTTTTGTTTGGAACGAAATAGTGCTAGCAATCTTAGTAATTATAGCGAAGATCTTTTTGATAGCCCAATAAATACGCCAAAAAAATCAAACAATAAAAACGATTTTAATTTTGATGAAAATTATGATGAATCTTTAGTATTTGAAACTGAATTAAAAATAGAGGAGCATAACGTTTCGAAGAAGAGGAAAAAATCTCAAGATTGCGTTGATTTAAATATCGCTGATCTTTGTGATGAATCATTTTTTGGGATTATCCCGGCGCTAAAAGAACCGAGCCAAAAGAAGGCTAAAACAGATGAAAAAAATCCTTTAAGTTTTCAAGATCTTTGCGATGAATCATTGTTCGGTTTAACCCAAGAATTTAACGAGCCTAGATTAATGAATAATAATGAAGAAAAAGAAGAAGAAATATTTACCCAAAAGTCTCTCAATTTAGATGATATCTGCGATGAATCATTTTTTGGGTTGACTCAAGAATTATTAAAGGTCTCAAACATTAAGAAAATTACATCTAATGAGAATATTAATAAAGAAAGTTCGCAGCTAAAAGAAAAATCAACTTCTATAAGTCATAATATTAATTTAAATATTTCTGATATCTGTGATATGTCGTTTTTTAATTTAACCCAAAAGCCACAAGAAAATTCACCGAAAGACACTGATAAATCAAACAATATTATAACAATTGAAGATTCTCCAATTAAAAATAAGCCCACGGAATTATTAATTTCTGATGACTCTCTATCCCCTGTTTATGATTACACCAATAGAATCACAACTCAACATCATCAAAGTCATAATCAAAAAGCCGTTAAAATTCAAGAAGAACGACTAAGTCCCGTTTTAACCCAAAAATTTAAAAGACCCAATAAACTTAAATTAAAACTACAAAATTCTTATGTTGATAAAGATAATAATTTAACGAATCTTACGGAAAATAAGATAAATAATTCAAATAATAAGATTACTCAAAGAAATGAAATCTTGAATCACTCTAATGAATCTCAATCGAGTAATACGATAAGTTTCGATTTGTTGGACGATGATGATGCGTTTGAAAATGTTTCTTATAAAACGCCGGTGAAGCCCACGTCGAGGATGAAATTAACGTTGAAAACACCGAAATCAACTAAAAAGATAAAAAATACGATTTCTTTGGGAAATAGTGAGAGTGAAAATGAAATGACTCCTAAATCTAGTAAAAAAGTTCCGGGGAAAAGAATTTCTTTTGAATGTAGTGATGATGAATTTGAAGAACCACGTTGGTACCGAAAACGATCTCCGGGCATATCTAGGAGGAGGGATGAAAGTAATACACCAATAAAACGAAGCTTACATAAAAAAGTAAGTTTTTAAAAATATTTTTCATAGTTTTTTAATAATTTTAAGAATAAAGTATCATTATAGTTTTTTATTTCAGGTTTAGCAATATTTGTCTTAATTCTGTCACTAAGTCCTAATGACTGATTGAAAATTTCAAAAAGATATTTTCAATTTTGTGATTCTAAATTAGGTAGGATTTGAGTTTTCAAAGATTTCATCTTATTTGGAAAAGAGTAAAGGAATAATAAGAAATCTCAAACTTTGTATGCTAGATGAATGAATATGGAATACTTATATGGTGTGTTCAGTTCAACATTCTTCAGAATTAGGGTGTTGTTGCTTAAACTTATCTAAGTTGAGTGTGCTGGAGGTAAATGCGAAATAAAGAGGGATACTTAAATTATTGCAATAATGGTTTACCTGATACATTCCAAAGAAAGTCAATATGAAAATTGCATTAAATGAAGGAAATGTGCAAAAAATTTCACTTTTCGATGATTCATCATACCAAAATCTATAAAATCTGTATTAAATAAATTTCTCTTGAAGCTGATAAGGTCCTTCAACATCAGCTCCCGTTTTTTGTAGTTCAGTTACAGTATCTCAGACTGCATTTAAGGAAATTATTTTTGATTATACAGGTGTCCCAAGAAAGTGTGACGCCATGATGGCATATTTGTTTAAATTGCATGATATATCTTTTCTCACTCATTTTTGGATAGTTGGAAAAAATATCGTATTTAAGTCATCAGTAAAATATCGTACTCATGAAGAAAATTTTATGACAAACCTATTAGTAAGGTCTAGTAGTTTGGTTAATCAAGTTCGATTAGTTCAAATTTATACAGGTGGCCAAAATCTCATTTTAAACTGGACCCCCTGTAAATTGTTATGTCAATCGATGCAGAATTCAAAACAATAATATTTTCTAATTACAACCCATCACAATTCTTATCATTTAAAAAGTTATTTGCTGAAAACTCGTATTTCATCAATCCATCGTGGTTATAATAAACAATTGACTAAGGAAATCATATTTTGACGTTGGTAATGTAAGTATTTTTTCCCACTAGCTATCGCGTAAGTTGCAATAGCATTCAAGTTATTCAAGTTGGGCATATTCTTTGTTTATTATAACGTCCTTTGACGACGTAACTTATATTCATTATTGTCCTAGGAAAATAATAGAAATTGTTCAAATTGACGAAGATCATTCTTTCAAATGAAATCGATCTTTGAAATAAGTGCATATACATTCAGAACGCTTTAGATACTCAGAGGGTAATACATTTCTACAAATTTATTCGTAATTTCTTCAATTTTGTTTTTATTTTCATCGTAAAGTACTACACGTAACAAGTCATGATAAATGTTATTTGTTTGACAACAAATGTCACTGTAGACATGACAACTTACGATTTCTCAATTATTTGAGTTTCCGAACGAATATTTGGCAAGGAAACTTTGGATATTTTGTAGAATATTGACTTCTGCTATTGGGAAAAACGTAATAAGCCATGCGGCACATTCCTTGGAAGAATCACGGGTCTCGGTTTCCTCGGCCCGTACAATTCTTCTTCACACATTATAGTGTCCTTACGTGCCTCATAGCTTAAATAACTATAAACACTGTTACCTTTTGTTCATTGTACCTGATTTCTTGCAAAATCAGTGCTCAATTTATTTGAAAATTTGCCCATAGCTGTAAAGCAGAAATGTGGCTGCAGCATGATGGAGCTTCAGCACATCATTCTTTGTAAGTCAGAGACCATCTTAACGCAACCTTCCCAAATCGGTGGATTGGTAGAGGAGAACCAGTTGCTCGGCCTGCTTCAGCAAAAAACTAAATACACCATTTCAAATTCTCATTCTATCTCTATTTGAAACCTTATTCGTTTGATAAGTTGATAGTAACAAGAAATGAAGACATCGCTGTTCTTAAAATAAACAAATAATAACAAACTTGTGCTATTGCTATGGAACTGAATTTTGAAAAAAAAATACTATCACAGTCAGAAAGAGGACTCTTTCAGGTTTATTTTTTTCTTCAGGTTCTCAAATCACCCTGTATATTAAATACAGTCCTAACAAGTAGAAATGCTTAATTGCCTTTTCTCTAAACAACTTTCTTATTTTATAAGGAATAATTACTGAAGTATAACAATTTTGTCGATAATCTGCTCTTTCGAATGGTATATAATACATGCGCGTATTACAGACATGTTTTTGCCAAAAATTGGAAAATTCACATTTAAATGTTGTTTAACACAATATCTTCTCCTATGACCAGGAGAAAACTCTAGATCGTATATCTATATCTTATTGAAAATGTTGCACTTTTTCTAATTATATATAACACGTGACGAGCATGAGGATACACAAACACGTATTTTTCAAAAAACTGCAAAATATATATATAAATTGTTATGTCAATCGATGCAGAATTGGCAACAATAATATTTTCTAATTACATTATTATATCTTCTCATATCACCAGGAGAAAACTCTAGAAGCGCATATATCGTATTGAAAATTTTGTGCGTACTCTAATGATATAGCACGCACGTCGGTGCCGCACATGCACAAGCACGTTTTTGCCAAACACTACAAATTATACAAGTACCTTTTTGGGAAAAAATTACTAAATTCGCACGTTTTAGTCACATTTAAATCTTGTTTGGCACGATACCTTCTCATATGATCAGGAACAAACTCTAGAAGTACATCTATGCTATTCAAAATGTTGTGCTGTTTTTAAAGACGATTTTAACTTGCAACGATCACGCGTTTGTACAAGTATGTTTTTTGCCGAAAACTGCTACATTAACCACTTCTTAACGAAAGTCTCTACAATAAATAGTTTGTGAAATACAGTAATTTACAAACTGATAGAACTAATATTAAACATAGAAGTGGAAAGAATTAAATACTTTTAAAATGATATTCGGATATGCATTAAGATATATCTTGAGTATTTCGCTTATTATCCCGTCCTGATCTGGGGCCGTCTAGAGTTTCAAAACTTTTCATCATTTCCTCCAGTTTTATTTCTTCAAACGCTTCAATCTGTTTTCTGTTATAAAACAATAATAGCAAATGTACAGAATTCTTCGTTATTCCGTACATTTTCTTGATCTTTTAGAACTGCTTCCACTAGTTTTATAAATTGTTCGTTTATTGTTTTGTCGTCTACCCTGGGTCTCTTTTGAAGTCTCAACATTTTTGTCGCTACTTTGTACGCTGTACCGCACACGTTCTGCTCTAATCCCTTACATAACTCCTTCCACTTAATCTTTTTGCTACTATTTATAAGCGTAGATAAGTTCTTTTTGTATAATGTAAGCTATGTATTGTTCTTTGAGTAGAATTTCCTCATTTTCTTCCACATGTTGCTTTCGTCCTCTTAGGGAAGGCAACCTAACACAACCCAACCCAACTCAACCTAAGATAACCCAATTAAATTCAACCCAACCCAACTCAACCTCTCCGGAAGAACTAAAACTCAGATTTCTGATTTCTTAGCCCTCGTACCACCAAAATGATTGAGCGAACATTAACGATCATAACGGGTCAGTTTAGATCCATGCAGGTAAACCATCTTATGCCATAAAACAATATATAAAAAGTTTCATAGAACGCTTCAAGTCACTTTCTCAACATTGATGACATACCCGTTTTTTGGGTTGCTGATATTTCGAAACTCCCGTAAGTTATTTTTGTTCTCATTGCAATATTTATACAATTTACTATTTCATTTAACAATTTTTCAATATTTGATTTCTCCTTTTCGATTTAAATCAAATTGGAAACATTTTCAACCCGTTTAGGACCTTTTACTTGCAAACTACAAATGCATATCCAAATAATTTATAAACAATACATATGGCCGTCTTTGTTTCGTTATTTTCCAAAACAATCAGGTTAAATAATGAGTTCGGTTTTTTGTTACAAGTAATATATTTAGCAAACCCTTGCTGTTTTTACGAACAGTCCTAAATAATGCTAAATTTTTGCTTTACTAACGAGTAACTTTTAACTTCTTAAGCTAACGATTACGTTAACGTTTTTGGGTCATTATTGACCCAGTTTTGGTCGTACAAGGGTTAATTTGAAATTTTTGCGAAACCTTTATACAACAGAACATAGTCATCGCAAATTGGGCCTAAATAAATTTTGAGAAATCATAAGGTATCATCACATCGGTAGAACATTTCGTTTTTTATCGCCTTCATTTTCCCTTTTTTGTTTAAACAAATCACGAAATGTGTCCAAGTAATGTTAGCATACTTCAGAATTGATCGTTCAGTTCTGGTAGAAGCACAACAAAAAAAGTTTCCATTGAAATCCCACCAGTCATCAGATCTTATCAGCATCTTGCGTTTAACATGGTTGTCTACAATCTGATGATGTGCTTCAAAAATTGATCATTTTCTTGATGCTTAAGAAGCGATTATAGACACAATGGCACAAATTTCTTTCCGTCAAAATTTAAATATGGATTAAATGTAGACATTTTAAATGATGAAAGAATGCAAGTATAAAAAATTGATTATTTGAAGAAATTTTAAAAGTCCTCTTACATTTATAGTGCTCTACGTATATCCTATATTTTCAAAAAGAAACCAGCATGAGCAAACAATTTTAGAAGCTAGATCCAATTTTATTATCTACTATTTGTTTGTAGTATCTGATGATTATCTCGTTGTTGATGATTGATGATGGCTTACTATGTGTTAATTAAATTTAGTTGAGTTGCTAAAAAACTTTAATAATCTAATAATAAACATTTTTAGAAATTGAAAAATGTATTTATCGAAGATGAAGCTGAACACTCTTCGGAAGAGAATGACTCTGAAGATTCAGAATTAGACGGTACTCAAAATTCTTACGATGCAAGTTTTGTTACTCAAGCCCACGTATTAAACACGACGAGTATGCACGTAAAGTATTTAGAGTCTATCAAGTAAGTTAATTTTAAACGTTAAATGATTAGGAAAATAATTTCTTTGCTTATGTTAGGAGTCCTTTACAATTGAACGGCCGTTTTAAAATTCCTGATAGACCCGAAAATCACAACATTGATGTATTCTCCCAAAAAGAGAATATTCAGGATAATTCTTATTTAGAGGTAAAAAATTTTTGATTTTACTTAATTTATAAAAAAAAAATGTTTTGTTAGGATTCGTTTTGTGTAAATATCACTGAAAGTCAAGTACCCGTTGAGAAGGATTTAAGCGAATTGGAGATAGCGGAAAGGTTTTTGGAGGAAAATAAGAAGCACAAAAGAAATAAGCATAAATATAAAGATAAAATCGTTAGTCCAAAGAAGGCGAAAAAAAGGAGAATTATTATTTTAAGTGATAGCGAATAATTTGTTTGTAAATTTTTGATAAACACATTAAAAAAGAAAACACAAATATCCTTGATTTAAACTTTATTTCATTTCATTTTTGACACATTTCAAAATATTCGAAAATTTTAATTTTTAAAACCAACCAGATCTAAATAATCTAATCGCTACCGTTGAAATTATTTCGAGATTAGTCAAGGAACAAATGTTGCCGAAAACGTTATTAATAATTATTTTTATAAATCTTAAAAAAAGAATAAGAACGGCGGATATTTAAAAAAATACATTTCACATCAACACAAATAAAATACTGATTCGAGGAATGTAACGAGAGATTCTTAAGAGTATCAGAAGACCCATCGTTTCGTCACTGGTGGCCAAAAAAAAAATAATAATCGTAATTAGCTGCCTTAAGAAAATTTACTTTACTAAATTTAATTTTCCAGCCATATAATTTTTAAATACTTTAAATTAATTAGTATAATTCTAACACGATCCAGCGTTTTTTTTTTTAAATAAATAATCTAACCAAAATTATTTTTTGTCTTTTTTCTTTAATATAAAGTAACTTATTAGAAAAAGATAATATTAATAACGTGACCTGTGATGTATTTATCTTCCCTTCAATGCAATTTTACGACAGTTATGTTTTGGGGCTATTTACGCAACGGACTAATAAATAAACGTTTCTTCTCCTATCTACTAAACACTAAAACGCAATATACACATTATACTTTTTGGTTGACTAGAATAGAAGGACAACGACGGGAAAATTTTTGATTAATTTTTTTTTGTTTGTTAATTTGTTTACCTCTTCATTTCCCCAATATTTCGACACCGTTGTGGATAGCCATTAATTCAATTTCGTCGGTGATGAGAAGTATTTCTATGCAGCCTTGGAATACTTCCGAGGTAAAGCAATCTTCCCTAAAAAAATAAATAAATATTGATCAATTTAATTTAAAAAAAAGAGATGAGAAAAATTCGACGTAAAATTCTTTCTCCACATCAAAATTTGCTGGAAAATTATCCCCAAAAAAGTTTTTTTTTGTTTTGTGGATTGTTTGAAATAAAAATTTTTAAAAATTGTTATAAAAAAAATTAAAAATGTTAAAAAAAAAGTTACGCTTAAAAATAGTGTTAAAAAATAATAATAACTTGTTTTTAATGTGTACCTATGCCCCAGGAAGAACAGCCCCTGGAAGATCTGCCCCATGTAGTACTCTTATCATTTCTTGGAGAGATGGTGATTCATCTTGTATTTGTAACGCTTCGATGCAACCCTTGAAGAAGAGCGTTGTAAAACATTCCCCTCTGAAAATGAATGTATATTTTTTTCCCTGACATTTATGTAATATTTATTTTCATTAAGTTAATATAAAAAAATGTATAAAACATTTAAAGGTTAAATGTTCCGGTTAATGGCAATGAGTCAATTAAGTATATAAACGGGGGGCCGCGGTTTAAATACAGCCCCGGATTGCCGCGGAGGAGAAGGATAACCGGTGTCTATTTTTAGCAGCACAATAACTTCTTTATGATTGCTCCTCAAAGTCATTGACTACCCGTCGTCGACCGCAAAGGTTGTGCTCCTCTCCTTTACTCTTCGCGTTTATGCGTGTGTGCAAGTACGAGGAAACACACCGGCGCCAAAATTCTCCACACTTCTTCTCTTTGCGTGTATTGAGTAAAGAGTCGTTGTCGTCTTTATATTTTCACACCTGCGTGCCAATTGATACGACGACTCGTGTGTGCTCATCATCTTTATCTTTTTACTTTAAAAGAGGATTTATTTATTTTTTTAGTGCTGTTAAAGGCAAGGTGACTCGGTAAGGAGATAATTTTTACATAAACATTGTTTTATTGTACGAAATATTTTTTCTTATTTTAGGAAAGTTCCTTTACAGCTAATTTTAGTTTATATTTTAAAAATACATTAAAAAATGTTTTAGGAAATTACAATTTTTTGAAATTTATTATCATATTTATGCAATTTTGATAGCGAAAAGGGCTCAAAGAAAAACGCTCAAAAAGTCAAAGAGAATCAATGCAAGTCTTTATTTCGAGTTCTAGATTTTGAACAATTCCCAGTTGATTTTAAAAGTTCAAAGGAAATTTAAGAGTGGATGGCAAAACTGACTCGGCCAGACTTCGAAATATATCATCAGATGTCAAAAATTTAAAATAAATCAAAAAATGTTCCGTAAAACTACAGATTTTGACTTTACGTCTGATTTTGATCATAATATATGGAGAAAACATTTAAAACAATTCGAGGGAAACGAATTCAAATGAAATTAAATGTCTTTGGTGACAAAGTTCAAAGACATTTAATAAAGACAATTTTCGATTTAGACTTTTTGGGTTTTTAGATTTTACATAATTCCCAATACATTTTAAAACAGAATTTAGTGCGAGGGAGAATTGGGTATTTGTGTATCGGGTATTTAGTTCTGATTGGTTGATGGCGAAGGTCACGTGGTCGCCATCAGCCAATCCGACCGAAATACCCGATTCACAAATACCCAATTCTCTCTCGCACTAAAGCTGCCTTAAAAGTTCAAAAGAAATTTTAGACGTCAAAAATATCAAAAAAAGTTTCCGCAAAACTACAGATTTTGGCTTTTATGATCATATGGACAAGAAATATTAGAAATATCGAGAAAAATGAGAAAACGATCAATATTATTGACAGTTTTTGCTAAAAGAATTTGACAAAATCTCTTGCCAGCTTACAATTAGATATTGATAAAGAAAGATAGAGAAGAACATGGAAAGATAGATGGCAATGAAATCAATATTCTATTGTTTTTCAGTATAAACCGAGACAATAACTTAAACTTTGAACTTCTGCAAAAAAGAACGAAAATGGCTACAATTCCTTCAAAACTTATCTTTGCATAGCTCGGTTGTGTTATTATTTTTAGATGAGTTGGCAAAGATCAATGGTGAATCTGTTGGAGTCATTAATGTTAGATGCTGTCTCATCACATATGTATATTGTTCTTATTTGACTATCATGCCATTCACCATCATATATTGACCATCATATATGGTAAATATTAACATTTTTAATGGCATTGAAGATATGATGACCACATTAGCTGCAAGCAGAAAATTTTAATTTTAAACTTTGGAAGCTGGCCATCTACAAAAGCAAAAAGCTGGAAGGAGGCGAGAAGCGAGATTGACATTAAAATTCAATATTAAGAAATTCTCAAAAAAATCAAATTGATTTCAGAACTGGAATTGTATAAAAATTAACTGATTCTGTATGGCCAAAGAGATTCCTTCTTTCATATTGGATGAGGTGGAAAGAAAAGTCTGGTTGATGAAGATTAGGAAACTTCTTGGCCTAGATGGTATTCCTGCAAATGACAGAACGAAACCAATCTTATTTACGACCAAGATGCTATCTTGATCGCTTTTTATCTTGAAAGTCTCTTTTCTAAAATTTCTCTTTTGGCCGGTATTTCGGCCAAATGAAGAGGTGCTCGTGTCTGTTTCTCGTACAAGACACGGGTAGTTACCGTAGGTTCTAAGAGTTAATGGGATCATGAAAGATCAAACGATGAAAGACGATGATGTAAACATTGTAAAAGTCTTTTTGGACAATGAAATGTTGGAATTTTGATATTTACCTGCATAGAGTATGGACTTCTGGTTCTCTGAAGAGATTGTAGCAATCCTCGCAGATACGATCTAGGCGTGCAAATACACTTTTGTTGTATTGTCCCTTGCACTTCGAATGGAAAAAGTTCTGGCCTTTTCCCGATGGGTATGTCAATACCAACTGCGAGACCAACGTGAGCGCGATGCACACCCACACTGCTTGAGTGCTTGAACTGGAGAATTGATGAGTCATCTACGAGAAAATTAAAGAAAATGAGGTTTTAATTATTTTGCCACACTGCATATGTATATATAGATAAATTATCACTATATAAATACGATAATTTCCAGGTAACAATAAATGTGTCAACATAAAAGGTAAAAATTCATTCAAGTTATCTGACTTATTTGTTTATTAAATGTTGAATGAATGAATCATAAATATTCCGCATTGTATGTTGTTCTAAAAATAGGGGTTCTATATAACATAGGTAATTGTAAATTAAATAAAATTACGTGATAAGAGTAATCAGCAAGTCATGAAGATTGGGAAAAAATTGTTACGAAAAACGCATACCTACATGATATAAATGGTTAAAAGCAACGTACGCTTATGGTCTGTTTCCTTCTAGCTATTAATATGTTACGATTGTTCGCATATAAGGAAAATGACTTGGTAAAGTCGGAATGACGGCGCGGTTTGAATTCCATTCTCCAAATAAAGGACGACTAAATTACCTAAACGTCATTCGAGTATGAAAAATTTACGATAAAAATTTGTTTTGAAGTACGTAAAAGAAAAACAATTTTTTTCATTTGCATTTATTATTTATTGTTGAACATTAATACAGGGTGTATCATTTTGTTGTCATCGATCTTTCTTTTGAATAACTTAATCAATCATATCATCTCAAGAACATGTAGAAATTGCATTTTATCAATATGCATACAGATTAAAATATCGTGATTGTGCCTAAATACAATGTTAGGTTTTTCTTCGAGGTCCTTAATGATGACGTTATAGTAGATGTAAATGCAAATATTCAAAAGCGTTATCAATCTCAGTAGATTAACCTCCCTATGATGACGATGTTATTGGGATGAATTTTAAAGTTGGACTTATACGTGTTTCTCGTTATAAAATGTGAATAACTCAACATTTATTGCTAGTTGATGGGCCGCGACAATGATGATGAATGGATTGGGTTGGGTTGAATTGAGTTTGATTGGTTTAAATTTGCACGTGTTCCCTTAATGTTCATACAGAGTAAAATATTGCGATCCTCCGATGCCCCCAGCCAAATCAATTTGTTTACAAGTTTACTCGTGAAATTCAATGTTGACGCTATAATAGTTGTAAGTGCTGATGTACCATGCTTTATAACAGATTCCAGCGATCGAATATAATCAATGGTACTTTAGCTAAGTCTATATCTCAAACAGGATTTGCAAGTGAATCTAAATATAAACAATAGGAAGTAGTTAGTGGCTGAAGATCGTTGAGGTCATTGGTCATAGCAGTTGAGACATTCTAACTCAAGCTGAATTCTACTTCCCTATTCCATGTTCTTTAATTTGTTACTTGCACCGGTGAAACCTATTCAAGAAATCTGATGATGTTTTGGATTGGAATGGGTTGGGTTGGGCTATGTTGAGGTGAGTTGGGCTTGGAATTCGTTGGTTGAAAATCGTTGGGGTCATTGGTTATAGCACTGAGAGACGCACTTTACAAAAGCCTCGACTAAAACATGGAAGTTTGAGGCTCTGTGCAGATTAAACTGACATTCTAACTCAAGCTGAATTCCATAGCCCTATTTCATGTTCTTTAATTTGTTACTTGCACCAAAATCTATTCAAGAAATCTGATGATGTTGTGGATTGGAATGGGTTGGGTTGGGCTATGTTGAGTTGAGTTGGGCTTGGAGTTCGTTTGCTGAAAATCGTTGGGGTCGTTGGTTATAGCAGTGAGAGACGCACTTTACAAAAGCCTCCACTAACCCATTGAAGTTTGAGGCTCCGTGCAGATTAAACTGACATTCTAACTCAAGCTGAATTCTACTGCCCTATTCCATGTTCTTTAATTTGTTACTTGCACCGGTGAAATCTATTCAAGAAATCTGATGATGTTGTGGATAGGAATAGGTTGGGTTGGGCTATGTTGAGTTGGGTTGAGTGGAGTTGGGCTCGGATTTGATTGGAATGGATTTGTATTTGCAGATATTCTTTTACTCAATGCAAATGAATTATCATTTATTACCTGTGAATAAGCCGCATTGTTGGGTTGATTTGAGTTTGGTTGGGATAGAATTGCAATTCCCATATTTCCTTACAAATTCAATACGTTAAAAAATGCAAGACATTTTTGCTGATGAGCCCGCTTTTGAAGCAACGCAATCAGGACCGACGAAGCATATTTTATACATTATAGAAGTATTAATACGTAAAATATTCGTTATTGGGGCATCAAAAATCCGTAATTAATCTTTGACGTTCCTTTACATTCACCAAAAGTTAGTGAGCATGTTACATGATTTTCTGGCAGGTAAACATGGAAAAAATGACACTTGCTCGATGCAACACGCAACGAATTTCCCCACCAAATCGATTAATTTTCGAAATTAACTAAAAATTTGGCAGCTTTTAACTTTTTCTGTGGGGCTCCTTATCGACTAAGTTTACTCCCACACAAACAAATTGTCCAAGTCTGAAGTTCAATAAAACAATCGAATCAAAACAAAATATGGAGTTGTTTTTAAGTTCTTCGAAAAAAAAGATCGCTTACAACGAAATGTATTATCTGCAAAAAAGTTAAATTTTTTGATTCGTATTTGAGGCAAAATGCGCGTAGGACCTACACCTCCACCATTTTTTTCTTGACAAAATAATTACTTACTGATTATACAGTTTCCACCTCTCCTTCAACAAACAAAAATATATAAATAAATTAAGTGGATCGTCTAATTTTAGACGATTCCACTCAACTCCTTCACTGAGCACTGAACTATTCCCGATCGCCCGTCAACTTTTATACCAATCGATCTAATTGATTTAATAACATTAATGAATATGAGAAAAGTCGAAACGAATAAAAAATAATAAAAAAATAAAGAACCCGTTGTGTTAATATTGGTTGTATTGGTTAATATTGGGGTAGATTAAATCGAATGATTAAAAAACGGCGGGATATCGACCTACATATTTTCCTTCATTCTTTTCGAATTCGATTCTATCCCGAGTTTATATATTAAGGGAAAGGATTCCTCAGGAAATTAGATATCCATCGAACACGGTCCTTGAAACTCCGTGTTCGACTTACACATTCACTCAAATCTTTCTCCCAAAAATAAGTTTGAATTTTCGAACAAAAAGAAATTAATAAAGAGAAATAGTTGTATCTACAATACAAAACTTTCTTTTTTTTGTCGACTTGATGAAAAGAGAATAAAGAGAGTCTACTATAACTTTAATAACTTTCCGGAAGTAGTAAAGATAAGTCGGAAAAGAAAGCGCAAATATCGGTTATAAAAACTCACGTAAATTCGAAGAAAAATACAATACAAAAATCCAGCGATGAAAGCAGATCGCGCGAGAACGTTCAACTGTATTAAAACGGGAGAAACTCGAGAGAAACGGATGTGCCACTACTGAACACCATTTACTGACTGAGCAGTCGTGTTTCAACCGAAGCACACCGAAGTCGAGTGACTCTCACTCCCTACCACAATCCGTTCAAAGAAAAACGATTTTGAATGAACACGCAAAAAGAAACAACCCCCTTTAATTATTTTCATGAAAAATTCTTAGTATAAAACGCAAACTTTGTGAAAATACGCCGATAAGCAAAGCGCTAACGTGAGTAATAAGCTAACGTGAACTTATAAAATATAGAATGATTCTCACAAAACTCTAGATATGAAGAATTCTATTTTCGATCCTTAACACATTGAGTGAGCCATGTCATTTATATATGAATGATAGTGTTATTAATATAGGACGCATTTCAGTGTTTGGCAGCCAATGTGTTAAAATCATTCATGTGTAACTGTATTAAAACGGGAGAAACTCGAGAGAAACAGATGGGCTACTACTGAACACCGTTTACTGATTGAGCAGTCCTGTTTCGACCGAAGTCGAATGAACACTCTCTACCACAATTTTCACTAATCTACCACTATCTTCAAAGAAAAACAAACGATTTTCAATAAACACGCAAAAAGAAATAAATAACCCCCTTTAATTATTATCATGGAAAATTCTTAGTATAAAACACAAACTTTGTGAAAATAAGGAAAGCACCAACGTAAGTACATAAATCCACAAAAAATAGAATGGTTCTTACATATCTTTAGTCTTTCATATATGACTGACAGTGTTATTAATAGTGTCTAAGTAGGTTGCAACTTCAGCAGTATGCCACTTCGCCATCTTAAGAGATTTACGGCTAAGCCTAAACTTTCTAGTTCTAGGTCTAGTGTTAGTTCTAGTTTTAGTTCGATACAAGTATACAATAGTCTAAAACCAAATAACAGTTAAAAGTAGAGTTAATACCTACACTAAAGCTAAGACTAGACCTAGAACTAGGAATATTTGGGTTTAGCCGTACGTTTTTTAAGACGGAACCGAACACAACCCAACCTAGCTTCCAGAGCTGGGTAATTACATGTAATTTCAAAATAATTACAATTACAAAGTACTTTTTTAAAAGAGGAATTAATCACAAGTACAAAGTACATACCTTAAAATAGGAATTATTAATTACTTGGCCGCTTACTTTTCTAATCATTTTTTGGACAAAAATTGTTTTTGAATTTTTTAAATTATTAAAGGTGTTCAGCTGCCTAAATTTATTAAATTCCAATACAAATACTGATATGATAACACAGCGAGTATTACTCACACTTACTTCACTTGAACTTGGTAGATTTTCAATTTGAAAGGAATTTATTATACAAAAACAAAGATCAATATTCGTTTAACAGTTTTTCACCGATTTTCCACCGATTGATGACTGCTGTGATGAAGGATCGTGTTGAAGTAGTTTTATGTTAACATATAAAATGTTAAACGAATCTATACAAAAAAGATCATCACGTGCCATTTGAGTTAGTACCAAAAATAATCTCATGTAAGTGACCATCCTTTTGATCTCTACTTATCCAAATAGCCTGATTTGAAATCAAATATGACCTGGTCTAAGAATAGGGAGCTTTGTGTGAAAAAAGTCCACTTTTTTACCGATTCAGTGTGACTATGAGACGCCCTTTTACGCGATGAGAATCAAAAGCTCATAGATTATTTAAAAGTTCCTTAAACAGTTAAGAAAAAGATGGGTATGTTCAAACACGAAACAAACAGACATCATTTTCATCATTTTTTGGGAAAATACATAATGAGATAAAAAATCCACTTAAAAAACATACATTTGACAATATCTGAAAACATTTTACGTGTATATTGTTAAAAACATGAATCCTGATTTGAGAACATTACTAAACTTCACCTTTCGTTTCATCGATGGTTGATACTGCTTGCAATAGGCTTGATATGCTTCCAGAAGATTTGATGCAACTTCCAGAAACCATAAATTGTTTTCAGAAGACTTGATATTGCTTTTAGAAGACCCGAATTGCTTCCAGAAGACTTGATGCTGCGTTTGGAAGACTTGATTCTGCTATTAAAAGACTTGGAATGTTTCCAGAAAACTTGATACTGCTTCTAGAAGACTTAATACTGCATCCAAAGAACTTGATATTGTTACAAGATAATTTAAAAGGTTTCCAGAATACTTAATACTGTATCAAGAGGACTTGATACTGCTTTTAAAAGACTTGAAATGCTTTCAGAAAATTTTATATGTTTCCAGAAGGCTTGAACTGCTTCTAAAAGATTTGATGCTGCCCCTGGAAGACTTGAAATTGCTTCTGAAATCCTTGATGTTGTTCCCAAATAACCTTAAATGTTTCCAAAAAACTTGCAATGCTTTAAAGACTTGACACTGCTTCTAAGAAACTTGAAATACCTCCAGAACACTTGATATTACCTTTGGAAGACTTGAGCAGTTTCGACAGCAGACGACATGATACTGCTTCTAAAAATTTAAAATTGCTTCTAGAAAATTTGAAATGCTTCCTGTTTCTAGAAGACATGCAGTGATTAAAAAAAAAACTTAATACTGCTTGTAAAACTGCTGGCAGAAAATGTTCTTTATTGGACAAAATGCAAAATTTTGAAGAGGCCATTTAAATTGCAAATGGCAAGAAGCTGTTAATAAGATTTGATTTTGCTTTGAAAATACCAAATACTCTTGATATATAGAATGTTCATGTCAATAGTTAAAAAAATGTCAATTAAAGACTAAACAGTGCTTATAAAACTGTATACAGTGCTGGCAGAAGACATTTTGTCTTTTTTCATCACTGTTTTGTTGAGAACTGTTATTCGTCATTTAAAGTTTTTTTCCAACTGAGTTTTTTAGCACTCAGCTTATTTTGCAAAACCGGCGTATATGAAGCTACGAAGATTGTGTTATTTAACGCAATATACCATTGACGTTCTAAAAATAAATCAGACGGCGGCAGAATTTTTCCAACTTTCAAGTCGGCTATCACAAATCTTACACAAACTGTTATCTCTGGCCCCACAAACACATTAACACTGCCATCTCGTACTAGCTCATCTCTAAATTGAATGTGTACCAGTTTTATCAGAGCTTTTAATCCAACACCTAATTTATTTTTAAGTTTTAACACATTGAAAACTGTTTTCTATCCTCCTCAGTCGTTAGTTTTACTTGTCAGATAGAAGAATGAACTTATCGAAATTGCGTGGTTTATGTGTGTACACATGGTTGTTTTGAGACCTCCATAGGAACAAATCAAATATGACCTGATCAAAGAATAGGGAGCCTTGTGTAAATGAAATTCCACGAGAAAGAAGAGTATGTACAAATACGAAACAAACAGAAATTATTTTTTGAGAAAATACATGATGTGATAAAAAATACACTCAAAAAAATATATGTTTGACAATATCAAGCTGTTTTCTTGAAACCATTTTACGTATAAATTATTAAAAACCTGAATCTTTCTGCGTTCGAGAAGATTTAAACTACTTCCAAAACTTGAAAAATTTTCATTTTAGAAAAAAGTCTAGTTTTTACATAAAAATGGGAATGTTTAGATAACTTTAGTTAAAGTATAAAATTCGTGTCTATAAAACTCGACTCGGGAACATACTGTATATATTTTGTAAAAATTGCTTAATTGCAAAGCAAAGTTTCGATTTCGGCTCAAAATTGTCATCCAATGACTTAAAATCATTCGTAAACTTATAATTAACTCTTAAGATATTTAAAGATCTTTTTTATAGTGTAAATTGTGGAGTTTCACTTTCTATTTTCTTGATCGTAATTTTGTCGATTTAACGACGTTTGTCGTAGTCGCAAACGACCGGAAATAAATCCCGCATTAAAACGGGAACGGCGTCCAAATCGTAATAACAACAATCGCGTACGCGTATTTCTGTACCGAGTTGTTAATACGAAAAAGAAGCATCTCGGTTCTCGTTGCGACGGCTGCGGGTACGTTAGGATCGTCGCAATAATTGCTGTTAATTAAGTTATTAATAAGGGAGTCAATAAACGCGTTTAGCGGGACGCGGAGACGAAGAAGAAGAAGTGGTATTATTTCTGGAGCAAGTGCCTCGGGCGAAACGGACGTCTTTCGCTCCTTCCACTTTATACCAGAACCAGAAGCAGACGGACACCTGGCACCAAGCAGTCTGCTTAGTGCTATTTTACTTTTTTACTATGTGGCAACAGTGTCGTCGAAGCAGAGAGGCGAGATTAGATCCAAACGTTTGCCAGGTCGAGTTTAAAAGCTTAGCAGCCTTTTTTATTGTTTGTTATTGTGTTGACTGGGCTCTCTCTTTTGCCTAAAAATACTACCTAAACATTTTTTTGTACGATTTTTAACTTACTTTTATTGCCTTTTTTTATGCTTCACTCAAAATATTTACATTTTTGCTTTCATTGTATAAAAATAACTATTACATTGTATTACTACGTATTGGTCTTATATAAAAGTTGATAAATTTTTTTGGGAAATTAGCATACAAAGAATTAACTCAACCTGAATAAATCAATAATGATTTAAGTCAATGACACAAGATATAAGTAAGTTGTTAAATAACTTTTTGAGTAATCCTACAACGCAGAATTTAATGGGAAGAGATTACAGATATTTCATTTACAAGATATCGTCAGAATTTGATAGAAATTTTCTGCAAGCTAATCACGAATGTGGATAAGATATGCAACACATCCTCTTAGAATTGTGTACTTCAGATTTAGTTAAACTTATGTTGAAATATTCAATTGGTGATTGGGAACATGCACGAATCTTAGATGATTGCAAACATGTTGATAATTCTTCTCTGAAAAGCTAAAATGAAGCAATCTTTATTAAGTAATGTTTAAAAGTGCGTAATATGTTAGTATTGTAATTTCACATGGCCAAAGAGGTGACGTGAAATAGAAACTTCTTGCTAAGTTGCATTTATTGTAGAAGATGTGCCTTTAATCATAAATATAGATTATCATCTTAGAAGTTTTCAACTAAAATCCTTAAGTCTAAAGAGGTTATGATAAAGCTACTATGACTACATTCTGGATTGATTAAATGTTCATTAGAAATTTGTTAAGTCATAATGTTTACAACATTATGTTTTGAGGGGTTTCTGTTTAATTATTTTATATTTTTACATTGTATGTTAGGAATATGTTGTGGGAAGAATATTTTAGTAGCTCGAAGATTTCTAAGCATGGAGTTATTAGAAGTATGAAGAGTGAGAACATTTCTTTCATAAATGATATAAAAGGGTTTGGTTGCATCATATATTGATGATGCAGACCAAACAATTTAAGTACGAAAACTTTAATGGCTAACATCAGCCATGGATTAATGTCACTTTAGGTGCAGTATTAGTTCAATAAAGAAAGACTTTCCCTATTGTGGACCAGGAAACCAAGAGTACTGCTAAACACTTTAAATCAAGCAAAGTTACAACCTAGGTACTCATTGCACTATATTCCAGGCGGAAGTATTTGCTATTGACATGAGAGCTAAAATCCTTCTGGAGAGAAGCGAGAAGAACATGATACGATTTTTCTCAAATACTTAAGCTGATCTCTGATCTGGATCAGGAAACC
Organism: Onthophagus sagittarius; assembly: GCA_036711965.1. Lineage (NCBI taxonomy): Eukaryota > Metazoa > Arthropoda > Insecta > Coleoptera > Scarabaeidae > Onthophagus > Onthophagus sagittarius. The sequence continues at coordinate 56,621,413 of JASERS010000002.1, read as the reverse complement.
AGGAGTATACTGCTAGAAACTTCGAATCAAGCAAGATTACAGCCTGGATATTTATTGTACTGCATTTCAGGCGGAAGTATTTGCTATTGACATGGGAGTTAAAATCCTTCTGGAATGATGGGAGAAGAACATGATATGAGTTTTTTCAAACACTCAAGCTGTTCTCCAAATAACACAGTCTCTCTGATCTAAGCATGGAGTTATTAGAAGTGTGAATAGTGAAAGTATATTGATGATGTAGAACAAACATTGTAAGAACGAAAATTTCAATGGTTAACACCTGCCGTAGATTAACACCACTTTACGATATTTCTTAGACACTCCAGATAATATCCGCCGATCTCCAGATAACATAGTCTCTTTGATCTGGATCCCAAGTTACCCTGGAATTGCTGGAAATGAAGGGACAGATGAAGTAGCACGAAAAGGTAGCGTTAATACGTTTATAGAACTAGAGGCAGTAGTTGGTGTAGCATTTACGATGACCAAACACCAAACACAGATTGAACTGTGGGCTGAGGAAAGATTTCGCTTACTGTAGGCCAGTTCTTCAGCATGAGACGTGCGAAACCCGGAAATATTAAGACTTGCTCGTAGCAGCATTAAAAATATAATGGACGTCTTTACTGGGCACTCTTAATTAAAAACACACTTCAACTTGTTGGGCCTAGCCAACGATGTTGAATGCCGCCTATGTGCTAAAAACAAGGAGATGGTTGAGCATGCATGATGCCACCGGCCTGCTGTCAATCGTAACAGATTTTTGATATATGTATCGCAGTTCATTTCTCCTAAGAATTTGAATGATTTTAACCGAGTGCATACTGAAATTTGATAATGTTCTTTATCAGGATGGATCTATTGTAATTCATACATAATGTACACTGATGACCATATCCATCATTGTTGATCAAAGAAAAGTTGCACGATTGCTCAAGTTGAAATAACTGCTATGAATAGAGCTAATATCATCTTTAATTATGATAAAAACATAAGCAGAAATGTCGTAAACTGTACGGATAGTAGACAGATTATGCTAATGTTTAGTAGACATTAAACAAACGTTTTATACTAATGTTACGATAATGTGGCGGAAAGAACATGCCGGAATTAAGGAACACGATCATACGGACAGTTTTATAATAGTATTTTAATACACCAACAAAATTGATCAACTCCATCTCCCATCGAGCTTTTTGGGATAGATGAATTGAGACTATATGCAAGGAGAACTCTGCTTTATCTTGCCTGGAAGAGCTGTACTCAGATCTTGGGAAAATCAAAAAGTGACTCCTCACCTACTTCTTTACCAGGCATTGTAGGTTACGTAACCATACGTTAGCTCCATGAAGCTAGCGAAATCCTTTGTAGAGGGTGTGAAATGGAAAAGGAGAAGTCGTATTGCTGTGTCTCAACCTCGGATTCCATTTAGATGATACACAAGAAACATACCTAGTTAATGACGATTTGGCATCATTTTTAAATATATCGCGGTGGCACCATCAATCCGGGAAAGTCTGAACTTATGTTATTTGGATAAAAAAAAAGTAAAAAAGGAACCAGTAGATAATGTTAAAATTTCTAGTGATAATGAAAGGCTCACAATAAAAGAGTGTATGAAAGCTTAGGAATTCCGTGTTGATTGTAGATTTACTTTTCAGAATCATACTAATAAATGCATTCAAAAAGCTTAATGCAATTTCAAAGTTCTTTATTCAAATAGACAATATGTTAATTAATAATATAAGCGAATTATTTGAGATATTTCATATTCTCTTTTTTTAAGTGCTTTTTTTGGAAACAAAATTCAAAAAGTTCAGAATTCTTGTATCAGGTTGAATGCGAATCTTTCTAGTACTAGGTTTAGTGTTAGTTTTAGTTTTAATAGCCATTCAGTGCTTGATTGTTTTAAATTTTTCTGGAACTAAAAATATAACTAATACTAAATCTACAACCTAGCTTTAATATTAACACTAAACCTAAAAAAGGAAATTTAGTATTTAGCCGTTTTAGTCGGATTTTAGACGGCTAAACCCTAATATTTCTAAGTCAAGTATTAGTTTTGAAGCTAGGTTTATTTGGCTTAGATTGAGAACCTAATTTCTTTTCGTTGTAGGTCTTGTATTAGCTCCTGTATTAATGTTGGGTCTTAGTTATTATTCAATCTTTAATTAACATTGATTAAAACTAACAGCAAATCTAAAATTAGAAAGTTTCGGATTCAATCGTGCATCTTCACACGTCTTCGTTTCATTTTCTGTTGTGACAAGCTTTTTGCTATTTCATATCGGAACTGACTTCAATGCAGTAATATACATTTATCACTGTTAATTTTATCACACTTACGTCTTCTTTTTTCATTATTATTATTATGCACATTTCCATTACATTTTGAGTAGATTTAGTAACTCAAAAAAAGATTTAAAAACAATCAATCATGAACTTATCTAGATTGTTTATTATTGTTTACAAACTTCCATCATGTTTGGTGATTTCATCACGTTACTCTGCATGGAAGGCACGAGAAGGAAGAAAAGAATAATATATGGAAGAATTTATCAATTTCTTGGTTTCAGAATATTACAATTGCTAACTTTGGGTGAAAGTGAAAGTGTGAACCTAAATAAAAATATTTATTTAACTAAAACATTTCTAAGAATTTAAACATTTTAGGAATATTTTTTTAATAATTTCGTTAAAATTCCACTGGTTAATATTTCCTCCATCTATCTACAACACATTGACTAGAACCTGTTTATTTCTATTTTTAAAAAACTCCATTTAGATAGCAACGCAAACGTAACGCATCCAAACGTTAATGGTCGCTTTATCGTTGTCTTCACCTTTTGTTTATACAACTCACCCACTTCGGGCTTCTTCTCCTAACATTACCAACATTGCTCTGAATTATTTTTTTCTTTAATTTTTTTTTTAACTCAACTGTAGCAAACACGTGAACCCGAAAACACCTGGTCGCACGGATTTGCATACAGCCGCACCACAGACTAGATCTTATCGTACCACTTACTAATGTATTTAAATGTGCCATCAGATTGTACAAGCGATTTCACCAGCATTTTGCATTGCGAACTTGATTAGCATAGTTAATGTCACTCGTTAACGCGGATCTCTTTATGTACACAGCACCATCACCGCCCGGCTGTAATAATAGCAAGACTAGGACAATCGCGAAAAAATTGTAAACACAAACAGAGATCTGATTCCTCTCTGTATAGGCTTGGTGTGACAAATATTTACCGGAACGGAAATGCCATGAATAGTTTTACAAACCTTATCTTCACAGCGTTAGCGAAACCTTACGAACAACACCTTCATTTAAGTTTATTTAAAAGAAAAGTAAACGGATAGCGATTTATAAAGATTCATTCTCGGGATCAGATATTATCAAATGCATACCGACAATTAGAATTTGTCATTGTGAATCAGAGCGTGCCTCGCCTGATATTGCCAATGCCACGGAAAGTTTATAAGCTAAGAAGAAGAAGAAAATACTCCGCATACCGTTTCGCACCGCCGCTCTTCTTCTTCTTCGTCATTCAAAGAACCGCCGATAAAGAAATGGTAATTGCGGGATTAGCTCGGTATTTACGAGTTAAATCCCGGACAAACGTCACCTGGTATATCACGTATTTATCTCTTTATTTATGTTACGCGTATCATTCGGAATAATGATGAAGAAATTCAAATCCAAGCTAACGGAGAAGTGTAATGTTGTAGAAGAAACGATGATTATACAAAGATGGTTGGTTCTCCGACGACAAAGCGAGGAGATCTTGACGAGGTATCGTATAACTAATTACGTATGCGAAACTTTCTTCTCGGCTTTTCTTTTACCTCCTCCACGGCGAAGGCACAGCTGGTTTCCTCGGCCAGGTGTTCGACGATTTTTACTTAATAAATCGAAGCCGCTGAGATTAAGATGTCCGGCCGTTTTTACCTCGTCCGGTCGTGGACAGCCAAGCTGTCCGCCTTACGGCGCGTTTTAATTGAATGTTGGCAAAAGGAAGACGCGAAAGAGCGGCCTCAAGTGTGGTCGTCCAACGACTTGACCACACATACAGCCACCTCACGGGATTTTGCGTCTCGTTTCGAACCGCTTCAAGACCCAACAGCGACGTTAAATATATCATTTTAGGGATTACGTTGATTATTTGAAAATCTCTTTCCTGAATAAGAACAGTATTTTACGTAATGTTACGGTTGTGATAATAAAATGGTAAATCGAAAAAAGAAATATTTTATATGGGAAGGAAAAGTAAAAAAAAGTAAATGTTTTAACGGTTCCGGTGATTTTCAATCATGAAATAACGATAAAACCTGAATGATAGAAAGAAATAAAGAGAGCGTTAATGGTCGGCGTCGCGAAAAACAAACAAAGAGGATTTGAAGAAGAAACGGCCGGGGGGCAGAAGAGGGGAGGAAATCACCTGCACACTCCTCGCGGTCATTTTCTGATGAGTCAAAGGCGGCTTGTTAAAGAATAAATGATTGCTCGTAATAACAGGCCTCCGGCCGCCGGCGCTGGGAAACGGACCGTCCGTAACAACTTCATCCGAAGCCAACCTGTTTGTTGAAGGAAGAAAGAGAAAGAGAGTGAGAGGGGCTAAGACCACACCGGTGGTTAACAAGTCGCCGATTTTACGGATTATACCGGTAGGTCATTTTAACCAACAAGAAGACGCGCCGACGCTCGCTTGTCTTGGTCGCTTCTTCGCCTTAGGGCACCTTAACTTCTTCTTCTTCGTCTTTTACCTTTTCTTCAGCATCCTTCGTTTATCCGTCCCTCTCGTTTTTCGTGTTAAATCCGACACTGTTCGCGCTCTACGCCACTTCAGACTTGTAAGACGTGCTCTCGTTAATTATAAAACGCCGCCGTTCGGCTGAATTCATGGACTGGTTTTACGTGGCAGGATGGTGCTCCAATAATGCGGTGGAGGCCTAAATCATTTTTATTTCGTATCATTTTTACATCATATTACGTTATAGCGTATAACTGAGTACTTCTGATTACGTACACAGATTGACGTTTTCTGCACTCAATCCTAGCAAAACGAAGTTAAAAAACCTTGAATCCAATTAAACGAAAATAACTCGTAACTCATAAAGCAATGTTATGTCTATCATGTTAATTCCTCATATCCTAATAGCGACGAAATTGAGAGATATCTGGGAAGATGCTTGGAAATATTAAGAATGAAGTTGAAAGGAGACAATAAAACTATTGAGCAAGGTACGGTTACTGAGAGATATCATTAGGGTGCATGTTATGCAAGGATTAAAGCGTGAAGATTTTTCAGACATATGGAGGGTGGGTATGTAGTGAGAATGATTATCAAAAAGGTGACATAAAGTACGAACAGTAGATAAAGATATTTCGAATGATAATTGGAATGATTAAAAATGAAGTTGAGAGGATATGATAAAAATGTCAAATTACGTTATCAGAGTGTATGTTATCATGGGTTAAAAGCTTGTGGAGAATTTTCCAAAACCATTTAGGCATTCTTCAGAATACAAACGAATCAACAAGGTCACTCAATACACGAATGAGAAATATCTGGGATAATGTTTGAAAATATTAAAATTGAAGTTGAGAGGAGATTTTGAAAGTATCAAATTATGTTATCACAATGCATGTTATCCTTTGATCAATACTTATGGAGAATTATTCAAAGATGTCACAATTTAGGCATTTAAGAATGGAAAGTAGAAGACTTGTTTTAAAACCCACGTAATGAGTGATGTTTCAAGAGATCATCTGAGCTTTCCGTGAGAGAAAAGGAGTTAAGGATTGCTAGAAACAAATTTAGTCTGAATAGCCATACAAGAAGAGAAGGAATTATTATGAATTTTCTAATGGTAAGATATATTCAACACGATATTGATGTCATAACGATATTGACAAATATTATGAACATTATGCCATTATGGTCGATATTGAAATAAAAGGTATAACATTTAATGATTCTTAGTATCGCTACTTTCATCTTTGAAAAAACAATTTTGATATAACTAGTTAGAAGTCACATTGCCAAGATTGTCATGAAGTTTAAGGAAATCAGTACTCTTAAAGAAATATTGAATTAGACCTACAAACTTTGAGGTTCATCTTCTTCAGATATCAGTGAGAAGTGATAATGTCGATTAACGTTGCAGTGGTTAATGTTTAATTTCCAACTGAGTTGTTTTCCGTTACATTTGTCAAAAGCGGTGACAAAATCATCTTCTGTTTCGATGTCATCTTCATCACCTCTCTGGCTATTCTTTGAAAATAATGTGCAGTTTTTATTAGTACATAGGTTTCGTAGAACTCTATGATGTATCCTCCTTTGTAGAAATGTTCTGCAACTTCACATTGTTGTATTTTGTTCAGTCGGACATGCTTCTCATATTATTTGATGCAGTACTCGATGTTACGTTCAGTTTGGCCAACGTAATAGAAACTGCACGAAAGCAGATTTAATCAAATTTGACTCGCTGAATATCCCTTCTTGATTGTATAGCTGTTTTCTGCCGTAGCAATTACTCTTTTTTACGATGGGTCTCTTCTGTAGTGCGCAGTGATGGGATGAAGCCTGCAGGTTTGTATCTTCTTTCAATGTGGTCCAATTCCAGGTCCCATGCTTCCATCTGACTGTCAAGTAACCAAAATATCTAAGAAACCAACTAATTTGCAGCTTTTATTTCCACGATAAATTTAGTCATTATAAATTTAGATTGTCTACGAATTTTTGGAATCGTGTAGCCAGATTACGAAACTGTCATTCATGTAACAGTATCATCCTTAACGCTACCTCTTCAAAAATATCCATGTAATAATCCATTGGATTTCATGGTTCATCCATCTAAAATATATCGATGATAGACAGTACTTCATTAACTCTGTGACATACTTCTCAATTTAACTGGTACTCTTTAACTTGTGGTGCGTTTGTGTTTACTGTGTTTTCAAGTTATTTTCTTGTGATTTGATTTTTGAAAGGAGTATAGTGTTTAGTTTTTATATTTACGTATATGTAAATGAGATTTATACATATATATAAATGTTTTATAATTTTACTAGGCGAACTTTTGGTAAATTATGCAATAATACGGCCCTGTCATCGAAATCTTACTAAATCAAACCTGGTATCTATACCGACACGGCGATCTCAAGGACATGTTAGGTGAACTTAAAAAGATCTGAGGAGCCGACCGAGAGTTTGTCTTCTGATTATTCTGTGGATAAATTGAGATTCCATGTCGAAATTTAGCAAGATATCTAACTGGGGGATCTAACTTCATATTTTTGATTGATTGTATAAAATATGTAGAATCTCTGAGATTTGATTTTGTTTTACCTGCAGAAATATAAGAGGTAAAAGGTAAGATGGAGAAGAAATGAAGCTGACGGCAGAGATAGTGCAGACAGTTGTGGTGTACAGCAGAGCAATGAAAGAGAAAATAAAGCTATGGGAAGAGATGATAGAGGAGTTTAATTGTAGGTGGGAATTTAAATGCAAAAATAGGAGAAGAAGGAAGAAGAAAGGAGCTGTGGAGGAAGGAGAATTAAGACGGTCCAAAGATAATGTACTAAATGGAGGAGACTGGATGGGATATACTAAATGGGAATAGGGAGGAAGTTGAATGTGTTTACACTGATGTACGCGGAGCGTCCATAATTGATTAAGTAATGGAATGGGGATAAAATGAGAAAGAATGAGTGATGGGACGTGAAATGCAAAGAATTGAAGAGGGTAGCGATATGGTTATTGAGTACGGAGACAACGGTTACAGTTATTATACTGCGAAAGGATATATTATATATATTAAAATGAGGGAGTACATATACATAGACATATTAGAAAGTTGGCAATGAAGGCAAATAGGATTATGGGACAGGTTTGGAGATGGGGTGAGAGTATTTTTGGGGGAGATGTGGGTGGAAGGTATTTAATCTTTGAGAGCTGAGTAAAAAGCGTAGTTATGTATGAGGATGGAACGAGCTCTTAAAGGATATGCAGACCAGGTACTGGAGGTGAGTGTTGGGGTTAGCTAGGGATACTCTAGGGTGTAGGCGGTTAAGCGAGCGGTGCGATTTGAGAAAAGGGTTGATGATAGAGTACATTGTAAGATCTTGGGAAAGTACTGGAGAGAGATTGAAGCAGGCAATGGGTATTATTGGCTGCATTAAAAGGAAGAGTAGTATAGAAGGCTGGGATGCACAACGAAAGGGCTGATCAGAAAGAGAATGTTATAGTGGTGTGCCTCATGGAAGTGTATTGGGTCCATTACTATTTTCAAATTTTATAAACAGTGTTACCAAATTCATTTCATGCAATTATCATTTATATGCAGACGATCTTCAAATTTACACATCAACAACTGTGAATGAGCTCTCAGCATCAATGGCGCGGCTTAATGACGATCTGTCCAGGATACTTGACTGATCTAAACATTTTGACCAATATATTGATATTATACATTTCACCAATATAGTTAAATTACAATGGTTACAATGGACTGCGCTGTCTTGGCGGTATCAAATTCAGTCTGTCTGTAAAAAGGTCTATTTCTGTTTTTATTCTTTGCGTAAACTGGTTGTTTCCTTCCTTTTGCTGTGCGTCGTAAACTTTGTTACTCACTAACACTACCCCACATAGATTATGCTGATACTGTGTATAACAACCTGATAATTACCCTCCGTAACAAATTAGAAAGATCACAGAACAATTGCCTACGCTTTATTTTTGACCTGGGTAAGTACCATCATGTTACGCAGTATCGTAATCACCTTTAAATGTTGAAATAACGGTTTCGTAGTTTCTAACGTTTAAGGTCTGCCTAAGGGATTAGCTGTTATCACTACAAGTATCTAAATCTAATTCTTAATGATGCCTGCTTCTCTTCTCTTTCTGTTTGTATCACCTGTACTCATTCTGTTTCTTTTCCTCTTAGCTCTTTTTCTTCTTTTGCTTAAATGTTAAATTATTTATATAATGCCATATTATTTTGTTTTATATTAACTTGTTACATATATTGCTGATTGGGTTTTGGAAGACATCGCCTTTGGCGATAAACTGACCTATTGTCAATAGATGTTATTAATTAATTTATGTACATTATTATTTTTTTCTATTTGGCAATAAACTTATTATTATTATTATAATGGTACGGAGGGAAGATATAGTTAGGAGATATAGGAAGGTCAGGAGAGAATACAAAGATGATGAAAAAGAGGGAAGCGAAGAAGATTAAAGAGATTGAGAAAAGTTGTATAGATAAAAGATTTACCTATCCTTGTTATCTTTTCAGTTGAGTCATTATTTATCTTATAGGTGGTTATTATTTAGCATAATCTTTCATGACCGCGATCCCATTTCCTTTATCTGCTGGTACTACGATGTCTTGTCGAATTTCTCCTGCTATCACTGCAGCTATATAGAGAATAGCTGCTTCCACTCCCAACATAATGTCTTCTTCTGAGTGAACATGTATGCTACCAATAAGTTTTTTGAGGCAATGAGTGATAACTGAGTGGAAATTTTTCAGCATTTTATATCAGAAGCTACTCAGAATAATCAGCATCATCTCATAGTGTGCGTTATGTTATGGTACATGCTTCTTCTTGTTTGGTATTAACAATTTTTCCGCAACTCATATTTATAGAGAGCGACTTGATGTTACTAAAAATGCTGATAGCTTCTTTTTTCATTTTTACCGATTATTATATTGTCATAATATTTATTAAAATAATCAAAAACGTATAAGAAAATCGTAGTCATAACTTGTATTCTTACAAGGCACTCGTTCCAACAGCATTTGTTGGAATTATTTTAAGTCGTAAACAAGAAACTAAACACACAACCTGAAACATAAACTCCACTGTGCCCATTTAATCTCCTTCTGGTAAGTAAGTACGATTAAATCCAGTATTGCGTTCTCCGCACACCTGTTGCTGTGGCCGCAGGCTTCGTGGCTATTATCATAGTCAGCGCGCTCTATAAGCTTCTTGATCTTCGTGAACTGGTTATCTATTTTTAGACCGGGCTTTCTTTCATTTCTCGGAGGCCGCCTCGTTCCCGCGCCTTACCATACAACCCATTGTTCTCCCCACCTTTTAAACAATATCTTCGCAATACAACAGCCAAATTCGCGGTCGATTAAAATTGAAAAAAAAAACTCTTAAAACGGTATGATAAGGAACGAATAAAGATTAAATTTGTTATGTTTGGACTAAGAACGAATCGAATGTGGGTTATGTTTTGCTTAGTGGCCAATATACTAAGCAAAATAGAACGGACATTCCGAACGTGGTCCTCGCGTTACAAAATTGCCCATAAATCAGTCAAACGCGGAAGTTAAAATGTGATTCAATGATTTAGATTAAACTAGAATTAAACTGGACTGGGTTAAGAAAAATGTAGCGACGGTAATTTAGTTTTTTTTTGTTCAAAGACCTTGGAGGTTTCTACTATAATGAAACCACAACCAGATTTGTAACTGTACTCACACACAACTTTGCGGTTCGGTAATTATGTAATGAAGAAGTTGATATAAGTAGTAAATTTTTGCTTGGGTAATGTCGTCTCGGTTTATTAAATCCGGATGTTTTGAAAAATCTAAAATTAGAAACTGATCTTTCTTTTACCTGGTAGTCACGCCTCGATTTTTTTGCTTCAAATTCTAGAAATTGAAATCATCTCGCGATGAATAATGGAAGGTGCGACAAATACAATTATCGTGTTTTAGATTACGTGTCTGTTTTTCTTGACTTGAAATCAGATTTAAATCCGTTAACGTTAATGTAGAACAGTACAACCAGCTGCAAGACGTAAATTCTATCATGGCAAGTTAAATAGTCATTCATCAGACCGAAATTTCGGTTTCGGCCAGTTTCAAAATAGGGGTTTCCTAAAAACGGGATTTCGGCTAAGTTTTGGTTTCATAAAAAAAGTTTTAAATAAAAGTTATCACGCATATCTTGGTGTAGATATTAAATGAAAACGATGACGGTGGTATCTTATCTTAAGGTTTTTAGATTCCTTTTGACAAGATGTAGCAAGATGCCATAAGGTTTTAATGTTTTAAACTGCATAGTTTTCGAGATATTGAAATCTTAGTTGAAGAGATTTGATATAGCGACGATTAAATTATTGCGTCATTATCGTGATTTTCACCGTTTACCTTTTACATACAGAGGTGTCTACATTTCTTCACACCTATGACAAAAATATCGTTACATAACTCAGGATGAGTGATAAAAGGATTATTGCGAACATTTTTTAGAATTGGTTTTCCTTCAGAGATACAAACGGGTCCGCAGAGAGTGTTTGTTAGTAACTAAGCCACGGAATTTTTGGAACAAAGTGGTGTTAAAATAATTCACAGATTTGCATACCATCCTCAGTCAAATGCAGATTTCATGGAGTGTTTAATGGTAAAACATTTATAGAATGACAGAGATATTAATAAACCAGTAGTTAGTTATGTTTTAAAATGATTAACAAACACGCAAGAAATTAATATAAAGAAAGTAGTAAAAAACAACAGATACCAACTACATACTAAAAGGACTATTTGGATGAAGAAAGAAATCCTTATATATATAAATTAATTGAAACCTTATTATGAAAAACCTGAAATACAGTATACTCCGGATACAACGAACTCTCAAGGGACTTGAAATTGGTAGGGAAAATTGGTGAAAATCATGAAGTTGGAGTTCACCTCGATCCAACTTGATACCCTCTCATACTGAATTGAGCTTAGAAGATTTGTTGTTTTAAGGTTAATTTTGTTTTTATATGGTTTAGGTTCGAGCTCAAACCCAACTCAACCCAACCCACCCAATCCCAACCATAGAAGTAAAATTAAACCCAAAATTTGGAAATATTTTTTTATTTTTCTTAATAATCAAGTTTTTTTTTCTATACTATTCAAATTAAGGGATGGTATAAAGTTGAAGCTGAACCCAACCCAACTTTATACCATCTCTCATATTGAATTGAACTTATAAGATTTGTTGTTTTGGGGTTGATTTTGGTTCTATGGTTGGGTTGCGTTGAGCTCGAACTTCATACCATTCAATATGAGCGATAGTCTTCAACATCTTCAGGGGAAGAAGATATAGGAAACTTTACTGGCTAAAGAAGCTTTACAACAAACAAAGGAAATTTGACAATTTATAGAACAACAAAGGAGGGATTTAAAAAATTCTATTGAACAGTATTGTTTTCAAATCGACCTGGAAGAACCAATTTGGTCCAACATGATATTGTGGGAGCGGTGCGTTTTGAGGAAAGGGTGGAAGGTAAAGAACATTGTAAGGTCTTAGGGAAGTGCTACAGACACGGAAAAGTACTATTAAAGAGTGGGATGCTTAACGAAAGGGGTGATTAGACAGAGAAGATACGGGATTGAAATGCGGAAACAGTTGGAGAGCACGGATAGGGATGTGAATATGCAAGAGGGAAGGAGGATTACGAGGTGATATCGGATGGGCTACTAAAGTATCTGATGAGGGAGAGGGATGACGAGGGGAAGAGGGTGGTTGCCAGGTTCAGGTGTGGAAATAAGGAAAGCGCCAACAGATATTGGATGGAGGATGCGGAAAGGGGGTACGTACAGCATCTCGTGGTGGGGTGTAATAAATTGAGGAGGAGATGGATTGGAGGCTGATATTAGGAGAGAGGACGAAGGGAGGAAGATGGATGTGTGAGAGATACAGAAGATAAGAAGAAGAGAGAAGAAATACAAGAAAAAAAAGAGAAAAAATACAGAGAATTAACAGAATAGTTATTATAATGATTGAGGCATTGTAGTGGTGTTATAAAATTGTACCCCTTTGGGATTAATAAATTATTATTATCAAAATATTGCTCTGAAACAAGAAAGGATTATCCAAACCAAACCATATTCAGAATTTCCAAGAGTACGAGAAATTATAGACGAAGAAATAGATAAAACGCTTTAACTTAGGCGTGATTAAACCAAGTAACAGCCCATATTCTACGCCTATGATAATAATAGAAATAATACCGGAACGTGGTTTTTAGTAACGGTTAAAAGCACTTTTACAGAAATATCGCTTATCTCTAAAAGATATTCCAATGCGATCTGCCGAATGTTGCAACAAATAAAGATATGAGGTAAGGTGTGTTACAAAAAATGACACATAATCCATGTACTTCGAATCATCAACTAGCCTTAAACTTCGATGTTACACTTTGAAAAAGGAAAACATCATCCGTATAAACCGGCTTTACTGCAACAGTTATCAGACGATGATTTTGATAGATGTGTATCATTTTGTAAAGAAATGATGATTTCCGAACGAAACAATCTTTGGTATCGAAGAACATGGATGTTCTTATTTACTTCATATCTACAATCTGTCGGAAACTGTCTCTATTACTATACTAACACACATAACAATCTCATAATCTTTTTAAATAAAAGATTCAATATCACGGAAACTATGCAGTTTAAAGCATTAAAATCTTACGGCTTTTTACAACAACTTGTCAAAAGGAATCCAAAGATCTTAAAATATACAGGTTGTTCTATTTAAAAAACACACTCACCACGTCGTATCTCAAACTGCCGCCATTATTTTTGTTTCTTTTCGACGCCAAGATATGGTATATGCAGAAAATAATACTGTCCGCGACGTTAATCATAAATGACCGCGAAAGAGAGAACTTATTACTAAAACTGGAATTAACATTAGACTTGGAACTAGAAACATTTGGATTTAACCATCTTAAGAAACTTGCTAAGTTCTAAGTATAGTGTTAGTTTTAGTGTTGGTATTAGCTCTACTTGTAACTGTTGTTCAGTTTTAGATTATTTTATGATTGCATCGAACTAAAACTAGAACTAACACTAGACCTAGAACTAGAAAGATTCAGGTTTAGCCGCGCGTCTTCAGACGCACGGCTAATTTACCACGGTTAGTTAGTTCTAGTTTTAATCCTTATTTAGCTCTAGATTGTTATAAATTCTTCTGGAACTAAAAGTATAACTACTACTATACGTACAACTCAGCTTCAGAACTGATACTTGACCTAGAGCTAACACTAGAGCTAGACCTATAAACATTGGGGTTTAACCGTACGTCTCCTAAGACGACTAAACTGTAATGTTTCTTGTTGTAAATCTAGTCACGAAGGGAAATTCTCGGGACAGCGACCAAATTGCTAGGGAATTTGAAAAAAGTTTTCCTTTTCTCGTTACCAAGCTTTCGAATTTATTTGAATTCTACAATACAAAGATCGACTACAAAGGGACAAAAACTACAAAGATCGAATAACACAAATTCAAAAAAATTTTATCACTATGTAACCACATTAAATTCCTTTTAACCAAAAGATCAATACTGTTGTTGCTATGAAAAATAGAGTTACAAAAATCTCCAACATTAAATTTAACGATTTCAATCTTTCCAAACTTAAAAATATTTTTATTAATAATGGTTATCCGCACCGCATTCTTGAGGGCATTTATAGCCGTCACAGTTGCCTGTAAGCAGTAACATTCAAAAAAGATTTGTAAAAATTCTTTTTATATCTAAGTTAACCCATAGATTGATATCAGTTCTCCTTTCTGATGAGATTTTGTTTGCTAAATTTAATTGCTTAACTTTGAATAATAATTTTTTTGCTAATGTTAAAGACAAAGTTCAAAAACTGAAATGTTCGAGTGTTGTTTATAAGATCCCCTGCAGTTAATGTGAAAAATCGTACATTGGTACTCTCAATATCTCAGTAGTAGGGTTCATCAGCATAAATATGATTGTGTTATTATGAACAATGAAAATTCTAAAAAAAGTGCGTTAGTGGCTCATCATCAACTTTCTGGCCACAATTTTGACTTTGATAATGTTGAAAAAGAAGGTTCTTGAAAAAGAACCTAATTGTTAGAACGTAAACTCATGTTTTTAGAAATGATCCGCATCTTCAAGGAATAACATTCGGTAAATTTTAGAACTGACATTGAAAATCTTAGTTCGATTTACGGTATTTTGCTTTCAGCGACTTTTTCTGGCGATACGGTGGATTTTCCAAATCTTACACTTCCTTCCTTTTTGAAATTTTGCCGTTTTTTCTAGGATTTTTGGTTTTTTTTTGATTGGTTGGTATTATCTCAATTGTAATGTCTTTAATAATAATAGTTATCATTAAATATTTTAACAGTTTTGATCGTTTACATTAGAGTGTTTGTTTTAATTAAAGGTAATCAGTTTTTGTAAGGGATTTTATAGATATTTATAGATTGGAAACATTTGTAGTACTCTTAATCTAAATTTTTCATTTAACTCTAAACGTTGGTTCCCAAGAAAAGCTTTAAGATGATTAACGTTTTTGAATGAAGTTAGCAAGTTTTTCGATTTCCACTGTAAGTAATTTAAGTATTTTCTCAAAGCTGGTTTTAGTTGTACAATGCACAATGCTGTGCTACTGGTGGATCATGTTTTCGTATATTTGAGCTAAAATTCCAGCAAAAATATCAGAACATAAGAATATCTCACGTTAGGGCACGTAAACTTAAAAACAATGTTTGGAAACGGGTTTTAAATAGCAATTATTCTAAATTTTTGCCATATAGATTACATAATATCTGTTCTGCATATATTTGGCCTACTGTGATGAATGACTGTTCACTTGGAACACTAGTAGGTGGCAAATAAAGATATTTAATCGTAATTTGTCACAAGATACATTACGGTCTGGAGTCCTAATGTAAGTATATATCGGCATCTGCTGAAGTTTTGGTTCAAACAATGAAGTTTCGGCCATATTTCAGTCAACATACAGTCGCAATCGAAACTTCACCGAAATCCATAATTATGGTCGAAACCGAAATTTCGGTTGGACCACAAAACCATTATTCCGTACATTTAGTACATCCTGTATATTTTGTTCTAATTCCTTCATTTCAAAGAGAAGTTTTTTAGTTTCGGCCGAAACTACGACCATTACCAAATTTTGGTTTCAGTTTCGGCTCAAAATTAAGTTTCGGCCGGAATTAAAGTTAAGCCAATAAAAACGACATTGTCCTCCTTTGGCGATTTTACCCTGATAAATTACGAACGATTGAACCTCAAGACTTCGGATATATTTATATATTAAACGACTTTTAAAATCTTTACATTTTACTCCAAATTGAGTTTATAGGATATATATTAGGATATATATAAATTACATGATTGCATCTTGAAATAAATTGGTGCATTTTAAAGAAGAAAGCTTGAGCTTCAGAAAGCTTAATATTCATAAATAAAACCGTCATGATTTTTGAATTTTGAATTTTTATTATTTTGCTATTTAAAGTTAAACGTCAAAATTGTATGTTTATGCTTATAAATTTATTGAATCAGAGTGTTTCAAATCAAAACAATAAATTGTATGTCACTCTAAAGAAGGAAGATTAAGCTTTAGAAATCGGATTTAAATCCGTTAACATGTTGAGATGTAGAACAGTACAACCGGCTGCAAGACGTAAATTGTATCCTGGCAAGTTAAACCAATAAAAATGACATCGTCCTTACGAGCTGATCGTCAAGTGGGCGATTCTGCCCTGATAAATTGCGAAGGATTGAGCCTGCAGATGCCTCAGGACCTTATGGAAGATTCCAACCACTTTGTGAGTTGGTATATATAAAATATTTAAGCGTTCGCTTTTTGCTGGCCTTAGTCGAGGTCCGCTATATATAGATTCATTTTCCTTCATGACCACGTCAACTGATGGCGATGATTGTTGGCGACAAACCTCCTGTTAACTCGAAGCCGACGGAGATTCTTTTTCGTCTTTTGGTTTCTTCGTGGACGTCGGAGGGCGTCGCAGGAGAGGCCATAAATAATCTCCAATCTATTTTTGAGGTCGATAAAACGGTCCAATTAGGAACCTCTGCGGTTTTAGCGATAATAAATTTGTCCTAACGGACACTTTCACCGCACTTTAACTTTTCCCCTCTTTAAAAAAATTTCTAACCGCGCGTGTTATTAATAACTTCACGCAATAAAACGGTTTACATAAATTATTGCAATAAAAACTTTATATTAAACAATAAGAAATACGCCTCATAAATTTTAATTAAATCTTATAAAATTCCGATAATGATAAATTCAACCTTCCAACTATGTTAATTAAGACTCTTACCTATCAATCATCGAAAAAGAATCACGTATTGAAATTTTAATGTATAATTACAATGTGTAATTGAAAACTTCCCGATGTCTTTAAAGTGCGAAATACCGTGACGAACATAAAATGAATAGAATAACAAATTTTATTGGAATAATTAGTGTTATTGATATTCCGTAATGTTGTACATTAAGCCGATCGTGATCGATTTTTTTAAATGCGACTAACGTGAGATCATTGCTTATAAATAATGAATGAGATTGTTTCAAAATCGTATTGATAACCGAAATTTAATACGCATTGTGTTCGTATAAATCGTCAGAAACAATAATAATAATAATAAATTGTATTTTTTATCAGGCGAATACAAATGCGCAATTAATTGCTTTCAATTACGAGAAAGCGTCAATTTATTTTTTAAACCTTTATTCGACAAAAAGCGTAAGTAATTATCACCTTTATACTACGTATTCGTATTATTTCCAGTTTTATGACGCGAGATTTAATTAAATTAATCGCTACAAATTGATTTCTCCTCATTCGTTATGAGATAATCGAACAAAGTTCACTAAAAAGAATCATAAATGAAATCATACGTAAAATATACCCACCCCCTTTTTTCATTTCGATATATTTAACCCATTATGTCATTGGTTGTATTAATTTTCTTTAATTTTGTTATCATTAGTTATATAAAGCTCTAAAGTTTTCGTACACATTAATTTTCAAAAATAAGGTCTCCACCTCTAAATAAATTGATATATTTTAAAGAAAAAAGCTTTAGCTTTAATTTGATGTTAAAGTCGTTTCCTAACTCTTAAAAATAAGGCTTACACAATTTAATCAGTTTTATACAATATACAGGTGTCCACTATCAAACATCTCAATTCGTTTTTGAGATAAATTTGTAGCATTTTATAAAATAAAAATTTCATTAATCATTTTTGAAAAATCATATAAAATCAAATTCTTAAGATATCTTGTTGAAAACTTTTATTATTTATAAAGAAAAATATGGACTTTCATCAGAGTAAAATCATACTTGAATATCTCGCTTTGCTTTTGTTGCATTTCATTAAATATTTTCATCATTTTTGATTCATAAAAAATCATTTTATTGAGATATCTTGATGAGATTTGTTATTATTTATAAAGAAATGTATATACTTTTATACGCACAAAACCATACTGGAATATCTCAATTTATTTTTGAGATATCAAGTTTTGAAATAGACCTGAGTATGTAGCATTTCATAGAAATAACAATTGTTTAAATAATTTTTTAAAAATCGTAAAAAATCGAATCCCAAAGATATCTTGATGATATTTTTTGTAATTTCTAAAAGAAAGCGCGTACTTTCTTCAGTATAAAACGAAACTTGTCTATCTCAATTCATTTTCGAGATATCAAGTTTTGAACTCAACCTAATTTTGTAGCATCGCATAAAAATAACAATTTTCCTAATCATTTTTGAAAAAACGTAAAAAATCGAATTCTTACGATATCCTGATGAATTTTTTTGTTATTTTTAAAAGAAAGAATGTACTTTCCCCTGATCAAAATCATGCATGAGTATCTCAATTTGATTTTGAGGAATCAAGTTTTGAACACAACCTAAATTTGAAGCATTTTATAAAATTACGTTATATTAATTAAAACCAATAAAACTCGTTTTAAAACAAAATAATTCTTTATAAGTTTTGTGATTTATAAAGAAAAGTATGCACTTTCCTTAGAACAAAACCATGCGTGAGTGTCTCAATTCGTTTTTGAGATATCAAGTTTTGAACTCAAAAATAACAATTTTCTTATTTGTTTTAGAAAAATCCTAAAGATTGAAAAATTAAGATATCTTGATGATTTTTTTTGTAATTTATAAATGAAAGTGCATATTTTCCTCGATATAAAACGAATCTTGAACATTTCAATTCATTTTCGAGATATCAAGTTTTGAACGCAACCTAATTTTGTAGCATTGTATAAAAATAACAATTTTCTTAATCATTTTTGAAAAATCATTATATTTTTTTATTATTTTTTTTTGAAAAATCACATAATTTTGAAAAATTATTTGATTTATAAAAAGAAAAGTTTCCTTAGAACAAAACTGTGTGTATCTCAATTCGTTTTTGAGATATCATGTTTTGAAGTCGACCTGAATATGTAGTTGTAAATAATCGAATTCTTAAGATATTTTAATGCAATTTTCTATGATTTATAAAAATGTACTTTTACAATCATCAAATCATACTTGAATATCCCAATTCGCTTGTGAGACATTTGATTTGAGACCATTTTTGAACTCAAGCGGAATTTTTATTAGTTTACGAAGATAACAATTCTTTCCATGATTTTCAAAAAATCATAAAAAAAATTGAATTTTTAAGATATTTTAATGAAATAATGGTTATTTATAGAGAAAATCTACATGATTTTCTTTTCTTTTTCAAAAAGTTTTATTCGTTTTCGAGATATGAACTTTCGAAGTCAATCGAAATTTTTGTTACTTTACGAAGATGACAATTTGCCACAGTGATTTTCAAAAAATCATAAAAAATCGAATTCTTAAGATATATTAATAAAATGATAGCTTTTTGTAGAAGAAAGCAAGTAGTTTTTCATGGAAAAAACCGCATTTAAAAAAGTTTGTTAGGTTTTTCGATAAGAAGTTTGAAATTAATCGGAACTTTATTAGTTTCCAAGATTTTCCAAGACATTTGTCCCAATGATTTTCAAAAAATCATAAAAAATCAAACTATTAAGATATGTTAATGAAATGATGGATATTCTTAGAGAAAAGCACGTATTTTTTCATGAATATACCCACATTTAAAAAAGCTTTATTCCTTTTCGAGATATGAACTTACAAAGTCAATCGGAACTTTTGTTAATTTACGAACTTGACAATTTGCCACAATGATTTTCAAAAATCACAAAATTCTTGAGATATATTAATAAAATGATAGCGTTTTGTGTAGAAAAGCAAGTACTTTTTTGTTGGAAACTTTTAAAGTTTACGAAGATAACAATTTATACAATGATTTCCAAAAAATCTTAAAAAATCGAATTACTTTTCGATTTCGATTTTCGAATTACTTTTAGATCGAAAAGTACTTTTTATAGGCAAAACCGCATTTAAAACAGTCTATTCATTTTTGAGATATGAATTTTTGAACTCAATCGAAACTTTATTAATTTACGAGAATGACAATTTTCTGTAATAATTTTAAAATATTGTAAAAACTCAAAATCTAAAGGTATATTAATGAAATTATGGCTATTTGTAGAGAAAAGCTTTTATTTTTTCATGAATAAAACAGCATTTAAAACACTCTATTCGTTTTTGAGATGTTATGTTTTGAATATGTTTAACAATTTTTTTTAATTACTTATAGAAGAAAATCCTTTAAGGACCTGTCTTAATATCCGGTAAAAGTCGGATATATATTCATCAGCTATCCGGTATCCGACTAGATTCTAAAAGGTGGCCGGATAGGCCGAATACCAGATGGTTGCCAGATATCCGTTCCACCTCTAATTTATAAGATTTTTTCTGTTTTTTTCCTAATGGAGGTTAAATGTTAAAAAACATTGCTATGTTTATTAATTAATTGAAACTAATCTTTTCAAATCGAAAGAATAAATTATATGTGGATTTAAGAGGAAAGATTTAAAGCTTCAATTTGATCTTAAAATCGTTTCTTCATTTTCAAAAACAAGACCTCCACGATACTTCTAATTTATACGATTTTTTCCTATTTGAGCTTAAACGTAAAAAAACGCAGTTATTTTTATGAATTAATTAAACAAATTTTTTGAAATCAAAATAGTAAGTTATACATCGATTTAAAGGGGAAATATTAAGCTTTAATTTGATGTTAAAATCGTTTCTTCGTTTTCAAAAATAAGACCTTCGCGATTTTTTGAATTTAAACGATTTTTCCTATGTTATTTGAGGTCAAACATCAAAAAACGTGGTTATGTTCATGAATTGATTAAAGGAAATTTTTGAAATCAAAACAATAAATTATCTTAGGGTCTATATAAAAAATTACTTTTGGTGATAATTAAAATTTATTTTTCTAAACTAGTTTCGAGCCTTGCTCTTCTTCAGTAGGTACCTACAAGTTTACAATATACGAAAATGAACATATTAATATAAAAATAAAATAGTAAAATCTTACGTTATTACTAACAAATTAGAAAAATTAATTACAATTTTTCAAAATTTACGTCAAAAGTTGTTGTGTGACGTTAGGTTTTTTTGTTTTTGTTTTTATTTTTGTGTTTTAGGTACGGATCTCGCAGGCAACTATAGATTGGTTTTTGGGTCGGGATAATTTGTTCATTAAGGCTTATAATATTACTGTTAATTTCAATAAACTTGTTGATTTCGTACATTTCCATTATTTCCATAAGGTTGCTTTTATTAAGTTGGTGTAGTAATTTAATATTTTTATTTTCGTCAAATTCGTGGTTGTTGAAAATTAGATGTTTTCCGAATGCCGATTTTGAACTCTTTTTATGTTTTTTAAGCCTTGTTGACATCAAATGAGATCATTTTGAAACCTTCTGGTAGCTGTATTTTGTCAATTAAATCAGGAGTTTTTCAAGTTGGAAATTTTCACAAAAAAGTAAAATCAATAACTAAAGAAAACAAAACGACAATAACAGAAATTGGAGGTACCTTGACCAGCCTGTTGCCTATGAATCCACAAACCCCTAAATTGTATGCACTACCTAAAGTTCACAAAAATGGATTACCAATAAGACCCATTATAACCTCCATTGAATCCAGCACATACAAACTCGCAAAACTTTTACAAAAATTTATAATAAATGACATCAATTTTAAACCAAAATATACCATAATTAATCGTTACCAACTTCCTGATTTAATTGACAAAATACAGCTACCAGAAGGTTTCAAAATGATCTCATTTGATGTCAACAACCTATATACAAACATACCCATAACCGACACGATAACGATATTAGAAGAAATATTAAAGACTGACCTCAAAAACAAAGACAAAATTCGCTCCATCTTAACGCTATTAAAACTATGCTTAGACAAAATTTTTGTATCTTTAACGATAAATACTATCAATATCTAGATGGATTACCAATGGGATCACCATTGAGTAGTGTGATGGCAGATATTTTCATGGACAACCTAGAGAAAAATCAAATTATGTGTGACAAAAACCCTTATAGAGACGATATTATCCTATGGACAAGATACGTGGACGACATTTTAGTACTGATTAAAGACGACCAACATATTAATAATCTTCATAAATATATTAACAGTTTACACCCCAATATTAACTTCACTATCGAGACTGAAAACAATCAAAAATTAAATTTCTTAGACTATACACTACGACATTCAAACAACAAAATTAAATATAACATCTACAGAAAACCTACACAAACTAGTACTACCATCCCATTCGATTCTCATCATGATGAAACTCATAAAATGGCAGCATACCGGGCTTATATACACAGAGCTTTCCATTCAAAATTGGAACAACAAGACCTAGAAAAAGAGATCGAAATTATCCACCAAATTGCAAGCGAAAACAGTTTCCCACCGACATTTATCCAACGAATATTTTCGAAAATACAAAACAAATTTAATCTTCAAGAAACAACTTCCCTATCCGACCGAAAACCTGATAAACTAACAACGTACAGATCCATAACTTACCCAGGAGAAATATCCCATAAAATCAAGAAAATGTTCCATAAGTTCAACATAACAATGACATTTAAAAACAAAAACAATCTGAAGGCATTATTAGTTAATAACAAAAACAAGACTACAACTCTCGCTAAAAGTGGCATATACCAATTACAATGTGACCTGTTCAGCCACATACATAGGTGAAACGGGAAGAAGTATCCAAATAAGGCTTAAAGAACATAAAAAGAGTTCAAAATCGGCATTCGGAAAACATCTAATTTTCAACAACCACGAATTTGACGAAAATAAAAATATTCATTACTACACCAACTTAATAAAAGCAGCCTTATGGGAATAATGGAAATGTACGAAATCAACAAGTTTATTGAAATTAACAGTAATATTATAAGCCTTAATGAACAAATTATCCCGACCCAAAAACCAATCTATAGTTGCCTGCGAGATCCGTACCTAAAACACAAATATAAAAACAAAAACAAAAAAACCTAACGTCACACAACAACTTTTGACGTAAATTTTGAAAAATTGTAATTAATTTTTCTAATTTGTTAGTAATAACGTAAGATTTTACTCTTTATTTTTATATTAATATGTTCATTTTCGTATATTGTAAGCTTGTAGGTACCTACTGAAGAAGAGCAAGGCTCGAAACTAGTTTAGAAAAATAAATTTTAATTATCACCAAAAGTAAATTTTTATATAGACCCTAATTTAATAATTGGTGAAAAAAGGATAAGAAAAATTATTTTTATATTAATAAATTATCTATCGATTTAAAGAGGAAATATTAAGCTTTAATTTGATGTTAAAATTCTTTCTTCGTTTTCAAAAATAAGACATCCACGAATTCTTGAATTTATACGATAAATTTATAATCAATTAATTAAAGCAAACATTTTCAAGTCCAAACAATAAGTTATATGTCCATTTAAAGAGGAAAGTATAAGGCTTAACTTGATGTTGAAGTCGTTTGTTAATTTTCAAAAATAAGTTTTCAATGATTTTTTTAATTTTGGAAATTTTTTCTATTTCCTATTTTATCATTTTTTCTTAATGAAACACATTTGATTTGTTAATGTTCAATAATAGTCCATTTTCTGCAAACTTTTTACCATGACATCATGCTCATTCATTACTCGAAATCTGCTTGGAAATCTTTCCAAGAAACTGTCGACGATGACGTCTTCTTGCACAACTTTAAATGAAACATAATTGAGTGTATTTTCAATTAAGCGGATCCGATCTGACGTATAATATCGTTATGGGTTTTCGTATCAACCTTGGACGAAAAGACGCTCGGCGTCGCGTCGTTTATTTATCAACAAAACCGTTCGTGGTCGTCGGCCAGACCGATAAATAAGACGGTCCGCGAGAATAAAACGATGGAAATGAGAAAAAAGGATAAGAGAAAGATCGAAGGCGAGGACGTTGCCAAATGGCCCCGGAGTGGCTAACGCCATGTGGTTATAATATAATTTTGGGTTACGGACGTAGTTTCTTCCTGATTTCAACACTGGCTGAACGTCGACTTGAAATTATGTTTGCCCCCGCTGAGAAATTGCTACGTATTTAAGTGCTTTAATGACACGACTATCGCCGGCTACTCAGTCTATGTTTAGATTTCAAAAGGAAATACTGTCCTGTAACGTTTCAATGATAAATTTAACTCGAGAGGTACTAGAAATAACATTTTCATAGACAAAGAAGTACACATCATTTATATTGGTGTGCTTAAAAGTTCATTATGGACTAATAAGCCATCATAATTTATAAAATGCAGGAGTTTCTAAGATTATTCTAAGATCATTTTAGTTTAAGGTAATATATCAACCCAGTCTTCAGTATTGACTCTGAGTAAAATGCTGCAAAGAATAATGATAGCCTCATTAAGTGAAGAATGCTTGAAACTGAGAGACTGCAATTATTGGATGCAAAATTTTTGTTTGTTAATGTTGAAGCATTAATTAATTATGATTTTTACAAATAAACTTCATAATTTTTTAAATTTAATGTTTTGGTTGTGTTTATTAATTAATAGATGCAAAGCTTTTTAAATCAAAGCAATAAAAGTTTAAGCTTTAATTTAATATCAAAGTGGATTCTTAATTTTCAGAAATACACGAGATTTTTAAAGTTATTTAGAATTGCGTGTCAAAAACATCAAGGATATATTTGCTGTTTCGTTAATTATGTAGACACGTGTTAAATTAAAAAAGTGTATTGCAAAAAACAACAATACGGATCAAGCAATAACTCAAACAACTTTATTTATATAAGCAACATTTCCTTTGATATTTCAACTTTCTAAATTCATCTATTTTAGAATTTTAAGTAGACCTTTAGATATGATTTATTGAATTCCTTTTATTCAATTTTCTTGTTTATTACTTAAATAACATTTACTCAAATACAAAAAATTAAATTTATAGATATTTTCAGATTTCTCAACTCATTTGAGTCTATGAATAACTTAAATTAAAATGATTATTGCAACATTATTGCACTTTTTTCAAGTTCGATGATTCATTTCATTTTCTACTAGACCACACGTTTCTTTAATAAAATATTCGTGTAACTACTTCAGTAGGTTGATTAGTTTATTACAACACAGATATAGCAATAATTCTAAAATTACCAAGTTGGTTTCGATAAAACGTCCGTTAACCACAACCTATTATTAGCGGACGTTTGTTTATTACATAATAATTAATACTAGGATTAATCTCTACAAAACCGACGCAATTAAAGATGTAAATTACATAATTCAAAACGTCTATTAACATTTAAGGTAAAAGCTCCTTAGTTAGTGCGGCGATTAAACCCAACCGAGAATCATCAAGATTTTTTTTTAAATCCTTCAAGTCGTTAAAATGTCAAGCAAGATCTCGCGGAACACAAGATTGGAAATAATTACGATCGCGGTTGACTCAATTAGATTTAGAAAAGAAAAAAGAGCTGACCAAGAAAGCGAATTATAATAATAATCAGAAACCGGCAAAAACCATGCGAGAACAATCTTAATCTTAGTGACTTTCACATTTGACGCGATACAGCGGATGCAATTCACTTTATAAAAGACACCACTCTTCTAGTAGGAGAACTCGACGGAATTAGAATGGCGTTCTGGCCATACAGAAATAGAACAGAATTTTGCCGAGATTTGCGGTTTCGCGACTCTATATTTAGAGGTATTTAATTATGCAAATTAACTTTTACGTGTTCATAGTTTTTAACTTTGCCATTTCTCCAACTCTACCTTTCTCGCTCTATAATACGCGTTATTTCGTTTTGATTTGATCGGATTATGTAACTTAACGTTGAATTGACACTATTGTCCCTTCGGATGAGATATGTCAGTTTACAATAATCTAAATAGATATTGGTTAACGTAACAGCGATAATTAGACATGATGACTGTAATGATTTATTTTAGTGATAGATGTTGATGGCAGATATAATTAATAAATGTGTTATGGATAAAATAGTTTTCGAAAATTATGATTTTAATGATTCATATACACCGTGAAGATGAGGGATGACGAAGAGATATTTAATATATTTTCACAGTTTAAGTCAAAACAGTAAGCTGTATGTAATTTTGAAGAACGAAGTTTGAGTTTATAATAAAATATAAATATATTTTTAAAAGTCTAAATATCTTTTCTCTAAATATCAAAGTCGTTTCTTAGATCTCATAAATAAGACCGCCACGTTTTTTTTAATTTTACCATTTTTTCCTGCTTGAGTTTAAAGTTACATAATTTTGTTTATTAATTTATTAAAACAAAGCTTTTCAAATCAAAACATTAAGTAGTATGTCGTTTTAAAAAAGAAAGTTTAAGCTGTAATTTAGCATTGAAATTGTTTTTTAATTTCAATACTTTCTAAGACCTCCACGATTTTTTGAATTTTTAAATTCTTTATCAATTAATTAAAGCAATTTTTTTTAAGTCAAAGCAATAAGAATGTATGTCGTTTTAAAGAACAAGGCAATTTGGCATTAAAAGTACATTTTAATTTTAAAAAATAAGACCACGATTTTTTGTTTTTTTACATTTTTTATTTATCAATTAAAGCAAAGCTTTTCAAGTCAAAGCAATAAGATGTATGTCATTTTAAAGAACGAACTTTAAGGTTTAATTGTGTATTTCGACATTTTCCCCTGTTTGATTTTTATCATCAAAGTTGTATGGTTGTGTTTATTAATTAATTAACGCAAAACTTTTCAAACCAAAACAATCAGATTTATGTAATATCATAGAACAAACATTAAGCTTTAATTATGTATTAAAGTCATTTGTTAAATCTCAAAAATTAAACCTCCAAAATCCTTTCAATTTTGACATTTTGTTCTTATTTGATTTAAATCGTCAAAACTGCATGGTTGTGTTAATTAATTAATTAACGCAGAGCTTTTCAAATCAAAACAATAAGATGTATGTCATTTTAAAGAAAGCACTTTAAGCTTTAATTTGGTATTGACTTTATTTCTTACATTTCAAAAATTAAGCCTCCGCGATTGCTTGAATTTTGGCATTTTTTCCTGTTTTATCCAAATATTCAAAATTGCATGGTTGTGTTTATTAATTAATTAATTAACGCAACGCTTTTCAAATTGAAACAGTAATATGTATATCATTTCAAAGAACAAACTTTAAGCTTTAATTTGGTATTAAAATCATTTCTTAAATCTCATAAATTAAAGCTCCACAATTGTTTGAATATTTTTGACATTTTTTTCTATTTGATCTAAAACGGGAAAATTGCATGGTTGATTTGTTTTATGTATACTACTTGAAAGAACGAACTTTAAGCTTTAATTTTGCATTAAAGTCATTTCTTGAATCTCAAAAATTAAATCTTCAAGATTGTTTGAATTTTGACATTTTTCTTATATGATTTAAATCGTCAAAACTACATTATTGTGTTTTTTGATTAACTAATGCAGAGCTTTTCAAATTAAAATAATAAGATGTATGCCATTTCAAAGAATGAACTTTAAGCTTTAATTTGGTATCAAAGTCATTTTTAAAATCCCAAAAATTAAGTATCCGTTATCGCTTGAATTTTGTCATTTTTTCTGTTTGATCTAAATCGTCAAAATTGCATGATTGTGTTTAGTAATTGATTAAAGCAAAGTTTTTCAAATCAAAGCAATAAAATGTATGTTATTTCAAAGAATGGACTTTAAGCTTTAATTTGGTATTAAAGTCATTTCTTAAATTTGAAAAATTAAACCTCCAGATTAAACCATCTTCAAAACTACATGCTTGTGTTTATTAATTAATTAACGCAAAGCTTTTCAAATTAAAACAATAAGATGTATGTCATTTCAAAGAACGAACTTTTAGCTTTAATTTAGTATTAGTCATTTCTTAAATCTCAAAAATTAAAGCTGTATGACGCTTGAGTTCTGACATCTTCTTCTGTTTGATCTAAATGGTCAAAATTGTATGGTTGTGTTTATTAATTAATTAACGCAAAGCTTTTCAAATCAAAACAATAAGATGTATGCCAGTTCAAAGAACGAACTTTAAGCTTTAATTTGGGATTAAAGATTTTTCTTAAATCTCAAAAATTAGACCTTCACGATTGCTTGAATTTTAACATCTTTCCCTGTTTTATCTCAATCGTCAAAATTGGATTGTTGTGTTTATTAATTAATTGATGCAAAACTTTTCAAATCAAAGCAATAAGTTATATGTTGTAAAGAACAAACTTTAAGCTTTAATTTGATATTAATATCGTTAGTTAAATCTCACAAATAAGATCTCCATGATTTTCTAGATTTTGACATTTTTTCTTATTTAAAGTTAAGCGTCAAAATTGTGTGATTGTACTCATATATTTATTGAAGTTGATATAAAAAATATCAAAACATTAAGTTGTATACCATTTTAAAGGACAAAGTTTAAGCTTTAATTTGACATTGAAACCGTTTCTTAATTTTATATAATATGATTTCTACGATTTTTTGAATTTTTATATCTTCTGCTTATTAGGAGTTAAACGTTAAAATTACATTCTCGTATTTATTAATTAGTTGATGCAAAGCTTTTCAAATCAAAGCAATAAGTTATATGTCGTTATAAAGCACGAAGTTTAAGCTTTAATTTGACATTACAGTCGGTTGTTATATCTCACAAATAAGATCTCCACAACTTTTTTAATTTTCACATTTTTTTCCTATTTAAGGTTAAGCGTCAAAATTGTATGATTGAGTTTATGAATTTATTGAAGCAAAGCTTTTTATATCAAAACATTAAGTTGTATACCATTTTAAAGGACAAAGTTTAAGCTTTAATTTGACATTGAAATAGTTTCTTAATTTTCGAAACTATGATTTTTACGATTTTTTGAATTTTTATATGTTTTACCTATTCGGGATTAAACATCAAATTTGCATTCTCGTGTTTATTAATTAATTGATGCAAAGCCTCTTAAATCAAAGCAATAAGTTATATGTCGTTATAAAGAACGAAGTTTAAACTTTAATTTGATATTACAATCGTTAGTTAAATCTCACAAATTAGATCTCCACAGTTTTTTAAACTTTCACATTTTTTCCTGTTTAAGATTAAGCGTAAAAATTGTACGATTGAGTTCATGAGTTTATTGAAGTAAAGCTTTTTGTATCAAAACATTATGTTGTATACCATTTTAAAGGACAAAGTTTAAGCTTTAATTTGGCATTGAAATAGTTTCTTAATTTTCAAAAATATGATTTCTACGATTTTTTGAATTTTTTATCTTTTACCTATTCGGGATTAAACGTCCAAATTGCATTATCGTGTTTTTTAATTAATTGATGCAAAGCTTTTCAAATTAAAGCAATAAGATGTATGTCATTTCATAGAATGGACTTTAAGCTTTAATTTGGTATTAAAGTCATTTCTTAAATCTTAAAAATTAAAGCTGCATGATGCTTGAGTTTTGACATCGCCTTCTGTTTGATCTAAATGGTCAAAATTGTATGGTTGTGTTTATTAATTAATTAACGCAAAGCTTTTCAAATCAAAACAATAAGATGTATGCCATTCCAAAGAACGAACTTTTAGCTTTAATTTAGTATTAGTCATTTCTTAAATCTCAAAAATTAAAGCTGCATGACGCTTGAGTTTTGACATCTTCTTCTGTTTGATCTAAATGGTCAAAATTGTATGATTGTGTTTATTAATTAATTAACGCAAAGCTTTTCAAATCAAAACAATAAGATGTATGCCAGTTCAAAGAACGAACTTTAAGCTTTAATTTGGGATTCAAGATTTTTTTTAAATCTCAAAAATTAGACCTTCACGATTGCTTGAATTTTGACATTTTTCCCTGTTTTATCTCAATCGTCAAAATTGGATTGTTGTGTTTATTAATTAATTGATGCAAAACTTTTCAAATCAAAGCAATAAGTTATATGTTGTTATAAAGAACAAATTTTAAGCTTTAATTTGATATTAATATCGTTAGTTAAATCTCACAAATAAGATCTCCACGATCTTTTAGATTTTGACATTCTTTCTTATTTAAAGTTAAGCGTAAAAATAGTGTGATTGTACTCATGAATTTATTGAAGTAAAGCTTTTTATATCAAAACATTAAGTTGTATACCATTTTAAAGGACAAAGTTTAAGCTTTAATTTGACATTGAAACCATTTCTTAATTTTATATAATATGATTTCTACGATTGTTTGAATTTTTATATCTTCTGCTTATTAGGAGTTAAACGTTAAAATTACATTCTCGTATTTATTAATTAATTGATGCAAAGCTTTTCAAATCAAAGCAATAAGTTATATGTCGTTATAAAGCACGAACTTTAAGCTTTAGTTTGATATTACAGTCGGTTGTTATATCTCACAAATAAGATCTCCACAACTTTTTTAATTTTCACATTTTTTTCCTATTTAAGGTTAAGCGTCAAAATTGTATGATTGAGTTTATGAATTTATTGAAATAAAGCTTTTTATATCAAAACATTAAATTGTATATCATTTTGAAGGACAAAGTTTAAGCTGTAATTGACATTGAAATTGTTTCTTAATTTTCAAAAATATGATTTTTACGATTTTTTAAATTTTTATATGTTTTATTAATTTATTGCGGGATTAAACGTCAAATTTGCATTCTGGTGTTTATTAATTAATTGATCCAAAATCTCTTAAATCAAAGCAATAAGTTATATGTCGTTATAAAGAACGAAGTTTAAACTTTAATTTGATATTACAATCGTTAGTTAAATCTCACAAATTAGATCTCCACAGTTTTTTAAACTTTCACATTTTTTCCTGTTTAAGATTAAGCGTCAAAATTGTATGATTGAGTTCATGAGTTTATTGAAGCAAAGCTTTTTGTATCAAAACATTATGTTGTATACCATTTTAAAGGACAAAGTTTAAGCTTTAATTTGGCATTGAAATAGTTTCTTAATTTTCAAAAATATGATTTCTACGATGTTTTGAATTTTTTATCTTTTACTTATTCGGGATTAAACGTCCAAATTGCATTATCGTGTTTTTTAATTAATTGATGCAAAGCTTTTCAAATCAAAGCAATAAGATGTATGTCATTTCATAGAATGGACTTTAAGCTTTAATTTGGTATTAAAGTCATTTCTTAAATCTCAAAAATTAAAGCTGCATGATGCTTGAGTTTTGACATCGCCTTCTGTTTGATCTAAGTGGTCAAAATTGTATGGTTGTGTTTATTAATTAATTAACGCAAAGCTTTTCAAATCAAAACAATAAGATGTATGCCAGTTCAAAGAACGAACTTTAAGCTTTAATTTGGGATTAAAGATTTTTCTTAAATCTCAAAAATTAGACCTTCACGATTGCTTGAATTTTGACATTTTTCCCTGTTTTATCTCAATCGTCAAAATTGGATTGTTGTGTTTATTAATTAATTGATGCAAAACTTTTCAAATCAAAGCAATAAGTTATATGTTGTTATAAAGAACAAATTTTAAGCTTTAATTTGATATTAATATCGTTAGTTAAATCTCACAAATAAGATCTCCACGATCTTTTAGATTTTGACATTCTTTCTTATTTAAAGTTAAGCGTAAAAATAGTGTGATTGTACTCATGAATTTATTGAAGTAAAGCTTTTTATATCAAAACATTAAGTTGTAGACCATTTTAAAGGACAAAGTTTAAGCTTTAATTTGACATTGACACCATTTCTTAATTTTATATAATATGATTTCTACGATTGTTTGAATTTTTATATCTTCTGCTTATCAGGAGTTAAACGTTAAAATTACATTCTCGTATTTATTAATTAATTGATGCAAAGCTTTTCAAGTCAAAGCAATAAGTTGTATATCGTTATAAAGCACGAACTTTAAGTTTTAATTTGATATTACAGTCGGTTGTTATATCTCACAAATAAGATCTCCACAACTTTTTTAATTTTCACATTTTTTTCCTATTTAAGGTTAAGCGTCAAAATTGTATGATTGAGTTTATGAATTTATTGAAATAAAGCTTTTTATATCAAAACATTAAGTTGTATACCATTTTGAAGGACAATGTTTAAACTGTAATTGACATTGAAATTGTTTCTTAATTTTCAAAAATATGATTTTTACGATTTTTTGAATTTTTATATGTTTTACCTATTCGGGATTAAACATCAAATTTGCATTCTCGTGTTTATTAATTAATTGATGTAAAGCCTCTTAAATCAAAGCAATAAGTTATATGTCGTTATAAAGAACGAAGTTTAAACTTTAATTTGATATTACAATCGTTAGTTAAATCTCACAAACTAGATCTCCACAGTTTTTTAAACTTTCACATCTTTTCCTGTTTAAGATTAAGCGTCAAAATTGTATGATTGAGTTCATGAGTTTATTGAAGTAAAGCTTTTTGTATCAAAACATTATGTTGTATACCATTTTAAAGGATAAAGTTTAAGCTTTGATTTGGCATTGAAATAGTTTCTTAATTTTCAAAAATATGATTTCTACGATTTTTTGAATTTTTTATCTTTTACCTATTCGGGATTAAACGTCCAAATTGCATTATCGTGTTTTTTAATTAATTGATGCAAAGCTTTTCAAATCAAAGCAATAAAATGTATGTCATTTCATAGAATGGACTTTAAGCTTTAATTTGGTATTAAAGTCATTTCTTAAATCTCAAAAATTAAAGCTGCATGATGCTTGAATTTTGACATCGCCTTCTGTTTGATCTAAATGGTCAAAATTGTATGGTTGTGTTTTTTAATTAATTAACGAAAAGCTTTTCAAATCAAAACAATAAGATGTATGCCATTCCAAAGAACGAACTTTTAGCTTTAATTTAGTATTAGTCATTTCTTAAATCTCAAAAATTAAAGCTGCATGATGCTTGTATTTTGACATCTTTTCTGTTTGATCTAAATGGTCAAAATTGTATGGTTGTGTTTATTAATTAATTAACACAAAGCTTTTCAAATCAAAGCAATAAGATGTATGCCATTTCAAAGAACGAACTTTAAGCTTTAATTTGGGATTAAAGATTTTTCTTAAATCTCAAAAATTAGACCTTCACGATTGCTTGAATTTTGACATTTTTCCCTGTTTTATCTCGATCGTCAAAATTGGATTGTTGTGTTTATTAATTAATTGATGCAAAACTTTTCAAATCAAGTTAAATCTCACAAATAAGATCTCCACGATCTTCTAGATTTTAACATTCTTTCTTATTTAAAGTTAAGCGTAAAAATAGTGTGATTGTATTCATGAATTTATTGATGTAAAGCTTTTTATATCAAAACATTAAGTTGTATACCATTTTAAAGGACAAAGTTTAAGCTTTAATTTGACATTGAAACCATTTCTTAATTTTATATAATATGATTTCTACGATTGTTTGAATTTTTATATCTTCTGCTTATTAGGAGTTAAACGTTAAAATTACATTCTCGTATTTATTAATTAATTGATGCAAAGCTTTTCAAGTCAAAGCAATAAGTTATATATCGTTATAAAGCACGAACTTTAAGCTTTAATTTGATATTATAGTCGGTTGTTATCTCTCACAAATAAGATCTCCACAACTTTTTTAATTTTCACATTTTTTCCTATTTAAGGTTAAGCGTCAAAATTGTATGATTGAGTTTATGAATTTATTGAAGCAAAGCTTTTTATATCAAAACATTAAGTTGTATACCATTTTAAAGGACAAAGTTTAAGCTTTAATTTGACATTGAAATAGTTTCTTAATTTTCAAAAATATGATTTTTACTTTTTTTTGAATTTTTATATGTTTTACCTATTCAGGATTAAACATCAAATTTGCATTCTCGTGTTTATTAATTAATTGATGCAAAGCCTCTTAAATCAAAGCAATAAGTTATATGTCGTTATAAAGAACGAAGTTTAAACTTTAATTTGATATTACAATCGTTAGTTAAATCTCACAAATTAGATCTCCACAGTTTTTTAAACTTTCACATTTTTTCTTGTTTAAGATTAAGCGTCAAAATTGTATGATTGAGTTCATGAGTTTATTGAAGCAAAGCTTTTTGTATCAAAACATTATGTTGTATACCATTTTAAAGGACAAAGTTTAAGCTTTAATTTGACATTGAAATAGTTTCTTAATTTTCAAAAATATGATTTCTACGATTTTTTGAATTTTTTATCTGTTACCTATTCGGGATTCAACGTCCAAATTGCATTATCGTGTTTTTTAATTAATTGATGCAAAGCTTTTCAAATCAAAGTAATAAGATATATGTCTTTATAAAGAACGAACTTTAAGCTTTAATTTGATATTACAGTCATTAGTTAAATCTCACAAATAAGATCACCACGATTTTTAAAATTTTCACATTTTTTTCTGTTTATGGTTAAGTGTCAAAATTATATGATTGAGTTGATGAAGCTTTTTGTATCAAAGCATTATGTTGTATACCATTTTAAATGACAAAGTTTAAGTTTTAATTTCACATTCAAATTGTTTCTTAATTTTCAAAAATAAAAGCATTAAATAAATTACACACTTTTAAAAAAATGGATATCTTTTATTTACTTTCAATTTTCCCTTCTTCGATTCGCTACATGAATCATCTTCAGGAGTCACGTCTATGAATACTGGCAGTCTCTTAAAATATGTAAAATAATTAACATTTTATTGTTGCTATTGCAATTCTGTTGGGCTTTTTTGATTATTTATAGAACTACTTTTATGCACAATAAGAGATTTGATAAAATTATATATAAAATTATTTTAAGGGGCTTAAAGCATTCATAGACGTGACTCCTGAAGATGATTTATGTAGCGAATTGAAACCGGTAAAGTTGAAATTAAATAAAAGATATCCATTTTCTGAAAGTGCATGACTTATTTAATGCTAAAATAAAAATGGAAGAAAACACTGATAAAATTTATATCAAAAATAAAATGTCCATGATTTTAGAATTTTTAAATTGTTTGCTATTCGACCTTAAAAGTTAAAATTGTGTAGTTGCCTTTAAAAATAAATTTTTGAAAGCATTTTTAAATTGTTACAACGAATTTAACGTCATTTTAAAGAAGAAAACTTAGGTATGCATCCGAAGTCTTAAAAATAAGACCTCCATGATTTTTTG
The DNA here is from genome assembly GCA_036711965.1 of Onthophagus sagittarius. NCBI lineage: Eukaryota > Metazoa > Arthropoda > Insecta > Coleoptera > Scarabaeidae > Onthophagus > Onthophagus sagittarius. The sequence goes on along the minus strand of JASERS010000002.1, from coordinate 56,585,976 downwards.
AATTCTTGCTTGTTTTTCATTATTTCCAACTTTAAAAGTTAATTAAGACGAGATATTGTAAATTTAGATTCACCATAGATAAAGATAATTAAGGCAGTTTAAGAATCACAGACTTAAAGTAATCAAATGCAAGTTGATTAAGTTGGCTAAGAAGATTATTTTAACAATTCTTGCTTGATTAATCTCAAGTATCAAAAAATACCATTGCGACACACATAATATTCCACTCCATCAAACTCAGTCCATTCGATAAACGATATAATATACCTGGGGCTATTTGATCCGAGGCGATTGCATGCACCAGAGAGTCCAACAAGCAGCGATTCCGTCAAGGACAACTAGATCCATTCGCGCTCGCGGCTACATCATCAAGTCGGCCGAGCAGACTGCGTGGCGACTACGATAGCGACTTCAACAGTTTCGCGGGCGAACGTGGTACTCCGATTCTCTCACAATCCACACTAACATTAACCATTTTTTTACCTTGCATTTCCGTTTCACCTCCATCTTCTCATTTTCTTTATCTCGCCGTCGTCGTTCGCTCTTTCTCGTTCAAATTGCAACGCGCCACGCTTCCGCGAACCGAAGGAAACGAAAAGGAAAATTCCATTGGACGATAAAAAGGAGGCTCAAGTTGAAGACGAAGACGAAGAAGAAGAATAAGAGGATGATTGCGCAACGTGGATTGCCGTGCAAAGCGATTTTCGAACGGTCACGATGCGTTCACGAACCGTAACGTTGCGTTAGGTCAGTGAATGCGCGAAAAGAGAAATTTCATTTTTTTGGATTTCTCGTTGAAAAAGCTATTTTGAGATGGGAAAAATAGAACGATTTGAATGCCTATTATAAAAGAAAATGGGGAATGTCGGAGCATCGTCGCAGTAAATTATTATTACTTGAAAGCGTGAATTACGTTTAAAAGATTTAAGAGTTAGAACCTGTGTTGTGTTAAAAACGAAATGAGTTATTTTATGAACTATCAAACATTTTAATGTGCAGGTTTATGTTTTATTGTAGTAATAATAATTTTAAGCTATAAATCAAACTGCTTTTACAAGAAATGACTCAAACGGTAAACCCAATATATCATTCGAAATTACCTTTTTAAACCAAATTATTTCCTATTAGATTTAATAGTACAATGAGGGTTTCATATAAACCGACAATTTTACATAAACTTTATTATGTACTTTATTGAACTTGTTATTATTGTACTTTATTTAAGCTTTAATCTCATATTAAAATCATTTTCCAAGTTATAAAAACTTTTCAAGTCAAATTCCACGATTTCCAAAATTGCGTGATTATGCTCATTATTTTATTAATGCAAAGTTTTTCCAATCAAAACAATGACTTACATGTAGCTGTAAAGATTTTACTTCAATTTAACGTTAAAATCATTGATCTCATTTAAATTTTTATATCTTTTTGCTATTTGAGGTTAAACGTTAAAATGGAATAACCCTTCGCTTGTAAACGTGGCTATTTCTTATTCAAACTGAATCTGTTTCCATAAATAATTTTCTAATTAGCAAATAGATATAGTTAAACTTAAAAAAGGAAATGATACGAGATGAAGGGACAAAATAAGTTCTCACTTTCATTTGCAGACTTGTTAGCAAGTTAAATCTGTTGCAAACACAAAGGGTCCAAATTTACAGCTGACAACACTGATCTCTTAACTTTTTTACATATAAACTAGCCGGCAAAAAAACCGGCCAATATGAACTAGCTACAACTTCAAAACTGTCTTTCTCGCAAACCAAACGTTCGATTTTGATGATTCTTTCTTATTTTTTATACTTTTTTTAGATTTCAATTTAAGCATATACAGGGTGCAAGAATGAAAAAAACATATTTTTCTCGAAATTTGTAACACCCTGCGGGGTGCAGCTGCTACAGCAGAGAGTGTTAACTAGAATCAAACGATAGCCCAATCATTTCTGAACATTTTGTCTTATTAACAAAAATGCAGTGTTTTAATGCGAACTCTTGTGAAAGCAAGACAAACAAGGCAACTAATATTACGACTGATATTTCATATTTTTGCATTAATTGAGGACGACAAAAGTAAGGGGAACGTTGCCTATACGTTGAGTATAAGCCGAATAACAGATCAAGATGCCTGCAACCGATATATTTGAAACAGGAAATTTCACTGGGAAGCATAGTTCTAATAGAAGACTAGTGACGGCAACAGTTGATGACCGATTTACTCGGCATCGTCTTCAAATGGTGTAACGTAAGTGAAAAAACCATTCGTCGAAGACTTGCTGAAAGTGATCTGACTGTAAGAATATTCCCGATTTTACGCTCAACAATGATTGAGTATTCAGCATTGTTGAAAATACCGCGCCTATACGCCCATCGTTATATAAAAGATATTCTGCAAAACGCTGTCGTGCCTTGCGAATATCTTGATGAGGTGGATATTCGTAACCCTATCGAACATCTTTGGGACCAATGTCAGAAACTCATCGGTCGTTGTCTTGTCCTACCGGATTATCTCTTATCGGACTTCATATTCGCACCCGACCATCCGGTGATTGTAAACAAAACCATTACTCATCTGTACAAAGAACTTTCCTCCACTGCTCGATCTTCCTCGATATCTGGGCAGCAGTCTCGGAAATTTGGCAGCCTTCTTACAAGCAGACTACCTCTAGCATGTTTTCAGCGAATGGTTCTCTCATTGACATTTGAAAAACTATTTGAAGAAAAGCTTCTACAGCTGTCGTTCAACGATTGCTTACAACAAACGGTCATCAGCAACTATTTATTGTCACTCATCTTGTTCTCACAGGTGATGATTTTAAAATACTGCATCTTCGTGAATAACACAGATAATAGAGTGATTAAAAAAGAACATATTCCAGTTAACACCCTCTGCTGTAACAGCTGCAACCCACAGGGTGTTACAAATATCGAGAAAAAAACTTATTTTCATTCTTGCACCCCGAATATAGTCAAATTAAAATCTGAATGAAAATTTCTATTGCAGGATTAATGTTGAAGAATCAACCTTTCGGACAAAGAAAAAATCGTCAAAAAGTTGAAGTTGTGGCTCTTTTAAAGTGTCCGTTGTTTTGCTAGTCAACGAAAGCTTTTTTTGCTTGTTTACAAAGGCCAATAGATAAAACAGAAAGAATTAATTATTTTGTTCTTATGATGTATTCATAACAATAAAATTAACAGTTAATAGAAAAATAACTGTCTTTGAGGAACATTATAGTATTTGTGCTCATTGTGCTCAGGTAGCCAAATAAACTGGGCTTTAAATTACTAACTTTAAAACATCCTATCTCAAGAACGGACTGAGATATCGTTATGAAGTAAAGGTCATTTTGAAGCAAATTTAATGAAGAAGTATTGTGCCATAAATAATCGATGTTTTTTTTAAATAAAACTGCACGTTTCATTGTAATAAATTTGAAATACAAACTTTAAAACATCGTATCTCAAGAACAAAATGAGATATCATCATGAAATAATGATCAGTTTAAAGTAAATTTGATAAATAATTAAGGTACCATGAATAAATTTTTAATTCTCATAAATATCGATGTTATAGTTTTTTTATCCAACTGGTTTTATAACATTACACTGGAAATTTGTACGATTTAAAATCGTTGATAACAACTATTATTTCATTTTTATATGTACAAGGTGGTTTAAATTCGATGTCCGGATAGATTGTCTCTGAAAGTGTTGCTTATATGTCTTGATCTCTTTTTTAAATAAGTTCTAATGTCGAAAAGCACAATGTACTAACGCTTTTTGTTTTTCACCCAGAGACTAACATTAAAAAATATCGTAAACCCAATAAGTCTTATTATCTTGGTTATTATTATAGGTGGGTTATTATAATTCAGACATTACATGACGTAGACATGTATAGACGATTATTTGGACATCAAATTTGTTCCATCCTATACATGACTAATTTATTTTCACGAAATTGGTTAGTAATGCTAGATTATAGCTAGAACTTTTAGGTACATCAATGATCTTATAATACTGTTTAATGTTCTTAATAAAGGCCTGGTCTTATTAGGAACAAAATGTTTTATTGGTACCGTCCTCTTATTTACAAAAAAAAATCATATGTCTAAAAAACGGGCATTATGGTCCAAGAATCCATACAAGAAGCGTTACTTAAGCATTTGAATACAAAGGAAGATACACTAAAAAGGTACATTATTGTACAGTGCTTTTCAAAAGTAACCATAATGATTATAAACCATTTGAATAACAAACTATGTATGCAAAGATAAATTTTACGATAATTAAATGGTTCTTGAAAATTTTTTTACCCACCTTTAGAAACAGAAGGTGCTAGAAAACCGTTTATTCTCGAAGGGTTAATTAAACCTAAGCTTTTCAAATCGAAACAGTAAGTTATACACTGATTTAAAGAGGAAAGATTAAGCTTTAATTTGATGTTAAAGTCATTACTTCACTATCAAAAATAAGTCCTTCACAATTTTTTGAATTTGTGTATATGTTTCCAATTTTAGGTTACACGTTAAAAAGCATGGTTGTGTTTATTAATTAATTGAAGTAATACTTTTAAAATTGAAACTTTAAGTTATATGTTCATTTAAAGAGGAAAGATTAAGCTTTAATTTGATATTGAAGTCGTTTCTCCGTTTTCAAAAATAAGTCCTTTTTGAATTGGTGTATTTGTTTCCTATTTAATGTTAAACATCAAAAAGCATTGGTGAATTTATTAGTTAATTGAAGCAAAACTTTTCAAATTGAAACAAGATGTTATATGTTGATTTCAAGAGAAAAGATTAAGCTTTAATTTGATGTAATGTCATTTTTTCGTTTTCAAAAATAAGTTCAGGATTTTTTGAATTTTTGTATTTTTTCCTATTTGAGGTAAAACTTCAAAAACATAATTGTGTTTATTAATTAATTAAACCAAAGCTTTTCAAATCGGAACAATAAGTTATATGTTGAATTAAAGATGAAAGATTAAGCTTTAATCTGATATTGAAGTCGATTGTCTGTTTTCAAAAATAAGTTCTCCCCGATTTCTAGAATTTGTGTACATTTTTTCCTATTTGAGTTTAAACGTCAAAAGGCAAGGTTGTGTTTATTAATTAATTAAACCAAAGCTCTTCAAATCGGAATAATAAGCTATATATTGATTTAAAGACGAAAGATTAAGCTTTAGTTTGATGCTAAAGTCATTTCTTCATTTTCAAAAATAAGTTCTTGACGATTTTTTGAATTTATGTATTTTTTTCCTATTTTATTTTAACGTCAAAAACAATGGTTGTGTTAATTAATTAATTAAACCACAGCTTTTTCAATCAAAACAATAAGTTATATGTAGTTTTAAAGAAGAAAGAATGATCTTTAATTTGACATTAAAATTCTTTCCACACTAGCTAAGCTTTCTTAATAAAGGTTTCAGATAAAGTGATTATTATTTATGTTATTTTTTTATTGTATACTCCAGAATGCGAACCACCATAAATGTGTGTCAGAAAAAAGATGAAAACCTCAGGAGATTTTGACATATTCTTCCTATCATATCAAAAGTCCTTCAATAGTAATTTGAATTACTGATGACGTGAACTCAACAATAATTCAAACAAAACGTAATCCAACCTTAGAGAACTCGCTACAAAATCTTATGGTAGGTTCCAAGTCATAACACTTGGAACTGGACTTTGTAAATAGTTCAAATCAAACCAGATAAATTCTAAATTCAAAAAATTACAATTTAGTTAAAAAAAAACAATAAGTTGTTATTGATTTCCGGATCGAAATGGCAACGAGATCCTTTGCTGCCCTAAATCCCATTCCTAAATGTGAATTCAATTTTCATGTTATAAATACGAAAGATTCTGAATCAATAGAACGATCTCTACTAATTGTAAGAGTTTCTTGGTCAGCTGGAATTATTTACCGAATCGTTTTAGCAGGAAATCTGAATAAAAAGTAATTTTTTTCTCCGTCTTAATAAATAACACATAATAAAGATAAAATCGCACAATTTAACGAGTTTTCTAAATTATGTTAATTGAAGTTTATCTAAAGAGCAGCTTTTACATCTAGCACAAAAATATCGTTATGTTGTACAACTTTTTCTTTATGAATAATATTACCCAGATGTTTCTTAAGAACAGAATGTACTCGTGTTTTGCAAGTCAGCAAATTAGAGAGATGGTTAGAAATATCATAATGTAGAACTTTCAACTAACTAATAACCTATATCTTTTGAGGTTATCATTCTAAAAAACCTTGTAAGAATCTCAAATTATCTCTTACAGAGAGTGGATTGCGAAGAGGGTTAGTTGAGAGCGTTGCAAAACAACCTAAAAGATTGAGTTGAGAGAGACGTTTCCTAAGAGTAAATACAGCATCCCAGGAGCAAGCCACTCTCATTGTTGCTTACACAAGAGCAATTATTCTGCGGATTTCTTAAGACGCCTAACGACCTACAAAGCGACGGTTTTATTTATAGAAATCGACGCGTCGACGACGTTCACCGTTCAACAAAATTCGTTTCTTCATTTCACGTCCTCGGTCCGCGAAAGGTCGAGAACAGAACGGTCGCGGAAGCTGAGGTCACGATCGAGACCGTTTCCTTTATTCTATGTCAGAAATGGGCGCCCCTGCCATAAAGGACACTTTCCTGGCCGTGTTCGAATGTCGACCGGGTTTGTCTCTCTATTGCAAATCGTGAATGAAGTCACTTTTACTTTGCGCGAAGCCAACTTTCACTATGCTGCACCAACTTTACAGAAGAAATTCATTTCGTGCGGTTAAAAAACGAAAAAAAGAGATTTTTTTTTAAAAAACTTGGGCAATCAATTTTAATCGATTCGAATAATATTTATTTTAATATTTCTCATTGAATTACCGATTTGGACGGATGTCTTCAGCGTGAAGCGGATCTAAACTCGCGGAATGCGAGTCTTAATTAACGTCGCGACGCCGCGCCACTGTCGCGGTGTCTTCTCGGAAGATACGCTCGAAACGATAGACGGCACGCTAAAGTCACGGTAAATAATGTAATTGGCTCGTAAACGTACTTAATATTCGCCAAATTGTTCTTGGAATTCAAAGATTGAAATTCTTAAATTTTCAATTTTTTGTTTTCATCAAAAATTAACTCCGTTGGACCACACACTAACAAACAATCTCTTCATTAAATGTTTTAAGTGAAATTTTTATACAAATATGTTCTGTATAATATAATTGCTGAAAATCGGTATTATAAAAACGCAAATACTAATTAACATAAATGGATTAAAGTAAATCAAAAAACTTAAGCTTTAATTGGCATTAAGGCGTCAAGTTACAAAGATAAGGATGTCTTATCTTTACGAGTTTTTGAATTCAATTTTTTTTTCTTATGTGAAGTTAAACGTCAAAATTGCAAAACTTTTCAAACAATAAGTTATATAACATTTTCAAATCTTAATCTTTAATGAGATGTAAAAAGAGATTTCTTAATTGTCAGAAATAAGGCCTCCGTGTTTTTGACTTTTTACTTTTATTTGCTATTTGAGGTTAAAACGTGAAAATTGGTGAAAATTGCATGGTTGTCTTTTAATTCAATGAAGCAAAGGATTCATATAGAAGCAATAAATTATATATAAACTTAAAGAAGAAAGTTTAAGCTTTAATTAAATGGAAAAGTCGTTTCCTAACTATCAAAAATAAAACCCCACGATATTTTGAATTGTCACATTTTTTCCTACTTGAGATTAAACGTTAAAATTGCACGGTTACGTTTATTATTTCATTGAAGAAAAAGTTTTTAAATCGAAACAATAAGTTATATATCGATTTAAAGAGGAAAAATTAAGCTATAATTTCATGTTAAAGTAGTTTCTTCGCTTTCAAAAATGATACCACCACGATTCTTTGAATTTGTAAGATTTTTTCCTAATCGAGGTTAAACGTCAATAAGCACGATTGTGTTTATGAATTTATTTAAGCAAAGTTTTTCAAATCAAGAACAATAAGTTATATGTCGCTATAAATAAGAAAGATTAAGCTTTAATTTGATGTTAAAATAATTTCTTCGTTTTCAAAAATAAAACTTCTACTTTTTTTGATATTTTGGGGTTTTTGCCTTTTGAGGTTAATCGTCAATATTACATGGTTGTGCTTATGAATTTATTAAAGCAAAGTTTTTCAAAACTTTTTTACTATTTTTATAAAAACAATAATCTGTACAGTAGAACCTCTTAAGACGGTTAAATTCTACTGTTTCTAGTATTACTCTAGAGCTAAACCAAAATTAATACTAGAACTAACACTAGTTTTAGTTCGATACAAGTATACAATACTCTAAAACCGAATAACAGCTAAATTAGAGATAATACTAATACTAAAGCTAACACTAGCCCTAAAACTAAAAACATTTGGATTTAGCCGTACGTCTTTTATGATGGAAAGAAACTCAACCCAACTTAACCCCAGAACTAATACTAGACCTAAAACTAAAAACATTTGGATTTAGCCGTAAGTCTTTTAAGATGGAAAGAAACTCAACCCAACTTAGCCCCAGAACTAATACTAGATCTAGAACTAGAAACATTAGGGTTTTGCCGTCTTAAGAGACGTACGGCTAAACTCTAATGCTTCTAGTTCTAGGTCTAATATTAGTTCTAAAGCTGGGATGTAGGTTTTATTATTAGTTATATGTTTAGTTTGAGAAGAATTTAAAGAAATCTAGAGTTAAACAAGGATTAAAACTAGAACTGATACTAGACCTAGAAATAGAAAGTACCCTACAACCCAACTCAATCTAACTAAGTCTATTTTGCGTGATATTTAAGGAAAAAGTAATTTCGGCTGATTTTGAAGGTATCTGCCGCCCAGAGTGTTGTTAGTAATAGTTCGAGCTGTTGAAGTTCATATTTTTTTAGATTTCTGGAAGAAATAATCTCGGCCGATATAGAAGATGTTAGCCACCTTAAAAATTGTTCATCATATTTGGGTTAGGTTGGGTTGAGTTGGTGCAAAGTATTCACGAAGTATTGACGAGAGAGATGGGAGAGGAAGTAATGGACCTCCTAATTAAGGTAATAAAACGATGGAATTGGAGGAGAAACCAAGAGATGGAGAGGAAGAGGGTTCTAGGTAATAATAGTATTGGTGTACGTTCTCTCCCTCCTTCATGTATCTAATAGGAGGAAATATCGATTCATTTAATCAATAAACATTATCTTATGCCTACACCAATGGGAAAGAAAAAATAAATAGCCGTGTCCATGACGGACTTTTCTAATTGTCATGATACTTTGTTATCTTGGGCTTCAAGCCTCTTATCCACATATGAATTTAAACAGCGATATTTCAGACGCCCACACTGAATCTTTCTAGTTCTAGATTCTCTAGTGTTAATTCTACTTTTAGTTCGAAACAAATCTACAATGATCTAAAACCGAATAATAGCTAAAAGTAGAGCCAATACCAACACTAAAGCTAACACGTCTCTTAGGATGGATATACCCAAATCCTCTCCAACTTTAATTGAAGTCTAATTTATGGAAAAACTTAATTTTATAGTTTTTATGGTTCCATATCATAAATTGAACTTGACTAATTTTCCTTTTTGCAAAGAGGTGAATTTTTACATAAAAATGGGAAAAATTACTTAACTTTTTAATAACTTTATTTAAACAAAATTAAATTAAAAAAGTAAAATGAGACTAAAAATAAAACAATAAAATCAAATCAAATCAATTAAATGTTTGAAGACATTTTTTAACAATTTTTTTTCATGAGAGAGCTCTTATTGCGCGCTTGTATATCGTAAACATTGATTTTATAGAAGAGGAATTACCCCAGAACTACACTCCATATTGCAATATGCTTTGAAAGTAAGCATAATACGTTGACATCACCTAAGGAAAGCTCGGCACTCTCCTCACCGATGAGACTGCAAAAACTGCTCTGAATAATTTTCCACCCAACTTCTTTAATTAAAGTATAAAATTCGTGTTGGGTAGTGATTTTTGGGCGTTTGGATTAACGAACGTTCAGATTCTGTGGTTCGGATTATAGAAGTTCTACTGTATGTTGTTTTAAAGAAGAAAAATTAAGCTTTCATTCGATGTTAAAGTCGTATCTTAAGTAGTGATGGGAAAACTCGGGTTATCGCCAAACCAAGTTAACCGAGTTGAAAGTTTGCGTAAACCGAGTTAGCCAAACAAGGTTAATAGCAAAAAATCTAAAATCTCTAAATTTACAAAGCGCATATAATTTGAATTCTTGAATTGGATGTCTTAAGGTAATCTTTATAAGCTATCTTTGGGTCCTACCAACTGTTGATTACTTATTTTATGCGGCTTTTTTGCAGTCCACAAGCAGATTGGGGTCCAATAAGAGTGTTTCCGCTGTCTCTTTGACTAACTTAGTTGCCATCTCATTATCTTCAATACCATAATTCATATGGAAATTCAAATCGAAGCAGAAGTTTATAGCAAGAACTGCCTGAAAAATGGTTGTGTATGAGATGTGTGGCAGATGATGCCACTCATGACCTCTGCTCTCGAATCAAATATCTTTGAAACATCAGTATACCAAGCAAGGGCTCCTCCTGCTTCTAAATATGATCTTATACCGCTAGTCGAAGTTATATTCTGATGGAATAAGATCCGTCTTAATTTCAATCATGTGATTTAAACTCGAGTCCTTCAGAATTTTAAGGTGTCCTCTGAGGGTAACTAAGGACTGAGATATAATTAGTTATTTCTGATTCCTCGTGGCAAAGTTTGATCCTCAGCTTGTGTGATATGGAACATCTTACAGACTGTCTGTAAGACTGTTAATAGATTGTGCCTGAGCTGAGAATTCAAATATTTCCATCTTAATTTCGATCAAGTTTAGACTCGAATCCTTGAGGATTTTATAGTGTCCTCTTATGTATCCTTTTATAGATCACCTCAAAGATCCTGCATCAACTTGAATGAAGAGCATATTCTGAGTAATAAGGCACTTAAGGCTGCCTCATCTGTTTATATTAATTGGGTGGTGTGAGACCGAGGCTATTTTAACTGGTTTTTGAAATTGACTTTTTTCAGTCCAGAACTGGAAGGAAGTTTTCTATCTATGTACAGTTTTATCATCGTGGCTGCTAAACAAGTTGTAGTGGAGATAGACTTTTCGACAGTTTCTGATATTTTTTGATCTAGAACACCAGAACATATCGCCAAAAATAGTAGATAAAACAGTAAATAAATTTCCATTGATAAATAGTCGTTCAGTTCATTTATTGCCCACATTTCCACATTATTAGCATTTCTTTCTGAACTAAATGTTGAAATTTTATTAATCTCATTAACTCAAGTAACTAAGTAATTAGTTTTGCTGTTTATGTATGTAAAGTCAACTGGAGTTAGTGATAGTTTAACTCGAATTGACTTGAAGTAATCTCAACTCGAATTAACCTGGTTCGAGAAATCGAATTTACCCATTAAGACCTTCAAAAATAAGATTATTTGATTTTTACATTTTTTTGTTATTTGAGGTTAATCCTCAAAGCTGCATGATTGTGGAAATGAAGAAAAACTTTTTCAATCGAAACAATAAGTTGTATGTTGATTTAAAATAAAAAATTAAGCATTACTTTCATGTTGAAACCCTTTCTTAATTTTCAAAATGAACATCATTGAAGAAAGTTTTTTTAAGAAGAAAGTTTAAGCTTTCATTTTTTTAAGTCTCAAAAATAAGACGCTTATTTGAATTTTAAATTTTTTGTTATTTGAGGTTGGTCGTCAAAATTGCATGGTTTTCGCTATTAATTGATTGAAAAAACTTTTCAAAATTGAAACAATACGTTGTATGTCCACGATATTTAGAATTTTTGGGGATTTTCCTATTTGAGGTAAATATCAAAACTGCGTGGTTGCTTATGAATTTATTGAAGCAAAGCTTTTCAAATCGAAGCAATAAATTGTATGTTATTTTAAAGAAGAAAGTTTAAGCTTTAATCAGATGTTAATGTCGTTTCCTAAATTTCAGAAATAAGCCCTCCACAATTTTTTGAATATTCACATCTTTTCTTATTTGAGGTTAATCGTCAACTTTGCATGGTTGTGTTTATGAATTTATTAAAGCAAAGTTTTTCAAATCAAAATAATAAGTTATATGTTATTTTAAAGAAGAAAGTTTAAGGTTTAATCAGATGTTAAAGTCGTTTCCAAAATTTCAGAAATAAGCCCTCCACAATTTTTTTAATATTCACATCTTTCCCTATTTAAGGTTACTCGTCAACATTGCAATATCAGTCAGCTGTTAAAGTCGTTTCCTAAATTTTAAAAATAGGCTAGGCTAAGAATTGTAGAGCAATTCTTTGAATATTCACTTTTTTTTATATCTGAGGTCACTCATCAAAATTGCATGGTTGCGTTTATGAATTTATTGATTTAACTATAAGTTGTATGTCGTTTTAAAGAAGCAAAATTAAGTTTTCATTCGCTGTTAAAGTCGTATCTTAAGTTTCAAAAATAGGATCTTCACAATTTTTTGAATATTCAATTTTTTTTCCTACTTGAGGTTACATGTCAAAATTGCATGGTTGTGTTTATTGATTCATTGAAGCAAAACTTTTCAAATTAAAACAATAACTTATAAATAGGTTTAAAGAGAAAAGTAGAAGCTTTAATTAGACCTTAAAGTCGTTTTTAAATGTGTCAAAGTTTTGCAGATCAAAGCAATAAGTTGTATGTCAAAGAAAACTGAAACTAATTTTCAAAAATAAGACTCAAACAAATTTTTAAATTGTACATTTCAATACATTTTGTTATTTCTTTATATAACAAAGTCACCAAATTATTCGCAGAATTCAGAGGTTGAAATTCCTAAATTTTAATTTTTTCATCTTTAAAAATTAACATCGACAATAACGAAATAATCTCTTTATTAAAATGTTTGAAATGAAATTTTTATGCAAAAATATTCAATCAAATCGTTATAAATCGGAATTTAATAAAATGCAAATACTAAACGAAATAAATGGATTAAAGAATCGAAATTATGTTGGTACGGAATTACTTCGGACAAATTGGGTCATTTGTCCAACAAATTGTTCAATTTATGTAAAATAGTAACTAAAGACTGAGTCGAATGCCAATTTACTTGACGTAATTTAAACGCACTCGATACAATTTCCAATTACGTAAAAGACTTATGGGTAATTTGAACTTTTCTAACGTTTAAATTTTGTTCAAGTTGTATCAATAAAGTTTCCCATAAGAAGGTACTCACGTAAGCTTACACGATTTACTTTCGCGTGTCGTTTCGTAAGCGCTATTGAAATACAGGGTGTTTCATGTAATTGGTTTTATAAAAACTTTATAGGTTCCATTATTCCAACAATTTTAAAATTTCATCGGTTTTTGTTTTTGAGATATCTTGAGTTTAAGTTTTTTTTTTTTTTTTGATTATTTTTACCTTTTACAACACAAATATTTAAATTAAAAATATGTTACTTTAATCCTTACCAAAATAAATCCTTTCCACATAAATTTATTGCAGTTTAAAAAAATCTGTTATCTCTTTAAAGAGTAATGGTTGTACGTTCAAAAACAAAAAGATCAAAATCAAAAAAGAAAGAGACAGAGATGGCTTTATCGTTCAACGCGGACGACGATGGTTTATCCTTCTTCACAAGAACTAATTAGTTGTCGCTTCCAGGAAGAGACGTTTGCCCTTTTGCCGCTATCTGTGGTGTTGGTGGTCCAACGATGGATTTTCGATTCTTCGTGCACCTCCGCACCTCGAAATGGACGTTTACGCGATAACGGAGAAAACGACTGACGATAATTCCATTAAATTTCAGGTGGTCAAACCGTAAATGAGATAAGTAGCAGCCGCTTCTCCAATGAACCTTTTAATGTGGACAATGAAAATATAGACATCGAAACTTCGTCGAAAGTAAAGAACAGATAAGAGTTCTTGAGAAAACTTAAATGTGTCAATTAAGACCAAGAACAATATTATTACAAAACAGTTTCAGCCAAAACTATTTACACTATATGTTAGACCTAGCTGAAGAGGTTTAGGGAACAATTTTCATTATATTCGAGGGGGTCGTTAAAATGAATAAGACTGTTGGAACGAATTGAATTGCTTAACTTTACGTGTTAAGTTTGGAAACGGACTTTAGCGATACACTGAAAAGGATATGTGGAATCTCTTAGATTAACATATCTTAATACGATTGTAATGGGAGTGCTAAACTATTTTTACATAGAAACTAGTGCAAAAATAACATTTGCTTATTCAAATTGTTGTAAACAAAAAAATTAACATTGCTTTTTAAAATTACATTAAAGAAATTAACATCTATGTTAATGAAAATGGAAATGTAATAATGAAGATATTTATAAAAATTAACATATGTTTATGGTTATTTAATAGCTTTAACAAGTTCAATCGAATGAAAAAATGGTTAGGTGAATAGAAAGTTGTTTATACTTAAAAAAATAAGATTGAGAACAAAACTGATATGTTAAAAAGATTTATCATTTAAAAATCGTGATGGTTTCATGACGATTTATTACAGTCTCGAATACCTACGATTTTTTGAGAATGACATATTCACTTAAAATAAAAAGATAAGGAAAAGTTATTTTGAAAATGAATGCAAGCTATTTGTTTTATAATTAGTGTTAATTTCATAACGATTGACTAAAATTCCGATTTAATATGATTTTTTGAAGATCACAAAATCTATCGTGAAACAATAAAAACCTCATTGTGTTTAAGAACTGATATCTCAAAAACTAAAAGTTATTTTGAATAACGATTATTATCATTGAAAAGCTGACAATTGAATGAAAAGATTGAGAACAAAACTGATATGTTAAAAAGTTTTATCATTTAAAAATCGTGATGGTTTCATGACGATTTATTACAGTCTCGAATAACTACGATTTTTTGAGAATGACATGTTTACTTAAAATTAGAAGATAAGGAAAAGTTGTTTCGAAAATGAATGCTAGTTATTTGTTTTATAATTAGTGTTAATTTCATGATGATTCATTAAAATATCAATTTAATATGATTTTTTGAAAATCATAAAATCTACCGTAAAACAAAAAAAACCTCATTGTGTATAAGAATTGATATCTCAAAAACTAAAAGTTATTTTAAATAACACTCATTATCAAAAGCTAATAACTTGTTTTATAATTGGTGATAATTTCATAACGATTCACTAAAATTCCGATTTAATATGATTTTTTGAAGATCACAAAATCTACCGTGAAACAATAAAAACCTCATTGTGTTTAAGAACTGATATCTCAAAAACTAAAAGTTATTTTGAATAACGATTATTATCATTGAAAAGCTGACAATTGAATGAAAAGATTGAGAACAAAACTGATATGTTAAGAAGTTTTATCATTTAAAAATCGTGATGGTTTCATGACGATTTATTACAGTGTCGAATAACTACGATTTTTTGAGAATGACATGTTCACTTAAAATAAGAAGATAAGGAAAAGTTGTTTCGAAAATGAATGCTAGGTATTTGTTTTATAATTAGTGTTAATTTCATAATGATTCATTCAAATATCAATTTAATATGATTTTTTGAAAATCATAAAATCTACCGTAAAACAATAAAAACCTCATTGTGTATAAGAATTGATATCTCAAAAACTAAAAGTTATTTTAAATAACACTCATTATCAAAAGCTAATAACTTGTTTTATAATTGGTGATAATTTCATAACGATTGACTAAAATTCCGATTTAATATGATTTTTTGAAGATCACAAAATCTATCGTGAAACAATAAAAACCTCATTGTGTTTAAGAACTGATATCTCAAAAACTAAAAGTTATTTTGAATAACGATTATTATCATTGAAAAGCTGACAATTTGTATTATAAACGGTGATTTATTATTTGACGATTTATTAATATCTCGATTTATTACGAATTTTTGAAAATGATAGAAAAATTATCTACCGTGAAACAATAAGAACCTCATTGTTTTTAATAATTGATATCTCAAAATCTAAACATAATTATCTAAAGCGGTTTTCATCATTAAAAAAATTACAGTTTTCCATATATTTTATAGGAATTTGGAATCAATTATATGAAGAATCATTTTTATACGATACGTTTAAAAACATCAATAAAAGATATCTAGTTCAGGAAGGGTACTGTAATTAAAATGATTGTCTCTCAAAAACTTAAAGGTGTTTTAGAAAGCATTCTTTTTCATTGAAAAGCGGAAAATTTGTTTCATTAAGATTTCTTGACGATTTATCAAAACGTTAGTTTATTGCGATTTTTTGAAAATGACAGAAAATTAGTTATCATCAAAAACTGAAAAAAGTCGTTGCGTTTAAAAACTGATATCTCAAAAATTAAAAATGATTTTCCAAAACGGACTGGATCATTAAGAAGACGACACTTTTCCATATGTTTCGTAATATTTTGAAATCAATTATATGTAAAATCTTGTTTGCAATATATGTTTAAAAAATCGATAAAAATGTCAATATTCCGAAGGGTATTTTAATTAAAATGATTGTATCTCCAAAAGCAAAAGATATTTTGAAAAACAGACTTTTTCATTGAAATGGTAACAACTTGTTTTATAATTAGCACTAATTTCATGATGATTCACTAAAATCCCGATTTAATACAATTTTTTGAAAATCATAAAATCTACCGTAAAACAATAAAAACCTCATTGTGTTTAAGAATTGATATCTCAAAAACTAAAAGTCATTTTGAATAACGATCATTATCATTAAAAAGCTGACAATTTGTTTTATAAACGGTGATTTATTATTTGACGATTTATTAATATCTCGATTTATGAAAAATTCGTATTGAAAATGATATAAAAATTATCATTTTTATATTATATATTATTATATAATATAGACGATTTATTAATATCTCGATTTATTACGAATTTTTGAAAATGATATAAAAACTATCTACCATGAAACAATAAGAACCTCATTGTTTTTATCAATTGATATCTCAAAAACTAAACATAATTTTCTAAAACTGTTTTCATCATTAAAAAACTTACAGTCACATATTACTCTAAAATCAATTATATGTAAAATTTTGTTTGTATGTAACATATAGTTTAAAAAATCAATAAAACGGTGATTTATTATTTAATGATTTATTAATATCTCGATTTATCAAAAATTCGTATTGAAAATGATATAAAAATTATCTACCTTGAAACAATAAGAACATCATTGTGTTTAACAAACGATGTCTCAAAATCTAAACGTAATTTTCTAAAACGGTTTTCGCCATTAAAAGCTTACGGTTTTTCATAAATTTCGTAATATTTTGAAATCAATTATTTGAAGAATCTTTTCATACATATAATACGTTTAAAAACAGCGATATAAGTTATCTACTTCACGAAGAGTATTGTAATTAAAATGATTATATCTCAAAAACTAAAAGGTGTTTTACAAAAGCGGTCAAAAATTGTTTCATTAAAATTTCTTGACGACTTATCAAAACCCCAATTTGATAAGGATAAATCGTAATTTTTTATTACGATTTATTGAAAATTACAGGAAATTTGTTATCATCAAAAATTAACAAAGTTGTTGTGTTTTCAAAACGGACTTGATCATTAAGAAGGTGACACTTAAATAAAATATATTGTTGTGAATATTGTTTGTACAAGTTTAAAAAAATCAATAAAGATTGTCAACTTCACGAAGGGTATTGTAATTAAAACGATATATCTCAAAAATTAAAAGGTGTTTTAAAAGCGGTCTTTTACATTGGAAAGCTAACAATTTCTTTTATAAATGGTGATAATTTCATGATGATTTAACAAAACCCTAAATTATTACGATAACTTAAAAACGATTTTTCAAAACGGACTTGATCATTAAGAAGATGACACTGTTCCATATATTTCGTAACATTTTGAAATTTGGAACATTTTAAAAAATATTGTTTGTATAAGTTTAAAAAAATCAATAAAGATTGACAATTTCACGAAGGGTATTGTAATTAAAATGATTATACCTCAAAAACGGAATGGTGTTTTGAAAAGCTGTTTTTTTCATTGAAAAGCTAACAATTTCCTTTATAAATGGTGATAATTTCATAACGATTTATCAAAACCCCGATATATTGCGGTTTTTTGAATATACCAAAAATTAATTATCAAAAATGAAAAGGTTGTTGTATTTAAAATTGACATCTCAAAAATTAAAAATGATTTTCCAAAACGGATTTCAGCATTAAAGAGCTGACAATTTTCCATAGATTCCATATCGTTTTGAATCAATTAAATGCATAAACTTGTTTGCACCACGTTTAAAAAATTCGATAAAAATTGTAAATTTTACGAAGGGTTGTGAATTAAAATGATTGAATCTCTAAAAGTAAAAGACATTTTGAAAAGCGATCTCTTTCATTGAAAAGCTAGCAATTTGTTTTATAAATCGTGATAATTTCATGATGATTTATTAAAATCCTGATTTATTACGATTTTTTTGAAAATATCAGTTTATTTATTATCATCAAAAATGAAAAATGTCGTTACAGATAAAAACTGATATCTTAAAATTTAAAAATGATTTTCCAAAATGGAGTTGATCATTAAGAAGATGATGGTTTTCCATATATTTCGTAATATTTTGAAATCAATTATAGGAAAAATTTTGTTTGTACAAGTTTAAGAAAAATCAATAAAAATTGTCAACTTCACGAAGGGTATTGTAATCAAAATGATTATATCTCAAAAATTAAAAGGTGTTTTGAAACGCGATCTTTTACATTGAAAGGCTCACAATTTGTTTTATAGATGATCATAATTTCATGACGATTTATAAAACCCCAATTTATTACGATTTATTGAAAATTACAGAAAATTTGTTATCATCAAAAATGAAATATGTCGCTGTGTTTAAAAACTGATATCTCAAAAATTAAAAATGATTTTTCAAAACGGACTTGATTATTAAGAAGATGACATTTTTCCATATAATTCGCAACATTTTAAACATTTTGAAAAATATTGTTTGTACAAATTTAAAAAAATCAATAAAGACTGTCAACTTCACGAAGGGTATTGTAATTAAAATGATTATATCTCAAAAATTAAAAGGTGTTTTGAAAAGCGGTCTTTTGCATTGAAAAGCTAACAATTTGTTTTATAAATGGTGATAATTTCCTGACGATTTATCAAAACCCCAATTGATTACGATTTTTTAAAAGTTACTGAAAATTTGTTATCATCAAAAATGAAAAAAGTCGTAATGTTTAAAAACTGATATCTCAAAAATTAAAAATGATTTTCCAAAACGGATTTGATCATTAAAAAGATGACACTTTTTCTTATATTTCGTAATATTTTGAAATCAATTGTATGAAAAATCTTGTTTGTACGATATGTTTAAAAGAATCGATAAAAATCGACAACTTCACGAATGGTTTTCTAATTAAAATGATTATATCTCAAAAACTACAAGATATTTTGAAAAGCTGTCTTTTTTATTGAAAAGTCAACAATTTGTTTTTAATTGGTGATAATTTCATGACGATTTATTAAAACTTCGATTTTTTTTGAAATAGAAAAAAAAATTGTGCACCACAAAAAATAGAAAAACGTCATTTCAATTAAAGATTGATATCAAAATATTCTTTCGCAAAAAACGTTTTATCACTAAAATGATGATACTAATCTATATAATCGCCACAATTATTAAAAGTAGATCAATATTAACTTTTGAATTAATTAATATTCTCTTATTATTATTAATTAATAAATTTCATTTAACATTTGCAGAATAAAATTTTTAGCTCCAATACCATATCGAGTACGGTATCAAAAATTACAACGTCAATAATAATTTATTATATCATTAGTTGGTTGGTTGAGAAATCTATTTCAATGAGCAAATCGAATTGTGTCAACTCACTTGAATTTGATTTATGTACAACATTGGTATAAATAGCTTACATTGAATTACCACATGAGCTTATGGACTTTAAATCTTAATAAACTGCATAATAAATTAATTAATTCGTATTAATGGTCAATTAGGTACATATAGATTAAGGAGTATTTAAAAGATCTTTTCGATTTAACTCTATCTAATTACAATGAAAATGTTAAATAATAAAACATTGAAATCTTACAGTGTACAGTAAGCTGCTACCGCTACTTGTCCCAGAAGTTCGTAGCAACCGTCTGATGCTGCAATCCCACAGGTGTTCTCGTTCTTTGCGAATGTGTATAGAAGGGAAGCCTTCACCTTCAGCTGCGGCGATAGTAAAAGAACAGTAGGAGAGTAAGTAGCAGTGATGATCGGAGGATGAAAAACCACCAATTGCCGAGATTTGTAATCACTTTTTGCTTGCGCGAAAGACACTCTGCGCGTGGATTTGAACTCAACGGCTTCGACGTTTGTGAATTTTCGCGAAAGCGCGATGCGAAGAGCTGAACAACAACAGGTTCGGTCGAGTTGGGTACCAAGGAGGAGGAACCTGCGTGGGTCCGTACGTTCGACCGGATACAGTCTGCTTCTACCATATTTCTGCTGCTGATATACTCTCGCCACCTCTTCTACTCTACCACCAATAAACGAGGAATCGAATTGTTTGGTGGAGAAAGTAGGGGGGCTCGATTAACACTTTACAAAAAAAATTTCTGATTAACAAATTGTGGATCTTGATTCAATTTTGATTTTTTCAGTCAACAAAAAGTTTACACCATTTTTTTAAGATGAGGTCTAAATTATTCTCGCGTTCATAACATTAACGTTAAACACCATTAGATTGTACTTCCAAAATACACACAGAGTGTTTGATATTATAAGAGAAATAGCTTTGGGTCTTTGGGATCGGTGATGAATACAAAGTTACGAACGTTAAACATCCGAACCCCTTTTGTATACATACAGTAATTACTTCCCAACGAATTTGAAGGGTAAAATTATATCTCAAAAATTAAAGGGCGTTTTAAATAAAGCTTTCAGTGAAAGTTTGAATTTTGTTATACGTGCTAATAATTTTATAATGATTTAATAAAATTATGTGAAGTTTGAATCAAAAATTGATGTCTTTAAGAGGTAACTAAGGTAAGGAAACTTTTATATTTTTTTGAAAAAATAGATAAAGATTGTAATAAATCTTTGATATAAGAAAATTTTAATTTTTTGGATAAAAATTGTTAACTACAAGAATAGTGGTTGCAATTAAAAGAATCTGAAAAAGTTTTTTTTGGAAAAGGGTCAATCTTTAAAAAGCTAACAATTTGTTTTATTAATTGATCATCATCAATGGTGATGATTTCATCATGGTTGATTAAAACCGTGATTTATTACGATTTTTTTTAATTTAAGTAAGAATTATTTTTCCTAAAAATGAGAAAATCGTTATATTTAAGAATGAAAACAAAAACTGAAAATGATTTTTCAAAATGGCTTTCATCATTAAAAAAGTGGAAGTTTTCTATAGTTTTAATAAGTGTACAAAGTGATTTAGTGATAAATCTGTGATGTACGATGATTTTAAGTAATTGATTATGAATTCTTAATTTCAAGAATAGTCGTTTTAATTAAAAGAGCTGTATCTCAAAAACTAAAATATTTTTTAAAAACGGTCATAATCATCAAAAATCTGATGATTTGTTTTATGCATGATCATATTTTCATTACGATTGATTAAAAATCTCGATATAAAACGATTTTTTTTAAATAACTTAACAATTGCTTTTCGTAAAAAATTAAAAAAATAATTGAGTTTAAGAATTGATATCTTAAAAACTGAAGATGATTTTCCAAAACGGATTCAAACATTAAAAAGGTGAGAATTTTCCATATTTTTAAAAAATTTACAAAACGATTTAGTGACAAATCTGTGATGTAACTTTAAGAATAACCGTTGTAATTAAAAGAGCTGTATCTCAAAAACTAAAAGATTTTTTAAAAAGCGGTTATAATAATTGAAAAGCTGATGATTTGTTTTATAGACGGTGATAATGTCATTACGATTGATTAAAAATCTCGATTTAAACGATTTCTTGAAAATAACTTAGTAATTGTTTTTCGTAAAAAATGAGAAAAGAGTTAAGTTTAAGAGTTGATATCTCAATAACTGAAAATGATTTTCCAAAACGGATTTCATCACCAAAAAGGTAAGAGTTTTCCATATTCTTAAAAAAATTAACAAAACCATTTAGTGACAAATCTGTGATGTACGATGATTTTAAATAATTGATTATGAATTGTTAACTTTAAGAATAACCGTTGCAATTAAAAGAGCTGTATCTCAAAAACTAAAAGATTTTTTAAAAAGCGGTTGTAATAATTGAAAAGCTGATGATTTGCTTTATAGACGGTGATAATGTCATTACGATTGATTAAAAATCTCGATTTAAACAATTTCTTGAAAATAACTTAATAATTGTTTTTCGTAAAAAATGAGAAAAGAGTTAAGTTTAAGAGTTGATATCTCAAAAACTGAAAATGATTTTCCAAAACGGATTTCATCACCAACAAGGTAAGAGTTTTCCATATTCTTAAAAAAATTTACAAAACGATTTAGTGATAAATCTGTGATGTACGATGATTTTAAATAATTGATTATGAATTGTTAACTTTAAGAAAAACCGTTGCAATTAAAAGAGCTGTATCTCAAATACTAAAACATTTTATAAAAAGCGGTTATAATAATTGAAAAGCTGATGATTTGTTTTATAGACGGTGATAATGTCATTACGATTGATTAAAAATCCCGATTTAAACAATTTCTTGAAAATAACTTAATAATTGTTTTTCGTAAAAAATGAGAAAAGAGTTAAGTTTAAGAGTTGATATCTCAAAAACTGAAAATGATTTTCCAAAACGGATTTCATCACCAACAAGGTAAGAGTTTTCCATATTCTTAAAAAAATTTACAAAACGATTTAGTGATAAATCTGTGATGTACGATGATTTTAAATAATTGATTATGAATTGTTAACTTTAAGAAAAACCGTTGCAATTAAAAGAGCTGTATCTCAAATACTAAAACATTTTATAAAAAGCGGTTATAATAATTGAAAAGCTGATGATTTGTTTTATAGACGGTGATAATGTCATTACGATTGATTAAAAATCCCGATTTAAACAATTTCTTGAAAATAACTTAGTAATTGTTTTTCGTAAAAAATGAGAAAAGAGTTAAGTTTAAGAGTTGATATCTCAATAACTGAAAATGATTTTCCAAAACGGATTTCATCACCAAAAAGGTAAGAGTTTTCCATATTCTTAAAAAAATTAACAAAACCATTTAGTGACAAATCTGTGATGTACGATGATTTTAAATAATTGATTATGAATTGTTAACTTTAAGAATAACCGTTGCAATTAAAAGAGCTGTATCTCAAAAACTAAAAGATTTTTTAAAAAGCGGTTGTAATAATTGAAAAGCTGATGATTTGCTTTATAGACGGTGATAATGTCATTACGATTGATTAAAAATCTCGATTTAAACAATTTCTTGAAAATAACTTAATAATTGTTTTTCGTAAAAAATGAGAAAAGAGTTAAGTTTAAGAGTTGATATCTCAAAAACTGAAAATGATTTTCCAAAACGGATTTCATCACCAACAAGGTAAGAGTTTTCCATATTCTTAAAAAAATTTACAAAACGATTTAGTGATAAATCTGTGATGTACGATGATTTTAAATAATTGATTATGAATTGTTAACTTTAAGAAAAACCGTTGCAATTAAAAGAGCTGTATCTCAAATACTAAAACATTTTATAAAAAGCGGTTATAATAATTGAAAAGCTGATGATTTGTTTTATAGACGGTGATAATGTCATTACGATTGATTAAAAATCCCGATTTAAACAATTTCTTGAAAATAACTTAATAATTGTTTTTCGTAAAAAATGAGAAAAGAGTTAAGTTTAAGAGTTGATATCTCAAAAACTGAAAATGATTTTCCAAAACGGATTTCATCACCAACAAGGTAAGAGTTTTCCATATTCTTAAAAAAATTTACAAAACGATTTAGTGATAAATCTGTGATGTACGATGATTTTAAATAATTGATTATGAATTGTTAACTTTAAGAAAAACCGTTGCAATTAAAAGAGCTGTATCTCAAATACTAAAACATTTTATAAAAAGCGGTTATAATAATTGAAAAGCTGATGATTTGTTTTATAGACGGTGATAATGTCATTACGATTGATTAAAAATCCCGATTTAAACAATTTCTTGAAAATAACTTAGTAATTGTTTTTCGTAAAAAATGAGAAAAGAGTTAAGTTTAAGAGTTGATATCTCAATAACTGAAAATGATTTTCCAAAACGGATTTCATCACCAAAAAGGTAAGAGTTTTCCATATTCTTAAAAA
The DNA here is from genome assembly GCA_036711965.1 of Onthophagus sagittarius. Taxonomy (NCBI): domain Eukaryota; kingdom Metazoa; phylum Arthropoda; class Insecta; order Coleoptera; family Scarabaeidae; genus Onthophagus; species Onthophagus sagittarius. The sequence goes on along the minus strand of JASERS010000002.1, from coordinate 56,561,619 downwards.
AATTAACAAAACCATTTAGTGACAAATCTGTGATGTACGATGATTTTAAATAATTGATTATGAATTGTTAACTTTAAGAATAACCGTTGCAATTAAAAGAGCTGTATCTCAAAAACTAAAAGATTTTTTAAAAAGCGGTTGTAATAATTGAAAAGCTGATGATTTGCTTTATAGACGGTGATAATGTCATTACGATTGATTAAAAATCTCGATTTAAACAATTTCTTGAAAATAACTTAATAATTGTTTTTCGTAAAAAATGAGAAAAGAGTTAAGTTTAAGAGTTGATATCTCAAAAACTGAAAATGATTTTCCAAAACGGATTTCATCACCAACAAGGTAAGAGTTTTCCATATTCTTAAAAAAATTTACAAAACGATTTAGTGATAAATCTGTGATGTACGATGATTTTAAATAATTGATTATGAATTGTTAACTTTAAGAATAACCGTTGCAATTAAAAGAGCTGTATCTCAAATACTAAAAGATTTTTTAAAAAGCGGTTATAATAATTGAAAAGCTGATGATTTGCTTTATAGACGGTGATAATGTCATTACGATTGATTAAAAATCTCGATTTAAACAATTTCTTGAAAATAACTTAATAATTGTTTTTCGTAAAAAATGAGAAAATACTTAAGTTTAAGAGTTGATATCTCATTAACTGAAAATAATTTTCCAAAACGGATTTCATCACCAAAAAGGTAAGGGTTTTCCATATTCTTAAAAAAATTAACAAAACGATTTAGTGATAAATCTGTGATGTACGATGATTTTAAATAATTGGTTATGAATTGTTAACTTTAAGAATAACCCTTGTAATTAAAAGAGCTGTATCTCAAAAACTATAAGATTTTTTAAAAAGCGGTTATAATAATTGAAAAGCTGATGATTTGTTTTATAGACGGTGATAATGTCATTACGATTGATTAAAAATCCCGATTTAAACAATTTCTTGAAAATAACTTAATAATTGTTTTTCGTAAAAAATGAGAAAAGAGTTAAGTTTAAGAGTTGATATCTCAAAAACTGAAAATGATTTTCCAAAACGGATTTCATCACCAACAGGGTAAGAGTTTTCCATATTCTTAAAAAAATTTACAAAACGATTTAGTGATAAATCTGTGATGTACGATGATTTTAAATAATTGATTATGAATTGTTAACTTTAAGAAAAACCGTTGCAATTAAAAGAGCTGTATCTCAAATACTAAAACATTTTATAAAAAGCGGTTATAATAATTGAAAAGCTGATGATTTGTTTTATAGACGGTGATAATGTCATTACGATTGATTAAAAATCCCGATTTAAACAATTTCTTGAAAATAACTTAATAATTGTTTTTCGTAAAAAATGAGAAAAGAGTTAAGTTTAAGAGTTGATATCTCAAAAACTGAAAATGATTTTCCAAAACGGATTTCATCACCAACAAGGTAAGAGTTTTCCATATTCTTAAAAAAATTTACAAAACGATTTAGTGATAAATCTGTGATGTACGATGATTTTAAATAATTGATTATGAATTGTTAACTTTAAGAAAAACCGTTGCAATTAAAAGAGCTGTATCTCAAATACTAAAACATTTTATAAAAAGCGGTTATAATAATTGAAAAGCTGATGATTTGCTTTATAGATGGTGATAATTTCATTCCGATTGATTAAAAATCTCGATTTAAAAACGATTTTTTGAAAATTATTTAAAAAACTTAACAATTATTTTCCGGAAAAAAAATAAGAAAATTATTCAGTTTAAGAATTGATATTTCAAAAACTGAATATGATTTTTCAAAACGCATATTGTTATTAAAAAAAATTAAACTCATGAATTCTTCTTTGCTGTAAGAATGTTTAAAGCGATTTAGTGGTAAATCTGGTTTATACGATAATTTAAAAAATTCCATAAATGTTTATTGAATTTGTTTTTTTTAAAGCACACAATTTATTTTAAAAATTTCATCGACATTATGATATGATTAGAACCTCTATTTATTACGATTTTTTGAAATTATCTTACCAATTGAAGAGTACTTTTCCCAAAACTCACTAGAGTCCAAAATAATAATTCGTAAATATGACTTAATTTCTATAAAAAGTTATATCGAACACATTCAATTGAAATGTGTTGACATGAAAACTTGTTTAAAAAAATGTGTTGATCTTTTAAACATTAGTTGTTTAATTCACAAACATTAACCCAAAATTAAACTAAATTCTTAGATATAAACAACATTTAAAAAAATTAAAATAATAAATAAGTACAAAATAGCATTAAAGGAATAGTTCCATATTTCTTTCCTTCAATCAATGTCTTTTCTACCTCGTTAACTGAATGTATATCAAAAATGTTAAACATTACTCATTTTTGCGCGCTACGTTAACTAATGGGCGGTGATGGTTTTATATTATTGAATGCATTTGTGAGATTCGTATTATTACTTTTCAAACTATTTTTACCTTTGCTTCGGTAAAGATACTTCTTGTTTTGCCTTGGACATAAATCAGAGAACAGCTTCAAGGTGTAAGATCTATTTGTAGGATCGACGTCAACATATCTTGGTTCTGATAATCTAAGAAAATATTTGAGCGTTGATTGATCCTCTACCACTTTCGTTTTCGCTGAGAACGAATTTTCGTTATTCTGATTGAGTTCAATAATCTCAAAAGTAATAAACCTCTGAAATATTTAATTTTGGCTGAGGTTCATTCTGCATATCAAAAGATTTTTACTATAGTAGATTTTCCTTCCTTTAAAAGTCCATATAACTTTTTTGCAGGTAATTTGTGTTTTTCAGCTTTTGTAGGGAGACGAGTTCTGAGCTCCCTACTGTTTGTTCACAAAAGGAACATACGTTCGAATGTGGATTTTCAAGAAATTCAACATTGAACTTCTTAGCTAGTAATTTATAATACTAACTGAAGTATGTAGTTGCTCCAAATACTAAATGCTCTGTTCATAATTTTTCGGCGATAAATATAAACGTGTGTTCATAATCGTGGACTTAGCCAATTTTGGAATATAATCTTTTCGGAGTTGTATTAAAATAAAATGAGATGAATTTGTGTTTTATAAAACATAAACCTATATTTCATCTTACATGTAACCTATTCATTTTATTTTTTTATCTTATTTTAAATACAATAACGCCATTATTGATATTTTGAAAAAGACCTCTTCAATTCGTACATTATTTTTTGTAAAAAAAGAGAACATCATTAAGTTTAAGAACTGAAATCTTAAAAGCTATAACAGATATTCCAGGTAGTCTCACAAAAAATTATAGGAAGTTCCGGACTGAACGTAGTCCATTCATTTGTGTACCCCATTTTGTTTGTACCCCCTTGTTTATTAGTAATTTAATATCGAACATTTTAGAGAGAATAATGGAAAGGTAACTTAGAGCACACTGCGAAAATAATAATATACTGCTTAATCAACAATCTGATTACAGTAATCTTTCGTTCGGGTTATAGCTTTATTGAACCTTACTGATGAGGTATTTGCTTCTAGAGAAACCGGACAAGCCGCACACTTGTTACCATTGGACTTCACCAAAGCATTTCATACAATAAATCATAATGTACTTGTATCTAAACCTCATTACTTTGATCTGGGAAAACAGGCTTTATTTGTGATAAAGTCAATTTGGCGGATAGGTCCCAGATTTTGAAGTCTGAAGATTGTGGAGCCCTAAGGGGTTCATTTTGGATCCACTACTGTTCTCTATTTACACATCTGATTTTAATCAAGTACTTGAGCATTCGAAGATTCTTTTGTATGCAGATGATACACACCTACTAAATTTTAATCCAAATAATTGGGTAGATGCCTACATAAAATTTAACTGAGATGTAGCATTATTTTCTGCTGATGGCGTTTCGCAGCATGAAACGCCATCAGCGTGTGCTTAATTTTAGATCGATTCAGTTCTTTTGTTTTGCGGTAGTGTCACAAGGAGCGTAATTAAACCATGGATTTCCGGGCGATTGGTAGTGGATGGTCAACCTCTAAATATTTCTGATGATATAAAAATTTTAGGAATTATGTTGAATTATCAGTTGAGGTTTGAGGAGCCCATGGCCACGGGCTTGAGAAGTCGATTGGGCGCCCTCCGTTTTTTGTTTGCCCATAGGGATGTATTAAATAAAAAATAAAAATTATGTTATGTAATAGCTTGGTTCTAAGCAAATTAAATTACTGCGACGTTGTTTATGATCCAAATTTAATAAAATAATGTATGGCTCCAGAACGGTTGCCTTACGGTATTCCTAAATATGACCGTATTAGTCATAAGTTAGCAGAGAAAAATGGTTGGTTGAACATGCAGAACAGACGTAAATTGCATGCATCTTGCGTTTTTTTAAATTATTAAAAGCAAACGACCTCCTTACTTGCTACAACGCCTATCTTTCAGAAACGATGTACATAATATAAATGCAAGAAGACAAGATTTATTGACGGTACCACGCGGTGCCTCGACGCGGTGTCACCGATCCTTTTCCTACCAGATAGGCAAAACGTATAATGATCTACCAGTGCACCTTAAGGAATTGTGCTGTATATCGTTCAAAAGTAAATTAAAATCATCCCTCCTGCTTGAGTCAACGTCGCTTATACTGCCATGTCGTCATATTTTTCATTTAGTAATTAGTGTTAGTCCAGGTATATTTTGTATATACCTGGACATATCAGGAATGTCCAGGTATATACCTGGACATTCCCTCATTAAGATCATATCACTTATAGCACGGAAATATTTCCCCTTTATATTATAAATCTTAAATATTGCAATAATCGTTTAAGCATAGTAAAGGGCGTGATAATTAGTATCCGACTGATTTCGGTTTCGGCGAAGTTTTGGTTTTGGCTGTATTTTGCCTAAAATTGAAACTACACCCATAAACCTTAATTGCGGTGTGTTTGAACCAAAACTTCAGCGGTATGCCGATATCTGCTTCGCCGTCTTAAGAAACACACGGCTGAACCTGATTCTTTCTAGGTCTAGTGCTAGTTTTGATTTTAATTTAATATATGTATATAATAATCTAAAGCCGAATAACAGCTAAAAGTAGAGTTAATACCTACACTAAAGCTAACGTTAGACCTAGAACTAGAAATATTTGGATTTAGCCGTAGGTCTCTTAAGACGGAACTGAATCCAACCCAACCTAGCTGCTGAACTAATACTAAATCTAGAACTAGACACATTAAGGTGTAGCCGTCTTAAGAGACGTACGCCTAACCCTTAATGTCTCTGGTTCTAAGTCTAGTAATAGGTATTAATAATATGTTACATATATTGTTGTATATGATACAACAATCTAAAACCAAATAACAGCTACAAGTAGGGCTGGACGATACCTTAAATGAAGTATCAAGTATTGATACCTTCGTGGTATCGATACTATTCAAAGTATTGAAAGTATCGAAAGTACCGTAGTATCGAAAGTATCGAATTATTGGACATAATGCTTTAATAATATAGTAAGTACGTAATAGCTGACGAAATTCAGTTATAAACACTAGAACTTGAAGCCAAAATCCGGATTGTTTACTAACATCATTAGCGACGTAGAGAAGGTGCACAGATCCGTTATCGATTCGGTCGATTATTGGAATGCACGGCGATAATCAACCGATCGTGAATTCATCTTACTTCAAAATGAAGCTAATCTAACTGATGTTGCCAGTCTCTAGTTGATGGTGCGAACCAACACATCTTGGTTCAAAATGAATCCAAACGAATTCAACCCAACTGATCTTCTTTCAAAATTAAGCCAACATTTTGCTTTCAGATGAACCCAATCAATTCCAACTCAATTCATCTTGTTTTATAATGAAGCCAACCCAATGCAACCCGCGTCAGATTGCATCTAGATGATGCAATCTGTTTAAGCGTTCCTCCTCTTACAATATTGCGAGAGAGTATAACTCCTGCCCTTATAAAATTAAAAGTATTAAGTCTGCTATCTTCAAAGTTAAGTTGTGACGCCTTGTTTAGGTTACAATTAAGACAACGTGACATTTTTGCTGCCTCGATGCTCTTACATTGAGATCATGTTTTGTAAGCATATAAATACCATCGACAAGTATCGATATATTATGCCCAACACTCGCTACCAGCAGAACTAATACGTACACTAAAGCAAAGACTAGACCTAGAACTAAGAATGGTTAGCCGTACGTCTCTTAAGACAGAACTAAACCAAACACAACCTACCATCAGAACCAATACTAGACCTAGAACTAGAAACATTACGGTGTAGCCGTCTTAAGAGACATACGGCTAAACCTAAATGTTTCTAGGTCTAGTGATACTTCTAAAGCTGGGCTGTAGGTCTTGTATTAGTTATACGTTTAGTTCCAGAATTTAAAACAATGTAGAGTTAAATAAGAATTAAAACTAGAACTAACACTAGACCTAGAACAGGAAAGTTTTGGTTTAGTCATGCGTCTTTAGACGTCCGGTTAAACCTAAATCTTTTTAGTTCTAGGTCTAGTGTTAGTTCTAGTTTTACTTCGCTACAAGCATACAATCATCTAAAACCGAGCAATACCTAAAAGCAGAGCTAATACCAACACTAAAGCTATCATTAGACCTAGAACTAAAAACATTTGGGTTTAGCCGCACGTCTCTTAGGATGGTTAAACCCAATTATTTCTATTTCCAAGTCTAGTAGGTCTAGTACTAATAAATTCTCTCTTTCACGGTCATTTACGGTTAACATCGTATGGAAAAACCTAGTTTTATGGTTTTTTCAATTTAGAGAAAGTCCAGTTTTTACATAAAAATGGAAATGTTTAATAAATAAATACTTAAATAAATATAAATAATAAAAAAATAAATAAAAAATAAATAAAACTCTTTGTAACTCAATCCAAGATTGAAAGAAAAGGTTCGGTTGCGACTCAAACTTGAGTTTCTGTCGGACATCAATTTATAATATCTTGGGAATTCCCCGATGCTCATTTTACATGCGTACACCTTCATTCAATCTTATTTTAGAACCAAAATTGTTTTATATTAAAATTGATGTAAAATCAGTACTAGATGAGCGAGATTTATATCCGAATTGAAAGATTGAAATAGAACATTTCCTCAGAAATAACAATTAAAACATTGATCAAAAACCTTGAGATGCCATCTTGAACTTGATTGATGACTAGTCATCTTCCACCCACGCAACACTGCTACCGAGAAAATCGGCTGCTCAACTGAATGAGATTTGTAGAGGGAATTATGATCGACAATTCTCGAAATTTGTAACAATAGGATACGATCTTTAAAATATAATGACATCTTGGGATTTTTTACATCCGCTTAAACGACATGAATACTATGAGTTAGCACTTTTAAATATGACGTTCGTTCGTAATTAAAAAACCAGATGGAATGAGGAAATTATCGGAAATGATGCAAATAGAGCCTTTTAAGGATCATGTTGTATTCAATGAAATTTCTTGGAATTGTTCCAACATTTTGATCGATATAAATTTGAAAAATACATGTATCCTAATATGACATTATAGTATATTACCGAGAATTTCGTCTACAAAAAAAGAACAATATTTACTTGAATCGTTCATAATTGAGAATCAAGTAGACGTGATGTTTTTCATATATTCGCAACTTACGGATCGAGACGAAATTATTTTGTATAGATTTGAACCCAGTTATGACTACCCACCACTTTGTATCCGTTGACGTTTTAACAATAATGTTTTTCTTTCACCACATACTTCTTAGTAAAAACGCAAAAATTAAATCGTCAGCATCGAGAAAGTACGCTCTTTTGGGTTTTTTGGCAAAAACCCCAAGAGATTATTTAAAACATTTTCGTTTTTTTCGTTAAACGTTAAATGAATGAAGTTTATTTTTACGATTCGACTCCTCCGCCAAATCTATATATTGAAGTCGGTAAGCGCACGTGTTCCCATTTCGTACAAATTTAATCGAAAAAAACGATAAAACTTTCAAAAAATGTTACTCAATTTTCTGCAACTGATTCATCTCAAATAGAGAGAAACCGATTTTGTTTCGGAGAAAAATAAAGGTGGAGGGGAATATGTAGAAATGAAACTCAAACAGATTCCTTCCAATTATTCGTTACGTATTTTCCAATCTAAAAATAGTTTATCAAACAAAACAGTGCACGTAAGTTGCGAGAATTTTAATTAAAGTTTGACTTTATTTATGTTAAGGTGTTAAGTTTACCTAAAGTTGTAAGAAATTAATTAAGAGCAAGAAATCTAGTAATGCTTTAAATAAGAAATAATTACTGATGAAATAAATGAGAATGTTAAATAAGATTTGTTTTAGGAAAAGTTTAAACTCTTGTATAATGGTTGAAGGTCAAAGTAAAAAAGGAGAAAATGAATGGAGTTTTTAAAGTTATTCTGTAAATTTCCGTTCTATAAAGATTCAATTGTGTATACAAATGAGAAACATTTAATGACTGCAAATGAGATGAAGTTCCGTTTTCAAATATCTGCTTTATGGGGGAGATTTGAAACGAATGGAAAAATAGAGTAGCAAATAGAATTAGAATGGTGAAGGCAGGAGACCTGATATTAGTCAAAATGATTAAAATAATTTTCAAAACTGTTTGGATACTATGGCGTATGTTCATGATTGGATGAGCAGCAAAATCATTAAACATCATTCAACATACTCAAGAATCTTGAAGAAGAGTGTAAAGACTTGCATTGCAGAAGAAATACAACTTGATTGGCAAAAAAGCGAAATTGTTATTATATACAAGAAAGGAGACTCAACATACTGTAAAACTTATGCCTTATTAATATCACTACATCGAAGTAGAAGTAGATAAAGAGTATAACTTCACGATCTATCCCACGCTGGTCACGCATAACACTCACGTGAATACTATACATAATCACGTGACTCACGCGTGATTCACGTCAATTCACGTGACTGACGCATGATCAGATGATCAAATATATGAATCATGTTTGATTACTTGTTAATTTGGTTATTACTTAATTATATTTGATAGAATGAAAGAATTAAGAGGGAGTTTAGTTTTATCATGTTTTGAAAGAAATGAGACTGTACCGGTCTGTCTCAGCACCGTAAAGGCTAATAGAGCTTCTTGCAATGAAATGCATAGTGTCCCCATCACACATGCACCATGTGTCCCCACTGAAGTGCGGATCTTTTTTGCATTGAATTTTTTTATGAAAAAAGGTGCAATCGTCTCATTCGTCCATCCAGTTCAAATATACAGGGTTGGGTTTAACCGTGCATTTGAAGACATTTTTTAACGTAGGCCTCTACAGTGAATAGTCTCTAAATTGTTAATTGAAGTAAAACTAGAACTAACACTAGACCTAGAAGTTTCTGAAGACGCACGGCTAAACATGAATCTTTTTATTTCTAGGTCCAGTGTTAGTTCTAGTTTTATATCATTAAATCTAACTCTACATTTAGAACTAGAATCATTCGGGATTCGCCGTCAAGACGGCTAAACCCGGATGATTCTAAGTTTAGTATTAATTTTAATTTTACTTCAATTATTATACAGGGTTGGGTTGGGTTTAGCCATGCATCTGAAGACATTTTTTTAATGAGGCCTTCGTTAAAAATGAAGGCCTACTACTATTAAGAATAGTTTCTGAAATAGAGTATTTTATAAAGTGATTTGGTAACGTTGTATGTTTCAATTGAAGAAACACTAGAACACTTGACCTAGAACCAAAATCTTTTTTTTTTATTTTGTATGAAAAGGGGAGCACTATTTTCGTTTGTTCAACCTAGCCCTAGCGGGGTACGAATCATTGGACATGCGAATGATATCGCAAACATAGTATGTGGACTGACAACAAAAGAGAGCATAGATAAAGCAGAGTATAGCAAATTCTAAACGTACCGTTGAATCGATGGACTTTCAACTGGAACCAAGTAAAACAAAGCTGGTCATATTAGAAGGAAGGCGAAACTTTCGAACCTGTGTATAATGGTAGACCAAATCCTGGAATGCAAATCCAGAGCAAAAAATCAGTCAAATATCTTGGATTATATTTGGATAATGTTATTAAAATGACGGAACATATAAGGCAACTAAAGATAAAACATCTAGAATGCTAATGGAGATCTGAGTAAAGGAAAAAGGAGAATACTGGCTACGGTAATGCAGTCAGTTGCGTTGTATGCAACACCGGCAAAGGAAACAGTGTTATGCCATAAAAAATATGTAGAGATGCTTCGTTCAATAAAGCGTAAAACGTCAATAACGGTTACGTCAGCATACGGGACTGCGTCGACAGATTCAGTGGGCACTCTACCGAATGCACCCCACTAGATCTCCTACTTTGAAAAAGATCGAGGAAAAGGGAAACAAGGGGAAGTAAGAAAGAGAAAAGCCATGAAGAGATGCTTAGAAGATGGCAAGAGAGATGGAAGTTACACTAGTTGGCCCAAGACCTTCATCAAGGATATCAAAGACTGGCGATAATAGGCCCTAAGATTAACTACCATACTACGCAAGTAATTATGGGCCATGGAGTTTTCGCAACGTATCTGAAAGAAATTAAAAAGATGGAGTCAGATTTGTGTTGGTTTGGTTGTTTGCAGAAAAATACTCCGGAATACATGATTTTGGAATGTACACGCTTTGAAAGAGATGAAAAGCTAACGGAGTCAAAAATAGGACAGAAAGTAGAAAATCAAAATGTGGCCGAGCTCCTCGTCAGCGATAAGTGCAAGTCTTAAGTGATAGTCACAAGATCCATAAGAGCTAGAAGGTGGAACAGTAGGCCGGGGTGGATAGCGCTTTTTTTTACCGAAAACCTCCACAATGAATAGTTTCTAAAATAGAGTACTTTACAAACTTATTTTGGAACCTTGTATATTTCGATTGAAGTAAAACTAGGACTAACACTATACCTATAACCAGAATCCTCAATTAGAATGTAATTTACACATCTCTAAGTCACAACTCCATACTTTAGTAAGTGGAGAAAGCTGAGATGTTTAACGAAAAGACCTCTAAAGAGGTTTATCCTCATTGTAGACTCATTGTGTTGATATTTCAAACACTAACAATAATTTTCCAAAACGGATTCTTAAAACTTGCAAAGCGAACCTTATTTATACGATGATTTTAAATAATTCGTTAAATGATGACTTCAATAATGATAGCTGTAATTTTGAAACTTTATCTTTACTCATACCGCAGTGTGATGAGTTGATTTATGCTGGAGATATTAATATTGATTTGATGAATCCCAGTTATGGTCAAGCCGTTGCTTTTTCAGAGATATTTGATTATTTGATGGTTATGGTTTCTAGCAGCTTGTTAATGAACCAACTCGCATTACACCTGCTACTGAGACACTCATTGATGTTGTGGTTACATCTTATGTTGATGTTTCTGTTTTATCACTTAAGTCTCCCTTAACTTCATAACCTTACTGATCATGAACTGATATATTTTTACCTTAGTATTCCAGAGGAGCCCTATGATCAGAGATTTTGATACATTTAGCTGAAATTTTTTCACGATGAATCTTCACAATAGCAGCCGTTCTATTTGGTGTATGGAATTTAAGAATGTAAGTTAAAGTGAAATTACAGTACTTTAACCATTTAACTTTAACATTTTTCGATGGTCATGCACCTGTAAAGTTAATAAGGCTTGGCAAAAGATCTGCCCCTTGGCTTACTCCCCTGATAAGAGGCATGACTAGGCTTACAAATGGTCTTACATTAAATACAAAAACTCTGGGTTCTGACGCTACATTATTATTGTCCTTTCATCATTCCTTACGTCACACATATTATTAATATACACAAAGATAGATAGATAGAAAGATTGATTTCAATCTTTCCCAAATGTTGGAAGATATCTTTACTTGATACTTTTGCCAAAGATTACAAATCATATGACATTTTCAGACATGCGACCAATTAGTATTTTACCTGTTTTGTTTAAAGTGTTAGAAAGAATAATCAAATTCGGGAATTTGTAGATAAGTTAAACATTTTGCGTAGGATACAGTCTGGATTTCGTGCCAACTATAGTTGCGATACAGTATTAATGCATATAATTGACTTTTTGCGGCGGATCAAAATAGGCTTACTGGATTAGTTCTGCTGGACTACAGTAGGCGCTTTGATACTGTCATTCATAGGATGTTATCAGCTATCTTATCGTTTATTAGTTTCAATGATTCTGCTATAAACATGATTGATGTGTCTGACTAATTAAGTGTTCGGAAATCTGACATTGGATTCTATCTTGAAACTCTACTGTTTTGTATCTCTACTTCTAATCTTTCGACAGTTTTGAAATATTCAGACACATTTTTATACGGACGAGTCACTGCTCAAGTTAAATTGAGTGAGGACATAAATAATCTCATAGATGTACCCACTAAAAACACTCGTTACGGGTAAATTCAAGTAAATCTGTAATGAGGCTCTTTGGCAGGATGCACAAGATCCTCTTGCAGATAATTTTGAAATTTATGTTGGTGATGAATGTATTGTTCTTAGGGATTGTGCTAGAAATTTAAGATTGCAGCTCAACTCCACTCTTAGGTTCGAAAAGCACATCCTGGATAAAACAAAAATTTCATTTGCTGCTTTGAAGCTCATATAGAGAAATATGAGAAATATTTTAAATCGCATCACAAAGATTATGCTTTGCGAATTCTTAGTGCTAAGCCATTTTAGTTTCTATGATACAGTACATCATAGTTGTCTAAACTCAAAAACATCACAAAAGATTCAGTGTGCTCAAAATGCATGTCTCCGAATGATTTTCGGGCTTCAACGAGGACGCCATATCTCACACAGGCTGATCGATCTTGGACTGAATATGTCTAACCGTCGCATATACTATATGGTTTAATTTTATCATAAGTTCCTATTGCTTAAATGTCCATCTTATTTGTATGATAAGATTACATTCCGCACTCATTATCTTAGAGATCATTTTGTTACATACCTACCTGAGTTATATAATAACTTACCGCTATCATTGAAAATGTTAAGCGTGCTATCGTTTAAAGTAAATATTAAAGAATGTTTATATGGAGAACAGTATGATCAGTCATGTCAAGTCATGGTAGTTACTAGGAGGAAGAACAAGTAGATATCCACATAGAATGTGATTGTTAACTTCTCATTGAAGTAAATAAATATCAATATTTTGATGAACAGATGAGCAAGTTTACTGAAGGTGTCAAAACCAAAGCTTACCACATCGTACAAAGTGGATACATAACATTCCTAGAGACACTTTACCAAATATCAAACTACACTACTTTAAAGTTTCGCAAAGTTGATAACTCATTGGCTGTAATTACTACCGAGAAAGAAATTATCGACAAAACGTAGCATTCAATCGTCTCAAATCCTTTCAATTTGATTTCTTAATCAATGGCCATTGATGAAACATTTTACAATAAATCAATCATCACAATCAACTTTAAATATTGATAATTTATTGATAAATACTTACCGAATCATTGATTATTTACAATCGTCATTCCTCGCAGTATTGTTACATTGAAACTTGGTTCGCACCTTACCAAAATAAACCCACCTTACTCACTATTTATTTGTGAATATCCGCTCTTCAAAGATGCGGGTGTATGTAATAGCTCAATATTTGTATAACCTTAGCCGGTTTCAGCGGTCTACTTAGTGTGTCAAATGTATTTTAAGAAGACGAAACCTTTTACTCATCGCACATTTTTATAGAATTTGCGAGAACTTTTGAAACATGCTTAAAATTTTAAATCGTATCAAAACCTAACAACTCGAATGAATTAAATACGAAGATTATTGGAGATGCAAATTCGAAGATTATTGAGTGATGCAAAATCGTAATCTATATCAGGATGGTTGTGTAAATATTTAATTAAGTTTAGCAAACTTGGTATATTGATCGGAGTTAGAGTCAAATAATGATCAGCAAATACGTTCGCTGTATTTAACAAAAACACTTTTGAAATTTAAGTGCCTTAATTGGCTTGACAATGCCCTAATTGTCCCATTACACTTGACACTGTTTTCGTTTAGATTGCGACGAAACGACGCGAATGTGACGTATATTGAATGGAAAAAAGAAACGGTCTCGGTTCTTTACAACGACTTTTACATCATAGATTATTCATTGAACGTTTTTGTTACATCAGCTGTTAAAATCTTCGAATCGATGAAAAAAAAAGACCGAAAAAGAAAACAACTGGTTTAGAAATCGGAAGAAAAGGGAAACTGTTATAGTTAATTATATGGTATTGTACAAGTTCTGATGAAACCCAGAAGGTTGATGCAACCTTTTTGTATTTTGCTGTAAGCCTTACGATTGATCGCTGTCAATTATTTCTCGCTGTAAAGAGTATGATTTATTCGCGTTCTTTTAAAAAAATGTAATCGTTGACATTTTTGCACGATCAACTTGGCGATCGCTTCGTAATTGGTTTGTGTAAAAGCTAGCGGACATTTACTTTATTATAAAGTCCGGTTTACTTTACGCCGATGAGCTTAAATTTTAAGAGCATTTCGGGTGATTTTCCCGGGCTTTGTTGGTTTAAAAATTTGGTAATAATTCATCCCTCATAATCAAATTGAAAAATATTTGTTTTATAACTTTGTAATGAATGCATTAAAAAACTTTCGCTAATTTAAAATTTTACAGTATTTTAGATATCATTCAGTATCCCAAAAGAAATCGATTTTTGGTTGAATTAAATTAAAAAAACCTAATTTATTGATGAAAATACTAAAACCAAATTCTATTAAATTATGTATTAAAATTAAAAAATGAATTTTGACGAAATCGTTTAAACTTGAATAAGGAATTGCACAAAAAATCAAATTTTTCGATTGAGTTGAATTGAAAAAGGTCTATCTAACTTATTTATGAAAATAATAAAACGAAATTTGGTGAAATCATAAAGAATTAAGTCAGAATTTCATTGATGATAATATCTTTAGACTATCTGTATCAGTTTTTGAGATATCTTGTTTTAAGATTACCTTTTAAAAATAACATTTTATGATTTGCAGCAGATAGCATAAATTTGTTTTCTAACTTATGTACGAAAGTTAAGAAACGATAATTAGTGAAAATGTTTAAAATTGAATGCTGAATTATACAAAAAAGGTCATTTTTCGATACGTCTGTTTGTTTTGAAGATATGAAGTTATAAAGATAAGAAAATTTCCGATTCTTGATTGACGTTTCTATTAAGTTCAGTTAAACAGCTTCTATTTAACTTATTTATGAAAATAATAAAACGAAATTCAATCAAATCTTAAAGAGTTATTTCAGAACTGCATTGATGATAATAACTATTTCATACGTGTATTAATTTTTGAGATATCATGTTTTAAAATTACCCTTTAAAATGCCACATTTTATGATATGTAACAAACAGCATAAATTTCTTTTCTAGGCTACGTATGAAAATATTAAAACGATATTTAGAACAAAATGTTTGAAATTCAATGATAAATTATACAAAAAAAGACATTTTTTGATATCTCAATTTGTTCTAAAGATATGATGTTTTATAGATAAGAAAATTTAGGATTTTCGATTAAGTTTAATTAAAAAGCTTCTGTCTAACTTATTTATGAAAATAATAAAACGAAATTCAATAAAATCATAAGGAATTAATTCAGAATTCCAATTGATGGCAATAATTTTTTCGTATCTGTATTAATTTCTGAGATATCATATTTTAAACTTACTCTTTAAAAAGTTTACATTAATGACATGCAACAAACAGCATAAATTTGTTTTGTAGGCTATGTATGAACATTAAAAAACGATATTTGATGAAAATGTTTGAAATTGAATGATGAATTATAAAAAAGGCCATTTTGCGATATCTCAATTCCTACTGAAGATATAAAGTCAATTAAAAAGCTTTTATCTAACTTCTTTATGAAAATAATAAAACGAAATTCTGCCATTTCCCAAGCATCCTCACATCTAGTTCTTATTGTACCCGTTATTTAAGTTATTTCCTATAATTTAAATGAAAATTTCTGAAATGAATCAGTATATAAGACGGCATTTAACGTACTTTTTTTAAAGGACCCATCCCGTAAATTGAAACTCACCCCCCGCTCCATACCCAACCTGGCATTTGGAAAATTCGTAACTAAAAAACAGGTATAACCGCGTTTTGAACTTTTCGGGGAACCCTTTCACGACTGTATTACAAAAATATTTAACAACAACATCATAAAAAATAGATTATTATTTAGTATTATTTGAAAAACGTAAATACCAACCCTTAATTCTTTTTCTTTTAATTTTATAATCTAGCAATTAATCTAATCCAAAATCGTTATTGTGTTAATTAATATAATATGTATCCGTATATAACATCTTTAAAATGTTAATTAACCTAAATCAGAGTATGAATTACTATCAAGTTCCGGCTTCGGTACGTTCAAAAAAAGGTTAAGACACAGATCAACATGAGCAGGTATAGACCGTATACAGGGATATTAGGATATTATCATTCTAAAATTCCAACCCTACAAGAAGAGAGATCAGATCACTCAGTACAGGAGGTGCCAGGAATACGGCCATGGAAGCTCCCACTGCACAAAAATTCCCAAATGTGGCAAATGCACGAAACCTCACCTCACCCTAACCTGTTCCAAGCCGAGTGTCTCTCCAGCCAAGTGCGCCAACTGCGGTGATGTCCACACCGCCAACTACAGAAGACCCAAGGCAACAAACAGGCTCCCCAAGCACCAAGAGTCCAGATCCCAAACCCCCAACCACCTCCGCCATCCCACCACGACCAATCACAACCGGCTTATCCTACAGTCAAGCAGTAACCCAGAACATCCATATCCCGATAACCACCTCAACCCCCAACCCAATCCCAGAACCCAATAAGTTTCAAACTCTCCAAAATAACCTCAACCCAATCAATTCATTATCCGATAACGATATCCTAATCAAAATAACCGCTGAAATCGCATTAGTTATTATAACACATTATTATTTTATATCGCATTAGTTATATTAACAAAAAAAATCATTAACATCCTGGAACTCAAAGGAACTCCGCCCCAAAATACCCGAAATTGAATACCCGACCAAATCCAAATCCATAGTTATAATCTGTATCCAAAAAAAGCTACTCCACAACAATCGCTTTCCCAAGCTTCCCGGCTACTATTAGTTTAACAATCTCAAACAACCTGACCACCACAGACTACTTAGCAATCCAAGTCCAATCAACCATCATTGTCAATATCTAAAACGATCACAAATCCTTCCTATCTTGTAGAAATTTCCAACATCTTAGACTACAACCAACGAGTTGTCCTTGTCGGCGATTTCAACGCTCGGCATACCTCTGGAACAACACCACCAACAACAGTGACGGCACCACCCTAAATACATTCCTTCTAAACCAGCCGAACGTTAACCTGCAATTTCCTCTCACTCACATACATGTTTTCAATACACTATTGTTGTGTTAGAACAATAGCACCATAGACCTCCTAACAACCATAATGTAGCAGCAACCACATGATCTATCCTCCGACCACTATCCCATAAACTGAAATCCAAATCCCACTCACCAGTTGGCCCGATTTCCGCAAAACCATAAACTAAAACCTAAACATCAACAACCAAGTCCATAACACCAACTCCGTAGACATCGCTATTCAATCCATCACCGAAACCATCCAATCAGCCTACTCCGCCTCCACCACCATAAAGACCATCAATCCCAAAAAAAATTGGATAGCCCTCGAGACCTAGGAACTAAAAACCCGACGCAACAGTCTTCGACGCGAACAACAGAAAATCCAACTCGAGATTTGACAAAAGATTCGAGAAAATCCACTCGGCCAAATCCATCTGGAAACTCTTTAAAACCCTAGCCAATTCCAAAAACCAACCCTCCACCATTCTCCCCCTGATCCACAACAACGTCCAAACCCAATCAGACACGGACATAGATATAACCCTGGCCGACAGTTACCTAGACACCCATAATACCAATAACAACATGTCCGATCCCCAAACTCACAACCTAGTTACACAATCCCTCCTAAACCACAACCTCATATCTCATCATATCTCAGCATGTGACACCCACAACCGACCTTACCTCTCCCAAAGAAGTCTATAACATCATAAAACCCTCCAATCCTAAAAAAGCTCCTGGATTCGCCCAAATCTCCAACAAGACCCTGAAAAGACATCCAAAGAAAGCCATTGTTCAACTCCATTACTTCTACAACTCTTATCTAAATCTCCAATACTTTCCAACGGCTTGTAAACAAGACGTTATGATCCCCATCCTCAAACCAAAGAAACCCAGCAACAATCCAAAGTCCTACAGACCCATAAGCCTTCTCCCCACCCTCGCCAAAATCCTGGAAAGACTTATCCTAGACTGATTCCAAGAGTTCGACCTCCAAACCAACTTCATAAGACGCGAACAATTCGGTTTCCGATCCCAACACAGCACAACCATGCATCTAGCTATCTTAACAGACACCATAACCCGCAATTTCAATTACAACAAAATACCTGAACTTGTCACCCTCGACATCGAAAAAGCCTTCGATACCGTCTGGCATGATGCCCTTATCCACAAACTCATCCAACACAATATCCTCCCGCATCTAATCAACATCACAAAATCCTTCCTAAACAATAGATCCTTCCCCGTAAAAGTCAACTCGGAAACATCAACGACCTTCCATCCACTCCTCGAACCAAACTCGCTATATTCGACGATGACAAGGCAATATACTCCGAATCGACCCAAATCTCCCAATCAACCAAATACCTCCAAACTCACCTAAACCTGCTTCAAGACTATTTCCAGAAATGGAAAATCCTAGCGAATCCCGACAAGACCACCCTCACCCACTTTACCCATAATAGAAAATTCTTACCATATTCCTCTCCAACCTTCAACAACCAACCCCTCACAGTTACCCAATCCACAAAATACCTAGGAATAACCCTAGACCAAAAGCTTTCCTTGTCAAATCATATCCGTACAATCCAAAACAAGACCCGTGCCAGCTTCTCCTCCCTTTATCCCCTACTCAACAAATTCAGTCCCCTCTCCAGGAAAACCAAACTCCTGCTCTAGAAAGTCTACACTAAACCCATCATCCTTTATTTATGTCAAATCTACAGCAACACTAACAGATCCAACTATAAGAAATCCCAAACTATCCAAAAACAAAACCCTTAGACTGATTCTCCCAGACCGCAGAACACCCATCACCACCCTGTATGAATCCGCAAATATTCCTACCATTCGATCTGAAATCCTTAAACATACGACTAAATTCTTTAAATCCAGAGTGAAATCCTTTACCTACACATCACACCTAGGATCTTTAAACAAATCCAATACCAACATGCGATTCACCCACAAGCTTATCCATCATATCCTCCTCCAATAAAATCCTCCCAGTCCCAGTCCACGCCGCCAGCTCAAGGATAGTCTTCTTCATGCAACGATAACGAAAGGGCTCCAAAAAACTCCAGCGCTTCTCACCCAAACTAACCACCCGCAGTCCGGATCAACGCCTCCAACGTCGGGTAGATGTATACTTGTATACAGTTGTAAATATTGTAAATAATTATATATATCTTGCAAATTAAAATCAAAAATAAAGAGACTATAAAACGTCAAAGAACCGTCTTTTCTTCTTCTTCAAAGTTATTAATAGTTTCATTTTATTTAAAGAAATGACAAGAAACGTAAAAAAAACGTCTTTTCTTCTTCTTCAAAGTTATTAACAGTTTCATTTTATTTCAAGAAATGACTTAACTTTTATTTATAATATTGGTGTTTGTGTGTGTAATTGCGGAAATTTCAATTCAACGAACCTGTTTTACCCGCCGTTTCAGACGAAATACGTCCTAGGATCATTAAAAAAAATCATATCAAAAATAGCTTATTGTCAGTCCCCCATATATGCCTTTTATTTTAATGGTTAATTATAAATTAATTCTCAACAGGTGTTATATATATATAATTAAATAAAAAACGTTATATTGCACTTGAACGATGAAATTTATTTATTATATAATTTAGATTTCTACAAGTTTTGACCTTATATTGGTCATCCTCAGGAAATCAACGTCAATGAATATAATTCAGCAATACATTTTTATATAGTACATAAAAATTACACCTTTTTCAAATAGAATAACAAAGAAAATTTATCGTGAAGAATCATATTATCTCAATTCAATGAAGAACGTACAGAATTATATTCGTTGACGTTGATTTCCTGGGGATGCACAATATAAGGTTGAAGCCGGTAGAAATCTAAATTATAAAAAATAAATTTCATCGTTTAAGTGAAATATAGCGTTTTTGATTTAATCACACGATAATAAAAAAAACTTCACAACTTCAATTATATACATAATTAATCCCCACATAGATTTCCCTTTAAAACGCCATCTTTTAAAGAAAGTATTAACCTTCTTAATTTGTTGTATACATTTTAACTCAAAATTTTACACTATTAACGTTACCACTCTGTAAAGTATAGATGAGAAAAAATCGTTTTGAAAATCAACTTACCTAACACCCTCCCATGTAGATATTCATCGATCAAAACATGAAACCGTCTCCGCCGTTCACAAATACACAGAACTAAAGAACAAAGCGACAAAGGAATACAACGAACGATAATAATACCAAGAGAGTCCGACGAAGAAGAGTTACGTGTTTTCACTTTCGTTCGTAGCATAGGCCATCGCGGGCCACTCATAACCGCGCGAACAGGATTCCATCCTTGCCATAGGATGCCTCTTCCTTCTGCACGTGAACCCCGCGAGACCGTGAGAACGCGACGCGATTTACTTCCACTTCCAACCCGTCCATTCCCTTCTATCCAAGCCAATAAAAAAATATATGTTATATCAGCTAAATTAGATCATAAAAACCAATAAGAAATTTTTCACAATTCTTCTTCTTAATACGTTGTTTATATTATTATTATTGTAGATACTTTAAATTCTTTTTTTTTTCTTCTAGATACTTCCAGATAGATACGATGTGATTGAGTCTCGAATTGCTACTAGCCAAACTGTTCTTCGTCACAGGATGAAGCTTATTAGCTGGTTGACAGGGCCATGTCGGGGTCTCATGACCCGTCATACGACACGGGACCACACTATACATAGACATACTATGAGAGATTGATAACATTCCATTATCTTCCCCCTACTCCCCCACTCTATCTACGTAACGTGGGAGGATAAAAGGTAAATTAGCCCGATGAAGAAGATTTGATTTTTATTTGGCGGTCACATTCGTCGTTAAACTATTCTCATATCACGCCTATTTGACCGTGAACGAGTTTCTTTTCTGGCGAAACGGAAGTCGATCGGAAGTGCTTCTATTTTCATTCGTTAACGTTAATGGGTTAGGGTCAAATAGTTTCTTTATTTTGTATAGGTTTATTTCCTATTTCGGGCTACGGTTTTGAAATTCTTGAGATATTGCTTTCTCAAGGAGGTTAACTGTTTGTGTTTAATTTAATGTTTAATGACTTTATTAAAGTGTTTTGGAAAACATTCTCCTTTCATTTAATTTATTGACCAGATAAATTAAAAAGATTTTATCTCACGAAGTAAGACATTTTTAAAAAAGGACTTGTTCATTGAAAAGTAGATAGTTTAATTGCTGGGAATTTCTTTTCAATTAAAAAAAAATCGATTTACACAAGATTATAAAATTTAAGTAAGATAATTAAGATAAAAAGTGATAGAAATTTAGGTTGGGTTACGATGAGATAGGGTGGGCTGATTTGATTCACAGCAGCTCGGCTGGACGGCACAAATTATAAAAGATTTTAAGAACATGGACACACCGGGAATGGAGGGAGGTAAACTACCACCTAATACAATTATTAACTGGCCACAGTGTATTTGGGAGCTTTCTGCTTAAAATCAAAAAAGCAGACTCTGACAAGTACTGACAAGAGAAAAGTTCCAGATAGACTATGGAGTGTAGTTAAGCATTGGTAATATTATACCCATTATGTTGAACAGCGAATCACAATGGAAGCGAATATTGCATTGGAAGACGATGATGGGTGGAACATGGTGTGAATGAAATGAAGAAAATAAGGAAAAGGAGAACGAGATGAAGAGGGCAAGGATCATAGTCCAGATGCAATGGTCGCTTGGATACCCCGAAGTAATGCCCTGATGGGCAGTTCCGGGAAGAAAGGAGATTTTAGTGCGGTAGTTCTGGCAAACACTATCTGTGCCAGGAGAGCCCCACACTCCCGATCGGATTAGAAAATGCGCCATATCCGGTCGAGGTTCAGGCATAAAGATTTTCTCGTCCTCTGCGAAAAAAAAATGGTTGGTTTGATTTCGTTTAGGTTGAGGTAAAGTGATTTGGAATGGGTTCATTAGAGAAGGTGGTGTGTAGGAGTTGCCTCCAGTTATCGGATCGCTCCAATAGTCAGCAGTGGTAGCAGGAATGCTACTGATCTAAGAATTCAACTTATGAAGGAATGGTGTAAGAGATGGGACAGCTACCCGGAATAGACCAAACTATGATACCAGATTTTGCACCCTAGGTGAATAAAAACTGGAGGGAGGTAGATTAATGTACCACCATTTTTTGTAAATTTCTGATTCTGAGGAAAGTGTGATACCAATATAGACAGAAGATCGAGTTCCAAAACGAATCACACAGGATAAAGTAGAGAAGAAGTTATCTTGGAGGATTAAAACCACCTTAATCCAGGCTGTAGGTTAAAAAAAAATCAAAAATTAATAGGAATCCTTTGATTTCGTTTTATGACGCTGACATGAGACGATATCGAGATATGGAGACGGAAAAACGTTTCGATCTCCGCATACGATGAATAAATGATATGTTTCAAAACGTAATAGAAATACATATGCATTACAGCGTAGAGCGCAAGGAGAACATGAGGAAAGGTGCCCCTTCATCCAGAAAAATCATGGGTCCTTGTGAGTTCACAATAAAATGTTTACAAAAAACATACGTAATGCTCTGGTGAGCGGTCCCAGAAAGAGTAGTGGAAGGGTTTTAGATCGCTTGATATCTTAAGCCAGATGTCTGATCGCAGATTTCCTAATCCCCTGTATAAACAAAAAAAGGGTTGGAATATGTTGATTTAGTTTAGGATGGGTTGGGTTATCAAGATGAAGTTTGGAAATCAAACTATCTCTATTTAAATACCAAAATACTCTTATATATATCCAGTTCGTAATGACACATCTTTGATATTGCTGATCATCCTAGACCTCTAGTAGTCATCCATCAACTCTATCTAGTCTTCTGGTAGTAGTAACTAATGTTTAGCTAATGTTTATGGACATCCGTAAAACATCTAAGCGGCCACATTCTCATAACCAAAAAATTGTCTATAACCTTTCAGGATACAATCTTTCAAATGCAGAATGAGCCGTCTTGAGTAAAGGATTCAAGTAAGCCCTAACTCCTAGAACCATTCCGAATGAAGAAATCATTACTAACGTCGAACATAGCTTAACTTCAATAGACAAATAAAAAGCAGAAATTTTAAGAATAGACATCTCAAGATATTACGTTCAGCCTAACCACCGAAGCCGAATTTGGATCCAAGTGAAATCCAGGCCATCAGTGATTATAGATTGAGTGCACTACAAGTACAAGAAATGGACAATGGATGGCAAGTTATTAGAAAGAATTATTAATAACAGATTAATAGAATATCTAGAGCAAAACAAAATAATATATGAAGCTCAGTACGGGTATAGGAAAGGAACGAGTAGACGCCGTAATAACCATAATAAGAGAAGCTAAGGAATGGAAGAAGATTTCACTAACTCACCGCTCATGCGGGGTGATGATTCTATAAAATGTAAAAGCGGATTTAATTCGATGCCGTCGGCGGTAATCACAAGAATAATCAAGTCCTACCTCTCAGATAGAACTGTAGTTCTTCCCGATAGGCAAGAGAAACAAATACCTTGCGGTATCCCACAGGGGTTAGTAATAGGGGGTACGCTGTGGAACATGTGCTATGACACAGTAATAAGAACAAAGGCGGAAAAAAGGGTAAGAATAGAATATGCCGATGACCTGGCAGTAGTTGTGAAAGCGCCTAACCCAGAAGAAGTAAAGAAAAGAGCTGAGCACTGCATAAGAATCTTGAAAAAGAAATTAAATGATATATGCCTCCTTTTAGCACCCGAAAAAACTGAAGTAATTATATTGGAAGGTAGACAAAGCAGCAAGTTAGTGAAGTATTTGGGGATATACATGGACAAGGACCTGTGTATGACTACACATCTAAGTCAAACTGCAAAAAAGCTCAAAGAATCATAAACGCGTTCTCCGGCATAATGCCTAAAGTGGTAGAACCAAGTCAAACTAAACGTAAGCTGTTGGTAATAGTTGTGGAATCAGTCACTTTGTATGCAGAACCTGCTTGGGAAAGTGTCCTGAAAATAAATAAATATAGAAATATGTTCAGGTCCATAGAAAGAAAAATAGCAATATACGTAACATCGGTGTATAGGATTGTAATATACTACGATATGACTATGATGTATTATTATGGAAGAGAGCGAGCAACTGGGAGACTGAAGGAGAAAGTAGACAAGAACATAGAGAAGAAGTTTAGAGGCGCTGGCAAGGGAGATGGAGTCAGTACGCAAGATAGGCGAGTCACTTTATAAAGGACGTCAAAATGTGGCAGAAAATAGGTCCGAGTACAAATTATCTCGCAGCATAGGCTTTTGAGGATATGGCACTTTTGAACAATATCTTAAAAGAATCAAAAAATACCCCAAAACACACAGTGTTTGAATGTACTCGATTTGACGAATTGCGGAAGCTCGCTGAGGTAAGAGTAGGAGAAGAGATTAACATTGACGTGTTACACAAAATATTACTGGAACTATGAGAACATTCTACGAAGGTGTCGTAATCCACTGAGTATCCGAAGAAAGGGGAAAGACAAGTTTCTATAGCAGGAAAGGGAGAGGGGGAATCCTCCTCCCGTGTTGGTAAGTAGTGTTAAACGAAACTTTAAAAAATAACCGGATACCTTTTTCGGATCCTTACAATACCGAGATTTATGAGGGAAGGAGGAGGATGGAAGAGATAGGCAGAGTGAAGAAGAAGTATGTCAGAATCTCTCATGAAGGGTGTAGTCGAAAGAAGAGCGAGATACCCCTAAGAAATACCCTGATGGGCGGTTCCGGAAAGAGCGGGGAAGTTTTTAGTGCGGTAGACCTTACCAACACTATCTGTGCCAGACGAGTCCCACACTCCCGATCGGATTGGATAATGCACCATATCCAGTCAGTCATCAAGATTTTCTCCTCCTCTGAGCAAAAAAGAAAGGATTGGATTATATTGAATATGATTGGATTGTATTGAGTTGGGTTCTGTTGAGCTGAGCTCGTTGAGCTGTTTTGAGTTGGATTGGGTTAAGTTAATTGTGTTAGATTAAGTATGCATTCTAGTTCTAGTTCTAGTACTTTTAGTTCTAGAGTTAAATCTTATTATATAAAACTGGTCTTTCGACGCACGGCTACACCTGCATCTTTTCACTTCTAGGTCTAGTGTTAGTTCTAGTTTTGCCTCAATTTAAACATATAGGGTTGCCAAATCTATACTCTATTTCAGAAATGAGTGCGTACCTTTTCATGCAGAATTCAATGCCAAAGAAAAAGGTCCGCTCTTCAGTGGGGACATTAGGTACAAGTATGATAGGGACATCAGGCATTTCTTTGCTCAAACAGGCGTCGTTTTAGGTTTAGAACGGCGCGACGCTGACTCTTCCTCCATACACATCTGTACTCAACACAACACAATCAAGAATATTACTATGGCAAACCTGCTCAAATCGATCAAACTGATAATTCTAACTGCAAAAATAGCTCTGTCACAGATTCCTGTATCAGAACTGTCAAATTAGGTTTTATAATGGAAAGCGGCGCTATAAGTGATAGTATCCAGAATTAAACGCAGGTTCCCCACTTCATGATCAGGATTCATCTTTAAATATCATCAATATAGTATATGACATCAAATTATTGTGACTAAATTAACTATTCAAAAGATTTAACTCAAGTGTGTTATGATTTTCGGATGTCCTTCCAACGTCCTACAATCACCGACTAAAATAACAGAAACCGAGGCCGCATTAAATCATTTTAATCAGAACATTATAAAATAAATGGTACCAAACTGTCTGTGACGCTATCTACAACTGAAAGTAATACCGTTTATGATTCGAGACACGCCATCATGAACAAGCCAATTGACGGAAACTTGTTTATTGTTAAATTCTTTCATGTACTTCAGACGTAGTACGGTTCATTTATGATTCAAGGCATATCTGGGGTATGCACTAAATGTATATACCTCTCCGCACATTAATTGAAAGTGACGGGAACAAAAAAAATACGACGCATTTTAGTTGCGTTACGAAGGCTCGTCCCATTTTTTTCAATTTAAACCAATTACAGAAACTGAAGCAATGATGAGCTCAGAAACTCGCAGACTTAGTGACGCCCGAGACTTATTTAACAATTACACGAAGAATGTTTTTAAAATTTTGTTTTAAAATGTTAAATCAAAATCGGGATAATCCATTTAAAAAGTAATTAATTCCGAGGTTGTAGCACCTGTTAATCTGAGCAAGTGTTAATCGTAAATTTTGTCCTTTTACTAAAATAATCTCCTTGAGGCAGGCCGAATGAGAAGAAGGTTCGGTATTTTTGGACAGAAAACTTGTTTCGACAAAATATGGGTGTTGAAAGTTGCGGGTATATAATTTTCAATTTGCCACCGGCAAATTTCAATCCACCTTCCTTTCTCCCCGGAGCCGAACCACGTTTGTTAATGTCAAGAAGGAAACGAACCCGTAATGTTTCCGTATTGACAAACAAAACCTGACACCGGTGATTTACAAGTTATTTCCTACCTTCGGCCATCGTTTAATTTACTCGATTCAAAATCAGGAAGCGAAACACCGCTTAAATTGTTCTTAATAAGACTTTAAATGGTCGTAAATCAACTTCTTTTTTTTGCTTTTTTAGCCGATCCTAAAAGGTAACTTAGCAACAGAAGAGCGATCTCGGGGCGGTCACGAAAAGGTTATGACTGACAGATAATGAAGATTTGGCGAACCCCGAAATTACTAATATTACTTCTTTGTTTTTTTATTTATAGGAAGATCGGTCTTCTCCTTCACCCAGGTAGGTACAGCATAACAAACGACTTCGCGCGTCGTTAAAAAGTTGCGGCTTTAGCCCGTGGCAGCTAATTATCGCAGATAATTGGGCGGAGAAGACTGCGAAGAAGAAGTGGTTCGCGAAAAAGGCCATCAAACGCTCTCGGGTGAGTCATCCGTCTTTCTACGCTGAGATGACATCATCGCAATTTTTAGAGACTCATTTCTTTTTCTTTGGAAAGATTCCCTACGGCGGCGTCGATTTGCGAATCTGCAGCTTCTTCTTCTCCGATAATTGGAGCACACACACACGCTCACCCGCCATCCTGTTTCGAATAATTACATTCTGATTGCCGCAACGGTTACGGTCCATTACATCTGATGCAACGTTTGCTTTGATGATGCCAACCACCTCCAGGATTATTACTATTATGGTTAATCTATTCTTGTGTTGAAGGTAATCATATTTTGAAAGGTTTTAAAGATAAAACTTTCATATAATTAAAAAAAAATTTATTATTGGTAACTTTTTCGTGAAATATGTAAAAGAGACTCTATTTTTTAAGTTTCCGTGGTGTAGTGGTTATCACGTGTGCTTCACACGCACAAGGTCGCCGGTTCGAACCCGGCCGGAAACAATCTTTTTAATCAAATATTATTTTTTAATTATTATTTTTTTAAATCTTATATTATAAAAACCTAAATGTACTGATGACACATTTATGTTTTGATGATATTAAGAAACTTATAATGTAATATCGTGGAGAAAATTGTTTGAATGGGGTTAAAAGGTTGGTTGTAGATATCATATTACACAAACACATTAGACCCGAACATCCACCACATAAACATAACAAAAAAATTTTTCACTTCGATTTTTTTTATTTTGTATTTAGACTTACTAAATAATATTTAAGTTTTTAAAAATTGCAAAAATATTATAATCAGAAAATACAACTTACAACTCTTTTTTAAACTGTTAGTGAGTTGGTAAGAGTGACAATGAATTTTTTTATATCATGTTTTGACAGCAATTACACTTAGCAGCAGAAGTCTGCGTACAAAAAACTTCTAACACTTTAACTGAAAAAATAAGGGTCATGATCTAATGTGATAAACTTCAATTTTTTTTTTATTTTGTGTATTAACTACATATAATTCTATTAATAAAATATGCATCAATAAAACAGAAATATTAGTTACAAAAAAAATTAAAATTAAAAATTCTCCAAATGATGCGTATGCAAAAATCTGCGTACAAATAAAGACGCCTTCTCCAAAATATACTTATTTACTTAAATACCTAGTTAGCGATGTACGCTTTCCGATTTAAATAAAAGATAATCGGTGTCAATTATATTAGCAGAGGCTTAGAAGCTAAAAGTTAGAATGGACACGAAAGGAAAGGAAATTGAATTGGGAGAGAGAAAAATTATAAATTATAAATTATATTATAAAGACACTGAAGATTACCTCTCACGTCCGCGATCTGACCGAGAGAAGCGACCCCTTTTAACAAACCGAGAGAAGCGAAAAATTGTACAGCAGGTTAGAAAAGAACCTAGGCTGACGGCAAAAAAATAGTAAAAAATGTACAAGAAGAATTTCATAAAACTGTCAGCAAAGATACGGTGAGAAGGACGTTAAAAAAAGCTAACTATCACAGTCGCGTTGCACGAAAAAAGCCATTTGTGTCAGAGGTCAATCGTCAGAAGCGGATCGCCTTTGCAAAAAAACTCTTAGACAAGCCCATTGAATTCTGGGAGAAAGTTCTCTTTACAGATGAGAGCAAATTTTGCATTTTCGGCATTAAGGGTAAACAACTTGTATGGAGGAAACCTAATACTGCCCTTAATCCCGAAAATTTGAAAGCGACTGTAAAACACGGAGGTGGTGGAGTTATGGTTTGGGGGTGTATGTGCACCAAAGAGGTGGGAAGGTTGGTTTTCATAACATCGACAATGGACCATAAAATGTATATAGACATTATAAAGAAAATTTGAAGCCTAGCATCGAAAACTTGGGCTTGGGGCCCGAATACTTTTTTCAACAAGATAATGACCCCAAACATTGCGCCCACAACACTAAGCTTTGGCTACTATACAATACCCCAAAGCAGCTTAAAACACCTCCATAATCGCCGGACTTGAATCCCATCGAACACCTCTGGGATTCACTGGAACGTTAAAACATGTTATGATTGAGGAATGGGCTAAAAATCAGTTCGGACAAAACGAAGAAATTAGTGCACTCCATGCCTAAACGTTTAACGGAGGTCATTAAACGTAAAGGTTATCCGACCTCATATTAATATAGAAACAATGATCTCATTTATGAATTTTTTATAAATACTGTCCTGACTTGTACGCAGATTTTTGCATACCCGTTATTTGTAGAATTTTTAGTTTTGATTTTTTTCTGTAACTACTGTTTCTGTTTTGTTGAAGCATATTTTGTTAATAGAATTATATGTAGTTAACATACAAAATAAAAAAAATCAAGTTTATCACATTAGATTATGACTCTTATTTTTTCAATTAAAGTATTACAAGTTTTTTGTACGCAGACTTCTGCTGCTGAGTGTATGTCAAATACACAAATAATTGATAAAAAATTGCTTCAGCTATCTTATTATTATCTTATTATCTTTTTTACGATAGGGCTCTGACGAAAATTTTAAATAAATCAAAATATTGTTTTTTTAAGAGGTCATATTTCTAAGATAGAAGAAAGAACTACAGCAAAGCTTCGCTAATCTGGATCAATTAAAACCAACTTCATTCAAATTATTTAAGCATGCTGATTGTTGAAGTCATATTTAGATGTTGTCAAAATCTCTTATAAATACATATTTATAAATTTATTGTACATACTAGATAATAATAATATCTGCAGTTTATCTTGCAGTATACAGGGTGTCTCACGTAACTGGTTCATTAGAACTTTTCTAGGTTCCACTAATCATAGAGGCTTGAAATCTTGGTAGCATGGGTTATTCATTCCGATCTATTTATCTAAAATATTTTCAAGATGGCTACCACTTCCGGTCTACCGGAATTAGACCTCAACTTTGTTATTTTAAATGGAATGCTATAGTTTTTATTACACCATTCAATTATACGCAAAAAAATATGTTGACTTTGATAATAGTTATTAGTACCTAGCGTTTTTTGTTTTCGAGTTATTTTGATTTTAAGTGTTTTTTGGCTAATATCACCATACTCTTTACCAGCCCCTATCTCAGCCAACGTTAATTCAAAAACGTTTTGCATTGGTGCGATAACTCTTCATATGCTGTCAAATAGATTGTCACTTGTTTTATCAGTGTACCTTATACAGCGTGGTCAAAAATTGAATTACCGTTTCGCTGTATTCAATTGCGAGAAAGTAGAAAATTTGAAATAGAACGCCACATATCGTTTTAGCCTATCAAAAGGGGAATTTAATTCTCTACAAATTATCTATAAACATTGCTATACCTATTTATTATAGTTTTCTTCATATTGAGCATTTTATCAAAATCCTACACAAAATGCTGGTAGCCGTTCAGCTTTTATTTGAAGGCTATGAGATTTTGACAGTTTATCGTTTAATTTATTTAAATTATCATTGGCATTATTTCTAGAATGATCTGCGATTGAATAAACTTTAGTTTGTTAGCTTTTATTTATCAAAAATAACCAGCAGAAGAACGCATAAGTGAAACAATGAAAAACAATAATATGGCATAATATTTCACAAAATGATGGGAAATATTCCTAGAGAGTTCACTTTATTTATTAACGGTGCTTTCTTGGGAAATATTATTCATCTAAATCGATCGAAGCATCATTTTCACGATCTTTCCAAAACTAAGAAACAGATCCTATCCAAAACTTTATTACATCCGCCATGAATATAAAACGAATTTAAAATGTTGGCGTTGGAATAATTCGTCATGATATTCAAAGACCTTAACAGAAGTAAGTGATGACACAACTAAGTAATGACAACAATTACATAAATATGGATGAAAAGCTGTCAAATCCCCATGGCTTTTTAACATAAAAAACCAGAAGCTTTTCAGTCCATTAATTTCCAGATATGAGGGCAACTACAACAAATAGGCACAAGAAAGTTTCTAGATTGTTTGTAGAGAATTAAATTCCCTTAATTTATTTTTATAATTTGAAGACTTTGATTCTTTTATGTTATTGATTTAAATTTATCATTAAATTGTTATTTTTCAATGTTTCATTTATTCGGTTTTCTTTTGGTTATTTTTGGTAAATAACAGCTAGCAATCTAAAGTTTATTCAATCGCTGTTCATTGTAGAAATAATACTAATAATAATTTAAATAAATTAAACAAAAAACTCTCAAAATGTCATGGTTTTCTAACAAAAACACAAACGGTTTTAGCATTTTTCGTATGATTTTGATAAATTCCTCAATAGCAAGAAAACTATAATAAATAGGTATAGGAATGTTTACAGATAATTTGTAGATAATTAAATTCCCTTTCTGATAGGGTATGAAAATATAGGGCGTTCCATTTAAAATTTTCGACTTTCACGCAAGTGAATACAGAGAAACGGTAACTCAATTTTTAACTATCCTGTATAAGATATGCGGATACAACAAGTGACAATCTATTTAACAGCATATGAAGAGTTATCGTACCAATGTAAAGCGTTCTTGAATTAACGTTGGCTGAGATATGTGCTATTAAAGAACATGGTGATATTTGCCAAGAAACACTTAAAATCAAAATAACTCGAAAACAAAAAACGCTAGGTACCAATAACTATTATCAAAGTTAACATATTTTCTTACGTATAATTGAATGGTGTAATAAAAACTATAGTATTCCATTTAAAATAACAAAGTTGAGGTCTACTTCCGGTAGACCGGAAGTGGTGGCCATCTTGAAAATATTTTATATTAAAAGATCAGAACGAACAACCCATGATACCAAAATTTCAAGTCTCTACGAATAGTGGAACCTAAAAGAGTTCTAATGAACCAGTTACGTGAGATACCTGTATATGATACACTGAAGCTTTTACTAGCTTCTTCACTTTTAAAATCGTTTGTACCAGTGTCTTCCTGGAGAGAACTGCCTAATAATTGTTGAATGGACAATGGAACGGCGTCATCGGGTTCGTCTTCAGTGCTGTCCTAAGATATTTAGCGCCCCAGAGCTGGGTTGGAGGAAGGGAACGAGTGCGCCCTTGTCATACAAAATCTTAAAAAAACTTTTGAGTCTAGTGTTAGTTCTAATTTTACTTCAATTGAAATATACAGGGTTGCCAAATCAGTTTATAAAGTATTCTATTCCAGAAACTGTACATTGTGGAGGCCCTCGTCAAAAAAATGTCTACAGATGACATTTACAAACTAACCCAACCCAACCTAGTCCTGTATATTTGAATTGCAGTAAAACCAGGACCAACGTTAGATCTAGAACTAGAACCGCTCGGGTTTAGCCGCCTTGAGAGATGTACAGCTAATCCTGAACGTTTCTACTATATAAAACCAGAACTAACACTGGTTTTAGAACTAATACTGCCTCTGGAGGACTTGACACTGCTTCTTTAAGAATTGATACTTCCCTCTGGAAGACTTCATTTACTTCCAGAAGACTTGCAATGCTGCTAGAAGAGTTCATATCACTTATAGAAGATTGATTTGATTGCTGAAGACTTGATACTGCTTCTAAAGGACATAAAATGCTTCCAAACTAGTTGAAATTATTCTAGTAGACTTGACCTGCCATCAAAACACTCGATACTGCCCCTGAAAGACTTGATATTGCTTCTAGAAGACTTGATATTGCTTCCAGAACCTTTGAAATATTTCCAAAAAGCTTGCAATACTTTCATAAGACTTAATGCTGCTTCTAGAAGAGTTAAAATGCATTCAAAATACTCGGTTTCGATTTTCATTGCAAAAAACAAGATCCTGTTGATAAACCATTTGACGTTGTACGCATATATTTTTGTTTATATGCAAAACACTAAAATCTTATAAATTACCCACAACAAAAAAGGGTTAAATACTGTTAAGAGAATGCAGTAAATTAAAAAATAATAATTATTGGACTATATTAGTCCAATAATAAGTCAATATTGAGTCTTTAATTATAATTAAAGACTCAATATTGTTGGCAAAAGACATTTTTGTTGCAAACAGCAAGACATTGCGTTAACAAAATTTAATTTGTTGAATTAAAATTAGAAATAACTCTAGTACTAACACTAGAACTTTCACTAGGACTACTACTAGATCTAAAACTAGAAACATTCGGGTGTTACTTCTAATTTTAGTTCAATTAACTCCGGTCGTGAAAGCCTTTGTATTTAAATTTTAAACTATTGGCAGAATACCAGATCTTCATGACAGAAAACCAAAAACTGTTAAGACTTGAAATGGTTCCAGTAAACTTGATAGTGCCCCTGAAAGATTTTATACTGCTTTTAGAAAACTTAATACTACTTCTAGAAGACTTGAAACGCTTCCAGAAGACTTGATATTGCTTCTGAAATACTTTTAGAAGTCTTGATACTGTTTCTAAATGACTTGATACTGCTCCTAGCAGACTTGATACTGCTTCTAGAAGACTTGAAGTGGTTCCAGAAGACTTGATGATACCCTTTGAAAATTTAATACTGCTACTATAAAATTTGATACTATTTCCAGAAGACTTGAACTGCTTCCAGAGGACTTTATATTGCTTCCGAAAGACATGAAATACTTAGAGGTCTTGATACTGCTTTTAGAGGACTTGATACCGCTTCTAGTACACTTGATACTACTTGTAGAAGACTTGAAATGATTCCAGAAGACTTAAAATGCTTCCAGAAAACTTGATATTGCTTCTGAAAGACTTGAAATACGTCTAGAAGTCTTGATACTGCTTTTAGAAGACTTGAAATAGTTCCAGAAGGATTGACAATGCCCCTTGTAGATTTACTACTCTTTCTATAAGATTTAATACTATTTCTAAAAGGCTTGAAATGCTTCCAGAAGACTTGATACTGCTTTTAGAAGACTTGAGGTTGCTTGTAAAACGGCTGGCAGAAAAAGTTTGGACAAACTCAAAATCTTGACATAAGTAATCCACAAACAATGAAATGAAAACAAAAATGAGGAACCCGCGTGCAAAACCGGATATATCCATTTTTTAAAAAGTGTCTTCTGGAAAAAGAATGGGAGATACTTTTGACTGTTTGCTTTTGAAATAGATAATACATACCTTAAACAACCAAACAGCAATAAACCGGCGCCTATGGTCAATATCAATATTTTTTATACCGGGGTCCCATTTAACTTCACAAAACGGAATATCTTAAACACTACGCACCAGACTAAAAAAACTTTCGGATGAAATTTTTTCGGTTTAAAGGAGGACATTCAGAACAGAAAACAACTTACACATTTTATATAAGAACTGTCTTTTCTTATAGCAGAATCAGATTCTCCGGAATAAATTACGTTGATTTAACCAGTCGTTTATATTTATATATATATATTTTTATGTAAAAGGTGTCCCATTAAACTTTATCAAACGGAATATTTCAAAAACTACGCATTGGAATAAAAAATGTTTCAGATGAAATATATTCAGTTTAAAAGGAGAAATTCAATTTTGATTCAATGATGATCCCGTCTATCACCCCCTGACGGCAAAAATGAAAATAACTTACAAATTTAAAACATGAACACCCTACGACAGAATCAGATTTTCCGGGAAAAATTACATTGATTGGATCTACATTTTTTATGTTTTATGAATCTTAAATTGGTAAGTTGTTTTCATTTCCGCCATCGAGAAAAATCTCGTTAATTTTCTAAATTTTTCATTCTTTTGAGATATACCGGGTGTCCCTGAAAAATGGCTCACCCCATATTTTTTTTATTATTATTGATATAAGACAACCGGGTGTCCCTGAAAAGTGGCTCAGCCCATATTTTTTTATTATTATTGATATAAGACGAGGAGAAATTCAATTTTGATTCAATGATGATCCCGTCTATCACCCCCTGACGGCAAAAATGAAAATAACTTACAAATTTAAAACATGAACTCCCTACGACAGAATCAGATTTTCCGGGAAAAATTACATTGATTGAATCAACAGTTTTTATGTTTTATGAATCTTAAATTGGTAAGTTGTTTTATTTCCGCCAACGAGAAAAATCTCGTTAAATTTTCAAAATTTTTCATTCTTTTGAGATATACCGGGTGTCCCTGAAAAGTGGCTCACCCCATATTTTTCTTTATTATTATTGATATAAGAAAGCCATTTGTAATGCATAATTAGGCCAGTAAAACGGATTAATACCAGATGTGAGTACTAATTTCGCTATTTTTATAAATCTGATATCTTTTTTTGTTCAGGTGGGTAGCCTGCATCATCACACATACCTTTTACTTGAAAAAGATTTCACTATCGCTCATAATTTTTAAGGAAAAAATTAGTGTTATTTTTTAACGTTTTACAACCTTCGGAAAATGTATTACAACTTTTGACGCATAGTAGCGAGATTAAGAGTATAAAATACGCTATGTTCCTCTTGATTTGCTATTTCACAAGCATTGACGATACTGCTATGCTTTAATTAATGGTTCTTTTTAAATAATTGTGTAAACTAAAAGTGGTATCGAATTAATTCTAAAAGGAAAACGCAAACAAACAATTAAAATTAATTCAATTATTTTTGATCTTTTTATGTTATCCTAATTAAGCTACACTACTTGAGTGTAACGTTATGATAAATTGGCAGCAATTGTTTTTCCATAACTACCTGGCCAGGTGTTAATTAAGATAAAGTAAACAATCTAAATCATAACGTATAATGAACACAGTACATTGTAAGTTACTATCAGCTACAGAACATTTAGTGTAGAAGAACAAAAAATAAAGAAAAAG
This sequence comes from Onthophagus sagittarius, assembly GCA_036711965.1. Lineage (NCBI taxonomy): Eukaryota > Metazoa > Arthropoda > Insecta > Coleoptera > Scarabaeidae > Onthophagus > Onthophagus sagittarius. Next base: position 56,525,488 of record JASERS010000002.1, on the reverse strand, counting down.
AATAAAAAATTAAAAATTATTAAATTTAATTTAATTATTTGTTTGCATTTTTCTTTGAAAGCTAATTTAATACAACTGTTTATTTACACCACTATTAAATTATACTATTAAATTAGTTAATCATTGAATAAAGCATCACAGTAATAACTGCACTAGAAACAGCAAATCAAAGGGAACATAACGTAGTTTATACTATTATCCTAGCTAGTATGCGTCAAAAGTTAAAACACATTTTCCGAAAGTAGTAAAACGTCAAAAAATAACGAAACTATGTTTTTCGAAAATTTTTTCAAATAAAAGTTATGCAAAATTATGTTGCCCTATCTGAAGAAAAAAAATAGAATTTAAAAATAGTGAAATTAATACTTACTTCCGGAAGTTCAAAAACAACAATTTCATATTGTAATAATCCTTTTTAATAGCCTAATTATGCATTCCAAATTGTTTTCTGATATCATTAATAATTTAAATAATAAAGGTGAGCCAATTTTGAGGGACACCCGGTATAACAAGTATTATTGTTTGAGTGACAATAGCCGTGCTTAACCACATGAAGTAATTATTGAATATGTTTTATTAAGGACCGGTTGTACAATATATCGATAACTCTGTCTGATAACTATCCGGCCGATGAACTTATCGGGAGATAAAGATATTCGGTGTTGTACAAATTGTTTTTGTCAGGAGGATTGCTATCGGCTAAATTTAAAGTGGTTAGCAGCATTTTCCCCTATATTTATTAATTCGTGTAGGAGATTTGGTAACACTAAAGACAACAAATTGCCAACTAAATTGAATGCAACCAATTTTTTTGACGAGTTCATTTAATAAAGAAGTGTTAAGTATCTATTTAGACGAATTGTGGATTGGTTGGAAATTTTCACAAATGTAATATAATCTATTTGACATTAATATATTATACATTAGCTCTTGTGTATAGTTACTAGCACCTTAAATTTTTCCGCCTTGTATAATTTTTTAAATAGAAAAAAATTTGTATCTTGGGTTTTTGTCATAAAGAAAACCGTGCTAATAAGATATCTGGCGGATAACTGTCTTATCGACACCTCTTGGCATCCGATAAATTATCCTGCCGATAATCTCTTCGACGAAATATTCTTACATTGTAATAGAGTACAAACTAACTTATCGACCAGATAACGCTATCAGGAAGTTTATCGGAAAATTAAAATGAAAATTAAAGATAATTTTTCTCGAAAATTTTCTTATGTTGAAACCTGAAACCTGAGAAAAAAATTGAAACCGACACCAAAAAGTTGCAAAGAGAGGCTTTAGACCCCTTAGACCCTTTATAAAAATCCCTTGCATGGATTTTTCCATAAATCGTTTATAATAATTTTATCGCCTACTTCGCTACTTTGTTTACAGTAACGAAATAGTTTATGTTTACGAAGTATATTTGTATGTTCGATAGATTAACATGTCAGATACAGTTTCGTGAAATTTATATTTGTTAGCTTTATATTTGTCACTTGCTCAATAAATAACTTCCATTTATTAGTGCATATTTGAAAGAATCATTTTGAAAAATCTTACATACACCACACCACAACATATCTTGATGAAAATTTATATTTTGTCAACTTTGAAGCCTCATATCTTAGCCATTCCTTGATTTAGCCCAAAAATGTTTACACATCTCATCGTTTTTACTCTATTTAATGCCTCTGATTAAAATTATACCATGACAAAATTATTCTTCGTATTAAAAATTATATTAAAACAAAGTAATTAAAATAATGTGAATTTTTTGTTCCTTTTTAACCCGAGTTAAATCAAATTCGTGTAGAAGAGAATTAAGGGTTTATAAACTAAAAATCTTGGGTAATACTAACAGAAACCTTGAAAATTTGACTTCATTAACAAATATAAGAAAAAAATACATTATTTAAACTTACCTTAGATATTAACCTTCTTGATTAAAAATACGGTGTATCCCGAACTTAAACACAACCAGACTGATTATGAGCATCAACTTTCTCTCCTTTTATATTTTTTTACATCGTGGCACAGGGGTCATTTTCAATATGTGTGTAATTTTTAGGAACGCCCTAATCATAAAGCTAAAAATGATAGGGGTGCAAAAAATAAGAAACTTAATAAAAATGATACCCTAAAACGAAAAGGGTACAAATAAAATATCTCTTTCATCCCTATTAATTTAATTTATTTCAATTTCAATTTTATTTAAACAATTTAAATTTTTTAAAATACTTTTGAATCTCTTCTTTCGGGTAGGGTTTAGTCACCAAACACGTTGGGATATTTTCAGGCTGTTCAATCCATAGTTTATGTTTCACCCCGTTCTCATCCAATGTTTCCTTCAATTTAACGATAGCTTCCTTATCGTTAGCTTCTAAAACCACTTTATGCATCGAATCCAAATTCTTTAAATATTCTTTAGTATGTTCATCGTCGTAATATAAATGCATGGCCGCTGTTGCTGCATGGCAGGATTGCGCTATTAAAGCCCCTAAAGGCCAATTTAATTCTTTTAAAAGATCTTTGCGAAGTACGACGTATTGAATTATAGTTGATGCCATTTTATCTAAAAGAATAAATTTGAATTAAAGTTTTATAAGGGGGAAAAGTCAAGTTTTAAGTGGTGCCATCTTTTCACCAATTATTAAAGTAAAAATAATTAAAACAAATTAAAATTAAATGAATAAACCTAAATTATTTATTGTATATTTAAATAAAACCCATAAATGTTTTAATAAGTTTTTAATTAAATATGAATAATTTGAATAAAGGATCCTAGTGGCGGCATCTATTAAGAGTTTAAGAAAAATAAAAAGTGATAACCTCAAAAGTAAAAATGTTTATTAAAAAATAATGAAATTCGAAACAACGTTGTAAATTGTGTATAATGATTATAAATTAAAAAGATATTTTGAGATACTTAGTGAATTTTTATGTGATTAAAGTTAAAGTGTTTACCTTACTCCGTAACTCGCCTGGTTGATATTTACAACATAACCTCAATCTGTAAAGAACACTTTCTTTCGAAGTCGATTAATTTAAAATAATTATTGATTATATTTACTGTTTAAAACAATAAAAATCACGATCTTAATTAATTTTGTGCTATTTTAAAGATCCTATTGTTAGTAATTTTTATTATTGATTATATAGCGCCATCTCTTGACTTTTTAATTAAACCTTATTTTTAACAGTTCGGTACACGCACCGGACTCCCACTCCGGATTCTGCACCCTCTATTGTTTAACAGAAAAGGCAACTTTTTTACCGACATAATTATGTCATTTTTGTGTCAAAAATTTCTTAAAAATTCTACATTTCTTAAAAATGTGCAGCGTATTCAACGCGGGCATTTATTTGCCTATCGCAAATTTTATGATAATAAAAAATTTTTTTAAATTATTGTCTTAAAAAGAATAATAAATAATTAAAGTCCCTAGATTTATAAAGTACCGCGGCTTCCAGAAGACTGTTGCTGCTTCTAGAGGATTTAAAATACTTCCAGACGACTTACAATGCTTTTAGATAACTTGATATAGCATCTAGAAAACTTAAAATGTTTCCAGAACACTTGATGTTGTTACCTCTAGATGATTTGATACTGTCTTAAGAAAACTTTATATTGCTTTCAGAAGACTTGAATTTCTAGACTGATATTTCTAGAAGACTTAAAATGATGAATTTACAGATGTCTTACAATGCATCCAGACGACTTACAATGCTTACAGATGACTTACAACGCTTTTGGAAGCCTTGATATTGCATCTAGAGGACTTGAAGTGTGTCCAGACGACCTACAATGCTTCCAAAGTACTTTATGTCGCTGTTAGAAGACTTAAGATGCTTCCAGAAGACTTGATATTGTATCTAAGAAACTTGATATGGTTTCCAGAATACTTGGAATGTTTCCAGAAGACTGATACTGCTTCTAGAAGACTTAAAATATTTCCACATGACTTACAATACTTCCAGACGACTTACAATGTTTCCAGAAGACCTTATACTTACTTTTAGAATACTTCAAAATTACTTGAAGTGCTTCCAAAAGACTGGATACTACTTTCAGAAGACTTGATACTGCTTCTAGATGTTTTAAAATGCTTCCTAAAGTTTTGATACTGCCCCTATAAGACTTTATATTGCTTCTAGACGATTACAAATGCTTTCAGAAGACTTGAGAAGTTTCCAAAAGACTTGATACTGCTTCTAGAAGATTTTAATAATTAAGAATCGATACTGCTTCTAGATATTTTAAAATGCTTTCAAAAGATTAGATATAGCCCCTGTAAGACTTTATACTATTTCTGGAAGATTTGAAATGCTTTCAGAAGACTCGAGAAGATTCGAGAAGACTTGATACTGCTTCTAGATGTTTTAAAATGCTTCCTAAAGGCTTGATACTGTCCCTGTAAGACTTTATACTGCTTCCAGAAGATTTCAAATGCTTTCAGAAGACTTGAGAAGTTTCCAAAAGACTTGATACTGTTTCTAGAATATTTTAATAATGAAGACATGATACTGCTTCTAGATATTTTAAAATGCTTCCAAAAGATGAGATATAGCCCATGTAAGACTTTATACTGTTTCTGGATGATTTGAAATGCTTTCAGTAGACTCGAGAAGATTCCAGAAGACTTGATACTACTTCTAGAAGATTTAAAATGGTTACAAAAGTCTCGATATTGGCTCAGGTAGGCTTAATATTGGTTCTAGAAGATCTAAATTGCTTCCAAAACATTTGGAATGCTAACAAAAGATTTGATATTGCTGTCAGAATACTTGACATTGCGTCTATAAGGCTTGAAATGCTTCCAGAAAATTAATTTATTTGGTGCCAATCGTATTTTCATTGCAAATCTTTCTTAATGCTCCCAGACTTTTAAACGATAAATCTTCTTTCATGAAATCCCGGCATGAACCCGGAATATACTGGGACTGGACTGAAACTGAAATGTACAAGTATCTTAAAATTGAGATACCATTCCTAAGATGACTAATTGTTTAATTGTTAAGATTTCAAGACATTAAAGATGGTATTTGCACCTCCTAGCGGTCATCTCAGAATGCTGTCAAATAATTTCCAGTATTTTCTCTTAGCCACGATTTTATGATTAATAAAATCTTTTCCTGCAAGTTTAACTATCGTCTTACAGAGTCTTTTAGCAATTTGCAACCGCTGGTTCGGCGGACCGCAACCATTCAAGTTAACATTTTTTTTAATATATCATCCGTTCTTGTCTACGAAAAAAGGACTTACTTTCGAAAATAAGTTTTGGTGGAAACAGCTAATAAAGGTAAATAGGTCATTTCGTCAGTTTCTAGTTAGTTAATCCCTTTTTTCTGTATTTGCCGATGTTGAAGGACGTCAAAGTATTATTTCACATCAGAATGTTGTCGTTGTTAATGGCGTTAGTTGCTAGTTTCAGATTTCTAAATATATAATACTGTAGAAGTGAGTTTGTAAATATAATTATATTGGACTCTTTTATTACTGATTGCGTAAGTGAGGAATAATCTTGGAATTGAATGAGAACACAGGCTGAGTAACTCATCTCCACAAAGCTCGAAATCAAGTAGAGGATTATCAAAATTTGTGTGGAAATACAGGTGGCTCAAACGGTTCGTCGTTTTAACTACACTGAGGTCACTCTGGAAGTGCTGCCAATGAAACGGCAGATGAGCTAGTGCTAAAGCGTTTTTAGGGCCAGAACCAGCAATTTGTGTAAGATTTACGATGCCCAAATAGAGGATTCGAAAAATTCTGCAGCTAACTGATTTATCTTTAGATCGTCAGTGGTTCATCTAACAATCTTCGTAGCTTCATAAGCGCCGGTTTTTGAAAATAAGTATGACTGTCTCAAAACAAAAGTGACATGATAAACGTCCATGTATCTGGCGCATATGGTTAATTTGCAATAGAAATGCCTTATATCAACAGTGCTTACACCTTCACAAGCAATATTTGGTCTATAATTGAAATTTTTTGAACTTTTGAAATGAACATTTTGTATCCTAGCAGTATTTGGTATTTTGGAAGCAAAATCAAATTGTATTAACAATTTCGTGCCTTTTGCAATAAAAATGTCTTCTTTAAGACTTTGCATTTTCAAACATTTTTTTGCCAGTAGTTTTACAAACGGTATCAAGTCTTTTGGAATCATTTAAAATCTTCTAGAAATAGTATCAAGTCTTTCAGCTGCAGTATAAAATCTTGTGGAAGCAGTTCAAGCCTTCTGAAAGCTATGTTAAGGCTTCTAGAAGCATTATCAAGTGCTTCTATTCTTCCAGAGGTAGTATCAACATTTTTGAAAGCAGTTCAAGGCTCTTGGTAGCTTATCAAGTTTGTTTTAAGCAGTATAAGCCACCGAAGAAACGAAAGGTGAACTTTAATAATGTTCTAGCAAAACGTTTTTCTCACACATAAACTCCCTATTCGTACACTTGGTCACTGACATGCTGTCAAATCACCATTTTGGCTCGAATCGTTTGAATACATAGATATCATGAACCGCGGTACTTTAGTAATCTAGGGAGTTTAATACAAATTACTCATCAGCGCCATCTCTTATTTGGCAAAGAAACCCGGACTCTCAGTCCGGTGCGAGCACTCACGTCAAAAAAAAAATGCGCGTGTACTGGAGGGTTAAGCCACAGAATAACCAGAAAGGACAAAGAGGCTCTCCCGCCAAAACTCATTTTTATGCGCATGTGCTGGTCCGCCATATCGTTGGAGTTTATTTACATCCCCGTTACCACGTACGTTTGTTGAAATTATTTGATTGCGAAAGTTTTTCTTCTAGTTATACCATAGTTATTTAGTATATTATTCTATTTTTTCTAATATTTTAAAGTAGTATTGGTTTTTTTATCTTTTAGCGTAGTTTATTTTTCAATTTTTTAATAATAGTTTTTTAGTAGTTACTATTTTAATTAATTCATTAAGCTAATTTATCAGATTAAGATTATTTTATACCATAACGTTTCACAATCGGAATATGAAAAAAGCGCCCAGTGCAAAATTTTAAATTGTAAATAATTTATAAAATAAAAATTTTTTATATTTTTAATTAACAATATACTGTACTAAATGAATTTTATATAATGTATTCAATTTTCATAACAATAACCATAATTATATCTTCAATAGAATTTAGTAAAAGTAAATTTCAAAATCACTTAGTGGACACTCTCCTACAATCGAGGAGTACTTTACGTTTAAAATTGGCGCCTACACGCCAACGCTATGGCCGAAGGTCAAACAAAATAGCTGGTGAAACATCAAAGGCACCGCCGGTTTTGTCCTTTCTGGTTATTCTGTGGTTAAGCTATGAATTTGTTATTTTATAGGTTAGATTGGAAGTATAGAGATAGGCAACATGCATATCAGAAACCTAACCTTAATAGCCCCATCTATTGAAATAGTCTCCAACTAATTTTCTAGTGGCGGGATAATTGAAATACTATGATTCATTTAATATTAATATTATTATACAGAAAGTAATTTTTAAAGCTTTTTGCCACTAATAAAACATAAATAAATGACTTGTTTATGTTTTGTCGATCGTGAAAGCTAAAAAAATTATTCCTTTTTGGCTTAAACATAATTCAAATTTCTTCTCTTAAAATGCTAATACATAACAAGAATTAATTAATAATATAAGTAAAACACAAGAATAAATTAATTTCAACAATCATTTCCTTTATATGAATATCTTTATTATTTAAGATTCTATTTCAGCCTACTGTACAATTATGCGCACATAAGATACAAAACTGTTCAACAATTTTTTTTCACTTCTTCAATATGAGGACATAATATTGTGAAATTAAATAACATTGTCCGATTTAAAATGTTCAATAAATTAAAAAAAAACAATTTTTTTTATTTTTTGCTATGTCCGGTATTATTAATTTACAGTGCACTCCGCTTTATTGGTACACCGGTTAATAGAGACAACCGCTTAATCGGGACAAAACTTAAAAGACCGCAACTTTTCATATGTAATTTTACTCCGGTTATTGGGGACAATCCACCGGTTAACCCTACATCTGTCGGATGTGGTCTACGAGTCCACGACAAAATGATTATGTGAAATATTTTTTAAATTATTTTGGTCAAAACTTCTACGGTCACAGTACCTTTCAAGAATCTGAATATCAACTGTTTTCGCTATAAAAAACTGTTCTTCAAAATTCCAAATAGTCGCTACATAATATTTAGTCCTGACAGACCCTTCCCGATCAAATGTGTAACAATATTCGCAGATGTAATCTGTAAGAATCGTATTCCAGTGGGAACTGTATGCGTTCTTTTTGTGTTTGTAGGGGTATTACCGAGTTATAAAACTATACCTCGGAGTGATCGCAATATAGTTCGGTAGTTCCCTTAATAATTACTATATACTGTGAGCGTCAAAAGAAAGTAAACACTAGCTGTTTACTTCTAAAAACCCTTTTTACTACGATTCTGTTAACTTACAATAAAAATTTATATACCAAAATTTACGACTTTATTTGTGAGCAATCTTATTGTAAAAAATAGTTAAGCAAAAAACCCCACAAATATGGTAAATCCCCTTTAGAGTAAAGATACCCCGATTTTTACGCGTCAAAAGAAAGTAAACAGCCGGTCCGGTTGTTGTAAATTCATTTTAGATTTAGGGGAAGTACCACACTTTTCGTATAAATACTTATAAACCCATCCTAGGACAACTTTAGAACATTTTAGAAGAAACAGCAAGTGGTTGAACGTCGAAATTAATTATAAATACCAAAAATCATCATGGGAAAACAAACAAGTATAGAAACGCGTAAAATTATATTAAGTTTAAATAAAAAAGGTTAATCCTTACGCGAAATAGCTAAAATAATGGGACGAAATCACTGCACAATAAAAAAAAATTTGGATAAATACGCAAAACATCATACTGTAGCCGATTTACAACGCGTTGGACGACCAACCTGCGCCTTACAGAAGCACAGGCTAGAGCAGTGGTAAGAGAAGTGAAGAATAATCCATGTTCAAGTGCGGTTAAAATAGCAAACGACATATCGCAGATAGCAAACACAACCATAAGTTCCAGTACCATACGAAGAACACTCCATAGAAGTGGCCTGCACGGAAGAACACCCCCTAAAAAGCCTTACATATCGAAAATAAATAAACAGAAACGTCTTGATTTCGCAAAAAAATATCAGAACGAAGCTCCAGATTTTTGGAAAAATATATTATTTAGTGATGAAAGTAAATTTGAAATTTTTGGTAAAAGAAAACTACCAAAGATATGGCGGCCAAAAAATGAGGCCTTCAAAGAGAAATTTGTTACCAATACCATCAAATACGGTGGAGGCTCGGTTATGGTCTGGAGCTGTATGGCGGCGTCAGGGGTCAGTAATCTAGTTTTTATTGAATCAACAATGAATAAAATGAACTATTTAACCATTTTAAAGAACAATATTTCCCCGAGTATTAATGAATTGGGCTTATCAGAGAACTGGATCTTCCAACAGGATAACGATCCAAAGCACACTTCCAAAATTGTGAAGGAATGGATGCTATACCGAGTCCCTAAAACCCTTGATCATCCACCGCAGTCCCCAGACCTTAATCCTATAGAACATCTGTGGGATCACCTTGACAGGAAGATCAGCGAAAGGACAATTTCAAATAAAGACGACCTTAAAAAAGCTTTAACTGAAGAATGGATGAAAATCCCTCAAAATATTACAAAAACTTGGTGGAATCCATGCCAAGGAGATTAAGGGAGGTGTTGAAGGCCAAATTAGCTCAAACCAAGTATTAAAAGTTAATATTATATTTATTTTTGTACTTAATACCTATTAGTTCCGAATTCTGTTTACTTTCTTTTGACGCGTAAATTCGGTAGATATTTACAATAATCTGAATTATTACGGGTAATGATTTGTTTTTTTTTCATGTTTCTATTGATTTAAATATAGTATAGATGAGTTGTGAAGACTGCAATAAAACTTTTTGATTTTCGTTATTAACTGCATTTTTATTAACCTTTTAACAGAAAAACAACAGCTGTTTACTTTTTTTTGACGCTCACAGTATACGGTTACCGTATCGTTGACACGCCAGTTTACTATTGAACCCCATTTTAAGGCGTTGTGTTATGTGTTATTTATTTTACAAATATAGAGAATAGAAAAGTGCATAAAAATTATTTATAACTAATATCAAATATCTAGTTAGCAATCTACAAATAGCATACTTACAAATAGGTAAGTAGTATCACACAATTTTCTGATATGATTTGATAAAATAATAAATGATTTATTATTTGATAGCATTGTGATATGGATCCTTATGAAAAGGAGAGAGAAAGATTACAGAAACTGTATGAAGAAGTTAGCACGGGCAGTGAAATACAAGAGTCTGACGATAGTTCGATATCAGATCCAGATTTTGTAAGTATCAGTGATCATGATACAGAAACCGAGCAGGAAAACATACATGTTTGGTACATTCCAAGTAAACCAAACAAATACGGATTGAAAGTCTTCGCCGTTGTTGATGCCAAAACATTTTTCACTTCACACAGAAATTTACGCTGGTGTTCAACCCAATGGTCCATATAAAACTGACAACTCTACCGCTGCAGTAACTGAAAGAATGTGTTCACATTTATTAGGATCAGGAAGAAATGTTACAATAGATCGTTGGTTCACGGAATATTCATTTGTAAAGAAACTGCTAAGAGAGTACCGCCTTACTGTGGTTGGTACAATTAGAGCCAATAGAAGAGAACTACCTCTTGAAATAACACAAGTTAAAAACAGGAAATTATATTCTTCGTTATTCGCATTTAGTAATGATATGACTGCAGTTTCATATATACCCAAAAAAGGAAAGAATGTGATTGTAGTTTCAACAATGCACCGAGACGATCATATCCATGAAGCTACCGGTGATCGGAAAAAGCCCGAAATAATTACTTTCTATAATAGCACAAAAAGTGGAGTAGATGTTGTTGATCGAATGATCACATCATACAATGTTGTAAGAAACACAAAGCGTTGGCCAGTGGTAATTTTCTATAACCTCCTCAATATAGCAGCAATTAACACTTTTGATATCTACAAAGGCAACATACCAGATGGTGAATTTGCTAAAACTCGCAGACTGTTTCAAAAAAATCTTGGTATGGAGTTAGTGAAAAATAACATGCAAAGAAGAGCCGTTGATAAGCACTTGACCAAAAGTATGCGTACTGCTGCCTTGAGGCTCTCAGGTATTGAAGAGGAGATTATTCCAGAGCCACAACCAGGGAAAATTGGCCCTGTATTAGGCTATTATATAGTACAAGCATCATATAAAACATATTTATGAGAAATTAGCACTGGAGGACACGTTGGCGTTCTTTAGAGTTTTTTCTATTTTGCTCCACAGACCACACCCGATCGAAAGTGTTAAGAAAGCGCGCCCGACAGACGGAGGGTTAAAGTGAGACTCGAACTCAAATAATTAATTCCAATTCAAAATCATTTAAACATTTTTAAGTTTTATCAATTTTGTTTAACATAATTTTATTTTTAATTTGTTTTTATTTCGGTTGGCGATGAATTTTCGCGTGACGCATCAAGTCGGCCAGTTTCGAGTTTTTTGGTGGACGAACAGGTATAAAGAGGGAGATTGACAAGAAATGTTCCTCTTTGATTTTTGATGTCACTCGAGTAAACATGTATTACGCTCCGAAAACGTTCAACCATTAGAAATATGTTCAACCCCGATTTAATTTTTCACTTATCATAAAACTGCTCAACATCGAAGGTAATTCAATTTTTTTTTTTAATTTTTACACGAACCTCACGCATTTCCTTTTAATTACTTCAGACTGACGTGCGTGGAGATGAAATGATTTGTTAAAGAAGAAGAGAGAAGAGGAATTTTTACTTTCATCAATTTTGTTTATTATAATTTTATTTTTAATTTGTTTTTATTTCGGTTGGCGATGAATTTTCGCGTGACGCATCAAGTCGGCCAGTTTCGAGTTTTTTGGTGGACGAACAGGTATAAAGAGGGAGATTGACAAGAAATGTTCATCCTTGATTTTTGATGTTACTTGAGTAAACATGTATTACGCTCCGAAAACGTTCAACCATTAGAAATACGTTCAACCCCGATTTAATTTTTCACTTATCATAAAACTGCTCAACATCGAAGGTAATTCAATTTTTTTTTAAATTCTTACACGAACCTCACGCATTTCCTTTTAATTGCTTCAGACTGACGTGCGTGGAGATGAAATGATTTATTAAAGAAGAAGAGAGAAGAGGAATTTTTACTTTCATCAATTTTGTTTATTATAATTTTATTTTTAATTTGTTTTTATTTCGGTTGGCAATGAATTTTCACGTGACATATCAAGTCGGCCGGTTTCGAGTTTTTTGGTAAACGAACAGGTATAAATCGACAAGAAATTTTCCTCTTTAATTTTTGATCTTCCTCGAGTAAACACGTGTTACATTCCGAAGACGTTCAACCATTAGAAATACGTTCAACGCCGATTTAATTTTCATTTCATTTATCAGAAGGCCGTTCAACATTGAAGGTAATTTATTTCTTTTTAATTTTTATACGAATCTCATGCATTTCCTTTTAATTGTTTCAGGTTGACGTGAGTGGGGATGAAATAATTTACTAAACAAGAAGGGGGAAGAGGAGTCGGCCGGTTACGAGTTTTTTGATGGACGAGCAGGTATAAATCGACAAGAAATTTTCCTCTTTGATTTTTGATCTTTCTGCAGTAAACATGTGTTACGTTCCGAAGACGTTCAATCATTGGAAATACGTTTAACCCCCATTTAATTTTCATTTCATTTATCATGAAACCGTTCAACATCGACGGTAATTTAACTTTTTTTTTGAATTTTTACACAAGTCTCACGTATTTTCTTTTTTTAATTGTTTCAGGTTGACGTGAGTGGAAATGAAATAAAGTATTAAAGGAGAAAAAGGATCAAAGAGCAGCAAAATAGTTCAATTGGACATCAACGTCTATCGTTAGCGGGCTAAATAACATGTAAGTGTTATATGTATTTTCATTAATCACGTTTGTTATCTAAAGGTGCCCAAGGTCTCACGTTTCATTGTAGAGTCACGTCGTGAGTGCGCGTGATCGTGACTAATTTTGATCGTGACTTGATTTTCCCACAAATAATATAATTAATAAAACCTATAAGTTTTCTATCGACATTATGAAAATTTGTTTTTAAAAAACTTTACTCTCATTGAAGCAATAATTGAAAACGTAGGAGTAGTTTTTGGAATTAATCGTAAGTTGGGTTGGTGAGACAACTAGAGGTGAAAATAATCAAATTCTTATGTAGAAGATACGTTACTCTGTTATTTGAAATATAAAATTCAATTTCGAAAAATTTTCTAAGAGAAGTGTATCTTCAAGTGTCAATTCCATTGGTAAATGGCGTTAGATAAAAGCCTTTTGTTCAATCTTATCTTCGAAATTGTCAGTTTCTAGCGTAGATACGAGAGATGAAACTTATTATTTGCACTAATTCTGATGACAATCATAGGAACGATTCTAATGATCTAATTTTTATCAACTACTATCGGTTAAATACAAAAATTTTCAAGGAACAACTCATTGTTTAAACAGAAAGTTAAAATTAAGTATTTCACTTGTATAATTTATTAATTTTATGCATAATGATGATAATTAACAGTTGGTTGTTTATCAATCAATTGAGAGCATCACAATATCAAAAAGTGTCACAATTTAACAAAACTGGTTGCTTATCATTCAATTAAGAGCACGACAATGTCTATATTCTGTATTTGCGGGAAGGCAGGCTTTTATTACGTTGACCTTTGCAGATCCCTTGTACTTACTTCCTTCTTTGGCCAACTCTAGGGTCCTTTCGGCCATTTTACCCTGGAGAGAAAGGCTAGAATCTGTTGATATCTTCAAAAATGGAAAATCTTAATGCTTGGAGAGCTTCCTCCTCATCACATCGTCTGCAGATGTCGGTGTCATTTATTCCCATATTCCGTAGGGTGCCTCTGTAGATACCAATGTCCAGTGATTAAACCTATTATCAAATGTAGGTTCTTCCTGGATAGCTCCATAAATAAATCTGTTAATTTGGTATATCAGATATTAACTTGGCGATATCCTGGTGTCTTGTCCCAGTAATTTAGAAACATATTGAAACTCTATTAAAAACTATTTTTGGGGCGATGAATGGTTCTGATGATCCAGGAGGTGCACCTACAGCTTTCCTCGCTAATTTGTCCGCCATGTTATGAAGTTTATTTGCAGAATGACCCTTTGATCAGAAAATCATGATCTCGTTACGAGCGGCCGCCTCAACAAAATTGTTATGGCAGTCTTCAAGCAACGAGGAATTAGAATATATCATATTTTTTCTCTCACAATTTTTATTGGAAATTTGTTCAGCCGCCAGAAAAATGGCCAACATTTCCTATATGGTCCTTGTTTATAAATTTACGTACATACATTTTATTTCATATGGTCGTTCGAAGTTAAGACGTGTTGGAATCGTATCTATTCTGCCATTTAAGAGCAGTTGTTTATTACATGTCTCATCCTTTACCTGGCTAGTAAATTTTCTACATTTATAAAGCCATTTATCATTAACCACTCGTAGCCCGATCATTGTTGCTATCACCACCTCCTCAACGTGATAATTGAGAGGAGGCAGGCATAGTACATTCTCTCTTATCTTACTTTCAATGTGCAGTCTCTATGTCAGCATTTTATCTAGGGTTAACCCCAAATACTTCACTTCATTGGAAAAGTGCAAAGAAAATTTGCAAAGCCAGGGCGCTCTACAAGTACCCAGCCTTTTTTTCCTTATGAAGAGCACCATCTTTGTCTTATTTTGTCTCGACACCAACGTACAATTATTCTCAATCCAGCCTGAATTCGGTCACGTAGACGTTATCCTACTTCTTGTGGGCCAGAATGGCTAGATCGATAGCATAACCGTAGACATGTCAACAATCAATATTATTTTATTGTTCTTACTGTTATTGTCATCAATTATAGTATGTATGGCCCTCTTTGAGAGTATATTTAGAATCCAGCCCGCTATTGCAGGCTGAACTTCTTTGTCTCTGAGGGCTTTATTGATTATATGAAACGCTGTCCTGTCAAAAGCTCCTTCGATATCTATAAAAACTCCGAGAGTGGACTCTTTGTAGTCAAAAGATCTATCGATAGCTCCTACAATTTCTTGTAGGGCCATTTCTTTTAATTTTTCCGGAGTGTATGAATGGTAGTTTGAGTGCAGAGGAAACCTTTCCAGTGTCGTTTCCCTTTAACTTTCGCGTAGCCCGCAAGTGCCTTCCCGATGAACGAGGAAAGACTGATTAGGTTTTATGATCTTGTTTCAGTGTAATCCTTTCCTTCCAGATTTGGGGATGAAGATTACCTTTACTCCTCCCTAGGTGAAGGGAAAATAGCGGAATGCTAAGCAACCTCTATATATATATTTAACAGATGCGGTACTAAATTCACCACAAATTATTGATGTAGCGCAGGTAGTATGACCCAATCAACTTTGGTTTCAGTCACCACAAGATTAATTCCCCCATTTGATTCCATACAGGTCCCATACAGCCTGAAAAATGGGAGGTCATTAGTAATCGCATACTTTCTATAGGATTAGCGGTGTAATTGCCGTCATAACATTCTGTGAGTCCTCGCAGTAGATCTTTTCCTTTGTCTTAGCGTTTTTTTATAATTGAACCGAAGCAGTTAATAAACTTCGCAGTCCCCTCCTTTTCTTGATTATTTTGCTTGGTTAAATATTTTTACTACCTCCTATTTAAGGTGTACGAGAGTTTAATATTCCATCACGAATTGATGTAGCAATGGTCTGCTTTGGATCTCTCTATATATTGATTTTTGCCTTAATTTAACCAATTTCATAAATTATTCATCTATGATCCGAAAGGGACGGTTCATTGGATACGGACAAAATATCAATATTTTTCGAGATTTTCGCCAATGTAATGTCACTTTGGCCGCGTGAAATAATAAAAAAGTCGCACCCAATTATGAGACTCCAACCCCCCTCTCGTTTTTTCTATTAGACGCTGTAAATCCTCAGTTAGAAGAAATTATTATTATTACTATGCTCCTTGGTACGAAGATCGTCGTTTTTAGTCGATCATTTGATGGTTTGCTAAAAATAAATCCATTTAAATTGCTAAATCCAGTTACCTTAAATATTACGATCCATGGTTCTTGGCTGTATGAAAAAGTTAACTTTTAATAACAGGTTTCGATTAAATGTATTAAGATAATAAAGAATTTGTTTTTAAATCTTCCAGTATGTCCCAGTTGGAACCAGATGAAACGTGGACACACCATCCATAAATTCGCGTGGGATAGATTAGTGGTAAATTAATATTAACATAATTTAACATTAAAATATCTTTTATTTTTTTTATATGGAGTCCATCCACATATCAACTTACACGTGGTAAATAATCATGGTGGTAGACGCTCGTGAGTATTAACCACGAAAACCTTGTCGTTATTGAAAATTAACGCCTTCCAGCAGTGGGTATATTCACATGTTGGTTATTTATTCACAAATTTTTTGATCCCTTCCATATCTTAATTGTTTGTCTAACTATACCTATCTTATACTTTGATATAGGCCCCCCCCACTGATAGAATGAGAGTCGTTCGGCTTCAAACTCAAAACGGTCTTTAATTTTTGATTTCGTGTAAAAGTACCTTTTATTACGGTCGTAGAAAGCTTATTTTTAAGTTTCGTCTTCATAATATTAATAGTTAAAAACAAACGTTCTTCCGTAGACACAAAAGTGTTTTTGTTAAATTAGATAACGGTGGAAATGTTGTTGATCCATCGATTTTTCTAATCTCCGTCCAAATTCAAATTGGTGTTGCGAAGAGTTTCCAATTCCCTATCCAATTTCGTTATATTTTCCGGGGAAATACTTTGTCATCAAAAGGAAATCTGCGTCTGATTTGGGTAGCTGCCTCAATGTAAAACTCTATATATTTTCTATAAAAATTTATTAGTTTATCGTTACCCAACTCTTTACCATCTTTTTTTTAACCGAATCAAATTTAGTATCATTCCGTCTAAATATGTTTCAAATAACGGTAAATGGGTCCTAACGTTTCCGTCAATACTTAATAATTTCTGTTCTTTGGCAGTTGAAATATCTTTGGCATTGTTTTTCTCTTTTTCTGTTAATTCCAAATAAATTGGTTGTATAAAACAGTATAAATTTGATTATATAGTAAGTACTATTTCAGTTTCTCTGCGTGCATTTCTTTCTTTAAATCAATGAATATAGGTAACGCAAATCGTAAAAACTCCAAGTATAATTCAGTTGTCGATTTCAGGGCATGAATATGTCCTTTAAATAAGTAACTATCGAGTTATTGCCTCCAAACATTACATTGGCGCCATCAAACGCAAACCCTAACATATTTTTCTTGTACGAGATTTGTTTCTTAATAAAATATTCGACAGTTTTATTATATAAAAGTCTATAACTGGTATTAACGTTAGAAATTTATCTTGTACTTCATAATTTGGATTGACTAATCTCGCGATCAAAGCTAAATGATGATCGACTTAAAAATGCTCTCATCTACCAACAATGAAAAATGGTTTTGTCTTATTTCTATCAAATTTTCGTCAGCTGTTTTTCCTGTTATATTTACTACAATAGCGCGAGAGCTTCTGTTTTACTCATAGACAATTTTTCAGCAAATTTTTGAATCTGGACATACAGATTTTAGTAAAATAGTGAGATGTGAAGTAACATGGTGATGTTCTGCAATAAAACAAGCTAGCTTAATTTCACCGGTTTTTACCATCCGTTGTGAATTTGCAATCTCTTACAATTCCCTTCATGCTTAGACGAATTGTTATGCTGTATTTCCTATCACTGTCGTATGCAGAACAGTTATAACTCCTATCATTCCACGTAAGAAATAATCATGGTGATATGCATACTCCATGCGGGGTATTATTTTCAAGACATTGTCGATAGTGGGGCTTATACCAATAGTCAGCCGATACGCAAGTTGCTATTTACCACTAATGTGTAAATACTTTATCGGTAATGTCTGTTACCGTGTAAAGTATATTGATTCCTTCCATATCTCAAGTTGCTAAGTGTTCATATTAATAGATATGTATACATTAGGATATTCGTTCGAAATAATTTTCTATTAAAATAGTATTAATTGTTTGTCCAACCTATTTTTGATAGGGGGTCCTTGTACTGATAGGATGGGAATCGTTCTATTAGTGCATACCACATATCAACCCTACTACTCCACGTGGAAAATAATCATGGTGCTGATTATAATCGCATGGAGACACTTTGTTAGCGAGGCTTACAACCCCTCCTGGGTGTTTACGAAGTGTGAGAATAATCACATGGTGGTTATTTATCCACAACTACCTAAGTATACTTTATCGGTAATGTCCGTTACCGTGTAAAGTATGCAAATCCTTTCCATACCTCAACTTGCTAGGTTTCCATATTAATAGATATGTATACATAGGCTATTCGTTCGAAATAATTTATATTAAAATAGTATTAATTGTTTGTCCTATCTATTTTTGATATGGGGTCTATTCACTGATAGAATAAGAATCGTTCTATTAGTGCATACCATATATCAACCTTATTACTCCACGTGGGAAATAATCATGGTGCTGATTATAATCGCATGGAGACACTTTGTTAGCGAGGCTTACAACCCCTCCTGGGTGTTTACGAAGTGTGAGAATAATCACATGGTGGTTATTTATCCACAAATACCTAAGTATACTTTATCGGTAATGTCCGTTACTGTGTAAATTATACAAATCCTTTCCATACCTCAACTTGCTAGGTTTCCATATTAATAGATATGTATACATTAGGATATTCGTTCGAAATAATTTTCTATTAAAATAGTATTAATTGTTTGTCCAACCTATTTTTGATAGGGGATCCTTGTACTGATAGGATGGGAATCGTTCTATTAGTGCATACCACATATCAACCCTACTACTCCATGTGGAAAATAATCATGATGCTGATTATAATCGCATGGAGACACTTTGCTAGCGAGGCTTACAACCCCTCCTGGATGTTTACGAAGTGTGAGAATAATCGCATGGTGGTTATTTATCCACAAATGCCTAAATATACTTTATCGGTAATGTCCGTTACTGTGTAAATTATACAAATCCTTTCCATACCTCAACTTGCTAGGTTTCCATATTAATAGATATGTATACATAGGCTATTCGTTCGAAATAATTTATATTAAAATAGTATTAATTGTTTGTCCTATCTATTTTTGATATGGGGTCTATTCACTGATAGAATGAGAATCGTTCTATTAGTGCATACCATATATCAACCTTATTACTCCACGTGGGAAATAATCATGGTGTTGATTATAATCGCATGGAGACACTTTGTTAGCGAGGCTTACAACCCCTCCTGGGTGTCTACGAAGTGTGAGGATAATCACATGGTGGTTATTTATCCACAAATACCTAAGTATACTTTATCGGTAATGTCCGTTACCGTATAAAGTATATTGATCCCTTCCATATCTTAAGCTTGTATTAATTTTCTATGTATCGTATAAATAAATAGAATATTCGTGAAAATAATTTAAAATTGAAATAGGACTATTTAAGTATATAGAGTAAATAATTTGGTGTTGTTTAATTTGATGCCAATTAAAATTTTTGGACTGTAATAATGTAACTGTAAATGCAATAAAATAAATGTTTCTTATTAAATTTATGTAATTCATGGTTTTTAAATAAACAAACAATTTCTAAACATCTTTAAGCTTTTATTTTAATTCTTATTTTAATATTTTTAAATACAGTCATGCTCATATGTATTAGACACCCCCCTGATTATCGGTTTCAAGTAAAATAAAAGGTATTAAATAAATTTACATCAATGGAAACGGGTTTAAAAGTCTTTATTTAAAGAATTTTAATATTTAGTTATATCACCCCTTGCTTTAATTACAGCAAGCACCCTTCTTGGCATGCTTGCTA
The DNA here is from genome assembly GCA_036711965.1 of Onthophagus sagittarius. Lineage (NCBI taxonomy): Eukaryota > Metazoa > Arthropoda > Insecta > Coleoptera > Scarabaeidae > Onthophagus > Onthophagus sagittarius. The sequence goes on along the minus strand of JASERS010000002.1, from coordinate 56,505,403 downwards.
CAAGATTATGACATTCTTCTTGGGATAAAGTATCCCAAGCTTCAAAAATTATTTTTTAAAGTTGTTTTTGATGTGCATTTGAATGTTGCTACTTTAAGCTTTAATTTATACCATAGATGTTCTATTGGTGAGAGGTCAGAGGACTGGGCGGGCCAATCTAACACCCTTACACGGTTTGTCTTGTTGGAAATAATAATCCGGCACTTCTTCGTCAAATAATTTTAAAGCCGATGGCTCCAAAACCTCCTATAACATATTTAGATTTATTAGAATAGTAGACATTTCATTTATACATACCTCTACATACCTTGTCCAATGCCTGTACTTTTTAGCCCACAATAAACGCATCTTTTTATGGTTTTCTGTCAAGCGAGATTTGCGGCGTGCTATACTTCCATGTAAACCCACACTGGCAAGTCGTCTTCTCACCGTTTGTGCCGAAATGGAGATGTTGTGTTCAATGTGGAGTTCGCTGGACAATTCTTTGGACGTTTTTCGTCTGTCGTGAAGAGAGATCCTCTGCAAGAGTCGACCTTCCCGAGTCGTCGTTGCCCGTTTTCGGCCGCTTTTTTGATTTGTTAGCGTACAATCCCGTTTCCTGGTATCGTTTAATAGCAGTGCGAACATTTCATTCGTCTAGCAATAGCACTTAAAGTCATTTTCTGCGAATGCAACAATACGATTCTGCTTCCGTTAATTCACGTGTTTTTGGCATTATTTAAAACACTCCAGTTGTATGATAACACGAAAAATAAAAACGCACCGACTAATGCTAACAAATGAAAACAATGACACTTTCTTGGCGGAGCGCTCGAAAGGGACTAAAGTGGTAAATACAAAATAATTTCATCTTTACCTGTTCATGGTTTATATTACCCAACAAACCACAAAAATCTTGTTAAAACAACCCAGGCCAACGTATCATTATGCCTATAATTTCACAGCTTTAGTAGATATAATAATATTGAGTTCTCGCAGAGGTGTCTAATACATATGAGCATGACTGTATATAACATGTTCCATAATGACTTACCAAAATAAACATACCTACAGTGCATTCCGCTTAATTGGTACACCGGTTAATAGGAACAACCGTTTAATCGGGACAAAATTTAAAAGACCGAAACTTTTCATATATAATTTTACTCCGGTAATTGGGGACAATCCTCCGGTTAATCGGTCCAGTTCCTCGCGTCTTTGAGGTGCTACGCCTGGCGCTATATACAGAAGCGTCAGCTTTGCGGAACCTTTGCTATTTTTCATCGGCGTTTCAGCAACCTTCAGTTCTGGTGTCTGTATTGAGCCCTGTACTGAGCCTGTATTATTTATAATAAAAAACGTAAATCTCCACAAAAAGTGGAGACATCACACAATGTTGCAAGAAACACAAAGCGTTGGCCAATGGTAATTTTCTATAACCTCCTCAATATAGCAGCAATTAACGCTTTTGTTATCTACAAAGGCAACATACCAGATGGTGAATTTGCTAAAACTCGCAGACTGTTTCAAAAAAATCTTGGTATGGAGTTAGTGAAAAATAACATGCAAAGAAGAGCCGTTGATAAGCACTTGACCAAAAGTATACGTACTGCTGCCTTGAAGCTCTCAGGTATTGAAGAGGAGATTATTCCAGAGCCACAACCAGGGAAAATTGGCCCTGTATTAGGCTATTATATAGTACAAGCATCATATAAAACATATTTATGAGAAATTAGCACTCGTTCGCACACGTTGGCGTCCTTTAGAGTTTTTTCTATTTTGGACTCCACAGACAACACCCGATCGAAAGTGTTAAGAAAGGGCGCCCGACAGTCGGAGAGTTAATCGATCCAGTTCGTCGCGTCTTTGAGGCGCTACGCTTAGCGCTATATACAGAAGCGTCAGCTTTGTCGGAACCTTTGCTGTTTTTTATCGGCGTTTCAGTAACCTTCAGTTCTGGTGTCTGTATTGAGCCCTGATCAAGCCTTTTAAATTGGAGTTGAGAGAATGTAAACACGTTCAGAAATTTATTATAAAAACACATAAATAAACGCCAATTTAACGGGACAATCCGCACGCTTCTGTTTTCGCCTCGTGTTTTCGACTCAGTTCAACGTTACACTTCTTATTGTGAACACCTAGTGGCTTAAGCACTAAAATGCCACGCAAAGACCTAACATTAAAAGAAAAAATCAATGTGCTCCGACAAGTTGAAAACCAGCCACTCAATACGCCTCTACGCCAATTAGAGAAAACAGTGGGCCTTCCAAAGTCAACGATCAGCCGACTAATAAAACAAAAAGATGAACTTGAAAAACAATGGATTAATGCTGAAAACCAAGCGGAATCGCGTAAAAGGAAGCGAGAAGGAAAAGAACCAGAAATTGATCATGCTCTCAATCGTTGGTTTTCTGCGATAACCCAAAAAGGGGTTAGTGTTAGTTGCCCAACGTTGAAATTAAAAGCAGGAGAATTGGCGAAAAAATTAGATCATCAAGATTTTAAAGCAACGGAAGGTTGGTTTTCACGGTGGAAGGCAAGGTGCAACATAAAATTTAAAAAAGCACATGGGGAGAAGGGTAGCGCAAATGTGGTCGCCGCTGATAAATGGAAAAAAGAAAAACTTCCAAAACTGCAAAAGTTGTTCAGTTCAGATAACATCTTCAATGCCCATGAAACTGGTATGTTCTACCGTGCAGCACTGGATGGATCCCTGTGTTATAGGAATGAGAGATTAATCGGGTTTAAAAGAGCCCGACACTGCCAATATGGCACTGAAAAGAGAAAACGTCTGGTTATCGGTAAAACGGCAAAGCCTCGATGTTTCAAGGGGATATCAATAAATAGTCTGCCAGTAGAGTATCATTCAAATAAAAGTGCCTGGATGGCTGCAAATATTTTTGAACAATGGTTGACGAAATGGGACCAACAACTGAAAAAAAAATGTAGAAGAATTGTATTGTTACTCGATAACTGCCCTGCTTATCCTCATATAAACAATTTGAAAAATATACAATCAGAATTCCTGCCTTCTAACAACTTCATTAATACAAGCTTTGAACATGGGTGTTATCAAAAATTTTAAATTCCGCTATCGTAAAGCTTTAGTGCATCACATCATTGAAAAAATAGAAGAATTTTCCTTGACATCATCATCTAGCTCCAAAGAGGTTAGCTCGAAAGTGAACATACTAAACTCTATACAATTTGTAGCAGACAGTTGGAAAAATGTTAGTAGTGAATATATACGCAATTGTTTTAACCATTGTGGCTTCAAAGATCCCAGGAACCACATGTTTAATAATTACTTTTTATCGTGTAGATAAAAATACGTACTATATTGTTTTCTATAACCGTTTTTTTTTACTATCGGATAATTGGGACAACCGTTTAATTGGGACAGATTGAATGAGACCGGATGTGTCCCAATTAAGCGGAGTGCACTGTATTTTAATCGATTTAGAATATCGAGACCATATTCTTTTTCGATTGCGAACCCATGCCATTGCTTATCAATATCTAGATATAAAAATTCATAGACAATTGTTTGATTATATCTTTAAGAAATGCTTGTTTATAAATTTTTATATATACAAATTTTGTTTAATAATATTCTAATTCACCCATTTCAAGCAAAAATGAAAAATTTGTATGTCTTTGAAAGTAAAAAATATTACCTTAATCTAAGAATCAGCAACAATTTAAACAGACAGCAAAGGAATGAAAAATTTAACACTTCTTTAGATACCTTTACATACCTGTTTCTAAACGTCACTACACGTATAAAAAGCTAAACGTTACACGTATAATAATTGTAGAATATATCTGTGTTATTTCCCTATAGTTGTTTACGATTACGAAAAGGTTACTGTATTCCGATGAACACGCTATCTATTGAAATAGTCTCCAATTAAAAGCACAGTTGCAAACCAGGGTCGATATCAGTTCTACTAAGTGAACACCGCATGCTTCAAAACCTTTTTGTATTTAATTTAATTTAGTAAAATCAGTTTTTTCAGTGTTTAAACAAATTTAAAATGTTTAATAATCACTCAGAAAAACATTGAGATAATTAAAACCTTATTGCAAAACATCTACAAATACAGGGTGAGTCAATAGTGCGGGGACAGAAGATTGTGGCTTTACCATTGAAAATAAAAAAATGCTTTTATGTCATCATACATTACTGTCAAAACTGCATTGATTAAAATTATTTTCAACTATACAGGTGTTCCACTATTCCAGACCCGTATTCAACATCACTTTTTTAAATGGAACACTATGTATCTTTTCACATGTGCTGATTAGTTGTCTTAAATGCTATAAGAGCGTACATTGTTTTCAAATTTTGAATGCAAGGTTGCCAAGTTATTTATCATTTCGTGAAAAATTTTGAAGAATCATGGGGTCACTTAAAATTACATATCAGCATTATTATTAAATGTTGAAGATTGTAATTTGGCACATCGATAAACAAAGCTTGGGTCTTTCGAACGCCATTAATACTATTAGATAATATTATACAGGCTGGTTACCAGAACCAGTTAATATACGGAATGTTTGGGGGACCATAACTTTGTTATTTTAAGTGGAACACCCTAAATTTTTTCAATGCTTCAAAGGGTTTAGTAATTATCTTACTTTTTGAGATAATTGGACTGATTCAAAAATGTTGGTATAAACCTGATTTTTTTCACCAGATATAAGGTATAAAAAAACAATTTTTAATAAATACAAGTGCGTCTATTTTGTAAAAGATGAAAAAGTAAGCATCTGTACATATTCAGTTCAAAAAAGACTAGAATTTTCGAAATGGGTATAAGAACAAGTTCAATAAGAGTATAATTTTTTGATTATCTTCTATTTAGCGAATGAGCGATGATTCGTAAAAATAACGATGTTAACCGCCTTATTCTTCATTACTACAATATTGTCATCACTAATTTTATATGAGAAGTAACCCACTAATAACGATGGTCCTAAAATATCTGGGCAGGGATTGTAAGATTTTATTGAATCGGTTTGTATTTCTTCGAGTCAACCGTCAACGGACATTCTTTTGGAATTTTTTAAAAAATCAATTGCCAGCCCTTTTAGAAGATTTTTCACTAGATGTTTGACAAAGAATGTGGTCTCCACAAGATGGTATACCTCCTCACTATAATAGGATTTTTGCAACATATTTAAAAAGAATTCTTGGAAAATTATTTTCTTATTACTATTGTTGGTGCACAGATCCATACATTTCCATCTGCATCGAATTAAGTATACTTTTGTTTGTTTAAAAACGTGTCCTTTATAAAGATTAAAAAATCTTGGGAAAAGCCAATGGATAAGAAAACAACTTTCTTTTTCGCTATCCGAGCTTTCGCAATGATTTTATTGCTTCATCAGGAAAACACTACAATATTAAAATAGATTGGCAACGTTACAAAAAATCTTAAAATTAAAGTCGACTTACAATGGAAGTAAGAAGGTTGACTTCAAAATTAGATAAAAAATTTTAAAAACTTATTTTTATAAAATTAAAAAGAAAATTTTCTTGACACATTAATCAATGTAGAAGACAATGACAAGGTTAAAAATAGAATGATTTTTCTTTTTTCTTTTTTTTGACACAAAAAATCGAGACACTGCTGAGGAAGTCTGGCCTCCTAAAAGCGCCAAAACCCACAGAATCGGATGAGAAGCCGGATAAACAGCTGCCTCGCTGTTGGTACTGCCCAGAACGTCACTGGAACAGGGATTGCCCAGCGAATAAATCAGACAATTCGGGAAATGGGCAAGCGGCCGCTGGAAGAACAAGACCGGCCAAACCCCAGCCGGCCGCACTAATCTTCACATTACAATCATCGCCACGGTCGACTCGGGCAATAATAATCATAAACATCCTCGGAAGATATCATCACGCCCTCATCGACACTGGTTCTTCAGCTAATTTCATCCGATCTGATATTATCTCCCACTACGAGCCGCTGAAGAATTGTCATGTGAGTCAGGCAGATCCCAACACGCACCTACAAATCCTAGGGAAGCCTCACGTTAATAAATAAGATAACCTTTATTGATTTAATTACTTTCCTTTTTGATACGTCGTCGTTTACATTTAATGGTGCATTCTACAATCAAATTTTTGGTACGCCTATGGGAAGTCCTCTTAGTCCAATTTTGGCCACTATGCTGATGGATAGTTTACTGGATTATTGTATTCCTAAGTTACCGTTTGAATTACCTTTCATTTTCAAATATGTTGATGACATAATTTGTTCAGTACCAAGTGATCATCTTAACACTATATTAGATGTTTTCAATAGTTACTGTATTAATATTCGACTTACAATAGAGACGGAGACGGATGGTTCAGTACCTTTCTTGGATACCCGAGTAATGAGAAGTGAGGATCAAATGATCCTCCTGGATTGGTATACTAAACCAACTTACACGGGTTGATACATCAACTTCTTTTCTAATCATCCAATGAACCAAAAAATTAATACTGTTGTGGGGATGAAGCATAGAGTTCTGAAACTCTCTCATCCTTCCTTTCATAAACATAATCTAAAAAAAAAACTGATGAATGTTTTGGTTAATAACGGTTTTCCTCCGCGTCTTCTGAAAGGAATTCTCAACCATTCTTTAGTAACTTCCATAAGTCCTTTTGATGGTGACCAAAGGTCTGATATTGTTGAAGAAATAACACAGTCTAAATATGTAAAAATACCCTTCATCAAAGGCTTTACATCTAGGTTCATATCCTTTTTCGATCAGTTCAATATTAAATTTGCTAAATATAATTACTTATCACTTAATAGAGTTTTTTCAAAAACCAAGGACAACGTTCCTATTTCACAAAAATCTAACATCATTTACTCTATTCCTTGCGTTAATTGTGAAGGAACGTACATTGGTACGACAGCGCAGTATTTCGGGAATAGACTTAAACAACATCGGAATGATTGTAGGGGTAGAAATGAGAATAGAAGTACTCTTGTTTACCATCATGTTAAGGAAGGTCACCATTTGGATTTTAACAACGCGAAGATTTTAGACAGAGAGTCGGTTTATAATAAACGTCTTTTCCTTGAAATGGTTTACATTAATAAAGACAAAAATTCAGTGAATTTCAGAACGGATACAGAAGGGATAAGTTCAATCTATAGTTTTATAATTAACAACGACTTTACACGACGAGAGTTACGTCCTTAACTTTTTGAGCCGCTTTTTTCCTTTTTGCCCCTCCAGTGTTCCTCTTTAACAAAATTCAAAATTTACCTGATTTGTTCTTGTTTTTTGAAAAACAAAAAAAAATCATTCTATTTTTAACCTTGTCATTTTATAAAAATAAGTTTTTAAAATTTTTGATCTAATTTTGAAGTCAACCTTCTTACTTCCATTGTAAGTCGACTTTAATTTTAAGACTTTTTGTAACGTTGCCAATCTATTTTAATATTGTAGTGTTTCCCTGATGAAGCAATAAATTAATTGCGAATGCTCGGATAGCGAAAAGGGAAGTTGTTTTCTTATCCATTGGTTGCTTTTCCCAAGATTTTTTAATCTTTGTGTAGATTACAACCGGTACTCCGTTTGGTATCCTTTATAGTTTTTTTCTTGTGAAAAAATCAGGTTTATGCTGACATTTTTGAAATAGTCTAATTATCTCAAAGAGTACACATGTTAGATATACCATATGCTTAACAAAAATTAAAGGTAATTAATAAAGCCTTCTGAAGCATTGAAAAAATATAGGGTGTTCCATTTAAAACAACAAAGTTATGGTCCCCTAAACATTTCATAAATTAACCGGTTCTGGTAACCATCCTGTGTAATATTCAATAGTATTAGTGGCGTTCGAAAGACCCAAGCTTTGTTTATCGATGTGCCAAATTACAATCTTCAATATTTAATAATAATGCTGATAAGCAATTTTAAGTGACTCCATGATTCTTCAAAAATTTTCACGAAATAATTAATAACTTGGCAACCTTGCGTGCATGATTTGAAAACAAGATACGTATTTATAGCAATTAAGGCAGGTAATCAACATATGTAACAAGATGCATAGGGTTCCATTTAAAAAATGAAGTTGAGTAGGGTCCTAGAAGTGTGAAACACCCTGTATAGCTGAAAATAATTTTGATCGATGCAGCTTTAATTGCAATATATGAAACATAAAAATATTTGTTTTTATTTTCAACAGCAAGGCCACAATATTCCGTCCTCGCACTATTGACTCACCCTGTATATTATCAAATGCGTTCCCTGAGAAGAATGTTAAAACATATGTGAGAAGTACAAATCTAAAATGGAAAACTAAAAACATAGAATAATTTAAAAATAAATTACATAATAATTGAAGTCACGGAAGATAGTCGTTTAAAACAAATATTGAAAATAGAATGCATCAAAAAGTAAACCAAGTAAAAATGAATGCTTATTAAAAAATTTTGTCGGCCTGGAAACTTGTCTGAACAGGAAACTGAATTATCCAGGAAACACCAGCAGAAGATCCAGCATTAAATGTCGAAAACTTAATCCTTTTTGCTCTCTAATCAGGACTACATTGAAAAACTCTTCAACTAATATGCGGGAAATACGACAGATATATACGAACTATCCACAAAGGTAATAAAAGAAGTTGAACCAATTTTTAGCAAACATCTCTGTTTTGTCATAAACAATTATCTAACGGAGAGAATCTTTTTGAAAGAGTTCAAGCTGATGAAGATAACAGCTATATACAAAAAAGGTGATAAGAGCATACCTTTGCATTAAAAAGTCATATGATATCTTCAATCAGCAAAGGTAGCGCTTCAGAAAGAAGGATAACGTGCTGCTGCTAAGTTAGTAGCTGTCGCTACTGCTGCTTCTCCTGAAAGACCTATTAGAATGCAAGAAGCTGTAAGGCGTTCATTAAAACGGAAGGATAAGATAATATCATTCAGCAGATGAAGCTTTAACTCACATGATAAAGTGCCGCCAAAGCATCGCCAAAGCATCTTACAAGAAAACCAGGAAACCAATGAAAAACAGAAATAGCAAATCTTTTGCCGTCATATGTAAAAGTGAGGTCGGCCAAAGAACGGTACTATTTAAGTCTTAGTAATATAAAAATAACAAATTTAGGTATGTTAATTCCTATCCTTTCTATTCCTTTTTATGAATACACAACCTTTCCACAAGACGTTGCAATAAACTTTCAAAGCTTATTGCACCTAATTTGCCAAAGATTATTTGAAACCCTACTGTTTCCTAAAAATGATATATACCTTGAAAATGTTGAAAAATTTGAATTTTTCTTTAAGTGGGGTTGTGACGGGATTTTTGGTGGAAATGAGTACATATCCAGAAGCATCTTCTGAGGAAACAAAGGAAGACAATTTCTTAGTATACTACTGATAGCATTTCTGTTTTCCATTGTTCCAGTTCAGCTGAATGCAACCTTAAAGGAATTGGGAAAGAAAGTTATACAGTGGGAAAACTCACATTCTTCATACTATATTGTCGACTGATCAAATTACTATTTATTAAAGAGACAGAAATTATCTCTAGAAGAGAAATTGAAGAAATGAAAAATGTATATAATTTTTCATCTATATATCTATATATGTGTATATAGACCAATATCTATTTTATCAACCTTATCAAAACCATCATTTTCAATAAAAAAAATAATAGACCATCAAACTGTAACAGACTGCTTACAATCTGTCAACATGTGTACCAAAAGCAAAGGTAATAACCTATGTTTTTCATCAGCAAAGGTTCAGTGAAACTGCATTCTGCAGTTTACAGCTACATAGGCGCCGGATTTTGAAAATACGTATGGATGATAAAAAAGAGTGTATTTCAAAAAATAAAGGTTCGAAACTAATGTACTAAATAAAATTAATGTACTAAATCAAAAAAATTGTCTCCGTCGACTTCGAAAACATCGGCCGCCTCAAGTAAATTGGACAATACTTTAATACTTCTTTCTTAAACATTAAGTAATCTTAACTGACTGGATGGGTTGGCTTACGAGAACTGGGTTAAGATTGTACCGGTTTTTTTTTGCACTTAGGAGTGTGCGCATTATAGGAAATTTTATATAACCAGAAGTGTGGGACTCCATTGGTGACAGGGATTTTTTGTGTCGGCTTCTTACTGGTTATACCACTAAAAAAACCCTTTTTTGTTTTTTTACGGCAGATTGTCTTGGCGATTGCGTTTATTTTATTTGCTTCTATTTACTTAACTTCCTCCACCTTTTATGTACTATTCATTAGGTTCTTGTTGCCACCCTGGACGGGACCCAACAAATCTTCCTCTATCCTTCATTATTCCTTCCTCCGGATGAATTACACCAAATCATAATAAAACATTTCGTCAATTTTCTAACTGTATACTAATAATCAACATACCTACACGAGGGGAGGGGTAAAAGCGCCTCCACTTCCTCGTCTTTTTATACAGACTTCATTCCTCGAATATATATATATATCATAACGATACTCCTCCTGTGTCGGACGGTTTACTCCCGCAGGCGAATTTATAAAACACAACACAGAAGCGACCTGTAATACTCCTTTTCTCTTCTATCTCCTTAATCTTCTTCACCTTTCTTAGCTATCATATTATGCTGATACGCAGCTTTTCGTTGCTCACAAGAAGATCGGCTATATTTTCTTGAAAAACAGATTGTAACACTTCCGTGTTCATTTCTATCCTCTCTTTTTCGAAACAACAGCAATCAAAATTTGTGTATCAAGGTTTATTCATCTCTTGACATCCAAACCAACAGCTGTCCGACTTACCCTTCTTCATCTTCGCGCAGTATGCTGCGAACACGCCATTTTCTGTAATTGCCTGGGTGGCATAATAGTCTTTGCTATACAATTCTCTTACATCTTTTATACACGTTTTTGCCCATCCCTCATAATCATACCATCTCTCTTGCCACTTCGTATGCATGTCCTCTCTGTTCTGTTCTGCTTTCTCTCCCTTTGTCTCCAAATTTCTACTTTTTTATCAAGCCAACAAATTCATAGATGCGTGTTCAGCCAGTGTACCCACAGCTTTCGTCGCTACCGTGCGATATACATTTTAGCATATTTCAAAAAGCGCACTTATACCCAAGTGTGCTTTCCCAAGCTGGAGCTCCGTATAAAGTGACTGATGTTATTACTATCGAAATAACTTTTTGAATTGGTTTACCACTGTTTCCTCATCTAACTTCTCTCTCGCTCTCATTCGCATTCGTTTCGTTACAATCTGATACGCCGTTCTCCATGGTTATACTATACTTTTAGCTCCAGAAGAATTTACAACAATCAAACACTAAATGGCAAATAACACTAGAAGTAATACTAGATCTAGTACTAGAAAGATGCAGGTTTAGTCGTGCGTCTGAAGACATATGGCTAAACCGAAACTTTCTAGTACGAGGTCTAGTGTTAGTTCTAGTTTTAGTTTGATGCAGATATACAGCAATTTAAGACTGAATAAAGACTAATAATAGAGGCTAACACTTACGCTAGACCTAATACTAGACCTAGAACAAAAAGCATTTAGGTTTAACCATACATCTCCTAAGACGGAACCCAACCCAACCCAATCTAGCTTCAGAACTAACACTAGAATTAAAAACATTAGGGTTTATCGGTCTTAAGAGACGTACGAAAAGCTTTCCAATCTTTCAAGAAAGTTAACAATTAAAAAAAAAGGAAAACTTGGAAAAATATTAACTTGATTGGTTTCGTAGCGCATGGGTCTCAATAAAAATAATAATAATGCAATACCACATATAAAAGTGTTTGGATCGATCCAACAAATTCCGATTTTGAAGTTAAGCACACTTTAGTATTGTTGCAATAGGTCTTGTTATACTTGAAAAATGTAATTTATAGTATAATTTAGTGTTCTTCAACCTGTCATCGCGCGGAACCCCTTTCTTAAAATATTTTTTTATGGAAATTTTGGCTTGGCAACACACCCAGATTTGATTTTAGTGATGGTGCATTTTTGCCTTCGTTATAAAAATTCTATGTAAGAGTATATCTGCATCAATATTTGAATGCATCTGTGGTGAGGCCGTCACTGACCGACTTCAACCTCTGGTAATTACCGCTGCCACCAGAAACAGTATTTCGCGCTACCTAATTCTTAGTCTGAAGGACTCCTACCTGATCCTATCTATTCAAACAAGATTAAATGGCAAGCGCGCGGTCACTATTTCAGAACCGTGGGTTCTTGCACTAAGGCTCTCAGGAAATGTGAAATAAAACGACAAGTGTTCTAACCACACTTAATCTATATTGACAAAAATAACGAAAAAAAAAGTAAGATACAAAGTTATTCTTAAAAACTACCTACGTGATACCCGACGTTACTTAAGTAGTCAAAACAAAATTAAAAATGAAAATGACCTGTCTGAACCTAACCCTACAGCGAACTCTCGTTGACCGATAAATGATAGAGAGAACTGGCAAACAGACTTACCCCGGACGTGTATTCCGATCTGGTGGTCTCGGTGATGGGTCGCAACCTGGATCCTGTTGGAATCTTCTCGGGATAATCCGGGAAGACTTCTTCGACACAAACACACCAAATCCTCAAGTGAACACGGTTTCCGACACGACGCGGACGCTCGAATCAGAAGTAAGTTGCCCTTGAAGCTGAGTCAAAGTTCTCGATTTCGACGGGACTTAGAATTTGCGTTAAAGCGAATCTAAGTTTCGGTCTAACAGAGCGCTGGTTGAGTATTGGTTCGAAATCTTTCTAAGAAGATATCTTTCGAAGTTGAATTGAAACTAAGTTCAGAATTCTCTTTTTTATGACGTGTGGAAGGCCTTAAGTAACCTCGGGTCTTGGAGGGGTGCAAAACCTTCATTAGGCGTTCTCTAACGTCTGGACATCCCCGACACCTGGGGCCAATCCAAAATACGGGGCGGATATTTTACAATAATTTTCTGAGCCAATGAGGGAATTTGTGGAAGGGAAGAATTCCTCGCCCACAAGACCAGAAGATAACATCCGCCACTAACTAATCCCAAAAATCGTCACGTAATTTCCAAACAGTGGAAACCATCAAATTTTTACGTGATCTAACGTCTAAGTTTTTAACGGCTTCTTCGTTTCGATTCGCATCTCCCCCATCAAACTGCGGATACATAATTTTTAACAAAATTTAACACGAAGTCTGGTCTCTATACCGGACGTCGTTAACTTGAGACGTGATTTTTAGTTTCTAAAATAACGAAAGGCTGCACTCTAGGAATTTCTAATTCGAATGGTTATTTCTTAAAACCGTTAAATAATTTTCGAATTATTACACATCTAAATTTCTCAAAGAGATAGATCGTTGGAAAAGGCATCAATTCTTTTACCAATCCATAAACATTATCTAAAATGAATTAATACCACCATGTACAAATGTAGAAGTTTCATAAAAATCTAATATGTCTTTAATTTTCCGGATATACTGGGTACAAAACTGACTCCGGAAATACTAGGTACAAAATTTGTAATTGGAGTAGAGCATCCATATGGATAGGCGCCAAAATACGTGGCTTCTTCATACAGAATTGTTAATGGTTTTATCTGAATTGAAATTGTCATTTTTAATCAATGTTTTTTTTTTAATTTTAATGAACTATTGAACTTTTTTCCCCTTCCCAAATCAGTCATCTGCTGTAAGCATTTTTTTGGGAATTTATTTTGAATTGAAACTTGATACTACTTCTGGAAGACTTGATCTGCTTCCAGAGGACATGCAACTGTTTCTAAAAGACTTGAGACTGCGTCTAGATGATTTTATACTGCTTCCAAAAGACTTGTAATATATTAAAAAAACAAAAAAAATAATCCCACAATACTTGATACTAAACTAGACTTGATATTGCTTTTATAAAATTTGTTCTGGTACCAGAAGACTTGATATTGCTTCCAGCAAAAGATATGATATTCTTCCAAAGACTTAAACTACTTCCAAATTACTTGCTATTATTGCCCATAGAAGACTCAAAATACTTCTAAAAGAGCTCCCATACAACATTGTTGGTCTTAAATGGATTAAAGTTATTCCTTCCAATTAATTTTCGAATTTTAATCTACTATTTAACTTTTTTCTCAATTCAGTTCTAGCAACTTCTGTGAACGTTTTCTTGGCGACACATACTTTGTACTTTTTAGATCTTTTCATAGACATAAAGCGTTTGAATGACGCGTTTGAACCCTAGGGTTCCACGAAATAAAGGATAAAGAACACTGGTCTAATCCAACAATCCTTGCAACCTAACCTTTGCCATTGTGTTAAAAATAATTCTATATTCTTCTAATGGATAGTCTCATTTTGTACTAACGGAATTATAAGAATTTATATATTAATAATAAGAAGAAAATCACAATGGATCTGTCTGACCTTTTTGGCATATTTAATTATACTGCACTTTGATAAGCAAAATTATATTATTCAATTCTCCTATTCCTTCAAAAACATATCATATATCTTTGAGATTTTAGCTATCTACTTTTAAAATCTGATACAAAATGAGAAAGGGTCTTATTCATTTCTCGAGTAATGTCCATATCTATAGGATATTTCGTTAATCTTTTGATGTAGTGTTAAATTGAGTAAAGTTTATTATCTTGGGTAAATATCCCCGGGTACTTAACAACATTGGTTTTTCTTATATATTCCTTACACCTTTATTAATAACAAAGTTTATTTTAATTCTTCACAATTAATGTAATAATAATAATAAATAAAAAACTTAAATATTACCTATAAATAAGGAATATAATATTTCATTGATTTATATAGATATTTATATTAATAGTACTGTTAGTACAATTACTTAAATTTCCTAAAGATATATTAAGTCCTTGATCTTTTTTTTCTGACGTAATGTTATGTGTAACATTATAAGAGCATGAAGGTTCAGCTTTTATGTTAATATCAGGAGGAATTGACAAAAATATTTCATTTGAACTTTCCGTTATAGAAGGTTCCTTTGTGTCAGTTTCTATTGAAGTTTCAACAAACTCTTCTGCAACTGCAGTCGAGTTCCATCCCTCATGACGTTTTATTGCAGAAATATTGACACCAGAATTAGCCTGTAAAGAGTGGGATGATCGCCGAAAACAATGACCGGTGTAGGAGTTTGGATCTGGCAACGACAAAAATTGTGCAATTTTAAAAGGAATTTTTCCGAAGTGATTGACTCCTATAGGTTGATTAGTGCATTTTCCATTAGCGTATCTTATAAACAATCGTTTGTGGTTTACTGATTTTGGCCTTAGAGATGTATATTTTCTAAAAGTTTCTAAAAGGCTGGGTATTTGATTGTTATTATCTGTTACCACAAATGTTCTTAAGACTTTATTTTCACTTTCTTTTATGTTCACTATCAAAGCACTGCCGGTATCTTGAATATCATCCACTTCAATGTCACATAATTCGTGGCGCCTGCAGCCTCCTGCAATTCCCAATATTGCCACAACCTAAATTTTAAATAAAATTAAATATTATTTTTATTATAAACATTAGTTCTAGTTGTTTTGTAGTGGAATAAGTTAAATTAAATTTAGATTTATTTAATAAATTAGAAATAGGTGCAATAAATAGATTTAAATTAAAAAAAAAATGTAAAAAAAATATATTGTTAAAATTAATAAAAAGGTAGTTGTAAAATAACTATGTAATGGTTTTGATTAGTTTTAATTTAATGATTCCTAATTACAGTACAATCCCAATTAACCGAATCGCGATTATTTAAAATTCGGTTTATCCGAAACAAACTATAATTTCAAAAAAATCCCGTTTAACCGGAAAAATTCGCATTATACGAAACGCGTCTGGGATTCCCCTATACTGCTAGGTGGTTACCCTCGGGGTTTCACGGCTATACAACGATCTAAAATGCGCATTGTTTTGCTTAGCCAACAGTGTTACAAGTACATACATATGTATTAACGTCTGTTATTATCGCAAAAAGAGTAATGTTATTCTCAAGTATTTTACAAAATGCAGTGTCAGAGCAATAAATGTAAACGCGTTGTTATCAGCTTGCAGGAAAAATTTAAAGCGGTTCGACGATTAGATAATGGTGAATTGCTTAAAAATATAACAAAGAATTTAGGCGTAGGCGTGAGTACGATTGCAGAATGGAGAAAAAATCGCGAAAAACTTGAAAAATGGTGTAGTGTTTTGTCATCGCCAACCCCGGTACGAAAAAGTATGAAAAGAGGTGAATACGAAAAAGTGGATGATTCTTTTTTTATATAATAATAATAATCTCTATTAGTGAAAATATGCTATTGAGCATTATCACAAGTCAATATTACAATAGTAATGTGCAAATGCAATAGTATCATTAGTCACACATAGGCTACTTATATACAGTGAATCACAGTGAAAATCATACACTTCAGTATTTTTGCTATTATAGCACAAAATAAACAAAACAATATGAGTTAATTTTTTTTAATATTTTTTTTATTAATATATAAAATAAGTAGATCGATATAAAATAAACAGAAACAATAGTTAATTGAAACTAATGCACAAAAAGTAACGCAACTTATATTATGAATCTAGAAAGCTCACAGTGAAAAGCATACACCCTTTTTACATTTTAAAAATCTCATATTAGTAAGCACTGTTAGTATTTTTTTTTAGGTTAACCAGTTTTTTTACGCGCGTTGTTATTCAGTTTTGTGAATTTCGTCAGTGTAAGTAAATTCGTGAAAATGGCATCTAAAAAGCAAACCACTACGGAAGAAAGGAATATTGTTATTTCTCTTCATAAATCCGGCAATAGCTATCGAGATATTGCAAAAGTCTTAAATAGAAGTCATGCCACTATTCAATGCATCGTAAAACGTTATAAAAAAGAAAACAGAGTGCAAAATAAAACAAAAACTAGTAATAAAAAAATTTTCAACGACGCTGATGAACGGTGGATTCTCCGAAAAGTTAGAGATGACCCAAAACTTAGCGCACCAAAACTGGCTTCAGAAGCGGCATTATATTTAAAAAAGAAGTGCAATCCTGAAACAATACGTCGTGTCCTCCGAAAAAATGGATTGAATGGATGAATTGCCCGTAAAAAACCGTATCTATCAAAAAAGAATATAACACTTAGAAAAAAGTTTGCTAAAGACTACGGTTCCAAGGATTTTGATTTCTGGAAAAACGTTCTTTTTACGGACGAAAGCAAATTTAATATTTTTGGATCGGATGGGCGCGTTAACGTGTGGAGAAAACCCGGCCAAGAGCTCAATTTAAAAAACTTAAGACCAACGGTGAAACACGGTGGGGGGCACGTCATGGTTTGGGGGTGCATGTCCGCGGCAGGAGTTGGAAATTTGCACTTCATCGAAGGAAATATGGATAAATGGATGTACCTCAATATTTTAAAGAAGAACCTTCATGAGAGTACAGCTAATTTGGGAATCCGGGACAGGTTCCACTTCTACCAAGATAATGACCCCAAACATTCTGCCCATGTTGTGCGAGAGTGGTTGTTATATAATTGTCCAAAGGTGATGCAAACTCCACCTCAATCGCCAGACCTCAATGTAATAGAGAAATTGTGGCACATTTTAGAAATAAATATTAGAAAACATACAATAACAAACAAAGAATCCTTAAAAAATGCCCTTCGCCAAGAATTGTTAAAAATTTGCCCTAGATATACCGAAAAACTGGTCAAATCGATGCAAAACCGCCTGAAAGATGTCATCAAACAAAAAGGTCAACCAACTAAATATTAATTTTGCACAACTTTAATTTTTGATATTTATTTTTGTTAATGTATGATTTTTACTGTGAGCCTTATATATGAATTATTTATGTTTCATTAATGTTCCTAACTGTAAATTGAATGTAATATTTTTTCACTTTACTTTATTTGAGTTTGTTTACTATATTGATTAATAAAAAAAATATAAAAAAAATAACTCATATTGTTTTGTTTATTTTGTGCTATAATAGCAAAAATACTGAAGTGTATGATTTTCACTGTGATTCACTGTAGATGTAATATACAGACTTATACATACACTTAGCAGCAGAAGTCTGCGTACAAAAAACTTCTAACACTTTAACTGAAAAAATAAGGGTCATGATCTAACGTGATAAACTTCATTTTTTTTTTATTTTGTGTATTAACTACATATAATTCTATTAACAAAATATGCATCAATAAAAGAGAAATATTAGTTACAAAAAAAATTAAAATTAAAAATACTCCAAATAATGCGTAAGCAAAAATCTGCGTACAAATAAAGACGCCTTCTCCAAAATATACTTATTTACTTAAATACGTAATTGGCGATGTACGCTTTCCGATTTAAATAAAAGATAATCGGTGTCAATTATACTAGCAGAGGCTTAGAAGCTAAAAGTTAGAATGGACACGAAAGGAAAGGAAATTAAATTGGGAGAGAGAAAAATTATTGTAAAGTTATGGAAAGAGGGAAAATGTTTTCGAAAAATAGGAGAAACTGTCGGCAGGTCACACTCTTCCATTCAAAGAGTAATTAATAATTATAAAGACACTGAAGATTACCTCTCACGTCCGCGATCTGGTAGACCACCCCTTTTAACAAACCGAGAGAAGCGAAAAATTGTACAGCAGGTTAGAAAAGAACCTAGGCTGACGGCAAAAAAAAAATAGTAGAAAATGTACAAGAAGAATTTCATAAAACTATCAGCAAAGATACGGTGAGAAGGACGTTAAAAAAAGCTAACTATCACAGTCGCGTTGCACGAAAAAAGCCATTTGTGTCAGAGGTCAATCGTCAGAAGCGGATCGCCTTTGCAAAAAAACTCTTAGACAAGCCCATTGAATTCTGGGAGAAAGTTCTCTTTACAGATGAGAACAAATTTTGCATTTTCGGCAGTAAGGGTAAACAACTTGTATGGAGAAAACCTAATACTGCCCTTAATCCCGAAAATTTGAAAGCGACTGTAAAACACGGAGGTGGTAGAGTTATGGTTTGGGGGTGTATGTGCACCAAAGGGGTGGGAAGGTTGGTTTTCATAACATCGACAACCTCAATCGCCAGACCTCAATGTAATAGAGAATTTGTGGCACATTTTAGAAATAAATATTAGAAAACATACAATAACAAACAAAGAATCCTTAAAAAAAGCCCTTCGCCAAGAATGGTTAAAAATTTGCCCTAAATATACCGAAAAACTGGTATAGGTGGTAGAGTTATGGTTTGGGGGTGTATGTGCACCAAAGGGGTGGGAAGGTTGGTTTTCATAACATCGACAATGGACCATAAAATGTATATAGAAATTTTAAAAGAAAATTTGAAGCCTAGCATCGAAAACTTGGGCTTGGGGCCCGAATACTTTTTTCAACAAGATAATGACCCCAAACATTGCGCCCACAACACTAAGCTTTGGCTACTATACAATACCCCAAAGCAACTTAAAACACCTCCACAATCGCCGGACTTGAATCCCATCGAACACCTCGGGGATTTACTGGAACGCAGGATTCGGCAACACAACATAACGTCGAAGGAAACGTTAAAAAATGTTATGATTGAGGAATGGGCCAAAATCAGTTCGGACGAAACGAAGAAATTAGTGCACTCCATGCCTAAACGTTTAAGGGAGGTCATTAAACGTAAAGGTTATCCGACCTCATATTAATATAGAAACAATGATCTCATTTATGAATTTTTTATAAATACTGTCCTGACTTGTACGCAGATTTTTGCATACCCGTTATTTGTAGAATTTTTAGTTTTGATTTTTTTCTGTAACTACTGTTTCTGTTTTGTTGAAGCATATTTTGTTAATAGAATTATATGTAGTTAATATACAAAATAAGAAAAAATCAAGTTTATCACATTAGATTATGACTCTTATTTTTTCAATTAAAGTATTACAAGTTCTTTGTACGCAGACTTCTGCTGCTAAGTGTAGACATAATGAGTACATGATAAACAAAATTACACAAGATCCCCAAAATCGTTATTTGTGTATTCATCTATGTGATAATAGTTATTTATGTACCAAGTCAGCAAAGTGAATTTTTATTGAACGAGCCTGACTCTACGAGTCGAGCGAGCGAGGCGAGTAAAAGGCGAGTTTGTCATATATTTTGACATCTGTCAAAATATGTGTCTTAAATACTGCAAGTTATAGAATCATTATATCTTAAATTTTGCGGTTGGCGATAAAATGTTGTATGCACCACGCCAGCAAAGTGTTTTTATCGAATGAGCCTAAGTTTACGACTCTTTCTACATAGGTCAAACTGACCGTAATTTAAAAACCAGATTGAAAGAACATTTATCAAAAGAAAATTCTGCAATATATAAACATACAAAACACAAAACATAAAATTGATAATGAAATAATTTTACTAAGACAAGTCAAAAAATCAAAAGAACTAAATCTTTTGGAGGAAATGTTCATACATAAACACAATAACATAAATAACGATTTTCTTCTGAACGACCTCACGGACTTTAACAACAACAGATTTTTTCTTAGATACGTCAATCAAATTTAATTTCAATAGATTTGCTTCGGATTAACTTGACCACCTCCACCCGTTTATTTTAAATACCCCTGCGCACACGCGTTGCTCATCAAAAAAACCTATCCAGTTTGTTGGAATCTGTAGATGGTGTAAGTCTCTCACTCACTTGAGTTTCACGATTCGTTATCGCCATTTCTGTGTTTTATTTTATTTTGATGTTTTTTTTTGTATTTTTCATCCTTTTGACGGTATTTACATACATAATTATAATTTTAATATGTTAATTACATGTTTGTACTTTTAGTCGTGCCCGTCGAAGATTGTTAGGCAATCGAAACAGTGTCGCACCGATTTTAAAAAATAAAAACAATATCATCGTTAATTTTTTCTTTTATTTATTTATTAATTATATAACGATGAGCATTGAAAAAACTATCGTAAAACTAAGTTTACGAGTCGAGCGAGCGAAGGGAGCGAGGCGAGTAGAAGGCGAGTTCGCTTTGTTCACTTGGTACATAAATAACTATATTTAATAAATAATTTTTAATTTTCATATTAAATGCGTTTACACCCAAGCTCTTCACGTGGTCAGGTAATAAGTTATAAAAGTGAATGCCGTAATAATTGATTCCACCTCTCACCCTCTCCGTTCTGGCATACTCAATCATCAACTGATACACTTTACGGGTGTTATAGATATGGTAGTTGCCATTAGTTTTATAATTATTAATATTGTTTTTAACATACATCAAACATGTCAAAATATAAAGAGAGGGAAATGTCAATATTTTGAATTTCAAAAACTCATTTCTGCAGCATTGTCTGTACCCAATGCCACCCATCACTCTGAGGCATCTCCTTTGAGTTGTAATAATAAAGTAGTAGAAGTTGAGTGACCCCAACATAAGATGCCAGATGATATATGACAGTCGAAGTGGCCGTAATATGCATGTAACAGTACTTGTGGAGAAACAACTCCAACCAAATTACGTAACAAAATATGCTGCGATTTAAGTTCTTGTTAAGATTAGTTATATGTTCCCTCCATGTCAAGCCTGGATCAAGAATAATTCCAAGATATTTAACAGAAGGCAATTTAGCTGACGAATTTCTCAATGTGAAGTTTACCATTTGAGTTTTTGTTTCATTTATACTTAAGCGATTATCAGAAAACCACGTCAAGACATTATGGGCAAACTCCTTAACACTTTGCTTCAACTCAGCTTCCGTCGTCGCTCTACTAAGAGTACACGTATCATGAGCAAATAAAATCAGTTTACTA
The DNA here is from genome assembly GCA_036711965.1 of Onthophagus sagittarius. Classification (NCBI taxonomy): domain Eukaryota; kingdom Metazoa; phylum Arthropoda; class Insecta; order Coleoptera; family Scarabaeidae; genus Onthophagus; species Onthophagus sagittarius. The sequence continues at coordinate 56,483,653 of JASERS010000002.1, read as the reverse complement.
CTAATAGGTACATACAATGGTAAGTCATTTATAAAAATGAGAAAAAGTATGGGGCCCAATACCGAGCCTTGAGGAACACCATACTTTATTGGTAAATTAGCAGACATTTGATTCTTATACCCTACATATTGTTGTCGATTAGTTAAATAGGATTTTATTAGGTTTACGCTTTCCGTGCCGAAGTTGAAATTGTGTAACTTACGCAGTAACAAGCTGTATGATACAAGTGTCATACAAGTCAAATGCTTTGGTTAAGTCATAGAACTGGGCCTGTGTGTGCGATTTGTTCTCAAAACAATCCCTAACTAAGCCCGCCAAACAGTTTACCACTGATGTAATAGAGCAGTTCTTTCTAAAGCCAAACTGCGCCCTGTCTAAGAGATTTCCACATTCAAGAAAATCAACTATTTGATTTTTTTAAACTATTTCAAATATTTTGCCTATAATAAGAATTATAGATATAGGTCTATAATTGGAAACGTCATCGTGCGAACCCTTCTTGAATACAGGAACAATCCTAGAGATCTTTAGACAATCCGAAAACATATTGGAGGTTATACACTTATTTATTAATCTACATAATGGTATACAGATTATATGTTTTATTAGTTTGCTATTAAGTGAGTAACAGTCCTGACTACTATTATTTTTCAGATTTTTCATGATATCTCTAATTTCATTGTAGCTTACCTCTCTAAATTTAAAAGCAACCTGACTGACCAATACGGGCCGACATCTATTTATATCTCGGGTGGCTATCGGTAATGTTGAAACAATGTTCTCAGCAACACTACTGAAAAATTTATTAAAAATCTCAGCACTCAAAGAAACCGATAACGGGATTGTATGAAGAGGATTGTTATTTCTTATTACATTCCATGCTGCTGAAATAAAATATAGTTACTATTGGCATTAGGTTTATTTTCAACTATGAAGGCTTTATATCGTTTTCTATACTGTTGCAGAAATTGCTTCGAAACCAACCCACTATTGCAGTTATGCAGTTCAGAGGGAAAATGTAAACTTTCTCACATTTCACGAATATCATTATTAAACCATTTAACCTTAATCTCAGAGCTATTATCAGTAATACAGCGTGTTTTCTCCACAAAACTAGCATTAAAAGCGTTACTTAATATTTGAATGAATAAAGTAGCAATAGTTGTCATATCAGTTGTATTATCAGAGATGAATTCAAAATGTGCGTCATCTACAATACCATGGAAATGCATCAAACCTAATTGAGTGATAGGACGGGATTTAGTTATGGTCCTTTGAAATGATCCAACCTGCGACTCATACTCAAAGGAGATAGCCAGGTGATCGGAAAGGCACGGATCAACAACAGAGCTAAAATGGAAGCTCTCGGTTAAATTAGTGAATATATTATCAATACAATTATTATTACGAGTACTGTACATATTTGTCCTAATTAACCCATAGCTTTCGTAGATATTGCAAAGCAATATTGAGTCCTTAGTGGTTAAGTAAAATTGTACATTAAAGTCACCTGCCAGAATAATACTCCTTTTAAGTGATGGTGATTTTAACAAAATATCTAGATTATAAAGAGAAGAGTCAAAATTTCCATTTGGGGAACGATATACAGACAATATCTGAACATTGTTAAAATTCATATCAGCAACTTCAAAGTCTAGTTCAGTTGAAAGTTCGAAAGGTGTGGGAGGAGGAAGCCCAGATCAGGCATAGATAGCAACACCACCACGTAAACCCCCAAGACCGACAAAAGCTTGATGCATTCACATATCTGTTTAGGTTAACATTATCAATTTCAAGATTCGTCAGCCAATGCTCATTCAGGCACAACACATCAACAGATGTTTCTTGCCCTCTTCTACCTGATATCCACATTTACTATTTATGGTTTACACAGAATCGAGAACGTGAAATACCAATTTCGGGGACCCTTTTAAGACAAAAAGCAGTGAGTTTAAGTGAAGAATTGCCAGTCATTGAAGCAGCTGCAAGTTTTTCTGCAAGTGATGGATGGCTATACCGATGGAAAAAAACATGGTGTCTGCTGAACATGGCGTCAACTGAAAGTTTGTGGGGAAAAGTTGTCTGCCGATGCATCTGGCGCAAAAAAATTTGCAGAGAATCTTATGGAGCTTATGAAAGAAAATGATTTACAACCAGACCAGATCTACAATTGTGACGAAACGACTTGAACTACAAAATGTTGCCCTCAAGTGCCTTAGCTTCAAAAACGGAAGCTGGAGCACCTGGTTACAAACGTAGCAAAGAACGTATCACTGTTCTTGCATGCGCTAATGCTTCTGGGAGACACAAACTTCCATTATCATGTATTGGTAAGTCAGCAAAACCACGAACCTACAAGAATATTCGTTCCAATACTTTTCCTATTATGTATAAAAATCAAAAAAAAAAGGCTGGATGAATGTAAATCTATTCAAAAATTGATTTTTTGAAGATTTCGTACCAAAAGTAGAGTATGTTTTAAAAGAGCAAGTTAAAAGTGGGGAAATAAAGTAGTGTTTTTGCCTCCTGCTGTAACTTCTCTCATTCAGCCCATGGATCAGGGTGTGCTGGAAAATTTAAAACGAAATTACAGGTGTTTGTTATTGGAGCATATTTTGGAAGAAGTAGATGACGGTGCCAATCTCACTGAATGTCTAAAGATAAATTTGAAAAATGTTGTATATTGAATAGCTACAGCTTGGAATCAAGTAAAAGGTAGAACCCTGGAAAAATCTTGGTCAAAGTTGATTCAACACGAGGAGGAACGTAACACAGAAGCAGAGTTTGACCATGAAGAAAATTTACAGCAAATTTTCACGAAAATACCTGGATGTGAAAATGTTACGGAAGCAGAAGTTAATGAATGGTTAAACAGTGATAATGTAGAAGATGAAATGACTGACCAAGAATTAATTGAAAGTGTTTGCAAAAATGATAATGAAATAAGCAGTGATGACTATGATGATGTAGAATGCACTGACAATATTCCAGTAAAAATGTCACATTCAGAAGGACTAGAAGCCTTGGAGAAAGCGTTAACTTATGTAGAACAACAAGAAAATGCAACTGCCGCGGATGTTCTTTTAATAAAATTTTGGAGAGACATTGCGCCCAAAAACAGAAATAGTGCTAAACGAGTGCAGTTAAAAATTACCTCATTTTTAAATAGTAAAGTGTAGCGTGGAATATGTATGTACATATTTTATATTTTACGTTGCATTCAACATGTCTTTTATTAAAAAAATTAAGTACGTAATAAAAATTAAACAAATTATTTGTTGATGTTATTTTTAAATTAATACTTAAATTCAAGTAAAATATTTCATAAATGTTTTTAAGTCGATCTAATGATGTACACATCTTAAACTCCTATTTTCCAAAAAAAAATTTGGATTAACCAAAATTTCGATTTTCCAAAATCACTTTGGTCCACATTATTTCGGATAATCGGGATTGTACTGTACAATGAGATGAACAACAATTTTAATTTTACCTTAATCATCAAGAATGAATCGTCAGGAGCTTCCGTTATAAATTTATTAATATCTTCTATAGTGAAAGTTTTTGATTTTGTTGGTTTATAATTTTCGGAGGAACGCTTTATAAAGGCGACTAATTTATTATATTTGCTAATGTCGATATTTTGATTCATCATGAAGGTTGATTTCAACATTGAGTAATAGGACCAGAGGGTAGATGCTTTAAATTTTTTGGATATTTCCGAGAAATATGCCAAAAATGTATTCTCGGAATAATTTCCATCATTCCTTTCACTACACCAGGCTAAAAAATCATGATAAGTTCTTGTGTATATCTGTTTCGATTTGTGTGATGGAGGTGCGCAAACTGGTGCTTTCTCGTAATCATCCTCCATTTTATTGCTACAACAATAATAATAATTAGTAAATAACAATTTTAATAAATATAAGTTAATAAGATCAACTTTAAGTGAACTATTTGTTCACTGATAGTCCGACTCATTGTATACTCGTCAAATGTAATCGCACATATCAAGTAATCACGTAAAAAGTCAGCTGATTTCGTTGTATTCCTTGATATGGTCGATTGTATTTAAGAAAAACAGGAGGAGTCGGAAAAAGCTAACATTAAATTTTTATGCTGTCAAAAAATTATTTGACACTTATTTTTTCCTAGCTAATGAAACGAGTTAAACGACGCCGACGCTGCGTAAATAAATCTATTTAAAATGCATCGTTACTTTACGCACCAACGACGTTGTATATAACTGTATATACAATTTCTTTGTCACGCACTCTTTCGTTAATCGCGCGATCTATATTACTTTGTTCACGATCTAAACATCATGTTAATATAAAAATACTAAAATCTGATACATACCTACAAAAAAAGATAACTTATTGATAATTATACTTGTTCGTGTGCAATAAGCTCACTTCACGCATTGTTACACACAGTGTCACAGGGTTACCAACCATAATAGGCAAAAATGGTTAGTTACTAAATTGGGGACATTTGAGAAACATGTTAACTTAATCTAATTCATATTAAAACTTAAAACAATAACTTACCATTCATTAAATCATTTCTGTTAGCTTTAAAAATGTACTAAATTCAGATAAATATTAACAATTAAATAATAAAAATGAAATTAAATAATAGCAGATCTAGTAAAATTGTAGTAACTGTGGCAACCCTGTTGTTTCATAAATAACTATTGTGACAGTTATATATGTTAACCACATGTATAACCACATTTAAATAATAATCCTAACCTCAACATTATTGTGATATATTTAATAATTTCCGATAATATCCTAATTAAGAATGCCGTAAACATTTAATTAAAGAAAAGTTTCTAAACTAAAACTTCTCAAAAGTTATTTCGTTGTAATTGTCAAAAAAATCCACAAACGTCAAATTGCTAACTAAAAAAAATTCTTCCAAAACCTTTTGAAATAGAAAATTTTTATAAAAAAGGAGTAAAACGTTCATTAAATGAATTAAAATTAATGTTTGGTGTTTTATTTTGAAATGTAGAGAAATCACAACCAGTCTATTTATACACTAGGATATAATAATTAAAGAATATTTAATCTAATCTATTCTTAAAGCACACCATTAAGGTGTAATCAATATTTATACCAGTTTATTGCTACAAGTGTTGATATACATAATATAAAAATACTGCAATCTAATACATACCTACAAAAAAAATATAATAACTTATTGATACGTATACATGTTTATAATCTACTTTAACAATTTTTTCATTTTTAACTACATACATCTAATCACAAGAACTGTACAAAAACGATGCTTTATCACATATTTCGAAAATCGCGGCCCTGTAACTTCGAAATTCCCAAAAGTTAGGTCATCGGAAGAGATAAATTTTTGAGTTATTTGGAGAGTTGACGTGACCGGTGAAATTGATTTTCGAAATAGTGTTTGCGTGAATTACTTAAAAATTGTCATACAGAAATTTTTAAAAAGTCATACCGTCGAAGAAAATATTACAAACAAGCTAGAAATAGTCAACAAAAAAAAAAGAAATAAACAAATTTAAAATATTCAACAAATATTTCGATTCTTGTTATTATTTTTTAATTCGGAAATTCCGCCGGAACTTCTTCCTCAGCTTCCGTTGCCGTTTCAGTCGGTTCACGATCAACGCGATTTTCATCTTCCCAAAAATTACAAACCCCTTTTGTTCTTTGGACCGCTGTATCTTCTTTGTCACAAGACGGACACTCAAAATGCACACAATGAAACACCTAAATTAAAAATAAATAACAATCTGATTAAAAGTATAATTAAAATAATTTTATAATAACCTCATTTTCCGAGTTTCTTGTTCCAACGATTCGAATATAAACGACTGGCCTTGGGGGAAATTTAACAACTTGCCAAGATTGGCAATTTTCCCGAGTTTTGTCAATCATAACCTCCCAATCCCAAATATTCACCGACGATTCAATGTAATAGCTATAACTACGATCGTCTAAATCCCAAAGTAACAATCTTAAACTGGACAAAATATACGGTTGTGCTAATTGAATTAAAATCGCTCCGGAACCCAGCTGGTGGCATGTATAACCACGGTCCCAATCGTAATGCTTCGTATCACCGTCTAATAGGGTATGTCTTGAACGGCTAAATTAAAAATTAATTTACGCAAATGAATTAATAAAAGTAATAAAATTACCTAACACCTTCAATAACGACGGCTCCCTTTTGGACTGTGGCTATATTATATGTAGGAATGATGATGTCTTTTTGCATTTTAGGAATTTTTAACTTATACATTGCTTCGAGGGCGACAAGATGGAACACCTGCAATTGTGGGTTTTATAAAAAAATTAATATTCAATTAAAATTAGTTTCAAGTACCCTGTTCACTGTGTTGTTAGTCCCAACGATTTTGATGAATTGAACCACTCGGCTATCGAAGTAAAGGTCTTGCCAAGAACGGCACAAATAGTTGCTGTAATCGACAACCCTCACCCAGTCTTTTTGTTCGAGCGATACTTCGATGTAATACGAATACGATCTGAAAAATGATTTAACTTAATATGGAACATTTTAAGCCAACTGGTTTAAATGAAATAAGTTAGAGGGCGTTTTATGCAACAATTACATATTTTTCCAATTAAAAACGTTTAAGGGAACTCCATCCTTTTTCGAATTATAAAAGAAATTGTCATATATTGCTATTGTCATGGACAGTAGCAAGTAAAACAAAAGGGAGTTTTAAGTTCTGTTAAAAATTAATTCTGGCAGTAACAAATAAGTTAGACGGTGTTATCTACAGTAATTATACTATGAAATATTATTGGGGTCATTGTATGGGTGTGAGAAATTCTAAATTAGGGTGAAAGTACTAAGCCAATATTTTCAAAACCTTCATAACATTTGAATGCCAAACGTCATCAGGCCAAATTTTTAAATTTTTAGTATGACCTTTTATATTCTTTTCTTATCATGATGTCAAGTCGCTTTCCTGCCCCAAATAGCAGGAACAATACTTAAAGCGGTCGACGTCTTCAAAGTCAACCAAGATACTTTTTCCATAAATTCTAAGTAGGGTAAACTTAGGTTCATACTCAAAATCCTCATCGTCGACTACAAATTCTGCAAATTTTCGTTTACCCCAAGAATTGTTCGCGATGGAAGAAATTGTCTCAGCCAACTTCTAAGACGTTACACAGTTGTTCGAACGGCATGAAAACCCGATAGAAAATATTATTTTTCTGTTAGCAATGAGATATCAATATGAAACTTGGTATATTATTAAAAGACCAAAAGGGCAATGTTGTGTTAAAATTTGAATTAAATTCGTCAACCGGAAGTAGTGCTACGGATGTAGCGTTTTACTTAAATACATATTCATTTTATTTTCTTATAAATTAGTTCCTCAAAGAAGAATATTACTTAAATATAAAAATAAGAAAATAAAAAATTAGAAAAATTGTAGAAAAAAGAATCTGTTATATCGTTTACAATTTTAGAGAAAAATAATTTGAAACGTCGAATCTACTTCTGTTTGATGTATTCAAGGTCACAGATGAAGTTAAGATCACTTTTAGGGCCGGTTTATTAATATCTAGCTGGAATGATTTATCTGTCAGTTAAAATTTCAACTAATAGTTACGTCGACGATTCGTTTATCCACCCGTAGTTTAGAGTTATTCTATAGTATTATAGGTAAGTATGACATTTGGATACCTACCAGTTTGAACTACAGGTTAAGGATTTACCTGTTAGATAGAAATAACAAAAAAATCAAAATATAACCTAAAGAAAGTTACTGTAGTTGTGGAAACACCCAGTTTAAATGTTTCTTATATTTCAAATGGACAAACAAGATAAATTAAAACGATCGTCGAATTTTAGTTTATCTAAAAAAAATTTGCTAATTGATTTGGCAAACAAATACAAAAATATAATTGAAAATAAGAGAACTAACGCCGTAATGTGAAGGCAAAAATATGAATGTTGGGAAAAAAAATTATTTCAAAATTTAATAATTGTAATATTGGAACAGTAATAACTTTTGAAATAAAACATGTAAAATAATCTGAATTTATTGTTTTCGCCAAGAATTACAAAACAATTTCGAATGAAGTATGATGGAATTGAAAAAGAAATTTAAAAAAAATTTCAGCACATAAAAGTTTTTTAAAAGGGACAGGTGGTGGAATATAATAGAGCCAGCTCCATCCACTGAAAGCGAAAGATAACTTAGAGAAACAATTTTGTTGTCCATAACAGGACTGAAAATTAAACATGGTAGTGACTCGGGTTTATTCCATTTAGAAGAAAGGCGAATGCTTGTTTTAAATTAAGTGTATTTTCTTAAAATTCATTTGTTAAATATGAATGGTATGAACATTGCGAACATCAATCCGAACATAACAAAGGAGGAAGAAGAAATTATGTGCTATTGGAGTAATTTTGAAGTCTCAATACTCAAAACGGAGACTTCAAACACAACATATTGCCGTTCCACTGGATTTCTAGTTCTTTTTAATGATTCATTATATAGTTTATCGACTCTATTTTGGGTATTCAGCAAAGGTGTTACTAAATATTTGGTACTACAGTATCCGCTGTCACCCACTAGCAATGCATTACCAAACTCATTACTCTCAAACCTTTACTTTAATAATAAGTTATTAAAAATATCTTGATCATGGGTCGAACCTGGCCAACGAGCAACAATGTCCAATTTTTTTAAGTTTACTGATAACACTGACTTCACAAACTTCACTACGAACCAGTTTCTGAAGAAGGTTGGCTGAAGAGTGCATAAATGTCGGTCGAATAAGTCGGTGTTGCAAGGCCGTTACACGTAAAAGTGAGTTTTTTTGGTGGTAGATTGAGTGAAAAATGTTGTAATTCGCATGAAGAATAAATTATGGGATGGTGTTAAATCAAAAATGGACGAGAATTAGTGTAAATACTCTTCGTTTTAGTTAAATAAAGTGAAAATAAATGAAAGATATCGTATGAAATTTTTCACTGTACATTCGGAACGAAGAAACTGGTTTTTGAGACTTGTTCGGGCGATTCCTTTTCTCTCGTAAATTCTACAAATAAATAAAAATAATAAATACATTTATTAATTAAAAAAGGAAGAAACATAATAAAGAAAAATTATATTAGGACATGAATTCTGAAAATATCCCGCAGGAAGTGTCGAACACAGAGCTTTTAAAAATAATTTTGGAGGAAACACGAAAACAAAAAGAGGAAATAACAAAAAATATAGATGAATTAAAAAACTTGTTAGAGACAAGTGAAAGTAAAGTACGCTTGTTAGAGGAAGAAAATGGGAAACTTAAAAATGATATAGAGTGGATAAGGAAACAAGAAAAGAGAAATAACATAATAATTTTTGGGTTGGACGTAAAGGATAAAAACTTAATAAATGCTGTGGTGGATCTGATAAGGGATAAATTGAAAATAAATGTAAACGAGAGTGACTTGAATGATGTATATATGGTCGGAAAAAGCAATATAAAACCAATAGTAGTAAAATTTGTACGTTTCTTGCAGAAAAGGGAAGTTGTATCAAAAGCAAAATTGTTAAGGGGTACTGGTATAGCTATCAATTACGACTTAACTATAGAAGAGCGAAAAAATAGTAAGATATTAAACTTCCATTTACGTAAGGCAAGGGAAGCTGGGCACGTAGCATATATAAAAAATAATATATTACATGTTGATAATGAAACATATACGGTGGAGGATTTTATAAATGAAAATGATAAAGACGATAGTTTACCAAACATCGAGCTACCACAGAGAAGTTCATCACTTCCAGCAACCCCCACGGTAACTGAAAATAAGAACGAGGTACAAATAGGCCGTGAAGATCGTGAAATTGAAGATATAACTGACAAATTACAGAAACCGACCGCATCTAGTGTACATTATGAAAAAAAGGGGAGAACTGATCCAAAACCTACAGTAGAAAATATAATAAATCTCAATACTCCAGGCGTATCCCAACCAAAACGGGATGCTGGAAATGGTGGATCGAAAAAAAAACACATTAATCAAGAGACTAAAGGTCGAAGCAATAGTGTTTCTTCAAATGATCGTGAAAAAATGATGCTGAGGCAAAGACTTAATAAATAAATGTGCATGTGCGAAGTAAAGTAAAGTGTGCAAGACAGAAATGGATCAATTCGTCAGAGATTTTAATCCACAAACAATAAAAACACTAGAATTGAGTAGTGAAAGTTTTAAGACTTTAAAGATAGACAGTAAGCATAGTTTGTCATTATTTCATTTAAATATAAGAAGTGTCTCAAAAAACTTTGATGAATTTATGATTCTTATTTTTGAGTTGAAATTTTCTTTTGATGTAATTGTTTTGACAGAAACATTTATAGTGAACGATGTGAATTTGTTTGGTATAGCGGGATACAATACTATTTACAATCAGGGAAAACTAAATAGAAATGACGGTATTCTGATGTACGTCAGAAATGATTTGAACTACAAATACAATATTATCGAGATGACAGAAACAAAGCCGATTGAGGTAATCCTTAATATGGAAGGAAAACTAATTAAGATTACTGGCGTTTATAGGAGTCCTAGTACATCGGATAATACATACATTATGGATTTATACAAATACTTAAACGACGGAAGTCAAAGTTATGATTCACAAATAATAATGGGAGATATAAATATAAATATCAAGGATCAAGGAAGTAGCGTTCACGAATACTTGAACTTGCTGACCGAAGCTGGTTTTATCTCGTATATTAACAGTGACACCAGAGTACTCAAAGATCAAAGGTCATGCATTGATCACATTTTCATAAAACAAAGAAATCCAAGTGTAGCACAAACTGTACCAATTATTTTATCAGATACAGTAACAGACCATAAAGCAATAATTTCGATAATAAATTATGAAAATGCAATACGCAAAGGACAGGTTAAACAGAAATATACAAAACAGTACATAAACTACATGGAACTACGCACAAAACTACAGCAGGAAGACTGGGATGGTTTTTACAATTGTATAGACGTTGACCAAAAAGCTGAAACACTTGTATCAAGAATAAAGGAAGCGACACAAAAAGCGAAGTATACTAAATGTATAGGTAGGGAAGAGAAGAAGAGGAAGGAATGGATAACTGACAGAGTACTACGAGCAATAAATAAAAAAAAATCAATTATATAGGAGGGTGCTTCAAAGTCCCTGGAACATCCAGCTATACGAAAATTATAAAAACATGCGCAATAAAATTCAAGCAGAAATAAGAGCTGAAAAGAAACAGTATTATGACAGAATGATACAAAGGTCCGAGTCGGCAAAGCAAATGTGGAATACAGTAAATCATATTTGCGGCTCAGTGAAGCAAAAGGCAGAAATAAGCGAAATAATTTTAAATCAGGAAAAGATCACAAATCCAATAGAAATCGCAAATGTTTTTAACAATTACTTCAATAAAATAGCGGAAGAAGTAGCTAACTTATCAGATACACCAATGAATGTGAGAAGGCAGAATTTTGATATAAAGAATTCAATTTATTTAGAGGAAGCAACGGAAGAAGAAATAATACAAATAATTCACAAGTTGAAAAGTGGAAAATCACCTGGGGATGATGGCATCACTGCAGAAATCTTGAAACAAATCGTAAATGAAATAGCCCATCCTATCACACACCTAGTAAATACCTGTATCAATAAAGGAAAATTCCCAGAATGTTTTAAATTGGGAATAATAAAACCATTACACAAATCAGGGGACAAAACAATATTAAATAACTATAGACCAATAACTCTAATTTCAAATGTCGCTAAAATTTTGGAAACTACAATTAAAGATAGAATTATAAAGTTTTTTGACAAATACAACATATTATCTGAAAATCAGTTTGGCTTTCGTAGTGGTAGATCTGCAGAAGATGCATTAGTAGCATTAACAGCCAAAATATATAACGCTCTAGATGAAGGAAAATGTCCTCTTTGCATATTTGTTGATTTGTCAAAGGCTTTTGATACAGTATGTCATGGTATACTGATGTCCAAGTTGTATGACTATGGAATAAGAGGAAATTCATATGAGCTACTGGCAAGCTATCTAACGGCAAGACAACATAAAGTAAGCATAAATGGAGTAGAAAGTGATAAACTTCTAATGAAACGGGGAATTCCACAAGGAACAATATTAGGACCATTGTTATTTTTGGTTTATGTTAATAACATCTTAAAATCTGAGAATATGGGAACTATTGTTAGTTTTGCCGATGATACAGCAGTGCTTTACATAGGAGAAACTTGGGAAGAGACAAGGTATAAGGCTGAATGCTTCTCTAATATTGTACAACATTTTAATGAAACGGCACTAGCAGTGAATCAGGAGAAGACTAAATATCTACCCTTCGTGTGCTATAAGAATAGCCTCCCAGAATTAGGACCACTAAAATTAGATAAACTAGAAATTCACGAAGCAGAAACAATAAATTATCTGGGAGTAAAGTTGGATAGATTTCTAAGATGGGACATACATGTGAAATATTTGACAAATAAACTAAGACCAATCTTGGCAAAGATTAAACGTTTGCAAATGTATCTGAACACACAGTTTTTGGAGAGAGTATACTATGCTTTAGTCCAATCATTACTCTCATATGGAATCGTTGCGTGGGGTACGGTGGCCGATTGTCACGTGCATAAATTAATAATATTGCAAAAATGGTTTCTAAAGATTATCTATGGAAAAGAAAAACTATTCCCCACAAATGAATTATACAACTTAACAAATATTTTCGATATTAGGAAACTTTTTTGCTATAAAGCCCTACTCAAACACAAAAAAACAAATACATTAACTTATAACACACACGATTACGACACACGAGCAAAAAACAAAGCGGTAAAAAAACCGAAATGCAATAAAAAGATTGGACAAAGAAATTATGAGTATATAGCACTTAAGATCATCAGTGTTATGCCTGTGGAATTACAGAAAATTACATCGAGAGCTTCATATAAGAGAGAATGTAAAGATTGGCTGAGGAGAATGAACAGGGCAGTGTTAAATAGTATAGTAACCTAAAAAAAATCTTGAATAGAAAAGCAAGGGGAAAAAATGTAGATGTGAAAAAATTGTTAGGGAAGTGAAAATAATTTCTAAGGGAAAATTGGATATTTTGTTTTATTATAATGTAGAGTTTCTTTTTCATTGTCATTGTTATTGTGTTTTTGGGAAGGGTTGAATATTGAAATTGAATTTTGATTAACTTAAGGTAAGATATGAGTACATATATATACCACGCACAGGTGCTTTGCACCTCAGTGGTTATTATTATTATTATATTATTATTATTATTGTATGTTTTATCATTATGTTTGAATAAACATTATTATTATTATTATTATTATATATTAATAAAAATTGTTTATAATTGTTTATAATTGTTTATAATGCCAAATTCTTTCCTAGTACTTTCACCCTCACTTGAAATTTCTCACCCCCAGAATAACTGTTGCACACAATGGTATTAATTATTAACCCTCCGTAAGGCGCGCATGTATCCAGTAGATACATGCTTAAAATTGCTTGCCTTCTGTTTAAAGATCGATATCTCTGCAACCGTTCAATGAAAAAATGTGCAGTAAACGTTGTTACAATAAATGCTCATTCTTGTTATACTGACATGAATTTGAACATTTTTGGCTCTTCAGTTCTTTTTTATGGCGAAGTAAACATAAAGAAACACCCGTTTTTTGAGATTTCCGTACTTGCCGTCGCTTTATGAATTTTTTATCAAAAACTATAAGTCGAAAAAATTTGGCATTCAATAGATGATAGTGTAATATGTTCTGAATGTAAGGTATATTTTATTTTTTTCATATTTTGCATAGTTTCGCGAATTTTCGGATAGACGGTTTTCAACGAGTTTTGCACTGAATTATGCAGAAAAATTCTGTATATCGAATGACGGTAATAGTTTTTCAAAATTACATTTTTCTGATTTTTTAGCGTAAGTAGTGTTTGCAAGAAAACTGAGTTATATACCCAGGTTACGCGACGCCTGTGCAGAGTAACGGGCTAGCGATAGTCGCCCTCGAAGAACTCGAAAAACAGAATAGCTGTGGTGACTGAATGTCTGCTTCACAGCTGAAGATACATACCATATCTATTTTGTATAGTATAAACAAAAGATATAACAAATTATATTTGTATGTTTAATATTTACACCAATGTAAACAATATTTATCAACAAATTCTCTGAGGACGATTATCGCTCGCCCGTTACCCCGCACCGGCGTCCCTTAACCTGCCTAATTCTGCTTTCTTTCAAACACTGTACTCGCTCCAAAAAATCGGGAAAATTTTATTTTGAAAAACTATTACTGGAGTTTGACATAACGATTTATTGCGCACAACTCAGTGTAAAAAAGGTTGAAATTCGTCAAACCATTTTCAATATAACAGCATCTACTTAAACAGCGAAACTGTACAAAATATGAAAAAAATAAAATATGGCTTGTGTGCATAACATATTAGCCTATCATCTGTTGACATACCAAATTTTTTGGTCTCAAACTTTTTGAGAGAAAAAAAATCATAAAGTGACGGTATATGTACAAAAATCCCAAACATTGGGATTTGTTTGTTTATGTTTAACATGCTATAACTGTAAAACTGAGGAACCAAAAATTTTCAAATTCATGCCAGTATGCTAGAAATGATCACTAATTATAACAAAGCTTATTGCACATTGTTTCATCAATCGGTTGTAACGATATCGATCTCTAAACAGATGGCAAGCAATTTTATGCGTGTATCTACTGCATACATGCGCGCCTAACGGAGAGTTAACCAAATTTTTAGTCACGATTATATTTACAAAATTTTAGTGATTTATCTCTATCAGTTCTTGAATTACAAAAAAATGGTTGAATATTTGAGCGTTGCCATGATAACCATGTTTTTTTCTCACTTTGAACAGGAATAACAAAGAAACAACTAGTTTCTTCAAAACTATATCAACAAAATAAAATATGCCGTTCATTAAGAACACGTCAGATTACCACTAGTATAACAGTGACAGAAATGATCTTGGTTGCCTTCAAACGGCG
This sequence comes from Onthophagus sagittarius, assembly GCA_036711965.1. Classification (NCBI taxonomy): domain Eukaryota; kingdom Metazoa; phylum Arthropoda; class Insecta; order Coleoptera; family Scarabaeidae; genus Onthophagus; species Onthophagus sagittarius. Next base: position 56,468,550 of record JASERS010000002.1, on the reverse strand, counting down.
GTTGCTCCAAGAATTACCGACAATACTTAGGACGATTGACGTCTTCGAAGTCGACCAAGATTATTTATTACATCGCAAAGAAAAGTAGGGATTGGGCTGAAAAGAATACTTCTAAGACGACGGTCGCTCTAACAATAACTATTCTTTGTGATGTGAGACTCAACCCAACCCAACCCCAACTTTTCTTCGAGATATAAGAAATACTTTTTGAAACATTACAAAGAATTAGATTATGTATCAAAAAATTTTTTCTATTCGCGTTCAAAGTGAGGAGTAAAAACTTTTGAATCTGATAATATAAGTAAAATTGTGCTGATTCTTGTCAAAACTTCTTTATAATCCAGACAATTTTATTTGGTTAAATTTACACATTATAGTTACCTCAAGTCTTTGTCCCAAAGCAAAATGCGTATATGATTAATAATATAAGGAATACCAAGCTTGACGATAATTCCCTCATCTCTCGCTCCGTTAATTGCATGTCTTGTATATCCTTGCTCCATATCGTACTTACTGGTATTGCCGTCCAAAAGGTACTCCAATTGCTCTCCGGTAACCACTTTAGCGCCATATTTTGCGCTAGCCACGTTCTCATCAACAACTAAATACACAATTTATTTATTTATTAATATTAAATAATTTTTTATAAATACAGGATTCCGGAAATGTGTACGACGGAACCTTGACCAAAAATATGATGATTTAACTCAACTCATCTACAGGTGTTTCTAAATTGATGTGAAAGGTTTTAAAAGTTTTCCAAGTTACAGCTCTAAAGATAGCTGAAAAATAGTTTTTATTTAATATATCCACTTTGGACGAATTTAGAAGGAGTGAAAGTATTCAACCTACTTATACTTTGCATGAGAACTTTTTAATATGTTTGCATCTTTCTATTTCTAATTATTTTGTCTCTTAACATTTTCTCTTAAAATCTGTACTTTGTCCACAAAAACAGTAATACTCAGATCCATTTGACATAAAAGTATTAAAAAAATCATTCTATCTGTCAAAAAATAACTACAATGTAACAGTTGGTTTGCTTAAATATTTTATTTCCTTGAAATTAGCAAGTTTTCAAAGAAATTAGGAACAAAAAAATTTATTTGTTGATTTCAAGTAACATTAGTAAAATATGCGCCTTTACTTATTCCCTTTTTTTAACAAAACGACAAAGTTTTTTAAAAAATAATAACAGTAAAAAATGTTTTAGAATTAACGTCCACATGAAATGAGGCAATTAGGAATCAAATTTGTTAAAAGGGGAAAAAAACTATCAAAGTTTACTGATATCCTTTGGTACGACACAATTAATCTCAATCTTTTACTAATTCATACTTTTAATATACTCACAATGTATGCCAAATTTTATTTTTCTAGATCAATGTATTACTAAAATATCAAATGTTTAAGAATTTAAGATTCAACTTTGAAGGGCTATAACTCCTCAAGGATACATCTTAATATAGAAATAAGCTGCATTAATAATTAATTTATTGCTCTGTATATATCCACGTTCTGTGTTAATTCTTATGTCAATCACCCTGTATTTTTGGTCAAGTTATTTATGATTAAAATAAAAAATTGCTAACCCATTCGACCGCGATGTGGTAAATTACAAAGTCTTGAATTATTTCGTTCAGCAATAGCATCCAAAATTGTATCAGATGGAACCAACCCAGTTGGTCGAACGACCGATAACAGATCTGTGACTGTAATTAACGGCAAACGGATGCAGTTTATCACTAAATTGTCAACATCTTCATTAACTTTACACCACTGGGCAACCCCTTTAAAAATTTCCACTTCCGGTGCAAAATACGAGTTACGTTTTAACAATTCAACCAAAGAGCCCTGCAAGAAATAATATTTTCATCTCTTCTATAAATTAATTCTTTTTCTCCCTACATTTTTTAATTTATTACCTGCGATAATTGCAAGAACGTATCGTGTTGTAACAAATCGGAAGCGAACTCGTCCATAAAATTATGACATACTTTTACTAATTGCTCCAAGCCGTACAATCGGGCCGCATCCAAAATTGCGCAAACGTTTTTCAACACCAACAATTGTCTTAGAATGTCCGAAATGGATGTTTCTAAATCTTGGAATCCGTAAAGATGAGCTAAACCTAATATATCTAATATTACATCCTCTTTTAGAGCCATCACAAACATTTGACCTACAAATTTATGATTAATATAATTACTTTTTTGTATATAATTTTTTTTTATTACCAGAATAAATGTATTTTAATAAAATTTTGAATGCTTTTAATGGGGCATCCGTTAATGTTATTACAGATTGTGAGGACTCTTTCATGCCACCATATAATAGAGCGCGAAAATATTCACTTCGCGCAGCCAAAATCATCTGTAACAATTTATATGGTTTAAGAATTAGTTTTTTATTTTTATGAAACGAACCTTGTGGGCATACAGTTTTTGACCCTCCACCACTAGAACTATATCGGAATACTCTTGACTGATGCATAATGCCCCGAAATGTTCCGATAATTGCGTACAATGCTTTATGTCCCCGAAACGCCGGGTCTCCTGCGTTGATGTTTGCTGCAGGAACTGGTGGTTGCTGCTATTACTACTCATCTAAAAACGAATAGGGTGTAAAAAACAACGTAACATTTATAAATAAGTTTGATTACTTCGGTTTAATTCGCCGGGGGCCTTCCGTTATGTTTTCCACGCGACATCAACGGTTTTGATTGTATCCTATCTTCTTAAAAACTGGAAAACATATTCGATTGACGTTTACGAGATGGAGCGTTTTTTGAACTGGTCGGAATTCAGCTACAGAAAGTAGGGTTGCCAACACGAATATCGGTCAAATATCGGTATCCTAGAAAATCGGTATAATTTATTTATTACGGCTATATTTATAGATCTAATATATTTTTGGTTTAATTATTAAAATTAATTTTGATAATTAATTTCTTATAGTTCAACTAATTGAATGAAATGAAAAAGAAATGTGATGCCATCTTGTGACAAAACTTACTTGTTACTTTTAAAATAAAATATTATAATTTAAATAAAGCAATAATTTAAATAATAACTTCATTTCTTATTATAATAATAATTAATAGCTTTTAACTGTTTATAATTATGTGTACAAATATTGAGAAGATATTATTTTTAGATATTTAAATTTTTTTTTTATTTTATTTCTTTACATTTTTTTGTTGTAACTTTAAATAAAAAAAATTAAATTATTTAACTTATTTCATTCACAAAGAAAATAAAGATCGACGTTTAGATACAACGGTTAAAAATAGTTGCTTAAATATTTCTAAACAACTATTGTATACGTATTATTGTGAAGAACCAAAAAACCCCTTTCAAAACGAAATTTTCAGAATAGATAATTTCCCGATTACATTTTTATGGTGAGTTCGTTATTACGAATTCATTGAGACAGCTTCGAAAGGTGATTCGACATGAACAGACCACAAAATTTGTTATCAGCTACCCGTGGTGTGGTGAATAATTTCATTGATTCATTTGACACAGTTTTATGTGATTGTGATGGTAAAATTAAAAAAAAAAAAGTTAAAATCTTTAATCTCCAACAATTTTAATTTATTTTAGGAGTTATTCACATCGGCTCCAATAAAATTGAAAAGTCCAAAGAAGCTATTAATTTATTACAAGATTTAGGTAAAAAGGTACGTTTTGTAAGCAATAATTGCTCGTTATCGTTGAAAGATTTTAAACAAACTCTAAAAAAATTCGATTTGGAAGTAGACGAAAACGATATCGTATTTCCCACGATTGCTATTATTGATTATTTAGAGAAAATTGGATTTAAAAGGACGATCTTTTTGATTGGGCTAAAGAAGCTGAAAGAGGAGTTTGAAAAAGCTGGTTTTAAAACGGTCCTTCAAAGTGTAAGATGTAATAATTTTAATTTTAGAAAATGTGAACATTTTTTTATAGTTAAATGAAATTGAGGAAAACGCACAAACTATGAGTAATAATTTAATCGATGATAAGAACATCGGAGCTGTTATTGTGGACATTGACATTAACTTAACGTACTTAAAGTTGCAAAAAGCTTGCGTTTACTTAAAAAGGAACGATGTACTTTTTATAACCGGAGGGTCAGATTGTAAAATTCCTTTTTACAATAATATAACACTTATAGGTAATCGAATTAAAACGGAAATTTACCTTGAGAGCAATTAAAAATAAAAACAATTTATTTCAATTTGTGGTCTGACTCGTAACTCGTAAAATGTAGTCACTCATGTCAAGTGGAGCAATGAAACCCCAAAAATTGCTGTGATGGTCGACAGGTAAATATACGGTGGGTAGATATTAGACGTACGTGAGGCCCGCCGGGTCACAATGGTTTATGCGTGACCCACCGTGAGTGGGCATCAATTTTTGAACCATTCACGTGAGCATGCATGATCGTGACCATCTTTGCTTTCGATGGGAACCGGCGCGACCCGGTTGGAACAATTTTTGAATATTTCTTTAATAATCTTTAATAAAAATAAATATTATTAAAAATCTTTAATAATAATATTGAATTTATTGAGGTCCGTATTAACGAAAAATACAATATTTACAACAGTTGATTTTTAAAAATTTCTATTTCTCGAATGTATACAATCAGTGTTGGGCGACAGGTGAATACCACAGTGGGTACTTAATCAGTTTAAAAAATTGAAATTAATATATTTTTTAATTCGAATGAAGAATTTATTCATAAAGAAATAAAAATTTCAATTTGTGTCAATGCCAAAACTTTCTATGTCTACTATTAGTTATACTAAAAGTTCCAGAAGAATTTATACAACAATCAAGCATTAAACCTAAAACTAACACTAAACTTAGTAATAGTTTAATATAATAAAGTTTCGGTTTAGCCGTGCGTCTGAAGACTTTCCAGTACTAGGTCTAGTGGTAGTTCTAGTTTTAATTTGATGCAAGTATACAACAATTTAAGATGGTTTAACAACTAAAAATAGAACCAACACTAACACTAGCGCTAATACTAAACATAGAACGAAAAACATTTAGATTTAGTCGTACCTCTTTTAAGACGGAACTCAACCCAACCCTACTCAGCTTCAGAACTAACACTAGGCTTAAAACTAGAAACATTAGGGTTTAGCCGTCTAAAGAGACACACAGAAAGTTTTCCAATTTTTCCAAAAAGTTAAAATTTAAAAAAAATCGAATGAATTTATCGCATGGCGGGAAAAAAATCCGATCATTTAGGGAGCCGCAAATCGAAAAAGATTGGGAACCTCTGGTTTAGAGGTTATTATCTTATTTTTAAGTCTATGTGCAGGTAACTATTGTTATTGCTTTTTATTAGAAAAAAACTCGCTTTTTTGGTTTAAACAGGGTTACTTTTTTAGGAGACTTTGCCTTTATTGTACTTTATTTAAATTTTATAAATAACCAGGTATTTAACGGGATGATTTTCAATGATTCAAAGCAATTTTTTTTTGAATTCTTTTAAAATCCATGGGAAGCATGTCGTTTCCAATGGACTAAATCCCTAACATATTGATATAATTAATTTAAATAACACTTAATACAAACAAATTCTACAATTAATTATAGATATTATTGTCATAAAAGTCCTTATTTTAATCGATTATAAATCGTTAAAGTTTAAGAAATTGATAGATAAGTTTGTTTATACTGGAACTAAAAAACGATTTTTACCGTTCATTTCGGTTCAATCGCTCTATAAATTAAATTGGACTCCTTATCACACGTAGAGACAGGAATAAATATGAAAAGCAATGATAGCAGCGTTGGGATTATCCCATAATATAGTTAAAAAGTAAAACTAGAACTAATAATAACTAATAATATTAGTTTTACTTTTACTTTGGTACAAGTATGCAACAATTTAAGACTAAAGAATAACTAAAAATAGAGTTTTTGTTCTCTATCAACATCCATTCTCGAAAGAAAACGTGTTTTAAGCAAACACAATATTTAACAATTTACTATGTGTGAAAATACAATTTATTTAAAATTTGTATTTCTTCAAACACTGTACATTATCTTAAAGACTGCTAACTTGTTACCAGCATGAGCTATCATGTCTTCAAAGTCATGCTTATCAAGTTGAAGTCTGCCAACTCGTTGGCTACATGAGCTATTACTGTTCCAAACATTGTACATTATCTTCAAGAATGCGAACATGTTGGCAGTATACGATTTATGTATCTTCAAAGTCCCACTCATCAATTTGAAGTTTGCCAGCTTGCTATCATCAAGCATAAACATAAACTATTGTGTCTCCAAATCCATGCTCATCAACTTGAAGCTTGTAAACTTGTTGACAGCATTAGCTATTATGACTCCAAAGGCAGACTTCAAACTGATAAGCAGAAACTCATCAGTTTGAAGTCTGCCAACTTGTTGACAGCATAGCTCATGCTGTTTCAAACACTGCACATTATCTTAAAAACTTTCAACATGTTAGCAGTAAGAGTTTTTATAACTCCAAAGTCCTGTTCATTATTTTGAAGTCTGCCAACTTGTTGGCAACATAAACTATTACCGATGTTGTTGCACCGAAAGAAATAAATACATCAACATTTATACTGAAAATGAAAAATAATTTACTGAATTGAGTGAGAAACTTGAACTTTTTTTCCATTCAAACTTTAGTATGCACGGCGTATGATCACCAACTATTTTTGATACATCTAAAACTTTGAAACTTTGATTGATGTTGTCAAGTGCCTCATTTTGAAATATTTTACGTTCCATGTAAAAATTTAATATCATTTGAAAATGCATTGTTATGCTCGGTAATATTACACGAATTCTTAGACTTTCACTTTGAAAATCAAGAGACATACTCATCAGTTTGGAGTCTGCTAACTTGTTGGTAGCATGTATTATTACCAGCGCGCGGTGACTTTAGCTTACACGTCCCTCAACATCAGAAAAAACTTATGTGACACAAAGAGATGCCGATTTTGCTCTGACTATTACTGTTCCACACACTATATGTTATTGTAAAGACTGCCAATATATTAACAGCGTGAACTATTATGTCTGCAATGTCTTGCTCACCATTTTGAAGTCTACCAACTTATTTGCAGCATGAGTTGTTATGTCTCCAAAGTCCTGCTCATCAGCTTGAAGTCTGACAACTTATTGGTAGCATGAGCTATTACTGTTCCATACACTATATACAGGGTGATTCATTAGCACTATGACAAACTTTTTGAAGAAACGCTCGGCAAGCAGCAAGAGAATACCATCGTAGGTTTCCAAATAGACATCAACCTGTCCATACAGTGTTTAGCATCATTTCGTAGACTGAGAGAAACAGGTAACCCCGCGCCATCACATTCCGTTCGTCCCCATGAAGTGAATTCACAAAATGAAGAACGTGTAATTGATTTAGTACTTGAGAACCCTTCAATTAGTACTCGGCGTATAGCGAACATATTACAAATATCCCAAAGTTTTGTATGACGTGTATTGAATCGAGAAATGTTACATCCGTTTCATCGCCAAAATGTTCAAGCATTATATCCTGGAGATACTGAGCAACGCTTAGCATTTTGCCACTGGATTATTAAGCAACATGCTCAAAATAATAACTTCATTTCCCAAGTTCTGCGGTCTGATGAAGTGTGTTTCACTAGGGACGGCATAAATAATTATTATAAAGAATATGTGTGGTCCTTGCAAAATCCACATGCAATTAGACCAGAAAGATTTCAGCAACGGTTTAGTGTAAACCTTTGGGAAGGCATTTTTAACAATTCTTTGCTACCTGTATGGGTGATAAATGAACGTTTAAATGAAAGATATGCACAGAAATTTCTTGGAAAATAACCTTTTTGGTTTTATCGACGACGTACCACTAACATCGTTCAAAATATGTGGTATCAGTACGATGGTGCACCACCACATCGAGGAAGAATAGTCATCGCTTGGTTACATAAACATTTTGCAAACAAATGGATTGGGCATGGAGGTCTGTACAGTAGTCTGACCACCACGATCCCCAGATCTAAATCCGCTGGATTATTATTTCTGGGGCACATGAAGTATATTATGTCTCCATGACTTTGGAGACATAATATGTTAGCAGTGTGAGCTATTATGTCTGCAATGTCTTGCTCAACAATTTAAAGTCTGCTAACTTGTTAACAGCATGAGCTATTGTCTTCAAAGTCCTGCTCATCAATTTAAAGTCCGCTAACTTGTTGGCAGCATGAGCTATTACTGTTACAAACACTGTACATTATCTTAAAGACTGCCAATATGTTAGCAGCATGAACTATTATATCTCCAATGTCTTGCTCATCATTTTAAAGTCTACCAACTTGTTTACAGTATGTACTTGTTAATTGCTCCAAACACTATACATATATAATAATGGACTGCAGGTTAAAGCTTAGTGTCTCGTTTATTATTGTTCTTATTCTGTTGTTATTTTCCAACAACTTCTTATATCATCCCAAAAATGGTTGATATCCATTCTAATATTTACATATTGTTGAAAATTAGTATTTGCAATGAATTATATATACCTCAACCATTAAAAATGATGGAAAGAACCTTGTAAGATAAAAATTGGCAACACTTATACATATTTAAAAAAATTATAGGTAATAAATAAACGAAATGTAGATTTATTTCTGCCAGAAGTAAATTCATAAAATTCTTAAAAATGAGCAAAAGAAGGCTGAAAATAGTTGGTGAAAATCTGGTCTTTTAGTCACGGAAGAATTTACAACAATCAAGCACTGAATGGCAACTCAAACTTTCTAGTGCTAGGTCTAGTGTTAGTTTTAGTTTTAATTTGATACAGGTATACAAAAATTTAAGACTGAATAACATCTAAAAATAGAGCCAACACGAAAGATAGAACGAAAAATATTTAGGTTTAGTCATAGCTCTCTTAAGAGGGAACTCAACGCAACCTAGCTTCAGAACTAACATTAAACTTAGAACTAGAAAAGAAAGACAGAATGAGAAAAAGACGGAAAGTTTTCCAATCTTTCAAGAAAGTTAACAATTAGTGCAAGTATACGTACGATTGCATTTGATAGTGTCCAGCGAGTCAGACCACAAATCAGAATAAGACATAATAAATAAAAGATAAATCCAAAATACGGTTTCTTACTTTAGGTCCAACTTATTTCCATAAAGCTCTAATAGACATTACTGGAAGAGAACCACTTCGCTTTGGAAAGCCTGACAGGATAATGAATCAATACATAGAGTCAAAATACAAATTAAAACCAAACCGAACTTTGTTTATTGGCGATTCGTAAGCTTTAATAATTTTCAAGTAATATAATCTTCCTTTAATTATTTATTTTTTTTTAGATTTACTGATATTGAATTTTCTCAAAACGGCGGATACAAGTCTTTATTGGTCCTAACAGGAAACGTTAAATTTAATGATTTAAATGAACTATCAAATGGTTCATTTATACCCGATTATTATCTAGAAAAATTAGGCGATTTATGTCAAATATTAAATAAACCAAAACAAATTTATTAAAAATATAAACATTTATTAAAAAATAGAATCGAAAACAAATTACCGTATATTTGAGCTTCGGCTAATAGTTGATTTTCCATCAATAAATTGGGTTTTAAACAAAACATTGGCATTATTAAACATACCATCTTTTAATGAAACGATAATAAACTGAAATTGAACGAAATAATTTATATTAATATAAAAAAAATTTAATTTTTTTTTACTTGAGATTGTCGAAAATGTTGTTTTAGCATCGTTCCGATATTTTGGGTATGCGAAAGATCTAAAGCAGCGTCGACTTCGTCTAAGATATACAATGGGGCTGGATTGAAAAGGAGCATAGCGAGAATAAACGATAAGGCGATTAAGGATCGTTGACCACCGCTCAATTCGCCTAAACTTTCTTTCCATACACCGCCTAAACTAACTTTTATCTTTAAATAAAATTAAATAAAAATTAATCGATTTTAGTTAAATAAAATTATATATATTGATGATTGATTTTTACCTCTATTCCAGTCAAGATTGAATGTCCTTTAGGAATTCCTAATTTTGCATTCGCCCCCGGTAATAAAGTACTCAAAATCGAATCCAAATCTTTTGTGACTTGTTCAAAGGCGATTTTAATTGCTTCTTCTTTCTGAGTATCTAAACTTTTAATACTTTTTTCTAAAAGTTCCTTATCGATATTAATTTGATTGATTTTCTTTTGAATATTTGCGTACTAAAAATTAAAAAAATTATTTTTTAAAAACTTTTTTGTTTAAATCATTTTTATTACAGCTTTTTCTTCGTGTTCGTACATAATTTGCGCTTTCGGATTAACTTTAGTTTTTAACTCGGAAAGTTTTGATTTCCCCTCAGCCAATTTTTTTTGCATTTTTCGACCTTCAACTTCCGACATACTTTTGGCTTCTTGAATGTATTTATCGTCTATATCTTTAATGTCTTTACCAACGTTTTTAAGCTAAAATCTCAATTACAAACTCATTGTGTTTAATGAATTTCAATTAAGTTTACCTCAATTTTCATAACTTTATGTTCGTTTTGAGCCGTTGTGAGATTAATCGCTAACGTTTTTAGTTCAAGTTCAATTTTCATGATTTCGTTAGCTTTTTCGTCTTTCTCTTTAAGGCTTTTTTTGATCTCTTTGTTTTTCTCGGCGAACATCGATTTCTCCCGTTGCATCCGGTCTTTTACTTCCTCTACGACCTCGCGAAGCTTTTCCGCTTCAATTAGAGCTTTTTGGTGTTCCTCTTTTAGCGTTTTTATCGTGTTTTGAGCGGCTTCTATATTTTCTTGAGCGGTTTTAATCGTATTTGTGAGCTCTGCTACTTCCATATCTAAAACTTTTTGGTCCTGTTCACGTTGACCATATTTTTTTTGACTCTGTTCCGCTTTTTTTCGCAAACGAGTCAATTCCGCTTCAATTTCTTTTTGTTGTTTTTCAAGATGATCCTTAGAATTAGTCATTTTCGATTCCAAGTTTTTAATTTTTTTGGCACATTCGCTTTGGATGTGATTATTTTCTTTAATGTTTTCTTCTAATTTAATTATCGAAGATTCAAGTTGTTCAATTTCTTCTTGTTGTTTACTGAACGTATCTTGTTTTAGTCTATTTTTTAACATTTCAGATTCGTGACTTAAAATATCAAGACGATTTTTATGTGTTGTATATTTTTCTTGTAAACTTAACATTGTCCTGTATTCCTTTTCAAGTCCGTTCAATTCATTTTGGATTCGTTTTGTCTCATTCTTAGAATAAAATAAATATTAATTATAAAAATTCTTGTTTTACTGAGGTTAGACAAGTTTACTTTCAAATAGAACAAACACAACTTCTCAATATAATTTTCAATTTATAAGCACGAAGGCTTTCACGACCGGTGTTAATTGAACTAAAATTCGAACTAACACTAGAACTATCACTAGGACTAACACTAGAAACTTTCGGGTTTCGCCGTGCGTTTTTTGAAAAAATGTTTGACGTTTCGGATGCCATGTTGCAACCTTCTTCAGAAACTGGTTCTAACTGACAAAATCGGGGATCGTAAAACAATATATAGGTCGAAAAAACTAATTAATAATTAATTTATATTAATTACAAGCTAATTACTAACTAATTACTGCGTCGCGTCCGGTTTGGGAGTCGCGTTCGTCTTCACCACCATCTTCCATCTTCTCTGCTGACGTTGTTTTTATGTCGGTGGATTTCTATGGCTTCTCTTGTCAGCCGTTGATGATATTTATTATTCCTAGGCAGAACCTTTCTTTTGTCGAAGTTTATTCGGTGTCCCTCCGAATGGCAATGTTCCGCAACCGCCGACTGTTGAATCTTCCTCAGCCTCACATCCCTCTCGTGTTCCTTGATACGGCATTCGATGTTTCGTCCGGTTTGGCCAACGTAAAACTTCCCACAACTGCATGACAGCCGATAGACACCCGCTCCTTTTAATAGAGGTAGCTTGTCCTTGGCTACCGGGAGTGTATTCCGAATTTTGGTGACCGTTCCGTATCGCACCACGATGTCGTTTTTCTTGAGGTGTCTTGCAATTCGTTCCGTCACACCGGAAACGTAAGGAAGACAGATGAAACCAGCTGGTTCTGTACTTGCTGCAACTTCTTCTCCCTGCTTCCACTGCTTGGTGGCTCGGTTGATGTCCTTTAAACTATATCCATTTTTCTGTAGTACGTTCCGTAGAAATCGTTCTTCCTTCTTTAGGTTATCTCCTTTACATATTCTTGCTACTCTCTGAAACAAAGTGCGAATTACGGACCTCTTCTGTTGGGGATGATGGTGCGATGTTGCCTCTAAGTACCTATTGGTGTGTGTTTTCTTTCGATACACCCCCAGTTCCATATCACCATTTGTCGTTCTAGTGACCAATACATCTAAGAAGAGCAACTGCTTGGCGGATTCTGTTCCCATGGTAAATTTGATCATGGGATGTTGAGCGTTTAGATGACCTAGAAATTCAAACAGGCGTTCCCTACCATGTTGCCATACCACAAACGTGTCGTCCACATATCGGAGCCATAGCTTTGATTTCCATTGGCTCTTCTTCAGAGCATTTTCTTCGAACAACTCCATGTAACAGTTAGCTATCATCGGCGACAAAGGAGATCCCATGGCTGCCCCCTCAAACTGTTCGTAAAACTCTCCTTTCCAACTGACATACGTCGACGATAAACAAAATTCAACTAGATCTGACACGTACTCTGGCAAACCCTCCGGAATGAGTTTTTGGCGAAGACCCTCTACCGCATCCTTAATTGCAACATGGCATCCATTGTGATGGACAAGGAAGAATATGACGCCAAAATGATAGACCTACTGAACCCGGCCACCTACAGGAAGATCAAGAAGGACCCTACAGACAAGATCGTAAGGAATATGAAGAGCCTTGTAAAATCCACAGCTATTCCACCAGAACATCAGAAAGGTTTGTTTGTGCAGGCTCCAGTACCACCAAGAATTTATGGACTACCGAAGATCCATAAACCAGACGTCCCCCTTCGTCCTATCGTCAGTGCCATCAATTCACCAACGTACCTACTAGCCAAACATCTCGCTAAAATTCTCTCTCCTTTTATAGGCAACACGGAATCATATGTTAGGGACTCGACACATTCGTATCACGATATTCGTGGAATCAGTGAAAAATGTAAAGTTAGATGCTGAAGATATTTTGGTTAGTTTCGATGTAGAATCTCTTTTTACTAGGGTACCAATTAAGAATGCGGTAGATGGTCTTCGCCAAAAACTCATTCCGGAGGGTTTGCCAGAGTACGTGCCAGATCTAGTTGAATTTTGTTTATCGTCGACGTATTTCAGTTGGAAAGGAGAGTTTTACGAACAGTTTGAGGGGGCAGCCATGGGATCTCCTTTGTCGCCGGTGATAGCTAACTTTTACATGGAATTGTTCGAAGAAAATACTCTGAAGAAGAGCCAATGGAAACCAAAGCTTCGATATGTGGACGACACGTTTGTGGTATGGCAACATGGTAGGGAACGCCTCTTTGAATTTCTAGGTCATCTAAACGCTCAACATCCCATGATCAAATTTACCATGGAAACAGAATCCGCCAAGCAGTTGCCCTTCTTAGATGTATTGGTCACTAGAACGATAAATGGTGATATGGAACTGGGGGTGTATCGAAAGAAAACCCACACCAATAGGTACTTAGAGGCAACATCGCACCATCATCCCCAACAGAAGAGGTCCGTAATTCGCACTTTGTTTCAGAAAGCAGCAAGAATATGTAAAGGAGATAACCTAAAGAAGGAAGAACGATTTCTACGGAACGTACTACAGAAAAATGGATATAGTTTAAAGGACATCAACCGAGCCACCAAGCAGCGGAAACAGGGAGAAGAAGCTGCAGCAAGTACAGAACCAGCTGGTTTCATCTGCTTTCCTTACGTTTCCGGTGTAACGGAACGAATTGCAAGACACCTCAAGAAAAACGACATCGTGGTGCGATACGGAACGGTCACCAAAATCTGGAATAAACTCCCGGTAGCCAAGGACAAGCTACCTCTATTAAAAGGAGCGAGTGTCTATCGGCTGTCATGCAGTTGTGGGAAGTTTTACGTTGGCCAAACCGGACGAAACATCGAATTCCGTATCAAGGAACACGAGAGGGATGTGAGGCTGAGGAAGATTCAACAGTCGGCGGTTGCGGAACATTGCCATTCGGAGGGACACCGAATAAACTTCGACAAAACAAAGGTTCTGGCTAGGAATAATAAATATCATGAACGGCTGACAAGAGAAGCCATAGAAATCCACCGACATAAAAACAACGTCAACAGAGAAGATGGCTGGGAACTCAGCAAACCATGGAAGATGGTGGTGAAGACGAACGCGACTTCCAAACCGGACGCGACGCAGTAATTAGTTAGTAATTAGCTTGTAATTAATATAAATTAATTATTAATTAGTTTTTTCGACCTATATATTGTTTTACAATCCCCGATTTTGTCAGTTAGAACCAGTTTCTGAAGAAGGTTGCAACATGGCATCCGAAACGTCAAACATTTTTTCAAAAAACGCACGGCGAAACCCGAAAGTTTCTAGTTTTAGATCTAGTGTTAGTCCTAGTGATAGTTCTAGTGATAGTTCAAGTGTTAGTTCTAATTTTAGTTCAATTTTCAATTTATTTAAAAATATTTAAAACTTCCAACGTTTCGAGGTTAATCAGCTCATTATCAAGAAATCTAAAATTTAGTATTAAAGTCATACAAACGGTACAAATATAAAGAAACAAATTAAAATCGTAAAAAAATAATATTTTATAACTTATTGCATCATTAAGCGCAAATCTACATTAAAATATCGGTCCAGTCAACATGGTAAATACCGTTTTATTTTAAAAAAGGAGAAGCATCTGAATGTGTAAAACATAAACTTGTATTTTAAAGCGGGGGAAGGGAATCTTTTAATACTTAAATTTGCTATTTTTATTTTTTTTAATGTCATAATTAAAAGAAATATCAATAAATAAAAAATCATTTTTATATCATTAACTCTTAGATTATTGCTGCCTAATGCGTACCAATTTTTCCCGCGCCTGTTTTGTAATTAACTGCATTTTCTATGTTTTTCGTTATAAAAATGGAATCCAAATTTTTTCTATCAAGTGTATTTTGACTAGTAAAAAGTACTTTTGGTCCTTCAAGGTTAAATTTATGTTGTTTTTTGCTGTGATAGCATAAAGCTGTCTTATGTATATTTTTTATTTGTTTTGTGTCGTACTCATGTTGTTGTAATCTTTCCTTCAAATGTTGTTTCGATTCGCCAATGTATAATTTGTCACAATTGTTACAATTTAGTTGGTATATTGTATTAATTCTATCTTTTATTTTATCCTTCATGTTAGTTAAATATTCTTTCATTTTGTTATTATTGTATTTGGCGAATCCAATTTCTTTAAATTGATATTTTTTAAATGTAGATGTTATTTTATTAGTTAATTGTGGGATGTAATTTATCTTGTAATATGATATATAGACTTCTTTTCTATATCTTTTTCACTCTTATTAATTTTTAAATATTTTTGCTTATTTGTATTTTCCGTATGGTTCGTTTTGTCACTTTTATGTAATTATATATGTAGGTGTCTTCTGAAGATGGTAATATAAATACCGAAACCGGTTAAGACGAAAATAAATTTAAATATCATATAATTGTAACAGTTGTGACAAATTATGCATTGACGAATCGAAACAACATTTAAAGAAAAGATGAATAAACATGAATACATGAATAGGACACATGAATAGGACAACATGAATAGGACACAAAACAAATAAAAAAACATACGTCTGATGATATGTGTTATCTTAGCTTTATGCTATCAGAGCAAAAAAGAACAACATAAACTTAACCTTGAAGAACAAAAAGTACTTTTTACTAGTCAAAATACTACACACTGCATAGAACAAATTTGGAATCCATTTTTATAACGAAAAACATGGAAAATGCAGTTCATTACAATACAGACGCGGAAAAAATTGGTACACATTATGCAGCAATAATCCGAGAGTTAATGATATAAAAATGATTTTTTATTTATTGATATTTCTTTTAATTATGACATTTAAAAAAAAATAAAAATAACGAGTTCAAGTATTAAAAGATTCCCTTCCTCCATTTTAAAATATAAGTTTATGTTTTACACGTTCAGATATAAGATAGTAATAATAATGCTTTATTACTCCAGAGTTGTAACAACACAAAATAAAAGTAATAAATAAATAATTCACTCTAGAATATACTTTATCACAACCGGAGCAATCCTATTCAGTTTATTGCTGCTCTACCTACTACACCATAACGGTACTACCTACATATGTCGTGCATTAACATTTACTTTAGTACAGTAATATATCTGGTGAAATTGCTGTCACTCACGATCATCTATCTCGCCAATATTATTTTGCTTAATTATTCTGTTCTACTCAAGGAATAAATAACAATTAAAATTGAGATCCCCCAGCTTTTCAAATAAGTATTTATACATTTTATGCTTAAAGTTTGTATGTGATGTGGACTCTTTAACACTGTCAGGCAAATTATTGAAAATTTGTACTATTTGAAAGCTAAACGAGCTTTCAAAAAATGATGTTCTATGAATGGGAGGCGTTAGCTTTCCTTTGAATCGAATATTAATTGAGTGCACATCACCTCTAAATTGAATCTTCCGGGAGAGATAAGGAGGCTTGGATGTTATCATTATTTTATGAAAAAGGCAGGCAGAGTGCAACAATCGCCTTCCGTTCATGTTGATCCACTGCAAATCAACCAGTTTGTGACTCACATGGTCTATACGTCTAATACCGAAAATCAACCTGATACAAGAATTCTGAACTTTTTGAATTTTGTTTCTAAAAATAGCACTTAAAAAAGGAGAATATAAAGTATCTCCGTAATTAAAAATTGACAGAACTAGAGATTCACAAAGAATTCGCTTGCATTTTTGATTAATATAATGTCTATTTGAATAAAGAATTTTGAGATTGCAATAAGCTTTTTTGAATGCATTTATTAATATGATTTTGAAAAGTTAACCCACTATCAACAATTCTTTTAATTCTTTTATAATTCTTTACACAACAAATTCAACAACAAATTCTTTTATTGTGAGCCTTTCATCATCAATATAAATTTTAACGCTATCTACTAGTTCTCTTTTTATGTTTTTTGATCCAAATAACATAAGTTCAGACTTTTCCGAATTGATCCTTAAGCCGTGCCGCCGCGATATATTTATAAGTGATGCCAAATCGTCATTAACCTTCCTGCAAGCATTACCGACGTCGTGAAGATGGAAAGAATAGTAAAGTTGGGTACCGTCAGCATAAAAAAGAGCCATGCAGTGGAGGACGTACTTATTAAATACCGACGTATGATATATACGTATTCAGTATGATATACTGAAGGCCAACGGAGAAATGACAGAACCCTACGGCACGCCATGCGTCCTCGGTAGTACATCTGATACCCTACCGTCCACCGTAACCGCTTGCAGTCTATTAATTACAAAGTTATTAAGTAATTGATTAAAGTGCCGAAAAGACACGTAAATCAATCGTATCGAAAGCTTTGGAATAATCAAGTAAGTACAATATTGTGATGTCCCTATCCATCTCCCGTAGAATATTATCTATTATATTTGTCTGAGCAGTGATACAACTAACACCTGCTCTAAAGCCTGACTGTCTCTCAGGCAGTAGATTATGATCTTCTACAAACGTATTCAGCTGTTGCCAAAACACCTTTTCCGCCACCTTGGATAAAACCAGCAAAAGACTTATAGATCTTAAGTCATTGTATCCCAGTGGTTTACTTAATTTAGGTGAGGGTTTAATTAATGCAATTTTCGATTGATCTGGAAATTGGCCCTATTCAATGATCTTCTCCTTTTTGAAAATAAAATGGCATTCAACACGGTGTTATCAGTAACAACAGATATTTTAATGTAGATTTACGCTTAATGATGGTATGTAATTTCAAATATTATTTTTTATTCTTTTTACGTTTTTAATTTGTTTCTCTATATTTGTACCGTTTGTATGATTTTAATGTTAAATTTTAGATTTCTTTTTAATTTTTAAATAAATTGGAAATTATACTGAGAAGTTGTGTTTTTTTTAATTGAAAGTAAAATAAATATATTAAAAAAAAACGTTTTAAAAAACGAAAATATTACCTGCTCTTTTAAAACATCAGCTAAAAGTAACAAAACCGGCGTAGTTTTTTGTCTTGCCCCTCCACTTAAAGTACCAGAAGGGCTTGTAGTATCCCCATCCAATGTAACACAAGTTTTTCTTATTGAATCATGATAACTTATTTGTTTAGCGATTGATATGTTCTTTGCAATAAAAATGTTGCCAAAAATGTATTCAATCGCCGGTTTAACTTGAGGACTATATTCTAAAACGTCAAGCGCTGCTACTAAATTCTCTTCTCCAACCTAAAAGAGCATTATTATTAACAAATTTATAAGTCATTAATATCAAAATTATCAATAAACTTACTAATTTCCTTGCAAAATTTACAGTTTGTGGTTTCATCCTATCCGCTTGAATTTGATTTAATGGAATAAACGTTGTTCTATTTTGCAAGTTACCCCTTTGAAGTAATTTTTTGCAAGTTGTGTCTTTATCCACGACTACATTATACAGCTACATAAAAAAAAATAATATTTGTCCAAACATAATTATTCCAACTCACCCTTCCACCAGCGGCCGTTTCAATTGCAACAGAATAAGCGCGATCTTTTACCTTAATAAGAGACGCCACAATTCCAAAAACAGCGTCCCTATTAAACCCAGGTTCAGGATCGGTATAATTAAACCTTAAATAAGGTTTTGAAGCGTAAAAATTCTCAATATTATCCATATGATCGTTTATTGCCGATGAAAATGCATGCCGTTGCTTTTCTAATTCGCCCATACGATTCTCGGAATAATTTAATTTGCTTAACGAATTCTGAATGGCGGTGATTTGGCCGTTAACGTTTTCCAGAGCGGCTTTTTCTTTGTTATAATCCGCTGAAGCTCCGGTTAAATTTGCCCGTTTCGTTTTTAATTGCTCTTTACATTTGCTAAGATTTAAATTATCAACTTTTAAATCGGTTGCGGCTTTTTTAGCTTGTTCTTTCGCACCTAATCAACGAAAATTATAAAAAAAATTATTAATAAAAAGAAGGATGTTATTGAGAATCTTACGAATTAATTGGTCTTTTAACGTTTGAGCTTCTCCATCATCGTTAATTTCCATGCCAGCACAAATAGCCTCATATTTCTTTTCACAAATCGCTAACGCTTCTTTATCGGCATCTTCAGCAGCTTTCATTGAGTCAAAAAGGTTGTGAAATTTAGCTAATTCTTCTTGTTTTGTTTTGAGAGCGGCTACATCCGCTTTTAAAACAGTTTCTAATTTATTCACATTTTCTTCTTCAATTTTTACCCGGTCGTTAGCAGTTTTTTCTGTTGTGTTTACACCGGCAGCCAATTTTTGTTTCTCGGTTAGCTCAGCTGTGATTTCTTCTATTTTATTATCGTAATTCTAAAAATTAATTTATTTTAAAATAAATCTATTGTAATAGCTTTGTTCAGACAAGCAATCTGACTTGTAAATGACGAGTCGGGCCTCTTCGAAAAGATTTGCAAACTTTGAATATTATCAAAAAATTTGTTATGAAAAGCGTTATTTTTTAGGTTTTTCCTTAGAGGCTTAAGAGCATTAATAATATTCGTGTATTATTCTTTGAAAGAATCTTTTGAGACAGAAAACTTTTTAAATCATCCCAAGAATGGATATTAGTAATAATATTTTCATATTATTCATTATTACCAGCTTAAGAACCAAAAATAGTTTAACTAAAATTAACAATTTCGATACACTACAGCAGTGTTCTGTAACCTGTGTTCTGCGGAAACCCTAGGGCTTCACTCAAATACTTCAGGGGTTTCACGATAGGCGCCGGTTTTTGAAAATGCAATGGACGTTGAAAAAAAACTAAAATGGGGAAAGTCTCAAAAATTGAAATGAATGAATTGGAATTGTGACTGCAAAGATCTAATCTAAATAAAAAAAGATCGCAGGACTGAATTAAGAAAAAAAAGCTCGGCAATTTACAAAATTAATTTAAAGCAGTAAATTAAATCCAAATAAAACCTTTAACAACATTTTATGGGTGCTTCTTTTAAAGCATTTCAAGTCTTCTAGGAGCAGTAGCAAATCTTATGGAAGCAGTTCAAATCTTCTGAAAGCATTATTAATCATTTGGGAGCAATATCAAGTATTGTTTAAGCAATTCAAGGTTTCTTGAGGTATTTCCAGTCTTTTGGAATGAGTATTAAGTTAGTTAGAACCAGTATCAAATAATCTGGAAGCATTGCAAATATTTTAGAAACATTTCAAGGTTTCCAAAAGCAAAATCAACTCTTATAAAAGCAGTTATCTTCTAGAAAAGTCTTCTAGAAGCGGTATGAAGTACTCTGGAAGCGTTACAAGTCTTCTGGAAATAGACCAAGTTTTCTGGAAACAATATCAAGTCTTCTGGAGGCATTGCAAGTTTTCTACTTACATTTCAAGGTTCCTATAAGAACCTTCTGGAATCATTTCAAGTTTTTTGGAAGCAGTACTAAGTCTTCTGGTAACATTTGAAGGCATATAGAAGCAGAATCAAGGCTTTTAGAAGCATATTAAGTCATCTACAAGCAATATCAAGTCTTCTCAAGGCATTGCAAGTTTTCTGTAAACATTTCAAGGTTTCTAGAATATCGAGTCTTCTGGATGTAGTATTAAGTCTCCTAGAAGCAGTATCAAGTTTCTTGGAAGTAGTATCATGTTTTCTGAAAGCAGTTCAAGTCTTCTGGAATCATTTCAAGTTTTTTGAAAGCAGTAGCAAGTCATTTGGTAGCATTTGAAGTCATATAGATGCAGTATCAAGGCTTTTAGAAGCATATTAAGTCATCTAGAAGGAGTATCATGTCTTCTGAAGGCATTGCAAGTTTTCTGGAAATATTTCAAGGTTTCTAGAAGTAATATTAAGTGTTCTGGATGCAGTATCAAGTTTCCTGGAAGCAACATCAAATCTTCTGTTAGCAATTCAAGCCTTTTGGAATCATTTCAAGTCTTCTGGTACCCTTTGAAGTCTTATAGAAGCAGTATCAAGGTTTTGGAAGCATATTAAGTCTTGCAGAACCAGTATCAAGTCTTCTGGTTCAATACAACAGTTCATTGCAAAGTTCACAGCAATTCAAGTCTTTTGGAATCATTTCAAGTCTTTTGGCAGCATTAGCAAATCTTCTGGTACCATTTGAAGTCTTATAGAAGCAGTATCAACTCTTCTGGAAGCATTGCATGTTTTCTGGAAATATTTCAAGGCTTCTGGAAGCAATATCAAGGCTTTTTGAAGCATTTGAAGTCTTTTGAAAGTAATATCAAGTTTCTTGGAAGCAAACCAAGTGTTCTAGAAGCAGTACCAAGTTTTCTGGAAGCATTTCAAATCTTCTGGAAGCATTGCAAGTTTTCTGGAAACATTTCAAGATTTCTAGAAGTAATATCAAGTCTTTTGGATACAGTATCAAGTCTCCTAGAAACAGTATCCCGTTTCCTGGAAGCAATATCAAGTCTTCTAAAACCAACATCAAGTTTCTCTCCAAAAAACCATTTGCAGCAGATGCTTGAACTGAATGAAAGCAGAAATTTCGATTATTTTCAAGGCAAAAGTATGTATTTTGGAGTCAATCGCTAAACCGAGTAGTTGAAGCTCTCCTTAGCATTCTGATTATGTAAGTCATCTTGGATAGTATATCTTGGATATTCATAAATTGCCAGTATGTTTTTATACATCTGAACGAAGTGTTAAAGAAAGCATTACTAAGTTATATAATCCAGACAATTTTTATAAGAATTTGCACATAATCTGATGCTCTAATGAACAACACTTTTGGTTTGAATGGTTGTCTCTAGAGTATATGTGATAATAAGAGACCATTATAGCTTTTAACGTATTCTTTGTACTATCTATATCTTTGCAAATAGCCAGGCCAAAATATGTAGTTAATTTTCTTATTAAAATATCTGCCAATTTTCTTTTCCTATATATCTTAATCAGCTTTATATATTTTTTCTAATATTTTGATTCATAACCATATTACTTAAGATTTTCTAGAAATACTTTTATAAAGAATTAATGACTTGTATCACAATCTTAAGATATTTAAGAATTTTATGTGTCATAATCTTTTCTGTTTTTTACAAGACGGTTTTCAATTGTTCTTGACCAGAGTAAAAATAGGTTCTTTAACTGAATATTAGGTTTTATTTTGGTAACTTCGTTATTTCAAATACTTTCGTTACGTCTTGTTAAATTTCTTTTGCTTTTATTGCAAATATTGTGGAAAAATGTCTTCTATGAGCCTTCTGGAATCAGGTTAAGTCTTCTAGGAGCAGTATCAAGTCTTCTGGATGCAGCATCAAGTCTTTCAGAGGCAATATCAAATTGTTTGGAATCATTTCAAGTCTTCTGGAAACAGTTAACATCTTCTGGAAACAGTTCAAATCTTTTGAAAGTATTTCAAGTCTTCTGAAAGCATTTTTAGTGTTTTAGAAGCAGTATCAAGTATTGTGGAAGTATCTCAAGTTTTCTTGAGACAGTTCAAGTTATTTGGAAACAGTATCGGGTCTTCTGGAACCAGATTAAGTTTTTTGGAAGCAGTATCAAGTCTTCTGGAAGCAATATCAAGTTCACCAGATGCAATATCAAGTCTTCTGGAAGCAGTATGAAGTCTTCTGGAACCATTTTAAGTCTTCTATAACAGTATCAAGTTTTCCAGCAGCAGTAGCATATCTTCTGGGAGCATTCTTAGTCTGTTGAAGCCATATCAGGCATGGTGGAAGTATTTCAAGTATTCCAGATGCAATATCAAGTCTTCTGGAAGCAATTGAAATCTTCTAAAAGCAATTTCAAGTCTTCCAGAGTCAACATTAAGTCTTCTAGAGGCAGTTTCAAGTTTCTAGAAGAAAAAACAAATCCTTTTGAAATAGTATCAAGTCTTCCAAATGCAATATTAAGTCTTCTGGAAGTAATTGAAGTCTTCTAAAAGCAGTTGCAAATCTTCGAGAGCCAATATTAAGTCTTCTGGAAGCAATTAAAGTCTTCTAGAAGCGGTTTCAAGTTTCTAGAAGCAATATCAAATTCTCTTAAAAATATTATAAAGTCTTCCAGACGCAATATTAAGTCTTCTAGTAGTAATTGAAGTCTTCTAAAAGCAGTTCCAAGTCTTCCAGAACCAATATTAAGTCTTCCAGAGGCAATATAAAGTTTTCTAAAAGCATTTCAAGTATTCTTGAAGCAACAATGAGGCAGTATCAAGTCTTCTAAGCAATTCAAGTTTTCGAGAAGCAATAGTCTTCTGGAGCAAATAGTCTTCTAGAAGCAGACATTTCAAGTTTTATGGAAGCAGTCTGGAACCAAATCAATTTTTCTAGGAGTAGTATCATATCTTCTGGAGTAGTATCAAGTTTCTTAAAAGCAGTACCCAGTCTCTTAGAAGCAATATCAAATCTTAATTCAAAATAAACTCAAAATTGTCAAACTTAATAATTTTGCATGGGTGTTTGTGACATGGCTGATTTCTGCGAAGCTTCTACATTTGGACATGATTGCATTGCTCCATTTTTGATAAAGTCACTGGATGAATATCTGGAAATATCCAAACATCCCATAAAGAAATTGATGTTTCTTGGAACGACCCATCTCTGTGAAAAATCTAGATGCATTTGAATATCGATCCAGATACAATAAAATAATATTAAAGCAAAATATTGGAGCGACATGATAGTTTATAAGGATTAATTATGTTTTTGTTCGAATAAATACAAGTTACTCTTGCATAGATTTTTTATAACAAAGGCAGAGGTTCCTAAAATCAAGTCCTGATGTGTTACTGAACGAAGGGTTCCGCACGATAAAAAAAAGTTGAAGAACACAGCAATAGACGATTATTTCTTAAAAATTAAAAATGATAGAAAGAACACTTTTATAGATAGTCAAAAAAAAGTTTTAATTATTTCAAAAATGCTTATGAGTAATAATATTCATGTATTATTTGTTGTTACCAACTCAAGATTTAATTAATTGTTTAAAACCTCAAATTTGACATATTTCACATCTAAAAGGATCCTATCTCAAAAATTAAACGTTATAGCATGTTTTGACAACAAAACTTTTCAAATCATCCCAAGAATTGATATCATTAATAATATTTGCATATTATCCATTATTACCAGCTAAAAATTCAAAAATAGTAAAAATATAAGTAGTAAAAAAATTAGTTTATCCAAAAAAAGGTTTGAATTGATATCCTTAAATTTGATGTAATTTTTTTGTGATTCTGTATTACATTTTTATCAATTTTAATTTTTTTAATTCATTTTACTTAACAGAAAATAACTATTTTATTAATTACCGATTTATGTTGTTCAATTTTTTCATTAACTTCCTCCTCGATTTGTTTAATCATCACTTTACCTTCTTTAACTTTAGTTTTTAACACCACAATTTGATTTTCAATGCTGATCACATCCTTTTCTTTTTCGTTTGCTATTTTTGCCGTGTTACAATACACCAAAGCGGCGCAATATTGACGCAAACGTTCTACTTCGCGTTCTATACGTTGAAATTCAAAGTATTGGGTACGTTGTTGCCTGTACATTTCCAATCGAGGTTGAATTTCATGGGTAAACGTCTATAACAAAAAATAATTAATTAAAAATTAAAGTTTTGAAAGAAGAAATGTACTTCTTGAAATTCTTGTAATTTCGCATCCTTTTTCTCCATCGTTTTAACATGTTGAATTCTTTTCTGATTATAAACTTTAGTTCCTGCAGCTTCTTCAATCATAGCTAAAAAATCTTGGGGTTTCATGTTCAAAACTTTTGTTATCTTTCCTTGCATCACAAGAAAATGTGGGTTGTTCACATTTAAATGGACGGAACAAAATACATCTTGTACTCGTTTGTTGGGTACGATTGTACCATTAATTAAGTACTTATTTTTACCCCCCAACACAATTTGTCTTGTTATTGTAATTTCATTGCAATCTTCTAAACCAACGGGAGATTGGCTTTTATTTTTATTATCGAACGTAATTGAAACAGTGGCTTTTGTAATTCCTGTTTGTCCAGATTTATAGATTAAATCTTGCAAATTCGTCGCACGAACCTATTAAAAAACAATATGTTGTCATAAATATAATCGGAGTAATAAAAAATGTTATTACATGAGTAAGATTGGTGATTCCTAATAAGAAACATATAGAATCCAAGATATTCGATTTTCCACTTCCATTTAAACCAGTTATGGCGTTAAATAAAGGATCGAATCCTTGAATTTCCGTCCTTTGGGCGTAGGATTTAAAACCATCCAACACAATTGATTTAATGTACATTGTGTTCTTTAACTCATTCAACTAAAAAGGAAGTTAATTTAATTTATATAGCTTTTAGGCTCTATATGATTTAACTAATTAATAGGAAAGATGTAAGAGGAGACGCAAAATACAAATTTTCCTTACCAAAATGCGATTTTATTCAGAATTTGATGCAAAAGCAGTTCAAAACCGGCGATAACGGTTATAAAAACAATGCCGATAATATAGGTAATGACTTTTTAAATTTGACATAAATTAAATTAATAGAAATTAAACCAAATTAATATTGATTAGATAATTTAATAGCAATTAGTAAGAAATTTATTTTATTATTTTAAATATATACGAATTAAAATAAGAAATATCGAGATAAAATAACACAAAAAATGTGGTTGGCAACAAATTGACAGCTCTTTGACAGATGGTATTATGGCGGGTTTACACCACAAGCTTAACTGTAAGTAATTCACAAGATATTTTCGATGTTTTCTCTTCCCCTAGATTATATTACTTAACAGAAATAACAAATTTGGATTCTACATTGTTTAATGTACCATTATGCCGCTTTATTAACCAATTAGAGGGGTTTTGTGGAGCCTAACTCCTTTTGCTTTGGGTTGTATTGTTTCAATTCAATTACTGCAACACACAATCGCTGTTTTATATCAAATAGCTTATATACTACGTTTTTTAGATTTCCTATGAGACACAAAAATGAGTAAAATTGAGAAATCCACATCCCCAACCTCAACTTCGAAAGATAAAGAGCAAAAAGAAGACACACCATCAGGCCATAACAAGGATATTGGGAAAATTTTAGATACAAAGTTAGTTATCAACAAAAATATGGACAGTGATACCACAGAAGATGAAGATGATGGTATGAGGGTGTGTGTTCATTGCAGGAGATGCTTCATGTCAAATGGCGACTTAATTCCTCATTGTATTAACAGTCACTTTTGTGACCCTTCCTGTTTTCAACATTGCTCACCATCAAGATATGAAAAACACAACTCATTAAAGACTTATCGCTCCTTAGGATTGACAATTCGTACTTTGGGGAAGCGATTACCATTGAAAAAATGCAAAGATTGCAATAAAATTTTCATTTGCCACTTTGACTATGTTAATCATGCGATGGAAGTACATTTGGTTGCGAAACCATACGAGTGCGCATGTTGTAATAAATGCTTTGATACAGTACTAAATCGGGTGTATCACGTAATGAAAGCACATGGCAAAAGAAATATTAATTGTAAAAGGTGTGGAAAATGTATTTTATCATTACATTACATCGATAGTCACCTTTTGAAATGTAATATTGACACTTACGAGTGCGAGAAGTGTTCCGAACAGTTTGCTTCGGACGAAATGCTTCAAACTCACATGACTAAACACGAAGGAGGGGACACCTTTCAATGCGATGAGTGTGAAAAGAATTTTGATACAAAAAAGAAATTGAAGACACACAAAAAGGAGCATAAAAATCCACCTGTTATAGACTCTCCAAGAACACTGCGCAAACGGCGCAAGAGGAAATACGTTGAGGATGATGAAGATGAAGAGGAAGAAGAGGAGGAGGAGGAGGAATATCCAAAAAAGAAAAAGGAAAAGAAATCTATTAATGCGTGTAATATTAAAAAAGTAAAAGAGGAATCAGAAAGTGACAATTGAAATGTTTAAACAGGGATATTTTACCAAAATGCATATAAAGAAAAAGAATAATCATACATAATTCATTTTTTAAACCTTTATACGATTTAATTTCCAAGTAGGACAGCTTAATATTTACACAATTATATTAACTAGTTAGTTTTTACTGAAATGATCATTTCTTTTTGTTTATCTCTTAAGAATATAAAAAAAGATCTAAGTACAAATGTTGTGTATTTTATGTTGTAATCCTAATTACTAGAAATTACAAGAAAATACTAATTTTGAGTAATATACAAATATTATTATTGATGTCCAATCTTGGGGTGGTTTAATAATAATAGTTTTATTGCACATATGAAAACAAATTTAAATATAATAAAAGAAAATAAAAGTTACACTTAAAAAATAAAAACATGAAATAAATTATAAGTAATACTTAACCCTCCGTTGGGTTGACCTGACATGCACAAGTAGAATGTTTTCGCTCCTCTCTTGAGTCTTAAAAAGTGTAGAAGTTTGTACTTCTTTATAGTCTACTTTCTTTACCTGCTGATTACAGTAAACCTAGTGCGTTAGCTCGTACGTTTTTTAGAATGGATTTATTATTACCTTGATTTCATAAGTTCATTG
The DNA here is from genome assembly GCA_036711965.1 of Onthophagus sagittarius. Taxonomy (NCBI): domain Eukaryota; kingdom Metazoa; phylum Arthropoda; class Insecta; order Coleoptera; family Scarabaeidae; genus Onthophagus; species Onthophagus sagittarius. Next base: position 56,440,799 of record JASERS010000002.1, on the reverse strand, counting down.
CGCCCGAATGCGTCATAAATATTTTTGATAATAAATCGATTATTTCTTCATCATGTAATTATTTTAGTTGTTTCTTCACATATCACGTAATATTCTATGATACTTCTATCTATTATTTTTTCTTCTATTGATATGTTTTTTGTGAGAACAAATATTTTATCTGCAAAACCTAGTTATCGTACAAAGTTGTCGCGACGTTTTATATTTCTCAAACCAAATTAAAAAGAATTCCCACAATTGCAAATGTTGTACTCAGTCAAAAAGGTATAAAGTAAGGACTGAACTAAAATAAGTTCTAAAATAAATATTTTTCCACTCAACGCTAAGGCTTATGATCCCGTGATCCCTCAATCAGCAATATCAAATAATGCAAAAAAATTTGTTAACATAAAACTACATTACTTGACATGAGAGTCTGTAATTGACGAGTTTTGAGAGAGTCCTCACCGTTCCTGAGAACAAATCTTCGAAACCTAACTAGAAGTAAAAAGTCGTCGCGAAATGTTATATTTTTCAAAGCAAATAAAGAATTCTCACAACTGCAAATGTTGCTGATCCCAGTAGTAAATGGTATAAAAGAAGGACATAATGTTGAAGTAAAATTAGTTCTAAAATAACTGGTGGTTCCGACTGTCCTTTATTTCCGCTAAAATGTCCCAAAATCGTTCAAATAATTTTGATGATATAACAAATCTTCTCGAAGAAGACAAAAAAGATCCCTCAGTGAACAAGGATTTTGGAGAAGAAAGTGATATTGATTTGGAAGGTTTCGTTGAAAAACACATGGTGTTTTGGATAGAAGATTTACAGTCAAAAAGAATCCCTATTGATGGGAAACATATAAAAGAAAAAGCACTTAGAATATATAATCGACTTTAGGAATTGGAACCACCAGGTTTTATAAAAAGACACGCATTTCACAATGTGAAAATAAAGGGAGAGGGAAGGTAGCATCAGCAGACGAAAATGCTGCAAGAATCTCTCCGGGTAAACTAGCAAAAATCGTTGAAGAGAGCGGTTATACTCCAGAATAAATATTTAATGCCGACAAAACGGGATTGTTTTGGAAGAAAATGCCTGAAAGTACGTATATAGCAAAATCTGAAAAATCTGCTGGTGATTTTAAAGTATGATGTAACGCATCTGGTGATAAAATGTTAAAGCCTTTATTAATCAACAAATCTCTTATGCCACGAGTATTAAGGGGTAAGAACATTAAACAACTTCCAGTCCATTTCATGGCGAATAAAAAGGCATGGAAGACGGCTAATCTGTTTACAAATTGGTCGGTCAACAACTGCTTTGTTTCTGAAGTCCAGAAATATATGGAAGAAAAAGGTTTGAAATTCAAAATACTTTTGCTCGTTCATAATGCGCCCAGCCACCCAGTGTTGGATCACCCAAATATTCAATTGCTATTTTTACCGCCTAATACTAACTCGCTGATACAGCCACTCAATCAGGACATTATAGTAACATTTCAAATGTACTACATAAAGCAAACGTTTATATATGTTTTAGATTCAGTGGAAGAAATAAATTTGACTGTTTTGCAAGCATTGAGAAAGTTTACCATTATGGATTGCATTACACTTGCTTCTGTTGCCATTAAACAATTGCGCCAATCAACCTTGAATGCTTGTTGGAAAAAAATATTGCCAGCATGCGTTAAAAGTGGAAGTTTTATAGTAGAAAAATCAGCTGTGTATTCTGAAATTATAACTGATATTGATGAATTGATGCGAGAAAGCCCTTTGGATGAAGATGATTTGATCGAATTTATGGCAATTTGTGAAAATAAAGAAATCGATAATGACAAGGTAGAACATGAAGTTCAGCTATTAACGGCTGATTTAATTCGCGATTGCTTGAAATTTGCTACAAACATGGAACAATATTTTCTTATTCATGATCTTAACATGGAGCGTGCATTGAAATTTCAACGTAGTCTTAAGTTATGTATAGGTGGATATGAAGAATTATATAAGCTTATTGAGAAACCAAAAGAAACAGCAGGTAATAACCGACTTCACAACTACAAAAGAACAACAGAAACCGTTAATAACGAACGAAATTCTTCATTTGAATTAAATCGGACAGTTGTGCTAGACATATCTACTGATGATGCTGATGATAGCGCTTTTGGACCAGTCCGTAGTAAACGTGCACGTTTGTTATCAAGTAGCGATGAAGACTTGCGAAATTGATTTTTATTTCTAATTTTAGTTTACATTTTTATTGCTATGTTGGAGTTTTGACTGTACACTATCTTTTTAAAAGTAATAAATACCTTTTCTTTACACGATTTTATTAAAAGTTATGCGTGATATATTTAAAGCAGTAGTAATAAACCTTTTATTAACGTCTACCTTTTACAGATTATCAATTAAAAAAAAAAATTATTATATTTGTTTACCTTAACAACATTCAAAAAATGAACAGCTACCTTGATTGGTATTGAAGTCTATAAATAAATTAATATTTCAACACTCCCCCTCAAGACCAATCATGGTTATAAACTTTTGTAATTTTGGTTTTGTTAATGGTTTTGTTAACATGTCCGCAATCATTTCTTCTGTTTGACAATATTTCAAATTTATAATATTGTCCTCCAGAGCTTTTCTTATAAAATGATATTTTATGTCTATGTGTTTAGTTCTACTATGATAGACATTGTTTTTTGCTAACTTTTGACAACTTTGATTGTCGTTGTATATGATAATTGGTTTTTCTGAATCAAATTTTAATTCCGATAAGAATTTTTTTTCATATAGTGCCTCTTTGGCCGCTTCTGTGAGGCTCATGTATTCTGCTTCTGTGCTTGATAAAGCAACGGTGCTTTGTTTTTTGGTTTCCCACGAAGTTGCTGCATTTGCCATTTTAAAAAGATATCCAGTATACGAACGCCGATCATCTATAGATGATCCCCAATCAGCATCCGTATAACATTCTATTTCTTTTCCTGAAGTTCTATATGTTAATTCCAAATTTATTGTTCCTTTTAAATACCTTAACACTCTTTTTGCAGCAATCCAATGGCTTTCATTGTAATTTGTGTTAAATTGGCTTAAGAAGTTAATGCTAAAAGTAATATCCGGTCTTGTACCAATTGATACATACATTAAACTTCCGATTAAATTTTGATATGGATACTTTTTCATTATTTCTTCATTTTTTACTTTGGGTTTTTCTAAATTTGAATTTGGGTCCATTGGTGTACTAACTGGTTTTGAGTCTTCCATACCAAATCGCTGTAGAATTTCTTTTATATATTTTTTTTGTGAAATTTTAATCGTATTCTCCCCCTCGATTTGGACATGTGAAAATTCTAAACCAATACAGTAATGTATTTTTCCCAAGTCTTTCATTTCAAAGTTTTGAAATAATTTCTTTTTAAAATTTTCAATTTTTTTTAAATTTTTACAAGCTATTATTATATCGTCCACGTAGATTGCAACGAGAAGTGGCTCCTCTTCATTTGATGTGTAAATACATTGATCCGCATTGATTGGTTTTATTCCAATTTCTTTTAATTTGTTATCTAATTTTTTATACCATTGTAATCCGGCTTGTTTTAAACCATATAACGCCTTTTTTAATTTACATACTTTATTTCCATTTTCCATTTCTTTTAACATTTTGGTACTCTCTCTTAAAATTTCTTCTTTCACTTCTTTATTTTTTATAATTTCTTCTAGTGTTTCTTTAAATAAATCTGGTGTTTTCATATAAATCTCTTCATTAATTTCACCGTTCAAATATGCTGTGATAACATCCATTTGATGTATGTGCATATTATGTTCTACAGCTATAGCAATTAATTTTCTTATAGAGCTTAACCTTGTTACTGGTGAATAGGTTTCATGGAAATCAATTCCTTCCTTCTGTGTGAAGCCTTTTGCTACTATTCTAGCTTTCCATTTTTCCAAAGAACCGTCTTGTTTAAATTTTTTTTTTAGTATTAATTTGCATCCGATTATGTTTTTATTTCTTGGTTTTTCAACCAATTCCCACGTCTTGTTTTTGATCAGGGCTGTTATTTCATTTCTTATTGCTTTTTTCCAATCTTTTTCATCTTCTTTTAAAGCTTCCTTTAAAGAAATTTCTCCAATATTTGCTTCCAAATTTGTATCGTCGTCTTCATCTGGTTCATTTTCTATCTTCATTTTGTAAATTTTTCTTGGTCTACCCTTTTTACCTGTTTTTTCTAATTTAGGTCTGCCTCTGCCTCTTTTCAATTCAACTTCTTTTTCTGTAGTTTCTTTTTCACATTTTTCATTTTGATTTAAGTTTATTGAATCTTCTGGGTTTAATTCCAAATGTAACGGAGTATTTTCTTTTTTTCTTGATTCATATTTTCACTAATGATTGGGAATTCTACCAATATTTCTTGTGTTTGTTTCTTTTCTTGTTTTAACAAAAAATCTTCAATATTTACATTTTCTCTTTTTAGGAATTTTACATCTCTACTGAATATTACGTTCCTTTTATTTGGAATATAAATTCTATATGCTTTCGCTGTATCGGAGTATCCGACAAATATTCCTCGTATGGATCTAGGTTCAAACTTGTTTTTATTTGGAGTTTTGTTTAGAACATATACAGGACTTCCAAAAATTTCTAAATGTTTTAAATTTAGTTTTGAATTAGTCCACTTTTCATAAGGAATTTCTCCATTAATTCCATTTGAAGGACATCGATTTCTTATGTAATTTGCTGTATTAATTGCTTCTGCCCAAAATGATGGTGGTAAGTTTGATTGAAGCAAATTACACCTGGCAGTTTCTACTAACGATCTAATTTTTCTTTCTGCTATTCCGTTTTGTTGGGGAGTATACGGAACTGTGAATCTTCGTTTTATACCATGTTTCCATAGGAATTCATCGAATTTTTTATTACAATACTCAGTTCCGTTATCAGATTGTAAATTTTTAATTTTATAACCTGTATTATTTTCGACTTGAGCTTTATACATTTTGAAAATATCTATAACTTCGTTTTTATTTCGAATAAAATAAACTTCAGTATATCGCGTGTAATCATCTACAAAAATGACAAAATACTTTTTACCTCCGTTTGATTCTGTTCTCATTGGACCACATACATCGGTATGAATAATTTGTAGAGGTTGATTTGTTCTTACTTTTGTAGATGAAGGAAATTTTGTTTGCACATGTTTTCCAACGATACACCATTCACAGGGTTCCAGCTTACTCTTCTCGTTAAAATTCAGGATTTTTGTTTTCTTTAAGACTTCTTGAAGGGATTTTTGATTTAAATGTCCTAATTTATAATGCCAATCTTGAATTTTACTTCCATCTTTTATTAAATTTGTTTCTTCTTCCTTTTCAATAAAGTATAAGTCTCCTTTTCTGTCTGCTATTCCAAGTACTTTTCTGTTTCTTTTATTAATTATAAATGCTTTGTTCTTTGTAAATTTAACATTATATCCATGATCTGTAATTTTAGCTACGGATAATAAATTCGTGCGCAAATTGGGTACATATAATGTGTTTTCTAGTCGAACTTGGTCTATTGAAAAATTATTCTTAACATTTATTTTTATTTTGCCAATTCCTTCAACGGACGTTTTTTGGTTATTAGCTAATTTTAATTCTTTTGACGTTTTATATATCTTGTCAAAACTTTCTTTTTCACCAGTCATATGAGATGTACATCCGCTGTCGAGACACCAAATTTGCTTTTTCTTTTCTTCTTCATTTATCATTGCTTCTGATTCTTTAATATATAAGGTTGAATTATTAGACTGTTTGAAGACTTTCTTCTTTTGATTAAAATAACAATCAATTGATTTATGTCCTATTTTTCCAAAAATATGACATTTAACCTTGAATGCTTCATTTTTAAATTTATTTTCATTTGGCTTTTGAAAATATCCCTTCTTAAATGTTTTCGGTTTATTAACATATAATACATTTCCTTCGATTTGTTTATTTTCTCTTTCTTCTCTTGCTTCATATTCTTCCAGTATCTTAATTCGCAGTACTTCAGGTTTTGGCAGATCGTCTCTAGTTTCAATAGCAATACGGAAATTTTCGAATTTTTCTGGCAGACTATATAACATGATTATTGTAAGTAGGTCTTCGTTAATTTCTAAATTCATTTCTTTTAGTTTATCTACAGTTTCAAAAAAATTATTTAAATATTCGATTATATTTTCTCCGTCCTTCATTTTTGACAACATCAATTTTTTTAATAGAAATGCCTTTTTAGCAGGTCCGCTTGATTGATGTATTGTTTCTAATTTTTTCCATACTTCATGCGATGATAAACAATATTTTATCTGTTTTAATTCTGTTGGGTCTATTGACAGTATTAAGTCTGATCGTGCTTTACTGTCTTTTATTTCCCATGCCTTTATTTCTTTGATTGATTCATCGTTATCTGGTATTAAACTTGGTTTTTTTAATGTTCCACTTACATACTCCCATGCGTCATTTTTAATTAGTATTGCTTCCATTTGCAACTTCCATGTTTCCCAATTATCCTTTTTAAGAGGATCAATTTTAAAACTTGCAGACATCTTTTCTTTTTAAAAGTTTATTATTATTACTATTACTGTTTTATATCTGGGCCCATAACCTATTAAAAGTTATGCGTGATATATTTAAAGCAGTAGTAATAAACCTTTTATTAACGTCTACCTTTTACAGATTATCAATTAAAAAAAAAATTATTATATTTGTTTACCTTAACAACATTCAAAAAATGAACAGCTACCTTGATTGGTATTGAAGTCTATAAATAAATTAATATTTCAACAGATTTTCTTTTGCATGGTTTTCTAAGGAACATATCTACCGTGCAAAAAAAGAGTTGGATGTATATTTTCTAACAGGAGCATGCAAAGCTTGTATGGTTTTTAATTTTTGAGATATAATCTTTTATTTTATAGCAAATACCAATTTTGGGTTTTTAATTATTTTTGAATCTTAATAGTTTCATACAATGATTATGATTGATATCCATTCTTGAGATGATTTATAAAGTATTTTGTGTCACAAGATTCTATCCATAATTTTTAATTTTTGAGATACAGTCCGTTTTAATATAAAATATGTCAAATTTGATGTTTTTAAACATTATTGAACCTTGGGTGGACAACAAAATCATACAGGAATATTATTCTCTGTGTTTTCCCCTACGAAAAAAACAAGAGGATAGCGGTTTGAAGTTATCGCCAATATAGTTTATTTCAAAAATCGAAATTCTGTATAGGATCATTTCTTTTTGCTTGTCTCTAAGGTGTATAAAAAGAACTAAGTCAATGTTGTGTATTTTTTGATAAAGTCTACATTTTTATTTATAATTTTCTAATAACGTATTAATTACATTAGAATACTTTACAATGCGTTTATGTATCTGTACAATCAATTAAAGACAAAATCTACAAATCTTAAATAAATCTATGGAATAGAACACTTGGAATTTTACATATAACAACTTGTGACACCAAAAAAATCACTTCATTCATTTAAACACTTAAAGACGATCTGCTGTTCGCCCAAAATTGATGTCCAGCAATTGCAAGAGTAATTACATATATACAAGCAGCAATCCAGCAGTTGTAGGCGTTTTGAGTGTAAACTTTGTTGGCTTCGGTATAAAAATGGTCCACGGATTCAAATTTGTGTCCAAGAGAAAGATCTTCCGCCAGAGCTACCGAATGGGTGTAGTAAAAGATCCCCATGAGCCCTAATTGGATGATGCCCCAAACGCTGAGGATCATACCGCAGAGAGATAATTTTGGTCCGCACACAGGCATTTTTTAATAAACACTTTAACCAGCGAGGTGAGTTAAGAAGTAATTTAATGTTTTAACCAGCGCCTACAGCACCTGACCAGCTATCAAAATCATGTGATTGTCAAATGTGTCAAAAATAAGTAACACCAACCAAAACTCGATAAGATAGTGATTAAAATTTATTTTAATAAATATTTTTAAAAAAATGTGTGAATTATAAACTTAATTAATCTTATAATTCGTATTAAAATTTTATAATAAAATTAAAATATTTAATTTAAATTAATTGCTTAGTAACAATTTTTTATTTGTTTGGTTGCTACGTTAATGAGTTGGTATTATTGACCAAACAGCTGTCACAAGCGTTTTGACATCGTTTTAAAGTCGAGGAGGAAAAACCTTGATATGGACACGATTTTATTGCAAAATCAGGTGCGGCAGAACGCTAAAGACTTACAAGACTTTTATAAAGAATTAAATCAATGGGGTGAGGCGATTAAAAAAAAGAATGAATTCGAAAAAGAAAAACCACAGCGTCGACAGATTTCGGTGAGGTTAAAACGTTGATTCAACAATTTTTAACTTAACAATTATTTATTTTAGTCCTCCCAATTGATGGCGAACGAAAAAAAATTTAACGATCAAGTGGATCAACTCTCTTCACCATCAACCTCAAATTCACCTAAAGACGTTTTTAAAGAGGCCACGATAAAGAAACACAAACGAATAAAAGGATCTGATTATGCAGCTTGGGATAAATTTGATGCAGACGCTTATTGCGCTAAATTAGATAAAATTGAAAGAGGGGAAGAATTAAGTGACCCAGAAACCGAAGAAGAAGAGGAAGTAAACGAAAGATTATTACAATTGGGCGATGTTCATAAAGAAAAAGGAAATTCTTACGTAAAACAAGGAAATTGGGATGAGGGAATTCGTTGTTACACTGAAGCTATTGACTGTTACGCTTACAACGCAATTTATTATGCAAATAGAGCATTGTGTTATTTAAAAAAGAAGCAATATAAATTAGCTGAAACTGATTGCACTGTTGCATTACAAATTGATAAAAAATATGTAAAAGCTTACTTAAGGCGTGCAGCTGCTAGGGAAGGATTAAAACTTTTTGAGGATGCAGGGAAAGATTTAATAAAAGTTTTTGAGTTTGAACCGTTCAATACCGAAGCACAGTCAATTTTAAAAAGGGTTGAGACTGCTTTAGGTTCTAAAATAACGAAAGATATACCAAAAAAAGATGTTGAAAAGAAGAAACCAATTTTAACTGAGGTTATTGAGAGAAAAGAGCCTCAAAAAGTGACTAATAAAGGAGATAATAATCGTGATGTTGAAAAAATGGACGTAACAGAAAATAAAGTAAATATCGAAAACATTTTTGCTTATGGTCCTGGAGGAAATAAAGTAAAACACATCGAAGCTTTGCGAAAAACACCGATGACTCGATCTAAAAAGTCGTTGAAACGAGTTCGAATTGAAAATGTTAATTTAAAATCAGAACAAACATTGCTTTTTAAAGAGCAAATTTTGAAATCGACTAATAAAGAGATGGAGCCAATTACAACCCCGCCCGTTTTAAGTAGTAATCATAATTTGTTGGATTTTAAAATTGAGAAAGAATCTGAAATTTTGAAAGATCTTACTTTGAAGGATTCCCCGGTTGAAGATAGTAAATTGAATGCGATTGAGATTCCAACGACCTCATTACAATTTTATCAAATTTGGAATTCATTCTCTGATTCTACAGATAAATACAAATTTTTGAAAAAAATTAATCCTCTTTGGTTACGAGATATATTTAAATATAACATGGAATGTGCCGTTTTTGGGGAAATCTTGGAGGTGTTGAATGATCATTTTGTACCAAATAATGAGAATTATTATGAATATCTTATGGGGTTAACTAAAGTGAACAGGTTTAGTGCTTTGGTTATGTTTATGACATCGAAAGATATTCAAAGTAAGTTATATTTTTTTATAAGGAATGTAATGTTGTTCATTCTTTTTCTAGGTCTTCATAATTTGGTTGAGGCAATGGAGAAAAACAATAAATACACTAAAGATGATGTTTTGTATGTCAAAACTGCTTATGAATTGAAGAATTAAAATATATCTAATATTTCTTTTTTGGTGTAAACAATAATTTAATAGAGAATAAATATATTTAATTGATAATTTGGGTTACTAATAATTGCTTTCATTCTATTTTTTGCATATGTATTGCTTGTTATATAATAAAACATTTATTGCCTCAAAAAAAAAGAAATTACAAAAAGAAAAGTATACATTAGCAACATATAAACATCAAGACAAAAGGATCAATTTATCGCTGTAAGTGATATCTTCCAAGAGACCCAACTACTACTGTGTATAAAATTAAACTCAAAGATTATGGCTAGCTGCGGTAATATGATATCCTTTGCAGGATTAGAAATGGAGCAAACATCAATTATCATCATACAGGATAGACAACAAACACAAAGTAGTCAAGAAGACAGTTGGAGAGTAAGAAGATGGCATTTTAATAAATTTTTAGAAGACACAAAACTTGTTGCATTGCAAATAGCGACAGGTAGATCATTCCATAACGCAATCGATTGTACTGTAAAAGATTTGTGAAAAATCTCAGTAGCATGAACCGGAAACATTAAGGTAGTATCAGAACTGGATCGGGTGGACAAACCATGCGACGACAAAAACTTAAATGAGTCAGATAAATATGCAGGAGTGCAGCTCTGCAGAACCTTGTACAAAGTAGAGAGTATCCAAAAAGACCTGCGATTCTGCAGAGTAAGCATCTGCAAATAATTACGATACGGCGTTATGTGCTGAAACCTCCCCAGATCAAAGATGTAACGAATACAATTGTTCTGAAGTCTCTCCAATTTATTCTGAAGAGTTAAAGAAAGATTAGGATATACCACATCACCATAATCAATATGTGGCAAGATAAGAGAGTAACAAAGGTTGCGACGAACAACAGGCGGGAGGAAACACCGAAGTTTTCTCAAAGTGTGGAAGCAGTAGTAAACCCTTTTACAAACAGTCTGTACCTGAGGTCTCCAGGACAGTGTCGAATCCATAATCAAACCAAGATTCTTAACCGTATCCAAAAACTGAATAACGTTGCCATCAAGCATCACTTCAGGGGAAGAGTGAATGTTCATCTTTGATAGTAGAGGACGAGTGCCAAAAGCAATGGCTTGCGTTTTCGACGGATTTAATTTAAGCCCATAACGATTAGACCATTCAAGAATACTGGCAAGGTCATTATTAAGACGAAGAATAGCATCTTCAAGGTTATCAAAGATGTTGAAGTGTAAATTTGAAGGTCATGGGCATACAAATGATAATTACATGAAATATTATCCGTAATACCATTTATAAAAATCGAAAAGAGTAAGGGTCCTAAAACACTGCCCTGGGGAACCCCACATTTAATTCCATAACTGGAAGAGAGCTCAGAACCAACACGCACATATAAAGATCGAAAGGAAAGATATTATTGGAACCAGGATAAACAAGAAGAGGAACATCCAATAGAAGTAAGTAAGGATAATAAAATAGTATGGTCAACAGAGTCAAAGGCCTTACTAAAATCCAGAAGAACCAGTATAGAAACACAACGTTCGTCGTAAGCAGATCTAATGTCATCGGTAATTTTAATAAGAGCTGTAGTTGTGCTATGTCCTTTACGGAATTCAGATTGCATCTTATTGATTAATTTAAATTCCTCTAGATATCTGGTAATTTGTAAATAAGCTAAACGTTCAATTGCCCTTGACAATGTAGATAAAATATGGGTTAATGGTGTAATAATAACATCTAATATTGGTAACAGCATTTTAAGGTCAATTCCATCCGCTCCCACATTAGTAGATTTAGTGTATAACAAGGCGTCACATACTTCAGAAGCTGTGATTAAGTTAAAAGAAAACGAACAGGAGTTGGATGATGCAGGAATATCAGCAATAGTGCTAGTTCTTGCTGTATTATCAATAACCAAGGGAGGCTCAGCAAAACTTTTAGCCAACGTTTCACAATCAAAAGTAGTCTTATCGGCAGGAAGTTCGATCACTCCAAGAGATCGCATGGTTTTCCAAAAAGTTTTAGGGGTGGCACAAGATAATTTTCGGTAGAAATAAAATTTTTTAGCATTTTTGCACAGATGATTACAACGATTAGCAGTTGAAGGTACACGTCTAAATAATAACTTAGATCGGTTACGCTCTCGCATGAGAGACCTTATTTCATCATTTAACCAAGATGTAATAACTAAATCCAGAAGAGAGTGTTATATAAGCAATACATATGCTAATATAAAGCTTAATAAATAATAATAGCTAAATAATATAATAATAACATATGCTAATATAAAGCTTTATATTTGACTTCCAAAATTCTTTGAAAATACGAAAATTCACAAAATCTTAATAACAATTTTGAATTGAAGCGTGCACAAAAAAAAGTTTTAGAGCAATAATATGAAATTTAATTGTTGATAGTAATAATAATTAAGTGTTTTCTTGTATGCTAAACGTTTACAATGTTAACTAAATAAAATTAATACAGTATATTCAATAATAACACCTACCCTCCCTAAAATTAGATAAAATTGAAAGAGGTGAAGAATTAAGTGACCCAGAAATCGATGAAGAAGAGAAAGTCAAGGAAAGATTATTACAATTGAGTGATATTCATAAGGAAAAAGGAATTTCAGTTCACTACACTCTCTCAGCATATGCTCCAGCGTGTCCAGTCATCTCCACAGAACCTGTACCTTCTCTCCGCATCATTCGCCCAATATCTATTCCCTCTTTCCTTATCCCCTTATCATCCGCACTTACCTTGGGAGTTTCCCCATCACCATCTCATTATTCCACACATTATATCTGCCTACCAACCTACCTTATCCCTTAGGGACATAAAGTTTTATATGCCAGTTATTGAATATAGCACTCTCCTATAACATTCCCCTCTATCTCCCTATCCATACATTAATCCTCCCTCCTTGACTTCTCTTCAGCATTCTCCCAGGATCCTGCAATTGCAGTCTTCTTTCTATCCTCCCCTCGTACTTCGCAACTCTTCTCCGAGCAGCGAGGGTCAGGCTTACTTCCGCTCTAAGCGAGTGTCTCTCGCTTATGCGTAATACTTTCTTTTTCAACCCTCACATTCATCGAAATCAATAAAAATACGAAAATATAACAGAGTTTTATCATTAATATCTGATCGTTTTTCCGGATATTCGTTTCACCCCTACGATTTTAGGTATGATGAGAAGTGGGTAACTTAAAATTAGTTCAGGAGATTGGTATTGGATCGTAGGTGTGTGAAATAGAAATAAATGGTTAGGAGGTAAATGGCAGCCGTATTGGATCGTAGGTGTGTGAAATAGAAATAAATGGTTAGGAGGTAAATGGCAGCCGTGAATCTGTGCAGGGTGTAAATTAGATGTTTAAATTGTAGATATTGGTTACAGTTGCCTATCTACAGGATGATTCAAAATACCGCTAATAGGGTCCGCAAATGCCGCCTTATCGAGATATAGGGCGTTAAAGATTCTTCTTAAACTCTATCTAGTCTCTATGCTACTGCGTATATCTATCTATAACTGTCTATTTATTGGTCTCGCAGAAATGTTCGATTAAAGCAATAATTTTTGAGTTATTTACACATTTCCAAGCAACCATCGTAACCACTCTAATTTTGATGGGTAATCTAAACGTTAAACTGTTTAAATGTTGAGTAAAAGTTGGCTTGATGTTTAAATTTGCAGAAATTTGTCGGGTATTTAACATATTATTTTCTATTGCTTTGCCGGAGTTCTAGCATAATGCCATTTTTTATTTTCTTTCGGAATTAATAATTGAAACAGGAACAATTAATTGGTTTTAATTTACCTGTTTCTTCCAATTTTCTATGGATATTATCAAAACTTTTTTGATTTGTCATTCTTTGGGCAAAAAAATCTTGTTCCTACATTATGTGAAACAAAACTAGCGAAAAGTAAGAATATTGTTACTTAGATTTGCTCTTATGTTAGTTAAGTTTTCTACAATAATAGTTCAATTAAACAGTTCAGAATATTCCGGATATAACGAACCCTCAAGGGACCTGTAAATCGGTTCGTTGTAATCGAAGTTCGTTAAAGACAAAAATTGTAGGAAATCGTGAATGCAATTAAGTATTTGGGAAGATATTGAAATATGAATGAAGTGAGTAAGAACATATATTAAGCACACTATATCAGGAATTTTGATTTAATTTGAGAATTTGTTGAGAACATTCATATATAATAACAATCAATATAATGACAATAATATCTTTATTGTTCACGTTATAAGCACCTTACAAACGTACGGTAACAGAACGTCACAAAAGAAAATACAAAATTGAAAAAAACATAATACATGTACAAAAACTAATACAGAAAAAAAAACAGCTACTTCACAAGTGCCCAATAATCTATAAAAGTGCCCAAATTTGATCGAATTTGTATATGGACGCCTTGAACCCCACGAACGTTGTAAAGCATACTTCTTCGATCTCACTAAGGCGTTTGATTGCATGACCCATTCTATATTTTTAAACAAAATTAAATATTATGGGTTTCATTTTAGGATATTTGATGGAAGTATTCCACGGTGTAAAGCCTCCTGTCCATTAATAAATACTTCACTTGTTTATGAAAACCTGAATAACTCAAGTTCTTTATATTTTCTAGAAAACTATAAAGAAATATCTCTTCCAGAAGGATTTGTGAAGTCTACGTTTAGGTAAATTATGGAGCGAATTGTACCTTGTGTCGTAGGTGTGGATGTCCTTTCTGTTGAGCATGCTTGATATGCTTGACTTTTTTACGTCCAATATCGTGAGAAACACGAAGATGGATGGTAACGTCATAAGTTGATGTTTCCGAAATAACTATCTGCAAAACGTCTGTTGTGAGATATTTTCTATAGCTTGTATTGCTTTTTTTAGATAGTAAATATTCGATATATGTGTGGGGATAGGCCTCAAACTTTGAGCCCATAGATCCTTGTTAAATGAAATGAGGCAAAGTTGACTAGTTTCACATCATCTACTCCCACAAGTTGCCTACTTCTCGTAATTGCATATACTTGTTTACTTAACTTAATGTAAAGTTACTCAACAAGACTTTTCCACGTAAGACGACTATCCAGCACAAATCTCAAGTAATTCACCGTGCCTTCATGTATCTCCTGGTATCTTTTTTGTACATATTTCGGCAGATGTGTTCCCCGATACTATTTTAGCTGTATCATCAACAGAAACTAGAGTCTAAAAACTAGATTGGATGGAAGCTCATTCACATAGATTATGGAGAATAACGGTCCAAGAACACTACCCTGAGGAAATCCCATTTATAACCTTTTATAGCCATTCCATTCCATTCCACATATTGGCTTCGATCTTGTATATAGGATTTGATGAGTTGGAGAGCGATACCATGAAACCCATAATATTTAATTTTGTTTAAAAATATAGAATGGGTACTGTAATCAAACGCCTTAGTGAGATCGAAGAAGTATGCTTTACAACGTTCGTGGGGTTCAAGGCGTCCATATACAAATTCGATCAAATTTGGGCACTTTTATAGATTATTGGGCACTTGTGAAGTAGCTGTTTTTTTTTAATTTTACTATCTGTATTGCTAAGATTTTTTGTGAGGAATTCAGCAATAGGTCGATAATAGTTTGGATTTTTATGATCGCCTCTCTTAAAGACCGGAACCACTCTCGCAAACTTCATTTATTCGCGAAATATCCCCTCAGATTCAGCGATAATATATACCTTCTTAAGAATATCCACTCTTATTCCAAAATGATCAGTTGTTCTTTTAGGATGCAGTTGGTTATTGTTCTTAGTATTTCAGTACAAGTTGGAAATATGAAGAAGGAAGTCTGTTTAATATTTACGTGTGGAGGTGCGAATTATAAGGAATAATCGGTGTAGGTATTCATCAGGAGATAACGTATCAGAGGTAAAAGTCTTGAAAAGACCAAGTTGTTTTAGTTTAATTTTAGTTTTTTGTAAAATCTTGTACCCTCTGTCTTAGGGATTTCCGCTTTAGTAGTTCAAATTACCAAATATAGAATTTTTTGTAGCTATTGAATTTGATGTTTCTTTGATTTGATATAAGTAATTGTTAAAATAATTGTTGGTGTAAGTGATCTTGTTTATAGCTACGGTCTATTTGGTGGGAAAACAGGTATCAAAATTGTATAAAAAAATTTACGAAAACTTATCAAATTTCTTACTTGGATTTTGATCATGGTAAACATGAGCCCACAATAGTTCCAGTAGTGTTACTATTATATAATAGTTGTCTATGTTACTATTATTAAATAACTTAATTTTATTTATACAAGGTGTAGTGTTTTATTCATTATATTTATGATATGATAAGTGTGATCACTTATGTCTATTAACTCGTGTTAAATATTGGAAACCACCACATCAATACAAGTGTTTGAAGTAGCGGTAATTCTCGTTGGTTCGTTTACATTTTGCTCAAGACCACAGCTGTGTGAAACAAAGCGAAGTGAAACACTTCGAACCAGTTTCTGAAGAAGGTTGTAACATGGCATCCGAAACGTTAAACATTTTTTCAAAAAACGTACGGTAAAATCCGAGAGTTTCTGGTTTTAGATCTAGTATTAGTCCTAGTGGTAGTTATAGTGGTAGTTCTAGTGTTAGTTCAAATTTTAGTTCAATTCGTTAGATTAGGTTGGGTTTTATTGGGTTGAGTTCCAATTTTATGTCATTCAATATGAGGAATGTTGGATTGGATTAGGTTGAACTCCAATTTGATACCATTTAATACGAGGGATATCCAATCCATTACATTCCTCATAAATCACAGACCAACACAATTTTTAGAAATAACTTGTGAAAGTGCCATGTCGTTGCACTTCAAACATTTCTGCTCCATCGATGTCATAGAATCTATAGATTAAAGAGTACCAATTTATTTTGATGTTAAAAGGAAACACTTTCGGCTTTGGTGTATTTTCGCAACTAATAAATAAATATATTTAAGTAACACTTACTCATACATTTCACTGGAATGATAATGAAGCAGTTTTCAATTATTTAGACAATCTTTGAATTACACTAAATTAGATATCAGCATTCTTGAACAACTTTCTCATCGTATAAACGAGTTTTAACAACTTTAAATGCAGTTTTTAATTGTTTTAAAGTACATAATTACTAATAAATAGTCAATAATTTATTACTAATGAAGTAGTAATAAAGCAGTTTTCAAACATTTGGACATGTTTTGAGTAAAACCAAATTAAATATCAGTAATTTTTAACAACTTTTTCATTTTATTAATGTGTTTTGACAACTTTTGACGCACTTTTTAATCATTGTAAACAACTGTAATGATAATAAAGAATTTTACAATCATTTACACAAGTTTTGAATAACACCAAATTAGATATCACTAATTTTGATCAACTTTTCCATCTTATAAATGTGTTTTGACAACTTTTGATGCAGATTTTAATCGTTTTAAATAACTAGAATGACAATGAAGCAGTTCTCAACCATTTAGACAAGTTTTGAACAATATCAAATGAGTTATGAACAATTTTGAATAACTTCTTCGTCTTATAAATGCGTTATAATAATTTTAGATGCAGTGTTTAATCATTTTGAACAACTTGGAATGATCATAAAGCAGTTTTCAATCATTTAGACAACATTTCCATCTTATAAATGCATTTTGACAAGTTTAGACGCAGTTGTTAATCTTTTTGAGTAACTTAGAATGATAATGATTTAAAAAATCATTTAGTCAAGTTTTGAACAACATCAAAACTTGTTATAAACATAACTGCAATCTTTAATCATTTTGAACAACTTGGAATGCCCATGAAGCAGTTTTCAATCATTTAGACAACTTTTCTATCTTGTAAACGCATTTTGACAAAATTAGACGCAATTTTAATTGATTTGAACTGAATATCTTAGTATCATGATGAAGCAGTTTTGCAATGATTTAGATAACTTTTCTTTATATGATGATATTTTCCATCATATAAATGTGTTTTGACAACTCATTTATACGACTTTTGAATAACACTAAATTGGATATTTATAGTTTTGAATAACTTTTCCATCTTATAAACGCATTTTGACTAGATTAGACGCAATTTTAATTGATTTGAACTGAACATCTTAGAATGATGATGAAGCAGTTTTCAATCATTTGGATAACTTTTTTTATGTGATGATATTTTCCATCATATAAATGTGACATTTGACAACTTTAAATGCAGTTTTTAATCGTTTTGAACAACTTGGAATGATCATAAACCAATAACAGTAAATTGGAAATTTATAATTTTGAACAACTTTTCCATCTTATAAATGTATTTTGACAAATTTGATGCAGTTTTTAATCGCTTTGAGCAATTTGGAATGATAATGTAGCAGTTTTTTAATTATTTAGACAACTTTTGAATAACATCAAATTCAATATTAATCATTGTGAACAACTTTTCTATCTTATAAACGCGTTTGGACAACTTTAGATGCAGTTTTTAATCATTTTGAGTAATTTGGAATGATAATGAAGCAGTTTCCAATCATTTAGACAACATTCATATATCATTTGAAAGATTTTTCGTTTCCATCTTTATATTAATTGAATTTAAATAAAAGTAACTATGTTTCTTAGATGGATTTGTTTTTTATTTATTGCACTACCGGTTTCGAGTTTTTTTAACTCATTTTCTGGAGCTTGTTACCTGAAGATTACAACATTTATTGCATTATTACAACTTTTTAAAAACATTATTCTTTTTTTTAAATATATATAAAAAACTTACGTCAAAATCAACAATTATTTGTAACTCACGTGTCTACTTTTAAATGTGAAGTTATGTCATATGACGGTTATGAAATTAGCGATGTGTTTTTGAATTTAGTTATTAGGTGAACAAATTTGTTTTTGTAGGCTTAACAGGTGCGTATCTCAATGTTTAGTGGCAGAATCGGTATTTCTAAATTAGTAACTGGACTGTAACCAGATGTTGATACCTGATCAATCGAATGTTATTGTTGTGATTTTTTATTGCCTTTATATTTCGAAATAGTTCTGTTATTAATCCTGTTAAATAATCCTGTGAATTTTGGGTACATAATTATTTAACACTGTATATTTCGACATCATACTTGTTAGAATCAGTGTTGAACAAAGTGTCGATACTTGTCGATAGTATCGATACCTACCTCACTATCGATATTCGCTACCAGCAAAGTATCGGTATCGAAGTATCAAAAGTATCGAAGTATGAAAAGTATTGAAATATCGAAAGTGTCGAAGTATTGCAACTTGTTTTAAGTATACAGAAAATTGAGATTACAGTATATTTAAGATCGATATACAATCAAGATCTGTCCTAAAGTACTTCAAGAGAGCTAATATACTTTGAAGATGATAGTCAATGACAAGGTTATTCCTTATTATTTCAATTCATGTTACAATTAATAACTCGAAATTTTACGTATATTCTTGTTTTTTCGCAATGAGTACGATAATCAAGGAAAATTGTTAGGAACATATTGAATCCATATGTTCTTAATAAGAGTTGAAGTGCGGAATTTATTTCTCTTTTATTTTGTCTTTATTACTTCCACCACTTTAACTCCAAAATCAAAATCTACGAAGGAAAATACATAAAAAATGTGCTTATTATATACTTTACTTTATTCTTAATATATTATTTCCAATAATTCGATACTTTCGATACTTTGAATAGTAGTTTGTAATACAGTTTGTGGTAGCGATAACCACAAAGGTATTAATACTCTATATCTTATTTATGCTACCGCCCAGCCCTAGTAGTTACTAAAGAGAAATGGAAAATTAATGGAAAAACAGCACATATTAACATGTCTGTGATTAACTAGTCATTAGACGACTTCTTTCCGAGATGCAGCTGATAGGTTTAATATTAGCATAAGTTCCTGTGATTCAACGAAAAATTTATTTTATAAGCAACCTATTAGACGAAGTAAAGAGAGACGTACTGAGACAATGAAAGGCGATGCAGAAAGACATTTTCGTACAAATTAATATCCTACAGTGATCAAATGTGATCTCATCCTTCATTTTGTTTTTATTTCTACTGTTCGAGTTGTGGCAAAACAGTTGCTAGTTCGCAATTAATTGTCCATGAGAAATCATATTTTTTTTATAAATTGCTACGTAATTCTCTGTTCGAATAAACCAACTGTAAATAAGTTAGCAGACTACAAAGTGATGAGTAGGAGCTTTAAGGCATAATAGCTCATGATATATGAAGTCTTTAAGATAATGTACAATATTTGGAATAGCTCATGTTATGAATATGTCAGCAGACTTCAAACTGATGAGCAAGATTTTGGAGACATAATAGCTCACCCTGTCAACAAGTTGGCAGTCCTTCAAATAATATATAGTCTATGAAATAGAAATGACTCATGTTATCAACAAGTTTGCAGACTTTAAGCCGATGAACAGGCCTTTGGAGATATAACAGCTCTCAGCAGTCTTTAAGATAGTGTACAATGTTTAGAACAGGAATAACTCATGGTGTCATCAAGTTGGCAGACTTCAAACTGAGAAGCAGGACTTTGGAGACGTAAGTCTTTAAGATAATGTATAGTGTTTGGAATAATATCTTAAAAATAAAAAAAAATTTAATAAAATTTCTTCCCATTGCTTATAGCAACCGCACGGGAACTGTTTAAAAGACGTCTAATAGTAACTCTCGGTGGAAGCTCATGTTCTGTCAAGTCGGCAGTCATTAAGATAACATATAGTCTGTGGTATAGTAATAGTTCATGCTGCCAACAAGTCTGATGAGAAGGACCATAGAGACATAAAAGCTCATGCTGCCAACAAGTTGACTGTTGTTAAAATAATATATAGTCTGTGGAACAGTAATAGCTTATGCTATCAGCAAGTTGGCAGTCTAAGATAATACATAATCTCTGGAATAGTAATAGCTCATGCTGCCAATAAGTGGGCAGACTTCAAGCTGACGAGCAGAACTATGGAGACACAAGCACTCATAGTGTACAGTGTTTGAAACCGTAATAGTTCATACTGCCAATAAGTTGACAAATTTCAAATTGATGAGCATGACTTTGGAGACATAATAGCTCATGCTGCCAATAAGTTAGCAGTTGTTGAGATAATGTGCAATGTTTGGAAATGTTCTAACTCATGTTACTAGCAGGTTAACAGACTTCCAAATGATGAGCAGGACTTTGGAGGTATAAATACTCACACTGCCAACTTGTTGGCCGTCATTAAGATAACAACAGTATCCAAAAGTAAAATCTAGGAAGAAAATACTTAATAAATATGCTTATTATGCACTATTATTTCTAATAATTCGATGCTTTTGATAGTTCGATACCACGAAGGTATCGATACTTAATAACTCATTTAAAGTATCTCCCAGCCCTAGATACAACAAGCTTATGTAGCATATAAGCGCTTCCAAAAGTTTTCGAACACGTCCGAACTTTGGAATGATCGGCAATGGCCGATTAATCGGCCGACTAATCGGCCCTTTTAAGGCCGTTTAGTCGGATAGTCGTTAGTCGGCCAAAATCATAGTCGGCCCAACCTTAGAATTTTGAAATTTTCCATATAATTTTTAGGAAAAAGTTAATATAAAGTAAAAAGGCATAATAAAATAAATGCTAAAACTTCTAGTAAAAGGAAGAACTATTGTTATAAAAAGTCACTTTAGAAAGTCTCTTCCCCGTCTTTATTTTGGCTTTTCATTCATATCATTTCCCAAGAATCGACCATATCTTAAAAAACAAGAGTTGCAGAATTAAACGAATATTGTTTAATAGGTTTTCCTTTTCATTCTTTACTTGTTAGTGAACCAGAAAAGTATGATCTGTAATCAGTTACAACCTAGATAAGAATAGAGAGAATATTTTCGAAATACGCATTAATAATCTACAACGCATTAGAATTTGGTTATTACAGTTTAACGTCAAAATCTCTAAAACATCATAATTGATGATTTTTATTACACAACCTTCTCATCATTAAAAAATCAAAATGGATGATCAAAGACCTCATTCGTGAAAATTGTTCATAATGGCGAAGAATTTGCAAAAATACAACAAATATTTTCAAAATATCATAATTTCGGATTTTCAGTACAAAAATTAATCACAACTCAAACACTAAAATAGATAGAAAGATACTTTTTGCATAAATACTGTTGATAATGAACTATAAAGGCTTAATCCATAACCAAATATAACCTATATATATATATAACTTGGGAATTATAAAAAAATCTGCAAAAGTGCTATCATTTAAGGGTTTTGCTATAAAAACTAATCGAAATCTTTTATACAGGGTGTTCCCGTGACTCGGGGCATAAAATTAACCACATATACTAGAGCAAAAATGATGATGATTCGTGAAAAAAAATTATTATAAAAGTCTTCAAATGGCCAAGATATGGGCCATCAAAGTTCAGAAATTTTAACACATTTTTCTAAATATTTTCAAAACCATTAATGGTAGAGGGTTGAAATTTGGTACAGAGTAAACAAACATCATGCAAAATCATTGAACCAATTTTGACTTTGGCCGGATGACGGCAACCATGTTATACAGGGTGTTCCTAAAATTTGTTTGCTCAGAACTTTTTTGTTTGTTCGTAACCCTACATTTATTTTTGTAGTTTTTAATAGAAAATTTATTTTCGAAACTTTTTTCACTCTTTGAAAATTTTGATAACATTAACCGTTTGCGAGTTAAACGCGAAAATATTAAGCTTCGATTTCAATGGTAACACTAAACACAATAATTTTCGAAAAAGTTGGCCATGGCAATTAAAAAAAAAACAAATTGAGCCGTCAACTTGCTTATGTAGTTTAAACATAAAGTTGTTTGTTAATGAAGTTTTTATTAATTTTGCGTGTTCAAAATGGACAATTACACATTTAGTGAACAAACTGACATGATTTTGACATTGGGAGAATGTCATGGAAACGCCGTAGCAGCCGCTAACCATTATCGGGAGAAATTTCCGAACCGCAGAGCGCCCAATCGAAAAACATTTTTAAGAATTGAAACCCGTTTAAGGGAAAATGGGACGTTTAAGCCGAATTTTAGTAACAACGGTAAAGTCAGATCAGTCCGAACAACCGAACTAGAAGAAGATATTCTAGACTACGTACAAGAAAATCCTACAGCTAGTACTTTGGATATGGCGAGGCATTTTTTAACGTCAAAAACAACTATCTGGCGTGTTCTTCACGAGCAACAGCTTTATCCATATCATAGTTATAAAGTTCAGGAAGTTCGACAGGCTGATTACCCACTACGACTGCAATATTGTCAAATAATGCAGCACAAAATCCAAATTGATGATCAATTTTTAGAAAAAATACTTTTTGCAGATGAATCGACATTTTCTAAAGATGGAATCATCAATTTGAGAAATTCACATAGTTGGGCGGACGAAAATCCAAGATTTAAGAAAGCTTGGAAATCGCAATGGAGGTTTTCTCTTAACGTTTGGGCTGGCATTGTGGGCGATGTCATTATAGGACCCGTTTTCTTGCCGTCAAGGCTGGATGGCCATACATACAGGGGACATTTAGAGCAATTAAATGATTTTTTAGATGACGTTCCTTTAAACACAAGACAAGAAATGTGGTATATGCATGATGGTGCTCCTGCGCATAGTACACATGCTGTCCAAGAATTTCTATGTGAACGGTTTCCGGAACGGTGGATTGGACGAGGAGTGGATGCACCGATAAGTTGGCCCCCCCGATCGCCGGATCTTACACCTCTAGATTTTTATTTATGGGGACGCATTAAATCGCTTGTGTACTGCGTTGAAATAACTTCAGTTGATCAACTGAGGTTACGAATTGTTGATTCATTTGATCAACTTCGAACTGAAATCAACGTCCTCAGCAGAGTGCGCTTTAATTTAAGACGGCGATATCAGGCGTGCATTGAAGCCGGCGGGAGTGTTTTTGAACATCTGCTTTAGTATTTTTTTTTGTTCTGTTTTATTTATTACCATTTGTTTATAATTTTATTGTTCTTGTTCATATTTTTGTTAGAATTTTTATTATGTTCTTGTTTGTTGTTACCGCGAAAATTAAATTTATTGTTTTGGAAATTACATTCTTTTATTCAATTAAAATAAATTAACACTGGATTTAACTAAATCTACACTGAGAAATTTATGCAAATAATGGTTATTAGATCAGTTCGTTTTTCAATTGTCATCGCCTTCTCAGATCTTGCGGAATATGTTTTATTTGTTACGATTGAAATCAAAGCTTAACAGTTTCGCGTATAACTCGAAAACAGTCAATGTTATCAAAATTTTCAAAGAGTGAAAAAAGTTTCGAAAATAAATTTTCTATTAAAAACTACAAAAATAAATGTAGGGTTACGAACAAACAAAAAAGTTCTGAGCAAACAAATTTTAGGAACACCCTGTATAACATGGTTGCCGTCATCCGGCCAAAGTCAAAATTGGTTCAATGATTTTGCATGATGTTTGTTTACTCTGTACCAAATTTCAACCCTCTACCATTAATGGTTTTGAAAATATTTAGAAAAATGTGTTAAAATTTCTGAACTTTGATGGCCCATATCTTGGCCATTTGAAGACTTTTATAATAATTTTTTTTCACGAATCATCATCATTTTTGCTCTAGTATATGTGGTTAATTTTATGCCCCGAGTCACGGGAACACCCTGTATAAGAACTTAATAACGGCTCTAAAAATCAAATGTTTTTAAAAGAAAATTGTCCAACATTACACAATTGTGTTTTTTAAATTATCCACATCTTTTTGATTGTGGTTTTTTTCGCTTATTTTTCGCAATTACATCATGCGTGCGATACAACATTGTAAAAACCTAAAATTTCTAGCAAATATTTAATTACTAAAAGGACAAAATTCTTCGAACTAAAGAAAAAAAACTCAGGACACGATTTAGGCCAAAATGATTTTTATCAAGATTAACTTTCAGAAGAGATGAGTATTGCCTTGATGAGATTCTGACGAAGGAAGTACTTCCTTGAAGCTGGTGTTACTTAAAAGGCCCTACCCATATAACAAACTCAGGAAACAAATAAAAAGTGATGATCACCTTACTTGGCTAATTTTAAACCACTTTTTTGCAAGGTCAATTTAACCATTAAGAAAACCAATGTCATTTCCTATAAGAATCTCAATGAACGTGGCGATCGAACCTTTTTGCTCTCCCATTTACATAAACGGATTTCTCTAAGTAAGTTTGATTCTAATTTTATATCTATGTCCATTCTATTCAACACTTCATTTTCAAACTTTTGTCAAACGCTGTACACAAACGTTTCTAATCGCTGACGTTCCAAAAGTGTGTAAATCCAATAAATCAATAATTTAACAGAATAATCGTTTAATCGACCGTCATTAACGTTACCATATTTGATTACAGTATTTACGCACTTCCCTTTCGTTCTATTTTGAATTTACACAACTGATAAAAACAGTCCAATGTTTATTTATTTTATTTCTATTGTGAACAACAACAATACGTCAAGGTATTCAACTTCCCAAAACGTGTTTCGAAATTGCGTATTTTATTTATTTTTTAACCGACGTAATTAGTAATACAGTTCGTGGCCTTGCAAAGTGCAAATATTGTTAGATAATCACATTAGTATTGTGATAGAAATGTGTGTCGCGACCAAATTATTTAAAAAATTTTCTTTCACACAGACAGAGCTAAAAATGTAATCATCAATTTAAATAAACTCCAGTTCGTTTAATAAGATGATTACTAAACGAGACCGATTTATTTTTAGTGCGAGTCAAAGTACTAACATGATCTAAGCCAATATCGCCTTATTCAAAGGTCATTTCAGTACACTTCAGTGCACATTTTATTTTACTTAAGAGTTTTACGTTAACAATTATTAAGAAATTATCGAATTAAGATTAAAACAACCGCAGAAAAAGATCGAAAAATCCTTCAAACTAATGATTTAAAAATTTATGTTTAAATAAATAAATCAAAATTATGACATTAAAGAAATGGAACCGCAAACCAAATGTCAACCACAAAATTGTAATTTAAACGAAGAAAAATTAATAGGTGAAAACGAATCACACGAAAAATCTTTTTCAATCGTTGATAGTGAATATGATGACCAATCGAATGTTAAATCCGAAATTGAAAGTACCACTGAAGATGCAACAAAATTTTTTCCTTCGCACAACGATACTAATTCAAACGAAATTAATTCGCCACAAATATCCCAAATAAACCTACAACAAAAAAAGATAAATGTATCCAAAGAAAACATAAACGACAACGACTCCGTATCGTTTCAAAATGTAGGGGGCCAATTTACATCGGAAGACTTAAAACTTACGATAGAAGATGCGATGAACGATAACGAATCATTATCATTCGCCGGGATACCCATTTGTCACCCCACTATTAAACCATCCTTTTCATATGTTGGGCTATCTAACGACCATTTTGATATTAAATCTGATGGTATGAGCGATGTAGATGAGTTTAATTTCCCTGGGGTATCTCATTTGACCCATAACCAAGCTTTACAAGCAATAAACACCGTCCTTAGCTATTTTGAACAACAAAGGGAGGATTTATCGATTATTTTAAATTTACAAAATGCTAAAAATGTGATTAAAAGGAATTTATTGAATAGAAAATAATAAAATAATCTTATTAAATCAAATTGTACTTATCTTTGATGAATAAATTCTTATTTTCAAGCGCGTCTTTTTTTGTGTTTGTTAAGGTCAAATATATAATGAAATAAAGTCGTTCTAAATAACTAAGTCGCTCTCAAATGTTGATGATTAAGTACGCCAAAAAGGAAATAAATGATAACAAATTGTCCTTGTGGTGACTAATATACTTGATGTTAGATTCAGAAGAAGAGACTCCATTTTCAAAGAAATGGATTACTTTAGCTATTTAGACACTGAAAACGATTACAAGGAGAATAATCAGAAATCGCATCAGTTTATTCTTTTTTAGCTATACAAAGACATCAAACTTTGCAAAGAAAGTGAAAGTCAAATGTTTTAAGACAACATGGAGGAAGATGAAGAGATCCTTGAAGCTATAAGAGAGTGGGCAAAAATTAAGAAGGTTGGAAGTAAAGGTTCCTCACAATTCGAATATCCAAGATTATTGACTCTATATTTTTGATTTGGTTTTTATCATCACGAAATGCAATTTTTTGCATCTTTTTCGTGCTTATGGAAATCAATTTTTGTCGTTTCATGGTCCTAAATTTAGACATAAAATATTTCCTTCCGTTATATATTGACGTTTAATAAAATCTTGAGTACAGTAAATGTACAGGGCAGTTCAAATTCGATGTCCGAATAGGCTGTCTCTGAAACCATAAGACTCGAAGTCGATATCTACCAAAGATGCTCTGCTGATTCCTAATCCTTTTATACTTAGTAAATGCTCCATTCCTTAGTTTAATCATTTGATTTACATTCCAAGTAATCTATGGCAAAGCACTTTTTCTGATTATCTTAGTAATCACAAGCGCATGAAAATCAAACAAGGATAACATAGTATCATTAAAGCAATTCAAATTGTCATCAAGTGTATTAAGATCAAGGACAACCTCCTAATTCTTCAATTGTAAATCACGAAAATTAATAACTCTAGCCTTATAGTTAGACATAGTACTCATTGATATCGCTAACTCACAAAAAATTAATAAGTGATCGGAGAACCCAACATCGACAGCGTCATAAACACGAAGAGGCAAATCAATGAGTTGGTTGGTCAACAATCTGCCTTAAACTAAAAGTATTTAGAATTGAAAGTAAACAATCAGTAGAGGGACCAGGCACCATGAGGTTAATATCATAGTCACTCAAATTATTACTCTATCCATTGCAATATAAATCTCTTACAATGACTCCTCAAACGAATGGAAAAACAAATTAGTATCAAAAGAAGGATGCCTATAAATAACTTCTACTCCAAAATTTAAGCCATAGAACTTCAACTCAAAGCTATTTCACTCCAGGAACATTCACAGCATCAATAATTTGCTATTCAATGCAGGGTGTGGAATTTAACACGCCTCGGACCATAGCTCCTTTACAACAAAAGCTATTGAAGAAAATCTAAGAGCAAAGTTCTGCATAATTACCGTCGCTATGTTTCAGAAATATTTCTAATCACCAGTGGCGCGCCGTATTCCAGTGGCGTACCAAACTTATGTTTTTTTTAATGGAATGCCCTATTTTTTTATTGCAGATTTGGAAAGTGCTCGAAGAGTACTTCTTTTTTTATCTAACATGTTATACCCTTAACTTTAGCGGTTTCGCTGTTATAACCCCTTCTTTCAAAATTGACGCCGGCGCCTAAATTTTGAATTGAGGGACAAGTTAAGACCTCGTATACCTTAAAATAATTCTTTTTCGGGTAATTTATGGAAAAAAAAATTTTTTTGATTGATCTTCGCATGTTGCCATTTTTTTTCAAAAATTTCACATGACAACCCCCTAAAAAAATTACGAAAATTTCCATTGATATAAAAAAAATCACACATTGCATAACAAAATTTCGGAGAAAAAAAGGAATTTCATCGCAAATGTTGGGAATCGTTTTCCATTCCTAAGTGTGCCATGAGAAAACAAAAGATATGTAATTGTCGAAGTAAATTATTAGACGCCAGCAGCAGTTATAAGTCATTTTTGATAAACGTTCTAAAAATGTTCCGAACTCAAGAGGAAATGGTTGACATGATATTTATTCTTGGAGAATATAACAACAATTGTTTCTTGGCGTCACGAGTGTGCGCTGCGAGATATCCGCACAGGGCACACCCAAATGAACGTGTGTTTAAAAAAGTGTTGGAGATATTTACTACTACGAGAAATGTGAAACAGCCAAGGAGAGTTAGAAAGAAGGCAGTTTTGACCGAAAATAATGAACTGCAAGTTCTGGAGGCAGTTATTGAAGATCCTCATACCAGTGTCTGTGATAAAAAGTACAAATTCCGTCCATTTAAGATTCAATTGCACCAAGAATTGCAACCTCAAGATTTTCATGCCAGGCAAGATTTCTGCATGTCTATCAACAAAATTGAGCAGGATGAATCATTTCTTACGCGCGTATTATTTTCTGATGAAGCGACGTTCCATAGAAATGGGCATGTCAATCGCTACAACTACCATTATTACGCCAATGGAAAGCGACATGCCATGAGAATGATAAACCACCAGCAAAGATGGTCTCTAAATGTTTGGGGAGGCAGACTTGGAGAACACCTTTTGGGTCCTTATTTCATCGAGGGGCATCTGAACAGCAATAGTTATTTGTGGTTCTACGACAGATAGTTTTCCAGCACGCTGGAGCTAATGCAAATAATAGCCATGTAGTTCGGGAATTTCAAGATGAAACGTTTCCGAACTCCTGGATTGGTCGTGTGGGTCCTGTGAGGTGGCCGCCAATATCACCAGACCTCATTCCCCTTGACTTCTTCCTTTGGGGCCATATCAAAGACGAGGTTTACAGGACGGTACCAACTACAGTCGAGGATATGAGGGAAAGAATCCGCGCGCCTTTCCGCAGTATATCACCAGAAATCCTCAGGGCAGTGTCTAGAGCCTGTGGGTCGAGGTTGCGGTTATGCCTCCAGCAGCAAGGTCGTCATTTCGAACATTTAGTTTAATTTGTTAAGTTTTGTTTATCTGCATTTTTTATATCATGTTGAATAAATACATATTATGTTGACCGCATTTGTGTTTTTGTTTTCTCATGGCACACTTGGGAACGGAAAACGTTTACCGCCATTTGCGATGAAATTCTTTTTTTCTTCGAAATTTTGTTATCCAATGTGTGACTTTTTTATACGAATGGAAAATTTAGAGTTTTGGCTGTACAACGCCGTAATTTTTTTAGGGGGTGCCATTTGAAATTTTCGAAAAAAATGACAACATGCGAAGATCAATCAAAAATTATTTTTCTTCCATAAATTACCCGAAAAAGAATTATTTTAAGGTATACGTAACGTGACCGTTTTTATTTCGACTGAAAACGGGACAACCCTAGGTACTTTTGTCGATAATCAGGTGTAGTCTAAAATTATTAAAATTTGGTTTTAAGTTAAACTTGATACAGCTTCTACAAAATTTGATAGTTTCCTAAAGATTTGCAATGCTTCCAGAAGACTTGTTATTGCTGCTAGAAGTCTTGATATTGCTTTCAGAAGACTTGAAATGATCTCAGACGGCTGAAAATACTTTTAAAAGATTTAAATGTTTCTAGAAAGTTTGACACTACTTCCAGAGGACTTAATATTGCTTATAGAAAACTTAATACTACTTCAAGGAGACTTGAACAGCTTCCAGAAGACTTGAGATGCTTTTAGAAAACTTGATACTGCTTTCATAGGACTTGAAATGCTTCTAGAAAACTTGATATTACCTTCAGAAGATTTGAACTACTAGATGGCTCGTTATTACTTTCAAAAGATGTGACTTGGAATGCTTCTAAGAAACCTGATACTACTTCCAGAAGTTTTGATATTGCTTCTAGAAGACATAGACTAGATGGCTTGTTATTGCTTCCAAAAGACTTCAAATGTTTTTAGAAAACTTGATACTACTTCCGGAAGTCTTGATATTCCTTTTAGATATCAATTAATACTACTTCCAGAAAATTTGATACTGCCCTTGGAAGACTTGAAATGCTTCCAAAGGACTTGATACTTTTTGTAAAACTGTTTGTAAAAACTGGATACTGTTGATGAACCAATTGACTATGCTTTGAAAATATTAGATACTATTGAACAAAATGCACAATCTTTACGTAAGGATTCCATAAATTGTTAATTAAAGGTTAAATACTGCTGGCAGAAGACATTTTTATGGTAAAATGCGACGGACTATTAATAAAATTTAATTTTCCTTCTAAAATATCAAATACTGTTGGCAAAATACAACATTATCATATCAAAAGTTTAAAAACTACCAATTAAAGACTAGATACTGTTTGTAAAACTTTGCTTGTTTTATCAGACATATTTGTAGAGTGCAAGCCAATCCCTTAGGCATTACAACTGCATCTTATTAGGTAGTTAAAGAAGTACAGTAAAGCTTTGCTACTTCGTACAACCCCAAATCCGAATTCCCTGGTAATCTGAACAAAATTGAAAAACGTAAAATTTGCCCATGACATAATCCCTTGTAATCCGAATTGGTAAAAGATTCGCTAATCGGAAAAGACTAATCGTTCTATCTACGGAGAAAGACGATAATTCCAAAACTCTGAATAGCATTTCTATCAAAAATGCTGAGTCCATACTTTCTAAGGTTTGTAAATCCTTGTAATTTATTAGAAAAATGGTAGAGATGTATATTTCGAAAATCAGCTGACTAAGAAGAACCTGATTGTGTCATTCCACTGCCCGTTCAACAACTAAAAAGATTTAATATTATGCTGCAACAAATAAGGCAGTTTTTCTACAAAGAAGCTGGGATAACCGAATTAAAAGTGAGGAAGATATTAAAAGTTTTAGTGTATTATATGTATTGCAAGATAAACAGCAGATAATGTATGCTTCCATCATCTGAATTCAATTGGTTTTCATTGATTATAATTAGCGAAGTTTTACTGTAATTAAATACTTAACTACTAATTGTAGTAGTTGCAATTATTCTATGCTTCTATTTTCGTAGAAATATTTAGTAGTTATACTCGACTACTTTTTTCAAGCAGTCTGGGCTAACTGCTTGAAAAAAATAGTCGAATATAATTTCTCTAATTTTGATCAATTTTGCTAATAAATTTCGTGTAATGTGTGGGATAAAAAATGAATTTTTCTAAAGACAAGTTATCTTTTAAATGGTTCGTTACGTTCACATCCGGCTTGGTGAAATCCAACTTCTTGGGTGTGCACAAAATATAACCAGCATTCGGAGCTGGGATTGCCAAAAATAACTTCAATATATTGTGAATTGGATGTGAATTGGAAGGAGCACTGTCGGACATCAGTGTTCAGGGCGATGAGGTATTCTGCATGGGTGACTTTAACGTAGACGCTCTTAATTTTAATAGTAATGAATGGAAGCGGTTATGTGAATCTGCTGGTACCTTTAATTTAAAATTTATTATAGCAGAACCAACTAGGATAACTAATATTTCTCAGACTTTAATTGATAACATTATGGTGTTTGATGATTCCGTTGTTAATGAACAAGGAGTGATTGATGTGGAATTTTCAGATCATTGTGCAGTATATTGCGTGTATGGTGGGAAGGCATTATGTGAAAAGAAACCTCAATTTCGTACAATAAGGAGTTTTAATCACGATTTATTCCTAAATGATTTGATGGCGGTACCATGGTACCTTATGTATGATATTGCAGACATCAATGATAAGATGACATTCTTTAATTATAATCTTTTACATACCTTGAATTTTCACTCTCCACTAAAAGTAATTGATATTGGTCATAAAAGGGATCCTCCTTGGTTTACCTATACTATTAAAAAAATGATTTCTTTGCGTGAAAAAGCTCTAAAAAAGTATAAATCAACCCGTACTGGGACATTACCTAAATTTCAGTCAGATTTTAGGAAAGGTTACGGTTGTGATACACTGCGTCACTGATGATATACTTGCTGCATCGGACAGGAGCTTTATCACGGTACTAATAGCCTTGGATTATACGAAGGCATTCGATACTGTCGATCACGATATTTTGCTTTCTATTCTTCACCATGTTGGCTTGAGTGATGGGTCGGTTGAGATGTTGAGGGGTTATCTGAGTCACAGAACGCAAAGAGTAAGAATGGATGATGTTTTGTCTGATGTATTGGAAGTGAAATCAGGCGTACCACAGGGATCTATTTTGGGCCCGGATTTGTTTTCTTCCTAATTGCCTTGAATCTTGCAAATATCACTTTTATGCAGATGACACTGTAGTTTATAATTTGTTTCCACACAATCAGATTAGAGAATCAGTGAATCTAATCAATTCTGATCTAGATCACTTGGCTGTTATGTCTGAG
Organism: Onthophagus sagittarius; assembly: GCA_036711965.1. Taxonomy (NCBI): domain Eukaryota; kingdom Metazoa; phylum Arthropoda; class Insecta; order Coleoptera; family Scarabaeidae; genus Onthophagus; species Onthophagus sagittarius. The sequence goes on along the minus strand of JASERS010000002.1, from coordinate 56,407,908 downwards.
GCACACCATCTCAGATTGAATCCATTGAAATGCTCTATGATTGCTTTGGGTGCGAAGAGCTATGGAAAGCTGTTTTTGGATGATGCGGCTAGTGTTGAGATACTTCACAATCCTTTACCAATAGTAGATAAACTCAAAGTGTTGGGTTTAACAATTGACGGAGATTTACGGTTTAGTAATCATATAAACAATTTGATTCGACTGTCGTATGGAAAATTAAAAATGTTATACCCAAGTAGGCAGATGTTGAATAGGGAAACTAAGTTGTTATTGTGTGATTCGCTAATTCTTTCTCTATTAAATCACTGTGACTTGGTGTATGGTTCTTGTCTTACTGTCCTTGACTCATTAAGAATTCAGAGAGTGTAGAAGTCTTGCCTCAGATTTGTTTATGGTATTAGGCGGAGGGATGGGATCTCTCATATGATTGTGTACGCTGGTTGGCTGGACATGACTCGTAGACGTTCTCTTCATTCGGCGTGTCGTCTTCATCAAATAGTAACTACTAAGACTCCTCCTTACTGGTACGAAAAAATTACCTATAGATCTGACGTGCATAATTTGAATTTAAGACACAAAAATGTGATTTATATTCCTACTCACCCACACGAACTATTTAAACGTTCTTTTTCGTATTTAGCAGCTACAATTTTGAATAGTATACCATTTGATTACAGACTACTTAGCCGGTTTAGTTTTAGAAAGAGATATAAGTCTATTCTGCAAAAGTAATTTGATTTTGTGCTAGACAGTGCGAGACCTTGTGGGTTTTACCTCTTTGCCTCTTGTGTGCGCTCTCTGTGTAAATTACAGTTGATTTATTGTCATTTTGGATATTGTTATTTTATTTTGTACTTTTTTTTTCTCTCATTGTCTCTTTTCATTTTCATTTTGATATTTAAAAACATTTTTTTTTGTTTTTTTACATATGGAGAGGCTTTAAATCAGACTTGTCTGTGCCGCTCCTTTTGATGTCAAAATGCTAATTACAATATATAAATTGCCTTACGATTGTAAAATGATATTTTTGTTTTTTTGACATCAATAAAGTGATTATTATTATTATTATTATTATTATATTCGGGCATTAGATGACTAATTATTAGAAGAATAACTATTAGAATGAATGCCTATTAGAAGACTATTTTCTTAGATTAGCAATCTAAAATTCTTTTTTTCTAATCTCACAAACATTTTGAGCACTCTTCAAGTACAGGCCATTTAGATTTATTGTAGCCCAACATTCTTTTATACTCTGTACCTATCAAATTCTTTTACAGTTTCAATGCGTACGTTATAAATATTAAAACAGTAAATTTTGACAATAATGCATTCTAAATCAATTGGTAAGCAAACGGCATATTTAATTACATTGTGGACATTATGAGCTTCACAGCCAATCCCTATTAGTTCTTGTTCCAACAATGTGCTCGGGTTTGTATAAACATTGTTTACACTTTTTCTATTTACCCCCCTTCAAGTTTAAAAAAAATGTACACTTACATTTAGGCATGTTTAGTGGAAGTCTCGCAAATAACGAAACGAAATATTACTAATAAAAAATGCTGTGTAAATACAGTTAGATACTTAATGAGATTTATGCACTTATGTGATTATGAAAACGGGACGTTTTAGAGTTTATTCGGGACGATGGGACTACTTATAGAAGAACGGGACAATCCCGTTCAAAACGGGACGTATGGTCACATAAAGTATACGAGGTCTTAACCTGTTCCTCAATTCAAAATTTAGGCGCCGGCATCAATTAGTTTCTCTACAAAAAAATGTCAAAGATGGGGCGCAATTTTGAAAGAAGGGGTTATAACAGCGAAACCGCTGAAGTTAAGGGTATAACATGGTAGATAAAAAAAGAAGTACTCTTCCAGCACTTTCCAAATCTGCAAAAAAAAGCCATTCCATTAAAAAAAATTAGAAATATTTTTGAAACATAGCGACGGTAATTATGCACCACTTTGCTCTTAGATTTTTTTCGATAGCTTTTATCGTAAAGGAGCTATGGTCCGAGGCGTCTTAAGTGCCACACCCTGTATAGACCAACAACACCGCCCTTAGATGGTTCCTCCGATGTAACTAAGTGATAGATATTGATATAAACAACAGATACATCAATATCAGAATTTAACCAAGTTTCAGAAATAGCAAAAACATAATCAGACCGAAGTACATTGTCCCTGAAATCATCAAAGTGCGCAATCAGGGACCTCATCGCATGTTTGGCGTTATTGCGGAAAATAAGAGTTTTTTTTTCAATTTTAAGATATTAAAAGATAAAGATGAAAACTTTTTTCATAGTAGGCGTGAAAACGTCATATGCCACTTAGTTACCATGGTAACGAATGTTACTTGTTGTTTAATTCATGATTGTTCGTGATTTCGATATAAGATGAGACACAGGTGCAATTTATGTATTCAAAATAACAGGGGACAATTTGAAAATTTGGTATGATTTAACTAAGAAATTTAATAGTTAATTTTTGGTTTAATGTTTAAGAAGCTCCACTCTAAACTTAGCCTTATCTGTTAGGTCAAATTTTACAGTAATAAAAAACTAAATTAACACTAAGTAAAACAGTAAAATTAACAAATTATTTTTTACAACTAAGGTGAAATAGCTTCCCTATTTTTAACACCTATGTCTTACTAAATCATTTGAATCAATAAAAAGACATTAAAGGTTTAAAGACTCTAATATATTCTTTATTTAATTTGATCGTTTTATTTAGAAATAATTTGGAATTTATTAATCGGAAATCTCATGTTGGAAAAAACATTAACGAAATGACAAGTAACCTCTTGTTACCATAGTAACTAAGTGGCTTATGACGTTTTCCACGCCTACTATTTTAAAATATTTTCATTCTTTTCCTTTAATATCTTTGAATTGAAAAATAACGCTTATTTTCCGCAATAACACCATGCATGCGATACATCATTAGAAAGCTAAAAATGTACTCTTTTTAGCAAAACCACAATCAACTATTAGTTGTATTTACAAAAACACAACTTTGTGTTATATCTCAAAAATTATCAACTTTATTTAAAATTTCTATTCTATTATATTCTACTCAAAAGTGTCTTAAGAATGTATAAACCGCGTTTCTTCAATTTCAAAAATAAACGAAATAGGAGCATTTTTTGAAATGGCGAAAATATGACTTTTTGGCTATAACTTAAAAACAAAAGAAGATAGAGATTTTGTCTTTGCGGGATTGAATATTTCTCGAAAGAAAGAGATCGGGACATGGCACCTATTTTTTTGTATCTCTTATCCCTCCGTCTGTCGGGTGTGGTCTACGAGTCCAGGACAAAATGATTATGTGAAATATTTTTTAAATTATTTTGCTCAAAACTTCTACGGTCACAGTACCTTTCAAGTATCTGAATATCAACTGTTTTCGCTATAAAAAACTGTTTTTCAAAATTCCAAATAGTCGCTACATAATATTTTGTCCTGACAGACCCTTCCGGATCAAATAAAAATTATTTATAACTAATATCAAATATCTAGTTAGCAATCTACAAATAGCATACTTACAAATAGGTAAGTAGTATCACACAATTTTCTGATATGATTTGATAAAATAATAAATGATTTATTATTTGATAGCATTGTGGATCCTTTTGAAAAGGAGAGAGAAACATTACAGAAACTGTATGAAGAAGTTAGCACGGGCAGTGAAATAGAAGAGTCTGACGATAGTTCGATATCAGATCCAGATTTTGTAAGTATCAGTGATCATGATACAGAAACCGAGCAGGAAAACGTAAATGAAGATGCAGATATTAGGCATCAGGATGACGGCGAGGATGATGAAGATGAACAACCCGTGATTCGTGATAGATGCTCGAATTTTTTTGGTAAAGATGGAACTAAATGGAAAAAGGCTAAAAGGAAAAAGAAAAATGGTCCCACCTAGAAATATTAGAACTGAAGCACGTGACGCATTATCTCCCATTCAATGCTGGATGTACATGTTTGAAAACTGCATTGATATTGTAGTTGAAAACACTAATTTATTTATTGATAAAATTTCTGTTAAATACCAAGATAAGACTGAGTGTAGACCTACCGACTCTGTAGAAATCCAAGCGCTGATGGGTTTGCTTTATTTAGCGGGGCTCCATCATGGATCAAGGACACATCTAGCAGAGTATTGGTCATCAGACGGTATGGGATATGAGATATTTCCTGCTACAATGGGAAAACGGAGGTTCGTCTTCTTATTGAAATGCATTCGCTTAGACGATACGACAACTAGAGGTCAAAGAAAACAAATAGGCAAACTAGCAGCAGTTCGTACTATTGTTGACAAGTTCAACGACAATTGTAAGAAAACTTATTCTGTGGGCGAGTATGTAACGTTAGATGAAATGCTGCTTGCCTTTAGGGGTAGGTGCAGTTTCCGAATGTACATTCCAAGTAAACCAAACAAATACGGATTGAAAGTCTTCGCTGTTGTTGATGCCAAAACATTTTTCACTTCACACATAGAAATTTACGCTGGTGTTCAACCCAATGGACCATATAAAACTGACAACTCTACCGCTGCAGTAACCGAAAGAATGTGTTCACATTTATTAGGATCAGAAAGAAATGTTACAATAGATCGTTGGTTCACAGAATATTCAATTGTAAAGAAATTGCTAAGAGAGTACCGCCTTACTGTGGTTGGTACAATTAGAGCCAATAGAAGAGAACTACCTCTTGAAATAACACAAGTTAAAAACAGGAAAGTATATTCTTCGTTATCGCATTTAGTAATGATATGACTGCAGTTTAATATATACCCAAAAAAGGAAAGAATGTGCTTGTTGTTTCAACAAAGCACCGAGACGATCATATCGATGAAGCTACCGGTGATCGGAAAAAGCCCGAAATAATTACTTTCTATAATAGCACAAAAAGTGGAGTAGATGTTGTTGATCGAATGATCACATCATACAATGTTGCAAGAAATACAAAGCGTCGGCCAATGGTAATTTTCTATAACCTCCTCAATATAGCAGCAATTAACGCTTTTGTTATTTACAAAGGCAACATACCAGATGGTGAATTTGCTAAAACTCGCAGACTGTTTCAAAAAAATCTTGGTATGGCGTTAGTGAAAAATAACATGCAAAGAAGAGCCGTTGATAAGCACTTGACCAAAAGTGTGCGTACTTCTGCCTTGAGGCTCTCAGGTATTGAAGAGGAGATTATTCCAGAGACACAACCAGGGAAAAGAGGAAACTGTAAATATTGCAAAAGATAAAAAACTCGTTATTTTTGCAAAATTTGTAAATGTTGGTTGTGCATGGAGCACATAACAGCGTGCTGCAACGATTGTTTGGGAAATATGGAGATCACAGTTTGAAGCCCTCCAGTTTGTGCATAGAATATTATTCTTTAGTTAACACATTTTTTTATAACACTTTATACATTTTTAAATAAATATTATTATAGATCGATTTTCTTTTCCTTTATTTAGGGGTTGTTTCCAAATTTTGAAAAATATGTGATTAAATTGTAAGCATTTTCTTTAAATCAAATTAACATAAAACGTGAGTTTGGAATTGGCCCTGTATTAGGCTATTATATAGTACAAGCATCATATAAAACATATTTATGAGAAATTAGCACTGGAGTACACGTTGGCGTCCTTTAGAGTTTTTTCTATTTTGGACGCCACAGACCACACCCGATCGAAAGTGTTAAGAAAGCGCGCCCGACAGACGGAGGGTTATAGCTTCAGAGATACGCTATAACAACACCAAAATTTGCCCACCTGTACATACATACAGACAGAAGTAAAACTTTCAAAACCACCCTGTAATATTGATTAAAAAGTCATCCGGATTAAGTAAAATAAAAAAGTGGTGAAGGTCGTCTTTAAATAACTTATTGATTCCTCTATTGTATTGATGTTTTTTTCATTAAAACACATATCCATTCAAACAATACATCCAAAATGTTCCATTTACTTTTCATTTTTTTTTATTAAACCGACCTCTATCATCACACACCAATACATTATTTTATTACCAAATTAATTACGTATTAAAAGGGAAAATGTAACAGAACGATTTTGCCTTTCGACGTAAATGAGGTGATGTCGGAGGCGTGGCTATGGAACTCGTACGATACGCCGAAATAAATTGGCTTAGTCCCAACTCTGTGTCCACGTGTCCCAAGCTTTATGACTCGTACTTTTGAGGCAAACAAGACAGAAAAAAATATACGCATACGCTGTTTACGCTCCAGAGTGGCGGGTATTCGAAGCGACGTCGACGTCCGATGGCGCTCTACGTCGAAATTTTTCTAAATCATTTTTAAAACGATAAATGTAAACAATATATTCGATCCCCACTCAAACTGGCTTATAAGTAAGCCAGCTTTGTTTACAAAATTATTCAGTTCATTGATACCAATCGCGGATAAAACATCACAATTAAATTAAACGAATAAAAACAATTTTAATTGAGTCAGAAGATAAAGTGATTTAAAAGTGAATTAACTAATTTATTTAAATTAAACTCAGTGCTTTTTAATTATTTTTTTAACTTAATTTAATGAGTGCTAACGCAATGTCTCTTAGCAAGAATATTGTGCATTGTAGAAAACATCTGGTTGTTCCGATAAGGTAAGAGTTAAAAACTTTTTACTCACCTTGTATATACACTTTTAAATTTAAAAAAAATAATATACAGCGCTTATAAAAAGTTTTAACATTTTCAAAATTTAAATGTAATTAATTAATTTTTTAATTAAATTTAGTAATAAAGACAATTGTTTTTTTTTTGAGAATCAAAAATTTTAAATCAATAAATATTTAAATATAGCTACGATAAGTTAAAAAACTTTTTGTCCTAACCTATACACACCGAACTTTGGAGTCAGACCATATTTTTAACAAAGCTTTTACGTTAGCGCCTATTTTTAAATAAGCTAAAACTATAACGTACCCCGTAAAATATTCAAATTTAAATTTCTTTTCTTTTTAATACCTTAAAATAGTTTATTTTTCCCGAACTGTCAACATCATCAAATGCGTCAAAAACGTCACCCTATCAAAAAAAAAGTCAGCTGATATTTTATTTACCTAACACGGTTTGTACTTCGTAGATAAATTACTTTCACAAATTCTACGTGCCAGTAGTCAGTTTCGTTGTTACGTTTATAACCGCTTTCATAATCCTTGTTACCGATTCGAGAACGTCTCAAAAATGCCTCTTTTCCTTGAAGGTCCATCTCAGGCAACTCAAACGCGGTCGAACCGACTAAGATGAGCACAAGGGCGATGCCCCTAGCTCATTGGAGGGTATTGTCCCAGCTGAAAGAGTATTTATCCAAATTGACCAACGACCAAAACTACCAGAACATGATCAACAAAGAGTTCGCCCAGATTCTACAGAAGATACAACCATCTGTTTATGGAAATGCCATCGTAAGAACCGTAAATAAAGTATCAGAAAAGGATAATGGGACCATTAAGAAAGACGCTGTCGTTAAATCAGTCGCCGTAGAAAGTGAACCAACGAGTATTACAACAGGAATTAGTATCCCGGGAGTTTTAAATGGATTAGGGATTAGTTTTGGAACTAAAGAAAATAGTGGGGAAGTTGTTAAGAATAATAATGTTCCAAAAGTGGCGAAATGGAAAAATGATAAGGTTGCCGTTTCTCAAGTAAGTAGAGTTTTATTAAATAATTTTGGGTTTTGAGGTTATTTTAATTTTTCATTTTTTATTATGAGATAAATAAATAAATCTCATTATCATTTAATTAATAATAAATATCTTAATGTAGTCTAAAAAAATGAGATGAAGCAAATCAATTTTTAACAATTCATTCTCTCATCAATTCAATTCAAATCTCAATTTAAGAGATTTTTTAACCTACATCATTTTGGTCATTAAAAATCTAAATTTGTTATTTTTTGGTTCTTCATTATGAGATAAACTAATAAATTTTATTATGGCTTAATTAATAATAAATATCTTAAAATTTAGCAAAAAGAAATATGATGTCTGACCAAAACTCAATTTTGAGCCAAAACCGAAACTTTCTATTTTTATGTAAAAACTGGACTTTTTCTAAATTGAAAATTTTTTAAGTTAACATTTTGATTTAACCATTCTAAGAGATGTGTGGCTAAATCCCATTAAAACTAGAAGTAACACTAAACGTCGAAATTTCTATTTTAAGCTGAATTTGGCTGAAGCCGAAGTTTCGCTTGGACACTATTAACTTATATAATTGTGTACAGGATGCTCATTATGACCAAGATATATACTACATTCCATGTAAAATATCCACTTTACAAAAAACTTTTCATATAAAACTTGTTTAATATTTTATTTGCTGTGATAAAATAGTATTTAAATGTTATTATTTCACAAATTAAAACGAATGTGCAATGAATTTTTTTAAATAGCAATGTACTTTTATTTTTACACTTACAATTAGTTACAATTAAGTAATGACTTGTGGGTTATATTTACCGGTCAGGTTAATTTCAAGTCTGGTATATTCACATTATTTATTCTTCGAAGTACAGTAGAACCCCTCATATCCGTCACCCATGGGACCGGAGCATGGTCGGTTACCAAAAAAGGTCGGATAATCCGAGGAACAACAAAAATGAACAAGACAAACATAAATGAGTACATATATTTAATTATGTATACAAATCCATGTATGTACATGTAAATTTATTTAAAAAAATCAGTTATATTTTTTTGTTTTAATCTACCAAATCTTGCTTTAGCTGAGATATCTTTCCACTTTTTAATGCACAGCACATCCATCGGTGTTGCTTCTGGATGTTGCTCGACGTATTTCATTGCAATCTCGAAAGCCTCTGTAGCTGTCGTATGACTGATATTTTCAGGTTCTTCTTTTTCATCATCCGTTTCATCTTCCTCTGTTTCAACTTTAAAAACTGCGGATACGATTTGTTCGTCGTTCGGATCCTCGTTAGTGACTTCAACTATGTCCCCTCCCAATAGCCACTCTTCTATATCCGCTGGTTGGATTTGGGCATCGATGGTCTGTAAATCTTGTAGAATTTCTGCTTCATCTGTATTTAAAGTTTCAGACTCATTAGAGATTGCGCTCTCACCTTCAATAATACTTGGCCATAGTTTTCTCCAAGATTTTTGTAGAGTGGTGTGATTGAGTTCGTCCCAGGCTTGTGCGGCAATGTAAATGGCATCTTTTATATTAAAAGTCTTCATTGCCTCAAATAGGTTACTGCCTCCTTCCGTTTGCTCTAATAAGAAGCTGACATATTTTCGCCTGTATCTTTTCTTCAACCACTCAATAACCCCTTGATCCATAGGTTGGATTAAAGGTGTCACACGAGGAGGTAGAAACATAGCTTTGATGTTTCCCACTGTTAGTTCGTTTTCCGAAGGATGACTGGGAGCATTGTCAAGAATCAAGACTGCATTGAGTGGTAGATTTTTCATTTTCAAGTGTTTTTTTACATCTGGTACAAACTCTTCAAAAAACCACTGTTTAAACAAAGAACTGTCCATCCAAGCAGATTTTTGATTTTTATAATAAACAGGCAATGATGCCATGTTCACATGTTTGAACGCTCTGGGCTTTTTAGATTTTCCAATGACAAACAATGGCATTTTATGGTTTCCACTTGCATTACTACAAGTTGCAAAAGTTAGTCTATCCTTGGATAATTTTGTCCCTGTTACTTTTTCATTTTTTGCAGCAAGAGTTTTTTGTGGGAGCATCTTGTAGTTTAACCCTGACTCGTCAATATTATACACTTGATCCGGATGCATATTGTTTTCTTTAATAAAAACTTCAAATTTCTTCACGAACTCTTTGGTTGCGTCATCATCAGCTGATAGCTTTTCTCCAGAAATAACAACGTGACGTATACCATGGCGACGTTTCCATCGGTGAAGCCAACCTTCAGTTGCACTGAAATTTTCCCCTTCCTCTCCTACTATTGTTTTATGTAAAATCGCTGCCTTCTCTTTAATTATAGGACCTGACAAAGGAGTTCCTTTGCGTCTTTCTTGGCAAAACCATATCCAGAGAGCATCATCTAAAACATCAAATTTAGGCTTTTTAAGCATCTTTCTATTTTTTAAACCCTCCTCCCCTTCCACTGTCATAGAGTACGATTCGATATTCTTTCTGTTTTTCCTCCAGTCTTTAATAGTTGTGACGCCTATTCCTAATTCAGAAGATAATTTTTGAACTGACTCGCCATTGTCTAGCCTCTGAATAACTTCCAATTTCTTCTGTAGTGTACATACAATACGTTTTCGTTTTTGTTGGGTAGCCATAATCACTTTTACTATAACAATTGTAAATATGCATACAATTGATATTCACAATGATGAACACAGTTGCGCAACCCTTGGCAAACATCAAGATTGAGCGAATCAAGTAATTCCCCGACGGAAAGTCGGGTCTCTTGGGATTCACAAAAACGTACATTAGAGCATTTGAACAAAATTGGGAGTAGGGAGGGGTGACGGATATCCCGAGGAGTCGAATATCCCGAGGTCGGATATAAGGGGTTCTACTGTAGTTGCTTTTGAGAACCACATGTTATCAAAACAAGTAGTACAATAAACTGCCCCCCAGTGAAACAAACATATGTGGTCAGATTTTATTTTTCTAAGTTATCATTTCCGTTCTGTAGTGTTCACAGTTCTATTTTCTTTTTATTTATTAAAGTTCTATTAGAAAGTTTTAACAGAAGTTATTAGAATTATGCAAAGAATTGAAGATTTTCTTCATTTTTAATCTAAAGCAACTCAAAAACTAAAAGCGCAAGATATTAACGAGTCTCCTCAAAGTCAACGCATTTTTGTATGCAGAATAAAAACATATAATAAATATAATATGACTCATCAAATAATGTATTTCAAATTAATCTACCATAAATAGCAATCTCCTCCTTATATATTCTATTTACTACAGTTCTAGTTATAATTAGAAAATCCATTAAAGTTTCTTTATTCAAGCAAAAATGATTTTAAAAAATCACCATTGTTAATAGCACTGAAATTATTATATTAAAACGTACAAATCTATTTCGAATTTTATATTGACGACACACCCGTTCAATATTTTTAACGATACTGATTTCTTATTAAATTAAAAATGCCTTAAGATGAGTCCAAATTCAATTTTGTTTTTTATTTTGTTCCAATTTTAAAACGAATGATCTTAAATAATGTATATCTTCGATTTTTAATGAATTAATACAATAGAAGTATCTTTTTATCATGTTTTCGCTTAAAAAACCGGAAGTGAACCTGAGAAGTAGTTATTTTGATTTGTCGTTGATATCGCGGTGTAGAAAATTAAAAGTGTTTTAAAATGAATCCAAACTCGACGGGGTTAACTGAAAAAACAAAAAAGTTAGGACAAAAAACTAAATCAAAAACAAAAGAAAATCGACTGTCAACATATTTCTTAAATTGCATATTTTTTAGCATTTTTCGCCTTGTAAAAGTTAGGTAAATTAAGAATTTTTATTGAAAGTTTACAAATTTATAATTCATTATTCGATATTAATTTTCTTACGAAAGAAATAAAATCATTATTTAAAAATGAATTGGAACAATCGAAATTGTCAAACAACTGTCAAATTTTGTTTTAATCAACAAAAAATTTTCAAATTGAATTTAATTTGCGATTTGTTGGATTATTGTTCTTGTATATCTTCGATTTTTAATCAACTAATTCAATGGAAATATTTTAAAACAATTTTTCGTTTTAGGAACTTAAAAATGCTTTAAAATGAGTCCAAACTCGATGGGGTTAAGTTAAAAAGCAAAATAGTTATGACACAAAATTAAATCTAAAACAAATGAAAATCGACTGTCAACATATTTTTTTAAATTGATATATCTCGGCCATTTTTGAAGATAATTAATTCGAATTTGGGCTCATTTTAAATGCTTTAAAATGAGCCCAAATTAATTTTCTTAAGAAACAAATAAAATCATTGTTTAAAAATGAATTGGAACAATCGAAATTGTCAAACAACTGTCAATTTTTTTTTAATCAATAAATAATTTTTGAAAATTGGATTTATATCGCAATTTGTTCGATTATTTTCTTGTATATCTTCGATTTTTGATAAATCAATACAATGGAAATATTTTTGTAAAAAATTTTCACTTAAAAAAACCGGCAGTGAACCCAAGAAGTTGTTATTTTGATTTGGCGTTGTAGAAAACTCAAAATGTTTTAAAATGAGTCCAAACTCGATGGGGTTAAGTTAAAAAGCAAAAGAGTTATAACACAAAATTAAATCAAAAACAAATGAAAATCGACTGTCAACATATTTTTTAAATTGATATATCTCAGCCATTTTTAAAGATAATTAATTCGAATTTGGGCTCATTTTAAATGCTTTAAAATGAGCCCAAATTAATTTTCTTAAGAAACAAATAAAATCATTGTTTAAAAATGAATTGGAACAATCGAAATTGTCAAACAACTGTCAATTTTTTTTTAATCAATAAATAATTTTTGAAAATTGGATTTGTATCGCAATTTGTTCGATTATTTTCTTGTATATCTTCGATTTTTGATAAATCAATACAATGGAAATATTTTTGTAAAAAATTTTCACTTAAAAAAACCGGCAGTGAACCCAAGAAGTTGTTATTTTGATTTGGCGTTGTAGAAAACTCAAAATGTTTTAAAATGAGTCCAAACTCGATGGGGTTAAGTTAAAAAGCAAAAAAGTTATAACACAAAATTAAATCAAAAACAAATGAAAATCGACTGTCAACATATTTTTTAAATTGATATATCTCAGCCATTTTTGAAGATAATTAATTCGAATTTGGGCTCATTTTAAATGCTTTAAAATGAGCCCAAATTAATTTTCTTAAGAAACAAATAAAATCATTGTTTAAAAATGAATTGGAACAATCGAAATTGTCAAACAACTGTCAATTTTTTTTAATCAATAAATAATTTTTGAAAATTGGATTTGTATCGCAATTTGTTCGATTATTTTCTTGTATATCTTCGATTTTTGATAAATCAATACAATGGAAATATTTTTGTAAAAAATTTTCACTTAAAAAAACCGGCAGTGAATCCAAGAAGTTGTTATTTTGATTTGGCGTTGTAGAAAACTCAAAATGTTTTAAAATGAGTCCAAACTCGATGGGGTTAAGTTAAAAAGCAAAAAAGTTATAACACAAAATTAAATCAAAAACAAATGAAAATCGACTGTCAACATATTTTTTAAATTGATATATCTCAGCCATTTTTGCAGATAATTAATTCGAATTTGGGCTCATTTTAAAGCATTTTTCGTCTAAATTAAGAATTTTTATTGAAAGTTTACAAATTTATAATTCATTGTTCGATATTAATTTTCTTACGAAATATATAAAATCATTGTTTAAAAATGAATTGGAACAATCGAAATTGTCAAACAATTGTCAAATTTTTTTTAAATTAACAAAAAATTTTTAAAAATTGAATTTATATCGCGATTTGTTCAATTATTTTTCTTAAATGTTTTCTTGATTTTTAATGAATCAATACAATGGAAATATTTTTATAACAGTTTTTCGCTAAAGAAAACCGGAAGTGAACCCAAGAAGTCGTTATTGGGAGTCGTTATCGATTTGGTGTACATTTTGCATTTTAGAAAATTAAAAATATTTTAAAATGAGTCCAAACTCGATGGGGTTAATTTAAAAAACAAAAAAGTTAGGATACAAAATTAAATCAAAAACAAATGAAAATCGACTATCAAAATATTTTTTAAATTGATATATCTCAACCGTTTTTGGAGATAATTAATTCGAGTTTGGACTCATTTTAAAGCATTTTTCGTCTAGATTAAAAATTTTTATTAAACAAATAAAATCATTGTTTAAAAATAAATTGGAACAATCGAAAAGTCAAATATTTTTAAGTCAACAAAAAAATTTCAAATTGAATTTAAATCGCGATTTGCTCGATTATTTTTCTGGTATATCTGCCATTTTTATGAATTAATACAATAGAAATATTTTTGTAACAATTTTTCACTTAAGAAAACCGGAAGAGGACTCAAGAAGTCGTAAATTTTGATTTGGTGTAGATTTCGCATTTTAGGAAATTAAAACTGTTTTAAAATGAGCCCAAACTCGATGGGGTTAACTTAAAAAACAAAAAAGTTATGACACAAAAATAAAACAAAAACAAATGAAAATTGACTATCAAAATATTTTTTAAATTGATATATCTCAACCGTTTTTGGAGATAATTAATTCGAGTTTGGACTCATTTTAAAGCATTTTTCGTCTAAATTAAGACTTTTTATTGAAATTTTACAAATTTTGTATTTTTCTCCTGTTTCAATTTTAAAAGAATTGTTCTTAAGCAATGTGAATTTATAATTCATTCTTTGATATTAATACCGGGCCTTAGTTGATAGAGATTTATTCTTTTTAACGATGTAAATTCTTAGTACCCTTATTTATTGGGGAGAGAATTATCAATTTTTCAAAAAGTAAGATGGCAGATACAGCGAAGAGAACTAAAATTGCAAAAGAAAAGATAATTCATGTAAAGCTTGACATCCAGGTAAGTTGTGAGGTCATTTATGGCTGATACAGGAAGCCTTCAATCGCACACTGGGCTGAATCCTGATTCGAGTTGGACAAAAGTCAAAAAAAGAAACAATGTCAAAATGTACTTTTTGAAATTTCTTTTAAGACAGGCTTAAATCTAATTCTACTGAAAGTTACAGTACATTTGATTAATTTTTATAGCAAGACTTTTAAATGATCACAGTTTTGGAGATTTTCTAAGCGTTTATAGTTTATTGGCAACAATGTTTTGCAAAACGTATCTTTTTATCTGTTTTAGTTTTTGAGTTGTGGTTGATTTTTATGGCTGAGATGTGTTCAGGTTGTAATTGGTTATGGATTATATTTTTCCACATGATAATGATCAATTTTAATGAATTGAAGCATTTTGAGTTATCAAAGAGGTTTGCAATAAAAATCAAAACTGTAATAGCCAAATTCTAAGAAGTTAAAGATTATGAATTCTTAAACCTCTATCAAATGAGCCTAATAATATCCTTTCATTCCTATTTAAAAGAAAATCGAGTGTTATTAAAAAAAAAATTATAAAGTCGAGAATTACGGAGCTATACTATATCCAATATATAATGTATTAAAAATCTAAATTTGTTATTTTCTTTTAATTACAGTCAAGTATCTCATCGAGAACAAAACACGTGATATTCTCCATCAGTCAGGCTCAATCAAAAGAATCAAAATTACGACGAATTGAAGATCTCTCAATGCACATAAAACAATTTCCCGAAGAAAAACATGCAGCTGTTAAAGAAGGCGCGATTCGATTATTGTTGAGGGTACGAGGATGTACTAAAGATGTTCAAACGCAATCAGCCATATCGGAAGCTTTGGCTATCCTAGGACATACAGATCCACTCCCCAATAGAGGGATTCGAATATTATCGATCGATGGGGGTGGTATTCGAGGATTACTTGTGATTGAGATGCTTCGAAAACTGGAGGAGTTAACCGGAAAGAGAGTTTATGAAATGTTCGATTTTATATGCGGGGTTAGTACTGGGGCGATTTTAGCGTGTTCGTTGGGAATTTTACAAAAAGATTTAGATAATTTACAAAGAGATTATAAAGAGTTAAGCACGCAAGTGTTCACGCAATCAACGATTAAGGGAACAAGTAGTTTAGTTTGGTCACATTCTTATTATGATACTCCGTTATGGGAAAAATTGTTGAAGGAGAATTTGAGCGAAACCAGCTTAATAAGTACCGTTAGAAATCGAAATACACCAAAAGTAGCGACCGTTTCCGCCGTTGTAAATCACGAGAGAGTATCGGCCTACATTTTTAGAAATTATTCTTTACCGTGGAGGGTGCGAAGTCAATACATGGGGGGATACGAACATGAAGTTTGGCAGGCTGCGCGAGCTTCCGCTGCAGCTCCAACTTATTTTGAAGAATACAAATTAGGAAACTTTTTACATCAAGTAATAAATAAAAATTTTAATATAAAATTATTTTTAATTAATTTTTTTCAATTTAGGATGGTGGAATTTTAGTAAATAACCCCACAGCTGTAGCTATACACGAAGCAAAATTATTATGGCCTGATAGTCCGATTCAATGCGTCGTTTCGTTTGGCACAGGAAGAACGGTTCCTAATAATTTTGGTTCAGACGATAGTAAACTACACCCAGCCAACGTCTCCTCGTGGAAGAATAAATTTATGAAAATTTTAGATAGTGCTACAGATACAGAAGGTAATTATAATATATTATTTAATTTTGACGAATAAATAATAATGATTTTTTTAGCTGTTAATTTGATGTTGGGAGATCTCCTACCCGAAACGGTTTACTACAGATTCAACCCCTACTTAACAGAAATGTTAAGTATGGTTGAGATTGATCCTGGTAAATTGGACCAATTAGAACGAGATGCGATGATGTATTTGAGAAGAAACGAAGATAAATTTCAAAGGGCCGCGAAAACTTTATTGGAAAAACGAACGATAACGCAAAAAGTTCAAGATTGGGTACATTTAAAACGGGAAACGTTGGGATTTGAAAAATAATTTTTTTTTTAAATTTATTTTTAAGTTTTTAACTCTAAACATCATTTTATTGGTTGATATATTTAAATCTTTATTTATTGTGTACATCCTTGTTATACAAATATTTTTTTTAGATCTTATATAGAGTATTTTTCTATATTTTCATCAAGACAAGTATTTTAGAGCATTTTAATTAATCTTATTCTCATCACTATAAATTGTTATCACAAATCGTCGATTTTTTTTTAGATATTCTGTGATTTTATATACACTTGTAGATTAAAAATTGTAGTCGATTCTTTTTTGTGTACAATTCGATGAAATTATTAATTGTTAAGATAAGAGAATCTGTGATTTTAAGTTTTAATAAAATAAATATTATTTAATACTTGTTTTATATGTAATATTTATTCTTATTACAGTATTAACAATTTTTTATGAATTTTGTGCAATTTTAATTATGGTTATAAGATGGTTGCATCTTCTGGTCCACCAAAAATCTACAACTCAATATCATCTTAAAAAGGAAGATTTTTATGAAGGTAGCAAATTAATCAACATATTAATGAATTCTAGAAACGTAGAATGGTGTATGAAATTGAGTTTTGTAGGATAGAAGAATGGAGTGGATGAGGTTGATATAAAGAACTACAAAGAGGCGAGCAAAAAAGAGTCAAAATTATTTAATTTTACTGCAAAATATCCGGAATACATGAGCCCATATACCTCTAAAAGACTTGAAATGCGTCCTGAAGACTAAATACTGCTTCCAAAAGACTTATAATGCTTCCAAAAGACTTAAGATGCGTGTACAAGATTTGAAATGCTTGTACAAGACTTGAAATGCTTCTACAAGACCTGAAATGTAAAGGTGTCCAAATTTCTATGGGTTTGCAGGGTATCTTGGTAATTATCAAAGACAGAAAGTTGCGGTTTATTCCAAGATCTACACTCTCGAAATAATTTTCCTTTGGACCACAAGATGCTTAGGAGAGAGAAGGAGACTCCTCATATTATGCTACATTTAAAAAAAATGCCATAGATAGCTGTAGAGCTGGTCTGGTAAACAAATTAAAAAAAAACGAATACCAATTTACTTTAATTGAGCGGGAGCGTCAAGAAAAATATGGGTTTAGCGTGACATGTTTTATTATTGTTCCAAGAATTGTTTATAACATATTTGAAGAAAACCTGTGCACTAATCGGTATTTGGCCATCTTGCAACAGGCTTTGTCAAACATTTTGGATGATAATCCTTTTATGGGATTAAATAACATTTATTTTCAATAGAACGAAGCTTTCGCTAATAATACGCAGTGAGCCGCCACTTAACTGCAAAATTTCCTGGAAGGTGGATCTCCCGATTTATCTATTTTGGATTTCTTTTTATGTGGATATATAAAGAATCGCTTGTATAGTACCCAAAATGAAACTAAACTTGAATTGAAAATTGTTGTAAATGATACTTTTTCATATTTACAACAACATCCCATAATAATTTTAAATGGGTACGACAAAATGGGGTGCGCAACAAGATGGGAGCAACTTTGATCAATTATTGCAACTTGAAACCATATTAAGAGAACTTTGCGTGCAGTTTGGAGGGGCAGCCAGAGAATCTGCTTTGTCGCCGCTTTTTGCTAATTTCTACACAGAATTATTCAAAGATGCTTTGAAGTTATTAGCTTAAGTTATAGTTTGTGTTATGGCAACAAGAATTCTTAGATCACTTAATCACTTAACAACATTTAAGTTTACCACCATGGGAACGAAAACTGCCAAATAGTTGCCCTTCCAAGATGTGTTGGTCATTAGGGCGACAAATGGTGACATGGAACTTGGAATGTAATTTATGAAGGAGATAACCTAAAGAAGAAGGAACGGTTTCCATGGGTTCCGTATCGATGTCCATTCAGAGGGACACCGAATAGACTTTGACAAAACAAAAGTACTGACTAGGACTAACATATATCGCCAAAGGCTGACAGAAGAGGTCATAGAAATCAATAATAAAAACGACGTCAACAGAGAAGATGGCTGGGAATTCAACAGAACATATCCTCCATGTTCTGCTGGTGGTGAATATGAACTAGACTGCTAAACCAGATGCGACGCAGTAATTATTAGCTTGTAATTAGTATAAATTGATTATTAATTGGTTTTCGACTGATATATTCGAACCAGTTTTTAAAGACGGTTGCAACATGGCATTCGAAACGTCAAACACTTTTTGAAAAGATGC
This sequence comes from Onthophagus sagittarius, assembly GCA_036711965.1. Lineage (NCBI taxonomy): Eukaryota > Metazoa > Arthropoda > Insecta > Coleoptera > Scarabaeidae > Onthophagus > Onthophagus sagittarius. Next base: position 56,389,070 of record JASERS010000002.1, on the reverse strand, counting down.
ACGGCAAAACCCGACAGTTTCTACTTTTACACTAGTTTTACTCTAGTTTTTCAGTGTCTGTACTTCTCGTCGATGGGTGTCAATGTAAAATTTCTGTAGTTAGTAAAGTTTCCTTCTTTTTTTCTTTCAATTCATACACACATATCCATTCCTGCCTCTTCTTCCCCTGAATATGTAACAAACATCTCAACTATTTCAGGTTTTTCATAAAAGTTCTTCAATTAAAACTCTTAAAATTCTTATTGGCTTATTACCGCTACTTATTGGCGGTATTAAAAACCGGTATTGTCTTAAAAATACCGGAATACGTCTTCGTAGTTGACCGAATAATTTCTTTTGATACAAACAAAACCTCAATATTCTCCCAAATCCACTACTTCTAATCGTTTTCCATTTTTATCCCGTTCTTCTAGATGCAAAGGCAAAAAGCACGTCACCATTTCTCTCCTTTCTTCTGTTTCTTCTCCTTGTGTTAAGCGATGTGGCTAAGCACAGCACGGAGGGGTTTCTCCCTGCATCTTGTTTCCTTCTCTTTTCATTGTGTGGACCGACACCATGCTCCATCTCCATCTTTCAATCTCAATTCAAGTCAGTATCGTGAAACAAAATCGAAGTATTCCCACCCCTTTCTGAAATTTTAGGTTTTGCTTAAATATGTATCTTGCTTAGAAAGAACTCCCGGGTTATGTTCCTCACTGCTTCGTCCCATAGGCATCTTTTTGGTACTCACTCTTATTATAATAATCCATGATCTTGCAATCTTTGCCTCTGAGCTTAACATCATCTTTTCAACACTTCCGTTGGATCTAATTTGCTTCCCATTACATAATTCCACAGGATTGAAATCGTGTGTTGCATGAGGTGCACTTTTTATGCACTCTTTTCCATCTTCGTAACTAAAAACCCTGAGTATTCTCTTAAACACACCATGAATTTCTAAAAGAAATTCTTTCTACTATAAAAACTTTCTATTACTTTTGATTGTGGATGTTACGCAGAGCTATGCACTACGTTCCTTAAAAATCATGGGATCGCCCATCTTTGGTCTAAATGCAATAAAATAGTTTTAATTAATATCCTGATTTAATTTTGAGGTCAGGAGATAATGTTAAATTTTTCTCCATTAATAATTAATTTAGAAAAAATAGGAAATATAATTTGGAGATCATGTTAATTTTCCCTATTACTTATACAATCTTATAACTAGTGTCCGACCGAAACTTAATTTTGAGCGAAAACTAAAATCTTATAATTAATTTTTTGTAATTCGATACGGTAATGAAAGCCCTTATAGTACTTAAACGGGTGCTGTAATGAGACTTCTTACAGCATCCGATGCTGTAATGAAATTTTTGGTAACATTTTTGGAACCAGTTCAAGTAAGGCGACATTAAGTACTTCTTGAGTGTCATCTTTAGCAGGCTCTAGTCCTCTTAGCAAGCATTTTCGGACCGGGCTTTATATAAATCTTTCTTCATGATTTTAGATATAGAATTCAATAATAATTAAATAAATAGACGCAATTTCCGGACACCTGTATATACTACAAAATCTCATAAATGTTGATTTCGGCTTTAAGACATATAACTAGTTTTGATACTCCTAAGCCGGCCAAGGCGTTGGTTTGCAAATCATCAATTTTGAACAACAGTATCTCTAGAACCTGGATATAAGAAATTAATTCTTTAGTAACGGGTTATTTTTAAGATCTTAGTTAATTTCAAAATAAAATATTTGAACTCTAATGTTAAATGGAATTTGAACTCAATTTATTGAATTCTTTACTTTGAAGATATTTATTAAATCGAAAATTTCTTCTAGACTAGTTTTATACTTGTTTTAAACGATAATAATTAATAATTTTAGGTTTGCTTACACAGAATTGTAAAAAATAAATACACAACATTTAAGTTTTAACTATATATTTTATTTATTTTCAAATTTTAAAACTTTTCCTTTAAATCAGAATCATCATAATCTTCCTCAATAAAATCTCTATCATCAACATTTAGATTAATATCAAAATTCTCAAATTCCTTATCTTTTAACTCAAAAAATTCTTCTGTATAATATTCCATTTCTGGTGGCATTTTTAAATTATTTTTTCTTGCTTTTCGTTTCAAATTCTAAAAAACACCATTTAAATGATAATAAACAGTAATGAATTAACTTCACATTTACCTGTCTTTGTATCAAAAATTCTCTAAAAACTTCTCGTTGGGTTTTTATCGATTTAAATTCAATTGGATTTGTGTTAACTTCATTTAATGAATTATCTATGTTGGCTGTTTTTGGCGCGGATCGTGATTTTTTTAATGAAATTTTAATCTAAAATTAATTATTTTTTTAACTATTAACATAATTAACTTTTTACAAACCCTATCCATAATATCTTTATGATTTAATCCTAAAACATCTTGAGGCATTTCTGGAACATCATCATCAACCTCAACATCATCTAATTTTAAAATTTCCTCTCTAACTTGTTCTTTTAATTTCATCTCCATAACACACAATTCCTTTCTGATTTTTAAAATACTTTCGCTTGGCTCATAATCTTCTCCGAAATCGGCTTTTGCTAATCTTTTATCAATCTCTATAATTTCCCCGTGAATTTTATCCCACAGAAAATGAATATTGGGCACATTTCCAATAACATTCAACCAGGTTAATTCGTGTTTAATTATTCTTCCGCTATTTTTTAACATCTCATCTATATTTGGATGAGAATTATGTGCTACATAAAACACATTGATTCCTAAGAAATCTGGCGTCACTTCAACCCGATTTATCTCTAATCCTAAACCAGCATAAATTGGGGCCATTTCACCAGTTGCCATAAAATCGGTGATATGTCTCATAAACAGTTTATTTAAAACATTTATACGACGTATTTGCCCTTGGGTTTTCTTTGAATTCGGTGATTTCTCAAAAGTAGTCGATTTAGAGTAAAATGGATCATCAAAAAAAGGTTTTCTAAAATTTAATAATTTATTGTTAACTTATAGGTTAGGATTTAGTGGTTACCTTTTTTTGGGGCGTTTTAACACTTTAGACATCGTCAAACGAATATCATTTTTAGGGGTTGTTGTGTGTATGGAACGTTGGAGGATTATTTTAAAGATTAATTTGGTATTTTGCATATTTTACTTAAAAATATTGGTTATAGACTTGTTTTATAAGAATCAGATTTAATTTTTACAGGAATCTGTAAAATAATTATTCATCATAACAGATGGCGCTAATTTTATTTAATTAATGAATCATTTTATTCTTTTCTACATTTCCAAGAATTTGATCACCTTTTATTAAAAGTCAAATCTATTTTTAGTTATTTTTAAATCATTTCTTATAAATTTGTGTATTATGTATCAATAAATAAATCTTAGTAAATATTAGTCATGCTTACATCGGAAGTTGCTTATAAACATGAATCACCTTTGTTTTAACCGTTTAGAACGTAATAAAATTCTCGTTTGAAGTGGTTTAAAGCTTTTTTTAATGCATCAATATGATTGTAATTAAATTGCATGTTTTATATAGGTATCGCTGTTTCTCTTTGAAACCTCTGGGTGTTTCCTCAGTTTTGAACATCAAAACGATTTTACAACTGAGCGATCATAAAAATTATGAGTCGTACTAAAAATATGATATAAATGCAAGTATTATATCCTAATTTTTTTAACGTTACAGATATACATCAGGTTTAAATGGGAAAAATCTTGCGATGACTTTAGAGCTTTAAAGCATTTCAAAATCCGAATTTTGTCATTTTTAATTATGTATAATAAGGAAGCCTTTGAACTTGAAAAGCCGGTCTTTTTAAGTTCAAACACTTCCTTCTTACATGTTTCTGACTCAACTTTACCAATTTCTTATATTATTTAATCACACGGTAAATTGTTGATTTTGCATCTATTACAAATAAAATATTTAATTTTATATTTTAACAACAGGTATGTCAGCTTCAAAATATTTTATTATTAATATCCATCATTTATATTGGACTTTCTTTTTAAATCACGAAGAGCTTTTCTGTAAAAACTTAGTTTCCTCAATCTATTCTGGGAATTACAACTTGTTACGTATACAGTGACTCACATAAGTGATCGAACACTTATGTATTATACAGGGTGATTTACAATCTACTGATCAAACTAAAAAGGATAGTGCTAGGGGTCAAATGAAAACATGTTTTTAATAATAGTTTTACTACACCTTAATAATTACGAACATATAAAATGTCAAAGCTGAATTAATGACTCAGTATTTATTGATATATTCGGCAATACATTATGTTTAAATTTAAACTGTAAATACAGTACAATCTCGATTAACCGAATCGCGATTGTCTGAAATCCGGTTTATCCGAAACAAACTACAATTTCAAAAAAATCCCGATTAACCGGAAAAATTCGCATTATACGAAACGCGTATATACTGCTAGGTGGTTTTACATTGGGTTTCACAGCAATACGACCGTCTAAAATGCGCATTGTTTTGCTTAGCCGACAGTGTTACAACTATGTACATACACTTAGCAGCAGAAGTCTGCGTACAAAAAACTTCTAACACTTCAACTGACAAAATAAGGGTCATGATCTAATGTGATAAACTTCAATTTTTTTTTATTTTGTGTATTAACTACATATAATTCTATTAACAAAATATGCATCAATAAAACAGAAATATTAGTTACAAAAAAAATTAAAATTAAAAATTCTCCAAATAATGCGTATGCAAAAATCTGCGTACAAATAAAGACGCCTTCTCCAAAATATACTTATTTACTTAAATACGTAGTTGGCGATGTACGCTTTCCGATTTAAATAAAAGATAATCGGTGTCAATTATATTAGCAGAGGCTTAGAAGCTAAAAGTTAGAATGGACACGAAAGGAAAGGAAATTGAATTGGGAGAGAGAAAAATTATTGTAAAGTTATGGAAAGAGGGAAAATCTTTTCGAAAAATAGGAGATTCTGTCGGCAGGTCACACTCTTCCATTCAAAGAGTAATTAATAATTATAAAGACACTGAAGATTACCTCTCACGTCCGAGATCTGATAGACCACCCCTTTTAACAAACCGAGAGAAGCGAAAAATTGTACAGCAGGTTAGAAAAGAACCTAGGCTGACGGCAAAAAAAATAGTAGAAAATGTACAAGAAAAATTTCATAAAACTATCAGCAAAGATACGGTGAGAAGGACGTTAAAAAAAGTTAACTATCACAGTCGCGTTGCACGAAAAAAGCCATTTGTGTCAGACAAAAAAACCTTAGACAAGCCCATTGAATTCTGAGAGAAAGTTCTCTTTACAGATGAGAGCAAATTTTGCATTTTCGGCATTAAGGGTAAACAACTTGTATGGAGAAAACCTAATACTGCCCTTAATCCCGAAAATTTGAAAGCGACTGTAAAACACGGAGGTGGTGGAGTTATGGTTTGGGGGTGTATGTGCACCAAAGGGGTGGGAAGGTTGGTTTTTATAACATCGACAATGGACCATAAAATGTGTATAGACATTTTAAAAGAAAATTTGAAGCCTAGCATCGAAAACTTGGGCTTGGGGCCCGAATACTTTTTTCAACAAGATAATGACCCCAAACATTACGCCCACAATACTAAGCTTTGGCTACTATACAATACCCCAAAGCAACTTAAAACACCTCCACAATCGCCGGACTTGAATCCCATCGAACACTTCTGGGATTTACTGGAACGCAGGATTCGGCAACACAACATAACGTCGAAGGAAACGTTAAAAATTGTTATGATTGAGGAATGGGCCAAAATCAGTTCGGACGAAACGAAGAAATTAGTGCACTCCATGCCTAAACGTTTAAGGGAGGTCATTAAACGTAAAGGTTATCCGACCTCATATTAATATAGAAACAATGATCTCATTTATGAATTTTTTATAAATACTGTCCTGACTTGTACGCAGATTTTTGCATACCCGTTATTTGTAGAATTTTTAGTTTTGATTTTTTTCTGTAACTACTGTTTCTGTTTTGTTGAAGCATATTTTGTTAATAGAATTATATGTAGTTAATATACAAAATAAAAAAAAATCAAGTTTATCACATTAGCTTATGACTCTTATTTTTTCAATTAAAGTTTACAAGTTTTTTGTACGCAGACTTCTGCTGCTGAGTGTACATAGGTATTAACGTCTGTTATTATCGCAAAAAGAGTGTTGTTATTCTCAAGTATTTTACAAAATGCAGTGTCAGAGCAATAAACGTAAACGCGTTGTTTTCAGCTTGCAGGAAAAACTTAAAGCGGTTCGACGATTAGATATGGTGAATTGCTTAAAAATATAGCAAAGGATTTAGGCGAAGGCGTGAATACAGTTGCAGAATGGAGAAAAAATCGCGAAAAACTTGAAAGATGGTGTAGTGTTTTGTTATCGCCGACCCCGACACGATAAAGTATGAAAAGAGGTGAATACGAAAAAGTGGATGATTCTTTATTTTTATGGTTTACACAGAATCGAGAACGTGGTATACCAATTTCGAGGATCATTTTAAAACAAAAAGCAGTGAGTTTAAGTGAAGAATTGCCGGTCATTGAAACGCCTGCAAATTTTTCTGCAAGTGATGGATGGCTAGACCGATAGAAAAAAGACATGGTGTACGTCAACCGAAAGTTTGTGGGGAACAGTTGTCTGCCGATATATCTGCCGCAAAATAATTTGCAGAGAATTTTATGGAGCTTATGAAAGAAAATGATTTACAACCAGACCAGATCTACAATTGTGATGAAACCGGCTTGAACTACGGAATGTTGCCCTTATGTACCTTAGCTTCAAAAACGGAAGCTGGAGCACCTGGTCACAAACGTGGCAAAGAACGTATCACTGTTCTTCCATGCGCTAATGCTTCTGGGAGACACAAACTTCCATTATTATGTATCGGTAAGTCAGCAAAACCGCGAGCCTTCAAGAATATTAATCTCAATGCGTTTCCTGTTATACATAAAAATCAAGAAAAGGCTGGATGAATGCATATCTATTCAAAAATTGGTTTTTTGAAGGTTTCGTACCAATAGTAGAGTCTTTTTTTAAAGAGCACGGATACCCCAGAAAATGTGTTTTGTTACTAGATAATGCTGCCACTCACCCAAGTTCGGAGCAACTTAAAAGTGGGGAAATAAAAGTAATGTTTTTGCCTCCTGCTTGCTCGGTTGTGCTGGAAAATTTAAAACGAAATTACAGGCGTTTGCTATTGGAGCATATTTTGGAAGAAATATATGACGGTGCTAATCTCACTGAATGTCTAAAGAAGATAAACTTGAAAAATGTTGTATATTGGATAGCTTAAGCTTGGAATCAAGTAAAAGGTAGAACCGTGGGAAAATCTTGGTCAAAATTGATTCAACACGAGGAGGGACGTATCACAGAAGCACAGTCCGACCATGAAGAAAGTTTACAGCAAATTTTTACAAAAATACCAGAATGTGAAAATGTTACGGAAACAGAAGCTAATGAATGGTTAAACAGTGATAATGTAGATGTGGTGAAGTCGTCACTGAACGACTTCAACCTTGGTAATTACCACTGCCACCAGAAACAGTATTTCGCGCTACCTAATTCTTAGTCTGAAGGACTCCTACCTGATCCTATCTATTCAAATAAGATTAAATGGCAAGCGCGTGGTCACTATTTCAGAACCGTGGGTTCTTGCACTAAGGCTCTCATTAAATGTGAAATAAAACGACAAGTGTTCTAACCACACTTAATCTATATTTACAAAAATAACGATAAAAAGAAGTAAGACACAAAGTTAATCTTAAAAAACTACCTACGTGATACCCGACGTTACTTAAGGGGACAAAACAAAATTAAGAATGAAAATGACCTGTCTGAACCTAACCCTACAGCGAACTCTCGTTGACCGATAAATGATAGGGAGAACTGGCAAACAGACTTACTTGGTGATGGGTCGCAACCTGGATCGACGCGGACGCCCGAATCAGAAGAAAGTTGCCCTTGAAGCTGAGCCAAAGTTCTCGATTTCGACGGGACTTAGAATTGGCGTTAAAGCGAATCTAAGTTTCGGTCTAACAGAGCGCTGGTTGAGTATTGGTTCGAAATCTTTCTAAGAAGGTATCTTTCGGAGTTGAATTAAAACTAAGTTCAGAATTCCTTTTTTTTAATTATGACGTGTGCAAAGCCTTAAGTAACCTCGGGTCTTGGAGGGGTGCAAAACCTTCATTAAGCGTTCCCTAACGTCTGGACATTCCCGACACCTGGGGCCAATCCAAAATACGGGGCGGATATTTTACAATAATTTTCTGAGCCAATGAGGGAATTTGTGAAAGGGAAGAATTCCTCGCCCACAAGACCAGAAAATAACATCCGCCAACTAATCCCAAAAAACGTCACGTAATTTCCAAACAGTGGAAACCATCAAATATTTACATGATCTAACGTCTAAGTTTTTAACGACTTCTTCGTGTCGATTCGCATCTCCCCCATCAAACTGCGGATACATAATTTTTAACAAAATTTAACACGAAGTCTGGTCTCTACACCGGACGTCGTTAACTTGAGACGTGATTTTTAGTTTCTAAAATAACGAAAGGCTGCACTCTAGGAATTTCTAATTCGAATGGTTATTTCTTAAAACCGTTAAATAATTTTCGAATTATTACATAGAAGCTGAAATGACTGACTAAGAATTAATTGAAAGTGTTTGCAAAAATGCTGATGAAATAAGCAGTGATGACGATGTAAAATGCACTGACAATATTCCAGTAAAAATGTCACATTCAGAAGGACTGGAAGTTTTGGAGAAAGCGTTAACTTATGTAGAACAACAAGAAAATGTAACTGCCGCTGATGTTCTTTTAATAAAACGTTGGAGAAACATTGCGACCAAAAACAGAAGTACTTAACAAGTGCAGTTAAAAATTACCTCATTTTTAAACAGTAAAGTGTAGCATGGGATATGTATGTACATATTTAGGCATTTATGTACATACTATGTTAAAAAAATTAAGTACGTAATAAAAATTAAACAAATTATTTGTTGATGCTATTTTTAAATTAATATATAAATTCAAGTAAAATATTTCATAAATGTTTTTAAGTCGATTTAATGATATACCCATCCTAAACTCCTTTTTTCAAAAAAAAAATTCGGATTAACTAAAATTTCGATTTTCCGCAATCACTTTGGTCCACATTATTTCGGATAATCGAGATTGTACTGCACTTTAAAGTTACTTAAACAATGTGTAATTAACAAAAATAATTAAATCTTTGTATTATGGCAGATATGGCCATTTAAAAAATTGTTAAATCTCGAAAACTGATATTTATTTATTGAGAACCGCTGATATTATTTTTATCACTTGATTACTTGCTTAGCAATGGTAATCAAGTAATGGTCGGACATATTATTCAAAAATCAAAATTGGTCAAAATTAAAGCTGATTAGAATTATTAGGAATTGTCAATGAAGATCTAAGTACTAGTACTCGTCAACTTACTCGCCAATATAAAATATGCTAGAACTTTGTTTGGTGTACACTGACTGCAATTTTGCGTGTGGCTACTATATTGTACTAACAGAAAAGAAGATTTTGCGAACAGTATACGTATTCGTTATTCGTCAGAGTTCTTTTCAACAACGATTTAGAGTGAATTTATAGGCGGAAATTGTGAAAAATACTTTAATAAGACCTTTTGCATTGCCAACGAAGCTTAATGGAAAGTTTAATGGAAGCTTCATGGAAGCTGTCTTCAGTTTGACTGTTTATACCTATTCTTTCAGATTCATCCGTATATTGTAAATCACCTCTATATGAAATAAATATTTATAGTTCGTTTTTCTCCTATAATACCTATTAAGCCATATTTTTTAGGATTATACTCCTTTACTAGCTTTAGTATATTCTTATTTTAATAATTTAGTAAAATTTTCTGTAAACCTATACACATTTTCAAAATAAATAAAATAAAGTCGGGTAGACTGTGTATTCGCACATAGATGTGCGGATACTCTTTATACTACTTCAATTTAATTAACTACATAGAGATAAATGGCACCACCAATTATGAATTTGATTGTTGTTACTGTCAAACATAAGATTTGTGTAAATACAAGAATATTTTTTGTAATGTTTACATCAATACCACCGAAAAGAACTAAAACGACTATTGAAATAAGAAAGTTGGTTATTGCTCATCATGAAAAAGGAAAATCGGTACACAAAATTTCTAAAATTGGAAAGATTAGTCGATTCACAGTACATGACATAACAAAGTGCTTCAAAAACGAAGGTAGAGTAACAAATCAACCAAGAAGTGGTGCACCAAGTGTTTTATATGAGGCAGAAAGAAGGGCTATTGTGCGAGAAATTAAAAGAAAATCCTCGCTTGAGTGCCTCTAAGCTTGCAACTAATTTAGAAAACAATGGACGAAAATGTGTGCACCCCGGAGCTATACGCCGCGTTATCAAAATATAAGAGTGCAGAATATAATGGCATAAGCGCCCGAAAGAAATTCTTTAAAAACGAAAGAAATCGTAAAATGCACGGTGGTGGTGGAGTTATGGTTTGTATATATAACGGCAGTAAGTGGAGTAAGTGAGTTCGTTATAATTGAGGGCATAATGAACCAATACGGCTATTAGAATATTTTAAAGAATCATTTAAAATCGTCTGCAAATAAAATGGGCCTTCAACATAACTTTCAATTTCATCAGGATAACAATCCAAAACATAAGGCCCATAAGGAAGACTATGGTTAGTTTACAATAGTCCAAAAATTGATTGAAACGCCTCCACAGTCATCGGACCAAAACCCAATCGAACATCTTTGGGAAGAATTAAATTGACGAATCTTATTCCTCCAAACCAGAGCTCATTAAAGCTTCTACAAATTTCTACAAATTCTCTGTAATAAACATTTCTTGTACTTTTTTGTGCTATCGTTTACTGTCCGATCGTTTATATGAGTCACTGTATCAGCTTTGAGATTCATCATTAATACTAAATAGTGTTGTTAAATACCCGGGTATTTATTTTCAAGGGAATATACCCTCCCAACCCAACCGTCTCTATATCTGTTCTGTGGATATACCTGACAAAACGGAATATCTCAAAAACTACGCATCAGACTAAAAAAACTTTCGTATGAAACTTGTTCGGTTTAAAGGACTATATTCAATGCAAAATGGAAAACAACTTGCAAATTTTAAATAGGAACCTTCTTTCTTCTCTAGTAAAATACATTCGACTATGATGTCCAATGCTTCGAAATTTGGAGAATTAAATGTTCTACATGCTAGAATAGCTAACTTTTTTGTTTAAATATAATTCTTTTTCGTTACGGTGCGATTAATTGAAAATACAATGGGAAAAATACCAACAAAGTTGATTTTGTCGAGTTGTTCTAGGCTGTAGCAAAATAACGGTGAGTCTGATTTATGCCATCAATATCTCAAAATATTAGTCTGCATTAGTCTCCATATAACTGCAGAAGCACAATTTGCAAAATAACAAATATACTGACCATGAACCCTTACTGTATTTTTTAATTTACGATTTTCCACATTTTTTGGTATATCTCAAAAACTGGACATGAAAAACTGAAGACAGTTTTGGAATCACCATAACATTCTATGTTATAAAAAAATATCGCAGACTTTGAGGAAAAATTTGTAAACTAGTGTTATAGAAATACTCCATACTCTACCACAAATCGTCCCTACAATCCCTACAATGCAGTCTTCAAGAGATAGATAAAAGAGTATTTACCAACCATAATTAAAGAAAAAAACAATCAGAATAAACAAAAAACTATTAGCAAAAAGTTGTCAAAACAAATTTAAAAGGAAAAGCGTCAAATGAACAGTTCGCAATAACAACGTGTACAACAAAGTGTACTGCAAACAACAGAAAAAGAACTCTTTAACTCCAAAATACAACCCTATACCAATACAATAACAGAAATCATAGGCTCTCAAATCCGAGCGCTGAGAGGAAATCTAGGTATAATAAGAAACTCATCATTTTTTAAACTATAATTATCCCCAACCAAATCAGAATAACATAACCCCCAGTAAGATCAACATGCCTCATGAACCCTTTGATATTCGCGACCACAACCAAACCACTAACAACCTTAGTCGAAACATCTTCACCAATCACAACTGCAATACCGAGAGATCCACCAGCGACATCTCCAACACCAATCAAAATTCCACCACCGGCGACTCTATAAATCATTCCACTCTTAACACACGTCAACGCGCGGACATAATATTTGTAACGTATGCGCAAAATTTTTACGGAAATCAATGAGTCACTTTCATTTCTCGTGGTACAGACTATATCTACTTTATTGTAACAGTAACATAACAAGCCATACGTCTCTTTAGACGGCTAAACTCTAATGTTTCTAGTTTTAAGTCTAGTGTTAGTTCTAAAGCTATATTAGGTTGGGTTGGGTTCCGTTTTAAGAGACATACGACTAAGCCCGAATGAGATCTAGTGTTGACCTAGAACTAGAAAGTTTCAGTTAACACAACTACCAATTCGCACCTATCCACCATAAAAGTGGTAGCATATCCTCTTTATGACGAAAATTTTTTAATTCAGGCCTTTATTTTATATATAAAAAAATGGTTTCTCATACTATTAAATATAAACATCATTTCATCTAACAACAACATGGTTCTTAAGATTTTTTTTTAAATGTTCTGGGCATTTAAAATAGTTTTTAACAATATCACAACTTAACAACTTTTGGCATTTTTATACTTTTCTTTACTAATCACGCAAACTGTTATTTTTGTTTCTTTGTGAATAAATTAATCCATTCGAATTAGAAAATATGTTTATGCATTATTATAAATTTTTAATTGGTTAAGTACTTACTGGTTACCCTAAGCCGGGTTAAATACCCAATTTATAAATACCTACCCACTGGGTATGTCGCCCATCAGTGATTAATACCAAGAAGAACTGATTTCATTCAATTAAATTGAAGTATTACATACAGCATGGTTTAGAGCATAAAATCATAAACTATTTGGATGAGGGTAACCCAATCCAAATAATTTGGACGATTAATAATTGTGATAAAAATGTTCTTAGTTTAAATGTAAATTAAAAATGAAGCTAAATAACTTATTGTTAGAATTATTTCAAAAGAGTAAGTTAAATTATTAAAGAATGATTATCTTTATTGTATTAAACTGTAAATACAATAAATAATTCTAATTATTTCAAATTTATCAACTCTACAAATTGATGTTTATTGAGATTCATTAAAATTGTAGACACTTTATTTTCTATCGTTTTTACTCGGTGCATATCAATTTAGTCGGTTGACTCATTTTTAATTTGTTGTTGTTGTTGCAATTCGGTGATAATGTCCAGGAAAAATTCACGCATATCTGTATTTATCACTCATGATGCAAATGAGTTAATCTTTGATGATTAATTGAAATTAATTTAGCTTAAATTAATTATTAATCAACTTGTTCAAGCTGAAAGACATCAGGTTAATCGCGTATTAATAGAATAAAATGTACTGTAAGAAAAAACGTTTATTCCTTTCATAGATTATTATACATTTACGAGTTATTTAGCGACGTAGTCAGCAACCCAACGTACAAACTTAAATGAAATCTCCTCAATTCCTCAAGAATCATTTTTTTTCTAATTTTTTTTTTAATATTGGTTAGTTTTTTGTTCTCGTGCATCGCTTACATTGTTATACATTGTAGGTAAATACAAAACATTTAATAATTATATTTGTTTTTTTTAATAATAATAAGTGAAGGATGATCGAGCTTGGTATAATATATTTTTTAATTTCTCCTTTTAAATCAGACAGAAGTACAAATTATAATATAATAATAATACCTTACTATAGAGAAAAAATAATAATAATAAGTAGGTTTTTTGTGCTAAGCTTCTAGATACAGATGAAATTTTTTCTTGTTTTTTTAAGGTTAATAATAACAATAAAAAATGAAATGGGTCCTTTAAATTAATACGTAACACATATCTTGTTTTTCGAATTATTTTTAATTAAAAACCACGTGATGTTAATTTTAAATGTGTTTAATTAATATTTTTGATACCAACCTAAAAAAATAGAAATAACTAAAACATTTTTTTAAATCACATGCTTTTTAATCGTATTATAATAATAATATTAATAAAGAAGAGATTTTTTTAAATAACCATTTCATTTTTAATTCATCATTAAAAAAAATAATATTTTTTTGTTGTTCTTTTAGAAAAACAATTTTAATTATTTTCTTCTCAAAAAAAATTTTTTTTCTCATTAATATAATATAATAATAATTAGGACTTAAAAGAGAATACAGGGGCGTTTCTTCTTCTTTTTTACTTGAAGTGCAGCCCTCGTTGCGGTCTCGAAAACCTCCCGGACGCCTTCTTTACTTTTAGCAGAACATTCAAGATATTCAAAGGCGTTAATTTTCTCAGCCATTGCGCGACCATCCTGAGGTTTAACCGGTTCCTGACGCATCTTACTCAATTCCTTAATTGTATTTAGATCATTTCGTAAATCCTTTTTATTCCCAACCAATATTATAGGAACATTTGGACAAAAATGTTTGACTTCGGGGGTCCACTTTTCCGGGATGTTCTCCAAAGAATCAGGCGAATCAACAGAAAAACACATTAATATTACATCCGTGTCTGGATAACTCAACGGTCTTAAACGATCATAATCTTCTTGCCCAGCTGTATCCCATAAAGCCAATTCAACTTGTTTACCATCAACTTCAATATCAGCGACGTAATTTTCGAATACGGTCGGTACGTACACTTCGGGAAATTGATCTTTACTAAATACTATTAAAAGACATGTTTTTCCACATGCACCATCACCAACAATTACCAATTTTTTACGTATTGCAGCCATTGGACCTTTTAAAATAGAGGTTAAAATTTAGATATTAGTTTGAGTTTCTTTCTCGTTTCTTTTTCACTATTTATATGATAAAATTAAAGAATAAACGGTACACACTTTAATAACGTCGAAAAAATTCCTTTTTCTTTATATCTCTTTATATTGAGTCAACGCCTTTGATTCGCGAAATAAAGATGGCGGCTTAACAGGGAGACTAAAAATGTAGTACGTGTGTATGTGTGTGTCGTATTCTGTCTGTGTATTAAGTAAAATGAATGAGTGTATTATGTATGTGTAAAGCGGGTAACATAGATATCTTCAATAAAAAAATGACTAAAACAAAAAAAATCGAGTCATCCCCGAGTTATTCTCTTAATTTCCCTATCCTTTAACTTCTTTTCGGTTTCTTTAACTTTTTTATTATTCATCTAAATGAACGCGTTATTATTAAACTAGTAGTATTAAACACACCTCTGTTTGTCTCTCCACCATTAGACCAACAACAGAACATTTAGGGTTTCGCTCCTCCTTCTCGTGCCTTCGAACGGGGGACGCACATTAAAAAATTTCGCCCCGTTTACTTTCCCGTGATCGTTCGTTTTACTTTAAACCACCGAAATAGATCGCCGCACACGAATAAACAAATCAAACGTAGGATGGTTCGAGGAGGAACGACTACTGGGCAAACGCGGACTTTAGATGTTCGATGACGTTTTGGTTCAAGAACGAGGAAAAAAAATAAACTTACAAATGGGGTGACATCTGTTGAGGGAAATTTATAAAACTAAATTAATCTAACTTCATATTCATTGATGCATTTTTTGATGAGTAAAAAAATAAAAAAAACTTCAATTTTTGTTTAAATTAATATATTTCTAAATTATAACGTACTTTTAAAGAGGAAGGAGTAGATATAACAGTTGGATTTACTCTATTAGAGTATATCACAAAACATTTTTGGCGGCAAATTTAAATTAATGATTATTTGATACTATGAGTCACATTAATCTTTGTTATTGTATTTATCTATCATTTAAGCAATTTTAAACGTACAAACTAATGTAAACGTATTTATTTCAAACCACTCCTTCGTGTTTTAAACAACTATAATATTCTTTTAACAGGAAATTTCATTTTTTACATAAAATGCAAATGCCAATGTCAAGACCTAATTCTATTTTTACATGATAGATTTCTAAAAAAATTCGTGTAAGAAGAAAATTAGATGCAAACAATATCAAAAAATTCATATTATAGCTCACTTAACCCTAGAATACTAATATGTTTTTTTAATACGTTACTACTAACGTGTCGTACATTTTACGATATTCTAAATATGAATCAGAAAATCGAGTAAACTTAAAATTTTTATTAAACAAAATTTAATGTGTATTTATTTAACTTAAAAAACAGATTTTACTTATTAAAATAGAAAAAAGATTATCATTGTAAGGCTGCGTTAACCCGCCGTCTGTCGGGTGTGGTCTACGAGTCCAGGACAAAATGATTATGTGAAATATTTTTAAATTATTTTGCTCAAAACTTGTACGGTCACAGTACCTTTCAAGTATCTGAATATCAACTGTTTTCGCTATAAAAAACTGTTTTTCAAAATTCCAAATAGTCGCTACATAATATTTTGTCCTGACAGACCCTTCCCGACCAAATGTGTAACAATATTCGCAGATGTAATCTGTAAGAATCGTATTCCAGTTGGAACTCTATGCGTTCTTTTTGTGTTTGTAGGGGTATGACCGAGTTATAAAACTATACCTCGGAGTGATTGCAATATAGTTCGATAGTTCCCTTAATAATTACTATATACACTCAGCAGCAGAAGTCTGCGTACAAAAAACTTGTAATACTTTAATTGAAAAAATAAGAGTCATAATCTAATGTGATAAACTTGATTTTTTTTTATTTTGTATATTAACTACATATAATTCTATTAACAAAATATGCTTCAACAAAACAGAAACAGTAGTTACAGAAAAAAATCAAAACTAAAAATTCTACAAATAACGGGTATGCAAAAATCTGCGTACAAGTCAGGACAGTATTTATAAAAAATTCATAAATGAGATCATTGTTTCTATATTAATATGAGGTCGGATAACCTTTACGTTTAATGACCTCCCTTAAACGTTTAGGCATGGAGTGCACTAATTTCTTAGTTTCGTCCGAACTGATTTTGGCCCATTCCTCAATCGTAACATTTTTTAACGTTTCCTTCGACGTTATGTTGTGTTGCCGAATCCTGCGTTCCAGTAAATCCCAGAGGTGTTCGATGGGATTCAAGTCCGGCGATTGTGGAGATGTTTTAAGTAGCTTTGGGGTATTGTATAGTAGCCAAAGCTTAGTGTTGTGGGCGCAATGTTTGGGGTCATTATCTTGTTGAAAAAAGTATTCGGGCCCCAAGACCAAGTTTTCGATGCTAGGCTTCAAATTTTCTTTTAAAATGTCTATATACATTTTATGGTCCATTGTCGATGTTATGAAAACCAACCTTCCCACCCCTTTGGTGCACATACACCCCCAAACCATAACTCCACCACCTCCGTGTTTTACAGTCGCTTTCAAATTTTCGGGATTAAGGGCAGTATTAGGTTTTCTCCATACAGGTTGTTTACCCTTAATGCCGAAAATGCAAAATTTGCTCTCATCTGTAAAGAGAACTTTCTCCCAGAATTCAATGGGCTTGTCTAAGGGTTTCTTTGCAAAGGCGATCCGCTTCTGGCGATTGACCTCTGACACAAATGGCTTTTTTCGTGCAACGCGACTGTGATAGTTAGCTTTTTTTAACGTCCTTCTCACCGTATCTTTGCTGATAGTTTTATGAAATTCTTGTACATTTTCTACTATTTTTTTTGCCGTCAGCCTAGATTCTTTTCTAACCTGCTGTACAAATTTTCGCTTCTCTCGGTTTGTTAAAAGGGGTGGTCTACCAGATCTTCAGTGTCTTTATAATTATTAATTACTCTTTGAATGGAAGAGTGTGACCTGCCGACAGAATCTCCTATTTTTCGAAAAGATTTTCCCTCTTTCCATGACTTTACAATAATTTTTCTCTCTCCCAATTCAGTTTCCTTTCCTTTCGTGTACATTCTAACTTTTAGCTTCTAAGCCTCTGCTAATATAATTGACACCGATTATCTTTTATTTAAATCGGAAAGCGTACATCGCCAACTACGTATTTAACTAAATAAGTATATTTTGGAGAAGGCGTCTTTATTTGTACGCAGATTTTTGCATACGCATTATTTGGAGAATTTTTAATTTTAATTTTTTTTGTAACTAATATTTCTGTTTTATTGATGCATATTTTGTTAATAGAATTATATGTAGTTAATACACAAAATAAAAAAAAATTGAAGTTTATCACATTAGATCATGACCCTTATTTTTTCAGTTAAAGTGTTAGAAGTTTTTTGTACGCAGACTTCTGCTGCTAAGTGTGTACGGTTACCGTATCGTTGACATGCCAGTTTACTATTGAACCCCATTTTGAGGCGTTATGTTATGTGTTATTTATTTTACAAATATAGAGAATAGAAAAGTGCATAAAAAATTATTTATAACTAATATCAAATATCTAGTTAGCAATCTACAAATAGCATACTTACAAATAGGTAAGTAGTATCACACAATTTTCTCATATGATTTGATAAAATAATAAATGATTTATTATTTGATAGCATTGTGATATGGATCCTTATGAAAAGGAGAGAGAAAGATTACAGAAACTGTATGAAGAAGTTAGCACGGGCAGTGAAATAGAAGAGGCTGATGATAGTTCGATATCAGATCCAGATTTTGTAAGTATCAGTGATCATGATACAGAAACCGAGCAGGGAAACGTAAATGAAGATGCAGATATT
This sequence comes from Onthophagus sagittarius, assembly GCA_036711965.1. Classification (NCBI taxonomy): domain Eukaryota; kingdom Metazoa; phylum Arthropoda; class Insecta; order Coleoptera; family Scarabaeidae; genus Onthophagus; species Onthophagus sagittarius. The sequence goes on along the minus strand of JASERS010000002.1, from coordinate 56,370,289 downwards.
ATGCATCAGGATGACGGCGAGGATGATGAAGATGAACAACCCGTGATTCGTGGTAGATGCTTGTATTTTTTTGGTAAAGATGGAACTAAATGGAAAAAGGCTGTCCCACCTAGAAATATTAGAACTCGCAACGAAAACATAGTGTCTCGCCTGCCGGGGGTCATCGGTGAAGCACGTGACACATTATCTCCCATTCAATGCTGGATGTACATGTTTGAAAACTGCATTGATATTGTAGTTGAAAACACTAATTTATTTATTGATAAAATTCCTAGTAAATACCAAGATAAGACTGAGTGTAGACCTCTCTGTAGAAATCCAAGTGCTGATGGGTTTGCTTTATTTAGCTGGGCTCCATCATGGATCAAGGACACATCTAGCAGAGTATTGGTCATCAGACGGTATGGGATATGAGATATTTCCTGCTACAATGGCAAAACGGAGGTTTGTCTTCTTATTGAAATGCATTCGCTTAGACGATACCACAACTAGAGGTCAAAGAAAAGAAATGGACAAACTAGCAGCAGTTCGTACTATTGTTGACAAGTTCAACAACAATTGTAAGAAAACTTATTCTGTGGGCGAGTATGTAACATTAGATGAAATGCTGCTTGCCTTTAGGGGTAGGTGCAGTTTCGGAATGTACATTCCAAGTAAACCAAACAAATACGGATTGAAAGTCTTCGCCGTTGTTGATGCCAAACCATTTTTCACTTCACACATAGAAATTTACGCTGGTGTTCAACCCAATGGTCCATATAAAACTGACAACTCTACCGCTGCACTAACTGAAAGAATGTGTTGACATTTATTAGAATCAGGAAGAAATGTTACAATAGATCGTTGGTTCACAGGATATTCAATTGTAAAGAAACTGCTAAGAGAGTACTGCCTTACTGTGGTTGGTACAATTAGAGCCAATAAAAGAGAACTACCTCTTGAAATAACACAAGTTAAAAACAAGAAAGTATATTCTTCGTTATTGGCATTTAGTAATGACATGACTGCAATTTCATATATACCCAAAAAAGGAAAGAATGTGCTTGTAGTTTCAACAATGCACCGAGACGATCATATCGATGAAGCTACCGGTGATCGGAAAAAGCCCGAAATAATTACTTTTTGTAATAACACAAAAAGTGGAGTAGATGTTGTTGATCGAATGATCACATCATACAATGTTGCAAGAAACACAAAGCGTTGGCCAATGGTAATTTTCTATAACCTCCTCAATATAGCAGCAATTAACGCGTTTGTTATCTACAAAGGCAACATAACAGATGGTGAATTTGTTAAAACTCGCAGACTGCTTCAAAAAAATCTTGGTATGACGTTAGTGAAAAATAACATGCAAAGAAGAGCCGTTGATAAGCACTTGACCAAAAGTGTGCGTAATTCTGCCTTGAGGCTCTCAGGTATTGAATAGGAGATTATTTCAGAGCCACAACCAGGGAAAAGAGGAAACTGTAAATATTGCAAAAGACGAAAAACTCGTTATTTTTGCAAAATTTGTAAATGTTGGTTGTGCATGGAGCACATAACAGCGTGCTGCAACGATTGTTTGGGAAATATGGAGACCACAGTTTGAAGCCCTTCAGTTTGTGCATAGAATATTATTCTTTAGTTAACACATTTTTTTATAACACTTCGATTTTCTCGATTTTCTTTTCCTTTATTTAGGCGTTGTTTCCAAATTTTGAAAAATATGTGATTAAATTGTAAGCATTTTCTTTAAATCAAATTAACAAAAAACGTGAGTTTAGAATTGGCCCTGTATTAGGCTATTATATAGTACAAGCATCATATAAAACATATTTATGAGAAATTAGCAGTGGAGGACACGTTGGCGTCCTTTAGAGTTTTTTTCTATTTTGGACTCCACAGACCACACCCGATCGAAAGTGTTAAGAAAGCACGCCCGACAGACGGAGGATTAAACGTCATGAAAATCAGGTACTTAAACATGGACGCAGTACTTCCAAGTTTTAGGGCACAGAAAAGGAATTAATGTAAATATTTTACCATAGGGTTAAAATAGACATATAAGGCTGTGTAATATGTATCGCCAAAGAGAGTTATTTTTATTGTTATTAATGAAAAAAAATCACAAAGTTAGGTGTATTTTTAGCCACATTCCATCGTTTATACAGAGTAAACTAGTTCACAAATCACTTCGAAAATACACTTACTGTGAGCAAAACATTCCCCAAAAATAGTATAAGATTAAAACGACACCCTTTATTATGTTAATTTGTACTAGAAATTACGTACTTACATGTAAACTATACGGGATAATAAATAAACTGGATTTTAGGTAACCGTACTAACACATTAGCAGTTCGGTTATATTTTAATAGATGTCGAGGTGATTTAAAGTAATATATTTTAACAATTAGCGTAAAATTTAAGTAGATTATCATTCTGTTAAGTTCTCATTAGTTTAAATATTGATAATATATTGTTTTAATTAAAAATTAAGGTAGAAAAATAAATTAGTCTAAGGGATTTCACCTGTTCTGGTGCCTGGGATAAGTTTTCGGCCAATAGAATTGACCGTTTAAAAAATGGGTGCTTATTCTATTGAATGAGTTTCTTTTTGTTCTTCTTATGATACTTTTACGTACCTATTTTTTATCAGGTAAATATTAGCAGTATACCTATAAAAACAATCTTTCATTTTATCATAAAAAAGAAGCTTCTTAATTTCCTTCTTAATACGCCATAAACTAAACAGTAGTAAGCAATAAGCTACGTATACGGACTCCTCTATTCTAGTACGAGAATAAATAGAAAATTTTTCAAGAACATTTCTTTTATTGTAAAACTTCAATACAAAATGTGTTATGACACTAGTAGAAAATAAAATACATACTGACAGGGTATGCCTTCTTGCTAGGTATAAAGTAACAACGAAATTTTTATTTAATATTACAATTCACTAGATGGTGCAGCCAACATATTTTGCCAGCAATTTGCAATTTACGTTAGCAACGGTTAATAATTAATTGTCATAATTGACTTTTATTTTATTTCGTTTATGTCTACAGTAATTGATAATAGAGTGGAAAGGTAATATCAAGGAAATTGTACAACTGGAGGTGAATATAAACATAAAAACATGAAGGTAACGCCCGATATTTATGAGTATTTACGTTTTCACTTAGTCCAATAAGGAACTTGCAGAGATCGGGCAATCCGGCCGACGATCGACGAGTACTTGCGAAGAGGTGAATTGCTTGCAAAGATTTTGTGAAATACTAGGGACGCATATGTTAAAGACAGCCTACATGGCCAAGGATATGACAACGATTCTTCCAGTAATCGTTGGTAATCATTGTTCTTTAAAGAGAAAAAAATAAATTTATTTAATAAACCATTGTGGTTTTTATCAATTAAATTTAGAAGTAGAAATCTAAATCTACATAAATATGTAAGCTATATAGCATTAAAATTTTGCGGTTTATTTAAATTACTTTTATAACAATCCCCTTGGCGGCGCTGCTTTCGAATTAGTCGTTAAAATAGTGGGGAGAAATGCTTCTATATACGTATTAATTAAATATTTTCTATGATACTGACAGATAATAATATAAACGTAGATTGTTTAAGAATATTAGTTATCATGATGGTTTATGTTAATAATTAGAATAGTTATTTAAGCTATAAAGCACGTAAGGACACCATAACGTGTGAGGAAGAATTGTACGGGACGAGGGAATCGAGGCCCGTGATTCTGCTGAGGAATGTTAGTTCTTACGTGTCGCATGGCTACATTTTTCCCACTAGCAGAAGTCAATATTCTACAAAATATCCAAAGTTTACTGCCAAACATTCGTTCGGAAATTCAAATACTTGAGAACACTTGAGAAATCATAAGTTGCCATGTCTACAGTGACATTTGTTGTCAAACAAATACACTTAGCAGCAGAAGTCTGCGTACAAAAAACTAACACTTTGACTGAAAAAATAAGAGTCATGATCTAATGTGATAAACTTCAATTTTTTTTTATTTTGTGTATTAACTACATATAATTCTATTAACAATATATGCATCAATAAAACAGAAATATTAGTTACAAAAAAAATAAAATTAAAAATTCTCCAAATAATGCGTATGCAAAAATCTGCGTACAAATAAAGACGCCTTCTCCAAAATATACTTATTTACTTAAATACGTAGTTGGCGATGTACGCTTTCCGATTTAAATAAAAGATAATCGGTGTCAATTGTATTAGCAGAGGCTTAGAAGCTAAAAGTTAGAATGGACACGAAAGGAAAGGAAATTGAATTGGGAGAGAGAAAAATTATTGTAAAGTTATGGAAAGAGGGAAAATCTTTTCGAAAAATAGGAGAAACTGTCGGCAGGTCACACTCTTCCATTCAAAGAGTAATTAATAATTATAAAGACACTGAAGATTACCTCTCACGTCCGCGATCTGGTAGACCACCCCTTTTAACAAACCGAGAGAAGCGAAAAATTGTACAGCAGGTTAGAAAAGAACCTAGGCTGACGGCAAAAAAATAGTAGAAAATGTACAAGAAGTATTTCATAAAACTATCAGCAAAGATACGGTGAGAATGACGTTAAAAAAAGCTAACTATCACAGTCGCGTTGCACGAAAAAAGCCATTTGTGTCAGAGGTCAATCGTCAGAAGCGGATCGCATTTGCAAAAAAACTCTTAGACAAGCCCATTGAATTCTGGGAGAAAGTTCTCTTTACAGATGAGAGCAAATTTTGCATTTTCGGCATTAAGGGTAAACAACTTGTATGGAGAAAACCTAATACTGCCCTTAATCCCGAAAATTTGAAAGCAACTGTAAAACACGGAGGTGGTGGAGTTATGGTTTGGGGGTGTATGTGCACCAAAGGGGTGGGAAGGTTGGTTTTCATAACATCGACAATGGACCATAAAATGTATATAGACATTTTAAAAGAAAATTTGAAGCCTAGCATCGAAAACTTGGGCTTGGGGCCCGAATACTTTTTTCAACAAGATAATTACCCCAAACATTGCGCCCACAACACTAAGCTTTGGCTACTATACAATACCCCAAAGCAACTTAAAACACCTCCACAATCGCCGGACTTGAATCCCATCGAACACCTCTGGGATTTACTGGAACGCAGGATTCGGCAACACAACATAACGTCGAAGGAAACGTTAAAAAATGTTATGATTGAGGAATGGGCCAAAATCAGTTCGGACGAAACGAAGAAATTAGTGCACTCCATGCCTAAACGTTTAAGGGAGGTCATTAAACGTAAAGGTTATCCGACCTTATATTAATATAGAAACAATGATCTCATTTATGATTTTTTTATAAATACTGTCCTGACTTGTACGCAGATTTTTGCATACCCGTTATTTGTAGAATTTTTAGTTTTGATTTTTTTCTGTAACTACTGTTTCTGTTTTGTTGAAGCATATTTTGTTAACAGAATTATATGTAGTTAATATACAAAATAAAAAAAAAAACAAGTTTATCACATTAGATTATGACTCTTATTTTTTCAATTAAAATATTACAAGTTTTCTGTACGCAGACTTCTGCTGCTGAGTGTAACATTTGTCATAACTTGTTACGTGTAATACTTTACCATGAAAAGAAAAATAAAATTGAAGAAATTACGAATAAAATTGTCAAAAATTATTACCCTCCAAGTATCTAAAGCGTTCTAAAGATATATATACTAATTTTAAACATCGATTTCATTTGAAAGAATGATTTTCGTCAATTTGAACAATTTTTATTATTCTCCTAGGACAATAATGAATATTAAGTTTCGTAGTTAAGGGAAGTTATAATAAATAAAGAATATGCCCAACTTACGATATGAATGCAATTGCAACTTCTCTCGTAAGTAGCTAGTGGGAAGAATATATTATTCCAAATATTACGAAAAATAAATAAAAATACTTGAACAACAAAACAACCTAAGTGTAGTAAAAAAATACTTTCCCACCAGCAATCTCAAGCTGAAGAAAAAAAAAAATGGAAAAAGAAACCACTATTCACTTCACTAAATGCATTCGATATGCGCTTATTTGTGTGCGCTACGACGAACAATTTCTGGGAGCATATAACTTTTATAAAACGGTATCAATTTTAGTAACATCACATTTTTCTAAACATTTTCATTTCGCGTTCTATTATTTCGACAAACAATGGTTCTATATCATTGACATACACTACAAAGTAACATCTGTCTTTTTTACAAATATTTAATTGTCCTTGTATCTAAAACCGGATGGAGATTAACACAATTTTGTATTCTATGGATAATTTAAAACCTCTTTACCTGATAAAAATAATCGTGATTTCTTTTTAGCTACATATCGTAGTTGCCATGCTCCACCAATTCAAGGCATATATTTTTTCTATTTTTTATAGCTTCTTGTAGAGATTGTCAGGATTTGTGGACACTGTATAAACACTTGATCTCTATAATGCTCTCACTCCCTACGACACCTATAAAAAATTTTTTTTCTTGATTTGATATCTTTCACATTTCTGTTTTTCATAAGTTTTACCATCAGGAGATGCACCTAGAAATCCGTACTCTAAATCTATAAACAAGCCTGCACGGGAAACAGATAACCCGAACTCCCTTTCGAAGTGTGTGCGTGCAACTGACTCCTTTTCATTTCCATACACCATTACAGCACTTTAGAACTGATGGCAAGCAAGTAGACGATTTAATAAAGTAAGAGGATTGGTAGTATCTTGTCTCTTAACAATATTACCAAAATTTGATGCTGTGAGCCTTTTTTTCTTCTCATTAATATAAATGAGGGAGTGGTATTGATCAGTGGTTGATACGGCTATCTCGTAACGCTCACCTTTTGTTACCTATATGTTACATATTTATATCATATAATTATTATAAATTTATTTTTACGGAGTATTACATTACTGCTACATTACTTACTTATTAGCTACTTGTATCCAATACTATTCTACTAATTCGATATATAAGTTATACTTATACGTTTGTGTTAATGCTATGTACCTACATTCAACTTCGTTCTGTAAACTGATAAACACGCCACGTACTCATGGATACGCCATATCCATGTATACATATATGTTAACATATATATATGGTAATTCGTAGTGCTTCACGGATGGAGAAGTATGTATTCTGGTTGATCCAAGGTATCATCCGTTCATCTTCTTGGTTGTTCCCTGTGGACAAGGGCAGACGTTGACAGACTCAGTCTGTCAACAGGAGACTACGACAAAGCACTGAAGATGCCAAGTGAGATCTTGGCGAAACGTCTGCTCCTGTCCACAGGGAACAACCAAGAAGATGAACGGATGATACCTCGGATCAACCAGAATACATATATGTATTATACACATAAAACGATATATTATTAACATAAACTAATGGTTGGCACCACTGTGCATAGAAATTCTAAAACGAAATAAATTAGTGGGGATATTAGTCACAAGAGTATTCTATCTTTATTAGTATTCGCAAAACCTGTAGTGAATGTAACACTCTTTCCGATTCAGATACAATTTCTTCGATAGATAATGTTCCTTGAACTGCATCTATGCCGTAATCAATGTTTTTTGAAATAATATCTTTGTTTTCATGTTGACGTCGAAGGTTTCGTGCTCATACAACATTTTATTTTCGCTGTATTTTATTAACGTTATTTAAGATATATTTGCCAACCTTCCCCCTCCCAACAGGACATAAAGCCTTTGCTTGCCATGACACACCTGGTAATGTAACTGGTTTATGCAGTGCAAAAGAGTAAAAAAAGGTGTCCCGTATCTTCTACTAAAACGTACTACTTTCAAGTCAATTGCGATCAATCACTCATTCGATACTTTATTTTGGTTCACCAACTGAGGCGAAATATGAAGATTTTTGACCACGAATTATTAGTGGAAGGTACGGGACAATTATATACTCTTCATATACCTTCATTGTAACGCAAGTCTGCAATATATGCTCTGCGTTGAAAGGATCCTCGTTGAGTCAAGTTCGGCCGTTTCCCACAATTTATCTTTGCGAACATGGACATATACAACTCGGCCTTATTTTTAGTTTCCTTCGCTATTAATCGGGGCGCTTTAACCAACAAATTTTCTAATGCACCTAAACATTAACACTTGATGTAAAAAGATATAAATAGCGTTGATGTTATACGTCCCATTTATATGATATAATAAACCGGCGGTTTTAAGCTGCAGCAATTTTTCGTTAACCTTCCCCCTTTCAGAGCAGAACTCCGCACAATTTTCACAAAACTTTTTTCGTTTACATTTTCCGCAAAACATATACGGTTTTGATTGTGTACATGTACTTATTGTTAGATAGAACTATATAAATTTGTTATTCGTAGTATTTATTTAAAACCAGAGGAAGTAAAATTATTATTAGTATTTAGATAAAATATAACAACTATGCTAAAGTAAGCTACTTTGCGTAATAATACTCATTCAGAAAATATGAATCTAAACAATAATCTTAAAAAGGAAAACGATTTTTTCTGGTCAAAATTTTTATTCATGCTCTCTGTATTAATATATAACACTATGAAACGTAGTGTTCATAGATAGTGTTAATGTATCAAACCTTGCCAAAACCTAGAAAAACTAAATAAAATATAGCGTCAAATATCGCAAACTTTAAACCATCAGTCATAATACCACATAAATGCACAAATACAAGTTACATAGCTAAACAGGATCCGCGATAGTTAAAAATTTAGAAGCTACTAACACAACTGTTTACGTAAATATTAGGGAATATGTAATATCAATATATAAGCTTTGTTCCAACCAGCGCTCTGACTCGTCAAAATGCAATCACTCATATCAAGTGATTGCGGACTAGTCTAGACTAATGTGGACTGCATTAGTCATCTACTTAAGTGTAATGACATTACTAGACATGTGCGATTGCATTTGACAAATTCGCGACAAGTCGCCAGTCTGGCAGCACGCTTGATACGAGTAGTGGTGGGAAGAGAGATGGTTATTTATTTCCTCAAATCTGGCGTGGCGCGACATCTGTTAACGACAAGATCTCGAGTCAAAGCGATCTCGAGATTTAGAGGTCATCTCACGAACGTTCAACGTTTAACGCGGCCTTAAGAATACTCTGTGCACTATTTTCCCCGGTGCTGGCCACAAATCGGGAGTTTGCGTTGGGTAGAGTACGTGGTCGTCATTCGTCTTAATCGGCTGGGACAGTAAAAGCATGTTCGACGTCTACTTTCAACTTGAAGGACATCATCAGGTTCGTTATCAATTTTCAGGATTGAAATTGTTAATTTTCAGCCTTTGTTCCATCCATGGCCTGCCAAGTTGGTGGCTTAGATCGATCATAAATTGATAACGTCGCACATACTTTTCACGTTTCTTGATAATATTGCAATACACAACATAACTATTGATACAGGCGGCGTTGATCATGCCATAAAAAATGCAGAGCGGTCATCTTCTGGTTTTTCTACTACATGACATATTTGAACACATTTCATCAAACGAGTCTACTCCTGATTTAGTCTCATTGTAATTCAAAATTATTTCTGGTTTGTTGTTCCTTTCCTAAATCTTAGCACCTTCGTGCATTGTTAAAAGGAGTAACACTATTTTGTTTTTTAGGCATGTACGAAACTAAAGTTTTGTATTAACTCTCTTATTTTTCCGAAGTGTTCCTATGATAGTCAGCTTGAATTTGTCATCCAAGAGTTTATCAGCTATTTTAACAGAAGTGAACCAATTGTCGATCGTTATGTTTCTGTTACTACCGTGAACAGACTTGGTCAATTCCTGTACATAATAATTTGACAATGGTACCCCCTTCGTTGCTTTCTGTTTGCCTAAATATGGGCAAGCATCCGCCATGTACTTTGAAGACGAGTCGCAGAGCATTACGATTTTCATTTCGTACTTTGACGGTATATACATCCTAAACGGACATCTACCCCGAAAACCCAAATGTTGCTCGTCAAGTGTCAAATAAGAGGAAGGAATATACGACGTTCTGCATTTTTCAATAAAAATGTCCCAGATATCACGAATATTAGCAAACGCATCCATTTTCACCCTTTCTTTTCTTGTGGTTTTATTGTCAAATTGAAGACAATTTATTAAAAACAAAAACCTTTCGCAGATCATGCAGCCTTTATAAAATGATCCACATATTTTGGAAACAAACATTTGCTTGGCATTGAGGTGATTATCTTTTTTTACTGCGGACATTATCAAGAATCCGAATAGCCCCATCAATTCCTCTTTAGTTACTGCTGCCACAGTCGATGACTTATCAGTATATTTTTGGGATTGTTTTCTAATTTCATCATTCGTGTAGCATAGAGTTGTACTCACAATATCATCGGAGAAAAAGTGCAAAAAATAATCAGAAAAGGTTGAACATGTTTTGGCACCACCTTTACTTCCAGGAATAAAATGGACGATATTTCGACGTGCTGTTCTTTTTGATCTTTGAGGCACTTTTGTAGACCATTTGTGACCATGTTTTCCTTTCAGAGAAATAGATTTCGGTTTTATCATACATCTTTTGCGTTTCTTTGTTGCGAATAATTCCGATAACGGAATGTTATCGTCAGATGAACTACCGCCACTTGCAGAAGGATTATTACACAGTTGATTGTCGATATCTTGGTCAGATGTTAACCTCTAAATTATCTGCCTCTTCCCAGTCACTCTCGATATCATTATTAGAATCTAAATCCATGTCGTCCTCTCCGTTCATTATTTTTTCAATTTTCTTTTCCAACTCTCGGTCAGTCAAGTGCTTTTTTCTTGATTCCATTTTCTAAGAAATATTTACTATCAGTTTATAAAAAGAGGAGTATAAACATTGATCTTACCTACTAAACAGGTTTCACTATGTTGTTTTAAAAGATTTCACTAATACTAATCACTCGTAAACTTTGCGACGATCGCCCCAAAAGTCGGGAAAGAAGGGAGCCACAACGATGTGCATATAGATACGTCTATCACAAGACTAACTAGGAAGCACAGACTACTCTGTGCTAGGAAAGTACTTTGACGCGGAACCCGTTTAAGCGACGGCATCAATAAGATATCGAGCAAAGAAACCCGAGCATCGTAAAAATTACGTAATATTAGTATTCTAGGGTTAAGAATGAAATTCGGGTTTCTGTAAGTTATGAAACACTAACACTGCAATAATAATGATGTATGATTTATTTTCTCATCCTAAATTTGAGAATCGATTTCTAAAGTTATAATTATTACTTTTTTGCGATTTATAAAGGAAAGTAATTAGCAACAAAATTATTAATTTGTTTTCCGAATACTGTTATAACAATGTTCAAAGAACGCTCAAACTGCACACCTCAAAATTTCTTTTTATTCAATTGAATTTTTACATTAATTAGATATTTATATCTGATGATACTAGAAGGCGGTTGAAAATTTTATAAAAGAAGTTTATTTGCCGCTTTATACTAAAGCAATAAGAAATAGATCTGTCGAACTCTATATTTTTGTAGTTAGAAAAGTAATAAATTTAATAAGTTAAAAATCAATTCCTGTTTTCAGTTTAAACAAAAACCAAATTATCATATTTTGGAATCTAATAAAATCTTTGCCACGTCATCAAATTTTCTGCAAAAAGGTTTCCATGAATTCTCTTATTAAAATTAGTTATAATACTCCACCTATAATAAAAACCAAGATAATTGCAAGATATTTTCGATTTTGGCCTCAAGAAGCAAGGGAACAACAAAAGACGATAGTCCTATACTTTTTCATAAACATGTGTTAGATGAGAGGATATCTCAGAAACTCAGATATTGAATTTCTATTACTCTGTACAGGGTTGGCCAAATTGAATACTTTTAAAGGGAAACTCCTCTTTCTATAACAGACAGAGGGAACATGATATTAGTATCAGACTCGATTTCTATAAGAAACTTAATGGCGAAACGCGCATTTCGATATCTCTTACGGTTTCAGAGATAGAGGTGTCTTTCAAAAAAGTGTTAATTCTAATTTTTTGATGAGTAAAAAAATACAAAAAACTTTAATTTTTGTTCAAAATTAAAATGGCTTATACATCAAATTGAAGGTTAAACCTTCCTCTTTCAAATGATGACAACGAGTTGTACGTTGTTTTAATTTTAAATCGATTCCACCTAAGAGATGTTAAAACATTTTTGACGTTTCAGTAGCATGACGAAAAAAATTATAAAATTTGAAAAAGATCGTGGTGCTAAGATATGTTAAAGGATGATGTGTTTTTAATGTTTTAGTAGAATCACGAAACAAGATGATAAAGTCTGAAAGATCGTGGAAGTCTTATTTTTTACAATGAAGAAATGACTTGTATATAAAACTGAAGGTGACCTTCCTCTTTCAAATGCTGTATAACTCGTTGTTTCAATTTGAAATCGATTCCACCTAGGAAATGTTAAAAGATTATCTGTTTGTGACGTTTTATTGGAATGACGAAAAAAATTATAAATTTTGAAAGAACGCGAAGGTTTTATTTTTTAAAATGAAGAAATGAATTATATATCCAATTGAAGGAACCTTCCTCTTTCAAATGATGTATAACTCGTGGTTTCAATTTGAAATCTACTCCACCTAAGAAACATAACAAGATGATGTGTTTTAGACGTTTTAGTAGAATCACGAAAAAATTATAAAATTTGAAAAAGGTCGTGGTGGTCTTATCTTGAAAATGAAGAAATGACTTGCATACCAAATCCTCTTTCAAATGATGTATAACTCGTTGCTCCAATTTTGAAATCGATTCCACCTAAGAAATGTTAAAGGATGATGTGTTTTTGATGTTTTAGTAGTATGACGAAAAAAATTGTAAAATTTGAAGAAGATCGTGGTGGTTTTATTTTGAAGATGAAGAAATAACTTGCATGCCAAAAGTTGAACCATCCTCTTTCAAATGATATATAACAGGTTGTTTTAATTTGAAATCGACTCCACCCAAATAACGTTAAAGAATTGGATTGGGCTGAGTTGAGATGTGTTGGTTTGGAGAAGCTCACTATCAATTTAGCTAATGCCTGGAGGGGGTATTCGCGGGAGCAGCAAAGGAAGATCGAACCTTTCTGGAGGAGAAAATAGTTCAAGATTGGAACAACCGATGACAGGACAAAACGGATAATACTTGCATTAGAAATATGGCTATCTCGACGAAGGGAGAAGTAAACCAATTTATCAGTCAACAGTGAGTGGACAAGGCTTCAGCAATTATCTCTTTAAACACAACATAGACAACTCAAGAAAGGTGTGGAGCACACCTTTCTTGAGAATGCATGCTTGTAAGATGACATATAGAAACCTGGAAGAAATTATGAGCAGTATTAACTCCAAGAAACTGTCTGAAAGTTTTAAATTAAATGAAGGTAAAAATGAGAGCTCCCTTGTAACAAAGGTTGTATTGGGTTATATTATTAATTATTGGGGGGAGCTAAACCACGGGGATAGGGACGTCTAGAGACAGAAGAGAAGGACGCTGATACGACAGGGAAGATATAATGAAAGATAAGAATCAGACATAAATAGAGAGTGGCTTTTTCTTTTCTGTTGTGTTGAATTGAATTAGGTTGGGTTGGGCTATGGGAACGGAAAGGCTCCGGGACCGGACAATATAACGTCTGAGATAGTTAAAGATGCAGTGACTGCAGAATTAAATAAAATATCTTTATGTATAATAGCCTGATGAAAGCATGCCTATTTCTTAAAAAATGGAAGATTGGTCCTGATAGAAAAACCGGGAAATACGGAACAGAAAAAGTACAGACCTCTGCGCCTTTTAGATAATTATGGCAAAATTTTTGAGACTTTGATTAAAAATCGAATAAACATCGAGCTAGAGGAGCTCGGAGGTATTTCGGACAAACAATACGGCTTCACAAAGGACAGATCTACGGTCCACGTGATCGTAAAAGTGATAGAGGAAGCCAAAAAAATGCGACAAATTTAGAAGAGGGAAAAGACGAATATGCCTCATGATAGCAAAAGATGTAAGAAATGCTTTTGGAACGGTGCCATGAAGAGGGATCGTAAATGAAATGAAACGAAAAAATCTGACAACACAATCAACATTGTAAAAGCATACTTAAGTAGCAGATAAGTTGAGTATGAGAAAATTCGATATAAAATTACGTCAGGGATCCGTTCATGGACCGCTGCCCCGAAACATTTTCTTCGACGAATTATTGGACATTGACTTGCAATGCGATGACATTCGCCTGATAGCGTACGCAGATGACCTAACAATCGTAGTTCCGGGTTGGAGTTATGATTAAATTGAGCAAAAGGCACAAGTAGTGGTAAACAACATCGTACGGAAAATGGAATGCATGGGGTTACAAATTGTACCTAAAAAGAGAGAGCCGATAATTTTGAGATGTAGGAGAGGTGCTAGAGAATCAAAAATCCGAACTCAAGTACCTGGGGGTCGCCCTGGAAAAAGACCTAAAATGGGTTGCGCATATTGAGGCAATAACGATGAAGGCACAAAAGTCAGTGAACGCTCTCCATAGAATCATGGATTCAACGTTTGGACCAACAGCTGAAAAGAGAAGATTGATAGGCTCGATAATCTGTGCACAGCTACTGTACATGCAAGACTTGGAGGGACGGGTACAGAGTGAAAAAACTAATGATGAAAATGACACGCCTGCAATGAGGAATTCTAATAAGAATCTTAAGCGTCTACAGAACGAGCTCGACGGAAGCACTGCAGGTGGTGGGCAACTCGATGCCTTTAGATCTGGTAATAGCAAAGAGAGCAGCAACCTGGGAAAATGACGATACGGGGGCCGTAGTAGGAGAAAGGATGTTGGAGGAGTGGAAGCGCAGATGATACGTGGACACGAGCACTGCAGCATAAGTCATATCTATATCTGCATAAGAGAGCAAGCATAGACTAATGCGACTATTGCGGGGAAAAGGATGATGTAGAACACGCCCTCTATTACTGGCCTAGATGGAATAGCGAAAAGCTAGGCATATAAAGGAGAAGGAGAAGGAAGAAAAACATAGACAAGGTAGTACGGGACAGATGACCTTAGAGGAGGACGTAGATAGAGGGGGTAATAGGATAGTTTCGTGAAGGGACGATGAGATGGACAACCCACGTCGATGGGAGATCCGTTAAGGAGGCGTGGAAACGACGATGAGGGAAGATTGGAGAAAGGAAAAGTCAGTCGCCTACTTTTGGATTGATGACCTGAGAGGAGGGAAGACAAAGAAGATGATGGGATTGACGAAACTGACAACCTGCAGAGGTCGATGGTCTTCTCTCTCTCGAAAGAAGTTTATAGTGGGTCGGCGACCCAAAGATGGGCTCCATCCCCACACTACCCAACTAATCAATACCCAAGGCCGGGAGTCTGGTAGCGTGATAGCTGTGCAGTTATGATTCTAAGAGGTTGCGACGCCCGATCATTTGGGGCTTTTTTATTTTTTTGTATTTAGTTTAGTAATAATATTAATACCGAAATATCGGTATTTTGTCATCAATACCGAACAAAAATTGTCCGAGATTCCGGTATTACAAGCTCTGATTGTAACCAATTAATTTCATACTAGTTATAAATGAATTAGCAGATCTAAAAAGGAGTTATATGACATTTTTTTAAAATATGATGTTTTGTGTGAAGAAGAATTTGTGTAAAAACGGAGTTCCAAGCAAAAACTGATAGTGTCGATGTTGAAAATTGGTCAAATCTACATATACACCTAATAAATGTAGAGATGTTAATGTATAATTTAAGCGGATCAAGAAAATTTAACATAAAGTGACGACTGAGCACATAAAAGGATTTAAGAAGTGGTAGCCAACATTTTAGATGATAGTTATGGAAGGCACATCAAAAAGCAAAGTAACCTTCAAGTTATCTTCCATCCTCTTTCAAATTCCGATATAAAAAATAAGTTGTTCCATTTATTAAAAAAACTTCGATATGACGTCATCGAAATTTTTTAAAAACACTCTGTATCTCTAAAACCGTAAGAGATATCAATATGCGGTTTTCACTGTTATATCATACAGGATGTCTATGGTTCTTGTAGCAGGACTTTAACAATCGATAGATCTTTTAAAATAAACATAAAAAATTCATATAAACATATGTCGACAAACGCTTTGTTTCGGAGGTACATCAAAAAATATACTGTCGGAAATGTTATGGTTATTTTATTTCTTAAAGAACACGTTATAGAACGTCCTCGACCTGCCATAGTAAAATAGATTCCATAGTCGTCTTTCTCATGCCAAAAAAAACTAAATTGATTGAAATATACGTGTGATTTTAAGAAAAATCAATTTTATTTAAGCACCTGTATCTCGGAAATGATGCGTTTTATTTTAAAACATCTATCGACTATTAAAGTCCTGCTACAAAAAACTGAGACATCTGTATATCAATTTTCCCTCATTTCTTATAGAAAGAAGAGTTCTCTTTTAAGTGTCCAATTTGGCCCATCCTATACACAATGAATTGCAATACTTTATTAAACTCTTTAATAAATAGATTAACATCTTTTTTTACCAAAAATTATTAAACACCATTATGTTTTAACTCATTATATTTATAAAGTTAATACATTACAATATTATTAATTATTACATTAGGCAAAATTAAAAGTCTAAATCAAAACAAAAATAAATACATGTTTTTAAGTTTAATGATATTAAATGATTAATATTGATGGTCATTTTTAGCCCCATTGATCATCAGATCGTCCAAACTTATAAATTAAAGATGCAATAAAAATGAGGGCATTTTGAAGAAATAATCCTACTCCCGGCCATTGTTTAACTAAAACCAATAAACAATTAGTACAAAATAAATTGAGTTAATCTCAACTTACTATCTTTATTGACAAAATTGGCAAACAAAATTAAGCAAGCCGCAATTACTGAGCCAAATCCCATAACAAAACCAATAAAAAGAACTATCTTAGCTCCCCTCGAGCCCATACATCCTCCTTCGTAAGCATCTCCTCTAATCTAAAACGAAAATCATTTAATAAAGATTATTAAAAATGTTTTTATCTTACTTGTGAATTGGAAATTGAGTTAACAATTATCAGAGATAATGTGCCGAAAATTCCGCAAATATGGTAACCCACTGTTATTTCTCCATCGACGGAGGCAGCATCAATTATAAGCCACCATCCTAAGAAAAACTGAAACAAATTTGTTTTAGTTAATGAGTAATGTATTAAAATTTGTTTTTACCAAAAAACCGGCTAATATCGATGCTACAGCGTTCCTTTTTTCTCCACCCTCAAACCAGACGCATGTCGGTATATTTAAGTTTTCGAAACAATTTGCCATAGCTTATTGTTTAACCGATTTAATTGTTGTTGAGTGAATCACTAACCAAAAAAATCTTTTAATGTCATTTATTGTTATTTGACAGATCAGCTACCATAATACCAATATAAAATCAATACAACCAAATTTTCAAATACATGTAATTATTAATCAATTTTATGTATATTATTTATATTATCATAATTATTTAAATTCAACTTTATTTTATCTACATAAATAAAATTAATTCCTACAAAACAAAATAAAAATTTTTTGAATTTTTATGTTGGTATTAAAAATTTTAGTGAAACTCGCAAATGACAGCTTCCACGTAGTTTTTGGTTATTGCGGTTATTTCTGATTCGAATTTTTATTTTAAAAGCAAAAAAATGGTAACTGTATTAAATACAATCGATACGGGACATGAAGATATGGTCCACGATGCCGAAATCGACTACTACGGCTTACGCTTAGCGACGTGCTCCTCGGATAACTCCGTTAAAGTGTACGATATTAAAAACGGGGCTCACACGTTACTCGAAGAACTTAAAGGCCACTTTGGCCCCGTTTGGCAAGTAGCTTGGAGCCACCCCAAATACGGAAATTTATTAGCATCTTGTTCGTACGACAGAAAAGTAAATGAAACACCCAACGTAACAAATTAAAAATATCCTTAAACATTTTATTTTAGGTGATTATTTGGAAAGAAATCCAAGGGAAGTGGACCAAATATCACGAATATTCCGGTCACGATTCTAGTGTGAATTCCGTTCAATTTGCACCATCAGAGCATGGTTTAATTTTGGCCACGGGAAGTAGTGATGGATCAATTTCAATTTTAACCTATCAAAATGATAGCGGTTGGGATGCGAAGAAAATCCAAAACGCCCATGCTATCGGGTGTAACGCTGTTAGCTGGTGTCCAGCGATAACTCCTGAATCTGCATTTCATAGCAACCAACCTCAAACTCTTGTTAAACGAATTGTTTCTGGCGGTTGTGATAATTTAGTTAAAATTTGGCGCGAAGAAGGAGACCGATGGGTGGAAGAAAATAAATTAGAAGTCCATTCTGATTGGGTTAGAGACGTCGCATGGGCCCCTTCGGTGGCAATGAATCGCCATATTATTGCTAGTTGTTCCCAAGATAGACGAGTGGTTATTTGGAGTAGTGAAGATTGCCAGAGTTGGACACCGACTATTTTACATACATTTGATGATGTAGTTTGGAATGTTAGCTGGTCCTTAAATGGAAATATTTTAGCTGTTTCTGGTGGAGATAATAAAATTCATTTATGGAAGCAGAATGTCGAAGGAGTTTGGCAATGTATTAGTGATGTTATTAAAGGACAAGGGCAAACACCTGTAGAACAAAGAGCTTTGTAACATTTATGATTTCTATGTTTTAAGTATCATGTTTCTATTTTATAACTAAACACTATATCACAGAAAAAAGGAAAAGTTTAAATTAGTGATATGGTAATAAAAAATCGTATTACTGATAATTTTATGGCATTTAAATGTATTTTTTTTTTGTTAAAATTTCCTTTAAACTTTAATGATATCAAGGTGATTTTGTCCTTTTTTTGAAATAAAACAGTTTCATTCATTCTTAAAGTATTTTGTAAAATATCCTTTCCTGAAAAATATGTTTATTTTATGATTATTTATTTCTAGGCTTGTTATTTATACACTTGAACGAGGGATGGCATTACTGTCAAATTGATATTTATGTATCAACTGCTACCTCACTTAAATAGAACTAAATTAACAATATTCATCCTCAATAACAAGTAAATAACAACAAAGAACGTATAACTAAAATTTAGTAATATTCTTACTAGTAATGAAAATTATTTTCTAAAAAAAAATATTAACAGCAATAATTATATACACAATAGATAAAAATACCATATATGTATATAAAAGCATACAGGAGAGGGATGGGAGATACTGAATGGGAATATGGAGGAAGGAGATGAGCGGGAATTTACTTATACGGGTGCAAGAGGGGCGTCCGTGATAGATTATGTGGTAGTGGACCAAGGAATGTGGGAGAGGATAGAATATTTTAGGGTTGGGACGATGGTAGAGTTGGATCATCAGCCGCTAGAAGTGTGTATAAAGGAAGTGAGGAGAAGAAGGAACAGAAAGATAATGGAGGATGGTGAAAAACATATCAGGGTAGATTGGTCGAAAGAGACCAACAAGGATAGAATATTATAGGGGAAGGTTGGTCAGAGGGTGGAGGGGGCCAAGGAATTGAATGAGCTAATTGAAATGGTTAGGTAGGCGACGGGGGATCAGACTGGGAAGAAACGAATGGTGGGATAGGGAATGCAGAGAGGCTAAAAGAGAAGCTAGAAGGAACTGAGACAGTGCAGGAAGAATGCGGGAAAAAAAAGAGGAAGCTGAAGGAAAGGGAGGCCGAGAAGATTAAGGAGTTGAAAGAGGACAATTAAGTATGGAGATACTTAAAGAGGATGAGAAAGGGAAGAGAGAAAGTCAGCAGAAATATGCATATGAATGAATGGAGAACCTACTTCATGGGATTGTTGGGAGGGCTGGAAGAGAGAGTAATGGGAGAGGGAGAGCGAGGTGTGCAAGGAGGAGAAGAGATAATACGGGAAGAAATAGAGGCAGTGTTGAGGGGACTGAAGAGGGGAAGGGCGCCTGGAGAAGATGAGATCCAGAAAGAAGCGTGGTTGGAGGCGACGAAGACAGTGAAGAAGAAGCTATGGAAGGTAACAAACAACGTATGGATGGGGGAGAGGTTTCCAGACAGGTGGAGGATGGGGATAATATGTCCACTTTATAAAAAAGGGAATAAAATGGTGGTGAGCAATTATAGAGGGATTACTATGTTGGACACAACTTAAAAAAAAAATTTCAAAATTTATGCAAAGATACTGCTGGGAAGGTTGGAAGAGGAAATGGAGTGGGGGGAGTTGTTGCCGGATGGGCAGGCGGGATTCAGGAAGGGAAGAGGGGCAATTGACAATATATACATTCTGAAACACCTGGTAGATAGGGAGTTGAACAAGAAGGGGAAAAGCTATATGGATTGTTTATTGACCTGAGGGCTGCATTCAATAACGTGGATAGAGAGAAGCTCTGGGAGGTAATGAGGGGGGGGGAGGTATCACAGAACAACTGATAGGGAAGGTGAAGGAGATGTACAGGGAGACGATGGTCAATGTTAAAGTGGGGGAAGAGTTAAGTGAGGTATTCTGGACGAAAATAGGTTTGAGACAGGGGTGCCCGCTTAGTCCCACACTATTTGAAATATGTACGGCGGACTTGGAAAAGAGACTTGCGAGGGGGCAAATAGGTGCTGTGATGATAGGAGGAACAAAGGTGCACACCTCGGCGTATGCGGACGATTTGGTAGTCGTGGCTAGAGAGGCTGGGGAAATGAAGGAGATGATGAGGGTCCTGGAAGGATATTTTAAGGCGATGGGGTTGGAGGTAAACATCGAGAAGACAAAGATAATGAAGTTCTGCAAAGGAGAGAGAAGAAGGAGTGGAGGTGGCAGGGAAGGGAGATAGAAGGAGTGAAAGAATATACGTACCTGGGATATGGTTTCACGGAAAGTAATAAGATCGGGTCGCATGTGAGGGCGATGGCAAAAAGGGCGAACAAAGTAATGGGACAGGTTTTGGGATGGGGAGAAAGAACTTTTGGAAGGGACGTGGGAAAATGAAAGGTGACGTTTGATGGCTTGGTAAGGAGTACAATGATGTACGGCGCAGGAGTATGGGGATGGAGAGAACAAGGTCTGCTGGAGGATATACAAACGCGATATTGGAGATGGGCACTGGGATTGGCAAGGGAGACCCCAGGGTATATAGTGAGGGAGGAGTTTAAGGTGGATGCAGTAAGGGTAGAGGCGGGGAGAAGAGCGATGAAGTATGAGGAAATGATAGAAGCAAGACCGCAGTGCAAAGTCCTGGGAGAGTGCTGGAAGGAAATTAAGAGGAGAAGGCCAATCTATGGGCAAAGAGACAGAGAAGAATATTATAGAAGGATGGGATACTCACTAAATGGCACCGAAAACAGTAGAGCGGAAAGAGTCGAAATGTGGAGAGAGCTGAGAGATAGGGACAGGGATATACAGAGGCAGGAAAGAAGGTCACAGATACGAGACGGGAGGTACAATGAAAGGTATGGGTAGATAGTGACAGAGGAGTGGCCAAAGTATTTGTTTGATGGAGGGGGATGATGAAGGGAAGTGATTGGTGGTCAGATTCCGCTATGGCAATGAGGAGAGGGGAAATAGATACTGGGCGGACGATGTTGAGAGGTGGTGTAGGCTATGTGGTGAAGATTGAGAGACGCTGGAGCACATGCTGAGAGGGTGTAGCGAGCTGAGGGAGGAGGCAATGTACAGGAAGCAGGTTTTGGGAGAAAGGGGCGAGGGTAAAAAATGGATGAGGGAGGTGTTGGGGACGAGGAGAAGGAGATGTGGGAAGGGGGGAGGAGGGTGGACGACGGGGAGATGTACTATAGAGAGTAAATATTGTATATACAACAGTATTACAATCTATAAGAAGAAATGGAAATTAGTAAAAATTAGCAGTGTGCAATAGGAGACATGGAAGCTACGGCTCTCCGTATCACTTTCTTGTGATAGTGCGGCGTGGGTGTAAATATATCAAACCTAAGACAGTTCTCTCCATCCGCAATATAGGGGAGTTTTTGGACAAATTAGTTCGAGCGCTTGGCGCGTAAAACAAAAAGTCGTAACGTAATCTCCGAGGGGGAACATGTAGATCTATTCCCGAAAGAAGATTAGGAGAATCGCAGTTTCCATTCACCAATTTATACAAAAAATGGCATCACTACATAATCTACGCTGTTGAAGAGAAGGTATATTATAAGCTTGGCAGGCGGACTGATAATCTATGTATGGTCGATGAGATTTGTACATTAAATACTTTACAACCTTTATTTGTACTTTTTCCAACCTATTTATGTAAGCATCGTATTGGGGATTTCAAATAACAGTCGCAAAACTTTAAATACTATTTACGAATGCATTGTACATGGTAATGATGGATTTTATGTTTGTGAATTCAATGGAGGATTTCATTACAAATCCCAACATCCTGTTAGCCCTGGTTGCTATGAAATCAATGTGCAAATCAAAAATTAGTTTAGAGATAAATGTTTAAAGATAAGTTATTATTTTCACAGTAGTCATATAGATTTTCTAAGTCATTCTGAAGAGGGAGACAGTCAGCATGATCAGTAATTTGACGAAATATTTTGAGGTCATCAGCATACATAAGGCATTTTGAATTATTTAGGGATTTAGAAATATCATTTACATAGATTATAAATAATAATGGTCCCAGATGACTAACTTGTGGTACACCAGACGTTAGTGTAATGGGGTGAGATAGGTATCCATCGAGATTAACTACCTGAGTTCGATTGAAAAGGTAGGAACGGAACCAGCTCAATAGGACCAATAAACCAATCAATTATGATCTACCTTATCAAAGGCTTTGCTGAAGACCGTGTAAATAGCATCCACCTGAACGTTCTCATGAATGGTATAGTGAAGAAAATCCGTATATTCTAATAGGTTGGTACAAACAGAACGACCAGGATAGAAACCATGCTGTACCTCATTGATGGTAGATTGGATTTGAAAAAGTAATCTATTGTAAACTATTTTTTCGAAAAATTTTTGGCAAAATAGATATGGGCCGATAATTAGCGACGTTGCAACGGTTGCCAGATTTAAACATTGGGGTAATTTTAGCTTGTTTCCATGCTGAAGGAAAGATGCTAAAAGGTAGGGAGATATTAAAAATTAATTGTAAGGGTCTAGAAAGCGCTCTGGAGTAGCCTCGAATGAAAATTGATGGAATATTATCAGGACCTGGTCCCTTTGAGGTATTAACTTCATGAAGCGCCTGTTCAACTTCTGACAATTCCAATTTTTTAACAGAAGCAACATTTAAATATTGAATCCCCTCAGAATATACCCCAACCACAGGCTCAGCGAAAACTGAGCCAAAATATTCAGAGAAAAAAGCACAAATTTCTTTATGATCTTTAGTTGATACGCCATTTAGTTGAACAACCGTCGGAATGCCCGTACCACCATTCTTTTGCTTTAAACACCACCAATGTTTTTTTGGATCAGTAGCAACCGAATTTTGAACGCGATTGATATAATTTTTATGATCGCGTGCAATAAAATGTTTTAAACGACGTCTTAGCAAAGAAAAAGTAACACGTCTTCTTATCACCTAAATATTAATTGTATCTCGAGAGAACCATGGGGGATACCTTTGCAAGGCGATCACACATGCACAGCGCAGTCTACTGTAACATTTTCATATAATTGAGACCAATTCACATTATCAATAAAATTGTTAATTTCGTTAAAAGAGGCTTTGTAATAATTATAACTAACAGTGGGGAGTGTGGGAGTAACGTTGGCCTCTCGAGGCACATCACAAATAAACTCAAGCGTTGAATGAGCTGCACCCTCAAAAATCAACGGTGCATTACTCAAATGGAATTCCGTCACATTAACAAAGCGACTAAAAATCAGATCGAGCCTATGATTATGGGCGGTTAAAAAATGATTATGCTGATTCAGCTCGCCCAAAGCCACAGCATCCAAAAAGTCAGCAGACCGACCGTGAGCAGCAACAAACAATCTGAGGAACAACAGAGTTCAGAGAATTCAAATTAAAGTCGCCGCAAAAAATAAATCGATCTTCCAGGTTATGAGAAATAGTGTTAATTAGACTCTCCGAGAAGGAGGACAAAGCAAGAGTGTCGTACCAACACCAAGATGCAGTGTTACGCAAATTGCCTCCACACCCGGAAACCAGTCAATGCGTTCGGTGCTAGAAATAGAGCTCGAGACACCAATAAGTACTCCATCACCCCGAATAAGAGAGTTAATTGTGGCGGAGACACGATCCCGTCTATAGACAACATATATATTTTTTTCATAAGACAGAAATATAAAGTAATTCACAATTTCTTACGTTACGTTAATTGAAACGCAATTAACCTCTATTAATTATCCTGTTAATAAAAAAATGTTATTTAAATTGATCACTTATTAGTTATTTCAGTCTTCCATAAAAAGAAAAGTCCATATGACCGTCACGGCATCTCCTGTTCCAGTTTATAAATAACACAATTTTAGAAATAATCAAACATAAACATATTGGTATTAATAAGTTATTTTGTAATTGTAAATAAAACACTATGTTGTTCTCTATATTGAAATTAATAATTTATCACTTATTTCTTTTTCGGTTCTACAAAAAAAAATTGACGGTGGTACCGTCTCCCGCTCAAATTTAGAAATAAACAAGAATACATAAAAAGCAAAAAAATAGTATTCAAATACATTTTATTAGCAAAACACAAAACTTAGAAGAACAGAATTGAATTATAATTTAGTAAAGCAAACATGATTAATTTTAAATGCGGTGATCGATTTAAAAAATAATGGTAAGTGATTTTTTAAAGCTTTCTAATTTTATTCTTGTTGTTGTTGAACTTCAGATGGTTTTGGAGGTTCTTTCCCATCCTTCTTCTTCGATCCCGATACAATATCGTCAATACGCAACAATAAAATAGCCGTCTCAACAGCAGTTTTATAAACTTGCAACTTTACTGATAAGGGCTCCCAAATTCCTTTTTCCTTAGTCTGCTCGACTAATTCCCCAGTTTCGCCATCAATTCCCCAAGTACATGGCGTATTTTGATCAGTATGTGCGGCATGTTTTGCTCTTAACGCGGTCAATGTACGAATGGTGTTCGCCCCGCAATTTTGAGCCAAAGTTCTTGGAATAATTTCCAGAGCATGAGCTAAAGCTCTGTATGGACCATGAGTTGCCTTCTGAATTAAATGTTGGGCAATAGCCATCTCGATAGCTCCACCTCCAGGGACTAATCGTGGCGTAACCATAATATTTCTAGCTACTTGAAGAGCATCTTGTAAATTTCTTTCTGTTTCATTTAAAACATCTTTACTTGCACCGCGAAGTAAGATAGTACATGCTTTTGGATCACGGCACTTCACTAAGAAAGTGAAGTATTCATCACCTATTTTTTTAACCTCAAAAAGACCACATTTTGTGCCTATATCGGATTCTTGAAGCTCTTCCGTACGATTAACTATTGTAGCGCCACAAGCTCTGGCTATACGATTATTATCGGTTTTTCTTACGCGCCTTATAGCTGTTATTCCAGCTTTAACAAGGAAATGTTGGGCTAAATCGGACACACCTTTTTCAGTGAAGACTAAGTCAGGTTTAAGCGCGATTATGTCATCACATTGTCTACGAACGTGTTCTTCTTCAAGTTCTAACAACCTTGTAAATTCCTGTTGAGAAGATTAAACAAATAATTTGATTTAATTTAAGGATTTTGATTTTATACCGTGTCTCCTTTAATTTCTATGTTTGTTTGAGATTCGCCTTTTTTATATTCAAGGTTGCAATCAAGCAAAATTATTCGTGGATTCTAAAAAATAAAAATTTAGGTAATATTATAATTGTAATGTTAGCCATAGATTTTAAAATCCAAAAATTACCGATTGTTGTGATTTAAAATGCAAATTTAAATTCATAATTGAGTTTAGCACTTTTAGATCAACCCCTAGACCACAATTTATGGGGGGCTCTATTTAAGAGTGTAAAAAATCTCAAAGTAGTAAGTTGCATGCATTATTTTGCATCATGCACATAATGTTCACAACTTTGGGAAGTTTTTAAGTCTTTAAATGAAAACACCAATCTATAAAATCTTGTATAGGGGCCAGGGTTGAAAAAAAAAACAGTTTTCTTTTAATTTTTGAACAAAACACCTGTTTTTAATTGTTTTACACTTATTTTACGTTGCTACCAAAAAATTGTTCGTAGTACGTTACCATGAATTTTCGTTATAAGGAAAAAAATGGCATATAAAATGTATTGAAGATGTTTGTTGCGTAATTTTGATTCGCTGTATTCACTGTATATCTAAGTCTAGATCTAGAACTAGAAACGTTCAGATTTAGCTGTGCATACTAGTTATAGTGCTAGCTCATATTGAAGCTTTTGCATCAACAGCTGCGCTGTGTCTGGCGCATCTAATAACGTATGGGCACTGAAGAGAAGCTTTTATCTCTTTTAATTTGAAATAATAAAGCTTCTACCTCAGCAGCTGCGCTGCCTCGGCTTCAATTGGTGTATAGACATTAAAAAGAAGCGTTTATCTCTTTTAATATGAAATAATCAAGCACAGATCAAGAACAGTTCCATTTCTTCTAATTTTAAATAATAAAACTACTGCCTCAGCAGCTGCGCTGCTTCGGCTTCAATTAGTATATGCATATTGAAGAGAAGTTTTTATCTCCTTTAATTTGAAATACTCAAGCTTCTGCCTCAGCAGCTGCGCTGCCTCGGCTTCTAATAACTTATTTATATTGAAAAGAACAGTTATATTTCTTCTAATTTTAAATAATAAAACTACTGCCTCAGCAGCTGCGCTGCTTCGGCTTCAATTAGTATATAGATATTGAAGAGAAGCTTTTATCTCCTTTAATTTGAAATAATCAAGCTTCTGCCTCAGCAGCTGCGCTGCCTCGGCTTCTAATAACTTATTTATATTGAAAAGAAAAGTTCTATTTCTTCTAATTTTAAATAATAAAACTACTGCCTCAGCAGCTGCACTGCTTCGGCTTCAATTAGTATATGCATATTGAAGAGAAGTTTTTATCTCCTTTTTTAAAACTGTTTTAAACTGTGTTTTAAGCATGCTGTTGGAAATAAATGAAATATTTAAGAATATTTTTAAACCAAAAATCGAACCCTTACGTCCAAATTATGCCTTATATAAACTCTAACCCAAGTGAAATAAAGTATAAACTCTTGTTATTGAGGTTAAATTGAATAATCTAATTTACATCATCATATCACAAAAACGAATTGAGATATTATTATGAAATAAAAATCATTTTGAAGCAAATTTAATCTAGTTTTAACACACCAATTTTAATTATTTCGATTACATAAATTAAAAAGATAATTTTTTTTTTAATCACCTCTTGTTATTGAGGTTAAATTGAATAATCTAATACATCATCATATCTCAAAGACGAATTGAGATATCGCTATGAAATGAAAATCTTTTGAAGCAAATTTAATCTAATTTTAACACACCAATTATAATTTCTTCGATTCCATAAATTAAAAAGATACATTTTTTTAAAATCATCTCTCTTGTTTTAGAGGTTAAATTGAATAATCTAATTTACATCATCATATCTCAAAGACCAATTGAGATATTATTATGAAATAAAAATCATTTTGAAGCAAATTTAATCTAGTTTTAAGACACCAATTATAATTTCTTCGATTCCATAAATTAAAAAGATAATTTTTTTTTAAATCACCTTTCTTGTTATTGAGTATTTAAGACTTGAGAACCTTATTCTCACGATTAATTTTTAGTTTTTAAGAGCTGTAAATAGAAAAAGACAATAGTCTTTTAACAGACATCGTTTGAATTTGAATACTGTAACAGCTTCAAGCTTTTATATAGGAAACCACTACCAGTAATCAATAATATTCGGGGATTCCCATCGTTTCTTGTGTGAACTGGGTTTCGTTTTCATTGGTGCAAGAAAACATGTCTACTATGGGACGTAAGAAGAACTCCATTTGGTCTTTTCTCAAAGAAATTAAAGGACCTAACAATAAAATAAGAGCTAAATGTAAAAAATGTAAAAAAAAACATGTTCCCAAATGTGCTATCTATTTAGATCCAGTTACTTTAAATTTGGTTCAGCAATTGCATACTGTAGTAGGTAATCTCTTAATTATTGGGAAATTCAACCACGGGTTGGCAATTAAACCTCTTTTTTTATTGTAACCTTAGCTTTCGAATTTATTTAATTCTTCATCAGAGGACGCTATAACAAGGGAGAAAGCAAAGACCTTAAAATAAATTAAATACTGTAGTAGATATAAAAAGGATTTTTTCGTCTTTTGGTTTAGTACATTCCCATATCAGAAATAGATTAGGAAACGACAAAGCAGCAAAATTAGTTTCCATATTTAAAGAATTAAATAACAAATAAAATAAAGAAAATGCTCAAGTTTTAGAAATTTTAGTTTAAAGTGTTATTAAATGTATTAGAAATTATAAGTAAATACTTTATATATTACTTATTGTGTCTTTTAGAAATAAACCTTCACACAAAGTCCTATGATTTTAAACCGGTTTTAAACTGTTTAAAACATGTTAGGTTTTATATGTTAGTGTTTTAAATATGTTTAAAACAAATCGTTTAAAACTAACAACCCTGATAGGGTTATTTTCAGAGTATTAAATTCAAATATGAATCTTTATTTGCATTTTGAGTTGTAAAAATTGGTCAACTTCCAATTTTAAAATATATATCTAACTTCACAACAATGATAAAATTTGTTTATAATAATTTTGTATACCTCAATATATCGTTTCATTTTTGGATGGGTAACATCTTTATTGACCATAATTCCATCAAGAATCTTGGAATCTTCAATTGTACCCCCCGGAATTTTCTCAACCTTCACATAGCGCTTAATATCAACTTCTGTTCGACCATTCTCAGTCAAAGTCACAGTATTAACTGCATCCAAAGCGATATTTACTGCTAAATCTGACCAACGGCTAATTAATTTGGTCCCAATACACCCTTTAACCTAATTTTATCAATATCTTTATTAACAAAAAAATATTTTGTTTTAATCTCAATACTTACAACATTAGCTAAAGCTACTTTATCGTTTTTATCAACAGGAATGCTGTATGGTCCCTCTAAAAGCTTCACCATATCTTCTAAAGCTTGCCTATACTGTCTGATAATAATGGTGGGATGCATTTGTTGCTCCAAAAATTGTTCAGCAGCCACCAACATTTCCCCGGCTAATACAGTAACAGATGTGGTGCCATCTCCGACTTCCTCATCTTGAGTGCGAGCGATTTCAATCATGCTCTTTGCAGCTGGGTGTTGTACAATGATTTCACGAAGAATTGCGTTACCGTCATTAGTCATTACAATCCCCCCCATTGGATCCATCAACATTTTTAACATTGCCTGTGGTCCCAGACATGTTCGAATAACGTCCGCGATTTGCTTTAAACGAAAATTAATTTAAAAGAAAATGGGTGTGTTTAAAATTGACATAACCTCAAATAATTAAAAACGTTTTTGGGGCCAATAAATGATTAATGTGATTATGGGGGCGAATGGGGGAATGAAAATTTGATAAAAGGAGTGTTTCTTAACGTATTATCAGCAATAAATACACGTGATTACCTTTCCGGCGTTGATGTTCTCCAACTGCACCTTTTTGCCGCTTTCACGTTTTGTGTTTTGGCCTGAAAGGAAAAAGCTGTTTGGTAAAAGGTTAATGACGAAATAAATTGTAAGTTTACTTAGGACTAAAATGGGTGCACGTCCGGGAAACATCTTTCTTGTGGATTTTTATATAAGGCGACAAATTATAACCGCAAATTGACACACGCGTGAGCGAAACGTTCTCGAATAATACGGGCTACGTCCAGAAAATAATTTGACAGGGAAATAATTTTTGATTATAATCAAATTATAATCTATTTATTTATAAAATTATAATCAAATAATTTCTTATGGTAGTAAAAATGTATGAGATTTAGTGTTATTATAAAAATATTAAAATTTATTTTTATAATAAATGTAACCTTGAAAGCAGTGACATGTCAAAAATATCAAATTGCAAAAACATAACCTTAATATTGCTTAATTTAAATTAAAATAACTTATTTCAAAACGACGAATAATAATGGAAGATTTAAATGATTTAATTCCCCCGATTCTTCCTGATATCAATCAAGACCTATATAATTATATAGTTTGCATTGATAAACTTCCTATTCATCAATATGAACAAAATCAAGAATTATGGCCAAGAAAACCGAATGTACCGGCTTTATTTTATTGCGATGGATCACCTTTAGCTTCTACTTTAAAGGCAGGCTTTATTTGGATAATTTTTTTATTAATTTCATTTAATGTGAGCAAAAATTTAGGTCGTTAGAGATTTAGAAACTGGGACAATACAAGATTTTATTGAAATTCCCATTGAGGGCGTAGGTGAAACAGCAAGAAACTCAACATCATTATTAAGAGCCCCTGCACCAGCATCAGAATCAATTCGCGGAAACGCGATGAATTTTCCATTTTGGCCAGCCGGCTATCCTAATCCATTCGAAGATTTAGAGGCAAAAGAAGAAAATGTTTTATCTGGTGATTCCCAATTAAATAATATTTTTAATATAAGTACAAAATCGTTGTTTTAGGTGAGATATTGACTGTTCCCCCAGGATTTAAACGGGGATTGGTTTTTGAACCTGACGGTGTAACAATTTGTAAAAATCCCATCTCTTATGATAAATGTTTTGATATAAAACAAACAAATAATGTAATTGACATAGTGGATATTGTAAATAAAGAAAAAGACTTCATGGGAATTTGGAATACTAATAAAAAAATCGAGGAAAAAGCACCTAAACAAAATGTAGATCTGCCAGAAGAAGAAGAAGTTTTACCGAAAGAACCACCATTATTAAAAATATCTGAACCCACATCAAATGTCTCTTCAAAGTCAACTAAAACGGAATGGGCCGTTTTGTTGGATTGCACCAAACCAATCAATGATTTCGAAGAGCGTATCCCTGAAATGGCGCATAAATACAAATTTGAGCTCGATATTTTCCAAAAACAAGCCATCTTACAGTTAGAACAGCACAACCACGTTTTTGTAGCGGCTCACACTTCCGCTGGGAAAACGGTTGTTGCGGAATACGCCATCGCGTTAAGTCAAAAACACATGACAAGAACCATTTATACATCCCCAATTAAAGCGCTCTCAAACCAGAAATACCGCGACTTTAAAATGATTTTTAAAGACGTCGGTTTGATTACGGGAGATTTTCAAATTAATCAAAAAGCTGCTTGCTTAATTATGACCACAGAGATTTTAAGATCGATGTTATATTGCGGTAGCGATGTAACGAGGGATTTAGAGTTTGTAATTTTTGATGAGGTTCATTATATTAATGATAAAGAACGTGGGCACGTTTGGGAACAAGTCTTAATTTTACTCCCGGCTCACGTTTGTGTCGTGCTTTTAAGCGCTACGGTGCCAAATACCATGGAATTCGCCGATTGGTTGGGGAGAACGCATCAAAAGAAAGTTTATGTTGTTAGTACGGCAAAGAGACCTGTTCCATTACAACATTATTTGTACACAGGAACTGGGGGAAGCACTAAAGATAATCGATTTTTGCTTTTAAATAGTTCGAATACTTGGGTTCAAGCTGGGTAATTAAATTAGTAAAATAAATGAGTAGGAGTGGAACGGATGTCCGAAATTTTTTTAAAATTCTTAATATAAAAACAAAACAATTTGCTTGTATAAGAATTCATTAAGTATAATATTGGTTTAATATGTCCAAAAATACTTGTTGAATCAGCATAAAATTTGAAATGAGTATTTGGCTAAACAAAATCTTTTGTTAATAACATTTCCAAATGATTGACACAAATTTTTCAAAATGTAATGATAACTTGATTTTATTCAATATCACCACTATTGTAAATGGATATCATTCCAAAGTTTATTTTATTTTGCCTCGGAGAGTGTGAATGTTTTGATAAAAGATCAAAATAAGTTTTTAAATTATGTCATTTTTGACTAGTGATTTATTTAAAAAAAATATTTGATGCTGTATCTAATGTGTCCAACTTCAAAAACCAAAAATGTTGTCGGGATTCGTAACCAAGCCCTATATCCCGATATTTAAGCTGAAGGTCTTAAAATTCACGAAAATAATTCTGAAACATTCGCAAAAAAGCACTTAAAAACGCACATTATGTTTTTTTACTTTAGTGTTACTGTGGGACTTATTCATAGGCACCGAATACGTGGGTGTTCAGGGTGCACAAACACTCATGCAAATTTTTGATAGACGCTGAGCACCCATGCAGATCCCATACAAAATTTTTAATGATTTTGTTATGATCAAGCTTTTTCTTCCCAGTTTCGGAACTGAATTATTCAAACGTTCTTGTTAGAGAGCACGTACTTTGAATTGAGACATGATACTGTTTAAAGATTTGAAATGATCCTATTTGAATATTTCTGGAATACTTGAACTTTTTCTAGAAAACCTGATACCGGCTCTGGAGGACTATCAAGAATTAATATTGCTTCTGAAAGACTTGAAATGTTTCCAAAAGATTTTATACTGTCTCTAGAAGATCTAATATTGCTTCCAGAATACTTGAAATGCTTGTAGAACACTTGATATTGCCTCTGAAAGACTTGATACTGCTTCGAGAAGACTAAGTATTGTTTTCAGAAACTTGATACTGCTTCTGGAAGATTTGATATTGCTTCCAGAAGACTTAAAGCTGCCTCTAGAAGACTTCCAGAAAACTTGGTACTGCTTCTAAAAAACCAAATATTGCTTCCAGAATACTTGATACTGCGTCTAAATGACTTGAAATTGTTATTAGAAGACTTCAATTGCTTCAAGAAGGCTTAATATTGCATCTGAAAGACTCGATACTACTTCAAGAGGACTTGATATTGCTTCAAGAAACTTGAATCTGCTTCTAGAAGACTTAATATTGGCTCTGGAAGACTTGCAACTGCTTTTAGAAGACTTCAATTGCTTCTAGACGACTTAATATTGCATCTCTAAGACTTGAAATGCTTCCAGAAGACTTGATACTGCTTCAAGAAGACTTGAAGCTGCGTTTAGAAGACTTCTATTCCTTCCAGATAACCTAATATTGCCTCAGAAATACTTAAAATGCTTCTAGAACACTTTATATTGCCTCTGGAAGATTTGATATTGCTTCAAGAGGACTTTATATTGCTTCCAGAAACTTCAAATGCTTTTAGAAGGCTTCAATTACTTTCAGATGACTTAATATTGCATCTGGAAGACTTGAAATGCTTCCAGAAGACTTGATACTGCTTCTAAATGACTTAAAATACTTTCAGAAGATTTGATACTGCCTCAAGAAGAATTGGTATTGCTTCCAGCAGACTTGAAATGTCTCTGAAAGTCTTGATACTGCTTCAAGAAGTTTGATATTGCTTCCAGAAGACTGTAATTGCTTCCAGAAGACTTGAAACTGCCTCTAGCAGACTTGAAATGCTTCCAGAAGACTTGATACTGCTTCAAGATGACTTAAAACTGCTTTTAGAACGCTTCAATTGCTTCCAGAAGACTTAATATTGCATCTGGAAGACTTGAAATGTTTCTAGAAAACTTGATACTGCTTTAAGAAGATTTGATACTGCTTCCAGAAGACTTGATACTGCTTCTAAAAGACCTAATATTGCTTTCAGAATACTGAAATGCCTTTGGAAAAATTGATACTGCTTCAGCAAGATTGATATTACTTCCAGAAATTTGAAATTGCTTCTATAAGATTTTAAGTGATTCTAGAAGATTTAATATTGGTTCTGGAAGACTTGAAACTGCTTTTAGAAGACTTCAATTGCTTTCAGAAGACTTAGTATTGCATCTGGAGGACTTGAAACGTTTCCAGAAGACTTGATACTGTGTTTAGACAACTTGAAACTGCTATTAGAAGACTTAGTATTGCCTCTGGAAGACTTGAAATGCTTCCAAAAGATTTTATACTGTCTCTAGAAGATCTAATATTGCTTCCAGAATACTTGAAATGCTTGTAGAACACTTGATATTGCCTCTGAAAGACTTGATACTGCTTCGAGAAGACTAAATATTGTTTTCAGAAACTTGATACTGCTTCTGGAAGATTTGATATTGCTTCCAGAAGACTTAAAGCTGCCTCTAGAAGACTTCCAGAAAACTTGATACTGCTTCTAAAAACCAAATATTGCTTCCAGAATACTTGATACTGCGTCAAAATGACTTGAAATTGTTATTAGAAGACTTCAATTGCTTCAAGAAGGCTTAATATTGCATCTGAATGACTCGATACTACTTCAAGAGGACTTGATATTGCTTCAAGAAACTTGAATCTGCTTCTAGAAGACTTAATATTGGCTCTGGAAGACTTGCAACTGCTTTTAGAAGACTTCAATTGCTTCTAGAAGACTTAATATTGCATCTCAAAGACTTGAAATGCTTCCAGAAGACTTGATACTGCTTCAAGAAGACTTGAAGCTGCGTTTAGAAGACTTCAATTCCTTCCAGATAACCTAATATTGCCTCAGAAATACTTAAAATGCTTCTAGAATACTTTAAATTGCCTCTGGAAGATTTGATATTGCTTCAAGAGGACTTTATATTGCTTCCAGAAACTTCAAATGCTTTTAGAAGGCTTCACTTACTTTCAGATGACTTAATATTGCATCTGGAAGACTTGAAATGCTTCCAGAAGACTTGATACTGCTTCTAAATGACTTAAAATACTTTCAGAAGA
This sequence comes from Onthophagus sagittarius, assembly GCA_036711965.1. Taxonomy (NCBI): domain Eukaryota; kingdom Metazoa; phylum Arthropoda; class Insecta; order Coleoptera; family Scarabaeidae; genus Onthophagus; species Onthophagus sagittarius. The sequence continues at coordinate 56,335,492 of JASERS010000002.1, read as the reverse complement.
TTTGATACTGCCTCAAGAAGAATTGGTATTGCTTCCAGCAGACTTGAAATGTCTCTGAAAGTCTTGATACTGCTTCAAGAAGTTTGATATTGCTTCCACAAGACTGTAATTGCTTCGAGAAGACTTGAAACTGCCTCCAGCAGACTTAAAATGCTTCCAGAAGACTTGATACTGCTTCAAGATGACTTGAAACTGCTTTTAGAACACTTCAATTGCTTCCAGAAGACTTAATATTGCATCTGGAAGACTTGAAATGCTTCTAGAAAACTTGATACTGCTTTAAGAAGATTTGATACTGCTTCCAGAAGACTTGATACTGCTTCTAAAAGACCTAATATTGCTTCCAGAATACTTGAAATGCCTTTGGATAAATTGATACTGCTTCAGCAAGATTGATATTACTTCCAGAAATTTGAAATTGCTTCTATAAGACTTTAAGTGATTCTAGAAGATTTAATATTAGTTCTGGAAGACTTGAAACTGCTTTTAGAAGACTTCAATTGCTTTCAGAAGACTTAGTATTGCATCTGGAGGACTTGAAATGTTGCCAGAAGACTTGATACTGTGTTCAGACAACTTGAAACTGCTATTAGAAGACTTAGTATTGCCTCTGGAAGACTTGAAATGCTTCCAGAATATTTAATACTGCTTCTAGAAACCTTGAAATGTTTCCAAAGGACTTGATACTGTCTCTAGAAGACCTAATATTGCTTCTATAATGCTTTAATTGCCTCTGGAAAACTTGATACTGTTTCAAGAAGATTGATATTGCTTCCAGAAATTTGAAATTGCTTTTGAAAGACTTGAAATGCTTCTAGGACACTTAATACTGCATCTGGAAGACTTGAAATGCTTCCAAAAAGACTTGTTATTGCTTCGAGAAGACTTGATATTGCTTCCAGAGGACTTGAATTTGCCTCTAGAAGACTTGAAATGCTTCCAGATGACTTGATACTGCTGCTAAAAGACCTAATATTGTTTTCAGAATCCTTGAAATGCCTTTGGAACGCTGGATACTGCTTCAAGAAGATTGATATTACTTCCAGAAATTTGAAATTGCTTCCATAAGACTTTAATTGATTCCAGAAGAATTAATATTGATTCTGGAATACTTGAAACTACTTTTAGAAGACTTCAATTGCTTTCAGAAAACTTAATGTTGCATCTGGAAGACTTGAAATGCCTCTGGAAGACTTGATACTGCTTTAAGAAGATTGATATTGCTTCCAGAAATTTGAAATTGCTTCTGGAAGACTTTCAATGCTTCCAGAAGACTTAAATATTGCTTCTGGAAGACTTGATATTACTTGAAGAGGACTTGATAGTGCTTCCAGAAGCTTGAACTGCTTCTAGAAAAATTTTGATTGCTTCTAGAAGACTTAATATTGCATCAGGAAGACTTAAAATGCTTCCAGAAGATTTGTTACTGCTTCAAGAAGACTTGATATTGTTTCCAGAAGACTTGAAATGCTTACTAAAGACTTGATACTGCCTCTAGAAGACCTAATATTGCTTCAAGAATGCTTGAAAGACTTGATACTGCTTTTAGAAGTTTTGAAATGCGCCCAAGTTGTTGTTGAGTTTTGAAATTTTTCAGAACCAATTGTGTTTTTTTCAGAGCCCAGCACCCATACGTATTAAAAAAATCCCGGCGCCTATGAACTTATCCAATTGCAATAAAATAAATGTATATAAAATGAGTATGTGCGTTTAAAGGTTTTCCATATTGCTTTTAAAGATTCATATCTTAATACCATGAGTATTTTCATTGCAAAAGAATAATCGTTTCGGATATTTTAATTTTTTCTTAATTTCGAACCATTTAAAATCCTGGACTTCTTAGTGGTCCCGAACACTTCTTTCAAAATACCTCCAGACCAAATACCGGAATTGGATACCTTAGCTCCATCTTGAAAAGATTGACATACCTACTGAAATTTACCTTATAAAACATACAAACCGCAGATTACATTAATCTAATTTTTCCCATAGTATCCGATTCTGCTGCAAAAAGCTCATTCCGCTATAGTCTGTACCGCGAGAAATGGAGGACTCATCGGCTAACAGTGTACGGAACAGACGTAAGCGCTAGAAATCATTCCACTCTAACACACGTGCGGACATAATATTTGTAACGTAAGCGCAAAATTCTTACGGAAATCGATGAGTCACATTCACTTCTCGTGGTACATACTATATCAAGACATGAGAGAGGGGATTAATGAGAGGAACCAAGTAAATTACACCCAGAACTTATTTTAGTCTGATGCGTAGTTCTGTAAATATTGTTTGTCAGGGGTAAATGTTAACGGTATATGATGTAAAGCTGATGTAGTTAAAACTGACAGTTAGAGATAATGGCCGGATATCCGGTATTCGCCTTTTTGTATAATCACTATCCGTTCCACCACTATAAATGAGTTAATTAATCATATTATTGTTATTTTAGTTATATAAAAGCAAAAGATACTCTTCCGCCTCCAAGCGCCGTAATAAAAAAATTCGCACCCCCTCAAGAAAAAACTTTATGGAACGCCCTCATAGGTCACCTTCAAAAACACGATTTACTCCCGGTGGTTGCATTTACATTCTCGCGAGCAAAATGCGATCAAAACGCGGATAATTTAAGGAGTTTAGATTTGACCACGGCACGGGATAAATCGAATATTCACCGATTTTTCGAGGAATGCATCAAAAGCCTTAAAGAACCCGATCGGCAAATCCCCCAAATCGTTAGAATGAGGGACATTTTGCAAAGGGGAATCGGTGTTCATCACAGCGGGGTTTTACCGATTATAAAAGAAATGGTCGAGATGTTGTTTCAAAACGGCTTGGTTAAGTTGCTTTTCGCCACGGAAACTTTCGCTATGGGGGTGAATATGCCAGCTAGGACGGTTATTTTCGATTCGATCCAAAAACACGACGGAGTTGAGTTAAGAACTTTACTTCCTGCTGAATATATTCAAATGGCTGGGAGGGCCGGGAGGAGGGGATGCGATGATCAGGGTACCGTTATTATTTTGTGCAAACAAAAAATACCCGGGGAACAAATTTTGAAGGGGATGATGATGGGGAGGCCTAATCAGTTAACGAGTCAGTTTAGGTTAACTTACGGGATGGTAATTTTAATTAATAAAATGCTTTTTGAGCTTAATTAATTAAATTATTAATTAAAGGTTCTTAGTTTGCTGAGAGGTGAGAGTTTAAGCGTCGAGGGGATGATGTCTCGGAGTTTCCGAGAGGCGGATCATCAAAGAAAAATGTTCGACGTCCACCGAAAATTAGAAAAAGTCGAGGAGACCCTCAAAGTTGAAACCAACCAAGAATTCAGCGAATATCTCCAACCGTTAGTTAAATTTTTTGACAGAGCTAACGATTACTTGAAGGCCCGCGAAGAAATCTTACCAGATATAATGCAATTTCACCGCGTCTCCAAAGAACTCGCCCCAGGGAAACTTTTATTAATAACCCACTCAAAACACATAAACAAATTAGCAATCATTCTTTCCTCAAATCTCAAAGCGACCAAACCAATATTAAAGGTTTTAGTTTTATCGGATAATCATCAAAACGAAGACGAGCCCGTTCAAAAAGATTCTTGGTACAAGATGTTAGCATTAGCAAAAAATGATATCTATCAACCACTCGGGACGGCCACTCACCAAGTTTTAACCATATCGTTATTAGACATCTTCGAAATTTGCTCGAAATCGATTAAAACCGATTCCGATTTAATCTTAAAAGACTGGGATAAAAGGCAAATGCCCCGATTTAAAGACGACCCCCCGGGTCAAACGTGCCAACACGCCGTTCAAGATTTATTCGAAATTACAATCGCCATGTTCAATAAAAACATCGCGAATTTACCGTTGAGATATTTAGATTTTTTGAACGATCTCAAAGTGGATGATGCTGTTTTATACGAACACGTAAACGAATTGATCGAGTTAAAAGAAAAATTGTTAGATCACGTCGGATGCGTGCAAATTCCCAATTTTGAGGAACAATTTTTGGGAGTTTTTAAACGGAAATCCCTCGAGGATGAAAAGAGACACTTGAAATTTTTGGTTTCTCACGCTAGCATGTCGCTTTACCCAGATTACGAAAGCCGATTAGCTTTATTAAGAGACTTAGATTACGTTGATTCTAATAATCAAGGTAATTATTTCAATTATTTAAATTCATTCCATTTAAATTTAATTCATTTTTAGTCCAATTAAAAGGAAGAGTCGCTTGCGAAATGGGAATGAACGAATTAGTAATAACCGAATTAGTTTTAAGAAACATTTTAACGAGATTACAACCAGCGGAAGTGGCCGCTTTGTTATCAAGCTTAGTTTTCCAGGCGAAAACTAAAAAGACTTTAGCCGATTTTACATTAACGGAAGAACTTAAAAATGTACATTTTAATTAATTATTTTAAAAGAAATATGAAACATATTAAATTTTTTTATTTTTTAGGGAATTGAATTCTTAAAAAATATGCATTCTGAAATAACCGATTTAGAATTAAAACACCGAATAAGTAACGATTTGGGTCGCGACGAAGAATTGCATTTCGGTTTGGTGGAAGTTGTGTATAATTGGGCTTCTGATAAACCGTTTGCTGAAATTATGGAGTTAACTGATGTCCAAGAGGGGATAATCGTTAGGTGTATTCAGCAATTGAACGAAACGATTTGCGATGTTAGAAATGCTGCAAGACTTATAGGCGATCCAACGCTTCAAAATAAAATGGAAGAAGCCAGTACGGCTGTTAAAAGGGATATTGTTTTTGCTGCCAGTTTGTATACTCAGCGCGAAGGGGAGCTTATATAATTGTAATGATAAAAGAAATAAAGAGATGTTTACTAATAATTGTTTTATTTAGTTCCTATAGGTTAATTAAATTTCTAATTATAAGTCCTAAACAAGAAGAAGACTTAAATTGATGTTATTTTGAGTAGGTACGAACTTTGTCTGTGCGTTTAATAAATTTAAGACATTGTAATTTTATAAGATCCAAACTACTGATGCAATTTAATTAAATCTAGAGCACATTTTTGAAATCTTTAAAGTATTTCAAACCAAAAAGGTAAAATTTGTTAAATGTTATATGATTCATCGGTTTTGAGAAAAAATGATTTTAAGAATCGCCAAAATAGCGATTACAATTTTACAACTACAATTTTGAATTCCTCGCATTATTTTACGTAAAAAGACCATATTTAACTAAAAGCTCCAGCTGAAAACGTTTTTATATCAACCATCAAATTCTACGTGATGAAACGTCTAACTTTTAACGACTTCTTCGTATCGTCGATCTACATCTCCCTCATCAAACTGCGAATACATAACTTTTTTAATTTATTTATAATTAAAAAATTTTAAACTTTATAATTATTGCGAAGTCTGGTCTTTATACCGACCACGGACGTCGTAAACTTGAAACGTAATTTTTGACTTCTAAAACAATTTCCGAATTATTACATAATTTTACAAAACACCAATAACTTTGGCTTTTAAATTATTTTCTTCCAGACAGGAGGTTAAATTGTTGCTGACATTGACAATGTGTTTCAACAGTATATTTCCTTTGTACTTCACGATTTAAAGATATAAAAAAAATTAAAAAATTGCCGAAACCCCACTTTTTGATATTTTAATTTTTTAAATACCTGTCGGTAGAGAATTGCTTCGACCCGTTTGTACCACTTCCGTTTTCGTTTGCACCTCAACAGATTCCAAAATACAGCGATTTTTTGATTTTTCAGAATTCCGCTAAAAGAGTGTATTTGCCTTATTAATAGAGATATCGCAAAACGTTCGATGGAATTAGAAAGAGAATCGCTTGTACCACCTTTCTTTTCGTTTCTACCTCAACCGATTCCAAAATACAGCATTTCTTTGCCAGCATTTTTTTGTCGATGGAGTTAAAAAGAGAATCGTTTGTTCCACAACCGCCGACTATTGGGTCTTCTTCAGTCTCACATCCCTCTCATGCTCCTTGATAACATCCATTCGATGTTATGTCCGGATTAATTTGGAAATTTGTGATTCGAGGTTCATCGTAGAAGTATTAAATTGAAATAACTAAAGGTTTACGATGATATTTGTTTAATTAAGAAAAAACTGTCTGTCCTATGTATGTCATGTTGCATTCCGGACTCGGATTCCGAATCTCGTAAACTCCACTTGACTGTTCGATACCAAATCTGTGTTTAGTATTGTTTATAAGTTTACTAATTTATGAAGATATGCCCATATCTTTCATTATTTCTATCTGGCATTATTTCAGAAATATTTGTAAACTCATTGGAAAAAGATCTTTTCTCTAATAAATATGATCTATTCACCAAAGACATAACTTTCTATGGTAGATACGTTGACGATATTTTAATAGTTTATAGGGGTAATAATGCAAAACTGATGGGACTACTAAACATTTTTAATAACCTAAGCAACTTACAGTTCACAATAGAAATAGAAAAACAAAACAGTATCAATTTCCTAGATCTTAAAATCACTAAAAATCTAAATGACAACATCCTCAATTTTAATATTTTCAGAATACCGACTACCACCGACGCTATTATCCCAAAAAATTCGTTTAATTGCATACAGCATAAAGAAGCTAGCTTCAGATATATGTTTAACAGACTCTTTAACACTCCACTTGATGATAATAATTATAATTTAGAGCTAAAAACTATAATAAAAATTGGTCTCAACAACAATTATAAAATAGACGATATGCAACGAATTTATAACAAAACTCATAACTCATTTATTAATAATTTAATATACCCTCATTATAATTCACCAGTCAGATACATTTTCGTTCCATACATACCTTCTCTTGAATCTAAATTCAAACTTAATCTTCATAAACATAACATTGTACCTGCGTTTTCATCAGGCTTTAAAATAAGTAAACTTATAAACAATACTAAACACAGATTTGGTATCGAACAGTCAAGTGGAGTTTACGAGATTCGGAATCCGAGTCCGGAATGCAACATGACATACATAGGACAGACAGGTAGAAATCTTAAAGTTAGATTCAGAGAACACAAAACTAAAGATTCTTCAGCAGTTTATAAACATATATCAACTTATAAACACAATATCTCTTTTCAAAACATCAAACTTTTAAAAAACCTTAAAAAATCAAGGGAAATGGACCTATATGAGGAATACTACATTTATGATGCTAAACAAAAGGACGAGGATTCAATTATGAATGACATTACAGATATTAATATCTATAGACAGTTTATTAAATTCATTTAACTTAAATTTTTATACAGACTACGTGCGTCACCCCTCCTTTCAATGCATTCTGGTTCAATCTTCGTCTCAAATCCAGTCGTTCTTAGCGCTTCACGCAAGTTCGATCGAAACTTTTGAAATTTCAACTTTTATTCTTAATTTTTTGTCGAGTTTTTCATTTTACTTTTACTCTTTCGTTTTGATATTTTCCTCATTTACGATGATAAATGGTAAGAAATAGTATTTTATTCCTCATATATTTCCAACTATTGACTATCTTCTTTTATAGTTTTTTTCTGAATCTAACAAAGAGTTGTTAAAAAACGTGCGCTTAACACCTTTATACTTCTAATTTGGCTATAAATTGGATTAATATGTGGAAGTTAACACAAATATACCTGTGGATCCGTTCAACATCGCTCTCTCATACTATTTAGCACTCTCAATGACGGTAATTATTTCGAATTTTTAATAAAATACAAAATGGCACCTGATCATAATAACTTGTATAACATACTTTCTCTTTATTCTAGTCGTGCTTGAAAAAGGCTGCCGTGTCAGCCGAAACATTGTTGTACCGAAAATACTGTTTTTTCTTGAATAAACAAATATCATCGTAAACCTTTGGTTATTTTAATTTAATGTCCGGATTAGCCAACGTAAAACTTCTCACAATTGCATGATAGCCGATGAATACTCGCTCTTTTTAATAGAGGTAGATTGTCCTTGGCTATCGGGAGTGTATTCCGAATTTTGGTAACTGTTACGTATCACACCACGATGTCACTTTTCTTGAAGTGTCTTGAAAAGTCTTTCCATTCCGTTCCCTACTTGGTGGCTCGGCTGATGTCCTTCAAAGTATATCCATTCCATTCATTCTGCAGCACGTCCCGTAAAAACCCTATGTAAATATATAGGGAATTGGTAATTCGTAGTGCTTCACGGATGGAGAAGTATGTGTTCTGGTTGGTGCGAGGTATCAACCGTTTAACTTCTTAGTAGTTCCCTGTGGACAGGGACAGACGTTTCGTCAAGATGTTACTTGGCATCTTCAGTGCGTTGTCGTAGTCTCCTGCTGGTAGACTGAGCAGTCTGCCAAGAAATAAATGATAGGGAGAACTCGCAAACAGACTTACCCCGGATGTGTGTTCTGATCTAGTGAGCTCGGTGATGGAGCGCAACCTGGATCCTATTGGAATCCTCTCGGGATAATCCGGGAAGACTTCTCCGTCACAAACACACCAAATCCTCAAGTGTACACAATTTCCGACACAACGCGGACGTCCGAATAGGAAGAAAGTTGCAGTTGAATCTGAGTCAAATTTCTCACTTTCGACGGGACTTAGAAATGATGTTGAAACGAGTTTTGATTGAATTTAAGTTTTGAATTCCCTAATTCTGACGTATGCAAGGCCTTAAGTAACCTCGGGTCTTGGAGGGGTGCAAAACCTTCCTGAGGCGTTCCTAACGTCTGGACATCCTCGATACCTGGGGCCAATCCAAAATATGGGGCAGATACTTTACAATAATTTTCTGAGCCAATGAGGGAATTTGTGGAAGGGAAGAATTCCTCGACCACAAGACCAGAAGATAACATCCGGCACTAACTAATCGCAAAAATCGTCACGTTATTCCCAAACAGTGGGAACCATCAAAATTTACGTCCGTCTATATATTAGTTCTAGCCATACCTTTGTTTTGTCGAAGTGTATTCTGTGTCTCTCTAAATGGCAATGTTACGCAACCGCAGACTGTTAGATCTTTTTCAGCCTTACATCCCTCTCATGCTCCTTGATAACATCAATTCAACGTTACGTCTGGATTGGCCAACAGAAAAATTTTTTCGTCCGGATTGGCTCCTTTTAATAGAAGATGTCCTTGGCTATCGAGAGTGTATTCCGAGTTTTGATGACCGTTCCGTATCACATCACGATGTCGTTTTTCTAGAGGTGTCTCGCAATTCGGTCCGTTACACCAGAAACATAAGGAAAACAGATAGTTTTATACTTGCTGCATCTTCTCCCTGCTTGGTGGCTCGACTGACATATGTCAAAGTGTTGTAGAAACCGTTCCTCTTTAGGAATAAGACAAGCTCTGTGTAATCTGTGGAATTTACCATTTATGTGCCTATTGGTATGGGTTGGTTGTGCGCCTTCTATATATACAAAAACAGTACAACAATAATGGACATAAAATGATCCTGAAGCGTAAGTTTATCTAAAACGGCCAATATTTGCATTTTCATGCACATAGTTTAAAATATATCAAAAAATCGGGAGTTTTTGTAATAAGGTTAATATTTAAAACACAGAAATAATGTTTCCTAATAAGATAAAATTTATTTTTGTGAAAAAGAACCAAATTTGAATATAAGATTCGAGAGAAAAAATCCAATATTCGATTCATTTTAAGAAAAATAAAATTTTAGTTTTAACATCGTATAAACCCACGTAACGTATATCGTTTTTCTGACGAGTCTAATATACAGGGTGTTAATGAACAACATGTACATATTTCAGGGAGCGGTAGTACTCGATAAAATAGGAAAAAAATGCTAATAAACATGTGGTCAAAAATACATCATATGGTCACTACGGAGTAGTAAAGTTACATTTTTTTAAAATTTTACGGTTATTTTTACGGTGCTTTTTTGAATAATTATTTCAAATTTGCTTTACACCGAATGTTTACGAATCTCTACAATACAATGACAAAGTCATCATCCACATTACCAGGGATGTTCCATTTTTTCATGGTTCTAATGCTTATACTAACCGCAAGTTTTGGATTGAACATCCTGTATGAATTTTGATATCGTATTTAAACTTCCTATACTTTTCCTCAACTTTTTCTTTCCTGATCTTGGTCTTATACGTTATTTTCGTATCTGCCACCGTTTTCAAGATATCTGAGAAAAAGAGTCACAAATATAAACAAGCTTAAAACACAAAATCTGTTAAAAGAATAGTCGCTATTAATTTTGTTCAGCGACAATTGATATAATCTTATTGGCTTGGTGTCAGTTAGCGTCGTTAACGTATAAACCGTCTAACTTCTTTTTAATTCTGCGTAAAAAAATAAATTATGGTTGAATTTAGTAATCGAGAATATGCAGAAATGCATTTTGTGTATGGATTTGCCAATGACAATTCTCGTGAAGCCAAAAGAATGTATCAAGATAAATATCCAGATCGAGTAACCCCTGATGCCCGAACATTTGCCAATGTAAAACAAAAACTAAGAATTCCTGAAATAGACGAAGCTGTTCTTCATAAAGTTGAAAATGACACAACTACAAGCACTAGAAAATTAGCACAAATATTTAACATTTCTCATGTACTTGTTTGGAAGATTTTGCTAGACAATTTACTTTATCCTTACCATATTCAAAGCTTTACTCCCAAGCGACTATCAATTTCGTTCAAACTTTTGTGAGTGGTTTGTAAACATGTTGCCCGAAAATCCATTATTTGGGGGTAGAATTTTATTTAGTGATGAGGCAAGTTTCATTAAATGCCATTCGAAATTTTCATAATAACCATTTCTGAGCTGATGAGAATCCCCACAGAGTAAACGATACTAATCATCAAGTTCGGTTTTCGTTAGATGTGTGGGTCGGGATTATTGGGGATTACTTGATAGGACCATTCTTCTTACCAACAAGGCTAAATGGACAATATTATCGTTATTTTCTGCAAAATGAATTGCCAGTGCTATTAGAAGACGTGCCGCTACTTCTAAGAAAACAAATGTGGTTCATGCACGATGGTGCGCCAGCTCATTTTAGTTTGGAAGTCAGGAATTTTTTAAATCAATGTTTCACTAATCGTTGCATAGATCGAGGAGGACCTCAACCATGGCCCGCTTGGTCCCCAGACTTAAACTGTCTAGATTCTTTTTTGAGGACATTTAAAATCGCTTATTTACGAGATTCCAATCGACACAGTGGAACAATTACAAAATAGAATAAGAGACGCATTCAGCAATATTCGAAATACGCCTCGCATCTTTGAGGCCCGTATTCAGAGACGAGGATACATCGTGTACCCGGATACAATTGTAACCTCCGATCTGTTTGGGCGCGGTCGGGATCGGGGCGACCACCGCCGTCTCGACTCTCGCCGGGCGCCTACCTTTCGATTTATCTCACTTTAAGTTATTCGTAATGCGGTTATTCTTCGTAATATAAAAAAAAATATTATCTTAAAAATACGTGACAAAAAAAGTGTTTTGCTTTTAAAATTATATTGTGTATTAATAATTATCAACAACAAAATATTTTAATTTTTATTATACTTTTTGTTTAAAATTTAACATTTCATTGTTATTAGAATAATTAATAAGAACATATAATCAATAAAACAGATAAGAAACCGAAGATTCCATTCTTAATAACTAATTTATTAATACATTTGATTTAACTCTGTATAACGATATCAATATTATTGATATAAAAATACTTTTCAAAATTGTAAATAAGTAGTCAAACATAAGACACCACAAAAGTAATGTGAAACAATAGCTCTTGAAGCTCAAATCTATGGGACTGGCGTCCCATTTCTTAAGATTACTGCATTTACGTATAAAGACTCGTCTACTTAAAAATAAAAAAAAGTTGGAAACAAATATATCAATGGCAAAAAAATAAACATTGATGTTCTTAAAATAAAGTCCAAATTAGGTTATTTGTGTAAACATTGCGTTAGTTTGCTTTTTGTGTTCTGTATTCGACACTGAGCCGACGGTTTATAGCTTGTTTCTTGTAGATTTGCGATAGTTTGAGTAGGCGCTTTGTTTTTAAATTTCGTATTAGCATTAACTTTAATTATTTTTTATCGTTTTGTAATTCCTATGTCTTGTAGTGTCATTTTTATTAATTTTTACTATTTTGTAGTGTAAATACTTTTCATACCGGGTTTATTTATTTATTTTTAGGTGTACTATTACTTTTAATATTTTTTGTTTTTGTGGTGCCACCTATTTGTGTTTTTTGAGTTTTACATTACTAGCGTTATTATTTAATTGTTAGCACAATGGACGACGATTTTAACGAATTTATTAAACACATATATAAATATCAGCATCAACGCAAACCAAGATAAATAATTGTAATACCTATCAGTTTAATCATTTCAATGAGGGAATTAAATAAATACATATTCTTATCATGTTAGGATCATATTAAGAAACCATGAAAATCCCTTGGAAGGTTTATTAGACGACCGATTATATCATGGGTATAGGTTTTCAAGATACGAAATAGAAACCTTAATTATGACGCTAGTTTATGGATAAAATGAGGCTCAATCAAGACAGGGTTTACCGTCTTCACATAATGAAAGTTTGTATAGCTTTACGTTTTAGGCTTGAACTTCAACAGTTATTTTTTCACATTATTTTGTGGTGTCTTATGTTTGAATACTTATTTGTAATTTTGAGAAGTATTTTTATATCAATAATTTTGATATCCGTTATACAGAATTAAATCAAATGTACAAATAAATTAGTTGTGAAGAATGGAATCTTCTTTCTTATCTGTTTTATTAATTATTTGCTTTTATAAATTATTCTAATAACAATGAAATGTTTAATTTTAAACAAAGAGTATAATAGAAATTAAAATATTTTGTCGTTGATAATAATTAATAAACCATATAGCTTTAAAAGTAAAATAATTTTTTTGTCACACATTTTTAAAATAATATTTTTTTGTTATTACGAAGAATAACCCATTACGAATAACTTAAAGTGAGATAGATCGACAGCTAGCCGCCCGACGAGAGTCGAGACGGCGGTGGTCGCGCCGATTCCGAACAGATCGGAAGTTATCATTGTACCCGGGTACATGATGTATCCTCGTCTTTGAATACGGGCCTGAGAGAGTTCGCCAGTCCATGCATACCAAAATTCATACAGGGTGTTTAAACAAAAACTTGCGGTTGGTACAAGTATCAAGACCATGAAAAAATGGAACACTCCTGGTAGTGTGAATGACGATTTTGTCATTTTATTGTAGAGATTCACAAACATGAGGTGTATACCAAGTTTGAAATAATTATTCAAAAAAACACCGGTGTTTTTTTACGCAAAATTAGAAAAATAAATTGAAACTTTACCACTCTGTAACGACCACATAACGCATTTTTGACCACATGTTTATTAGTATTTTCTTTCTATTTTATCGAGTACTACCGCCCCCTGAAATATGTACATGTCATTCATTACACCCTGTATAGAAGACAAAAGTACACATTCTATTTGAGATTTACCATATCTTGTGTTTCTGGTAACAAAGGTTAAAAATCGACAAACAGTTGGACTGCCGCAGTTTTTCCTTCCTACATTTCATGGAAAACGTGAAGGTTTAAACGATTTTGCATAATTGCTTTCCGCAAAAAATATTTATAAAAAATTCGGGACTGTCTTGGAAAATTTTGGACGAATGGTTACCTTGGATATGTTAAAAATGCTAACAAAAATAAAATATGAAGTATTTTCATTTTAGCAATGCAGCCTTTTGTACAACTGAATCAATTCGAATTTGAAATACATTTCTGCATTTTTCGTATCATTCAAGAAATTACAAGATTTATTCAAAATTCAAGAAATGGAACTTCAAAGTTTCATTTCTTTGGGGAACATAGTTCCATTTTACAAATCTTAAAAAGAAATCTTATTCAGGATATTATAAAGATTATTTATCTATAAGTCAATAAATATAAGAATCTTTATTTAGTAACAAATTAATATAATTTTTAATGTTACATTTAATAAACAAAGATAATTTAAACGTCAAATCTAACTAAAAGATTTAAATGTGGTATCTTAAAACTACTTTTTTTATGTTAACTGAAGAATAATCGAATTATTACAAGGAAACAATTTATAAAATACAAACACAAAGTGAAAAATGATTTGAAAAAAATAAAACCAATTGTTTAACTAAAAAAAAGACATCATCATTATCTTTCTTCATTTTCTCCTTCCATTTCTATAGTAACATCGTTTGAGATATCCTCAAAAACAGTTTGATCACCTTCCTCAATTTCAACATCTTCACTTTTAATTTCTGGTAACATACACACATGTTTCTTATAAATATGTTTATTTTGAAATAACAGCCCACAAGATGAGCACATAATCGGCGAAACCGTCTTCTCAAGCGCCGGACAATTAGTGGCTCGGTGTTGTTGCAAATGTTTTTGCACCACGGTGGCGAAATTGCAATCGGAACATTTAAAAAATTTCCACTTGCTATGCATTTTAAGGTGTTGTTCTAATTCTTGGACGGTCGCGCAAATTATCCCGCAATTTTGACATTTTAAACCGTGTCCCACGGTCTCTCGATGATAAGCTAATTCGCTCATTGTGTTGAACATGTCGTCGCAAACGTCGCAGGAATATTTTAATAACCCCGCATGGATTTTTACGTGAAAACGAAACGTTTTTTCACTGTAAAAGACCAAACTGCAAGCTCTACATCTGAAAACGCGTTTGTTTAGGGCTCGTACTTTTTCTTGAAATGAATCGGTCGCTTTAAAATGTTTCATTAGTTTTTGGTGTTCCATTAAAAGGCCTAATGATGGAAATCCTTCTGAACATTTGTCACAATTAAAAACTGTGCTTATATTGTGGGTTTTTTCGTGCAGTGCTAAAGTGTGTTTGCTATAAAATTTATTACCACATATTTGGCATTTAACCATTTTTTTTGAAAAAGAGCGCAATTTATTTTTTTCTATTTTTGTTAATGGCTTTTTTGGTTCTTTAGGAACGACTGTAACTTGCTGTACATTTGCATTATCATTATTTCCATCATTAATTATGGTATAAACCCCTTGATTAAGCATATCTATATTCACCAATTCTTCTTCTGCAATTTCAACATCTTCGTATTTTGGTTCTGAAGTAATTTCCAATTTTATTTCTTCTAATATAGCGTTATCGTTATCGTCTTCCGAATCTGGTTCGTCTTTAATTTCGATGGGAAAATCGGTAGTTTCCACGATTTCTTCAAAAATTGGTTCATCTTTTATCTCCTGTTTTATTTGCACCTCTTCAATATTCATCTTTTTTATATTTGCTACTAAAAAATTAAAAAAAACAAATGAAGGAAAAATTGTTTTATCAACGTGTAATAAGATATGTAGAAACAAAACACTCACGATTAATAATTTATCAAGAAACTTGAACCCGTTGTATTCGAACGATGATTTAATACAAAATAAACCTCGTTTAATCGTAATGCTTCCGTTTTTTGGTGTTATTTTACATAAACGCATGCGTTAACCTGCGTTTGGGACATATTCGGAGTCTGCGCATAAATGTGTTGCGTTGCATTTTGAACGCGAATACAATCGGAGTTATAATCGTTGATCACGTAGACTGTGGCCTTTGTGTTACTACGCAGAATCCAATTGATTGTGATGGTATTTATGTTAATCGTACTCACAATGTGGATATTCACAAAATGTTTGTTATTTTAATTAACTTGGAATGTTGTTTGTTAATAAACAATTCGACATGTTTTTAAAAAAGAAATTTAATAATAAACAATCAACGATTTAGTATGTTGCTTAGAAATAACTCAAAAGATGGCGCTAAATAATTCAAAATTATTTTAAAAGATGGCAGTACTTAACTTGCTAAATTCTTGTTTATTTAATTAAATAAATATTAATGTAATTATTTTTTATTACAATCTATTTTTACACTTATCATTAGTTTACTCATAATTCATGTTTCATGGAAATTCATAAAATTTTTCTATTTCCAAATTTTCCTCAATACTAATGAATCTAAGAACAAAAGTGCAAGAGAACAATATTGTTAAGCACAAAATTTACGAGAGATCAATTAAACAAATCAATCATTTGGTAAACTTAATAAACTAAAATGCAGTCCCGGGACATAACGAAATGGAATCACTACCGGCCTTATGATGCAGAGAACACAAAAACAGATTCGTACAATAATACTTCGAATCCAATAAAGAAAATAAAATACAGTAAACCCCCTATATAGCGAACATCGATTTAACCCTCCGTCTGTCGGGTGTGGTCTACGAGTCCACGACAAAATGATTATGTGAAATATTTTTTAAATTATTTTGCTCAAAATTTGTACGGTCACAGTACCTTTCAAGTATCTGAATATCAACTGTTTTCGCTATAAAAAACTGTTTTTCAAAATTCCAAATAGTCGCTACATAATATTTAGTCCTGACAGACCCTTCCCGATCAAATGTGTAACAATATTCGCAGATGTAATCTGTAAGAATCGTATTCCAGTTGGAACTGTATGCGTTCTTTTTGTGTTTGTAGAGGTACTACCGAGTTATAAAACTATACCTCGGAGTGATCGCAATATAGTTCGGTAGTTCCCTTAATAATTACTATATATACGGTTACCGTATCGTTGACACGCCAGTTTATTATTGAACCCCATTTTGAGGCGTTGTGTTATGTGTTATTTATTTTACAAATATAGAGAATAGAAAAGTGCATAAAAAATTATTTATAACTAATATCAAATATCTAGTTAGCAATCTACAAATAGCATACTTACAAATAGGTAAGTAGTATCACACAATTCTTTGATATGATTTGATAAAATAATAAATGATTTATTATTTGATAGCATTGTGATATGGATCCTTATGAAAAGGAGAGAGAAAGATTACAGAAACTGTATGAAGAAGTTAGCACGGGCAGTGAAATACAAGAGTCTGACGATAGTTCGATATCAGATCCAGATTTTGTAAGTATCAGTGATCATGATACAGAAACCGAGTAGGAAAACGTAAATGAAGATGCAGATATTATGCATCAGGATGACGGCGAGGATGATGAAGATGAACAACCCATGATTCGTGATAGATGCTCGTATTTTTACCACCTAGAAATATTAGAACTCGCAACAAAAACATAGTGTCTCACCTGCCGGAGGTTATCGGTGAAGCACGTGACGCATTATCTCCCATTCAATGCTGGATGTACATGTTTGGAAACTGCATTGATATTGTAGTTGAAAACACTATTTTATTTATTGATAAAATTTCTGTTAAATATCAAGATAAGACTGAGTGTAGATCTGCCGACTCTGTAGAAATCCAAGCGCTGATGGGTTTGCTTTATTTAGCTGGACTCCATCACGGATCAAGGACACATCTAGCAGAGTATTGGTTATCAGATGGTATGGGATATGAGATATTTCCTGCTACAATGGCAAAACGGAGGTTCGTCTTCTTATTGAAATGCACTCGCTTAGACGATACCACAACTAGAGGTCAAAGAAAAGAAATGGACAAACTAGCAGCAGTTCGTATTATTGTTGACGAGTTCAACGACAATTGTAAGAAAACTTATTCTGTGGGCGAGTATGTAACATTAGATGAAATGCTGCTTCCTTTAGGGTAGGTGCAGTTTCCGAATGTACATTCCAAGTAAACCAAACAAATACGGATTGAAAGTCTTCGCCGTTGTTGAGGCCAAAACATTTTTCACTTCACACATAGAAATTTACGCTGGTGTTCAACCCAATGGTCCATATAAAACTGACAACTCTACCGCTGCAGTAATCGAATGAATGTGTTCACATTTATTAGGATCAGAAAGAAATGTTACAATAGATCGTTGGTTCACAGAATATTCAATTGTAAAGAAACTGCTAAGAGAGTACCGCCTTTCTGTAGTTGGTACAATTAGAACAAATACAAGAGAACTACCTCTTGAAATAACACAAGTTAAAAACAGGAAAGTATATTCTTCGTTATCGCATTTAGTAATGATATGACTGCAGTTTCATATATACCTAAAAAAGGAAAGAATGTGCTTGTAGTTTCAACAAAGCACCGAGATGATCATATCGATGAAGCTACCGGTGATCGGAAAAAGCCCGAAATAATTACTTTCTATAATAGCACAAAAAGTGGAGTAGATGTTGTTGATCGAATGATCACATCATACAATGTTACAAGAAACACAAAGCGTTGGCCAATGGTAATTTTCTATAACCTCCTCAATATAGCAGCAATTAACGCTTTTGTTATCTACAAAGGCAACATATCAGATGGTGAATTTGCTAAATCACGCAGACTGTTTCAAAAAAATCTTGGTGTGAAGTTAGTGAAAAATAACATGCAAAGAAGAGCCGTTGATAAGCACTTGACCAAAAGTGTGCGTACTTCTGCCTTGGGGCTCTCAGGTATTGAAGAGGAGATTATTCCAGAGCCACAACCAGGGAAAAGAGGAAACTGTAAATATTGCAAAAGACGAAAAACTCGTTATTTTTGCAAAATTTGTAAATGTTGGTTGTGCATGGAGCATATAACAGCGTGCTGCAACGATTGTTTGGGAAATATGGAGACCACAGTTTGAAGCCCTCCAGTTTGTGCATAGAATATTATTCTTTAGTTAAGACGTATTTTTATAACACTTTATACATTTTTAAATAAATATTATTATAGATCGATTTTCTTTTCCTTTATTTAGGCGTTGTTTCCAAATTTTGAAAAATATGTGATTAAATTGTAAGCAATTTCTTTAAATCAAATTAACATAGAACGTGAGTTTGGAATTGGCCCTGTATTAGGCTATTATATAGTACAAGCATCATATGAAACATATTTATGAGAAATTAGCACTGGCATCCTTTAGAGTTTTTTCTATTTTGGACTCCACAGACCACACCCGATCGAAAGTGTTAAAAAAGCGCGCCCGACAGACGGAGGGTTAAGCATAAAATTTACGAGAACGAATTTATGATCAATTAAACAAATCAATCATCAGAGAACACAAAAACAGATTCGTACAATAATACTTCGAATCCAATAAAGAAAATAAAATATAGTAAACCCCCTATATAGCGAACATCGATTTAACGAAATGGCCATTATTGCGAATCAAAATTACGCAACAAATATCTTCAATACATTTTATATGCCATTTTTTTCATTATAACGGAAATTCATGGTAACAAACTATGCTCAATTATTTTCTCTCATAAGTATGATTTTAATACAAACTATTATCGTTATTACGAACACGAATTCTTTTGTTCTCTAGGTAATGTAAGACTAAACGCTTAAACGTTCTCTGTTATTTGAATCAAAAAACGATTTGGGCAAATAGAAAAAATGCAATTATTGGCTTGTGCTACAATTTTAGACCCGAGATTCAAGAATCTAGACTTCAGTGATCCTGTGGCATGTACTTCGGCCTTAAATATTCTAAAACGGGACGTGTTAAAAAATTCTTTATTAGGCAAAGATACCAGCGATAACGAAACGCAAACAACACTTCCATCATCGTCGTCTAATGCCTATAACGAATCTTTCAGCTTATTGGATTACCATAACGAGTTAACACTTAAGAAGAGAAAGAAAAATGATTGTAATATTGATGGAGAAATTACTCAATATTTACAATCATTTGTTGTATATTCGCTAAATCAGGACCCACTTCTAATATGGGAAGAAATAAAACGTGTTTTTCCGACTTTACATACAGAAGTAGAAAAATATTTAGGAATTGTTGCTACATCAGTGCCGTGCGAAGGGCTATTTTCAAAAGTCGGAGCAACGGCTACAAAAACTAGAAGCCGGCTAATAGGAAAGAGGCTGTCAAAACTTTTATTTTTGCAATCTCTTCCAGATGATTATTGGAAATGAATTAAAGTTACATTTTTAGTAGCACTTTATTCTTTTGCACAAATAAAGTTGGTTTTATAATTACGATTATATTTTATTTCCATTTTTTCTTGCATATAATGTATTAGCAAGTATTGTAATATTTAAAAGAAACCTAAATTTAAAACAGTTATGTGTTGTAAAATGAAAATACTCTTATATCGTATTCATATGATATATCGATATAGTTTATCGAAATATTGGAGGATGTTGAAAATAATGCTATTACAAAAACTAAAATTGCGGAAAAATTTAACATATCAAAATGAACGCTATCAACAATTATAAAAAATAAAAACTGTATTGATAGTGCCGTAGCATCTGGTAAACATACGTCTCGTAAAAAGTTGAGGAGACCTGCATTTCCAGAACAAGAAAAAAAATTAATAGAATGGTTTACCGAAATGAGAACAAAAAATGTTTCCTTAACAGGGCCATTCATACAAGATAAGGCAAAATCAATCGCTGCTGAATTGAACATAATAGGATGTGATTTTTCATCTGGGCGGCTGCACAGATTTAAGAGTAGGAACGGTATTTCAGACCACGCCTTATCTGGAGAAGGAAATAAAGTTAATGTGCTTACTATAGATGAGTAGAGACAGGAGTTCAAATTTATAAGAAAAAGATAGGCATCTTATATGATAAAGATGATTTTAACATTGATGAACCTGGTGTTTTTTATAATCTTATGCCAAACCGTACTTTGGGTTTTAAAGGTAAAAAGTGTTATGGTGGCACTAAAAGCAAAGAAAGAGTAACAGCAGTTTTATGTTGCAATGCAGATGGAAGCGAAAAATTAAATCTGGAGATAGTAGGAAAGTTAAAAAATCCCAGATGTTTAAATAAAATAGATCGTTCCCATTTACCGTGCCATTATAGTAATTAAATAAATGCGTGGGTAACGTCTGTGACATTTCGAGAATGGCTTATTCGTTTCTAGCGAAACATGGCAGCACAAAACAAAAAAGTATTGCTAACGATGGACAATGGACATAATGTTAAGGGTATCAATTTGAACAATGTGAAGGTGATTTATTTACCACCTAACACAACGAGTGCACTCCAACCTCTTGATCAAAGCATAATTGCGTGCATGAAGAAGCGATATCGTGCTCGTCTTGTAAAAGCAGCAATTTTGGCAATAGAAACGAACAAAGAAAATCCGAAATGGAATATTCTACAAGCGATACGAGCGTTGTCGGATTCTTAGAATTCAGTAACATCAAACATTATAAAACATTGTTTTAACAAACCGTGGGCAACTGACTCTCAAGAAGAAAATAAGGAAAATCAGTTAACGATGGTTATTGATTCATCGATAATTAGTTCTTCTTAGTAACTTTTTACTTTACATGTTTTTATGGTCTGCATAGTAGGCTGAATTTACTGATGTAGAATGGGAAAATTATCAACACATCTTGTCAGTACCAAAACATGTTAGTTTTGATGAATACTGCACTATTGACAGTGAGGTAGTGACTTCAGAAGCAATTGAAATCGAGTTACCATTAGTGAATACAGGCCAAGAATGGAAAGAAAATGAAGAAAGCGATCAAGGAGATGAGGAAGAAGTGGTAAATGTAACACCCCCTACAAGTGTTGAAGTTTTAGCGGCTCTCTATACTATACAAAGGTAACCCACATCTGATTTATTATCGAATTCATTATTTACATCACAATTTAAAGGTTTGCTGATACAGAAGAGAACATTTCCGAAGAACAAAACCCGTTTTAAAGCAAAACGCCATAAATGATTACTTAAAAAAAATAATGTTAATTACAATATGAACAAAATACAAATAAACTTATTACATAGTCGATTTCAATATATTTCTGAATGTTTCTAAACACCCCAAGATGATTCTATTCATTATTGAGGCGTTGAGTGCAAAAGTGGACTAACCCCAGCGTATAATATATGTGGGTTAGTCCACTTTTGCTCTCAATGCCTCTATTATTGATAATATATAACGAACCAATTCGTTACAGCGAAATTGCGAACATCTCATTATAGCGAACGGCTTGCATTCCCCCCTGCGTGTTCGCTATATCGAGGGTTTACTGTAATGGTAAGAACAAAAGTGTATGAGAACCGTATTGTTAAGCATAGAACAATTTTACAAAAATATGCTACAACTTTTGTTCTAAAAGTTTTTTAGTAACATGCTGTAATGAGTAAGTTGTTAATTAAGTTGATAATCAATTTGACGATGCATCTAAAAAAGATAGCTAAAAAGATTTTCGAAAGATTGAGATTCTTTAAAAAATAAGATTTTATTATTTTAAGTAAAACAATCAATTACAAGTTATTTATGAAAATTAAATTAAATTACAAAATTAAAATTACGATTATTAAATTATGGTTAGAACTGAGACGTGCAATATGGAGTCTCCGAATTGGACTTTATTATCCAATTCAGCAAATTACAAAAAATATACATTATTTATTAAAATAATTGAACAAAATGAATTTTGTACACAGCTTCTTCTAATAATTCTATATAACGCATGGTGAAACTTTTTTAATTTTCCAAAGAAAAGCATTTTTCTTTCTATATTACATAATTTTGTCATTTCTTCTTTAGACGCAAGCTAAATAGTATACTTGAAAATAGTAATATTTTTCAAATGAAATTTTTCGTAATTTTTAGTATTAGTACTATTCTATATAGGAATAGTTTGTAATATGCATTATCACCGCGATTGTTCAGCATTTTGCTGACTTATCGGCGTGATAAAACCATGAATGACCATCGGTGTTCTTGTTTTATCTATAGATTTCTTAATGCGAAAGGGAAAATAATCACCTCTAAAAGTGTATGCTGAATTCTGTTTAATTTAACTTTCTGTCTACTTTAACTTCCTGTTTAATTTAACTACAATTTTGAGTTAAATTACTATACAGGTGTTTCGGTGAAAATGATGATAATTTAAGTAAAAGAAATTGGTCAAAGACCTTAAATCGCAAAGATACAGCTATCAAAGTTAAAAAATTTTAAAACATATTTTTAAATATCTCAAACACTACTACACACTATGATAAAGCTTTGAAATTTTGCATTAATTAAACAAATATCAAATAAAATCGTTGTCTGTCAGAACAATGCGATACAGAAAGGATGTTTCTATAATTTGTTTTCTCAGAACTTTTTTAATCGATTGTAAACCCATATTTATTTTCTCAGATTTTGATAAAAACTTTGTTTCCGTGATAAATGCACAAATGTTAAGGTTTATATTTAACCAACTCATGCTATAAATGGAGCTATGATTATATGCAGATTGCATATTTGGTAACATAAATATGTGAAGAAAGAAATTTTGTTTATCTTCACGAATTACGTCAAAATAAATCATTGAAGCCTATGTTTTATTTGCATATTTTTTCGTTATTATACTGAATATTTGAACATATTTAGCTGTCTTAAATATTTTGTAAAACAAAATAATCAAACACCTTAAAGAATAAATGGGAAGAAAGAGATGAGAAGAAAAAGAATCGGTTTTGATTTATGCAACGCATCAATTAACTCAAATATACCAAATTAGATAACCCAACATTTCTATCATTTTTAGAAAATATACAAAAATAGAAATTCCCAACAGAGCCACCTTAATTAAAAGATACGTTGAAAAAGTATTTAAAAAGATCATGAGCAAAACTAAGAAAATAATAAGCAACAATCACATATAGGGTCCCCAAACTTGTGGGGGTCATTATTTAGTTCACTTGAAAGGTACCATTTCATATAAACCATGAAGGACTTCGGATTCTCTGGGGAGCTACGCCCTTCAACTAATTTTTCCCTTCGAAGAAAGTCGAAGAGACAAAAATGTTTTAGAATACTTTGGTCTACCTAACTGATTTTTTCAATCTGCATATTGGAATCTAGGTAAAAATTAAAAGCGGGTGGTTATGTTTAGTAATTTAAAAGATAATATTGAAAGTACAAACTATCATCAAAAGATTTTACCTCTCACTTTGAACGCGAATAACAGAAAAACTACTCCATAGAAAAAAAATCAAGGCCGGTTTTGTTGGACGCAAAATTTAATTCTTTATTATGTGGAGAAATTTCAAATTTTTACTGGTTCGAAGTGACTTCGAATTACCTATATCCGTTACTTTTACGGACACACTGTATGCAGTATAAAGTTGATAATTGGAACATTAAATGAACACTTTTTTAAAACATCATATTTAATTATACAAGAATTAGGTAGCGTGAACAATACATGTGTTTCAAAGTTTATAAATGACTAAGTTTTATCTACCAGAAGCTGTTCCAAGTGAAAAAATATTGTTAATGAAGAATCAGTGGGAAAATTTAAGTGTTACCGATATAACACAAAAGTTTTATGGAAATAACATTTGTGAATATTTTGTATACCATTGATCTTGAGATCAACTATTTAACAATTTTGTATAATTTCTCTGATAACTCTGTTTACCAAATATTATCTTTCAAGCAAAAACCATATTGTAAATCAAATTGTAAATATTTGAGAAAATGTTTAAATGTTTCTTCAGTTGGAAGACCCATATCTTAGCTGTTCATGGGTTTAAATTAAAAATGTTTTTAGGAATATTTGTGCCACAAGAACATTTTGTATATGTATGTACCTTGAACACTAAATTATAAACATTAATAAAGGGAGCTTATAATTTCTTGATACTTTTTTGCATATGTGTGCATATTTTATAATAAGCAATGCATACAATACAGGGTGATTTACAGCATATGAATTAGAATAAAAGGATGGGTATTAAGAGTCAGTCTGAAAAGATTTTCTTAATAATGTTAAGATAATGATTCCTTTCCAAAATCAGGATATTGTAAAATAGAGTCATTCGTCAACAAGTGTTTCCATTTCTCAAACGCTTCTTTATAGTCAGATGTTATTTCAATGTTTGCATTCTTTTTTAAACATTTGGTAAAAGGTGTGATTACTTGGGCAATTTTTTTATAAACGCCTATAGTATCCTAATAATCCTAAGAAAGATTATATTACCTTGCATGTTCTAGGAATTGGATACCTCTATATTGCTTCTATTTTTCTTTTTTAATTTAAGCATTTAATTTTGATTAGGGAATAACTTAATTTCATCCAATTTGGTATAATAGGGTATTTTGGTTTTTTGTCTTATCAAAGTTACATTTTCTGTATCAACCTTTCCTTTGATTGCCTTTAAGATATCTCTTCTTGATAACTGATTATGAGCTCATGAGGCGTTTGAATTTTAAAATTTTCTTCAAAACCATAATCTTCTTTCATTTCATTGCAAATTTTTGTGTTTACTAAGTTTTAAGGCAATCTGGAGTTATCTGCTACGTTGTAACTTATAATTCCTGTTATGTGACGTGGTTGTCTAGTCGAACTATGAGAAAATTTAGAGCACTTGTTTCCTGTTGGCTTTTTTTATAAAATTCTTCGGAACATTGTTCGACATTTACTTCGCTGAATTCTGTGTTATCAAAGTTTTCACACTCAGCTTTCTCGTACATTTGTGGTAGAGAAAATTCCTGGGTGTTTACGTTCTCTGTTTTCATATCTTCACGTTGACATTCTTTGAATGTCTGCTGGATTGAATTGCTAGATTGAATAGACGCTGGATGTTGATATGTATCTTTGTTGAAATTGAGTTGGTGTTAAGGCATACCTTGGCATGTAATTTCTTTATTGTACCTGTGCTGAGATGGTATGTATCATTGCGATTGGAAATGTTGTCGAAATTGGAACTGTCCTTGCGATCAAAGTAATGGCAATCTCGCAATTGGTTGTTATTGCGCACGAATCATTTTGATATGATTCAAATTTTGAGGTATTGATTTGAATACTGGAGTAAATGGTCGTTTAGACGCTTACAAATACCTTTTCTTCTGCACATTGTAATTTTCTATTTCAATTGCGTATCCTTCCGCTGTTTCAATGTCACCTAGCTGTCTTAGCTTAACCTCCATGCCCAATTTCTTGTTGATCATGTCAATGATATCAAGCAGCATCGAACAGCAACGTTTGTAATGCCAATTAATTGTATTATTATCTTCATGTGACGAATATCTAAATTATCTTCTGTTAGATTTATCTTTGATAATAGGATATATAAGGTTCCTCTAGTTCTAGCGGAGTAATCTTGCGCGTTTTCGTTTGTATTTGGGGTCACATTATTTAAATCGTGCACCAACACATCTTCTGAACTTTTGTCTCTAAAATTATGTAACAAAATTTCTTTCAGCTCTGGCCACAAAGTTGGAATTTTCTTCACATCAACTGCTTCTCTAGCTTTTCCTTCTAATTTTCTCATCAAAATCATAAGGAGTCTTCTCGCCATTCTAGCATTGTTCGGGTTCAGATTTCAAAATTTTTCAATCAGGTATTCGCATGCTGTTACATAGCTATGGAGAGTGGTTTTATCTCCATTAAAAACATTTATTATACCACTATTACTAAGAACTTTTTTCTTTCAATTTAATTGAAGCATTAAAAGCTAAAATGCACTAAAATATTTAAAAAATATGATTTTATCTAAAAATTCAAAATACTATCAAAACAAGGTTAAGAACAAAGTGTAACAAACTTAACAAACAAAAAATTTCCCACATGAACCAATAACTTTCCACTAACTCAATCTAATTAAATCTTTTCGTATGTCGTCTAAATCAAAAACTTGTGCATTAAATAACCAAAAAAGCACACAAATCCTCTTTAAATAATAATTCGCATTAAACACATTCCCAATCGTTTAATTACTTTTCAATTTTCTTAAAGTCAAATGAAGTTAGTTACAGTAGCCATATTTCGTATCGGTGATAAATCGTTAAAATTACCCGTAAAACCTAACCGATTCCCAAAAATTTCCCACCCAATCCCTTTTTCATCGTTCCCAATTCACCCTACGCGCGAATTTATCCCCTTTTGAACCCTTAAACTTACCTATTCGGTCACGTTTTTATTATGTCCGCGGCAAAGTTCACGTCGGTTGAGTGTCCCCGAGAATGGTGGTCGTCCGTATTTTGGATGAACCCTTCCGAAATACTATTAAAACGGACGTTCTGCGAGGTAAAAATCGGTTTGTACGCGAAATATCGGTTTAAAAGCGAACACCCCGCCGTGTTTTTAACGCGGAAGCTACACTTGAGTACTAGGATAAATCAAAACGGTCAGAAACGGTATGTGACATAACCTATAAATGACAAAATTCGCGACGGGTGCTGCTGTGTACATGTTGTGCGAGCCCCCAAACCTTACTTAAATGGCTGATAATGGTCTTGGCGGGTCAAATCAACAGACCGGCACGTTATTATTACAATCAACGAATTTGGAATGTAAAAATTTATATGATTATTTAAAAACTAGACCTTCTAATTTACTGGATAGACTGTACAATCATCCTGCTATATGTTTAGCCGTTTATAGGTAAGTAAATTTGGCAATTATTTTTAGAGAAAAATTTTTAATTTTGCGAATGAAGTTGTAATATTGGGATTTAGGCAACCAAAATGACATAACATGACAATGTTGATAAAGTAGGGATAATTTTTGTCAAAAAATGATATTTAGATCATTTTTTTTGTTAATTTATAGGGAATTGCCAGAAATAGCAAGACAATATGTTGTAAGAATCCTATTTGTAGAACAACCTGTTCCTCAAGCTGTTATTGCTTCTTGGTGTCATCAAGCGTTTTCGAAGTAAGACTATTTTTTCAACTTTATCTCAATTTTATTCAACATTTAATTTATTTATAGAGAACATGCTAATGTTTGCAAGATATTAAGTGATTTATCTGTATGGAACGAAGCGCCAATACCCGGCGGATTAAGCGGTTGGATATTAAACACAACTTTTAAGCGGAACTTAAAAATTGCATTACTTGGAGGGTAAATTTCATTTAATTTTTTATTGGATTATTTAAAAAAATACTTCTTTAGTGGTAAACCATGGAGTATGTCGTCGGCTTTAGAGGCAGACAGCAAAGCTCGCGATGTGGCGTTTTTAGATACTTATTCGGCGGAACGTTGGGAATGCGTTTTGCATTACATGGTGGGTTCACAACAACAAGAAGGGATATCGGCGGATACGGTGCGGATTTTAATACACGCTGGATTGATGAAACGTGACGAGGACGATGGGAGCCCTGTGATAACTCGGCAGGGCTTCCAGTTTTTACTTCTCGATCGTCAGGCGCAAGTTTGGCATTTTCTTTTACAATATTTAGACACTGTAGAACAGCGAGGGCTCGATCTTGCAGAGTGTCTTACGTTCCTCTTTCAACTCAGTTTCAGTACTTTAGGAAAAGTATGTTAAACAAAAAAAAATGAGAATTTTTTATAATTTCTTTTTAATTTTAGGATTATAGTACGGAAGGAATGAGTCAAGGATTATTAATATTTTTGCAGCATTTAAGAGAATTTGGATTAGTATACCAAAGAAAAGTAAATTTATTAATTATTTTTATTTTATTAATTTTTTTCCTGAATCTGTCATGGTATGCTATAATCATACTGCTTATTAGTTGTTTGATTAGCGCTATTATCACTGCTGCTTTTCCGCAAAAATTACAAATAAGTGTGCAATGTACTATGTCGTAGAAACTTGCGGTAGATAATTTTATAACTGAATTGGCTAAGAGAAAATCATGGAAATTATTTTCAAGTTTCTAAGATGACCCATAGAGGGCGTAAGCATAATCTTGAATTTAAAAAAGGGGATTCTCTTGGAATTCCGCTGTATTAACATAACATAAAAGTATACGCTTTTTAAAGTTAGATAAATTATAATTTTTTTTGTAAACATTTTTTCCTCTATCTCTAAAAATAAAGTGGCGAGGGATGTTTGAAAATGTTTGTAAACAAATGGCGATAATTTCGAAATGGTTGAACGGAGTTTAATAAAGATGGTATCAATGAAAAGAGGTTTTCTTCGATTACATATCTTGCCTTATTTGTGGTGAATGTAATTTGATATGAAGTAGTTGGACAACGTTTCCGGTATTACAACAGAAATTGGGAATTCTCTTAGAAAAGTTAAATATGGTTTTTTTTTTTTTCAATAAAAATCTAGCAATGTGAATCCCAAACAGTCTGCGGAAAATCGGGCCATGAATCTTGTTGCTAACCTAAAATGAATGTCAAGACAAGTTTCTATTTGAAAAATCGATGGATTCCGCTCAGTTTTGTACTTCTTACAAAAATAGAATAACTCATGTTTATATTATCTATAATATATACCATAACTTTCACATAACTCGCAATATTCATACTTGCACTATTCCACATAAAATGCAACATAGTTACAGGAGTCTTGGAGTTACAGGCCTATACAACTCCACATACCAAATTTATATTAAGATACTGCTTGGAAGATTGAAGGAAGAGATTGAGATAAGAAGGACGTTTCCTTTTGGACAGACAGGCTTTAAGAAGGGCAGAGGGGCTATCCATAACGTTTATATCTTGAAACATCTGATGGATAGAGACTTGGAAGAAGGGAGGGAAGTTATATACCCTATTCATAGTTTGAAGGTATTCAATAGGGTGGGTAGGAGGAAGTTGTGGAAGAAGATGGAGAGGAGGGGATCATGGAGGAATTGAGAGGAGGGTGAAAGGCATATAAAGGTAAACGATGGCTTGTGTTAAAGTAGGAAACATGATAAGTGGAACAGTTTAGAGGTAAATGTTTCAATGACAAAAGTAATGAAGTTCTGCAGAGGAAAGAGAAGATTGAGGAATGAATGTGGGAAGGAAGGGAAATTAAGGTCAGAGGATTCACATATCTGGGATACAGGTTCAGGGAGGATGGCAAGGACGTGGCGTATGCGAGGAAAATAGCTACAAGGGCGAATAGGGTGATGGGATAGGTCTGGGGATGGGGTGAGAGAGTGTTTGGAAGGGACATAAGAACGAGAAATATCATGTTTGATGGGCTGCTGAGTAGTACAATGATGTACAGGGTCGATATTTGGGGGTGGAAGGAGGATGAATTTTCTGGAGGACGTACTGCATCGTTAGTGGAGGTGGGTTCTGAGACTGGCGAGGGAAACACAAGGATATATTGTGAGGGCGGAAGTGAAGGTAGATGAAATGAGGGTGGAGTCGGGCACAAGAGCAGCTAAATATGAAGAGAGGATAGATAGAAGACCATATCACAAGGTCCTGACGGAGTGTTGTAAAGAAGTTAGGCCGGTGAGAATTAGATATGGTAAGGAAGAGAGGAGGGAATATTACAAAAGGACGGGTTATTCGGAGCTAGCGATAAACAATAGAAAAAGGAATGAGATGGAGATGTGGGGTGGTAAGTGCCAGCGATAAGGATATACAAACACAGGGAGAACGACAGCGTTAGGGGAAAGTAGGTACAACCCAAAATATAGAGAAATTTTAATGGAGGAGATACCAAAGTACCTGATGTGGGAGGGAAAGAGGATAGTTACCAGGGTTAGGTGTGGCAATGAAGAAGTAGATAATAGATATTGGATTGAGGATAAGGAAAGGGAATGTAGATTATGTGAGAAGAGCAGGAAGTCTTTACGCCATCTGCTGGTATTAACTCCTCCCCACAAATGTTCAATAAAATTCATACTCGAATACTGAGGCGGTCTTTTCGGTTGTCCTGTAGTATTGTGCAATAACCATTCCTTCATAAGGTATAATGTATCTTTGAGATCAGCGTCTTGTTGAAGCCAGACTCCAATCGAAAGTACTTATTTTTAAGAAGTTTAACGTAAATACTGATTTAAAGCATCTAAATAATTACAAAATTTAGTCATATTTCCTTCAATAGAGTGGAAATGGCCCTCCAGTTCCAAGGCCATTGGCTGCCACGGTCCCCCATAGCAGATCCCCACAGGAAAAGTTATAATAATAAGTTATTGTTAGTGTATATCCATTCCGCGGCACAAACAGTCGTAAATAACTGGAGGTATGAAGGAGCGTTATAAAATTCCACTGGCAGAGACAGAGAAAATGTGAAAAAAATTAGATGAAAATGGGATGAATGTAATATTGCGCGCAAACTTAATACGTTGGTAGAAATAATTTACGAACACATCCCATTTGATTTGATCGTGTGTGTCTAGGGCATTGAAATTTAGTATGAAAGTAGTATATCTTACCCTCACATGGAGAGAGGGCGGCCAAACTATGCTGAAAGGAGAACTATTAGAGGCAAAGATTTTGCTTGTAATTGTGTGTACCATCGCTACATGATGTGACATGAACTTGATACATGGCTATATCATAGAGGGAGGGATAGCTAACCATATTGCCTCAACTCGTCTCTATAGCTCTTCAGGTTCTACTAATTGTAGTAAATACATCGATATTTCCCGGAAGTTATTATCGATAGTTTGTTTTGTGGAAAGTCGAAGTTTTTACTATGAAGGGAAGTACATGCTACAAAGTAGTAACTCTATTTTAACGACTAGAAAAGACGAAGCTTACGAAGCACAAGCTTCGTTAATCTTGCTACGATGCTACAGTATTGAGGATGTTTCAATTTTATTTGACACATATTGCTTTACTTACCATTTTATACATATTTAAGGACACTCGGGATTTCAAATAAGTGTTGGCATGGATTTATGGATGCACCTTTCAACAGTACCTAGAGTGATCAAAAAGGTTTCCAGTCACAATTGTAATAAAAAAAAATGTTGGTGTAAGATATCCTACTACTCACGAGGAATGAAACAGCTGCTGAAGAACGATCTACTAACACTCATATAATCTTATTGGTGTAATAGACTGCACCCATATAAAGATTATAAAACCAATAACTCAAGTAACATGTAATGTGAAAGAGATGTTTACAAGTGGTGGTGCTTCATGGCCTGGGTCCATCCATGATAGCCGTCTATGGCACAATTCATCTATATATCCAATCATACTTAATAACGACTAAGATTTATGTTTACTGGGCGACAATGTCTTTGACATATTGGATGTTAATTCCGTATATTAATTCGATGACAAACATTCATTAAAAAGGACGGTCCAGTGCTGAACGTTGTTTTGGATTATTAAAGAAAAAGGATTAAAGACAAGAAGATTCCCTATGGTGCATTATACAATAAGATTGAAAACTTTTCGAGTTTCTCGATACACAGAATGAGTCAATACCGCGGGGACGGAAGATTGTGGCTCTACCGTTGAAAATAAAAATAATGTTTTTATGTCATCATTCATTACTGTAAAAGCTGTATCGATTAAAATTATTTTCAGCTATACAGGGTGTTTCACTATTCTACGACCCTACTCAACTATTGAAGATTGTAATTTGACATATCGATAAACAAAACTTTGGTCTTTCAATCCCTATTAGTGGGGGTGGAATAATATTATACAAGGTGGTTACCAGAACCGGGGACCATAACTTTGTTATTTTAAATGGAACACCCTATATTATATATAGGGTTATAGACACCTATACAGGTGTCCGGTATTTTCCGGATCAAAGGTATGAGCAATGAAGACCAGAACACATCATTTTTAGACGATTTTTCTAGCGTCTTTCTTCAGATTATTTATAATTATCGCAGGGAAACTGTTTAAAGTTGTCTAATACCGATTCTGGAAAACGACTGCAGTGGTTGTAAAAGTAATCACTTAATATCTTATTGAAATATTGTAAATAAAAAATTGAAACATGTTCATTTTTATTCCCTTAATCTTTAATAATATTTTTCTTATCACAACAATTGAATTCTGAATGTTACAAAGAGAAAAATGAATAAACAAAATTCTTATGAGAAATAAACTTATGTTCGCAGTCGTTTCCCGGTTCTCATGCGGTTATTATCAATGGTGTAAAAAGGAAATATTAGAAAAAAAAATAATGCTTTAAAATATTGCGTTGTACATCGTTATATACCCCTGATCCAGAAGATGCCGGTTACTCCCCTGTATATCACAAACCTTAAATTAATAATTATTTAAAATATTCACACTTATTTATCTTCGATTCCCCCGTATATAAAATTCTGTGAGCAACTGTAATAGGGTATTTATAGCGATAAAAATGTAGTTTTCTTTTGTATCATAATTAAAACGTAAAGAAATTTACATTGTAGTACGTTGGAATGTTAACACAGGTAGCTTGCTTTTCTTGTGCGATTATACCGTGAAGGATGGCCACCTTCTTTTGTACCTCAATTAAGCGCTTTTTGTTTACACATGACAATCATCATATAATAGGGTATCATAGTGTAAAAGAATGCGGTTTTCATTTGTAATATTTTTCTTTTATTGCAAATTTTTAACTTATACTTAGTTAGGATAAAAAGAAAAGGTTTCTGAAAAAAGGTCTTGATATGTACAGCTTCCTTATTTCTCTGTGTGCTAACTAGGGTTGTACCGATTAATCGGAAGAGCCGTCTATTCGGTCACTTTTTAGTCTACGATTAGTCGGCGATGAAACAATAAAAGCACCGATTAGTCGGCATTTATTATAATGCTGCAAACAATATAATATACCAACGAAAAATAAAATAAAAATAATTTTATTTATTTATTAAGTTAATACAATTCAAAGTGAAAAATGATTAATTTTTGAATGTGGGAGTACTTTCAAAGTACGAATACACGTAATTTCTTCCTCAGCTTTGCTTAGAAGCTTAAAATTCTCTGGATAAAAATAACACTTTATTACAAATTATCTGTATTACGAAAGAAAACCGAATACACTGTGTTAAATAATGTTTAGTGGTAGAACAGATATTTTTACATTAGTAACTAGATTGTAACTAGATATTGATAGGTAATCGATCGAATATTATTGTTATGATTTTGTAGTGGTTTTATGATGGTTTTTTTAATACCAGTCATGTGATTTTTGGGTACATAATTATTTAACAGTCTATAGATCTCGACATCGTAGTGGTTACAACAAGATTATGGATCATATAAGCGCTTTCAAAAGTACCCAAAGGAAAGTTTCCAAACTTCAGTTGGAATGATCGGCAATGGCCGATTAATCGGCCGACTAATCGTGCTTTTTAGGGCCGATGGATGGTCGTTTGTCGGCCAGAATCATAGTCGGCCCATTCATATAGCGAAAATCAAATTTGGGATACCTGTTCACAATAAAACTCTGGATAAAAATAACACTTTACTACAAATTACCTATATTACGAAAGAAAACCGAATACACTGTGTTAAATAATTATCATGATCCACGTGAGCACTGTAATTTTGGTTGATTATCTCAGTGTTTAGTGGCAGAACAGATATTTTTACATTAGTAACTAGATTGTAACCAGATATTGATAGCTGATCGATCGAATATTATTGTTATGATTTTGTAGTGGTTTTATGTTTAGAAACAGTTCTACGAAACAGAATTATCGTTCTCATATGATAATATAACTACTATTAAGTAACAGGAATTTTTGTCGCGTGCAATACCATTCATGTGATTTTTAGGTACATAATTATTTAACAGTCTATAGATCTCGACATCGTAGTTGTTACAACAAGATTATGGACCAAGATATAAGCGCTTTCAAAAGTACCCAAAGGAAAGTTTCCAAACATGTCCAAACTTCAGTTAGAATGATCGGCAATGGCCGATTAATCGGCCGACTAATCGTCCTTTTTAGGGCTGATTAGTCATCCCTATTGCGAACATCGAATTTGGGATACCTGTTCACAATAAAACTCTGGATAAAAATAACACTTTACTACAAATTACCTATATTACGAAAGAAAACCGAATACACTGTGTTAAATAATTATCATGATCCACGTGAGCACTGTAATTTTGGTTGATTATCTCAATGTTTAGTGGTAGAACAGATATTTTTACATTAGTAACTAGATTGTAACCAGATATTGATAGCTGATCGATCGAATATTATTGTTATGATTTTGTAGTGGTTTTATGTTTAGAAATAGTTCTACGAAACAGAATTATCGTTCTCATATGATAATATAACTACTATTAAGTAACAGGAATTTTTGCCGCGTGCAATACAATTCATGTGATTTTTAGGTACATAATTATTTAACAGTCTATAGATCTCGACATCGTAGTTGTTACAACAAGATTATGGACCAAGATATAAGCGCTTTCAAAAGTACCCAAAGAAAAGTTTCCAAACATGTCCAAACTTCAGTTAGAATGATCGGCAATGGCCGATTAATCGTCCGTTTTAGGGCTGATTAGTCATCCTTATTGCGAACATCGAATTTGGGATACCTGTTCATAATAAAACTGCCTTTTATGCAAGGTTCGTTCGGATAGGCTGATAGCGAACGTTCTGGCGTCACGTGATAATCAGCCTGAAGGAATGTTCCTGAATATACTCAAATCGCTCTCACACAAAAGGTAGCTTAAGCTATGTGGGGCATTACAAGCGCATGATGCTACCGTAACTATGGTTACTGATTCATAAATGCATTTTTATAAATTATATCTGACTTTACTTTCTACGTAAAAAATTGATATTGTCCTGAAATATTGTTCTTCTTAAGTTATAAAAATAAATTAAATGACTATAACTTATTTGTCAAGTTTTACGATTTCTTACTAGCTCCGCTTTTATAGATTCAGGAAAGATTTAATACTTGTAAAGCTCAAAACTTAACATTCTTTGCTTGCAACATCCAACTTTTCTGTAAACTAATTATTTTTTTAATTTGTTAGAGAAAAGCTGGACGTTTTTATCCAACAAGACTGGCACTGAACATAACCTGTTCTCAAACGAAAGCCCCAATGGCGATTGAAGAAGACGCCCCAAAGGGGTACATCATCGTAGAAACAAACTACAGGGTGTATGCATATACAGATTCTAATTTACAGGTGGCCCTTTTGGGTTTGTTCACCGAACTATTGTACAGGTAAAAAATGGTGCTTAATCAACGTTCATTATTAAACATTTCAATTACATTTTTAATAATAATAATTAATTAAAGATTTCCTAATGTTGTGGTTGGTGTGATTACTCGCGAATCGGTAAGACAAGCGTTAAGGGGCGGAATAACGGCCGACCAAATAACTGGCTACCTCAGACAACACGTTCACTCGCAAATGTTGGCCGGAGATACAAGAAATGCTTTACCCCCAACCGTTGTGGACCAAATTAAATTATGGGAATTGGAACGAAATAGATTGGATTATTCGGAAGGTGTTTTATATAGTCAATTCTTATCACAGGTATAATTCAAAATATCCGTTAGTAAAACGAATTTTTTTCTAAATTTTATTTTTTTAGGCGGATTTTAATGTTTTAAAAGAATACGCCAATTCGAATGGTTACCTGATTTGGAGCAATAAAGAGAAACGAACGATGGTCGTTAATAAGCAAGGCCACGACGATGTTAAAAAGTTTTGGAAGCGTTACTCCAAAGGGAATTAAGGAATTAACAAAACAAATTAATAAAAAATAAAAAAATTAAGTGTTTTTGTTGAAGTTGTTGTGAGGAGATAGGAAAGAATGGAAAGTTTGTGAGCCGAATGAATTCTTAAAGTGAGAGGGGCCGTTTCGAACGCGATAATCTCTTTGTTAGTATTAGTAATTAGTTAGATTTAATAAATTTTTATTATATACTTGTCATAAGAAATAAAATTGATATTTTTTTCTTTATTTGAAATTTTATTTCTAATATAATTTGATTTATAATAAAAATATGAAGAATGAAGATATAGAATTCAACAAATCGGAGGAAAATAAAAACAAAAAACATTATTGAACGTCTCTGCTTACAAATAATAATAAAAAAGTAAACAATTTAAAACGTAACTAAAAGCATAACGAATGTATAATAAATCAACAACATCCCAATTGTAATCAATGTAGAGAGCAAATTAGGTTAACCTTCAATGATAATTAAATAAAACTCCATACGAAAAAAATAATAAACAATGTCGTGCCATTAATTTTTCGTAATTAGCAACACATAAAACGAACATCTCTCAATTTACTTCCTTATTAACGAATAATACGTACTCAAATCAAAATCGTTTTATAACATGAATAATAATAATTGTGAAAAGGAAGATGAAGAAAAGTGTGGATTTATTCCAGCTTTTAATTGGAAGCGATTACCACAAAAACAATATTTAATTAATAAAAATCAAGTGAGTTCAAATTTTTTTTAAATTAATCTTGTTTAAATTATAATTTTTAAGAAATTTGAAAATTTGGACAATAACGATGTCCTTTTTCCGAATTGCAATCCGGAAATATGGCTAAGATCGTGCGAAAAAGAAATCTTAACGCCGTTATCATCAAAATTATCTTCTGGAATAATACCGAAGTGGCTAGAAGGTACTCTAATAAGGAATGGCCCCGGATGTCTTAAAGTTGGAGAGTACAGATATGATCATCTTTTCGATAGTTTCGCTTTGTTGCATAGATTCCATATTAAATCCGGAAATATCACCTACCAATGTCGATTTGTACAATCGGATGTTTATAAAAGAAATATTGCAGCTCAAAGAATTGTTTTTACCGAATTTGGAACTAAAGCTGTTCCAGATCCATGTCAAACCATTTTTAATAGGTATATGTAAAAATAATCAAAGAAATTGTTTTAATTAATACATTTTTAGGGTATCTTCTGTATTTAGTATTAAAAATCAAAGCGATAACGCAATGATTTCTGTTTATCCATTCGGTGACGAATTATACGCATTCGCTGAAACGGGAGTTATGTTTAAAATAAATCCGGACGATTTATCGACAGAAAGAAAAGTTGATTTAAACGAGTTATTAATGGTGGTTAATCACACTTCACATCCTATAATTAATCAAGATGGTAAAATTTTAAACATGAAAAGAATTTAGAAATTAAATTATTTCATTTTTAGGAAGTGCATTTAATCTCGGTTTGCAAATAACACCAAAAGGACCGGTTCATTGCATCATTAATTTCCCTAAAAATTATGAAAATAATAATAATAATGAGCCTGATATAAAAATTATCGCTTCTGTACCAGCAAAATGGGCTTTAAATCCATCTTATATGCATTCATTTGGTTAATATAAATTTTATTTGATTAAAAGGATAAATGAGTTAAAAAGAGTTGAAAATTAAGATTTTTTTTGCTTTACTGATATGTATATTCTAGAAATGTTGCCCCAAACTGTCCTAACGGCGCTGCGAAATTTTTCAAAAAAGTATAACTAATACTTTTAGTTTCAGAAGAATTTACAACAATCAAAAGCTAAATAAGAATTAAAACTAGAACTAACACTAGTCCTAGAATTAGTAAGTTTGGTCTCTCAAATCTAGTTTTAGTTCAATACAAATATACAACAATTTAAGATTGAATAATAACGAGAAGTAGAGCTAATTCTAAAACTAGAACTGATAGTAGATCTAAAACTAGAATCATTTGGGTTCAGCTGTACGTCTCTTAAGATGGAACCCAACCCAACTTCCCAAGCAGCAAACTCTCGTTAACATCGTTAATATCACGTCAGTTTGTCGTGATTTAAAGTCACATTTACGTCATATAGAACGTAAATAATGACGAAAAATTGACAGCCTATTGTTACAGTTCATTAATATCATATTTTGACGATAGCACGTCATATTTTGACGTTGTTGAAACGTGATTTGTGACGTATTAATGCCGTTTAATTCAATAATTTACACAGCACACCCAAGTAACCGTTATCCGTAAAATTGGAAATGTTGATATTAAATCGACTTTCCAACATAATGCACCTCATTACTTTGCAAACGGAATGAATTTTCCGTTCGTTTAGAAGACAAAGTTCTTTCTAAAACCATTCTATTACTAATGTATTTGCCAGGTTCATGACATATCTCACAACAAGGGTATCCAGTAGAAGTTTTTATAAGTTTGGTGTAAACCCTGGCAGGTGCATCACACGCAATACAAAATATTTTCACTTTATAGAATCTATCAAACAAATTTAAACCATTACGGACGGGTTGGCTTGGGTTGGGGTAGGTCACAGTTGAACAAGGAACAAGTACAGAAAGTCATAAAGAAACTGTTTCCAGAAGGAAGTGGGGTGTGTTTTCAGAAGGAAAACTATAACAGAGAAACGGAATACATACAAGAGGCCACAGAAGAAGAAGTGTTAGCACTCACAAAAAGATCAAAAAACGGGAAGGCCCCTGGTTTGGATGGGATCACACCTGAGATAATGAAAGATTCAATAAATGTAGTCAAGCATAAATTGACGGAATTATACAATAATCTTATCAGAGAAAACATCTTTCCGAATATCTGGAAAACTGGTAAACTAGTACTAGTAGAGAAGCCGGGGGATGCCAAAAGTTACAGACCTCTGTATCTCCTAAGTAGTTATGGTAAGCTGTATGAAACCCTTATCAAAAACAGATTGGAAGAGGAAATAGCAGTAGGGGGTGGGCTGTCGAAGAATCAGTATGGTTTCACGAAAGGGAAGTCGACCGTGAATGCCATAGAGGCAGTAATTGAAGAGGCCAAGAAAACGGATCGGTTTAATAGAGGCAAGAGAAGGAAATGCATACTAATTACGCTTGATGTTAGAAATGCTTTCGGCTCGGCCCCATGGGAGCATATAATTGAAGCGTTACGTAGAAAGAAAATTTCCAAATACCTGCAGAACATCATAAAATCATATCTAAGCAGAAGAACGATCGAATATGATGGTGATACAACATGATAAATAGAGGAGTCCCACAAGGTTCTGTACTGGGCCCTATATTGTGGAATATTTTCTTTGACCAGATCCTGGAATTGGAGGCAGATAACAGGAGAGTAAAATTCATCGCGTATGCCGACGACCTGGCAGTTGTAGTAAGCGGATGGGAGATTGAGGATATTGAACGAACTGCTCAATTAATACTTGACAAAATTGTGGAGAGGATGAAAGAACTAGATTTAGAGGTGCCTCCGGAGAAAACAGAAGCCGTACTGATAAGGAGCAGGAAATGCGACAGAGAGGCTCTAGTCAGAGTTAAAGATCAAGTTGTGCAATCCAAAGATTCCCTTAAATACCTTGGCGTGATAATTGGAAGAGACTTAAAGTGGAGAGCGCATATAGAATATATTGAAGGGAAAACGAATAGAACGGTGAATGCTCTGAATCGAATCATGGGAGCGACATATGGACCGAGGGCACAGAAGAGGATGATGATAGCCACAGTAATATATTCACAGATCTTTTATGCATCGAAGGCATGGAACGAAGCTTTTAAAAGTAAAAAATATGTAGAGAGAATCACAAGAATCCAAAGAAGAATACTTATTAGAATCACTAGTGCGTACAGAACCACATCGACAGAAGCACTACAGGTGATGGGTGGTACATATCCAGTAGACTTGATGTACCAAAGGAGAAAGGCGGCAACGGAAAATAACATTAAGAAGAGCGAGATATCACAGCAACTTAATCGTGAATGGGAATGTAGATGGTCTGTAGACACCGGAAAAGCCCGATGGACAAAAAGATTATTGCCACAGATCACACTATGGGTTACAAGACGCTGGGGAGAGATGAATTATAGTTTGAGCCAGTTTTTCAGTGGTCACGGGTGCTTCAAAGCATATCTATATCTACATAAAAGAAAGGATGACGAAAAATGCGTTTATTGTGAAAGGAGGGATGATGTTGAACACACATTCTTTGAGTGCGAAAGGTGGAGAGACATAAGAAGCACAACAAATGAGAAACTGGGAAAGACCATGACACCAGATAATTGCATATCAATTATGCTACAGAGTGAGAGCGAATGGAAACTGGTGGAGGAGATGATTAACGAAATTGTGAGGACCAAGGAAAAGGAAGAGAGAGAGTGTGAGGAAGGGACTTGGGAGGGGAGAGGAGGGGTATCTAGGCGTCCCTCCACTGATCGGTGACTGAGCCAGGGAAAACCGACGATGACCCGAGAGGGTGATTCCGGTGAAGACGAGGAAAGGGGTTTTTAGTGGGGCGGAGATACAAAGATGGACTCCAACCCCACACTATCCGTTCATATATGAAGACAACACTTAAGAAGTTACTTCATACTTTATTGCTTTGGAGTTGATTTTTTGTTATATGAAGGATGTGTGAAGTTAAAGCTTAATTTCATACAATCCTTCATACTTAATAACTTAAGTTTAAGTTGGAACTTATCCCAATCCAACTGTAAAAGAAAACCTTCATACCATCCCTCATATTGAATTTTATGAAGTTGGAGATCAACCTAATCGAAGTATAGAAGAAATAATCATGGTATATTTAAAAAAAACTTAGAATATTCGTTAGATTGGGTTAGGTTTAGTTGGGTTAAGTTCCAACTTCATATCACTCAATATGAGGAATGTTATGCGTTGGGTTAGATTGATTGCGTTCAGTTTGGTTAAGTTGGGTTGGGTTTGGTTAGGTTCAACAGTTATTGGAAGAGTTCTCAGTAATATGGAAAAGAACGATAGTAATACTAATCGAAAAGTCAAGAACACAGAGTGTCCTGGAAAAACTATTGGAGAGGTTAATAAACCAGAGAATGATAAGAGATAGAAGAGAAAAGAATATTGAGCCAGGAACAGTATGGATATAGGAAGGGAAGAGGAACTGTTGATGCTGTAATGACTGTCACACAGCAAAAGAAGGACCAAGACTAGATAATCTTAACACATTGTAGCCTAGCGATAACGGTAATGCTCGACATAAAAATACTTTCAACTTAGCGTCATGGGGAAAGATAATGGAACCTATAGAAAAAGTTGGATTCTCATCAGGAATAAGCAAAATAGTTAACTTCAGAGAGCAAAATATGACGTGTGGAGTACGCAAACCATATCTTATTAACGTTTTTTAAGCTTAAAAAAATCTAGTTCAACAAAAATATAAAATATAGGTAGTTCCATTAAAAAACCTAAGTTGTATTTATAACTCAAAAACCGTGATGACTACATAACTTCTACGCGCCATTGATTCTACAAATAAATAAATTCTACGTGAAAAAATCTATTAGAACCCGTCTTTACTTTTTTGTTAACTTTCCAGATAGCCGAGCTGTATCAGCACAAAAAAGTAGCTCTGGTTCGCGAAAACTGCAACTTTCTATCTTTCATAATTATTTGGACCCCTGTACAATTACTGCAGTATACGACTTAATACTGCTTCTAGAAGTCTTGATACTGCTTTTAGAAAAATTGAAATGTTTCCAGAAGACTTGTAATACTTCCAAAAGATTGGATACTGGTTATAGAAGACTTGAAATGCTTTCAGAAGGCTCGATACTGCCTTTGATAGATTTTAAACAGCTTCTAAAAGACTTTAAATGGTTCTAGTAAACTTGATACTACCCCTGGAAAACTTCATATTGGTTGTAGAAGACTTGAAATGCTTCCAGAAGACTTAACATTGCCTCTGGAAGACTTGAACTAGTCACCAGAAGACCTTCAATACATTCCTATCTTACCCAATATTGCCTCTGGAATTCATTCGGTATTGTCTCTGGAAACTTGAAATACTTCCAGTATTGGTTGTAGAAGACTTGAAATGCTTCCAGAAGACTTAACATTGTCTCTGGAAGACTTGAACTAGTC
The DNA here is from genome assembly GCA_036711965.1 of Onthophagus sagittarius. NCBI lineage: Eukaryota > Metazoa > Arthropoda > Insecta > Coleoptera > Scarabaeidae > Onthophagus > Onthophagus sagittarius. The sequence continues at coordinate 56,293,055 of JASERS010000002.1, read as the reverse complement.
ACCAGAAAGCTTTCAATACATTCCTAACATAGTCAATATTGCCTCTGGAATTCACTCGGTATTGTCTCTGGAAACTTGAAATGCTTCCAGAACACTCGATACTGCCTCTGGAAGACTTGATACTGCTTCTTGAAGACTTGGTATTGCTTCCAGAGGACTTGATATTGGACTTGATACTTCTAGAAGACTTAATAATTTGCTTGATACTGCTTATAGAACTGGTGGCAGAAAACATTTTCATCACAAAAAGCAAGATAAACCATTTAAGTTTGTTTTGAAAACATTAAATACTATGGACAAAATGTATAATCTTGACGTAAGTCCAAAAACTGTTAATTAAATAATAAATACTGCTGGAAGAAGACATTATTAGTGCAAAAGGCAAGAAGCTGTTTATAAAATTTGATTTTGCTTCCAAAATACCAGATACTGTTTACAAAATACAATATCTTCATTTTAGAAGTTCAAAAACGGTCAATTTAAGATGATGATAGAGATACTGCTTGTAAAGCTCTAAATACTGCTGGTAAAAGACGACGTCTTCAAAGTCGGCTAAGGTCATTTCTTCGTCAAAATAGTTAATGATATAGAAGCTATCTAGTATAAAATATTGTTATTATATATTGTTGGGTTGGGTAGAGCCATCAATCTTAACCCAGCTCTGGCAATCCAACCCAACTGTTAACACTAGTTATTGTTTGAAGAAAAAGTATCAAAGTACTGTTCATTTTACTGTGGTCTGAGGTTCGGACATTTTTTTGGAATACACTTTTTTCCATCCAGCACCAAGCACCCATACTTATTTTCAAAAACGTCGCCTATGATCTTAACCCATATGTTCTTGATAATTTTAGAGTTTTATCGTACTCGCGTAAAACCAAGTAAATACGTTTAATTTCATGTTGAATTGATGAGAATTGAATCTTATCTTCAAAGTATCTTGGCTTCCTTAAAGCATTTTAAGACACATCTCTATATAAAGTTTTCTTAATATTTTTATGTAGAATTACACTTTTAAGTAAACTAAACGCAATTTCATGTATATAAAAAACAATTTTCGAGTTTCGCTACTTCGATACTCCGATTCTTTCGATATTTTCGATTCCGATACTTTACGGGTATCGAGTGTCGATACCAAGGTAAGTATCGATACCATCGACAAGTATCCGTACTTGGCTCAGCACTATTTAGTGTTATTAAAGGCTACCTGGGAAACTATGACAGTTAGAATAAAATTAGCTGGTATGTCTCAATCTCTTTTTTTAAGTAAATTCCAATGATGGTCTCGACATTGGAATTTACAAAGCGCCATCGTCTTTTGTTTTCCTCCATGAGGCCGAAATTGAAAATATCTTAAAATCGGCAAGTACAATTATTTTGGTTACTATTATACATATAGGCAGTTATATTTATTAAACAAAGGCACTTATTACAAGATACTTTATTAAGACATAAGTAAGAATGTCTCTTGTCTGAAATCAGCGATTCTAGCTACGAGGAGGCTTATGTAAATAAATAGCAGGTACACACTTATCCTTTTTAGACATAAACAGGAAGAGCAAACGCATCATTTTTAAATGTTTTGGATTTTGAGATCTTGCAACCATTTCGTTATTTTAAATGGAAATAACCACAGATTGCAACAATATAAGGTTCAATTGGTCTATTTCTTGTTGTTTTAGAATGTTACAATATCGTACTTATAGTAGTCCCTCTATAATATTAACCAAGATAATTGATAATTACTGCTTTTACAATATTTTCAATTTTGGTCTCTAGAAGAAAAACTAAAAACAATAACGTTTTGAGGCTTTCGTCGTTAGGCCTTATTTAAAAAAAAGTTCACAACATACCAGCTACTTTTTTTCTAACTCATTGGTTTCAGCATTTCTAGAATATATGAGTGAATCAAAAAATCTTCATAATCTCTTTTTCTTACCGCATTCACCCTTGAATCAAAAATAAACTTTTTGTTATACATTTTCATTAACTAATTTTTTTTAGGAATGACCGAGAATTATTTTATAGTAGTAGAACAACCTCTATGCGTCTCAGTTATAGATTTAGTAAAATGCAAATTAAAAAATGAACCTTTTATTGGCGCTTTAAAGTGGTTGTACAATGAAAAAGTAAAATTTACAATTTTATCGAAAAAATCTGGAAAATTAGTTTACGAATTTTATGCGGAACCGTTTTTTTATCTTCACATAATAAACCAATACGAATCATCCGATCAAATAATAATCGATATTTGCGCTTACCAAGATCCGAAAATGTTGGAGTGTATGTACATCGATGCCATGAAGAATTTAAATAAAAACCCGGATTATGCTACGATGTTTCGAGGAAGACCGCTTCGTTTCGTTTTGCCATTAACAAACCCGGCGCATGTGAAAAATGATAATGAAAATTTGGTTACGATTCGTTGTTGTAATGCGACAGCTTTTAAACGAAAAGGAAAGATTTTTGTCGAACCCGAACGATTAGCTAATTTAGGATGCGAAACGCCCAGGATTAATTACGAGTATTATTTTGGAAAAGATTACAAGTATTTCTATGGCATTAGCTCAGATGTTGATGCATATAACCCTGGGACGGTAATTTAAAAATTGTTAATTTTTTATTTAGCTTAAACAATTTTTTTTAAGTTGATTAAAGTTAATGTAAAAAGAAAATCGACTACAACATGGGCCGAAAAAAATTGTTATCCAAGCGAACCAGTCTTTGTACCATCACCTAATTCTAAAGTAAAACATTTTCATTTGTAAACATTTAAAACATCATTTTAATTTTTAGAGCGAAGATGATGGGGTTCTTTTATCCTCGTTGTTATGGGGAGGAGAAAATGATTCCAATCGTGTTGGATTGCTTATTTTAGATGCCAAAACCATGCAGGAAATAGCTCGAGCTGAATTTCAAACGGAAACTCCTATTCCAAAGTGTTTACATGGATGGTTCATCTCTGAAAATTAAATAATTAAATTAAAAACTTTGAATAATTAAATAATAAAATGTATTATTTGTTTGATTCTGACACAATTTTAACCTTTATTAATTAAAATTGCCTAAACAGGACTCCTAAAGAGTGAATATTTTTAAGTAATAATGAATAGTGGTTAAGAACTAGGGGTTAATATTAAAATTGATGAAGTTGAACCGAATACAGTACTACGTCGATATACGTGATCCCGACTTACGTAAACTTGTAGTTAGCTACGTAGCTAAGCGGTTCTTCCCCTAATTCGCTCAGTAGAAGATTGCATCATAATATTTTTAGCTCGTTCACATCAGCTTCGTATGCAAATCCATCGAGTGTTGATTAATCGGTTTGTAAGAATATTTTTAATATTACTTTAGAACAACGAAAACATTTCATATTCTATATGTATATGTAAACATTAATTGAAAGCTTTATTTATTTCCTTACTAGCTACTATGTCAACAAAAAGAAAAACATTTAATTCTCCAAATTTTCAAAGAAAACGTAAAGCTTTAACACTTGAGTTAAAACGCAGTATTATAAAGGATTTTGAAGGAGGTATGAAAACATGTGAATTATCACACTAATTTGTCCCGACTTACGCTACTGTCCATACAATAATAAAAGATAAAACTAAAATTTTTGACGGTTAATAATTCTCAGCCATTAAATTCAAATTTAATTCGTAAACGTCATGGTATGATAGCTGAAATAGAAACCTTGCTTAAAGTATGGTGTGAAAACCAAGTGAAGGTCAAAAATTGTCCGGTAGACCAGAATACCATATGTAATCAAGCCAGGCAGATTTTTGAAAAGTTAAAAGAACAAGCTACAGATGATGCAAAAGATGAAACTTTTGTAGTCAGCAATGGTTGGTTTTGTCGTATTAAAATCGCATCTTGATTGGCACAATATTGCAGGATGTGAGGAAGTAAGTGCCGATAAAGTCGTTGTATCTGCTTGTTCTATCGGATTGAAGAAATTATAGAAGAAGGTGGTTATAGCAAACAGACCATTTTTAATATAGACGAGACAGGGCCTTTCAGAAAGAAAATGCCTCATAGAACGTTCATTGCACGTCAAGAAAAAATATTTCCAGGATTCAAAGTAACAAAAGATCGATTAACAGTTATGCTTGGTGAAAACGCTGCTGGCGATTGTAAACTAAACCCTTTGTGTATCGCAGTGAAAACCCTAGAGCCCTAAAGAATAAAACAAATTCAGAATTGCCGGTAATTTGGAAGTAGAGATGTGCAAATCACGAGAGTCCCACCATGGGTCAGTGTGACCCACCGTGAGCGGGCGTCAATTTTTATACTACTCACGTGAACGTGCATGATCGTGATTGAAAACCCAAGTGGTTTTGACGTGGCCTAGCGTGACCCGATTGGTTTGATTTTTCAATTTTTGTTTAAAATAATGTTTTACCGAAAGCCGAACAGACCGGTATACCGAACTTGTTCAGCTTCGCATTAATGAAAGATACAAAAACGCAATATTTAACAATGTAAATATTATCTCTGAAAATACAAAAATTTATTTAAAATTTCGTAAAATGTCATAATTTCAAACAACATCGATTTAGTTGGAAGTTTAGAAGTTGTTAAAGAGACCTTGTAAATGTCGACTGTGAATCACATATGAATTAATAAATTAATATGAATGAATTAGTTTATTATACGTTACAATGAGTCTTAATATTGTTGCTAAATCTGGTGAAATTACACCACATTTGATGATTTTTTCGTGATCTAGTGAAATGGTGAAAACTTTATAGAAATTTCACATTTCGTATGATTTTTCAACGTGTCATTTTTTGATTGAAATTTCGAATAAAGTATCAGAAAATAAAAACATTTCTGCCAACAAGAAGGCAGCATCAGCTATTATGTATCCAAAGTCCTGCTGGTCAGTTTGAAGTCTGACAACTTGTTGACAGCATGAGCTATTACAGTTCCAAGCAACTTGACATTATCTTAAAGGCTGCTTCTTATTGGCAGCATGAGTTGCTGTTTCTTCAAAATTCTGCTCATTAATTTGAAGTCGGGCATCTTGTTGACAACATGAGCCATTACAGTTCCAAACATCGTATATTATCTTAAAGCCTGCTAACTTGTTGGCAGTATGAGCTAATATATCGCCAATGTCATTCTCATCAATTTGAAGTCTGCCAACTTGTTGGCAGCATAAGCTTTTTTGCCTTCAAAGTCCTGTTCATCAGTTTGAAGTTTGCCAACTTGGTGACAGCATGAGTTATTATTTATGTATTCAAACAAACATATTAGCCTAATTACATGTTTCAACTAGTTTTTAGAGTATAACAGAAACACTTTACATTAAACAAAACTCTAAGGCAAACAATACACAAGGATATACAACCCAACATCTTTCAAAACTGATAGAGCGTTATCATCCTCCGTCTGACCGACAATTTTGTCATATCAAAACTTGTGTCCTGATAATAATATTTCTATATTGTTAAAAGTTGATTGACTGTTGATTTATTTCTGCTGTAAATCGATACATTTCTTAAAAATGAACAAAAGAATCTTTGAAAATAGTTGGTGGAAATCTGGTGACTTTTTCCTAAACCACGAATAATTGATCACCTTATCGAGCATGAGTCACGTGAATTGACGTGACCCACGTATGAGTCACGTGATTCATGTATGTTAATCACGTGAGCGGCACATCTATAAATAGTCACTCACGCGCACATCTCTATTTGGAAGTCCAATCGAAAAGCTGAGGTTACTGCTTCTTTATTTGAAGTTTGGTTTGGAAATTACTTTATCCTGGAAGTTGAACGGTACTGTTCCTCTAAGAATATTCCATTTAAAGTGATGTTAATTATTGACAACGCACCTGGAGACTCAGCAGCTAACCTTATCAACTATGAGCCTCGCATTAAAGTACCATTTCTGCCCCCAAACACGACTAGCTTACTTCAATCTATGGATCAAGGTGTCATTTAACCGTTTAAATCAATCTATGAATTACGATCACAACTTGTCCATTAAAGATTTTTGGAATAAATTTAATGTTCTCGATGCTGTTAGGATCATAGGGGAATCGTGTAGTGAAGTTTCTTCAAAAACAATGAAAGGCGTTTGGAGAAAGCTTTGTCCGGACTTCTTTACTGATTCATCTGTAACGGTAGCAGAAAATGATTCTGTACTCGAAATAGTAGCGAATATTGTTACTTTAGAAAAGCGAGTCAATTTGGAACTTGATAGCGAAGATGTCATTGCGCTTTTAGAGTCACATACCCTTGACGAGCTGTTTGAAATGCAGCAACAAAATGAAAATGAAGAAAATAATGTTGAAGTAGTGCAACCGGAAAAAGTCCTAACCATTACAAAATTGACGGAAGCACTTAATTCCATACGGAATGGCATAGAAATTCTAGAAGAAGAAGATTACAATGAAAAGCGCGTAATAACAGTACAAAGGAATGTACAACAATCAATTGAATGTTATCAAGAAATTCTGAGAGTGAAGAAAAAGAATTTATGTCGTCAAACTACCATCACCGATTTTCTAAAACCATCAAATTTAAATACTTAAATCAAGGTACATACATCAAGGTTTCATAGAGTTTAATGAATACTTTTATTTACCTGTTTTAATAAATACGTTTAAATAGCTGTTTTTCGTGTTAACATTAATTTTAGTTCAAGTAGGTTTTAGTGTAAGCACCGGTCTCACCTATTGCGTATCTTCAGAGTATTACTGTATTAATAATGCCATTAATTGTAGATTGGGGCTTATCTTTAATTTAAATAATGAGGTATAAATTTCGAATAAGGAAGCAATAAAGCAATTTGAACTTATTCTAATCTTAATAAATGAATCCAGATCGACTGAAAAAGACCTTGAAGAATTTTGACTAATAACAGGTGGCGATTAAGCATGTTGAAAAATCTAAATTGAAAACAGTAAAGTTTCGTAAATCCAAGTCAATTAAAACCAACTGAACTCAGATTATAGAAGCTTGCAGATTATTGAAGTCATATTTAAATATTACCGAAAAAATCTTACCAGTACTTAATTATTGATTTATATTCTACTAGATAATACAGGCACTACATATTTTATACAAAAAAAAAACAAAGCTAATAACTTTCTTGGTGCATACAATCTTGTTTAAATTTCATCGCACATTGCCTAAAATTGTAAGTGTTGTTGATGATCTTAATCACCAACAATCCAATTGTTGAACTAAAATTATAACTAGCACTGTCACTAGGACTAACACTAGATTTAAAACTAGAAACTTTCGGGTTTTGCCGTGCGTTTTTTGAAAAAATGTTAGACGTTTTGGATGCCATGTTCCAACCTTCTTCAGAAACTGGTTCTAACCGAACCAGTAGTTATCTTTCTAACTACTGGTTCTAACTGGTTCAGTTAGAACCATGGAACCGTCTTCGAGTGTCGGGGATTACCGCGTACGATTTTTAATTTTGGCCACATCGCTCAGACTTCTTTGGCCACTTTGTTATCAAATCACTTTGCAAAATGATACCCTACTTCTTCTGCTCGCTTGCGTTTTAAAGACCGCAGCTGCACGAAACGCACGGCAAAACCCGAAAGTTTCTAGTTTTAGATCTAGTGTTAGTCCTAGTGATAGTTCTAGTGATAGTTCTAGTGTTAGTGCTAGTATTAATTCTAATTTTAGTTCAATTAACACCGGTCGTGAAAGCCTTCGAACTTATAATCCAATTGTTAACTTGTGATTGCGAAGAATAATGAAGTATACACTTGAAATTCTAGTATCGCTTTCAATTTCTTTCTCTTCATTGATCACAGGATCGGCAATATTGAGCTGTTGATAGTTCATCTAGCACCTCTTTAGGAAGTCTATTTAATCCGTCTTTAGCTTTACAGCCAAACATTGCTTCGTAAGGGCTACGACTTTTCCCTGCGTCATACGCTCTATTCGTCATAAATTGAATAAAACGTAACCCTTCAGACCATATTATTGTCTTGTTAGATTCCACCCAAGTACAAAGCATCTTCTCTACGTCTTGGTTAGTCTTTTCAACAGACCGCCTTCGAGTGTCGTGTACGATTTTTACTTTTGGCCACATCGCACAGAATTCTTTGGCCACTTTGTTATCAAATCACTTTGCAAAATGATACCCTACTTCTTCTGCTCGCTTGCGTTTTAAAGACCGCAGCTGCACGAATTTCGTTAGGTGATCTTGACACAGTCGTGAATTATTTGAAAAGTTTCGTCTAAGTGAGCATAGCAGACAATGGGATCATTCTCATTTTTCAGTGGATTTATTAGTTTTTCTGATGTTACAATTTTTACGACATCGTATCTTGCTAGCCGCTGAAAATCTTCAGACGTTTTCTTAGTTGTTTTATCCTTTGATTCTTTTACTTTTATAATTAAAGATAAATATTGATCATTTGTTAACAACTGATTATTTTTTCTTTACATGTGATAGTTTCATAGAAACGTTTTTTCATTTCATCTGAGCAGAAGATGAAATGAAGAGCAGGACTTATTGTAACTTGTTACTTTGACTATCTTTGACCAGCTGTTATGAATAATGTCTGGATAAGGTGATTAATTTATCACATTGTTTAGACAATTTGGTTATTATATATAATGATCAGCTATTATGTATAATAGCAATTTAATCACAATGATTGTAACATATACAATCATGTTTAAATTTCATTGCATGTTGCCTAAAATTCTAAACATTGTTGACAATCTTTATCGCCAACAATCCAATTGTTAATTTCTAACTGCTAAGCATAATAATCATCGTTTATTTGCTGGAGCATAATATCAATTTCTTGTTCTGTTTTTTGAACCGACATCCATTTATACTTTAAAACTGACGATGGAATGTTGTCATCAGGGTCTTCTTACTTATTTAATTCTGTAAATGTATTTCCCCAGCATTTTGTTATTAATTAGGCCAGGTGCGCACATGCGATTTTCATGCGATTATTTGTCGCAGCGACATAAAAGTAGTACTCGCAAAAAATTTGTATGGTCGCGCATTTGCGACTGATTAATCGTGACTAGAGCCTAGTATCAACATGGACTTCATAGAAACCGCTTGTATAGTGGCTCTGTTATTACGAAAGAAATTAAGAAAGCAACGGAAAAGAAAATTTTGGGTGCATCCAATTTTATCTGACAGAGAACATCGGGGTCAATTTTACATTCTTCATGAAGATTTAAGAAAGCATCCTCGTAAATTCTTTAACTATTACAGAATGAGTGAAAAATCTTTTCTTGAATTATTAAAAATAATAGGACCGAAAATATCGTACCAAAATAGTAAATGGAGAAAATGTATACCACCTGAGGAATGTCTTGCAGTAACAATAAGGTAAGAAGGTACTTACCAGCTTTTGTTTTGTGTCGTCGTTCTGCCAAATTAACTAGATATTTTCTGCAAACTACTATTAGACTAGATATATAGAAGTAGATATTAAAAATAAGGTTAAATAATAAATATATGTTCTATTTGTTTAATTTAATTAATTTATTGATTTGACAAGTCAAAATATGCATTGTCACCATCAGAAAAAATGGTTGCTGATGGTGTGGACTGTGTGGAGTTGACCGTTGATGTCGATGGCGCGGAGTAAATACTTTCATTGCCTCCTTGTTGCTGTTGTTGAAAATTTGATCTTGGAAATTGCACTTGGTCTACCGGACGGTTAGGATAAAGATGAGAATAAGATTGTTGCATTGAACTGTAAAAAACTGGAGGATTTCCGACGTTTTTTGCATTTTTCATGATATTTAAGATTTCAATTTTCGCATAATGTTTTTGGTCATCAGTTAATTTTTTGAACATTGGAACAAGCATAAGTGAAAAATTTTTATCTTCGTCGATTGTTTCACATTGCTTATCCTCCAATATTTTCAGTAACTTTTCTTCATATGGAATTGTTTTAAGCACAGTTTTTCTTGCAGCCCTTCTTTTAGATATGGATGTACTTTCCGAATTTTCTGTATTGGTTGCTAAAGAGGGAGAAGATCATTTCTTGATTTTCTTGATCAATCTCAATTGATTGAGAAAAAGGAATTGCAATTGGTCGATATAAATATATCTTCTTTCTTTTTTGCTGCTTGCCCAGACACTGCTTTACGCTGGGCTGCTAATTCCCTAGCGAAACAATCTTTTAAATTTTTCCATTTTTTTTGAATGATTTTTCCTGCAATAAAAAACAGTTATTATTTATTTTTCAGATACCTTGCTACCGGCAATAGTTTCAATTCTTTATACTTTGAATTTTTACTTGGGGCTACCACGATAAGGGAAATTGTTGAAGACACGTGTAACCAATTATGGAACTATTTACAGCCTTTATACATGCCAGAAAAGTCTGAAGAAGATTGGATAAATATTGCCAAAGAGTTTTACGATAGGACAAATTTTCCGAACTGTATCGGTGCAGTCGACGGCAAGCACATTAGATTACAGAAACCAAAAATACTGGTTCCGAATTTTATAATTATAAAAACTTTTATTCGACTATTCTTTTGGGTATAGTAGACGCCGACTACTGTTTTACAGCAATAGATGTAGGAGCATATGGTGCTGGAAGCGATTCCAGTGTTTTTAAGAATTCGAATTTTGGTCAAAGATTACATAATAACCAATTAAATGTTCCTACTCCACAAAAATTACCAAACAACGAGATGGGAGAATCCATACCTTTCATGATAGTAGGAGACGAATTCCTTTCAATTCCTTTTCATTCGCGTTATCACAAAATGTTTTACGGCCTTATCCTCGAAGAAACTTAACAATGAAACAAAGAGTCTTTAATTATAGGCTGACTCGTGCACGGCGTATGGTAGAGTGTACCTTTGGTATTTTAGCGAACAAATGGAGTATTTTGCATCGATCATTAGACGTGCGAGTCGAATTTGCCGACCTTATCATTAAAACATGTTGCATTCTACATAACTTCGTGCGAAAGAAAGACGGTGTGCAAATGGAGGACGAATTTTATGAGTGTTTATTACAGAGCTGTCCTCCAGCTGGAATAAGACCTAACAGAGTTGGTCTTAATATAAGAGACTATATGGCAAATTACTTTACATCCCCCGAAGGTTCAGTTCCGTGGCAATATGATAAAATTTAAATACTTATCTGCACAACATTTATTACATAAGATTATTAAAAACTATTAAATAAAAACAATATCACGTACCTCTCTTATGGTCTCTTTTCTTCGGCCGATAACTTGTTCCAAGTGGATATTACTTTGCTATACACTTCTCCCCACAATTTTTCCTTTAAATTTCGGCCACTATACTCTTTCAAATGTTTGTTGTAAAGAGCTGGTCTTTTTTCTACCTCGATAATAATAGTTTCTGTGTCTAAGACACTAGATGTCAAGTCATTGTCACTATTATCAGACACTTCTGAAGATTCAGCCATTTTTAATAAATTTGTTGTAATAATTATCCTATACACCAACTTCGACCTGTGCTGCGACTACGACTGAACAGTCGCATGTGCGTGCATGTTCATTCTTGTTCATGTGATACATTTAAAGACGCGACAATCGCGTCGTTACAAAAATGGAGCAGGCTACATCTTTTTAATCGCTGCTATTATTTAGTCGCATATGCGCGCATTTGTATTTAATGCTATGTGTGTTATTTTTGCGACCAAACAGTCGCCCGACAGAAAATCGCATGTGCGCGCCTGGCCTTACTTGACAGTTTAGATAAAATATTATTATACAGTATAGATAAAACATATTCTAAGACACTATTCCTGTAATACACTTTGGTTAAACGAATTGCATTTTGATAAATATTTAACCCATTTTTAGATAAATGGAGTACAATTGAATAGCAGAAACTTCTTTAATAAAAAACCATTCACGAAAAGAAGTGAAATCATCCAAGCATCCAACAAGTCATCTAATGCTCTTCACCCAGTTTTATTATTATTTGTTCTTTTTCAGCGATTTTTAACATCTTGTGCAATAAAGTGAACAAATACTATAAAGCTAAACCATCGTTAAATGGTTGTTTATAGATATACATAGTCATAGATAAATATTTAGATAATGTTAAATTTAAAATAATGTACGTTTGGTTGCCTATATGATAGTTAATTTTCAATTTTAATTATTAATAAATAAATGAACACAACATAAAAATAGCGTAACTTTAATTTAAATAATGAGGTAAAATTTTCAAATAATGAAGCAATAAAGCAACATAAACAGTAATTATAAATAGAAAACTAGAAAACATGTATATTACTCAATAAAACGAAAGTTTTACGTAAGAAACAACATCATTATTTTATTTTAAATTCTTATTACATGTAACCTAGTTACATAAACTTTTAGAATCCACTAGAAAGTAAAAAAGGATGATTTTAAGTAATGAAATAATCCCGATTTATATCAAGTAAAGAATTAAATCTTTAAATATAAATTTATTTCATATAAAATCCACCAAATTAAATCATTTAACCCATTTATAGTTATTATAATCATTCCATTAATTATATTAATAAATAAAAGGAATTTATTTAAAAGAATTAAATATCCCGCTTAAAACACATGTTTTGATCGTTTATAGTAACGACCAATCACGTTCAAGAACAACATCGACAATTCAAACGTCATATCACTTACTGTCAGTGTCACGACAAACGTCTTTGAGTGAGTGTCGAACATATGTAAAGAGTCCAGACTGCGTAGTTACTTTTTAAGTTTTCTTTTTAATTTTTCAACACACCAAATATCCATTTAAAAAGCGTAATCGGTGATTGTGATTATTTAAATGTTGCACGCGAGAATATCATGCAAGGGTAATGTTTACGATAAATCTTTGGTTAATAATCATTTCGAAATTTATTCGTTTTTCATTGTGAGTTGTTCTTGATTCTGTTTTCGGATAGGGATTGAGTCGCAAAAAAAAAGAACTTGTTTTCGTATTTTTATGGATCGTATATTTTTAGAGTTATTTTTGCACGTCACGGTTTCGTTTTTTTTTCCTGGACCGAAAATCGATCAAAAGCAGATCGCAATATGTTTTGTACGCTACACTTTTTGACCTTTAAAAACTTGATTAAATAGTTTAATTAGTTTTTTTTTGAAATAGAGTTGTATTTTTTTTACGTAGATATGGGAAATGATCCTGGGTGTTTATGGCCCAAACAACAAAAGAAAACTAAGATTATACAGCCGGAATATTATACGGGAAAATGGGAACTTTTACCCAGCATTATTTTACACGACATTTACTCGTTATTATCGGAAAAAGATCGTATAAATGCTTCGAGTACTTGCCGAACTTGGAGGCAAAATTTGTATCATCCAAGGTAAAGTATTAAATTAAGTTTGTTAATAAGCATCGCCAACTTAAATAATTGTTTTAAAGATTTTGGAAAGAAGTTACATTTAAAATCTGCCCAGATAATTTAAATAGGGCAAGATTTTTTACAACAACTGTAGGTCGAATCGTAACCCATGCCGTAATAAAATTAAACTCACTCTCTGTGAATTGTATGAATGAATTTATGTTGTTACTCCAGCAGTTGAAGCGCAACGACAATTTGCTCTCCTTCATTTTAGAACCATCATTTTCCCACATGGAACTGCCAACAAAATATGTGGACGCGTGAGTATCGTTCCCCAATAAATTTTAATCCATTTTAAATTCATTTTTCAATAAATTTTCGTGATAGAATTCCCCATGATAAAATGCATAACTTTTGTTTGAAACATTGAATATTACTTATAATAAATGTTCAAGGTCCTGCCAAATAATACTTTCTTATATTGCTTGTTATTGATGCATTTGAAAGTAAAAGTATAAAAGAACAATGTTGTTTATAATTAAAGTTCCTGTAACTTTTTTCTAGATGTTTTTTTTTAATATGCTCCTATTACCAATTTTTACTATTAAAATCTTATAAAGCAACCAAATTCATGATGTAAGTGGAAATGGTGTAAGTGAGCAATAATATAAAATTGGCTAAAACTTTTGTTTTAAAAGTTTCTCTGTAACATGCTTTGTTGCCCAAGTGTTATCTTTAGTAATTTGTACAGAAAGTAATCGATATTACCTATTATTTTATAAATAAAAAAAATATTTCAAATAAAAGTTACGTATTTTGCCGTGAAAAATAGCATAGTGATGAAAAAATATAAATGTTACAATGTCCAAAATTGGATTTTGTCCGAAATTTTTACCCACAATGCGTTGTGAGTCAGCTTAAATGATTGCTCAGAACGCAGCTGAGCAATTTCTTCGCCCATTAAGTAGCGCAAAATACTCATAACGCGTTGTGGGCATTACTCAACAGCTGAAATTAATCATCCTTACATTTAAATTAAATTGTGAACACCAAAAAGTACCTATAACGCGTTGTAAGTGTTTAATGTTTGCTTAAAACATGTTGGACACCAAAAATTTTCCACTATGTCTTGTGAGTATTTCATGGTTACTCACAATGTGTTGTGAATGTTATTCAATGTTTACCTACAACTAGCTCCTCGAAGTAAATTAGATATTAAGACTTTTATAATTTTATTAAGAAACTAATTCAAATTCATTTCGTTGATGCAGCCTATGCAATACTTAACATATTTAGATAAACTTCTTCCCTCTTAACAGCTAATACACTCCGTAAATAAATATTAAATAGCCACAACACAGTGTGGACAACCATCAAATATTCACAATGCTTTGTGGATACTTTTTGATATCCAGAATTTGTTTTGAGTTTGTAATACTCACAATGTATTGCGAGTATTTTTCGTTACTTGATGAGCAAAGAAATTGCTCAGAATGCGTTATAATTATTTAAGCTTACCGACAAGGAGTTATGGGTATTAATTTTGGGGCAATGTCCAAATTCAAGTATTGCGAGTAACATTTACATTGAAAAAACTTTACTTTTTTATAAGTAAAGAGGTATTTAGACGGGAATCTGATTACATAGGCCTGCATTTATTTGATTGTATCAGGTTTTTTTAACTTTGAACGATGAACTATGATAACCAAAATGTATTATTTATATATAAAGTATGTATATGATGCGTATATGCAGTGTTTAAACTTACGTCAAGAGGTTGTACGAAGTCTGCTAATTCTTTTTGTTATATTTGTGCTGAGTCAATGGTGATAAAGCAAAAAAGACGTATTGGAACATTCGTGTGGCAAGTGTATTTTGTATATTTCGGTATTAAAGCATCAGGCATATTAAAGCAGCAACATCAAGATATAACGTGGGCTATATGTATCTAATACTATGTGTATTTATTTTTTTGTCTCAATCTGAAAAAATAAAAATAACATCAGTTATCCAAATATTCCATCGGCTCTACGAGAGACAGGACGTCTCTCATGTCACCAGTGTCTATCCAACCAATATTTTTGCCTGAAGTGATAGCTCAAAAAATGAATCAAATAAAGAAGCCGAATATAGAGAAGATGTGTACGAACCTGACAATTTTGCACCACAACCATTTACACAATCTGAATTGAACGATTTGGTTCGTAACTTACATCTAACCAAAGAAGCTTCAGAATTGCTTGGTTCAAGACTGAAAGAAAAAAAATTGTTACTTTGTTTTCCTGGTTTAGGCACAGAGAAAAAGATTTTATTTCATACTTTTCGGAAGAAGGAAACTTAGTATTCTGCAATGACGTACAGTAGGGCCCCGACATTCGCGGCTTCAAATTACACGGATTCGCATATTCGCGTTTTAAATTTTGCTGCCTTTTTCAACATTCACGACTCGATTATTCGCGAATACATAGCAAGTATGTATGTCATTTTTTAAAAATTTAAAACGAAGTTTACCGTAGGTTTACTGTACAAGCAACAGCTTCACATATGCGTTTCTCTGGGAATCCCTCATTTGTGATCGATTTTAATGTTTGTGTTAGGTGCTTATTTTTGTGTTCTGTATTTCGTTCAGGTTAGTGTTTCGCCCGTTTTTTTACTATAATTTTATAAACAATAAATTAATCTCACAACAGTACTCAAAATGGGTACAAAAAGGCCTGCGATGGAAATAAATTTAATTGCCAAACGTGCAAAGTCAGTTATGACTCTAGAAAGAAAAATTCAAGTTCTTGATATGCTCCGGGAAGGGAAAAGAGCTACCGAAGTAGGCCGGGTCTTCGGTGTCAATGAATCTACGATAAGATCTATAAAGAAACAAGAAGAGGTAATTAGAAATAGCGTAAAAAGTGGCATACCGTCATCATTAAAGGTAACGTCACAAGTTCGTGATGTTAATATTGAAAAAATGGAGAAGTCTCTTTATCTTTGGATTGAGGACCATGGTCGCAAAAATATACCATTAACTAGGGCTATTAACTGGATAAAGCCAAGGAACTTTATCAACATTTTTCGTGTGGAATGGACTGTGCTGAAGACGATTGTAAATTTAAAGCCAGCAGAGGATGGTTCGAAAGATTCAAAACTCGTTTTAATCTCCATAACATTAAGTTGTGTGGAGAATCAGCTTCAGCAGATCATCAACAGGCTGCAAAATTTCCTGATGAAATAATAAAATTAATAGAAGAAAAAGGTTACCGTCCTGAACAAATATTTAATGCGGACGAAACCGGGCTTTATTGGAAACAAATGCCCACACGAACATACATTTCAAAAAATGAAAAGACAGCACCTGGTTTTAAATCGGCTAAGGATAGAGTTACAGTTTTATTTTGTGCAAATGCACGCGGAGACTTTATTACAAAACCAATGTTAATATATCGAGCAGCTAATCCACGAGCTTTAAAGAACAAGGACAAAGAAGCTCTTCCGGTCTATTGGCGAGCTAATTCAAAAGCTTGGATGACTTCTCAGCTATTTATAGAGTGGTTTAAAGAGTGCTTTGTTAAAGAAGTGGAGCGTTACCTAAAATCTAAAAATTTAGCATTTCACGTTTTATTGATATTGGATAACGCCCCATCTCATCCAGTAGATGCTCTCAAATTAGCTCATCCATGTGTCGAGGTGGTATTTCTTCCGCCCAACACAACATCCTTATTACAACCTTTAGATCAAGGTGTTATAAAAGCTTTTAAAAGTCATTATATCCGGCACATGTTCGATTTTGTACATGAGAAAATACAAAATGATAGTGTTTTCTCAATAAAAGATGTGTGGAAATTATACAATATTGACCATGCGATTACATCTATAAAACTTGCTTTAAATGACATTAAAGTATCAACCGTAAGTAATGCATGGAAAAAACTGTTGAAAAAAGACACTGCGCAAAGTGTAAGCGAAATTGATGAGGCAATAGAGAGAGCTGTTCTTTCTGCACGGTTGCTACCGGGAGATGATTTTCATACCATTGTACCAGCTGATATCGAATCTCTCGTCAATGATCAAGAGGAAGAGTTGTCCAGTGCAGACTTAGAAGCGCTACTAATAGAAAATGTTTCAGGAACGGATGAAGAAGATAATAGTAATTCCCTATGTAATAAATTAACGTTGAAGGAACTTAATTTATTTATACAAGAAGCAAATAATCTTGCTGAAAAAATAGTAGAATATGATCCATCAACGGAACGAAGCACAAAATTTAAAAATGGTCTGAATACTCTTCTTGCTCCTTACAAAGAGCTTCAAAAGGATATGCAACACAAAGCATTGCAACCTACTATCCTTTCATTTTTTAAACCATCGTGTTCTAAAGCAATTATTATTGATGAGTAGAAATGTTAACTTTTATTTCTTTTTTTAGTTTATTTTGTTGCAGTTTGTTATTGCTATCGAGTTTAGGTTTTTTTATATTTTAAACAATTGTAATTATTTTAATATCTGTATTAGTTCCGAATACAAAAGTTTTAAGACCAGTCGTTTTATTTTGCAATTTTAAGCGTTTTATTTAGTATGTATAATTTATTAATTTTTGAAATTTTTAATTTTTAAAATTAAATTAACTGAAACTTTTGGCGTCGGTGACCATTTGGCGGTTAACGTGTTAAAAGAACATAGAAGTAGTAGTTTATCCTTCATAATATCTAGTGCTTCAATATTCGCGGATTCAACATTCGCGGCGTATTTTTAGAACCTAACCCTCGCGAATGTTGGGGCCTTACTGTATATGGACAGTTTAAGACATTTCATATTTCGTATTAAAGCAGTGATTGGAGACTATTCATCAATTCATCGAATCGAAGCGTTAAAGTTGTCCTGCTGCACAATGGAAATCAGTTTGTGTCAGCACCTATTGTTCAGAAAATTAAGTTCAATGATCACAAGGTTTGATTCCCAGTGAGCGAGTGACACGTTGAGCGAACGGCGGGGAGGTGCCCTTCGGAGGCGATATTAAGCAATCAGACCTGGCAGCAAGTCAAACAACTCTGATTGCCGTCAAATACATGTGTAGTTAGAGTTTGTGAGTATAAAATACTATTGCCAGCGATGTAATCAAATTTCTGGGCATTGGAGTTACCAGCCCGGCTTGAGGTACACTCAAACTACATACATATATAACTGGGATAGCAGAGACAAGGAAAATCACTGGAAGCAGAAAGATTGGCCACAGCGACCTTTAGGGTTCGGAGTAAAAAAAATGTGCTCCAAAAACCTCTCATTGAGCCGATAAAAGTTCTCCTTCATCTCTTCACATAAAAATAGGCTCGATGAAGCAATTTGTAAAAGTCTTATCAAAACATGGTAGATGCTTCCAGTATATACAGTGCGTTTCAAATGTAACGGTTAATTTCTATAAAATCGCTGAAACGGGTCTGAAGATTTAAATTTTTTGCAATTTTTTTGTGTGTATTTTAAATTTCTTCCGCTATTTTTAAAGGAATTATGACGTCATCAAAGTTTTGTTCAAATGGAAAAACCCCATTTTTTTATATCGGAATATGAAAGAGGGACTTTTTTTGAATTAGGTACGATAAATATCAAAATCGGTTAACTAAAAAAATCTTCAAGAAAAATTCATTTAAAGTTTCATCACTTCTCATTCATTTGATACAAAATAGCTGTAGCAGTGCGTAACCATGGTAACCAATTGTTTTGATTTGACATTTTCAATAAATTGAATTATTTATTTAAATTAATTGTTATTACTGTTGTACTTAAGCTACATAAGCTGCAATAACTTGTTGCACCAAACACATAGTAAACGAACTTCGAAGAATTTTGTATCTTAAGTACAATAGTAATAATAATTAATTTAAATAAACAATTCAATTCAAATTGAAATTTGACACTTAGAAATCTCAAATCAAAACTATTGGTTGCCATGGTTACGCACTGTTATTGCTATTTTTGTAACAAATGAATGGGAAATAATGAAACTAAATGAAAGTTTCTCGAAAATTTTCTTATGTAATCGATATTAATATTTATTGTATATAATTCAGAAAAAAACTCCCTTTTCATATTCCGATATAAAAAAATGCACCCTATTTTTTCATTCTATTTAAAAAAACTTCGACGACGTCATAACTCGTTTAATAAAAATGGGAGAAAAATTTAAAGTATACACCAATAGATTTAAATCTTTACACCCCTTTCTTTGAATTTTATCTGTTACTTTTGAGACGCACTGTATATATAATAAATTTCGAGCCTTATCAACTACAAAATTAAAAGAAGGTAGCTTTACGGTTCTAGAGAAGAAACCTTAAAAAGAAACCATATAAAGATCAGAACTTTAAGAAAGAAATGGAAGTTGCTGAAGCAGCAACCAATTTTCTGGTCAACAAAAAGGATCCGAATTTCAAATCTTATGTGGAGACAATGCTGCAGAAATACCAAATTTTAAGCTGTTCTGTGAGTTTGAAGGTACATTATCTGCATTCTTATTTGAATTGCTTTCCGGAGAACTTGGGTGCTGTTAGATGAGTGAGTGATTCCATCAGGACATCAAAGAAATGGAAAGGCGTTACCAGGGAAGATACTGGAAAATACTGCAATTATGGCGAATTAAAGCCGGATACTGCAAAGAGATAAGCCTTACACGAAAAAGCCAGAAACAAAGCATGATTGGTCGAAAAGAGCTCGACTCAGCAACTAAAATTATGATTCCTTTATTTTCTATTGTTTTATGGTTTCATTTTCTGGTATAAACCGAAAAATATTCCGTTTTTTTTACTAATTAAACCTATTTCATTCTGCCATTCAGTTTTTGTTATCACATTTTTCGACATATACTACGTTTAGTAAATTGCGATTTGCAACCAATTTTGATATGATGGAACAAAACTAAGGTCTATTTCTGTTCAGAGCATTAAGTTACATAAGAATCTATTATCAAAAGTTAAAAAGCAGAACCATCGCAGTCTAGTGTTATCTATGTTTTTCAATTTTGTGTCGTAAATTTAACAAATTGGTTTTCCTGATTACAGAGCTTATCTAAGCTCGGGTCAGGCAGATGTGATAATCCAAAGAGCATATAGTCGTTTGATAATAACAAAAAGGGTTCACTTTCCGGCATGTCAGCCTCAATGACTTCCACTGATGGTATCTCGAATTCATTCTCGTCTGTTTCTGTAATTAGCATAATCGACAACTCACAATCAGTAGTTGCTCATAGCTCCGGAATTTTACTGAGGTTTTCCGCCAATGTAATTCATAATGTTCTGTTGCATCTCGACTGGTCTTCTAGCCCTGGTCTAGATAGTATTTTTAAAAAAGTTTGCTACTGAGCTATCTACGCCACTGTCCTACATGTTTTTGAAATTATTAATAACGAATAGCCTTAAAAGCAAATCAACGTATTCTTAATTTCTTGAATCCTTCAGCTTCCTGTTATAAGTCCTAACTGTTTTCTCAAGTTTGTACCATATGGTCCACTTAAACTGTGACGTTATGTCTGAAGATGACCATGAGGTCGAACTTTGTAACACATAAAAATAAATATAATTTAATCTCATCGTTCTAAGGCCATTTCGTGGTTTCATTAAATCTTTTTCCTTACGCTTATAACGATGATTCTGGAGAAAGAACTTATTTTTTTTTTTCGACAAGATGGTCGGGTGGTAATCTTTGACCTTTACAATTTGTTATGTACATCAACGAGATTTTTTTATCTTTTAAAATCCCTGAGTTTTTACTGTATGCCAACGGTAATAAAATACCCGCAAGGATTGGATCTAAAATTGACTGTATAATAATACGTAAAGGATCTTGGTATTATATGATTCCAAATTGCGTTCATAATTTCCATCATCATATTGAATTTGTGGTGAAGAAGTCTCCACGAAATTTGGAGTCTCTCATCAGAACAAGTAAGAACTTTACGAGTTCTTGGTGTATAAGAACCGTTTATTTGGCACATGTTATTGCTCCGTAATATGGAGCCCCATACATGTGATGTATCGTGATCGTATTAAAAGCATTCACCAACGCTTTGTACGTTATTTAACACATAAATTTCAGCTTCGTTACCGCGATTACGTTGGAAGTACCAGCGTAGAATTGTTTCTGATCTGGTCTTCTTTTTCAAATTTCTTAATAATATGCTAATATGCGAATCCCCTCCAATATTTTGTCTAAA
The DNA here is from genome assembly GCA_036711965.1 of Onthophagus sagittarius. Taxonomy (NCBI): domain Eukaryota; kingdom Metazoa; phylum Arthropoda; class Insecta; order Coleoptera; family Scarabaeidae; genus Onthophagus; species Onthophagus sagittarius. The sequence goes on along the minus strand of JASERS010000002.1, from coordinate 56,271,565 downwards.
TTAAGCTTCAATGTACCGCAAAGGCCATATATCTATTATTATTAATCTTAACATATCTAGCACTAACTTTTATCAAAACCAGTCGAATTTGAATTTCTACAACCATGGCTTCAATCATGAACCTCTTTGATGTTTCTTTAGACTTTAGAACAAAAATTATGAATATTATTGAAATTCTAAATATTATCAATATAATGTTACTATACTGACCTAAAATTAAAACTAACACTAACACTAGATCTAAAACTAGAAACTTTTGGGTGATAGTTCTAGTGTCAGTGCTAGTGTTAGTTCTAATTTTAGTTCAATTAACACCGGTCATGAAAGCCTTAGTACTTATAATGTTACTATATTCAATATGTATATTATTGTCTTTTTATGTAGATGCTTTGATGGCAATATTCTCCTGTATGCATCCTGAATGTGTAATAAATAAATAAACAACAATTGATTGACATATACAGACATATATTTTCCCTCTTCATGTGATAAAAATTGTTATCTGATACTATTTTCCATAATAACTTTATAAGAAAGTTGTTAAAAGTGAGTCTTATAATTCATTGATAAAGGAGCATTTTTTATGCTTAGTAGACCATATCCAATGACCCCTTTTACGTGTATAAAGTATTCAAGGCACATTGAAACTTAATATGTTGAAATGTAAGCGATATTAGAACTGAAAGTGAATAGTTAAAATATTACGATGGCGTCTCAAAATTTTATCTTGAGTGCATTATTGCAAACATATGATTAACATTTTTTTTGTTCACACAGAAAAGATAAGGAAATGCCAGTGGCACAACACATACTGAACATATGCGCTCGAAGGCCATTACAACGACTCAGCTTGGGAATGAACGAAGAATTACTACAACACGTACCACAGTATTTACGTTTGCTCGCTACGACTCGCCCTGAAAAAGTTACCACGTTAGGGTTGGCGTCCGTTAAGGACGACCCGGCCAGTTATTATATTTTATCTTACGATGGAATGCTTTTGATGCCATTTTCTAACCTACAAGTAACAAAAGAAACATTTTAAAATCGATTTCGAAATTACATTAATTCTTTTAGATTCTCAGTACGGATTATGATGCATTAAGCGATACGTTTTTGCATTCATTAAGGGCTGCTAAGAATCTTGAAAGACTAGTCATACACGTTCATGGTATTTGGGAGGAACATTGTGGCACCACTGAGGAGGCGTGGAGAGATTTTACCGAGATTCATCCGAATTGCGGGGTTAGAGTTAGTTTGATACATGCCTATGATGAAGTTATCGATCCGAATCCGCCGTTTTTAAAAAGGAATATGAGATTAACTCATTTTAGGGCATTGTTTTGTGAAAATGTAAGATTTTTAATTCTAACAATTTATTTTTAAATATTTTTTTTTTTAGATAAACATACGCCTTTTAGATCTTTTATCGAGATATTACGAAAAAACTTTACGTAGTTTTATGTGGATAGATTCCTTGAATAACCAAAGAATAGCGTGGAATTTAAGTGCATCATTACGAAGGAATTTATATCCGGATGGTCCAGATCCCGATCCACTGATTATTCTTGCATGGTTGTGTAGTGAATTAGAAGAAATAACATTTTTGGGTAATCATAAAACCAACACCATCATTAAAGAAACCGATAGATAATTAAATTTTTGTTGTTAGGTTATAAATATGCGGAAGAAGATCTGGTTGCAATAGCGAGATTAAGGACTGATACACTCAAAAAATTCGAAATAGCAAACGTAGATATTTTATATTCAAGAACTAGGGGTGTTAACGCTAGAAAGGTAAGATTGAATAAGCCCGATTGTTATTTATTTATCTGAGTTTTGTAGAATTGTTCATTTTTAAAGCAATTTAATACATTTTTTTCTAACACGCGGTCTGACTCAAATTGTACTCCTCAAATACAATCGTGCATGTCAAAAATTAGCACAATTCATTGGATTTTATTGCATTACTTGATATGGGCGACGGCATTTAATGAGTACAGGATGAATCACACCGCTTTTTAAAATTGAATGATATGAAGGTTGAGATATAAAATAGTAATTAACAACCAACACTTAATCAGTTGAGCGCCATAAAACATGATCACATCTAAGAGCAAAAGTATAAAAGAACAATATTGTGTAAAATTTATTTTCTACAACTTTTGTTCTGGATGTGTTTTTGTACCATACTTTGATTCTTAAGTGTTACTTACCTTTAACATCTTGTAACGTCAAATTTTTGCATCAATTTTGAACAGCAGCTATTTTTTATCAATTCCTTTCAAATGATTGTTCTCTCAATCGTGTACAAAAAAGTTAAGTCACTTTTTACTTATTTCAATAGCATTTTACTATATTTTGCAATATAACAAACCTTTTATTTTCTTATCTATAATAATTGTCAAATTATTGCAAAATTGGTTACATTAACAGGAAATTTTGTTATGTCATGTTTTGAAATTAATATATGTCAAGGTGATATTTAAATTTATTCAAAATTATCAATAAAATTAAATAATTAGAATAAAATAAACATTCAATAATCGTAACTTGTTGGAAATATTATTAGATATGTATAAAAAAAATCACATAAATTTTTATAGTCTTCATAAAATTTGACTTGGAAGTTTACAAAGGTAAGGTTTTTTATTACTGCATTCACTTGAATCAACTCGGTTATTAATTTAGTTATTAATTGGTATAGTTTTTATAAAATCATTCATTTTTAAAGAAATTAATGTGTGATTTAAACTTGAGTGATGCAATCTTAAGCTACCTTTAGTGCGAGGGGAAATTGGGTATTTCGCTCTGATTGGCTAATGGCCAAGGTTCTGGCGTCAAGTGGTCGCTATCAACCAATGCGAATTGAATATCCGATTTACAAATACCCAATTCTTCAAAACAACTTTGCATTCTCACCAGATCTGGTGAAATTTAACCACATCTGATGACTTTTTCGTGATCTGATGAAATAGTGAAAACATTAGTTTTCTCTTCTGGTGATTTTTTACATTTGATTTCTTGATTAAAACTTCGAATAAAGTATCAGATAAACAAAAAAAATCACTGTCAATTTATTGGCAGTATGAACTATTATGTTTTTAAAGTCATGCTCAGAAATTTGAAGTCCACCAACTTGTTGGTACTATGAGGTATATACTACATTAAAGACTGCCAACTTGTTGGGAGCATTAGCTGTTATGTCTCCAAAGTCCTATCAGTTCGAAATGTGCTAACTTTTTGGCAGCATGAGCTATTACAGTTCCATAAATCGTGTGTTTTTCACGTTTCATGTAAAATTTCAATGTCATTTGAAAGTATATTGTTATGCTTGTTAATATTATATGAATTCTTGGACTTTCACTATGAAAATCAAGATTCATATTTATAACAATATGTAAAATATGCTGGAGAAATTGAAAATATAACTTGTTCTCATTTTTAATGATTCATTCAAGTCTTAATGACTGCCAACTTGTTGGCTGCATAAGTTATTACTGTTCCAAACACTGTACTTTATCTTAAAGACTGTCAACATGTTGGCAGTATGAGTTTTTATATCTCCAAAGTCCTGCTTAACTCTCAAAACTTCTGCTCATCAATTTAAACTCTGCCAACTTGTTGACAGCATGAGCTTTTATGTCTCCAAAGTCCTGTTCATCAGCTCAAAGTCTGCCAACCTGTTTGCAGCATGAGCTGTTATGTCTCCAAAGCTCTGTTCATCAGTTCAAAGTCTGCCAACTTGTTGGCAGCATGAGCTATTATGGTTCCAGACACTGTACATTATCTTAAAAACTGCCATTTTGTTGGTAGCATGACCTATTTTGCCTCCAAGGTCATGTGCATGAATTTGAAGTCTGGCAACTTGCTGGCAGCATGAGCTGTTATGTCCCAATGGACGGAAATGTTTATTATTTCAAGGATTGAGTTGTCAAGTGCTTCATTTTGAAATGTTTCTTGTAAACTTTCAATATCATTTGAAAATGCATTGCATGCTTGGTAATATGTGCGATACTTCAAATTCATGGGCATAACATTGGAGACATACTAGCTCATGCTGCCAACAAGTTAGCAGAGTTTAAATTGATGAGCACGGTAGAAAAACGTTAAAAAATAAAAAAAATCTTATTTTCTTAAAAATTATAAGCGAGCGTGAAAATTTTTCATCTGAAGAAGAAAAAAATTTAGATTTAACAAAATAGCGAAATTAGTACCCACTTCCGGTATAAACAGAAGTACAAAATAATTGATTTTATGTCCTAATAATTCGCTTTAACGGCCTAATTATGCAGTCCGAAGGGTTTCCTTATATCACTAAAAATAAAAAAAAATATGGGGGTGAGCCACTTTTGAGGCACACCCGGTATATACAGCGTTTTGAACTGTAATAGCTCATGCTCAATTGTTTACGCCATGTTAACGCTTACTTCGTTTCTTTTTACTGTATTAATTTAGGTATTAACGCTGTTTCAACGCCTACCTTGCTTGATAAAATGTCTGACTTAATAATTAAGAAAAAATCAATTTATCGGATTTTTTCATTATGTAACCTTATGATATAATACACTCAATACATAAAGAATAATGTGCTCTATCAAAAAAATAAAAATAAATTTCGTCCCACTTCAAATGAAAAAGTTTGTTACCATGGTAGCCAAACTATAAACAATAAAAACAATCAAACTTATACAAAATATGTATTCTAATATACCTAAACACTTTTATAAGAAAGATTTTTTGTTAAAAGTAAAAATAGCGAAGTTATTTGCTATATTCCTGACTTTTGTGTTCTAAACGCTCTATATACAGTGTATACTTAAAGTATGAAATCAATTCAATATAAATTCGGGGGATATTCTTAGAATGAAAGGCTTAGTGTAGGCTGTTATACTGTTGGCTGTGTTGGATATTACATTTTTAGCGCGCATTTTTTCAGTTAAAATTGAAATGTGCAGGGTGTCCAAATTTCGATGGGTTTGCGGGCACCTTGGTAAATATGAAAGATAGAAAGTATCGGTTTTCACGAAACAAGCTACTTTTTTGTAAAACTTATAATGCGGCATACCAAATTTTCATAGCTCGCTTCGTTTTTGATATACAGGGAGTTTTTCAAATATACGATTTTCAGACACCCCCTGTATCATATTCATATAGCCGAGATACAGGGAGTGTCTGAAAATCTTATATTTTGAGACACTCCCTGTATATCAAAAACGAAGAAGGATGGAAAAATTTGGTTTGCCGCATTATAAGTTTCACAAAAAAGTAGCCCAAGTTCGTGAAAACCGCAACTTTCTATCTTTCATAATTACCAAGATACTGCAGGGTATCTTGGTAATTATGAGATAAATTTACTCACACTTTTTGAGATAAAATTTGAAATGTACAGAATGTTCCAAAATTCCGATACCATGTCTAAGTTGACATTCTTAGGTAGCAACCAAAATTTTTTGTTGCAGTTATATTCTACGTTAAATTTTGAATATTTTTCATGTATACTGATTAGCCTATACCGACTTAGCTGTCGTAAAAAAAAATTACGTTTAAACGTATTGTATTTATTTATAAAAAATAAATAACTATAATATTGATAGGACTGAGATTTTGTACATTGTTTTATTTGTTTTTATTGTATCTCTTATTTGATTCATTTAATACAAAATATTCCAATAAGAATTGCTCAGCTGAAAATTTTTCAGAATTTAAAAATGGAAGTTCCTATTTAAAAATGTTATTTTAGGTATGGTTTCTCAAGTTTGAAACACATTTACATTTTAATTTTGTCACAAAAGGAGCGTTAAAAAATATAACATAGGTCTCCGATCTTTTTTATAATATCCCTCGAATTTATACCGATTTCAGTATTCAACGTAAAATCCCTAAATATAATAAAACATGGGCGTTTCTATTTAACAATGTTAATTTAAGCGTGGTATATCCATTTTAGGGCACTTAGCAATGTATGCCAAGAAATATAACATTGATCACTAAGTTTTATTTTCTTTGAACATTCCGCGAATTTATATAATTAATTCTACTTTTTGTACACACTGAATAATGTTAAGGTTAAGATTTAATGTTTTTGCTTTTCTTGTTTGTTATTGTTCTTATTTTGTTGTTATTCTCCAACAACAAAGCTTTTTAAATCATCCCAAGAATAAATATCAGTACGTAAAACGAAACGATATCTCTCCTTCACGTAATCTCAGTCAGTATCAAGTATCAGCACGATTTGAAAATATGGTAACACTGATGCATATTAACAAAACTTGTTGGTAATAAATAAATGGAATGTTGATTTATTTCTGCTGTCAGTTGATACGTAAATCGATCAAATTCTTAAAAATTAAAAGCAAAACAAGGTTTAAAAATAGTTGGTGAATTTTAATTTCTTCATCTTGCAACGTTCATTACAAGTGAAAAATGAATAAAAAGTTACCAGGTTGATGTTTAATTTAATTTATTTATTCAAATTGATTAGCAGAATTAAATAATTAGAATAAAATAAACATTAAAAAGGGATATAAATAACTTGTTGATAATATGCTAATTTAAATAAAGTATAAATAACGTAAATTTTATAAAGAATCTTGAAGAAAGACCTTGAGACTACAAAAAAATTTACCTTGAGATTTTAATAAATTGCTTAATAATGTATTGTTAGTTAATTGACTAATTAATTTTGTATTATTTTTATAGGAAATATCTAAAATTTTGGGAAAACCATGGCAACCAATACCAAATTCGCAATTACACCCGGTGATTTTAGATCCAGTGGAAGGCGATTCGGATGAATTTATCTCACCGTATTTACTCTCAGATCTCCGTTAAGTCAGAAAACGTCGTCCCAACAACTTAGTTAGTAAGCATTAAAAACTCCGATTTTTACCAAAAAATGAAAGAAACGATTCGAAACTAAAACACGAAATAACGTAAACCCCCTCGATTTTTAATTTCCTTCGAGTATTAATTAACTAATCGTTTTTTATTTTTAAACCAACACAAAACGTACGTAAAAATAAATAAATAATAATAAGAAAAGGAAGAAAGACGCGAAGTATTAGAGAAAAAGTGAGCCGAAATTAATTATTAATTAATTCCACCAATATAAATAAGGTAACAAAGAAACAAATAAGCAAAAAACAAACAAACATACATTAAAAAATACCTCTAGTGATAAGCTGAAAAACATCTGTGATATCGATACTGAGAAAAACAACGATCGAGAGTTTAAAAAAAATAATAAGGAAAAAAAGAGGATTTTTTTTCATTTATTTATTATTAAAACGAATATTTTCCGTTCTTCATTTTAAAGAAAGAAAGGTTGTGTGTGATAAGAAGATGCCAAAAAACGCGAAAGAAACGATATCTTCTTTGCGAATGTGGCAAAAATAGAATTTGAGGGAGAAAAAGTTCAAACAAAATGATTAATTGAGATAAAAAATGCATTTTTCTTTTTTAATTTTAATTAATTAATTTTTTTCCGTCGTTTAATTAATGTTTGTGATACACTTTGTCCAACCGTTGTACATAAGAAAAAGTAATTAAAATAACAAAAACGTTTTTTTAGTTTCTAACAAGTTGAGAGGTTAATTTTCGTTTTTTAAAAGAATGAAATCGCACGTAGAAATGCAATAGTTATAGTAATAATAACGACCAAAAAAGAACAAGTCAACTGAGGGCTCAGTTTCTTAGTCATTCCTAAAAAAATAATGTTTTCCTTTTAAAGTTTCGTTTTAATTTAATGTTTTATTACGTGATAAGTTCCAAAAACGTGTTATTAAAAACTTAATAAACAATAAGATCCGTGGAGATTTAGACGCTTTTAACAAAAATAAAATTTGTTAAAGAGATAATTAAGAAAAATCCAATGAAATATTTAATAACAAAACGGGTTTTTTCACTCAAACAAACACACATCCTGTAAATAAATAAAAAATAAATAATAATAAATGAAACACAACAAAATAACTTCAACATCGAGTACCTGAGCTACAAAAGTGATTTAGACCATTTAAAGAAATAAAAACGTAAAAAGCGAGCGATATGCGATCGAAATCGATCTAAATGCAAGAACTTAGCGATTTAAATAAAAATAATAAAAAAATAAGCAACAAGATGAATAATAACACAAATCCTAGTCTGTAAAATGACAAGAGGAGGAAAAAAATGTGATATCGTGCGAAAGAGATTTATTAAATAAATAAAACAAAAATGTTTTAAGATTGAATATATCTAGAGTGTGTGATATTATTCACGACGTTTGTCAAATTAATTCTTTTAGCCTCGCTTTTACCAACCTTTAATAAATCTCTCTTAGCTAATAGATATGCTTAAAATCGCCCCAACAATGGTAACTATCCCTATATAAAGTATGGAGAGTTTATTCTAGTTTATCAATTGGGTTGGTAAAAATGGGTAAAAATCAACAAATTTTATTGATATAAAAGTACTTATTTTTAATTATTAATTTAATTAATTAAAAAAATACGTAAATTATTTATGTTTTTAACCAAATCTTTTTTTTTCTGTTAAATATGACAGACGTTCGTTGAATAACTTTTTGTTAAAAAAAAATAAATATGTGGTGACCACCTATAATTAAAAAAAAGATAATAACTAGGAAAAAAATACTACACAAAACTTGTATCTGTGATGTCCCTTTAATTAAAAAAAAACTAATAATAATAAAGGGAAAAGTGTTAAAAACTCCGAAATACTGCGAAAATAAAAAATAATCGTCGTCGAAGCGAATGTCGAGATCAGATAATAAATAACTAAACTAATAAATAAAGATGAAGCGAAATAAAAAAAATCGCTGAAAAAATGAAATGGAATAAAACGATTTCAGTGGTTTTTTAAGTAGCATTGGTAACAGCGTACATATGTTAAACAACGCCAAAATGTTACAAGAAATGTTATAATAATTGTCCGATAGAAATCATTAAATTATTATAATCGAGCTATAAACGATTTTATTATTGTAAAATATATCTATTTAATGAAAAATGAAGAAATGTATAATAATGATAATACTATTAATTAAAAAAAAGGGTGTAATAATAAAAATAATTAATTATATAATTGTAAGTATATCTGAAGGTTATTTGGTTCTGGATAAGTTAATCTCTCATTGTTGATATGTGTATTCGTATGTTTCACTAAATGTATCTGAACTTAAAGTTGTACTTTAAATACACAATTTTGATGTATATCAGCATCTATTTAAAAAAAATTTCCTGTAATGTTGAGATGTTTGCAATTCAAATCATCAGCTTATTAATCATTTCGAATAAACTTCCACAATAACAATTCTTTCAGGATCTTAATCTTATTCTTGACACCCTTCATGTAATGTGTACTGATGTCACTTTCTTGGTATCTTCCCAACCGTGCGTATGATCTCATATATACGCATATAACGCAAAATCTTCTGGGTCGTTGGCCCAGATTAATTAAGAGCCTAAAAATTTTTTTGACATTTTATATTTCCAGTTTTGGCTCAATGTCTATGTCTCTATTCTGTATATGAGAATATCCGGCTTTATTAATGTTTTTATGTTGTTATCTTCAGATTGGTTTCATTTTTCAGTCAACTTTGTCGTATATCAACATCTATATCAAACAAATTTCCTGAAACGTTGAGATATTTTCAATTCAAATCATCAACTTATTAATCCTTTTAAATAAACTTCCACTATAACAACACTTTCAGGATTTTAATCTCATCCTTGACATCCTTCATGCAATGTGTACTGATGTGACTTTTGATATCTTCTAAATCTTACGTATAATCTCAAGGGATGTATCCTTATATATCTTTATGGTATTAACTATATCGAGGTTTTTGTATACATGATATAACGAAAAATTATATCTTCTGCGTCGTTGGTCCAGTTTAATCAAGAGTCTGAAAAGATTTTTGGCAGTTTATGTTTCCAGTTTTGGCTCAACATCTATGTCTCTATTCAATATATGAAAGCCGGCTTCAATAATGTTTTTATATTATCTTTTTTATGCATGTGATGGCTCATGAGTATCTTTGAGATTATGAAGTCGCCTATGTACAATATTGACAGGTCGATTTCATTTTTCGGTCAACTTTGCTGTATATCAGCATCTATATCAAAAAATTTTCCTGAAACGTTGAGATGTCTTCAATTCAAATCATCAGATCATTAATCATTTCGAATAAATTCCTACTATAACAACACTTTTAGGATTTTAATCTCATCCTTGACACTCTTCTTGAAATGTGTACTGATATGACTTTCTTGGTATCTTTCAAATCTTGCGTATGATTTCAAGGGATGTATGCCTCGACAAATATTTGGTGAGTCTCTAACAGCTCATATTTACTTTGTTTTCATGGTTAACTCTCTTGGCAGCTTGTTTCAGGGCATTTCTTCCTTGTTGTCCATCATCCGATATATTTTTTGTGGCATTGACACTATGGTTTCGAAAATGTGTAGGTAAAAACCGGCCTCACGAACATTTTATATATTATTACCTTACTTTGGCCTTCAGCTTGTGATTAATATCATCGTCTGATTTTATCTTTAAAATATTCGTCAAACTGAATTATTTGTAAAAAATTACTTCACTTGCTGTTAAAGATAGTAGCAATTAGTTACTTTATTTTCTGTTGGTTAACTTTCTTTGCAGCTTGTTCCAATGAGATGAAACATTTCTTCATGGTTTCTTTATTTGCTAATCATCATTCGAAATAGCACAAAACTGTATCTTCTACTCTACTAGCCCTATGCCATCATAAATCCCAAAAATCTGTCTGAGAATTTTTCAAGAGAATTTTCCCTGCTTGCGATTAATGTCATCGTCTGATTTCATCCTAAAAATATTCGTCAAACTGAATTATTTGTAAAAGGTTACTTTGCTTGCCATTAGAGATAATAGCAATTAGTTTATTTTCTGTTGGTTAACTTTCTTTGTAGCTTGTTCCAATGCGATGAAGCCTTTCTCCATGGTATCTGTATTTGCTATCCATCATCCGATATTGCTCAAAAATATATCTTCCGCTCTACGGGCCATATGCCAGCACGAGACCCAAAATTTTTTCTCAGAATCTTCCAGGTCTCCGTGTATAAGAACCAACATTACAAACATCGTATATATTCTTATCTTTGCCCTACTGGAGATGTCTCGTAATCCATGATTTCATCCCTGAAGTATTCGCCAAACTGAATTATTGGTAAAATGTTACTTCGCTTACCATTAGAGATAATGGGAAATAATTACTTTATTTTCGCTTGGTTAAATATCTTTGAAGCTTGTTCCAATGAAATGAAACATTTCTGCATGGTTTCTTTATTTGCTATCCATCATTTGATATAATTCAACATTATAACTTCTGTTTTACTAGCCCTATTTTATCACGAGTTTCAAAAATCTTTCTGAGAATCTTACAAGTCTCCATATATAAGAACCAACCTCATCAACTTCTTATATATTCTTATCTTTGTTCTACTGATGAGGTCGCTTGCCATTAAAGATAATAGCAACTAGTTACTTTGTTTTCACTTGGTTAACTTTCTTTACTGCTTGTTCCAATGCAATGAGACCTTTCTCCATGGTACCTGTATTTGCTATCCATCATCCGATATTGTTCAAAAACATATCTTCTGCTTTATTGGCCCTATGCTAGTACGAGTCCCAAAAATCTTTCTCACAATTTTCCAGGTCTCTGTGTATAAGAACCAACATTACCAACATCGTATATATTCTTATCTTTGCCCTACTGGAGAGGTCTCGTAATCAGAATTATCTCTACTTGCGATCAATATCATCGTCTGATTTCATCCCTAAAGTATTCGATAAAATGAATTATAGTTAGTACTGAAATAGTTACTTTAATATAATATTTTCTCTTGGTTAAATTTCTTTCAAGCTTGTTCCAATGGGATGAAGCATTTCTTCATGGTTTCTTTATTTGCTATCCATTATTTGATATAGCTCAACATTATATCTTCTGCTCTACTGGTCCTATGCTATCTCGAGTCCCAAAATTTTTTCTGAAAATCTTTTACATCTCTTCTTGTATATAGTTATCTTGTTCTATACTCTGTGAGGTCTCATGATTAGAATTATCGAAATTATTGATAAAGGTTTGACTTGTCATTAAGTATAAAGGCAATTAGTTACTTGCTTAACTCTCTTTGCAGCTTGTTCCAGTGCGATAAAGCATTGCTCTATTATTGCTTTCCATCATCCGATATATTATATCATTGAACCCAAAAGTCTTTTTGATGATCTTACACTTTCATTTTTATCGCTTCAGCTCAATATTATCACGTCCATACTCTGTGGGTGACAATCAACCTCATTAGCTTCTTGTATATTTATCCTGCTAGCGATGTCAAGTGCAAAATTGTCTCTGAACACCGTGTAGATACCTACTTACTTACCACTTATTGATAGTGTTTAAAAGCGATTCAAAACTCAATTTTTTCAAATAAGTATTCGCCAAACTGATTTTTTATGAAAAGGGTTGTCAAAATTCAATCAATATAACCTAAATTATTAACCTTTTTTCTTGTTATTTCATCCCAACATTATCATATGACTTAAGATTTTCATTAATGCAAGAATTCCGACAAATGAAATGTTTCGAGGTCATCTTGCTATTATTGTAAGTTGATTTAGGTAATGTTATGGTAATATAGATCTGCAAAGATTTGTTATCAGTCAGCCGAAAGTCATATACTGTTATATAGGAAGTCACTCAGAGTTGAAGCATCATGGCAAAATTTTGAGATATCTTAGGTTATATACATAAAAAGTTATGTACGAGACGCCGTATTCTTAACCCTCAACATTAGAAAGAGTTATTTCAAAAAGGTGGGAAATTTCAACAAATTCGGAATCTCTTGAACAACTGAACTTTGGTATTCCAAAATCTATCACAACTTTAAGGTGCATGGATCTATTAAAACAGTCATGTATCGTGTCAATCATGTATAAGTCAACAAACCGATCATGCATGTTAATTACCACAATTAACTAAATTTGGTCGAGCTCTGACTTGAATCCATTCTGGTACTCGCCGATCACTTCTTAAACGAAAAAATGATATCTGCTACATTTTGCAGCACTTTGTGTATTTAAAACATTTCTTTTTTCTTCTTCCAATTATTTCTCATCATTTTTGGCATTTCAAATAATCAAAACGTTTCGATAGGTTCAATACTATTTTCAAATTAATTGCTTTAATTGATTATTTTATTATTACACTCTTCAATTTGGTATCACTATTGATTATTTATAAAAAGAAAGAGGTGCCATTTTTTCAATATTCTCAATTATTCTTTTTTTAATCTTATAATTTACATCTTAATGGTTGATGACAATAAGGAAAAGAAATCTAAGAAAGAATTTGTTGAAACATCTCAAGAATGAAAAAAAAAATTAAATTGTTTAATAAAAAAAATTATTATCTACTTAAGGCTAAAGAAAGCACACGATTTAAATTTAGATTAAAAAAAGGGTTATGTGTTCTAAAAATTTTGCACTAAATATAATCTATCTTATGTTTAATTTATTAATTTTTCTTTATTTTAATTAATTCTTCCTATGATTTTATCTTTATTTTATTCCGTTCTAATTGTTGTAATTTGGATCTTATGTAGCTATGAGTTGTTAATAATAACTCTATATAATTGTAATAATAATCGTAACATAAAATGTGTCAATAATTAAAAATTAATTAATTTTTAATTTATTGACATTCTCAAAAAAAAATAATAAATAAATCAATGTAATGTTTATAATAAGACGAGAAAAAATCTATAATAAAGAAAGTTTATATAATCAATATTCCTGTAAAATAATCTACTTTTTTTATGAAATTAACTTGAATTATTTTTAAAAATCATTTCTTCTTTAATTAATTGATTAACAAACAATTTTTTTCCAAATTTATATCTTCTATAAAAATCTATGCATCTTAATTGCAAATTAATTAAAACTTATTTTCTCATTCTTTTAAGAATGTTCTAAAGATGCATGGAAAACCAAAAAAAATTTTTTTTTTAGGTGTTAAAATAAGTGCATATATTATATTGTATTAGTAAAGTTGTAGATGTTAAATTATTACCATTTATAAAAAAAATTACTTGTTACATAATGAAAATTATATTTTAAAAGAATTTTTATGTTTCTAATGTTGGATTCGTGTATAACAAAAATTAACGTTACTAAAAAAAATTTATAAAACTTATTTTATTACACGAATTTAATGTTAAATTTCAATTTCTAATTAACTTCGACAAAACGCATTTTAAAAAAATTAAAATTCGTTTATTTTGGAAATATCGCATGTTAAAATGGATTTGTCGTTGATTACTTTTATACTCTGATTAATTTCTATTTTTTATTGCAAAAATTAATTATCTTTGCGAAAAATAATGAAAAAAAATGTATTTTTTTTAGATTAGAATCTTAAATGTTATTGTAATTATTATTAAAGCATAACGAGTTTCTTTTAGATAAAAGGTAATTAAAATTTAGTTTTTTTGCTATTTATCAATCGTAACCTTTATACAAAAAGTAAAGAAATAGTCTCCTTTTTTAATACGTTTAAAACATGTAATCATCTTTAAAATTGTCTGCTATAGCAAAAATATTGGGAAAATTTAATGTTTCGATGTCAATTTGATGATAATTTCAATAAATTGTACGCATATATATATTGTTTTATTTTATCTTTTAAATGCATTTTATTTATTATGTATATTCATGATATAATGTTTTTTTAAAATTTATTAGAAAAATGTTAAATTATTACAGTTTTTTGAAATACACAAGTAGTGTCACCTATTGACGAAACCATTTCAAAAACATTCCACAATTTCAATTTTAGATATTTTCATGGGAGTATGATAAAAAAATGACAATTTATATGTTATCTCCATCTAAATCAATACAACCTAAGTTATTAAGTCTTTTTCTTATTATCTTATATTTCTTATTACCAAACATTACCATCAAAATTAGTCACAAATACGCTAGTGTCATCTATTGACGAAAACCCAAAAACATTTTCTGTAATCAAATTTTTCCTTTATATATTTGTGAGCATCATTACGAAAAAAAATAAAAAATGATGAGTTATATATATATCTCCCCATATAAATCAATATTCAATCAATATAACCTAAGTTATTAATCCATTTTTTTTGTTACTTCGTCCCAATATTATAAATAGAATTAAGGTTGGTATTGTTGTAAAATTCTGACAGTTCGAATGTTTTGATGTCATTTCGCTGTCATTGTGAGTTGATTAATGTATACATATATATATTTTTCTATGATTAATGTTATGTTATCATAAAAAGTACAAATCGACAAGGTTTCTGTTATCGGTCAGCTGAGTTTTATCGAAGTAATTTTCAGTGTAAAATCATAACCTGAACTCAGAATTCTATCACGTCAAAACTTTGAAATATTCGAGGTTATGTACAAGAAAAATGTTTGGGATGCACAGTATTTTGATGTCAAATCAATTATATAATTCAATACTTTCCTTGCCCTTCAACACGAAGCACCGTTTAATAGTATTTTCCTTCAAGGTGATCATTGAACCCAATAAGTTCAAGTAACTGCAACGAATTAGGTTGTCATAATTTGCAGTCATTTACATTGGTTTTTGATAATTTAGGTGATGTTAGTGAAGAGCAATAGCGTTTCTATCAAAATATAAAAGAAATGGAAAGACAATTTTGTTAGGAAAATAATCCACATCTATGGTAGGCTATTATTGATGAGTTGAAGTTCATTCAACATTTACATTATCTGGTATGAGATGTACAATGATAGATGTACAACTATAATTCAAAATTTGACTAAGAGCACATTTTGAAGGATAAAGATGGTACCCTTCTTGTTGTGGTGAAATAATTAGAATACATCAAAATAATAATATATGTGCCATACATAACTTTATGTTTCACTTCATCTTGAGATATGTTTTATTTATATAACATCAAATACACTTAGCAGCAGAAGTCTGCGTACAAAAAACTTCTAACACTTTAACTGAAAAAATAAGGGTCATGATCTAATGTGATAAACTTCAATTTTTTTTATTTTGTGTATTAACTACATATAATTCTATTAACAAAATATGCATCAATAAAACAGAAATATTAGTTACAAAAAAAATTTAAATTAAAAATTCTCCAAATAATGCGTATGCAAAAATCTGCGTACAAATAAAGACGCCTTCTCCAAAATATACTTATTTACTTAAATACGTAGTTGGCGATGTACGCTTTCCGATTTAAATAAAAGATAATCGGTGTCAATTATATTAGCAGAGGCTTAGAAGCTAAAAGTTAGAATGGACACGAAAGGAAAGGAAACTGAATTGGGAGAGAGAAAAATTGTTGTAAAGTTATGGAAAGAGGGAAAATCTTTTCGAAAAATAGGAGAAACTGTCGGCAGGTCACACTCTTCCATTCAAAGAGGAATTAATAATTATAAAGACACTGAAGATTACCTCTCACGTCCGCGATCTGGTAGACCATCCCTTTTAACAAACCGAGAGAAGCGAAAAATTGTACAGCAGGTTAGAAAAGAACCTAGGCTGACGGCAAAAAAAATAGTAGAAAATGTACAAGAAGAATTTCATAAAACTATCAGCAAAGATACGGTGAGAAGGACGTTAAAAAAAGCTAACTATCACAGTCGCGTTGCACGAAAAAAGCCATTTGTGTCAGAGGTCAATCGTCAGAAGCGGATCGCCTTTGCAAAAAAACTCTTAGACAAGCCCATTGAATTCTGGGAGAAAGTTCTCTTTACAGATGAGAGCAAATTTTGCATTTTCGGCATTAACGGTAAACAACTTGTATGGAGAAAACCTAATACTGCCCTTAATCCCGAAAATTTGAAAGCGACTGTAAAACACGGAGGTGGTGGAGTTATGGTTTGGGGGTGTATGTGCACCAAAGGGGTGGGAAGGTTGGTTTTCATAACATCGACAATGGACCATAAAATGTATATAGACATTTTAAAAGAAAATTTGAAGCCTAGCATCGAAAACTTGTGCTTGGGGCCCGAATACTTTTTTCAACAAGATAATGACCCCAAACATTGCGCCCACAACACTAAGCTTTGGCTACTATACAATACCCCAAAGCAACTTAAAACACCTCCACAATCGCCGGACTTGAATTCCATCGAACACCTCTGGGATTTACTGGAACGCAGGATTCGGCAACACAACATAATGTCGAAGGAAACGTTAAAAAATGTTATGATTGAGGAATGGGCCAAAATCAGTTCGAACGAAACGAAGAAATTAGTGCACTCCATGCCTAAATGTTTAAGGGAGGTCATTAAACGTAAAGGTTATCCGACCTCATATTAATATAGAAACAATGATCTCATTTATGATTTTTTTATAAATACTGTCCTGACTTGTACGCAGATTTTTGCATATCCGTTATTTGTAGAATTTTTAGTTTTGATTTTTTTCTGTAACTACTGTTTCTGTTTTGTTGAAGCATATTTTGTAAATAGAATTATATGTAGTTAATATACAAAATAAAAAAAAAATCAAAGTTTATCACATTAGATTATGACTCTTATTTTTTCAATTAAAGTATTACAAGTTTTTTGTACGTAGACTTCTGCTGCTGAGTGTATATCAAAATCTGGATGTCAGAGAAAATGTGGATAAATATACAGGGTCGCTGATATGTATGGAAACAGCCTGTTATCTCCTAAAGTAAGACAGCTAGTGAAAAATTTGGAGATACAAAAGTTTTTAAGGTTTTTTTTTTAATTTATTGCAATAAAGAAAAATTAAATATACATGGTATTTCAAAAAGTCAGGATAAAACAATGAAGCTTTTTATGAATGGATCACCCGGTATATTATTCCATATTTCAATTCATCTCAAAATTCTAAACAACATACATACAGCACATCTAAAATTTAAAAATTGTGTAGAGAATCTAATAGAATATTGGGAGGAATACAGAAAATTCCATGCCTTATCCTTTCCTACAATTCTATTTTTGTTTTGCGGCCTATTTTTGTATTTTGATGTTCTTGTACCAAATTAATTTTATATGGACGGAATTTCTCCAGTTTACAAATTTTTTTGAATAGAATGTCGACTCATGTTATGATTTAATTCTATTGTGGTGAATTCGTTGGATTGTCCACCACATTTAACATGATATTCACAGCATTTTCTTCATTTGTAATGCTTACTTGTCCTCCATTTTTGAGTAGATCTAACTTAGAAACCTGAACTTATAGACGAAGATGCGTTGTTGTGAAAATAGTAACTTGATTATAAAGGAGCTTTAGTACCTTGATGTACTACTAACCTATATAAGACGAATAAATTTAAATTTATGATATGCTGTAGGAATATTATTTAGAATTTCGAGATTAATTGAAATATGGAATAATATACAAGGTGTTATATTTATATATAGCTTTTTCTATTTAAGAAAAAGCAATCTTATTTCGTCCTAAGATATTAACTAGCCCTGTATACTTAATTTAGTAATTTAATAATATGTAATTTAGTGAAATAGATCTTAAATAATAAAACCTTAAATATTTGGTATCTTAAAATTTTTCGCTAGTCGTCTTACTGTATAAGAAAACTTATAGGAATAAGAAATAAATATTTTGAAATGAATTTGATGGTTTTGTAGTAGCACATTTGTAAATAAGTGAATTGAGTACAGAGAATTGCTAAATTCTGGGTAATTTAATATTTGCAAACCAAATTTGATCTTAACCTTATAGTACACTAAAGCTTTACTAATACAAATCAATTAAAACCAGCTTAATTCAAATTATGAAAGCATACAGATTAATGAGGTCATTTAGATGTTGTCAAAAAGTCTTATAAACACATATTTATAGATTTATTATACTAATAATAATAATAAATGCAGTTTATCTTGCACACTTTCTTACGTTTAAAATCATTTGTGTCAGCAGTTGTCTTTCAACTTTCTTATTTTTAAAATCGTTTGTCTCAGCAGTTTCATGGAGAAAACTGTCGAAGAATGGAGAATGCATACAAGATTATGCAATAGCGTCAGTTCTAGTTTTACTTCAATTCAAATGGACAGATTTGCTAAATCAATCTGTAAAGCACTCTATTTCAGAAACTATTAATTGTTAAGGCATTCGTTAAAAAATGTGTTCAGGTGTACTGCTAAACCCAACCCAAACCTTTATACTTGAATTGAAGTAAAACTAGAACTAGGGGAGAGCAGGGCAAGTGAGTCTTTCAAAACAAGTTTTTTTATTTAGAAACGTAGGTGATCTGACTTATCTGATCTTTATAATTGTATTTGGGTTTGTGAAATGCGCGGAAGATCGTTTTATAAAGCCCAACATTCTGTAACACTTTAAAACCACTCCGTCAATATGTTGGTCAAATATCAGCTTCTGGTCGAATGTTACACCAAGATCAATGGTGTGAGTTACTCGACGCAAGCCTTCCACACTAATGCGAAAGTTATGTTTGATATAATCGCGTTTTTTCGGTAAATGAAATTATACGACATTTGGTAACATTTAGGGTAAGATGATTGTTTGCAACTTCACACAATCATCTGTGGTCGGAATTGGCAAGAAAATTTTTAAATCATCAGCATACATTAAATAGCGTCAATTGATTATACAAGAGAATATGTCATTAATATATATTAAAAATAATAGTGGTCCCACGTGACTGTCCTGAGGCACGCCGAAAGTCACCACAGATGGATACGAAGATTAGCCGCCTATGCGCACGACTTGGGTGCATCCAGACACGTAGGAACCAAACCAACGCAGCAAAACAGCCGTTACCCCAAAACATCGTAGTTTGTTTAAGAATATACTATGGTCCATCTTATCGAATGCCTTGTTAAAATCAGTGTAAACCACATCCACTTGTACGTTGCTATCAAGTTCTGCAAACAGAAAATCTGTGTATTCCAATAAATTGGTTTCCACTGATCGTCCGGGATAAAACCCATGTTGGCTTATATCTATATTCTGTTTGATTTGAAAAAATACTGTGGTGTACATTAATTTCTCAAAAACCTTGCAGATAATAGGCAATAACGATATCGGACATTAAGTTTCTAGCACCATTTTTGAAAATTGGCAGCACGTTGGCTTGCTACCACGCATCCAGCTATTATCATAGCCTCAGAGCAGTTTCTAATCAGGATTAGTGGTAGATAATCCGCTCCCGGTCCTTTATTCAACGCTATCCCATGTAATGCTTTCTGTACCTCGGCAACAGTAAAAGACCCAACAGACACATTAGACGAGCCTATTACGCCCCCACTTATCCCATTATCTAAATTTAAAAATAAATCCAAATCTAATTAAAAATTGAAGAAAAATCTTAAAAGATAAAATTCAAAAATGCAGGAAGAAAAGGTGCATGCTGCACAACACAATTATTATATTCTGCAACGAAGCTTATGCTAACGCGTGCTACAAAGATTGTATAATTTGTATGAAATATAATCTCTGGGTCTATGAAAACTGTTCCAACAACGAAATAGAACCAGAAAATTATATTTGCAATAAATCCTTTATACACTGCTGGAAATAATTCACAAGTACAGCCTAGTATAGTGTGTCTAGCGCAATGAAATTTGGCATGGAAGTAATACTAAGGTAATATAAATTACCCTCACATTTAGAGCGTGAAGGTAACTTAGAGAGACAATGACGAAAGCATCTCCGTGAGCCATCGCTAGACGAAGTGGCATGAAGTTGATATGATAATGAAAACGAGCTAGCAATGAAAACATTTTTATACAATACTCTTCCACATAGGTGTGTACAATACGCTCGATGTCCACGGCCAGTTCATTTTCCGGATCAGAATCCGACTGAACATGTTTGCAATATGATGAGTTGGAGATTTCGTCGTTATGCAGCTCCCTCGGTGAAAGTTGAGAAGCTATGGCATGTTTGAGTATATGCCACGTAGTGTAGCGATGATAGGTGTCGCTCATGGAGGATATTTTTCCATTGCTGCATTTTCATCTAACAGGGTTCTGTCGCTCTCCGTATGATGAATATACTAGTTTAGCACTACTTCGTTTCCAAATTTCTAGCCTTTAGCTTATACAGGGTGTGTTCGTGAATTTTTTCCAACAGTGTAATAATGTCCCTTATCGAGGGGCAAGTGAGTCTTTTGGTAAATATTTTTTAATGTAATGTTATGGCATTAAAAAAAACTGTTTTAATTAAATTTGAGCTTGTTTTATATAATTTTGTTTTAAGATAAAAAACTTACAAACTGTAGCCTGTTTGACCTAAACATGACTCACTTGCCCCACTCTCCCCTAACACTACACCTAGAATTAGAATCATTCGAGTTTAACTGTTGTAAGAGATTACGGCTAAACCCGACTATTTCTAGTTCTAATATTATAGATCCAATGATATAATAATAAAAAAATCAAAAATAACGATGAAAAATAATTTTATTAATTCACTGTTACTAGTTTCAAAATCAACTTATTTCTTCATCAGACATGACTGAAAATGTACAAAATATAAATTACAAAAAATTGATAAAACAGAACAAAGAAAAATAAGTTACCGTCAATAGTTAAAAGTACCAAAGAATAAAAAATCACTTATAACGAATAAAAACTGAATGGAATTTATTGGACGAAGAGTATTTTCTTAATATTATTGTTAAAACTCTGAAAAACGAAAAAATATAAAAAAGGCAATCAAAAAGTTATCGATTATAAGGGTAAAAAACTTACATGATTGTAAATATAAAATTAAAATAAATAATAACTTAAGACATAAACATTAAAAACATTTAAATACACATTAAAACATTTGTGAAATGATTTTTCTTTGTTCCATTTTGTCATTTTTTTTTGTAATTTATACTGTATATTTTAGTCGTTTCTAATGAAGATAAATGAAGGTAAGTTAATCTCGAAACTAGTAGCACTGAATTAATAAAATTATTTTTCATCGTTATTTTGGAGTTTTTTATTATTGACACTTGCGATGAACTTGGAATCAATAATTGCCAAACCAATGATATAAAACTAGAAGTAACACTAGACCTAGAAGTGGAAAGATTCGGGATTAAACTAAACCCAAAAGTATCTGCTTCTAGGTCTAGCATTAATTCCAGTTTTACTTCAATTGGAACACACAGGGTTGCTAAATCAGTTTGTAAAGTACTCCTCTATTCCAGAAACTATTTATTAAGCACGGGTCACATTAGGCTACTCACGGCTATCACTTTACACCGAGCTGATTAACGGCTGACAACAGCGGCTACCATAACTTGCAGCTGTTAAGCAGCCTAGTGTGGCAGGCGCTTTATAGAGGCCTTCGTTAAAATGTCTTCAGATGCCCGACTAAACTCAACCCAATCCTGTATATTTGAAATACACAAGGGTGGTAAATTAGTTTGTAAAGTCCTTTATTCCAAAAACTATTCATTGTGGAGACATTCATTAAAAAAATATCGTCAGATGCAGGGCTAAACCCAATTCTGTATATTTGAACCAGAACCGTAAAAAGAAAATTCGCACTCACAGGGGACACTGGGTATATTTACATATATAATGAAGAAACCTTGTATTTTATTGCAAAAACAGGCGCTATTAGCCTTTAGGTTTAGGATGATGCTATTCTTCTTCCTCATCTGGCTATTCAATTCTTTAGGACTTTATCAATAAATTACAAGGATTTAGCGGCTAAACCCAAAACTTTCCACTTCTAGGGCTGGTGTTAGTTCCAGTTTTACTTCAGTTGAAATACAGAAGGTTACCAACCTTGTTAGTTTGTAAAGTACTCTATTCCAAAAACTATTCATTTTTGTGAGACATTCGTTAAAAAAATATCGTCAGAAGCAGGGCTAAACCCAACCCTGTAAATTTGAACCAGAACCGTCTTAATATGTTTTTCGCCCCAGGGCTGGGTTGGACGAGACAGCTTGCATTTCATTGCAAAAACAGGCGTATCTCAGAGCTACAGCCCTATTAGCCCTTAAGTTTAGAATGGAGCTATTCCTCTTCCTCATCTGACTGTTCAAATAAATTTCTCTAACATTTTATCAATAAATTGCAAGGATTCCCAAACATTGGGAAGTATAAACTCAGCAGTTTTAATAGAAGCCCTTCAGTGTTTTCGAAATATCGGCTTGTTCTACAGAGAACAAAAATCTGTTAATTCCGATTAGTGAATCCTTTACAAATTCGGACTACAAGAGACACAATGCAAGTTTAATATTTTCTAATTTTGTTTGGGTTACAAGGGAAATCGGATTTGCCATTGTACGAATAAACGGAGCTTTACTATATCTTATTATTTGGTCAAGAATTGTATACAGGATGTCTCACGTAACTGGTTCATTAGAACTATTTTAGGTTCCACTATTCGTAGAGGCTTGAAATTTTGGTATCATGGGTTGTTCATTTCGATCTATTAATCTAAAATATTTTCAAGATGGCCGCCACTTCCGGTCTACCGGAAGTAGACCTCAACTTCGTTATTTTAAATGGAATGCTATAGTTTTTATTACACCATTCAATTATACATAAGAAAATATGTTGACTTTGATAAGAGTTGATGGTGCCTACCGTTTTTTGTTTTCGAGTTATTTTGATTTTAAGTGTTTTTTGTCAAATATCACCATGCTCTTTAAGAGCACATATCTCAGCCAACGTTAATTCAAAAACGTTTTGCATTGGTATGATAACTCTTCATATGCTGTCAAATAGATTGTCACTTGTTATATCAGTTCACCTTATACAGCGTGGTCAAAAATTGAATTACCATTTTGCTGTATTCAATCGCGGTAAAGTCAAAAATTTTAAATTGAACGTCCCATATCTATTTAGCCTATCAAAAAGGGAATTTAATTCTCTACAAATTATCTATAAACATTGCTATACCTATTTACTATAGTTTTCTTCATATGGAGTATTTTATCAAAATCCTATACTAAATGCTGGAAGCCGTTCGTGTTTTTATTAGAAGGCTGTGATATTTTGACAGTTTATACTTTAATTTATGCAAATTATCATTGGTATTATTTCTAAAAAGATCTATGATTGAATAAACTTTAGTTTGTTAGCTTTTATTTACAAAAATAACCAGCAGAACGCATAAATGAAACAATGAAATACAACAATATGGCGTAATATTCCACGTAATGATGGGCGAGATATTCCTAGAGAGTTTAGTTTATTTATTAACTGTGTTTTCTTGGAAAATATTATTCATCTAAATCGACCGAAGCACCTCTTACCGAAGAATTTGGTAAAGCAATAAAATATCACAAAACATTGATTCTATTGTCTTAATCTGCTGGTGATAGAAATTTGTGGTTTCTTGTTATTTTGATCTTTCCAAAACTAAGAAACAGATCCTATCCAAAACTTTTTTACATCCGCCATGAATATAAAACGAATTTAAAATGTTGTTGTTGGAATAATTCGCCATGATATTCAAAGACATTAACAGAAGTAAGTGATGACACAACTAAGTAATGACAACAATTACATAAATTATTAATTTATTCGGTTTTCTTTTGTTAAGTTTGTTTCTTTTTTCCATCTTTTCAGTAATAGATAAATGTTTGTTGTTTTTGTACTTTATTTAAAGAATGGTATAAATTATTTTCGTTCTACCGGTTTCGATCTCGATCAGATCATCATCAGGAACTCCCGAGAAAAAAAAAACGTTTTTCGAAGATATTCAACAAACAATAACTAAAATTAATTTCTCATAGAATAGAAGAATTTCATGAAATGCTCTGATAACAACAATAGACGTGTTCTCGGGAGTTCCTGATGATGATCTGATCGAAATCGAAACCGGTAGAACAAAAATTATTTATACCATTCTTTACATAGAGTACAAAAACAACAAACAATTATCTACGGTTTTCTTTTGATTATTTTTGGTAAATAACAACTTGCAATCCATAGTTTATTCAATCGCAGTTCATTGTAGAAATAATACTAATAATAATTTAAATAAATTAACCAAAAAACTGTCAAAATGTCATGGTTTTCTAACAAAAACACAAACTTCCTCTAGCACTTTACGTTTGATTTTGATAAATTCCTCAATAGCAAGAAAACTATAATAAATAGGTATAGGAATATTTATAGATAATTTGTAGAGAATTAAATTCCCGTTTAGATAGGCTAAAAGGATATGGGGCGTTCCATTTAAAATTTTCGA
This sequence comes from Onthophagus sagittarius, assembly GCA_036711965.1. Taxonomy (NCBI): domain Eukaryota; kingdom Metazoa; phylum Arthropoda; class Insecta; order Coleoptera; family Scarabaeidae; genus Onthophagus; species Onthophagus sagittarius. The sequence continues at coordinate 56,246,331 of JASERS010000002.1, read as the reverse complement.
CTTTCACGCAAATGAATACACAGAAACGGTAACTCAATTTTTGACCAGCCTGTACAAGATATACTGATACAGCAAGTGGCAATCTATTCAACAGCATATAAAGAGTTATCGTACCAATGCAAAACGTTTTTGAATTAACGTTGGCTGAGATATGGGCTTGTAAAGAGCACGGTGATATTGGACAAAAAACACTTAAAATCAAAATAATTCGAAAACAAAAAACGCTAGGTACCAATAACTGTTATGAAAGTCAACATATTTTCTTACGTATAATTGAATGGTGTTATAAAAACTATAGCATTCCATTTAAAATAACGAAGTTCAGGTATACTTCCGGTAGACCGGAAGTGGTGGCCATCTTGAAAATATTTTAGATTAATAGATCGGAATGAATAACCCATGTTACCAAAATTTGAAGCCTCTACGAATAGTGTAACCCAAAAAAGTTCTAATGAACCAGTTACGTGAGACACCCTGTATTCTACAATAATATTGAAGCTTGTTTGAGAAGCATATATGAGAATTATTGTATTAATGAAGAGTTATATTGTAAACATGAATAGTGTTTATTAGGAATAGAATTGAAAATCTTTGATAATTTTAAATAAATAAGTGTTTGAAATATTATGTACACTCAGCAACAGAAGTCTGCGTACAAAAAACTTGTAATACTTTAATTGAAAAAATAAGAGTCATAATCTAATGTGATAAACTTGATTTTTTTTATTTTGTATTTTAACTACATATAATTCTATTAACAAAATATGCTTCAACAAAACAGAAACAGTAGTTACAGAAAAAAATCAAAACTAAAAATTCTACAAATAACGGGTATGCAAAAATCTGCGTACAAGTCAGGACAGTATTTATAAAAAATTCATAAATGAGATCATTGTTTCTATATTAATATGAGGTCGGATAACCTTTACGTTTAATGACCTCCCTTAAACGTTTAGGCATGGAGTGCACTAATTTCTTCGTTTCGTCCGAACTGATTTTGGCCCATTCCTCAATCATAACATTTTTTAACGTTTCCTTCGACGTTATGTTGTGTTGCCGAATCCTGGGCGCAATGTTTGGGGTCATTATCTTGTTGAAAAAAGTATTCGGGCCCCAAGCCCAAGTTTTCGATGCTAGGCTTCAAATTTTCTTTTAAAATGTCTACATACATTTTATGGTCCATTGTCGATGTTATGAAAACCAACCTTTTCACCCCTTTGGTGCACATACACCCCCAAACCATAACTCCACCACCCCCGTGTTTTACAGTCGCTTTCAAATTTTCGGGATTAAGGGCAGTATTAGGTTTTCTCCATACAAGTTGTTTACCCTTAATGCCGAAAATGCAAAATTTGCTCTCATCTGTAAAGAGAACTTTCTCCCAGAATTCAATGGGCTTGTCTAAGAGTTTTTTTGCAAAGGCGATCCGCTTCTGACGATTGACCTCTGACACAAATGGCTTTTTTCGTGCAACGCGACTGTGATAGTTAGCTTTTTTTAACGTCCTTCTCACCGTATCTTTGCTGATAGTTTTATGAAATTCTTCTTGTACATTTTCTACTATTTTTTTTGCCGTCAGCCTAGGTTCTTTTCTAACCTGCTGTACAATTTTTCGCTTCTCTCGGTTTGTTAAAAGGGGTCGCTTCTCTCGGTCAGATCGCGGACGTGAGAGGTAATCTTCAGTGTCTTTATAATTATTAATTACTCTTTGAATGGAAGAGTGTGACCTGCCGACAGTTTCTCCTATTTTTCGAAAAGATTTTCCCTCTTTCCATAACTTTACAATAATTTTTCTCTCTCCCAATTCAATTTCCTTTCCTTTCGTGTCCATTCTAACTTTTAGCTTCTAAGCCTCTGCTAATATAATTGACACCGATTATCTTTTATTTAAATCGGAAAGCGTACATCGCCAACTACGTATTTAAGTAAATAAGTATATTTTGGAGAAGGCGTCTTTATTTGTACGCAGATTTTTGCATACGCATTATTTGGAGAATTTTTAATTTTAATTTTTTTTGTAACTAATATTTCTGTTTTATTGATGCATATTTTGTTAATAGAATTATATGTAGTTAATACACAAAATAAAAAAAAATTGAAGTTTATCACATTAGATCATGACCCTTATTTTTTCAGTTAAAGTGTTAGAAGATTTTTGTACGCAGACTTCTGCTGCTAAGTGTATTTATTATTTTAGAAATAATCAACGAAAATTTATTTTTTTTATGTTAACTGAATTGGATAAGATGAGGTGACAATGCATTGTTCACCTATCCACTTACACGTCATAAAAAAAGATTATAATGAAAAAATAAAACTTGATTACATAAATTGTTTAAAAAATTAATTAAAAATAAATTAAAATCAAAAGAATCATAAAAAAACCAATTAAAAAATTATTTAAAATTTACAATGACATTGACAATTAAAACATGTCAAAAAAAAATAACCTAAAAATTTTGCGGAATATAATTCATAAATTTTTTTTCACTAATTTTTTTCGTTCGATTTTTTTTTATTGCTTCGGAAAAAGAAAAAAATCCTTATCAAAAATACAAAAACCCACTCATCATATCGATTAATCCCACCATTTAAACAAACAGCATGCGTGCTCCTTGTTCTGTTCTAAAATTAATTAGACGTCCGTCACGTGATTGTCAAACGTTCAGCGGAGAAGCAGCGATAACTTCCTGTCTTAACAATAATTACATAAAAAAAAATTAATAATAAATATTTATACTCAACTTTATCCATCCCGAAGTGGTTTTAATTACAAAACGAAACGAGTATAAACAATCTAAAACAACTGATAACCGATTCGGATTTTGGAAAAAAGTAAGGTTATGATATAAATAATAATATCTGAAGCACTTCTATTTAAAGTATCTTTAAATGAATCGAACGATAAAATTGTAACTTAAAAGTGCGGTTTTGATTAAAAACGAATCAGGAGTGACGAAAAAAAGTTAGGTTATGAAAGAAAGAAGAACAACCGGCGGATTTCGGATGGTCTCTTTGGTGACACAGAAGAGGACGCTCATGTCGCGAGGTACGTTTTAACGAATTAAATACAAATTCTAATCTAAAACGTACGTCACAACATTAAAACGAAACAAAACGTTCGGTTACGAGTGAGACAAAGCGTTCACTGAGCGTTCGATTTTGAATGCGTGCGTCGTATGAATAAACTCGGTACGGTACAAGCATGGAAATACGTAACCAGAAGCGGGAGCAAGTTGGTAAAGGTAGGAAAAAGGTAAAAACATCTGTGTTTGCGGCGTGGCTCTATAGACACAACACACACAAGGCCACGCCATATTGAATCGGTACCCAGTCTTCGGTAATTTCGGCTTCGGTGTGGGGCCCTAAAATTACAGTTTTGTGATTTGTGTACGGAATTTTTTTTTAATCGCCCGGCGAAGGCGACGACGACGACGGTGTCTTTAGTGGTGGTGTTGTGAACAATTTTTTTCTTTATTTTTTTTTAATCAAGAGCCCCGCGTTGTGCTGTTTTTTTTGATGGATATAATAATATATATAACGCCTCCCCGAAAATTTGTGTTGGTACCGTTTCTATTGGTGACGCGTACTTAAGCGCCCCTTTACGGTTTACGCGAGAGATAATCGATTTGTCAACGAGAGTTTTAAGAAATTTTTTTTAATTTTATTATATTTAATTTCAACAATTAAAACGGAAACAAAACGAAATTCGATTTTACGTGTCGAGCTAATTGAATTGGTGCCTCCGATGGACGACGAATGCAAATTGATATTTGAAATTTTAAAGTGAGGTTAGAACTTATTTAAATTAACGATAAAAACCGCCATTCCCTTAACATTTCCTCTCCTCCTCGCCAAACTAAAATAAAAATTACTTCGATTTATTAGTTCGAGTCGAATCGTTGTTAACGCTGCTTCTTGTCTCATTTTCTAACCTTAAAAAAATCGGACCGAACGAGATCGTTAATTTTTTAATTAAACCAAGTGAATTTCAACGAGATTTTCTTTATTAGGTGATTGAGCAACTTCATTATTACCGATGGAAAAGATGGATGTGGATGAAGCCGTCGTGGATTTAAGCCTTAGGTGAGATAAAAAATTATTTCAATATTTTTTTAGGTTATATAAGAATCAAAACATAAAAAAAATTAGTAGAAAGAGTGCGGTGTAAAATAAAAGAGAGCGAAATTGGAAAAAAATCTAAATCTTGACAGTTACATAACCTCTATTTTAAAAAACTTTGAAACAAAAAAATTCTTATCTCAATTTGGATTTTTACTAAAAAATTTTTTTTTTAATCCGTATTAAAATTGAATCGTGAAAACGGAAATTGTTACTACAATTAGAGCACAACCGTCTATTTTTAACCCCCTTGTAAATATTTACAATAAACTCTCATCGGCTTGTATATTTGATAACGTCCCAGCACCGTGAACATACACCGTATTCAATAAAATCGATATTCGTGGAATATACACTTTTATTATTACGAATTTATCGTTACACTCATAGTTTTCGGAATTTTCTTATCAAAAAGATCCAATTTCTTTTAACCTCCTACTTTTAAATAGAGATTCCTGTATTTCCGACCGAGTTCGTTAGCGTCACCTCGGTATCAACAATTGACACTCTCCCCGCGATCCCCTTAAATGCGGTCACAGAAAGAGTTGATCTACCGGTTCAACTCGAATCATCTTTTTCTTCGTTTACACTATAAATTATATTCTTTTCTTGTTTCGTTCTGTTTGGCGTAATCCAAGATCGTAATTTCGAAAATTACTTAAATTTATTTGCGACCTTGATTAATGACGAACGATTAAAAAAAATTATTATTTGCAAATGATTGCGACGATCGTGGAATTTGTAATGCGTTGTGAAATGGGTTTAATTCCGTTTTGTTAGTTAATGTTAGCTAAAAATAATTGTTATAAATTTAATAATGAAAATTATTTTAAAAAAATAATAAAGTGGGCGATCTTGAACTTTATACTTTAATCAAAGATTAAAATAATTACTTGTATTTTACAAACCCAAATAACTTTACAACAACAAAAACGCGATTATTCGCCGAGAAATAAAAGAAATTAAAGAAGATTTGGTTTTTAACCTGAATCGTCAAAATGATATTTTTTGATCTAAAGTGATATATTCTTGTATTCGGATATTTTTGTCTAACTACAAAAAAACGTATACCATAACACTAACACTAAAGCTAACACATAAATCTAGAACTGTAAACATTTGGGTTTAGTCGTACATCTTATAAGACGATACCGAACCAAATCCAACTTAGTTTCAGAACTAAGACTAGACCTAGAACAAGAAACATTAGGGTTTAGCCGTGCGTCTTCAGCCACGGCTAAACCTGAGTCTTTCTAGTTCGATACAAGTATACAATTATCTAAAACCGAATAGCAGCTAAAAGCAGAGCTAATACTAACACTAAAGCTAACTCAATTGTATCTAGTTCCAAGTCTAGTGCTAATTCTAGTTTTGGTATTATTTCTAGTGTTAATAAGTTCTCTCTTTCACGGTTAATATCACGGAAAAATCTAATTTTATGGTTTCTATGGTTACATATCATAAATTGAACTTAAAAAGAATTTCAATTTAGAAAAGAACTCCAGTTGTTGCATAGAAATGGAAATGATTGGTTAACATTTATAGTTTAAGTATAAAATTTATGTGATTTAGTGATTTGAACATATCCAATATATTACTTATACTTTGATAAGTTTGAAAAATCAGTAATAATTTTTTTCCCTCTTTGTAACTCAATTCGGGGACATATTGTAAAACACAACATAATTTTGGGCATACTCTTCAAAATTATCGCACCACTATGTAAAAAGAAATATATGTTTTTTCTTCTAATTTTGCAACACCCTGTGAAATTTATCAGAAAGAACCACTACATTCCATTTACATTACGTTAGAATGGCAATCCTTCTCTACATTTTCGTTCAAGAATTATCTCAATATGTCTTTTGTCAATGAAGATACACATTTTTATCGTTCGGATGCTGCCAATGATCGTATTTCAAGATATTTAAACCGCGATGAGTGTGTTGAGGCAGTTACTTTAGCCAATGAAGGAATAAGTTATTGTGAAATAGGTTTGAGATTAGGAGTTTCTCATACAATATCACGTGCCGTTCAACGATTTCAAGAGACAAATTATTATACAAGACGACCTGAACAAGGAAGAAGGAGAATCACAACACTATGCCAAGATCGTTTTATTAGAATTCGTGCTTTAAGGGAACGTTTTGTTACAATGAGAAACTTGCAGATACAACCAGCGGATATTCATAATATTCAAATTAGTACTAACACTGTACAACACTGTCTCACCGAAGGTGATTTGCATGCAAGGATTCCTGTTAGAGCACCAAATTTAAACGCAAAATATCGTAGAAGGAGATTGCAATTTGTCAAAGAACATCTTGACTGGAATGCTGATGACTGGAAACAAGTACTGTTCACAGATGAATCAAGGTTTTGTTTATAGCTCAGATAGACGTTTAAGAGTAATTCGACGGTTCAATGAACGCTATGCACGGTGCAACGTACCATCGACAACTTTATCTATTGGAAAATCTGTAATGGTTTCGGGTGGAATTTCGCTTATAGCACGAACAGACCTTGTTTCTTTGCGAAGAGGTTCATTAACAGGTGAAAGGTATATTACAGACATTTTATCGGAATACGTGGTAGCCTTTGCTCCTTACATAGGAAATATTTTTTTATTAATGTATGGTCCGTGACTATTTGGATGAAGTTGGTATAAAAACCATATACTGGCCACCCTGTAACCCTGCTCTCAATCAGATCAAAAAAAAAGAATTTATGGGATAATATTGATCGTCCTTAACTGACGATGGACCAAAATCCACCACCTATCGTTTTGGACGACGTTGAGAGGATGGTAAGAGAGATTTAGGATGCAGTTGATCAAGATCAAATAAGACACTTGATTTCAAGTATGCCTCGTCGCTGTGAAGAAGGGATTCGTAAGAGAGGCAGAAATACACGTTATTAGGTGATTTTTTGAGAGAATTGAGTAAGGATTAAAAATTCGTTAAGTTTAAACTTTGTTTAATCTTCCTTGATAAGAGAGATATTGAGAGGACTCTTGAACGAACATTTAGAGAAGGATTACCATTCTAACGTAATGTAAATGGAATGAAGCGGTTCTTTTTGATAAATTTCACAGGGTCTGGCAAAGTTAACAGAAAAACCTTAAATTTCTTTTTACACCCCGTATATGTTAATTCGTTCTCAATTGTCAGAAACCATCAACACATTTCTTCCTTAAAAATCAACCTATACCGTGAAGAAAGAATCATCAAAATCTATCCGTTGATTCAAAAAAAAATACCTTTAAACTTAATGCATAATTTAGGTGGTGTGATAATTTTGGAGAGTAGTGTATATACAGGGTGTCAGATAAATATCGTCCCGAGGTGTAACTGTGTCATTTATATTCTGATTTTGACGAGCCAGGCATTAAATGAAATGGTTTAATGAATAGGTTCTAAGTTCTGAATGATTCACGTTACAAATACATTTTTTCAATGCCATCTTTAATTTTAAACAATTGTCAACTTTTGTTTTTCTAATTGCTCGGTATATTTTTCTACACGTCATTGAATAGAGGTTTTTAATCTGAATTGATTAATGTACAGTACATTTATTTTCAATGTAATTAGAGCATAGAAAAAACGCCCTATATGTAGAAATTAACACAGAAAATTATTAGTTATTTACATTCCGATTTTCATGAGCTAGGTATCAAATGGAATGGTTTGATGAATATTATCCCAATAATCAACTTTTGTTTTTCAAATGATTGTTTTTCTGTTCGTTATTGCATAGAGATCTTTATTCTGAATATAGAGATGATGTCAGCTCCCGTTTACTGTAGTTCAGTTATTAATTACGTTAAGAGTTTAATATTTTGGAAAATTATTTTTCCATTTCAGGAAATTATTTTTAATTATAAAGGTTGTCCCAAGAAAATGTGGCGCCATGATGATATATTTTTTTAAATTGCGGTATATATATTTTGTTGTTTACTTTGTTGTTTTTTTTATATATTTTTTATATAACCCAACCCAACCCCTCTAAAATTTTATTGAAATCGGCTGAATGACAGCAGCATAAAAAATAAAAACGAAAATAAATCGTATTTGCATCGCTGATTTTAAAAATTTATTAAAATTACAAACAGTGTCTCATGAATAAAATTTCATAACAAACTTATTAAGTAAGGTCTAGTGATTTCGTTAACCAAGTTCTATTGGTTCAAGTTTACACAGGGTGGCCGAAATCTAGTGTGAATGCTTTCAAACTTCAAAGTATCTTATCTTTCTTATTCTAAATTGTACTTCCTACATTTTTTTCGATTTACAACCCCATCACAATTCTTAATATTTAAAAAGTTATTTGCCGAAAACTCGTATTTAAAAAATGTGAGAAAATATATATCGTGCAATTTAAAAAAAATATCATTATGGGTCACGCTTTTTTTGTGAGAGCCTGTATAATCAAAAATAATATCCTGAAATGTGGCCTGAGATACAGTACAAGCCTGCAAAATATCAAACTCATAATATTAATAACTGAGCTATAGAAGACGGGAGCTGAGCTGAAGGACCCTGTATAGCAGGTGAGGCATTTCAATTGAGACGACCCTATAAGTCATAAACTATGAATTTCATAAAATAAAAGTTTTATCATGTAAAGGGGGAAAATGTTCTATATGGTTTTAATTGCATTTTATAAGCACCATCTATGTGTTTCAGTTCTTAAGTAAGTTTTTTTAAATGGATACATATATTTTTTCCCTCACTTTAGAGTTCTCCATGTCAAAATAAATAATTACCATTTGAAAAATTTCTTAGTTTAATGGCGTAATAAAAATTAAAAAGGTAACCATAAAACACCAGCATTATCATCAAGTAGGCCAGAAGTGTCAAAGCGGCCATAATGGCTTGCGGTTGTTTTAGTACCCTTATCTGTCAAAGTTTTCTAGAGCTACAAATTCGATCGTTCGTAAACTTAGAATAACATGCGATTGCTGAAAAAATTTAGGAATTTTTTGTTATGAAGGAATATCCGTAACTGTGACATCATTATTGTTTAAAATTTATATGAAAATAGATTTCTCTTCAGATACATTTTGTACCATGCATCATTTAGTCGTATTCAACAGTTATTCAAGGCTGGACAGCATCAAAAAAGAATAATTCTGACCAAGAAATCACATGTCATGTGATTTCTTTTGTTTATCTATTGATTAAAACTAGTTTGAATATCCATTTTACCAGTAACGTGTCATGAAACAAATATAAAAAAGTCTTTGCTTTGTACTTTAACTGGTTCTTTATTTTGAAAAATACTTTCTGACTAGTTTCGGCTAATCGCCATCCTCAGAGACAAAGTCAATATAACAATAATTTTATAAATAAAACCAATTGTCTGCATAGAACGATGAAATTATTTATTTGAGTTCGGTGCTACAGTACTGTTTCGGTAACATTCATGTGTACCGTCATCAGGCACGACGTCATAAACACTTCATCGAGAAGATTCTGGTAGAGTTGAGAAAAACATTGAAATTTATTTTCTAAGATGGCTGAATATTGTAAAATTCTTCAAAAAAACCTTATTGTTAAATTTAAATTTGAAATCACTAAAATGCCAATTCAAACCAAAAACTTCGTTTTCGTTCTGTGCAAAAATCCGTTTTCCTTTTATTTTCTTTTTAACCAACAAGTTGCGAAAATGCGTAAAGACTTATCTATATTCTAAAAAATTTTTATTTTCAACAAAAAAGGTGTTTATTCTAGTGAGTCTTGAAGTTGACTTCAAGACTTCAAGACTCACTAGAATAAACACCTTTTTTGTTGAAAATAAAAATTTTTTAGAATATAGATAAGTCTTTACGCATTTTCGCAACTTGTTGGTTAAAAAGAAAATAAAAGGAAAACGGATTTTTGCACAGAACGAAAACGAAGTTTTTGGTTTGAATTGGCATTTTAGTGATTTCAAATTTAAATTTAACAATAAGGTTTTTTTGAAGAATTTTACAATATTCAGCCATCTTAGAAAATAAATTTCAATGTTTTTCTCAACTCTACCAGAATCTTCTCGATGAAGTGTTTATGACGTCGTGCCTGATGACGGTACACATGAATGTTACCGAAACAGTACTGTAGCACCGAACTCAAATAAATAATTTCATCGTTCTATGCAGACAATTGGTTTTATTTATATAGTTATATATTACGATGAACCTGGAGAAAAGTATTGCCTAACAATAATTTGTCTCGACCACGTGTTTTATACGTCTTTGTGAAAGTCGATATTTTATTGTTAGTTTTTCTAAAACATGTTCTTAGTTTTGATAGAGTGTTCATTAATTATGTTTTCTATCTGGTTTTCGTCACTTTTTATCAAACAATAAATTACAATGTATGGCTATTTTCCATCTTTTAGTTGCTCCTGAAGACGAAAAATTATTTTTTCGAAACCGGTAGTGCAGAATAAGCAATAAATATTAATTATTCACACTTTCTGTTTCTCATTTTAACCATGTATATTAAGACTATACATCTTAATTGTTCTTGTATTATCTGCCTTAGAAGTCTGTCAGCGTTTTTTTTTCAACCACTCTGTATATATATATATATATATATATATATATATATATAAAGTTTCGGTTTCGGCTGAAACTACGACCATGGCCGAATTTCGGTTTGTAGAAATTGAGTTTTGGACGGATACTAAGTAATAAGTGCTCCTCAAACATAGTTCTTATATTTTTAGAGAATTCAACTTAATTTAAGGTAAAAAATTGGTGTGATACAAAAAACTATCTTTGTCTGCATTTTCATCCCGTTTTCTTTTCCATACCGTGAAGTATTTTATAAAAATCGACGTTATAGAAAAGATAAAAACAGACTATTTTGAACTTTTCCCTACAACTGTAATCATTTTGTAATTTCTTCAACTTTACATACCGACAAAAATTTACAACAAAAACGTGATTTATATACGGGGAATTAAAAGAATTTCAAGAAAATTTAGTTTTTAATTGAGTTAAGCGTCAAAATGATATCTTTTAACTTAAAATTTTAGACAAGCAAAGTTGCTGTTAAAGCTAATTAACCTTTTAGGGTGACCTAAACTTCAAACCAAAAGTAGTGGCTTGCTTTCAGGATTTTTTAAAATTCCAACAAAATTAAAAAAATTAAGAAATGAAGTAAATAATATGCGTACCAAATTTTATAATGTTATCACGACAAATAAAAAGGTGCGACTGAAATGGTTAATTCTCCCGAATTTGAATTATTATCCATACAAAATGGTATGAAATCAAGATGAATCCAACCGGATAATTAGTTGTTAGAGAAATCGTCTTCATTTGATGTCAAAAATTGGTGTGATATCAAAAACCAATCTTTGTTAGCATTTTCATCCAGTTTTCTTTTCCATTCTTTGAGATATTTTATAAAACGCAATTTAAAAGGCAACCCGCGTTTCAAAAATATTGTTAAAAACGGGCGATCTTGAACTTTAAAACATTTCTCCACAATTGCAATTATTTTGTAATTATTTAAGTTTTACATATCGACAAAGTTTTACAAAAACATAAACGCGATTTATATGATTTATACGCGGAGAATTAAAAAAGATTTAAAGAACATTTAGTTATTAAACTAAACCGTCAAAATGACTTTTCAACCTAAAATTTGAGATATCCTCAAAGTAATCATGTTACAATCGTGATGTTGGCCAAAAATCAAATTACCATCTTAAAATTAACAGTTTGAATGAATTTTGCATACAAAATGTGATTTATGATGTGAAATGAAGATGGCTCAAACTGTATAATTATATAGCTGTGATAAGTGCTGCTCAAACTTGGTTGTTATATCTTTAAAGAAATCGACTTCATTTGACGTCAAAAATTGCTGTGTTGTGAATTACTATAGCGCCTCGCCCGCAAGCTACCTTTGCAACGTTTTTTTATAGGAGAATAAACATGTCTATTAATATGTTTAAGAAGCGAATTCACTCATAATACCAATGTTTCTCATGAATAAAGCGTTTGAATTGATACTATTAAGATGAAATTGTCAATTTTAGAAGATCGTAGCGACTCGCTCGCAAGCGACCTCGGCGAAGTGAAGATAGATTTGTGAAGATGTGAAGATATAGGAGATTGAACACCTTTATTAAAATGTAGAAGGAGCGAATCGAGCCAAATTATCAATGTTTCTCACGAATAACACGTCTGAATTGTTATTAAGATGAAATCGCTTATTTTTGAAGATTGTAGACCCTCGCCCACAAGCGACCTCAGCGTAGTGACGATAGGTTTTTTTATAGGGGACTAAAGATCTCTAGTAACATATTGAAGCGAATCCACTTAAATTGTAGTGGCATTATTGAGTACATTCTCTGTTTTTCGATTATGATAAACGTTGTCCATTACGAGCACGGCATGCATAATTACGACAAAATGTGTACAACACGTACTAAAAAGTGCAGGAATTGAGGGAATACATAAATTAAACATTTTAGTAAAACTAAATTAGCAAAATTCGAATGACAAACGTCAGAACATATGTACTGATATGTACTAGAACACTGCATGAGTACGTAAACAGTAAATATAGAAATACTCGCCGAGTATACAACCAAACGTTGCGAGTACATACTTCATCATTTGACAATACATCGCCGGTTACTTTTTCTTGTTGATTATGAGTAACTCATTAGAGCTGAATTGTAGCATCGAGCATCATAACGAGTATGCATCGTGAATAACATCAAATCGCCAGGATTCTTGTTTTGCACGAATTATATCGATAAGCCGATACAGGACGATACTTGTATTACACTCACATCCTAAAAATGTCTCATATAATCCCTTCAGCATGAAGAAAATCGCTCAAATACCGATGCAAAATAATGTCGAATATACTCGCCGATACCGATTCTAAATGATACCGATTACCGTTACACGCGCCGTTGTCATTGCGAAACCATACGAGTACAGAAATGCATGATGAGTACAAGTATACACAAGATGACCGTATGACATGTACTCATTTGACATGTCTTCGTACTCAGAATCACACGATGCTGTATGTACTCGTGCCGTGCTCTAATAGGTACGTAAATGTCAAGGAAAATAATAAGTAAGAGTGCTGATCTTGGTTGACCTAAGTAGATTGGGTTTACCTATAGAAAATTTCTATTCAAATATCGCACGTATTTTTGGCTTATAATTCTGCTTATTACGAATTATTTTCCAAACAAAATATGACTTGTGATGAGAAATGAATATGGGTTAAACCGGATAATACACTAGTGATAATTGCTCCTCAAACTCAGTTATATCTTTACAGAAATCAACTTTATTTGTTATCAAAATTTGGTGTGATATCAAAAAAACAATATTTGTTTACAATCTCATCCAGTTTTCTTTTCCATACTTTGGGGTATTCTATGAAAGGCAATATTCTATTTAGTACAGGAAATTTACTTCAAAAATATTATTAAAAACGGACGTATTTGAACTTTTCTCCACAATTGCAATGATTTTGTAAACATTAAAATTTTTCATATCGAAAAATTTGACAACAAAAACAGAATTTATGTAAAATTGAAGAAATTGAAGCAAATTTAATTTTTAACATAAGATATCAAAATGACTTTATTTTCACTTAAAATTTAGTCTTAGATCAAATAACAATCAAAAAACAGGTTCCTGTAAATCGTGGAATAATTTCAATTGCAAATACTAGAGAAAAAATGATAAAGATTCGATTAAAAATGTTTGATCTAAACCCATAAAGGAGTAAGATATAAAGATTATCTAAAATTACTAAATATTTTTAATATCTTTCCAAGACAAACCCTCTTAGAAAGATAAAATTTTGTAAACAGAATGATGTTATGGTTCATGGGAAATCGTTCGAACAGGTGTTCACAAAGGTTACTTCCTTACTATAATAATAACTTACTATAACTTTTTTGTTATATATATTAATTATATAAATCCTCAAATTTTCAAACCGATTCTAAAACCCAATTTCATTTTAAAAATATTTTCACTCTTTGAAATGTTTGATTGAACGCATACTTTTCGAGTTACAGTAAAGCTTCGCTAATCCGATCAATTAAAACCAGCTAAATTCAGATTATGGAAGCATGCAGATTATTAAATCATATTTAAATATTGTCAAAAAAAAATTATTTATAGATTTATTTAATTAATAATAATATTATTTACAGTTTTTTCTTGCATATTTTTATGGGTAATAATACTTCTTTTAACGTTTTAAAGATTGTCCTCCATTCATCATAAATTTAAATTTTGTTCTATTCTATTCTTCTATATTCTTCTATACTGCCTATGGATGATTTACAATTGCTTCGAAAGGACTTGTAATGCTTCTAGAACACTTAATATTCCCTTTGGAAGACTTGATATTGCTTCTAGAAGACTTAAAAGGTTTCCGGAAGGTTTGCAATACATTCAGAAGATTTGAATGTGTGGGTCACGCATCACCCCATCGTGATGTGACAGGATATGACAGGACAGACTCACGTAATTTACACATCTCTATCTTGCAGTGCATATGATACACTGAAGATTTTACTAGTTTAGTCACTTAATTCGTTTGTCCCAGCGCCTTCATGGAGAGAATTGCCTTATTTTCTACAGCATAATACCAATTTCTTAATCGGTATTATGCTACAGAAAATCTCTTAATTGTTGACTACAATGGAATGACCATCAATTTCTAATAAATTGCAAGGATTTGCAAACATTAGGGAGGATAAACTCAGCATTTTTAATAGAAATATTCTACAATGTTTTGAAAATATTTACTTGCTCTGCAGACAGAACGAAAAATCTGTTAATTCTGATGAACGAACCTTTTACAAATTTGGATTACAAGGGACGTAATGCAAATTTTATGTTTTTTGTTTTTCAAGTTTGTTTTTAAGTTATTTTAATTAATCACAGACAGCCTTCAAAAAAACGTAGATGTATGTATAGTTGTTGTACGGATACAATTACTTTTCATGTAGGACACAAGCTTTTAGAATCAGTCGGAAAACATGAGGGTTAATGACATAATAAAAAAAGTTTTAAGGAAATAACCTTTGTGGTCACCACTGTAGTATTCATCCCATGGCCGCTTATTTTTTAAAGTGATCTTAAACAATTTCTCACGATAATCTGAAGGCCTATATCTTAGCCGTTTTGTGGGATTAGATCAAACATTTTTACACGAATCGTTATCATTTTATCTCTAATATTTGTGATTAAAATTATGCCACGACTTACTGGAACATCCTGTATATTATAATAAATTATCATTTTAAAATTGATATTTTGAATGTCAATGCGATTTTCTTACCAATTTTGTTTACTACAAATTCTTTGCTATACAAAATGTGATTTATGATGCAACATGAAGATGGGTTAAACGGGATAATTAGCTGTGAGAAGTGCTTCTCAAACACGGTTGTTATATATTTACAGAAATCAAGTTCATTTGACGTCCAAAATTGGTGTGGCATAAAAAAACAAAAATCTTTATCCGCATTTTCATCCAGTTTTCTTTTCCCTTTGTGAAGTATTTTATAAAAGTTAATTATTGAAATGAAAATGAGAATTACACCTTTTTATTCGTCCCCATTTATTTTTATGCATTGGTTTTTCCTCAATGCTTGTAGTTTATTTTACAACAATAACCGCTGAAAACCCAGACTTTTGCAAATACGTAATCGAATATAGAATTGAAATTCTTTAAACTTTATTATTAAAGCATGTAAATTCCAAATTTTGCTTTTATTTTTATCACAAGTTAACTCGATAATATGCTCTTTTGCCGCAGAAATAAAATCGAACCACTGCAGTGGAATTAAATGTGTACGTCTTAAACCGGATAATTAGCTGTAATAAGTGCTTCTCAAACTCGGTTGTTATATCTTTAGAGAGATCAAGTTCATTTCACGTCAAAACTGAGTGTACTCTTCTTCACAACTGGTTTTGTTAATACTTACATTTTAAATATCGATAAAAACTTGGTAATACGAAATTATAAGTTGTATTCGAAGACTTGCTAGGTTACAATAAATATTATCTCATATTATTAAAAGCGAATTTCCAAAATTGGGTTTGAAACTTAAAACATTAAAATGACATTTTTTAATTTTTTTTGCATAGTTTTCTAATACACTAATTAATTTTTCTATAAACATTAATTGATTTCTTTTATATACACTTTCATCATCATAGATCTATTAATGATGATTAGTTCTTTAACGCTGACATAAAAGCTCTTATGGGAGAGTTAAATTTGATCAACTTTGCTGTTGAGAAGTCCAAAATGGATTAAATACGGAGTACCTACATACGCAGGAGATGAAAGTACATACGACAATAGTGAGGCAAAGGATTCCATTATTACGCCTTTCTTTAATTAGCGTTGAAAATATTCCAGATAAAATATCCATAATGTTCAAATGGAAACTGATGAAGAAGATCCTGTTATTCGAAGACCGCAAAGATTGGTTTCATACACCAATATCTTCAATTTTATGTCAATTTTAGGAATATGCCATTATTTACTTGAAGCAACTTCTGCACTAAAGTTCTTGCTTATTTTTTGCAGCTGTATTTCTGTTTAATCTCCTTAATACAGTACCCAAGTTATTAGTCAACACTCAAACTAAATTACAAAACGTTATTGAATTGCTTCGTTTTGTGTCATTTTTCTTACCCTTACTTATTATTATGCTTATTCTCGATCTTTCTGTAAGATTTTAATAGTTGGTTATATGTCAAGAGAATAAAACTCGACCTTAATTGTTTTGTACAACATGAGCTACCATAAAAGAGTCCGATATAGAATAATTATTATTAATTACATAGAATTATTATGCAAAATATTTTCTGTAAAAGAGAGATTTTAAACATCGTGGTAATACAACACTAGTTTTTCTCAATAATTATTGCCTGTTATAATTATATGATTATGATGATGTAATAATGAATTGTTAATAATGCTTTATTTTCATGGAACGTAAATAGTTATTAATTCATTAAAGGTTAACGGAAAGAAAAAATAAATATAACAAAAAAAACGATTCGAAGGGAAAAATGATCTTTTAAAAAATTTTTTATGACTTATTGGATCTAATAAAAAAATAATTAAGTTAATAAGGAAGTACTACGACCCATTATAAAAGCGTCACACTCGCAATCAAAGCGATTTCGTCATACTACGCGATTATTCCGTAAGCCGAACACGTATAAACGTGTAGTAATTTAAAACCGCAACTATTTTACCTAAAAAAATACAAACGTAAAAAGATAGTTTAATTTTTATTTTCCAAGAAAAACGATTCAAATTGCACTTCTTTAAAGTTTAATTTTATCTAATCTAAGAAGATAACCATTTATCGCGAATTTTTTAATATTTGTTTTTTATCTTTTTTTAGCTTTATTGTCAAACAGAATTAATCTCTAATAGTAAATTAAATTTGAATTAAAACTTTTATTTATTAATTTTTTAAAAGCGTATTTCCACGTTCTACTTTCGAAATTGAATCGATCGTAAATGATCGCGCATTCAAGATAGAAATGGTAGCCGAAAGCCGCAAATTATTATTAAATAGATGGTACCTTTAAACCAATTTCTTGATCGGTCAGCGTGGTGCAGTTGCACCGCTGCCACAAACAACAATAAACGGGTCTCAACATCAACAACCGGTCGTTATGTTTCACCATTTTAGAAAGGTAACTTTGGGTGAATTGTACTAAATTAATATGGTTGCAACTATTTTTTTGTCGAGTCCTTTTTGAATTTAAACCAATTAGAAAATAAGAGATTTTAAAATTCATTTGATTTGGTTTTATAATTTTGAATACGAAAGTTATTTGTAATAGAATTACTTAATTATTTATATCAAGATTTATGGATTGAATTGCAATTTGAAAATAGAAAGTATTTCTGGATTTTAAATAACATATTGTATTTAGTATTTAAACGTGAGAATCAATGATTTGTATAGATTAATTTTTTTTTATTAATTGATAAAGTTGGAACCACAATAAGTAATTATTAGTCATTGAAGTTCTAACTTTATCAAATAATTTACATGTTACATTTGTGGTAAATTTTTTTTATAGAGATTCGGAGTTGATAATATTTGTGTTTCATCCCTAAAATAGCAATTCTTATGGGATAAACAATAATTTTGCTTACGACATATTAATATATTATTAGTCTTTCGCTACACGTAGTTGACTGTTACTCCGAGTTCGGCGTCCTCTGTAGTTGAATAGAAAAGGCAAATTTCTTACTTCATTTTTAAAAATATAATATTAAAAAAATAAAAATCATGTATTCGTTTCAATTCGTTCATCGAATATAACAAAAACTCCTTTGTATGCAGCAGGGTAGAACACGAAGACGAAGAATATTATTCGGAACGCTCTTCAAAAAATTGAGTGGATTGTAATATGCAAGTTGGCAGCATGAGCTATTACATCTGAAAACTCCCCTTAATGATATTAAAGTTTGCCAAGTTGTTAACTGCAGTGTTTTTCAACCTTTTTCATGACATAACCTCCTAGTATAAAAAAAAAATTGCGATCCCCCGACCCCATAGACAAAATAAAGAAAAGTTCTTTTCTATCCTTGCAATTTGCTCAATCAACGAATATTGCGGGTTGTGCGCAGTTTGTAGCTTTTGTATGTTTTGAATCCTACGAAATATTAATGGAAGAAATACTATTTTGGGATGTACTTCCCAAAAATACTACAGGTCAGTGCTTGCATGACATGTTCTTTGAAGCTACGCAAGATATGAACATCGATTAGGCACAAAAATGCATAGCTATTTGTAGTGACGGAGTAAATAATATGACTGGTGCGAAAAATGATACCAAACGCTTCTTGGATGCATTGCTTTCCCATCGCCAAGCTCTTGCAGTCAAAACCTTGTCACAAGAATGCAATCAAGTTCTAAATATTATTATTAACATTGTAAATTCTATTAAAGGAAAAGATTGTAGACCCGACTGTTTCGAATGATTTGTGAAGGTATGGGGTCACTACACCACAATTTTCTTTACCATACAGAGGTTAGGTGGTTATCAAAAGGCATTGACCAGAGTTGTGGAACTTCGCGGTGAAATATTAGTATATTTACAAGAAGCCAAATCACATCATTCTGAATTCATTTCTGACCCGGAATTCCTTTCGAAATTGGTTTTTCTGTCTGACTTATTTGAGCATTTAAATAACTTGAATAAAAGTCAACACAACAACAAAACTCCATGTCTTGCTTTTTTAATGAATTAGGTAAACATCAACTCATACAGTGGTACAGAAAAGTCAACATACCCCCTAGTAAACGTCCGTTTTGAACAATTGGCATAAGTTGAACCGTAAAACGGTTATTATATGAATAAATACTCTGTAAATAAACAATACATAAGAATTGATCGCGTTAGTACAACATTTATTAACAAAAATAAATAAATTTATTTTTTTTAATGCAGAAAAGTCTACATATGGCTAATTCTTGAATTATTTAAGTTGGTATACATGAAAGGCAACGTCCCCAAACGTTGCTTGTGCTTTCAAATTTCAATTGTCAAAACTGTACTTGTTATTTATTTACTTTTTTCTTATAAAATAACGCACAAGCGTTAATACTATGAGTGTCAAACGAAAAGGAATATGTAGGTTTAGAGTTGCGTCAACTTATTGTCAAGCATCGAAAAGATGGAAAATACAAAGATGCAGATGACACTTTCTGGAGTAATGTGGTGTTCAGTAATGAAAGCAAAAGGTGTGGCGTAAAGAAAATGAGGAGCTATTACCAAAAAATTTAATTCCTACCGCGAAACACGGCTGGGGTAGACAATTTAACATTTATACAATACAGAAAATTTGAAGCAGTCTGTAACAAAAATGAGCTTGTCTTGGGGTTGGTATTTTCAACAAGACAATGACCCTAAGCACACTGCTCACATAGTTAGGGAGTGGATATTGTACAATGTAGCCCATCAGGTTCATTCGCCACCCCAGTCGCCAGATTTGAATACAATTTCAAATCTGGCGACTGGGTTGGCAAAGCTCTTGTGGGAGGAGTTAGAGCTTAGGATAAGAAAGAAAAGCATTAAAAACAAGCAAGAGTTAAAAAACGCATTAATTGTGGAGTGGAATAATGCTTCCACAGAAACTACTGAAAAGCTGGTATTTTGCATGAAAAATAGGATAAACGATGTGTTTCAAAGTCAAAGAAGCCCCACTAAATATTAGTAAATTTAAAAACGTAATATGTATATTACGTTTTTAAATAATATTAAAATACTGCATGTAAACTTTTCTGTGTTTAGAAAATGAATTTTGTTTATTACCGTTAATAAATGTTGCACAAACGCGATTAATTCTTTTGTATTGTTTATTATACAAAGTATTTATTCTATAATAACCGTTTTATCGTTTCAACTTGCGCCAATTGTTCACATCAGACATTTACTAGGAAATGTGTTAGATAATTTGAAGAAAGTATTGTGTCATTACTGCTGAGTGCAAAAGATGTTCCGTTAATAATGGGCAAAGATGATTCATAAATCCATTTTTAAATGCAGCTATAAATGAAGCAAATTTAGCAACTAAGCTCAAAGAGAATCTGCTGGAATTATCTGCTAATGGAATGTTACACTTTTCATTCAAGTTTGAAAATTTGGATACCTTTTGGTTAATAACAAAAACAGAATAAGCGGAATTAACAACAGATGCTTTGAAGTGTTTGATTCCATTTTACACCTCGTATTTGTGCGAGTTGATTTTCATTAATGCCCCAAATAAAAAGTAAACTAAGAAATCGTTTAAATTTGGAAAAAGATTTAATACTTAAAGTTGCAAAAACGAATCCACGATGGGAGAAATTGATTGTAAACAACATAACGAGTATCATTTTGTTAACTTTTTAATATATCTACCTTTTTGTAATTTATTAATTTTACCCCCTACAGAGGCTTCGCGACTCCTGTGGGGGTCGCGATCCACAGGTTTAAAAACATTGGTTGACAACATGGGCTATTATGTTTCTAAACTCCTACTGACCATTTTAAAGTCTACTATCTTCTTGGCTGTATCAGTTATTACATCTTCAAACTCCCCTTCATCGTAATGTCTGCCAACTAGTTGGTGTCATGAGCTATTATATTTTCAAGCTCATGCTGATCGGTTTGAGGTCTGCTAACTTCTTGACAGCATGAGCTATTACTGTTCCAAACACAATGTGTTAAAGTCTGTTAACTTATTAGCACCATGACCTATTGCTGTTCTAAGCATTATGTATTATCGTGAAGACTGCCAATTTGTTAATAGCATGCGCTATTTGTTAAATTTAAGTTATAACCTAGAATTGAGCGTTGACATCTGCTTTGTAAAATTTGTTAACGATTTTAAACCGTCTTTTATTGATATAATAAGGTATTCGTGATGATGATTGAATAAGATTAAAACTGAATACAAAACAATTTCGAAGTTGAATAACTTTGAATACAACTTAACAATGGCATCCGAAACGTCAAACGCTTTTCCAAAGAACTCGTGGCTTGACCCTTAGAAGTTTCGAGTTCTAGGTTTGGATTTTAGTTTATTTCTAGGTCCTAGTTTTTTAAGGTTTTAGTGTAGCTAACACCGCCTGTAAAACTCTCACCCGTTCTCCACCTACATTATAAATTCTCTTCAAAAACAGTTTAACATAGCGATTGATTGAAAATAGAAAAAGGAATTGTTAATATTATTCCGTTTAACTGAATAGTTCAAAAGTTCTTCTTTCTCAATAGTTGTAAAAGTTTTAATCTTTCTTTGACATGTTCTGGATATAAATTTCATCAACTTATAAAGCTATTATTGTATATTCTCAAACCGATCATGTTCTAATCCAATGCATAATCTTCCTGATTTCCAGCTTACACTATGTTGATAAATAACATTTAATAGCAAGTTATTTTGTAATCTTTATACAACAATTTCTCATTACCTGCAATTATTCTCGTCAAGGATGTCGAATTAACTTCAAACTATTCATTAAAAGTTTCAATTTTCAAGTGTAGTATAATTAGCAATGAGCAAGTAGATTTATCAGAAAAAGCGATTGTGATAATTCGAAGCACTAAAAGCTTGGTTGTATAAAAGTGGCCAAAATCGACACTTTACGTGGTTACTCCGTTCAACAGAATTTTTAAATCTGCGTGCAATAGATAAAGCGTCGTAACCACAAACAAACTGTAATCGTTGTAATTCAATTCCATTATTGCGTGCTGAGTTTCCTTTGTGTATAAAGTAATGTTTGATGATTCGGGTTATAGACTAGAATCGTCTATGCAAAAACGCCATGAATTTCAATGATTTCCTTGGACATATTCTGGCATTCTTAATCTTCTTACGGCATAATAATAACCGTTAGACTATTGAGTTTTCGTATGATGTCCAAATAACAGGATTATCTCAATCGTATAACAGGCAATTTTCAAAGTATAAGCTTTGTGTTTTAGGTTGCGTTGTCTGAAAAATGTATCCAATATGCCTACACAATAAGGTTCGATGACTTAATGTCTTAATCTTCCCAAGATACAATGATTTGTCAACTTTATAAATGAATTTAATTTTATAAAAAACACGTTAATTTTATCATTTCAATTTGAATTAAGAATTAATTCTAAAGTTTAGCATCAAATCTGTGGATTTTCATCATTCTTTAATTATTCTTCGACACCTTCTTATACAGAGTGTTTTTAAATTGATTTTGATTTGCATGTGCAAACTAACGATATTAGGAAAAATGATATTCAAATAAAGTTTTAATAAAAAATGCAGACACATTAAAGAGTTGTGATGCGAAATATCATAAGGGTTTTTTCATCAGCTCATACCTAATGTTTAAAGGTTACTAAAATCGTCAAAACGTGTCATTTTATTCATATTGGATCTATTGAGTTAAAACATTTTTTTTCTCTTAATATTAGAGAGCTCTGTCTTGGAAGAGAGAGGGTTTTGAACAAAACGTTATTTGAAAGAATTTTGGCTAAAAAATCACCTCTTGAAGTCATTCGCATCAATTTAGAAACACCTATACATCACTTACTCCTCTTGATCGTAATCCAAAGAATGAATCATGTATAAACATGCTATTTTTAAGGTACAATCCAACGTCAACTAAAAAATGAATCAATTCTCAACCCTACACAAATCTCATCATTGTCAACTTATTCATCGCAATCATCTTGATGTGAAGAGCTAACAATGATAATCGAATGCATCCGTTTCGCCTTAATCTTGTCAAAATTGTGTCTAAATTTACTAAAAGCTTTCCAGAAGCAAAAAACAGTTTCTATCGCTTCCATATTTTTTAACCCGTATTACATTTTCTGTCAAATATATATAAGTTTTTATTTTAACACCGGGATTAAAATTTGAATCGGTATTGAAGTTAAATATCAACAAAGTATACGTTTGAACATATTGAGATAAAACGTGTTTGAACCGTAATAACTAATAGTTTGTCCGGTTTCATTTCGATTTCAAAAGCAAAAATTTTTTTCAGTTGTCGATTTTTCAGTCCAAATTCCCCAACAATTTGATAGATTTTGTATGAATATTTAAAATATGTTGGTATTTAACAAATTTTTGGAAATTCACGCATTGCTAGTAATCCAATTTTTTTGTGTTATTCATTCATTAGAATTCTATAAATTCCCGTTTTATATCTTTCTGACTCATATTGATTATTAATAATCATGAAAAAAATGTTTCCGTTAGAAGAATTTTTTGCGTTCAATTATTTTTTTTTACGTTGTAATTTTTTTTAATTGGAATCATCTTAATGAAAAAGAAAAATTGTGGCGTCACAACAAAACGTAAAGGGTGGCGTAGGTGTTGAGACTAACCCCATCGGGATAATCCGGGACGCGGCGCACCGACCGCGCCGCGGTCCGGACGTGCCCGTATCCCGGCCGGGTTCCGGGGTGGTTGTTCGGGGATCGGGACGGTTAGATCCCAAAACCCCCTTCGTTTGAGGGGGTTCTCTCCACCCACCCCCACAACAACCCGCACCGACCCCATCGTTCCATCCCAATCCCTTTCGTTTCGACCCGCAGCCTCCCATCCATCCACAAACGAGAGAGACAAGTCGCGGAGCGACACATTACATAGTCGCAGGTTTCGCCCCCCTCAAACTACCCGGGGTCGGTCGAAATGGGAGTTGGGGTTAGATTTCGGGGGTGGACGCGGGGTTAGTTTTTGAGGGTGGTAGATTGGGTGGCGGCGGTGGTTCCGGGATCCCAGCCGCCTGCTCATTTCAACCCCGGCCAATTCCACCACCACCACCACCGATGCCTCCCTTTTTCCCCCCCGTGTCCCTTGGAGTGAGTCTTCCACCCGGGCAGCCATCACGCGTTCCTCTTCTCTTCCACATGCACATATTTCTCCACTACCCCGACCGTCGGCCACCCCCTTTCATCCCCCGACGGCCCCCTTGCACGGCATGCGACGTGTGTGTGTGCGCGCCACGTCGGGTACCCGCCGCCGTTGCAAAAATCAATAAAGGGAAAACAAATTAATCGTATACAAAAGGGCGACGACGTCGACGCCCCCGCGTACTAAAGAGCCCAGGGGTGAATCTCACTGGAAATAATCTGGGGCGCGAAAGGGATCGGATGTTAAGAGGAAAACACGTTGGGGGAGTCCGGATGGACCCGATACACAGCGTTAAGAGGGAAAATATGATTATCTTAAGATTTTTGAGTTACAAGATTTTTTTTATTAATAAATTATCATATTCAATGATTTCATTTTGAAGTTATATTAATTATATAATAAATTTTCGAGTTTGATGTTTCATTATATTATTTATGTTATTTATATCCAGTTTAACTAGTTTTTTAAAACTAATTAAAATGCTCACAAGCATCAAACAACGTAAATCAGATTTTGACGTTCGTTAATAACGTATTCAACATTTGTTTTACATTGCCCACTAGGTTAATATCGATATGATATGTGATATAAGTTATGGAACTTACAAATTTAGCAAAGTTTACGTGTCATAGTGTGTGTGTGGTAATTTAATAAATCTTGTGCTAACATACAAATATCTAATTAGTAGGGATAGAAGGGATATCTAATATCCGGCCGTTTTTTTTAATCCGACTGAATAAAAATAAATTTTCGAATAATGTCAATTTTAGCTATAGCAGAAAGGTAATCACCTTAAGACTTTTATTATAAATTTTCTAATTGGTTGTAAAAGCCGATTTGTTGTTAAAATTATCTTTACTTTACAATTTTTAAAAAATTATTAAGTAAATTGAATCGACATTTTAAAAAGGGGTTATGAAGTAAAAATGAAATTTTACAAGAACAACAAAAAACCTAGCTTAGTGTGTTATGCTTGATTTAATTCAATAAAGGAAGACTAGATACTTCTTCAACCAACGTAAACCGATAATAGTTAATGGTATTTAGACTGTTTTAGGACATACAAGAAATTAAAAAAAGATTTCACATATCTTGTTTTTACATCTTCTCTTCATTTATTTACACTCCTCACTGGCAAATAACTTGATAGAAATATATAACATTCTTAACAAAATTTATTTAGGGGTTGAGTGAATCCATGATTATAGAGTAAAATAGCATATGCTCCTCTACTATATAACGTCTACATTTTTTACTGTCTGCGATTTTTTTGTCATTAATTGGCACTTTATTTACACTTACAAACCAACCCAACCCTACCTAAGGTAATACGCATGGAAGATACCTTGAAAATTACTTTGTCTTCTTTTTTGATGTGCCTTCCATAACTGTCATCTGAAATGCAGGAGCTCTTTTAAAATGTAGGCCACCACTTCTTAAACTCATTTATTTTGGAACTCCATTTTTACACAGCATATGGGACTAAGGACCGGTTTATCAACATCTAGTTAAAACGATTTATCTGTCAGTTAAAATTGTAGCTGATAGTTAACCTCGACGAATCGTTTATCCACACATAGTTTAGGGTTATCTTATAGATAAAAATGACATTTAGAACAGAAAGTGTGAAAAAAATGATAAATAATCAAAATATAACTTAAAATAAAGCTTATAATTGTTGTGATACTTTCAGTTCAACATTTCTTATATTTACAACAGAAAAGACTTCCTGATAGTTTTAGCAAACAAATATAATAATGTTATAGAAAATAAGAGGACCGGCGCAATAACATGGAAACAAAAAAACGAATGTTGTGGACTTTGAGGAGATGGCCGTGGTTGTGGTCGTCCAACTCCCCAAAGTGATTTTGTCTTTGTTTTATAATACAGAGATTCCACCTACAATAAGGTACACAACATGGTTTTAATATAACACTATTATACACGTACCCAGTGTCTCCTCTGAGGTGCAGATCTTTCTTTTAACATTACATTTTGTATGAAAAGCGCCACTTGTTTCGTTCGGTAAACCCATTCCTGGAGCGCTGAATATCTTAGGACGGCTCTGGTTCAAATATGATAATAATTAGTTTATTTTTAGTTTATTTAGATAAATTTACCAAGAGGTGGTAAGACCACTTTTGCTAACAGTTAAAAACCGGCTCATAGCCAATGGGAGCGCTTAAAATCGGTATAACCACCACTAGTTAGTATAACTGTAGGTTGGTAAAAGTGGGCCTTACAAGGCCTCTACTATGAAATAGAGTACTTTACAAACTGATTTGGCAACCCTGTATGTTTGAATTGAAGTAAAACTAGGACTAACACTAGATACAGAACTAGATTCTTTCTTTTTCTATGTTGTATGAAAAGGGGCGCACTCGTTTCGTTCGTCTAACCCAACCTTTGGGCGCCAAATATCTTAGGACTGCACTGTTAACGTAATAAAATAATGTCGTTTATGTAGTAAGGTCGTCGTTTATAATTCAAGATTTGAACAACATCCTCATCTTTATTGTTGTCTAATAAATATTGCAACGCACAATACCAAAAGCACACGGGAATGATAAGTTCTAAAACAGGGGTTCCCAAAGTGCAGCCCGTGGACCAAATGTTTCGGTAATGTTAAACTGGCCCGCATAACAAAAACTTTAGGAACCCGTGCTCTAAAACATGATCAGCTGTTTATATCAACTTCACAAACTAATATAAATTATTCAAATCTGATCAATCGAGTTTCGTTTCTAAAGTTAATATCTTTTCTCTATCTTGTAGTTTGTTGCCTGTTGGGTAGAAAGTGCCTGAGTAAACCTTCACTGAGGTTAACTGTTAGGCAAGTTTATTTATCATTTGCGTACCAAATAGATTTAACTCGACATTGATAAACCACCCCTATGTGTAGGGGTTATATTCATACAAGAGGTACCATACACCTCTACTATACATCTTATGTATGTAATTGCTGACGGAATTTAATAGCAGCCAGCGTGCCTTTGTGATACCAAACGTGATTCAGCCACGCGTTAGTAAATTTCTAGCTTCACTTTGAACTTTTCTTATTGCTGCATTCTAGATTAATCAGTATTATTTTACTTAATAGATAGAGAGGGCAAATTTGTGAATTGATCTGTAAACAATACTACATAATGCACAGCGATATAACCATTATAGTGTAGGATGGCCGAACATTATCAAAACTGATCAATATGCTTTCAAATACTTTAAATGGTATTTTATATATTTTGGAAGAGACACAATTTGTCATAAGAAGATATTTATCCCCAAACCGCCCACAAACCGAACACAAATTACAAAAACATATGACAAGATTGGTTGTTCCAACAAGGCAAGGGTTTAAGTTCAAACCATTGCTCCAGGGACGTTCTTAATAGATCCGCGTAGCGTCGAGGGATTAAAACCTTACTCGCCAAGCTTGTCTAAAATAATTCTAGCATTAGTCCAAGTAATATCGCTAGTTCTAATTGTAGTTCAGTGAAGGATTTCTTTTTGAACCTTTAAAATATATACAGCTGGTACAATTTCGCTGCCGATTGAATATTTAACTATGCGAATCTGTATAAATCTGCCTCATGCATGAAGATGCCTCGTATATGGGGTACTTTCATACGTTTATCATTTTTTTTAAGTGTTACAAAAAGCCATACAAGTAAATTTAGGCAAATATTATGTCTTTATTATAAAGAGAGATAGTAGAACTATTAACTTTTGATGAATCGAGATAACGATCTACACCCAAAAGAGTTCTACAAGACGAAATGTAAAAACTGTATGAAGCTGTCCCACCTTCCCTTACAGATTATTTTTCACACAAAAACTCGTTAAAGAAAAATGTCTCATAACCCCTTTTTACATTTCTCGATTCAATTAAAAAAAAAAACCAAACTTTTATAAAGTGCTCCAAATTTAGGTTGAGTTTAAAAATTAATATGTCGAATAAGAATTAAGTTGAGATTCACACATGGTTTTGTTCTTTCTTTAGTAAAATACATCAAGAATTCGATTTTCCAGAATTTATAAAAAATAATCAATGAAATGACAAATAAAATGACAAATAATTTCATCAAAGTATCTTAAGAATTTGACTTCTACGATTTTTTCAAAAATGGTTTAGAAAATTTTTAATTCTATGAAATGCTACAAATTTGTGTTTAAAAGGAGATATCTCTAAAATGAATTGAGATATTTATGTATGATTTTATTCAGAGAAAAGTACATATTCTTCTTGAAGGCCGAAGACGATGTCGTATATTCGGTATCCAGCTTTTCGTAAAATCACTATTCGTTCTATCACTACTCTAATTAGATATTGATACAGTTACTTACTACCTTTTTAGATTGTTTCATGACTAGTTGTAAATAGACCACGCAAAGAGTGATATTCAAATATTTACAATTATTAGTGCAGATTACTAAGAACTTTTCAAACCTAAGTTTATTATATTTATGTTATAAATAAAAATCGAACCTTTTTTGTTGATAACATTTTTAAAAACAATTTCTGATAATTAACAAGATTTCTTTGGAAAATCTCACCGCAGAAAAATTGGAATTATTACGCTAATATCGATTTAGCCCCACCCTCAGAGGAGACGTTACATGGTGTGCGGCCTACGAGTTTTGTGTTTGGCCTCGAGCACCCTTTATTTATATTGCATCTTTTACAGCGACTTTTACATTATCGAAAATTCGAAGACTGGTTTAAAGAAGTAGTCTTCTAAAATCAACCTAAAATACAAGTCATCGTCGTTTATGAAAAGATATTTTGCCATATTGCTCAAAAAACATTATTCTAAAACCCTATTTTATAATGGTGTGAGGTATCTAGGAAAAGGATAGATTTGAGAGCGAGAGTTGCACGAGAGCGGTAAGAACGTGTCTATATATTTTTTTATTGAGTGTAATTGTTGTATTGTTGCGTAACTCGTATGAGACATTCTTTTATTGATATGTAGAAAGTTACACCTTTTTATAAAATAGCTTTTTTTTTGCGTGATTCTGATACATCAACAAGTATTAGAACTTTCTACATCAATATTGTCTAAAATTTAGCTAAAGGATATTTTGACAGTCATAGTCAAAGGATATTTCATCTGTTATGGCCTCCAGTGTACTTTATGTTGATTTTGGTATTCCCCGGATACACTTTCTTAATTCATAATTTGCCAATTTGTTAATCCTCATACTAATCTACGTAGAAATGTTGAGTTTCCTGAATAACTTTTTTAGAATGATTAAAAAATTAACATTATAAAATGATTAGTATGTAACTAAACGAACGAACCTATAGAACAGAGTCACTAAAGGAAGTGCTTAATAAGACAGGAAACATGTTGGTATTACGAATGAAACGAAGTTATTACTAAACGTTGGAAAATTTAAATATTTTCCATATTAATAGAATTATGTTATAAATTGAAACAAATCGGAGTGATTAAAAAGGTTTTCTTTGGCGAAATAAAAAATACATTTCTAACTAACTGTGTTCTATCTTAGGAATGTTGGCCTCTTAACGGTTTTTTTCCAATTTCACCGTGTATTTGCGCACGTTTTACCCGTATCTCTAACCTTCAAGCGATAGCCTGTTCGGATCTCTTTTTTTCTGTCCCCAACTTATCTCGTTATCATTACATTTTATTTTGTCGGGTTTTAAAGTTATTTGTTTATTAAAGTATATGCATCAAAATGCGAGATCGCCGCACATTTCAATAACTTGATGAAAGAAATTAAAAAAAAAGGACAAACTGGTTTCGCACTTAAATACAACAAGCAATTAACCTCAATGTAAGTGTACAATTTATAAAATTCCGTCATAGAATCGACCGTTTTGCCTCTATTTTCCTTTTTAAGTTTTACTCATTCCGTTTCCATTGCACAATTTACATACGAACCATTATCTGTTTCGTTTTCATTATCAACGAGGTTAAAACTATTACGAAATAACTTGTGGAAGTGAATTTTCTGTGTTATTTGTTTAATTTGTTTAGAGTAAATTAAAAGTCTTGAAGAAATTTTCGAGTAAACAAACGTTATTTCTCCATCGGAAACCAATGTTTTTGTCTCGTTATCAGACGATTGTGGAAAAAAAAAGTTTTAAATCATTTTTAGACGTCAAAATACAAAGTTCAAGAAAACAAAAATTCATTAAAATTTATTCATTTCTAATCATCAAATTCATAAATTGAATTACTTTATTTTCAATATACAATCTTACAAATAAAGTAATTACCACGATTTGAATCGTGTGAAGGTGAAGATATGCTAAAACGCCACTTCTCAGTTGTCAATCTACAAAAATAAAAATAAATATAAAGATAGTATCTTTTTCGAAAACTGCTATTAAAAATTCAGTTTTGCGTGGTACTCAGCGACTGTCAAAACGATACTTTTTTGTTCACAGGACGTAAAAGTAAACTTTTACGTCCAGCTCGAAAATTAAAGAATTTGGTACTCTTAATGGATGATTTATTGTTATGGACAAATTGCAAACACACCATAACTAACAATTAATTCTATTATCATTTCATTTCCTGTTAAAATGCAAATTTATAATAGTAAATTTGTGACATTTCTGACATTTAAGAATAAATGGTGGATTGACAAAACATTAACCCAATTTCAAATGTCATTAATTAATTTGGTTATTTTATTAATTTTTAATGTTTAGAACACGCAGTTTTCGAAAAAATCTTGTTTGATACACGATAGCGAAATTCTCTTGCATTCTCGAACGATTTTTTTGCTCGCTAATGCTCGCAAAAGAAACTTCGTTCTCGAATGCAAAAGTGTCATTTCGCTATCTAGAATCAAAAATAACTATTGAGTTCGAGTTTGTGCTCATATTAAAAGAATATTAAGTTTTTCGTCTTTTTAAGTTATAATATCCTAAATAATATTCAACCATCGATTCTCAAATCAAAACTTGGATCAACAAGTAATGGATACTTCCTGTATATCTGTTATGAATTAACAGCTATTTAACGACGATATCATTCAAAAATGATTTGTTTTGACACATGCCCTAATAGTACATACCCTATATAGTATATTATATTTTTCTATGCACATACCTTGACACATATTTTGTGTTAAGATCAGTTAAGATGTTTCAACGATACTTTCATGGGGGTTAATCGTTTATGACGAATAATTAGTCTCCTTTATAGTTCAGGAATTAATCTTCGATGGCTCCACTAGTTTTATTTTATCGATATCTGCTTTTTATTTTTACTGTTCTTTACAAATTGTGTCATTTTGATAGTTGGTTGAAAAAATTACATTTTCATTTAAAAAAATGTTGTGAAGAAGTATTGTATATAGTCATGTAAAATGCAGATGAAAACAATTCTTCATAAATTTCCAATCAGACAAGAAAAACATTGAATTGTTTAAAACCTGGTGCTGTGAACAATTAGGATCTGTTGGGACTGACTCTTAGGAGTTTATAGTGAAAACGGATTTGTACGTAGATTTGTATTATTTATATCGTTTTGCATTATAATCAAGAGAATAGAACCCTTGTTATTATCAAAGTGCACCTTTCATACAATAACGATAATAGTAGAAAGTTGCTTCCTGTGTCGGAAGAATGTTTGATTTTGTGCATCGCACATCATATTCATGGATTCTATAGTATACAAATCACTCTTTTGTCCGCTCTTTCTGCCAAGGAGTATGGTGTTGTAATTTGGTTATTGTATTATTTCGCATCATCTATTATTGAATAGAATTCAAAAAAGATTTTTATTGGGACTAATCCTATTCATAATACTGACTAAAAAGATTTTGTTGTGACGTACCTATTCTTTTTTGCTGAGCACTCGAGAAAATGATCATGATGTTAATTTTATTATAAAGCTGTATGGTGAGACGAATTGTATCTAGTGACTCTCCTGCATCAACTTATGTGTATCAAGATGTGCTACCCATTACATTAGTGTCTTCTACTTGAAGGATTATAGAAGTAACATTCAAACTATAGTTCCACTACAAAGAATGTGCAGGCTTTTAAACCTGAATGATGACCTGAATATCAATGGTTTTGTTTGATAGCATGTCACCGTTTGCCAGGATATGCCTTTGTTTTTTGACAAAAAAATGTTCATAAAATGTCTTCTGAAGTTAGTTTATTGTCAATAAACTCTCGATGAAACCACCATATAGAGTTTAAAATTAATTAATGTTCGACTTAAAACAAAGGAAATGGTATAACTATTGAAATGGTTTTACATATCTAAACATCGATGAAATACTTAAAAGATTCTTTAAAAACATTAATAAAAACATGTACATATTGCAGACAGTAGTTCTTAACAAAACATGAAATATGTTTCATGAAAGAAATGATTAGTCTGGGTGCACTAAGATGTCTCGAAATTAAGAATAAAATAAAATATACGAAATAATTTTTCTATCGCTTGTTAATTTGCAATGAAAATAGGCTCGGTATTAAATAAATGAGTCTTCTGAAAGCATTGTGGAAGCAATATTAAGTTTTCTAAAAGCAGCATCAAATTTTCTGTTAGCATTTCAAATCTTTTGGAGATAATTTAAATCTTATAGATGTAGTATATCTTGCTTCCAAAAGACTTGAAAAGTTTCCAGAAGACTTGATACTGCTTCTAGAAGACTTAAAATGTTCCTTAAAATGTTTATCAAATCATCCAAACGCAGTATTCATCTATATTCATCTGATGACAATTCAAGTCTTCTGGAAGCTATATCAAGTCTTTCAGAAGCAGTATCAAATATTTTGGAAGCATTTTAAGTCTCCTAGATGCAATATCAAGTCATCCTGAAGTATTGCAAGCTAGATGCATTGAAAAATATTTTCTTTTAAATCTGGAAACATTTTACGGTTTTCTAGAAGCAGTATCAGTCTTCTGGAAACGTTTCAAGTCTTCTTCAAGTAACATTAAGTTTTCTAAAGACATTATCAACTCATCTTAGAGGTAGTATTCAGTCTTCTGGTAGCAAATCAAGTCTTCTAGATGCAATATCAAGTCATCGGCAAGCACCTCAACTCTTCTAACAGTAACATTAAGTCTTCTGGAAGGATTTCAAATCTTCTAGATGCAATATCAAGTCTTCTGGAACATTTTAAGTCGTCTGGAGGTAATATCAAGTTTTCTAGAGACAGTATCAAGTCATTTAGAGGTATAATTCAGGCTTCTGGCAACAAATCAAGTCTTTTAGATGCAATATCAAGTCCTTTAACAGCAACATCAAATCTTCAGGAAGCATTGTAAGTCGTCTGAAACATTTTAAGTCTTCTAGAAGCAGTATCAATCTTCTGGAAGCATTTCAAGTTTTCTTGAAGCAATATCAACTTTTCTGGAGACAGTATCAAGTCATCTAGAGAGTATATCTTGTCTTCCGATAGCAAATCAAGTCTTCTGGATATAATATCAAGTTTTCTGGAAGCATCTCAAGTTTTCTTGTAGTTTATATCTTATAGTCTATTCAGACATCGAATTTGAACCATTTGCACGTATGTATATAACAGGATTTTGTTGATCGTTATATGTACGAGTCGTCGTAAGTTGAACGTAGACTTCAACTTACAAGTCAAAGTAAATTTGACTTGTAATTAACACAAAATTCACTAAATAATCCTTTATTGGAATTTTAAATTTTCCGTCTGACTTTTCGAACCAAAATGATGGCAAACCTCAATACTTTAATAATCTAGGAACTTTTGGTATTCTATGGATGGTTTCTACTCTAATTTGATAAACATTTCGTAGCAGATTTCACATTATGAATGCGGTTGAGTATTGACTACAACACAGTGATGGGCAAGAGGTCAATATCCAGGTATTTACCTCGACCTAGGGTAAATATCCAATCAGTGGGTACTTAACCAATTAAAAATGTATAGTAATATATGAATATATTTTTTAATTCGAGTGAATTAATTTATTCACAAAGAAATAAAATATCAGTTTTTGTAGTAAGTAAAAAAAGTATAAAAATGTCAAAATTTCCTAGGTCTGGTATTAGTTATACATTTAGTTCCAGAAGAATTTACAATAATCAAGCACTAAATGGGAACTAAAATTAGAATTAACACTAGACTTACAACTAGAAAGATTTAGATTCAGAATCTTTCTAGTTCTAGGTCTAGTGTCAGTTCTAGTTTTAGTTTGATACAAGTATGCAACAATTTAAGACTTAATAACTACTAAAAATAGAGCCAACACTAACGGTAGAGCTAACATTAGATCTAGAACGAAAAACATTTAGCTTTACTTGTATTTCTCTTAAAACAAAACTCAACAAAACCCAACATAACTAAGCTTCAGAACTAACACTAAATTTCGAACTAGAAACGTTAGGATTTAGTAGTCCAAAGAGGTGTACGGCTAAATCCTAAAGTTTCTATATTTTCTGGTTCTAGGTCTAGTGTTAATACTTTGTTGTACTTTTTTTTAAATTTTATAAATAATTCAAAATACCCCAGGGTATATATCCAGGGTAGCGAACAAAATATAAATATTTTTGGTATTTTACAATGTATGCAAATAATTGATATTCTAAGGCTGTAGGAAAAAACTGAAGCGAAAAATTGGACAAAACTATTTTAGCCTTTCAGTACAGATGTTTATTTTTTGACTCACACGAATACTTGCACGCGACTTTGAGTCGGGTTCGTTTGACGAATAAGAGATGACGCTTATTTGCAATACTGCCATTTTTGTTAATAAAATTTTGTTAACAAAAAAGCTTTGAAATATAACGTGCCCTTTTAATTAATTAAGAAGTACACTTTTAATATTCAATCATCATTCCTCTCTTTCAAATAATTCATCTTCATTTTATTAATCTTCGTTGTCGTTTCTGAAATTTATGAAGACTGTTCCAAAGTAAGATATTGTCCTTTATAAATTCTGTAGACATTTCGTTCCGTTTTTCTTATTTATAACTTATTCGATGAACAATTTAAATAAAATAACATTAACAGGCCAGTACGAAATTTACTTTCGTTAGTTAATTATAATAGATGTCGCTGAATCTGGTCACATTTGTGCTCTTGATAGCACACAAATGTCAATTTTAACGTAAATCATTTGATGTAATAAAACTTTAACTTACATTCCTTGACATTGGTAAGTTACGCGAAATTTGAAAATCGCACACTTGTTTCGAGATCCTATGCTTACCCAAAAACCTAAACTTACCCAATATTCTTCTCCACAGAGAAACTCGAAAAGAATCTTCAATCTCTCTAAGAAGATCATGCCAATACATTTTGTTGATTAACTCGGATCATAATGACAGATAAAAAATCTTTAAGTTTTTGGAATCTTTTTGATAAGTAATAGAAATATCCTCTACATTTTTTAGAAATCAAGTAATTTTTTTCATCAATGTAAACATTTACTCGATTACGTCACAATCAAAATCATCAAAGTGAATGGAATCCGCTTTTACCTAAGATTTTGAAATATTTACAGTATTTACTGTGTAGAAGATTGCAAGATATAAAGTTATTAACAACGAGAGATGTTCGAAGTTTTCACGGTCAATGATACTAATCCAATTTGTTCAAAGTATATAATGTCACAATAATGAAGAAAATTCTTTTTATTTCCTATTCTTTCCTTATCTTATGTTTATTGCTAAGAGAAAGACATTGTTTAACAGTACATGAAAAATATCATAAAATGTATCGTTGTAAATCTGATTGGTTTACCACTAAAATACCTCTCGGCTTTATTTAACGACAACAAATATTTGTATCCATTCGAAAAGATGCCTTAAAATGCCTTAAAATCATTCATAACCCAAAAAAATGAACATTTCTTTCTTTTATTTTCAGTGCGAATCGATCTGGATTAACAGTGACAGCAAGCAACCCCTCCGCATTACCAATAGTGAACAATTCAACCCCAATTTCAATCGTGGCCCCGGTTTCATCATCAATAAATAATATTGGCGTTGGTATTAGTAATAATATTACGAATTCAACTTCGTCGTTTATGTCTTATCCGACCGGGACGACACAGTCTACGGTTTCTATCACGAATCGGCGGGTGTTGAGGCCGAGAACCGAACCGAGAAGTTACGTTGAGAGTCCCGACGTTGTGATAAACGGCCTGGACAAGCCGAGGACCAACGGAAATCTTGATTATAGTAGCGATTCAAGCGAAGGAGAAATGCCACCGTTAGCGCCCATCAAAGAACTTAGCCCATCAGAATTAAGACACAGGTAAAAAAAAGATTTGTTTGGAAATAAAGAATAAGTTATTTATGTGTGTTAACGTAAAAATCGTGTTTTTACGTTAAATTTGTTTAACTCAAATTGTTGCTTTACAATAATTTGAGCTAAATTATCTGAAATCCTTACATTTCTAACATGATAAAAGGTGATATTTCTAGAATTTAAAGAGATAGAGAAATGTTTTACGGAACAAAAAGATTCCTTATTAATCCAAGATATATTTTTAATTTAGAATGATATTTCATTAAACTTTGAGTTGGTAAATCTACCAACTCAACTTAACCTTAAGGCAAAAATTAATCGTTTTTGCTTTTCAAACATCATGATAGATGATATCTCAAAAATTAAAAGAGATAGGAAGTGTTTTTGGGATCAAAAACGTTCTTTATAAATCCAAGGAATAATTTTGATTGAGAATAACCCAATTTAATCTTAAAGCAAAAATTTCTCATTTTTGTAAATTTTTAACACTATAGTAGGTGATATCCCAAAAATGAATAGAGAGAAAAACGTTATAGGGAATAAAAAGATTCCTTGTCAATCCAAGAAACATCTTTGATTGAGAATGATATTTCATTAATCAGATTTACCAACTCAACTTGACCTTAAGGCACAGATTCATCGTTTTTGCATTAAAAGAGATAGAAAGTGTTTTATGGATCAAAAACGTTCTTTATAAATCCCAGAAATATTTTTGATTCAAAATGATTTTTCATTACGCAGTTTTATCAACCCAATTTAATCCTAATGCAAACATTTCTCATTTTTGTAAATTATTAACACTATAATAGGTGATATCTCAAGAATTAAAAGAGATAGGAAGTGTTTTAGGGATAAAAAACGTGCTTTATAAATACAAGAAAGAATTTTGACTCAAAACTATTCTTTATTACGCAGTTTTACCAGCCCAATTTAATTTTAAAGCAAAAATTTCTCATTTTTGCACTTTTTTAACACTATAATAAGTGATATCCCAGGAATTAAAAGAAATAGAAAAAAGTATTAGGGAACAAAAAGATTCCTTATTAATCCAAGAAACATCTTTGATTTAGAATGACATTTTATTAATCAGATTACCAACTCAACTTGACCTTAAGGCAAAAATTCATCGTTTTTGCATTTCGAACATCATGATAGATGATATCTCAAGAATTAAAAGAGGTAGGAAGTGTTTTAGGGATCAAAATTGTTCTTTATAAATCCAAGAAACAATTTTGATTCAAAATAATTTTTCGTTACGCAGCTTTACCAACCCAATTTAATCTTAAAGCAAATATTTCTCATTTTTGTAAATTTTTAACACTATAGTAGGTGATATCCCAAGAATTAAAAGAGATAGGAAGTGTTTTAGGGATCAAAAATGTTCTTTATAAATCCAAGAAACATTTTTGATTCAGAATCATTTTTCATAACGCAGTTTTACCAACCCAACTTAATCTTAAAACAAAAATTTCTAATTTTTGTAAATCTTTAACACTATAATAAGTAATATCCCAAGAATTTAAAGAGATAGAGAAACAAACGTTTTAGGGAACAGAAAGTTTTCATATTAATCCAAGAAATATTTTTGATTTAGAATGACATTTTATTAATCAAATTTACCAACTCAACTTGACCTTAAGGCAAAAATTCATCGTTTTTGCATTTCAAACATTAAATTATATATTGTTTGGTAATAAAGATTTTTATTTAATAAATAGAGTTTAATCTGCGGATAGATTATTTTATTCAAATAAATATTCGAACGCTTTGCAATGAAAGTTCAAAAAAAATTTAATTTGATTGAAATTTCCCCACATTTTTAATTAGAAACGAGTTGAGTTTGGATTAAAAAAGTATGCTCAGGTCCCCAGATCCCAGACAAGCAAATGACGAACCACAATATTGATTTGTCGGAGCGGTAATATGTGCAAGGGTTGGAGCTGCAAAGTGTAGAGAGGAGGGGTACAATGAACACAACAAAGGATGGAATACACTTCACCTTTCACGCCGCGCGTTTCAAGCTTCCCCTTCAAATAATTACGACAAGCGCGTTACAAAAAAAATCATTAAAAAAAAATTAAGAATATTTTATCAAAAAATGTCATTTTCGATTAAATCCTTGAAATAATTGCAATTATTCGATAATCGAATTTATTGAAGTCATCGATAAACAATTTAAAAATGTTTAGTAACGACGAATAAAGAAATTCCGCAATCTTTTATTAGTACATATTAAGGATTTTTTATTATTTTAATTTGTACAACGATAAGAATCGATATGAAACGATGAGAAATTAATAAAACGAATTTATAATTCAAACAATTATTTCTCCTTTCTATCTAGGTTAATGTTCCTTTTTAATAAATTACCGTTAC
Organism: Onthophagus sagittarius; assembly: GCA_036711965.1. Classification (NCBI taxonomy): domain Eukaryota; kingdom Metazoa; phylum Arthropoda; class Insecta; order Coleoptera; family Scarabaeidae; genus Onthophagus; species Onthophagus sagittarius. The sequence continues at coordinate 56,207,187 of JASERS010000002.1, read as the reverse complement.
TCCTTTATACTCAGGAGTGAAGTCGATAATTTAAAAAAAAGCCACAAGGAAACGATTTATACGTGTGTGCCTAACATGAATTATTCATTAATCTAAAATAAAATTGAATTTTTTTTTTTAATCTATAATATTAAAACTTTTTTTTTTCATTTCGACAGAGAAAGAGGGTTGAGAAGGTTACGGGAAGAACTTCGGGTGGAAGAAATGAAACTTGTTTTATTGAAAAAACTAAAACAGTCGCAACAGTTGAAAGAGAATGTAGCCGTTTTACCACCGAACATCCCGCACTCCGCCCTACCCCCAACGGGTCTTCCGAGCGGCTTGAGCATCACCCCGACGACGGTCAAGGTACCCACCAACAAAACCACCCCTTTACCGCAAGCGGCTCATTCGAGGAATTTACACAAGACTGGACAAAATGCTGTACCACCTCCATTACGTGGAGTAAGTTTAATTAATAGTAAGAAAAAAAATGTTAAAAAAATTATTTGATAAAAATGACCTCATCTCATTTTTTTTATGCATCTCATCTCGTTTTCCTATTTATTGTAGATTCTTTTAATACGAAAAATGAAAATTGATTGATGCAGTATTATGGAGAATGATGATTTGGTACATAATTAAAAGTTGAAAAAGAAAATTATTCTGATAGGTGGACAAATTGCAATATGACAAACATGTAAATGATTGATGAACGAATTGATGTCCAATGATTCATTTATTATGCAATTTTCCATTGATTGATATTTAGTAAACATTTATACTTTGTTTTTAATATGATATGAATGACAATTTGATGATGCTACCCCTTTTAACTTTGATAGCTTTAAAGTACTCTTATGAAGTGTCACCTTAAAGAAACCAGAAGCAGATAGTATTGTTGATAATAACATAACCCTAAGTTACAGTGAATCTCCTGTGAATAGCTGTTTTAACAAATCAAAAAAATCCAAAGTTTTTAGGTTTTTGTCAAAAAATTTTACAATTTTTTCATTATTATGATATGTTGTTTTTCTCTTAGAGGCCAAAATTGAAAATATTTTAAAACCAGTAATTACAATTATCTTAATTATTATAGGTAGAGTATTATAACTACGACGTTATATGGACAGTTTTTTGCAAAGAATTTGATGACTTATTTAACATTGTTTTTTTCGCTTTTAATTTTTTTTAATATAAGAATTTTCCCTTTTTAACTAATTTAAACTTAATTTTTAGCTTATTAAATTCATTATTTTTTTCTGATATCAAAAATGTAAGGTATAACAGTTCTATTTGTTATTGTTTTAGAATAAAGCTGAGAATAAGTCTTTTTTATAAAATTTCCAAACATCGCCATCTAGTGCCATTTAGTGTAAATATTTTATTAATAATTTGTGTGATATTATAATATTTGCACTAGATAACACTAGATGGCGGCGTTTGAAAATTTTATAAAAAAAATTTTTTACTTTATTAAAATGTTAAATATATTTTCAAAGGAAAAATCGAGATATGTCACCTCCCCTTTTTTTCTAATTTATTTAGATTCTGAGACTTATTCAGACATCAAATTTGAGCCACTCTGTACTTGTGCTAAATCCCCTATTGATATGAAACTTATTATCAATAAGTCTCATATCAATAGGGGCTTCTAAAGACATATTCAAATTTTGATTATTTTGATCATTTATTTTAGTTTTATTGAGCATAAGTTTATACTAAAACCCACATAAAAGTATTTCTACCATTGATAATAGAAGATTTATATAAATAACTCCAAACACAATCCTTAATGAATTAATGTCGGAAAACGCGAAATCCGCTAAATGATCTGAATAATCAAATAACGCACTTAATAATTTGTCGGGAGGGAGAGAGAGAGAGGGTATTCAAATCGATACGCAGCGGTGACTACGTATTTCAATATTTGTTATGTGCACATTGCGCCTCTCAATGCAACAAAATAAGGGAATGATGGCTACAATCATTGTTCCGGAAAAATGTCTGGTTACCATTGACTCTTCTCATTCAAATTTATCCAAATCAATTTGTTATTGTGTCTCAGCGATTCTGAGCCGAAACACCGAATCGACAAATTCGGCGATTAAGGAAAGATATCTAATTATATCAACCTTCATTTGGCTGAGTTGACTAAAATCATTAAACATCATGCACTCTTCTCAAGAAATTACATAATATAAGTGTCTATTAATTAGCAGAAAGATCTCAATCTCTATCATTACAAAAAGAACATTTTTTTATAGTTTATTTATCAGATTGATAAATTCAGAATAAAACCTGTAATTCTGGAGTTCCGCCAGCAATAAGACCACACAGAATGCTAATAAAAGCAAGATACGGGCGGAAACGTGGATAGTAAGATTTTCGGCTCAACCCAAGAAGAAAATTGGTAGCTGGAGAATCAGGATGAACAACGATATGAATAGCATGATGAGGGGCAAGGATATAAAGAATTTTATTTTTAGGTTTGGTTAGTTGTCTTCAGTATGAAAATCTTTATTATAAGGCTAAGTGCTTAATAAGGTTGGGCTGCTTATCCGACTATTCGGCCCTAAAAGGGACGACTAGTTGGCCGATTAATCGGCTATTGCCGATCATTTCGACCTAAGTTCAGAAACTTTTTTTCGTATACTTTTAGAAGCCCTTATCAGCCCTTATATAACACATAATCTTGTTGTAACAAGTTCAGATGTATTCGGATTTCTTTCGTAATACAGCTATTTGTAAAGTGTTATTTTTATAAAGATAAGTTTCAGCTCCTATGCGCACTTCAATAGTACTCAGACATAACGTGACCGTTTTTATATCGACTGAAAACGGGACAACTCTAGCTACTTTTGTTGATAATCAGGTGCATTTTGAAATTATTAAAATTTGTTGTTAAGTTAGCATAATTAATAATAGCATATTTTATTATAATTGTGAAATTGGAATAAATATAATACCAATTTCAGTAATTCTAGTTGGTGTGCATGAAAATGAATTAAGAATTACTGAACAACATTCTTACCATTCCACCCTGAGACATTTTAGGGTGCCTCATATTTCAAAATCAGTAAAAATTTATTAGATACTGCTGTGTCTTGTTCTAGCTTTAAAAATCCCCTTTGAATTAATAAATCCATCACTTGTTGTACTTTATCCCTCTCAGATACTTTTTGTAGATTCACTTATTACAATCTTGATGTTATTTTGATCAGAGCTGGGCAATAGTTAACTGTAAAAATAGTTAAAAAATATTACTTTACGATGATTGCGTGACGCTGAGAATGATCCTAATAACAGATTGAAAGAAGTCAATTGGCGAGTCAATGTTATTACCGCCAGAAGGCTTTATATTGTTTTCTGATGACTTAATAATAATTCAAAAAGACTTGAAAAGCTTCCAGAAAACTTGATCTGCTTTTAGAAAACTTCATACTGCTTTCATAGGACTTTAAATGCTTCTAGAAAACTTGATATTGCTTTCAGAAGATTTGAACTGCTTCTAGATGGCTTGTTATTGCTTCCAAAAAACTTGAAATGCTCTCAGAAGATATGATATTGCTTCTAGAAGACTTGATAACGCTTCTACAAAATTTGATACTGTTTTCTAAAGACTTGAAATGCTCCCAGAAGACTTGTTATTACTGCTAGAAGTCTTGGTATTGCTTTCAGAAGACTGGAACTGCTTCCAAAAAGACTTGAAATGCTTTCAGAAGACTTGAAATGCATTTAGAAGATTGGAAATGCTTTTAAAAAAGTTGAAATGATTTTAGAAAACTTAATACTACTTCAAGAAGACTTGAAAACCTTCCAGAAGACCTTAAATGCTTTTAGAAAACTTGATAATGCATTCATAAGACTTGACATACTTCTACAAGACTTGAATTGCTTCTAGATGGCTTGTTATTACTTCTAAAAGATTTGGAATGCTCCCAGAAGATTTGAAATACTTACACAACACTTCAAATGCTTTTAGAAGACTTGAAATGCTTCTAGAAAACTTCATACTACTTCCAGAAGACTGGATATTGCTTGCTTCGAGAAGATTTGAAGTGCTTCAAAAGATTTGAATTGCCTCAAAGACTTGAAATACTTTTAGAGAAGTTGAAATGCTTGTACAAAACTTGATATTACTTCCAGAAGACTTAAAAAGCTTCCAGAAAACTTGATACTGCTGTCAGAGGATTTGAAATGCTTGTACAAGACTTGAAATGCTTCTAGAAGGCTTCCTATTGCTTCTAGAAGATTTGAACTGCTTCTAGTTGTCTTGTTATTGCTTCCAAAAGACTTTAAATACTCCCAGAAGACATGAATTGCTTTCACAAAACTTGAAATGATTGGTTTTTGGTTTGTCGTTTTTTTTTAAGAAAATCTATCTTAAATTAAAAATCGCCCAAAAGTTACAAGATTTCTTTCATTTGTTTATTATATATTTTATTTTTTAAATAATTTTAAATTAGTACCTACGTCATAGGTTTCAATTTTGCATGGTTGTATCAAAATAATCTGACTTTTAAGCATAATTTATGTATAACAGTTCAAAAGTTCTTTAGTACTAACTAGAAACTAGTTGCCTTTAAAGAGCCATTTATTTGCTATTCTAGACCCTTCTATGCATTTTTGCAGTTATAAATACGTTGGGCTTTTAGACTTTAAAGGTTCATTTATTATGGAGTTGAAGAAGTAGCCAGATTTAACTACTAATTGCTTGGTAGTTAATAATCAAACTACCATAATCTAAAAGTAGTTAGTAGTTATACTCGACTACGTTTTTCAACTAGTTAGTTCATCTCTGATTTTGATCCATAGCAGCAGACTCATAAAGCTTTGCTAATAAAATTCGGGTAACGCGTAGGATAAAATCTGAATTTTTTTCAAACTGCAAGTTATCTTTTAAACGGTTTGTTCACGTCCATTGCTCATATATTTTGTCCTTCGGTTTCCTTGGTGAAAACCAATTGCTAGGTCGTGCATAAAATATAACCAGCAAGCGTAGCTGGGATTGCCAAAAAACCAGCTTCAGTGTATTCGGGCATTTTTCAATACTAAATGTAAGAAAATAATTTTCTAATTACACAAACATTTAAAAATTCTTCAAGTGCAGGTTATCATCATTAATGCAGCTATCTAGTTTTACTGTAACAGATAAACGGGACAATCTCATTCAAAACATTCAAAAATAGTAATTGCTCACTTTGTAATAAATTAATACTTAAATTATTTTTATATTATTTTTCATTAGTATGTTATTTGCAACATTATAATAAATGCCGATTAATCGGTGCTTTTATTGTTTCATCGCCGATTAATCGCCAACTAATCGTTGACTAAAAAATAGCCGAATAATCGGTACATCCCTAGTGCTTAACAAGAAAGAGATTAACCTGCCTTTGTACAGGTTAAAACTTTATTTTACTAAAGTGGGCTTCTATGAACATCAATATAAATAAAATCATCATCAATAAATATAGGAAAATTCTGTTTTAATGCAAAGAACTTACTACATTTTGATAAAATAATAATGACATCTGCACTGCTTTACTAGTCATAATCATCAGCAATTGATAAAGTGAAATCAACATTAATAATATCTTTCTAGAAGAGATTCTTCATTTTTAGAATGGATTGAATCACAAACACAAGTGTTAATAGGAGATAGATAAAATCTTGTCCTGAGAGATACCTTCTCCTTTTGGATCTTTCTGATCCTTTTCCCTGATGGTATCGTATAAATATTTTTCTTATTTATATCCCCTATTAACTTCTTTCACTCTCTCTGATTCCTAGCTAATTCCTTTATATATACTAGGGTTTTCTCTCTCTCTTCTTTTCAACCTCTTATATTTTCCCCTTTCACTTCTTTCTGTCTTCCTTTCTTTTTCTTATTATTTCTACGTTTTTACTCTTGTGTCATGTTCCACTCTAATTAAGTGGGTACTCTTTTGATCCGCTCCCTGTCTCATTTCGTTTTTCCCATTATCTTCTATAAAAACTTTATTTGCATTGCCGTGATCTTCTTGCTAATCTTGTACAGTCCATTCCTCACTAACATATGTTAATATCCATAAAGATATAAAAGCATTTACAGAAAACATTTAAAAATGAAATGGACAACCAAATGAAAAGACGAAAATTCTATAGTTTATGAGGTTCCTTTACTAACATAGTAGAGCAATCAACATAAAAAAGGTCCTTTGGGTCATAAACCCAGAGCTATAAGATATATACGATATAAAAAAATAATTTTTCTCATTGAAATTATTCTAACTGTATTAATTTAATTTTCAATAAAAACTAATAAACTTTTATTATTTTAGCAACCTCCACCATCAAATAGAAATAGCCTTCACGTGACAGCAGTAACGGGTTCGCCCCATAACCGAACGAGTCTTTCGGTTCCGCAACCTCCGCAAAGATCGTCTCTGGGTCGACCCCCGAACTTTCCCGTTGGCATCAAAGATTTATCACCTTCGGTTACGATAACGCCGGCGCCACCACAACCGACTAAAGTAAGTGTGATATTCGATCGGTCTGTTTGATTTTGTTGTTAGATAGTTTATAACATCTTTTTGTGTAAACGAATAATGTCAACAAAAAAATGTTTTTTTCTTTCGTTGTGTAACTAAATAATATTCATGGTATTTTTGATTTATTTTATTGCTTGCTCAGTCTGGAAACGGATTGGACAATAAGAATATTGGAGCAAGTAATAATATGCCTCAAACGACTCCAATACCTGAACAGGTAAAACCTAAGTTTATAAAAAATACCAAGGAAAATATTTACTTAGAGTTTGCTTGAAACATGTATGAATTAAATTTTCTTTAATTATTATAATTTAATTTTTGACGATTTTTTTTGTTGAATCAATTTTCTTTTGAATTAATTTTTCTTGTGATTTTTTTTAGGAAAGACAAAGAGATCAAGAAACTCCAGCTCAACGACAAGCCGCCGCAAAATTGGCGTTGCGTAAACAATTAGAAAAAACTCTACTACAAGTATGTTTTATTTTGTTTCCTTTTCATATTAAGTTTTGTTTTTATTTTACGAATTTTCCAACTTTTTTTCGTTTCGTTTCCGATATACGATTTAGTTCAGTTCCTTCTCGCTTTGATTATTTTGGCAGAGTGTTGTGGAAACTTTCCGTTCCTTTTAATTTTATCTATTTATTATTGTTAATTTCTTCAAATCTACCGGAATTTCTTTAAAAGCTGCTACATCAAAAAATAGCTCTTCGTAAAACGAAGTGGTTATTTTACACGATTTATTTCCGTTATATAAATATATTTTAAACGCTTCCTTCACACCCGTTTTTATTTTGAAACTTCATTTCTTTTAGTTGGGCGATAATTTTTTTAATTTTTTCTTACACCTAACATCAAAAGAAAGTGATCAAAACGTTTGCTTAGTGCCCGCAATTTTGTTTGACTTGAATTTTCAGCAATCCCACAATCAGCACAATAACTTAGTAGGCTCTGGATTAGAGAAGGCTCTGCCAGAATACATGAAAGCAAGTATTTTTTTGTCCTCTCTCTCTAAAAATCAAAAAATCCCCATAAATTAGCAAAAAAAAAAAATAATAATAAAATCCTTCCAAGTAATAATGAAAAAACATGTTCGGCATTTAATTGTATTTTTTTGGTTTGTTCTCGTTTCGTTTTAGATACCGCCGCCCAAACCCCCACCGCCAGAAATGCATTTCATACCGAATCCGAGCAACACCGAATTCATTTATTTGGTTGGCCTTGAACACGTCGTCGACTTTTTAACAAAGGAAACGAAAATGCCACCAGCGCCCCAACCGTTCTCGTGCAGTCAGTGTGGGTGTGATTTCACGCCGGTGTGGAAATGGGAAATGAGAGGAAACAAATCCAGAGGTAAATTTGTTTGGAAAATTATTTTTGTCAAAATTCACATTGTCATTTTGACGTTTAAAATGTCATTATATAGATAATCTGTCATATTGACTATAGTTGTATCTATTTGATGATGAAGTTCTGGAGCATTGAAATCAACAAGATAAACATGAAAATTTAATATTAGTGGTTAGTGGCATAACTGTGTTTATCATCCCAATGATATTGTGTAATACAATAACTGTCTTTGTGAAAATAGAGGTGCATTCTGGATTTTTCAGACATAGTCCGAGATTTTTTTAACTGTTGTGGTTTTTACATCTTTCGCGGTTATCCCTGTTATAAAGGCCAATATCTAATGTTGTCAGACGTGATGTTGATTGTGGCTCATTCACTTAAACCATTTTTTTGTTTAATTTTCTATTGTTGTTAACACCAAAGATATGTTCTAAAGAATAGCAGCTTCTTCAGTTGCGCCATAGAAATTGACGAAAATATTTCAGTTCGGTTTAGTGTCGTTAACCTCGTTGATTGTTGCTAGAGAAGAAAAATGCTTTTAAGTCTTAAAGAAGTTGCTAACATAGTGGCTTTAGTGGAAGATGGACGCAGCACTCTATTCCTTTAAACATTTCGACAGACATGTACTTTCATCAGACGATCTGGGTCAAGAAGAAGACACACGACACCATCCTGTTATGATTGATATACAGGGTGTTCCTGTGACTCGGGGCATAAAATTAACCACATATACTAGAGCAAAAATGATGACGATTCGCGAAAAAAATTATTATAAAAGTCTTTAAATGGCCAAGATATGGGCCATCAAAGTTCAGAAATTTTAACACATTTTTCTAAATATTTTCAAAACCATTTATGGTAGAGGGTTGAAATTTGGTACAGAGTAAACAAACATCATGTAAAATCATTGAACCAATTTTGACTTTGATCGGACGACGGCAACCATGTTATACAGGTGTTCCTAAAATTTGTTTGCTCAGAACTTTTTTGTTTGTTCGTAACCCTACATTTTTTTTGTACTTTTTAATAGAAAATTTATTTTCGAAACTTTTTTCACTCTTTGAAAATTTTGATAACATTAACCGTTTGCGAGTTAAACGCGAAAATATTAAGCTTCGATTTCAATGGTAACACTAAACACAATAATTTTCGAAAAAGTTGGCCATGGCAATTAAAAAAAAAAACAAATTGAGCTGTCAACTTGCTTATGTAGTTTAAACATAAAGTTGTTTGTTAATGAAGTTTTTATTAATTTTGCGTGTTCAAAATGGACAATTACACATTTAGTGAACAAACTGACATGATTTTGACATTGGAAGAATGTCATGGAAACGCCGTAGCAGCCGCTAACCGTTATCGGGAGAAATTTCCGAACCGCAGAGCGCCCAATCGAAAAACATTTTTAAGAATTGAAACCCGTTTAAGGGAAAATGGGACGTTTAAGCCGAATTTTAGTAACAACGGTAAAGTCAGATCAGTCCGAACAACCGAACTAGAAGAAGATATTCTAGACTACGTACAAGAAAATCCTACAGCTAGTACTTTGGATATGGCGAGGCATTTTTTAACGTCAAAAACAACTATCTGGCGTGTTCTTCACGAGCAACAGCTTTATCCATATCATAGTTATAAAGTTCAGGAAGTTCGACAGGCTGATTACCCACTACGACTGCAATATTGTCAAATAATGCAGCACAAAATCCAAATTGATGATCAATTTTTAGAAAAAATACTTTTTGCAGATGAATCGACATTTTCTAAAGATGGAATCATCAATTTGAGAAATTCACATAGTTGGGCGGACGAAAATCCAAGATTTAAGAAAGCTTGGAAATCGCAATGGAGGTTTTCTCTTAACGTTTGGGCTGGCATTGTGGGCGATGTCATTATAGGACCCGTTTTCTTGCCGTCAAGGCTGGATGGCCATACATACAGGGGACATTTAGAGCAATTAAATAGCATTTAGATGATTTTTTAGATGACGTTCCTTTAAACACAAGACAAGAAATGTGGTATATGCATGATGGTGCTCCTGCGCATAGTACACATGCTGTCCAAGAATTTCTATGTGAACGGTTTCCGGAACGGTGGATTGGACGAGGAGTGGATGCACCGATAAGTTGGCCCCCCCGATCGCCGGATCTTACACCTCTAGATTTTTATTTATGGGGACGCATTAAATCGCTTGTGTACTGCGTTGAAATAACTTCAGTTGATCAACTGAGGTTACGAATTGTTGATTCATTTGATCAACTTCGAACTGAAATCAACGTCCTCAGCAGAGTGCGCTTTAATTTAAGACGGCGATATCAGGCGTGCATTGAAGCCGGCGGGAGTGTTTTTGAACATCTGCTTTAGTATTTTTTTTTGTTCTGTTTTATTTATTACCATTTGTTTATAATTTTATTGTTCTTGTTCATATTTTTGTTAGAATTTTTATTATGTTCTTGTTTGTTGTTACCGCGAAAATTAAATTTATTGTTTTGGAAATTACATTCTTTTATTCAATTAAAATAAATTAACACTGGATTTAACTAAATCTACACTGAGAAATTTATGCAAATAATGGTTATTAGATCAGTTCGTTTTTCAATTGTCATCGCCTTCTCAGATCTTGCGGAATATGTTTTATTTGTTACGATTGAAATCAAAGCTTAACAGTTTCGCGTATAACTCGAAAACAGTCAATGTTATCAAAATTTTCAAAGAGTGAAAAAAGTTTCGAAAATAAATTTTCTATTAAAAACTACAAAAATAAATGTAGGGTTACGAACAAACAAAAAAGTTCTGAGCAAACAAATTTTAGGAACACCCTGTATAACATGGTTGCCGTCATCCGGCCAAAGTCAAAATTGGTTCAATGATTTTGCATGATGTTTGTTTACTCTGTACCAAATTTCAACCCTCTACCATTAATGGTTTTGAAAATATTTAGAAAAATGTGTTAAAATTTCTGAACTTTGATGGCCCATATCTTGGCCATTTGAAGACTTTTATAATAATTTTTTTTCACGAATCATCATCATTTTTGCTCTAGTATATGTGGTTAATTTTATGCCCCGAGTCACGGGAACACCCTGTATTGTATACGGTCCTGCTACAAAATCGACATACTACAACAGTTGAGATAACAAATCGTATGGACTAAATGAGTCAGATTAACGTGAATAAATGCACATATTGGAGAAAATTTTAAGAAGTGGAATTGACATCACAGAAACCATTGACTCATGTTCAGTGGACCAATGCAGAGGGATCAAAGTACTGTTCTAAGACGAGTCGACTTTCGACTTCTATTCTCCAGCAGGAGAACGTTATGTTTAGTGCTTTCCCTCAACCATTTTTTGGTATTATGTTCCAATACTTACATGTTTGGATATCATCACAATGGAATGGCCTGCAAGTAGTTCTCTTTTCGATTCAATAGAACATATATGTAGCGAGGTATATGTCGGGAAAACCAGCGAGAGCTGCACTACATAATAGATTAGTTAGCCTCACTAAAAGAAGTGTGGAATTAGATTCTCTAAGATGTGATTCTAAATTACTTTAATGATAGAGAAATGATGCTGTAATTTTTGATGAAGCTGCCGAACAAGTTGTGTTATTTGAGTAGAGTTTGTAGTTGTGGTATTAACAACAACAGAAAATTGAACAAAAAACAGAAGTAAGCAAAACAAGCTATAAGACTACAAGTTCCTTATGTTTAAACCTAATTTCTTTTGTCAGTGCACCCCACAAAAAACTAAATGTAGGAAGAAAACACATTAACGTTAATCACCACTGGTGAAATTCAAGTCTGTTAATTACACTTAGAACGATGGGTCGTCTTTTTTTGTATAACTTGAGGATCATTTGGCTATTATCTTACCGATTTCAACGATTTCTTGTATGCTTGACAAATTATTAGTTTCAGTGTGTATTTTTCAATAGTTTGCTGTAGAGTAAACAACCTATTTATCCTCAAAAACGTCAGTTCTATGGAGATTATTAAAACGAACACAAATCCAAAAATGTCGATTTGAAATAATCAAGTTTAAATTTTGTTTACTTCATTATTGCATATGGGCCTCTCATACTTACTTATGGCTTTCTACAGGTAATCACCGAATGTACGAAAGTGACATTGTTTGTGTAAAAAGAATGTACCTTTTGGCGTAAGCTTATGAAAAAATTTGAAAATTAGCAAATTTTGAGTTGGGCTTGTCTTGTAACAAATGTTAATATGTTCCCGTCAACAGAATATATTAAAATAGTTGGAAACAAAATGACGTCCGATAAGTGCGCATTCTATAAGCAGCACAGAGGCCAGGCCCTACCTTATACATACTGTTCCCTCTCTAAGTGGTCTAAAATCTTAAATGCGTGTGTAATTCAATTTTTGGCTGATTTGATTATCTGCTTGGTGTAGGTTCGCCCTTGTCAGATACCTCTTCATGATACTACTTCCTCAAGGTTCAGCCTGCCTATACATTCTGACCATATGTTGCCCCTTACACTCATGAGTGATAACGACAGCCAGAGATGAAAAAACTGGTTGCCGCGACTGACGACTTAACATCTTCTCCGAAGGACGGGTGCGCGAAACTTAATCCGAGAGTTTAATCACTGAAACACCACCCAACTTTTCTGATTTTAACGGCAATACTGTTTTCTAAATGAATTTTTCCTTAAAATCAATTTATATGTCTTAGATGCCAACAAGCAAAAGTTCTTCTCGCACATAATTAAATAGTTCTCGCAATGTTTTGGATCTTCATTTTTGAATTCTCTCATTGATGGTATTTTGAATTTAAAAATTATTACTATTTGTTACCTGAGGCTTAACATACTCTTAGTCTCTTCTTTTTTACGTTGTTTTTTTAATAATAAATATATTGTAATTATTGAATTTAAATAGGCAGCAAAAGCAAAATGTTTAATAATTTTGTATAAATCATATACAGGTGTTTCGGTGACTCAGGGACTAATTTTAACTACATATACTAGAGTGAAAATTTTAAAAACACCCTGCGTAGAATTTTTCTAGCAGACAAATTTAACTCATAAATTGCCAGTGATTTTACTTGATATTTGTTTATACTGTACCAAATTTCAAAACTTTATCATAAATAGTGTTTGAGATATTTAAAAAAATTTCTTAAAATTTTATAATTTTTAATGGCCTATGTTTTTACCTTTTTAACCAATTTTTCTTGCATAAATTGTTATTAAAAATTAAAACTATTCCCAGAGTCCAAAATATTTTGTATATTATGTAGTGTAAATCAATATAACATTTCACATGACATTTCCTCATCAAACTTATATACAGTGCACGTGTAAAGTATGGAAATATGAAAAAATCTCTTTAGGTTTCGTAACCTTACGAACTAAAATTTTTTATCAGCAATGTTGTCAATGTTTATAGTTAGGACATATTTATACATTTTCTAAGAGATATTACTATTACCTATTCAATGATATATTTGTATGCCTGGGTTTATACAGTATGTCCCTGGATTGAGTTACAAAGAGGAAAACATTTTTATTACTGATTTTTCAAACTTAGCTCTGCATAAATAATGCATGTTCAATGGACATGTTCAAACCACCAAAACGCACAAATTTTATATTCTAACTGCAAAAGTTAATTAATTCATCATAATTCATTTCTCTGTAAAAATTGGATTATTAAATTGGAAAATTGAATTAAAAATTTTCTAAGTCAATTTATGATATGTAATCATAGAAACCCTAAAAGTTACAACTTATGTAACTTATGTCAGTGAGATTTAGTTTTTGCACACGATGTTTACCATGAAAGAAAGAATTTATTTAGTACAATGCTACTGGTGGATCATGTTTGTCTATAGTTACACAAAAATGCCAGCAAAAATATTCGGATACAAGAATATCTCACGTTGGAGAATACAAATATCTTACAAACTAATAAAAAAAATTGAAAACGAGTTCTGTATTAACCATAAAGAAGCAGAAAGAGAAGCTAAATTAGGAAGGCACTGCTTCTTTAATAGCATTAAATTCGGTTCAACAAACTCCAAAATTATCACATCGAAAAAGAGCGTTACAAGCAGAAATTAGTAAATTGCATCTCGCCAGAATTTATAAAGAAAACTAAATTTAACCATTTAGACCACAATTAAACAGGCTTTGGATGCCGGCGATGATGCCAAACGTTTGAATTTTTGTTTAGAGATTCGGAATGAAATATTAAATAACCGAAATTTTCATAAATTTATTGTATTTTCGAATGAAAGCACTTTTTCAACAAGTGGCATTGTTTCCTCACAGTATTGTCGTTATTGGAGTGATGTTAATCCAAATTTTACACTCTCCAGAAGAAGTCTACATACAAAGAGTTTTAGGCCCGTATGCATAGTCTATCGCCAGCGAATCTTCGAAGATTCTTTCAGCGACTCTCCGGAGAACTCGCCGGAGAACCGTCAGATCAAAATTTGTGTTGCATAGTCCGTCTTCAAGCGTTCGCCGCTTCGGCACGTCGCCGGCGACGTAGTCATGCGCAATGTGCTCAAATTGGAATCGAGAGCCAATAGCTCACGTGCACTTTACGAGCGCGCAGAATCTTATTTGAAAATCTTAATTTAAATATGGTAACTCCATTTAGGGGTAATTTACATTAAAAAATATTAGGGTATATGATTTATATCCTATTAGTTCTATATCTTATATGCAAATTGTTACTTTTAAGTATTATATTATTAAAATTGGTTATACTCTAGCGCTGGAATGTTTCAAGTGCCTGAGACTACCTCGTCAACAAAATATTGTCGTCCATTAATAGTTATTTATGTACTAAATCAGCAAAGTGAATTTTTATCGAAATTGACAGCAATTAGCGGCAGGTAAAATACTTTGTCTGACTCATTTGCGGCACGTAAAGTACTTTGTCTGCCGCTAAATGCTGTCAATTTGACAGTAAGATAAAGTATCACTTTACTGCCGCAAATGGATACAATAAAGTATACTTTTGCTGCCGGTTGGCGATAAAAATAATTTCCTACTAAGAAATAAAGGAATTTGTCAAAAATGGAATTGAAAATATAAAAAAAACAAATAGATGAATTTTCTCCAATGGTTACTGAATTTCAAAGATGCAGAATTTGATGGCAGAATTTGTAGTTGGTTGTCTGATATCCTCGGTCAAAACTGTCACCTTTGTGGAACTTCTCCTACGCAAATGAATGATATAGATGTTGTAAAAAGAAGAGTGCTTAAAGAAGATAACTTGGAACATGGACTTTCAACCCTCCATGATTGGATAAAAACGTGCAAGTTACATATTGCCTACAAATAGGAGATATGTAAATGGGAGGTCAGAAGAGAAGATAAAAGCAAGAGAGAAAGAGGAAAAAAGCAAATGCAACCAAAAATTCGTCGTAAAATGGTTCTTTTGTTTGATATACCTAACTCAGGACTTGGAACAACCAATAATAGCAACACAGCCAGTACTGACTCACGGAACTCTTGTTGAAGCCCTTTAAGCCCCCATAAAGTATCTATATTAAAATAAAGAAATATTATAGTATAGATATATTATAGAGTATACTGAACATTGTGAAAAAGGGTAGCTGCTTCATATTTTTAGTTGTTTTCTTTCTATTTACCTGAAGCTGACAGTTGCGTAAAAACGCAATGTAAAAAGAAAACCTATTAATGGCGGAACAGGTAAACCTTTGTTGTTAATGGGTTCTTCATCTATTACCACTGGTAATATAATATCCTGCACCATATTTTTATTTAATCTATATTCTATTATAAATTTAATGTCATTATAGACTTCTATCGGATTGTTCATATCTCAAATATATCTTTAATATAGGAGCTTAATTCATTAATATCATTTAAAAGTATTTTTAAATTTTAATTTTATTCTCATCCCATTTATTTCTACTTACCTACGTGGTATAGTGATTTCTAAATCGTAAATATCTCTGTTTGCGTTGTACAACATTTCCATTTTAACAATTCTGTTTTCTGGCGAACCTCTGGAGATACGAATAACCGTCTCCAATGCTTCTCCAGCGACACGCTAGAAAAAACAATGGTACGCATGCGTGACCGTGTTGGCGATTGACTATTCACCGAATTTTTCGGCTACCGACCGGAGAAACATCGGAGATTCGTTGGCGATCAACTATGCATACGGGCCTTAGAGTTCTCTGTAGAAATTAAAAATGATTCCTTAGTACCAGAAACTTCTCCTCGAGTTCTAAGTCCCAAGAAGATGATAATTTTGGAGTTTTCGTAAGAGTTCCGATAGTCTCGCCAAATAGTTCTATGGATTATTCTAACAAATCGTTGTTATAAAGTTTAATATTAAATACTATGACTAGTTAAAGTAACACAATCGTGTCCCAAGCAATGGAATAGCCCAGGTTCTCAAATTCATGGGTCCGCCCCTGTATATCAAAATGGAACTCTAAACATTGAAATATCATAACTTTTTATTTGTACCATTTAAGCAATAAAGCTAAGCTTCAAAAAGAAAAGATTTTATTTAAACTTTCTTTTTACAGGAAAAGATCCTTCAAAAGTTATTTGTGAGCAGTGCGTAACAACAAACGTTAAGAAAGCACTCAAAGCTGAGCACACCAATAGACTGAAAACTGCTTTCGTTAAAGCATTACAACAGGAACAGGAAATCGAGCAAAGATTAGCTCAGGTAAGCAGGAATAAAAGAAAAACTCAAAAAAAGTCAAAAAAATGTTTTAGGACCTTTCCCTCTCATAAAATCCAAAAATTCCAAAATTCCCACTGAATAAAAGGTAACCCTACAATAACTCTCTTTTCTCTTTTTATGTTACAATTATAATTTATTTGTTTTGTTGTTTAGAATGGAGTGTTTACGTCGAGCAGTCCCGCACCGTCTCCTGTAACTCCAGAAGCATCCGTGCCAAAGTCTGTAACGCCGACTCCAACACCGAGGCACGCTGCGACACCCCCAGCGCCTCCTTCCACGCAACAAACGCCTCCACCATCACGAAGTTCTCACAGCTCCGCGCAGGATAAATTGAATTTAAGCAATGCGGCGACAATGCAAGCGTTACAACAACAAATTTTAAGAAGTAAAAAATTAATTTATTTGTTTTAATTTACTTATTTATTATTAATTTTGTGTAGCTCTTCAAGCCGGTGGTCCACAAGCGCAAATGTTATCATTCGCACCGTTCCTATATCCCTATCAATTGGCGATGGCGCAAGCGGCGGCCGGAAAAGGTATGAATCCATCCTTATCGGATATGCAGAGAGCCGCGGAACTCCAAAGACAGTATCTGTTGGATATGATCCCACCGCAGTCGGGGCAACGACATAATTGGAAGACATGATGTGGTAGTGACACGAATTAGATGAAAAACTAAACTCTTTGATGCAAAAAAATTAAAATTTTTTATTTGGGGCCCGGATTCGGTGATGTATACTTAAAAAGTGCTCTCGGATTATTGAGAAGAATAGAAAAAAAAAGAAAAAACGTTGAGCGTCGAAAATGTTAAATACGGTCGTCGTATTTAAGTATTACGTTTCCGATTAATTTTAGAAACAAGTTTCAATTTGTTTTCTAATTTTTTACGTTCGTTTTATTCCTTGGTGCTTTTTGTTTTCATATTATTAAGGATTTTTGCTGATATTTTTTTAGGATTGTATATATATTATTATTTCATTTCGTTTGAGGAGTATCTTTGGTTATTTATTTTTATAATTAATTTGTAAAAAAATTATTGAAGAGGAAGAAAGAAAGAAATGCTGAAATATTACATTGTCACTGAAAAAATAACTATATTTGTATAAGTAATTGAATTCTTTTTAGGGAATAATCTTATAATAAACGTTAACGTGTAAGGAGTAAATTAATATTATCTCTTTTCTAAGAGATTGAACTGTGTAAATACATTTTATGATATAAACATTAAAAAATGTGTTTTTTACAACATTGTACGATAGTTAATGAAATAATTAATAATAAAAAAGGTGCGTAAACGTAAGTTATTTGCATAAAGTTATTTTTTAGATTAACTCGATGTACAATATTATTTTTTCCTAATTGTGACTGTAAGAGACGCAGCTCTTTGATGTTCATTATTCTTTTTTAGACGTATCGTCTACATCCTTTAGTTAAAATTATTATTTTAATTCTTCCCACTTCCTTTTAATTTTTAATTAAAGGGAAATTTAGCGAAAGGTCTTGAGTTCATCAAAAATTAATTCAATATTATCAAAAAATTCTTTGTTATTTATTTTTTTCTAAAAATTTTTTTTATTTTAATAAATAATATTGAATTAATACAACCCATTTATTCTGTAAATAGATGTGAAAAAGTAAAGGCTCAATTGATGTTTATTACGTAAATTTGTTGTCGATGATAAAATAAAATAAAAATTAATCCGTTTCTTTAAGATTTCAATGAATTAAATCGAATTTTCTAATTTAAAAGTAAAAATATGTATGTACAGGGAATTCAAAATTAAATAACACGAATTATTAAGGAATTAAAACGTAATAAAAAGAACCATCACATTTGTTTTGCATAATTTAATTAAAAAAGAAAAGAAAAATTTTTGAGTTAATTTTTGTTATTTAATTTTGATAAAACTACCTGTATATTAAAAAATATAATCTTTTTCTCGCTATCAAACTGTAAAATAATTATTCCGAGGGGCACGATAAAGAAATCGTCAATTACTATTAAAAAAAGGGCAACTCCCTCGGATTCAGATTTTTAACAAAAACGAAAAAAAAATATTTTAAAAAATATCTCTTTAAGCACAAGACGCAATACACAATACTTAAAATAAAATAATTATTAAGGATTTCAATACAAAAGTGTTCCAAAAAAAAACGAGATTTAAGAAAAACAATTAAAAAAAAAAAGATAATAAGAAGACGGAAACGGTTACATATTTCCTTTTTCGAAAAAGATAAAAAAAATTAACGATTGATAAATGAAATGTGAAAAGACCTTCTTTGTAGGCCTCTAAAATAGTGGTTAGTCGTATCCTGTAGCGCTTTTTATCCGTAACTTTTCCCCCGAAAACGAAGAAAAAAATAAATCAAGAAAATGGGAGGGAAAAAATCAAGGATAAATAGTTCGGCGTTAAACGTAGATGAAATACTTTTGTGTCCTCCCTCTCCCCCCTTTATATATTTAAATATAAATAAAATCGGCTGTGGTATTTCATTTCGAAAAGACCGTTTTCAAATCGCCAAAATCGAAAAAGAAATGAATTGATTTCGTTTATTTCAAAAAAATGTATAATAATGCCGTGTTTTTATTTTGAATTCGTTTTATTTCTGGTCTTGTATCTAAAATTAACTAAAAAGAAATTATTATAAATTTAAATAAACGACTCACCCTTTTTTGTAAGTGTGCGTACCTTATTACATCTGTGTGGGATAAATACATTCTATTTTATAAGGATTATGTATCATTATTTCGTCACACGATGTTTTTTCAAATAAAAATGGCTCATAAGTTATATGAATTTGTATTTATTTATTTTTAAAATAATCCAAACCAACTTAAGTTGCTTAGAGACCAACCTAATACAATTCTGTACAAGAACAAAACAATTTAAAGCAATTAAAGTATGAAAGCAAGACTCGAGCAATGAAACCACAAGAAGCAACTTATCCTAATTGAAAGGTAAGTTCTAAGTGAGTCTCAAAGTTAACCAACCCAAACCTGAAGTAAGTCAAAGATGAAGTAATATAGATAAGAGTAAGCAAATTCAAACCCAAAATAATTTAAACTACAAAAAGCAAACCCCAGTTAACTTATTTTGTTATATTTTATGGTTGCCTCACACTGCTGCCTTGACAACATTAGTCAATGCTAGTAAGGTAAATAAATGGCTACTTATTCTAGGCTGCGACCCCAATGCTCAACTCAATGCTCTGTTGCTTGAGAATGTGTCGATGGAAACTTTAGAGGTAAAATCTTGCTTGAATTTATTACCACTAATGACTTCGGAATAAGTAACCAAGGCTGTGAATCCATGTTTGTCAATGCTAAGTGTCAAACAATTATTGATTTGACCTTGGTATCAGCTAACATAACCAGAAACATTAACAACTAGTCAGTATCTATTCTGACCATGGATCGCTTTCGAATTAGGACCAACCAGCTTTCTGCAAAAGAAAGTCCAGGATCCAAAGCGAACTGACTTGAGCATCTTTACAGGTTATCTAAATGAGCAAATACGAGATTTTGCGGATGCTCTTCCTGAAAATATCGATTAATTGGAGAAGTATTCAAATCTCGTGGGTGACACACTCACGCTTCCACGCGGCATGTCCTGAAAGAATTGTAAAGGAAAAAGGAAGGGCTATACCTTGGTGGACTCCTTATCAATAAAGCAAAACAAATTAGATTGAATTCTGATTGGATTTTGTTCAAAGTATACCAGTCATAGTTTAAACGTTTAGTAAGACAAAAAAAAGCGACTAGTCTGGAAAAGTTTCTATGAAGAAGCATAGCTCACGCCTAAACAAAATACTATTTCGCGGTCAAAAACACAGTTGTGATATTCTAAAACAGCCTGATGGCTATTTTGCCAAAGACCCAGAAGAACCATTGCATTCACTAATAACTGGACCTACAAGAAAGATACCATGTTTCTTGCTCTTCTTAAATGGAGCCTAGAGAATATGAGAGTACACTTGATGAGAGTTTTTAAAGCTTGCTTAGCATGTAATTGTTTTCCATTAACTAGAGGATGGTCAAAGTTACCTTTATACCAAAGAACGGCAAAAAGGATCCAATGGGTCCCTTTCGGCCATTAGTCTCTCATCATTTCTTTTAAAGATAGTTGAACAACTATGTGATCACTACATTAGAGAACATGTAGTTAAAGCGTTACCTTTACATCAACATGCTTATATCAAAGGTAAATCTATGGACACCGTCCTTTATATGGTAGTGGGGCGCATAGAGCAAGCTTTTGATTTGAAAGAATCTATTATTATTCTTTGACATAGAGGAAGCATTTGACAAAACCACCTTTAATAGCATTAATAGGGCACTGGAATCTCGAAGAGTGCAGTTGGTCATCGCGGGCTGGATAAAAACAATGCTAACTAGCGGAGTTGTTCAGGCTACAGCGAAAGGTCACATAGCACAGAAAGTTGTGGTTAGAGGCTGCCCACAAGGTGGAGTACTCTCACTACTTCTCTGGTGTTTTACAATTGATTATCTCATTCGTGAGTTCAACGATAAATATCTTTTCACTATTGGCTACGTTCTTTTCACTAAACAGAAGAAACTGGGACACTTAATACCATCCAATTTCTACAATAATCCATTAACCTTTGCTCCAGAAGTGAGATATCTTGGACAAAGGTTTGACTTGGACATCACACATCAGTTGCAAATCCAAAAATGCAACGATTGTACTAGTTCAGTGTCGAAGAGCAATTGGGAATACATGGGGATTGAATCCGAGGGTCACTATGTGGATTTACACCTCTGTGATAAGACCGATGGTAGTTCACGAAGCCATAGTTTGGTGCTCAGCATTGAAGCATTAGATTTACACCTACAATCGCGATGGAGACCATCTCAAATGTGCTGCCTCTAGATATTTTTACCAGGGGGGTGGCCGTAACGGCGTTGCTCCGATTGCGGTCAGGGAATGAGAAGCAGGTTGTTAAAATGGGAATAGTCTGCAAAGAAATTTGGATTGCAATAAAAACTCTGCTCTATCCTAACCGAAAGGGATCTACGTAGTTTCTTGGAAAATCAAAAAGTATATGACTGTCCCAAACTCGCGTACATAAGGGAATCCATTTTAGGAATACCATACATCTGTTCCATGTTAACGTTCATGAAAACATTGAATTGGTTTTCTAACTCTTGAATGAACGATCAACTGTAGGGAAGTACTAAGGGCCCGCTGGAGCCTAAATGTTGTGATATATAATCACCCCCACGTGTATCTACATTCATACATACATACATGGTTAGTGTACGCTGAGCAAACTTTAAAACAACTCAATTCTATAACGAGGAAACTGAAATTGAAATATACTGAGTTGATTCTCTATTATATTGACTCTCATATTTATGCTTATCCATGGTCGTCATGATATTAACATAATTCAATTTTGTACCAAGATAAAACAACATTAAATGGGGTTAATCATAAAATTATATGTAGAGCAGGTCAATATCACAGCATGACAAAAAAGAAACTACAATGCATGAAACTCAAAAAAACTTCATCCGAAGTGGAAGATACAAAATCAGTTAATTTCAAATGAAATCAACAGCACAACATGATTCAACTACAAAACCAAGACTCAAGAAAGGAAACTACAGTGCCTCAAACTTCTGAATCTCAAAGTAAACCAACCCAAACCAAAAACATATCAAAAATACAATCCTATTACATTGGCTCTCATATCTATGATCTTCATTTATGTCATATTGATATTGTTCTGGAATATTGTAAGTCAGGGGTTCCAAAATTCGGCCCGCGTATGCTAATAACTTCTTTAGACTATTTGTTATATTTCCTATACTCTCATATATTTATAATTCCTCTCATAAATTTATCTTCTGATCAACTGATGTTTTCGTTTCTGCTTTTCTTTGTATTTTTATGTGCATCGTTTATTGTATCAGCTAATCAATCACTATCACGATCAGGGTCACGTAGATCAAAATCAAGTATTTGCTAATTTTTATATGAATCCTTGTATTTGCATTTCAACTGTTTTAGATTCAATTCTATCTTTTTCTTTACAATCTTTTGAAGAAATTTTAGCATTTGTTGATTTACATTGCCGTTCATTTTCTGCGTTTATAGAGAGGTGTGGGAAAATTCGACTTTCAATTCGCATTTTTTTTCTGACTTGCTTTTCGGAAAATGGGTAACACAAATGATAAAAAAAATCCCGTCTAACTTCAACAATTGCTAACTTGATGGTGACTAAAATTGAAATAATTAAATTGTGGATGCTGTTTCAGAATTCTATGGCAATTTTAATGGAGAAACCCGTTTTTTGATATCTCCATTGGTTCTTGAGAAATCAATCTTTGAAGTTGGTCTATAAAAAACAATCGATTGATTTTGACGCATTGTTAATGTTGATTTCAACAAATCCTATCAGAGTAGTGATTAAAATTGAAATAACCAAATTGTCCGAATACAAAAAAAATCCGAATACAATTTTAATGATGAAAACCGCTTTTTAATATCTTGATTGATTCTTGAGAAAACAATCTTTAAAGTTATCGTATAAAAACGTGATTTGTTTTCACGCGTTGTTAGTGTTGTTTTCAACAAATGATATCTGGGTAGTGATTAAAATCAAAGTAACTGAATTGTGAGCACTGATTCAGAATTCTATGGCAGTTTTAATGGTGAAACCCGTTTTTTGATATCTCGATTGGTTCCTGAGAAATCAATATTTGAAATTAGTCTATAAAGATCAATTGATTTTGACGAGTTGTTAGTGGTGATTTTAACAATTGCTGTCAGGGTAGTGCTTAAAATCGAAGTAACCAAATTGTGAGTATTGAGTCAGAATCTTAAGACAATTCTAATGGTACAAACCGCTTTTTAATATCTCGATTGATTCTTGAGGAATCAATCTTTAAAGTTATCATAAAAAAACAACCGATTTGTTTTCACGCGTTGTTTTCAAAAAATGATATCTGGGTGGTGATTAAAATCGAAATAACCAAATTGTGAGTATTGAGTCAAAATCCTAAGATAATTTTAATGATGAAAACCGCTTTTTAATATCTCGATTGATTCTTGAGGAAACAATCTTTAAAGTTATCGTATAAAAACAACGTGATTTGTTTTCACGCGTTATTAGTATTGTTTTCAACAAATGATATCTGGGTGGTGCCTATGGTTTGTTTGCAATGAAAATGCCTTCTGCCAACTGTATTTATAGTTATACAAGCAGTATCTAGTCTATAATTGACATTATTTGAAATTTTGATGTGAACATTTTGTATACCAACATTTGACCTGTTGACGTGAACATTTTCTATACCAACAGTATTTGGTATTTTGGAAGTAAAATCAAATCTTATTACCTGTTTCTTGCCTCTTGCAATAAAAATGCCTTAATCAAGATTTTGCATCTTGTCCAATAAACAACATTTACAGCCAGCAGTTTTATAAGCAGTATCAACTCTTCTAGAAGTAGTCTCAAATCTTTTGAAATCATTTCAAGTCGTCTGGAAGCAGTATTAGGACTTTTGGAAGCATTTCAAGTCTTTTAGAAACAATATCAAATCTTCTAGACGCAATACAGTAAAGACCGGTTATAACGAGTATGCTCTATAACGAGCACCTGCTCTATAACGAGCAAGCTTCCAAGTCCCGTGAAAAATCCTATCCTTATAATGTAAAAAATCTCGGTTATAACGAGTGTTCGGTTATAACGAGAATTCGGTTATAACGAGAGCTTCGTTGTAGTTTTGCGTGTTTTGTACCGTCTATAACGAGCGAATGGTGTAAAAATCTGGCGATGACGCGACGCGCCACATTCGTGGATCTGAAAAATCAAAGTTACGTGTCATAGGAAAGCCAAAATCACCTCGTTGTTTTCAGAACGTTCAAAACCTACCAGTAGATTACTTTAACAATTTCAAAGCTTGGATGTCAAGTGGAATCAAAAAAAAATTCTTTTTGATTGGGACCGTGATTTATAACACAAAAAAAAAAGAATTTTATTATTGGCAGACAAATTTCTGGACATCCTCGTATTAACAACGTATAATGTATTGAACGAATTGATCTGATCGATATTTTAGATGCCATAATGGTGCTAAACAGCGCATGGATAAATGTTAAGAAAAACAATGATGAATTGGTTTCGTCATGCATTCGGCAATCTTGCATAGATTTTTGGCTAGGAAGATGAAATTCTCTTAACTCAATTAATTACGCGTATCTCTGTGGAAGAAAATCTTTCTAGTTAAGCAGAGAAAAACGGCTTAGAAATAGACGGTATCGATTTAAATTTATTTGCCACTATCGATGATGATGTTATTACTGGTTCCATTCTATCTGACACTGAAATAATGTCTAACGTGTTAAATAAAGATAATGAATCTGACGGTGAATCAGATGAAGAGGTAGAACGAAACATATCAAAAAATGAATTTTTAGAAGCATTCTCTAGGGTGACATTACATTGCAAGCAATTATGCGGACAATACTGAATGTATGTTCGCATGCGATATAATAAACAAAAATATTCGCCAGGAATTATTACATAAAAGCATAAAACAGAAAAACATCGGAGAATATTTCAATAAAAATTAATTTTAGAGGTTTAGTTAATTAGTTTTATTCTATCTGTCTTAAACAATAAAGTAATGAAAAATGACAAAGACATGATAATGTATTTTTTTTTACCGTTTCAATGGTATATTTTTAAAGCAAGCAAAATTTGTCATAGTGATTAATTTCTGATAGTGAATAAATGATAGTGATATAAAATGTTTATTTTATAATGTTTATACTAAACGATTTTTTTAATTCGTTTTTTAAATTTTGGCTACTGCTTTTTGCACAAGTATTAAAATTTATGTTACATATTACGACAACCTTGGTTATAACGAGGTACCATCTATAGCGAGCATTTTTCTCGGTCCCTTGATTGCTCATTATAACCGGTCTTCACTGTATCAAGTTTTCTGGTAACATTTCAAGTGTTCTAGAAGCAATCGCAGGTTTTCTGTAGCTTTGCAAATCTTCTAGAAGCAGTATCAAATCTTTTAGGAGCAGTTCAAGCCTTCTAAAAGCATTTCACAAATTTTAAAAGCAGTATCAAATTTTTTTGAGACAGTGTCGAGTCTTCTGGAAGCAATTCAAATATTCTCCAGAAGCAGTTCGGGTCTTCTGGAAGCAGTTCAGTTCTTCTAGATGCAATATCAAGTCTTCTGGAAGCATTTCAAGGCTTCTGAAAGCTGTATCAAGTCTTGTGGAAATATTTCAATGCTTTTGGTAGTTGCTTCAAAGCTGCTTTAAGTCTGTTGGAGGCAGTATTAATCATCGAAGAAACGAAAGGTCAGGTTTAGTAATATTCTCGAACTAGGAACGGAGCAAAATCCATGTTTTAACAACCTACACCTAAGAGGTTTCAAGATAGATGACTATAAAGAAAATAAAAAGCAGCTTGATGTTGTCAAACGTATGTTTTTTGGGTTTAGAATGCTTCTTCTTTTGAAGTTGGTTTTTATATCATTATGTATTTTCCTATCAGTTAATTTCTGTTTGTACGTAGTCTTACTTCTTTCTTTATATTACCATCTTCAGAAGACACCTAGATATAAAGAGATTTACATATTGTAATAGAGAATTTTATGTTTACTTTAAAAACTTACGTCAATTAACAATTTAAAGGTTTGAACAATCACATACATTTTTAAGCGCACACAAACATACATTTCTGAAAACACAGTGGTAATTTTTGTTGTTGTATTTCAGTTGACTTCATATGCGAAGGATAACTTTTATTTGTGAATGTTGGTGTTAATTTTTCTTGGTAACATGTTTTTAAAAACCGTATGTGTAAGAATTCTCTTTTTAATCTAATTGTTTTCCTCTTAAATGTTTGTAATAAAATGGCTGTACTTGCCTCTTTATATTTAATTATGTTTTTATCCATTATTACTAATTAGTTAGATAAGTTAGTTCTTTCTGTTAACTTTTTAGGGAACTTTTAAATAAGCTATAGATTATTGGTTTTCACCATGTGAAAGAGCGTCTACAAATTACACTAAATCGGTACTTTTTACCGATTTAGTGTAATTTAATAAATAAAAAATTTAATAAACCTTTTGTGCATATACTGTGAGCGTCAAAAGAAAGTAAACACTAGCTGTTTACTTCCAAAAACCCTTTTTACTACGATTCTATTAACTTACAATAAAAATGTATATAGCAAAATTTACGACTTTATTTGTGAGCAATCCTATCGTAAAAAATAGTTAAGCAAAAAACCCCACAAATATGGTAAATCCCCTTTAGAGTAAAAATACCCCGATTTTTACGCGTCAAAAGAAAGTAAACAGCCGGTCCGGTTGTTGTAAATTCATTTTAGATTTAGGGGAAGTACCACACTTTTCGTATAAATACTTATAAACCCCTCCCAGGACAACTTTAGAACATTTTAGAAGAAACAGCAAGTGGTTGAACGTCGAAATTAATTATAACTACCAAAAATCATCATGGGAAAACAAACAAGTATAGAAACGCCTAAAATTATATTAAGTTTAAATAAAAAAGGTAAATCCTTACGCGAAATAGCTAAAATAGTGGGACGAAATCACTGCACAATAAAAAAAATTTTGGATATATACGTAAAACATCATACTGTAGCCGATTTACAACGCGTTGGACGACCAAAGCGCCTTACAGAAGCACAGGCTAGAGCAGTGGTAAGAGAAGTGAAGAATAATCCATGTTCAAGTGCGGTTAAAATAGCAAACGACATATCGCAGATAGCAAACACAACCATAAGTTCCAGTACCATACGAAGAACACTCCATAGAAGTGGCCTGCATGGAAGAACACCCCGTAAAAAGCCTTACATATCGAAAATAAATAAACAGAAACGTCTTGATTTCGCAAAAAAATATCAGAACGAAGCTCCAGATTTTTGGAAAAATATATTATTTAGTGATGAAAGTAAATTTGAAATTTTTGGTAAAAGAAAACCACCAAAGATATGGCGGCCAAAAAATGAGGCCTTCAAAGAGAAATTTGTTACCAATACCATCAAACACGGTGGAGGCTCGGTTATGGTCTGGGGCTGTATGGCGGCGTCAGGGGTCGGTAATCTAGTTTTTATTGAATCAACAATGAATAAAATGGACTATTTAACCATTTTAAAGAACAATATTTTCCCGATTATTAATGAATTGGGCTTATCAGAGAACTGGATCTTCCAACAGGATAACGATCCAAAGCACACTTCCAAGATTGTGATGGAATGGATGCTATACCGAGTCCCTAAAACCCTTGACCATCCACCGCAGTCCCCAGACCTTAATCCTATAGAACATCTGTGGGATCACCTTGACAGGAAGATCAGAGAAAGGACAATTTCAAATAAAGACGACCTTAAAAAAGCTTTAACTGAAGAATGGATGAAAATCCCTCAAAATATTTCAAAAAACTTGGTGGAATCCATGTCAAGGAGATTGAGGGAGGTGTTGAAGGCCAAAGGAGCTCAAACCAAGTATTAAAAGTTAATATTATATTTATTTTTGTACTTAATACCTATTAGTTCCGAATTCTGTTTACTTTCTTTTGACGCGTAAATTCGGTAGATATTACAATAATCTGAATTATTACGGGTAATGATTTGTTTTTTTTTTCATGTTTCTATTGATTTAAATATAGTATAGATGAGTTGTGAAGACTGCAATAAAACTTTTTGATTTTCGTTATTAACTGCATTTTTATTAACCTTTTAATAGAAAAACAACAGCTGTTTACTTTTTTTTGACGCTCACAGTATAAGCTTCCTATTCGTAGACCAGGTCACATATGGTAATAAATAATGTAGTGCATATAATAGATCAGTTTAACTTATTTGCATCTTAAAATTTGTATCAAAAGGTTCGCCATCACAGTCCTATACAATACAACGAAATATTTTTATTCTGGAATGTTGTAGGCTCTCATATTTTGGATTTCTCGTGTAAAATTCAAACGATGAATAATTTTGCATATTACCTGTATAAAGTAAATCAACTATCAAGAATTTATACTTTCATACCTTATCAATGAAGATTAATTAAAGAATTTTTCAAATATTCCCTATTTGAGACAGCACCTTATTGAGGATAGAAATTTGTCAATCCACTTTTAGCATTATTAAAATTCATGTAATTTATAATTTAAATATTATGTAAATATGATAAAAAGGCGATGATTTTACGATGCTATTACAATTAAAAACCAAATATGATTTAATGATATGGTTTGGTCCAACAAGCAACCCGCTTCGTCGTAAACTCGTCAAATACAATCGCCCATATCAAATAACGCAATCAATTCCACTGATTTATGACGACCTTACTTGATATGTGCGATTGCATTTAACAAGAACACGACGAATCGGAACAAATGTAGCATTTACAGGGAAATAATTAAAATATAACCTTTCCTAGAAAAATATTGACGTCATCGATAAAACTTGGCTTATTATCGCATTTTTAATGAATTTTTTGTAAACCCAATAAACAATTCACTTTATTTTTAAAATCAATTGACTCATTCGTTTGAAATTGACCCAGTTGTAAACGATCTGATTAAACCGGCAGGATATTTAAATTCGTAAAGCGTAAACCATAGTTTATTTGTCTTTTCGGAATGTTAATGTAAAGTTAGAAAATAGAATCGAATATTTTTCTTGTAAGTTTTAGAATAAAATCTGGTAAAGCTCCAAAATATTCCTTGTTTTACGTATTTTTGTCCGTTAACTAGAATCATGTGTTCGCTTAAATGGTCGATAATTCTCATGTATCTATAAATAAACTTAGTTTTTATTTAACCCCTCGAATTTTCCTTATTTACGCAGTCAACATATTTATTTTTAAAAAGGGGAAAACGATTTTAGGGGTTGCCAACTGTAAAAATCATAAAACCACCTTACAAAAAGGAGAGCACCGAACCGATGATAGTTTTTCCAGCAAATAAAACAATTATGATTGTGTAAATAAAATAAACACCGTTTTGAAGACCACCTCACGGAAATTTAATACGTTTAGATACTAAAAAAACTTATCGTGGTTTTAAAATGCGATACGTCTCAGTGATAAAAGTGTTATTACTAGGAATGTTAGGTTAGTGTAAGTTTTTTTTGGGTAATGGAATATCCCATGCAGGATTTCGATAACAGCGACGAAACAGAGTTTTTATTAGATCATTCGACGAACCATGGTAGCGAAATGGAAACGTATACTGTTCCAAATCGTACCAGAAAATCATCGCGTAGAAGAAATTTTCTAAGGGTTATATGCGGGTAAGTAGGAAATTTTGCTCATCAAGGGTTGGCATCTCTCTTTATTATTTAGTTAACTGTCACTTTTGACGTATGTCAAAGCATAGTCGTAAATTACGCATAAAATCGTTTCTAAAATAACTTATAAATAAATATTGATGGTATCAATTGCGTGTAAAAACGATGGAGAGTGTTGACTCACAAAGTACGTTATCTAAACCGGCGTCGAAAGAGGACATACCTTTAATTACTAGATCAAACAGAGAGAGCTTTATCTTTAGGTAGAAATAAAAAAGTAATTACTTTTCATTGAGTGATGTTGTGCAAATCGTGTTGCAGCTGTTGGTGCTCTTTGTGGCGAAGATGTTGCGGTCCGAGAGAGTTACGACCACGAACCATCTACTTGGGAAAACCCACCATGGGGCAATACCCCGCGAACGCCATCAGAAACCAAAAATATAACTTTTTCACTTTTTTGCCTTTGGTGCTTTATCAACAGTTCAAATTCTTTTTGAATCTTTACTTTCTAATTATGGCAACAAGCCAATTCGTACCCGACATTCGAATTGGTTACTTATACACTTATTGGGGCCCTTTATGCTTCGTTTTATTTGTTACAATTTGCCGGGAAGCCATTGATGATTTAAGAAGGCACAAAAGAGATCAAGAAGTGAATAGTCAAAAAGTGAGGAGAATGTTTAATAGTGATGGTGGATTTGAGACTGTTGCAGCATCAAAATTAAAGGTAAAATAATTAACAAGTAGGTTAATAATCTATAATTTTATTTGGACTTTTAAACTGGTTTTATTTTATAGAAATTAAACTTACTAGTTTTGACCCTAGGTTATCCTCAGAGTCTAATCTTATTCTTTTGCTTAAAATTATAATTAAATCATATTATTAGTTATTAATTTAATTATTAATAGTACAAAATAAAATTGTATTACCTTTGTATCATAATAAGTGAGCCATTGGAGTTTTGTGTGAATTTTATTGGTAATTAAATAAATAAGGGCAAATCTACGAAGGGAAAATCGCTTGCATAATATTCATTTGTATCAACATTTTGTAACCTCTTTTAAAGAATAAATACAACACCTACTGTAAAGATACAAAAATATCACACTTAATTTGGAAAATCGGTAATGACTCATTTATTATGAAACGGAGGTAGTAGATTATGTAATTTTTAAGTAGGTACTTGAAAATTAACAACTAAAAAATAGATTACTAAATTTAAAATGGATCAACAAATAGATTACAATTATAATTCTTTAAAATAATTAAAATAAACTAATTTTAATAAAAATTAAAATCAATTCTATTTTATTTAGGTTGGAGATTTAATTTTAGTGGATAAAGAAGAAAGAGTCCCAGCAGATTTAGTTTTATTACGTACATCAGATCGTAGTGGCTCAGTTTTCGTTAGAACGGACCAATTAGATGGTGAAACCGACTGGAAATTACGCCTGGCGGTTCCAACAACTCAAAAGCTGCCCCACGATAAAGATTTAGTCCAATTAAACGCTTCAATTTACGCCGAAAAGCCCCAACGTGATATTCACTCATTTATTGGAACTTTTAGCCGACACGATGCAATGAACGGCGATGAAAGTCTCGATTTAAGAAACACTTTATGGACAAACTGCATAATCGCTTCAGGACAAGCTTTGGGCGTTGTAATTTATACTGGACCGGAAACTCGATCCGTTATGAACAATTCCCAACCAAGATCAAAAGTCGGTTTATTGGATATGGAATTAAACACTTTAACAAAGCTTTTGTTTGCTGCTGTTGTTGGATTGGCGCTTTTAATGATGGTTTTGAAAGGATTTGCTGGACCTTGGTATCGATATATGTTTAGATTTATACTTTTATTTTCATACATCATCCCAATAAGGTAAAAAAGAGGTTTATTTTTGTTTTATTATATGTAAAATGACCTAAAATCACGTTAAAAACAATGTACAAATTTACTGCAAAATCACTTCAAAGTTTTGACATGACCTGTAATATTTCGTTACAAAGATTGTTAAAAATGTATTTGGTCATTTTATTAGCCAATTTATTAGCCATTCTGGGCTAATAAAACAGGTTCTCTTAAGTTGGATTACATATGTTTAGGTAAAATACCAATTTTAAGTTATCCTACTACCATAGGAATATTCATTTCTAAGAAATATTAAAGAATTGTGATTGAAATCTATATTATCAGTTGTCAATTTTAAAGTAGGTAAACAATTTTTCCCACTATTATCGGATTCAAAAGATTTTACCCCTCATTTTGAACGCGAATAACAGAAAACCTACTCCATAGAAAAAAATCTAGACCGGTTTCGTTGGACGCGAAATTTAATTCTTTATAACATGGAAAAATTTAAAATTTTTCCTCCCACTCGTATAGTAATTATCACAGGTGTAATGAAAAAAAGTACCCGATTTAGGCCGATCTACGAAGAAGCTCATCTTTGCGATTTTTTTACTCGGAAACGGTTTGTCGAAGAAATTCTATATTTCGACCACACATTGCACAAAATGTGCTAAACATGACAGTATTTTTATTTTTGGATTTTTGCTACCCATTTTCAAATTAAAGTACATTATGTGAAGTAATGATATCTCAATAATGCGTTATCATATGGGATTGTCGCAAACATCATTCTAACCGTCTAATCAAACTGAATAAAAACATAATCTGCATTGTACATAAAGTGTTCAATACGATTTTATAATTGGAGTTAAATCAATCCGCGGGTGTGAGGAGTCGAGGGAAGGCTTCGCCGAGCGTCTTCGGTATTACATTGCGGGGAGGAATCATGATCACGAACAGGCCCGACGGAACCTTCTCTTGATTCCTCACAAAATTGCTAAAATTGACGAAGATCATTCTTTCAAATGAAATTGATGTTTAAAATAAGATTATATACCTTCAGAATGCTTGGAGGGTAATAAATTTTCACAAATTATTTCTAATTTCTTCAATTTTATTTTTCTTTTCATTGTAAAGCACTACGCGTAACAAATTATGACAAATTTTATTTATTTGATAACAAATAAAAGTTTCCGAAATAACATCTGGCAAGGAAACTTTGAATATTTAGTAGGATATTGATTTCTGCTAGTGGGAAGAACATAAGAACTAACATTCCTCAGAAGAAACACGGGCCTCGGTTCTCTCGATTCGTACAATTTTACCTAGCACGTTATAGTGTTTTGAATTTAAGTCTTACTTGTTTCGGCCCTTGGCCATCCTTTCTTTTTTCGTTAAAATAGATCACATATAAAACATTTTAACATAGTTAAAATCAGATTATTAGTTACTGATTTAAAAATTTAAACTTTAAAGGTTAAAAAATAAAATTAGGACGAATAGTTGCAGGTTTGCAGGTTAAAATTGAATTTAATAATGATTTTAAGTTTGATATGTGATCTGTTTAAAAAAAAGATGAAAAAGGGTATAGCCTCTGAGAATAGCCATTAATTTTATTGATGTGTGAGTGCAAGTGGATCACGCGTGATCTATGGATAGGGTAGGTGTTCAGGTTTCCTTAGGTTTCAATGGAGATTCCACGCGAGACTCCTGTCTTGGAACTCTTCTCGACCTACCGATTGACTCCCGACTCCAAACTTAACATTCTTTCATGATTGACAGGTCAAAACAAAAACTTCACGCTTTAATTGGGGTACAAAAAGAAAGACTACCTGTCGTAATCCTTTTTCTAGTACAATGGGATTTCTCGGAGGAAATTCTCGGTATAATTAATGTTTGTAAACAACACTGACCTACTAAACATTCTTTTGGGGGATGATTGATAGCTCAAAATAAAACCTTGTCTTAACCCTTTTTAATATTACAACGACGGTTTCTTCGCACTTCAAGTGGAGTATAAAAAAAAAATCTTTACAGTACACACTGGGTTAAATTCTGAATCTAGCTGAACAAAATTATTCTGTTCGCTTAATAAGAGTTAGAAGGCTAGAATCAAAAATAATAATACAACAAGATTTACGTAATAATAATAATATTAAAAGCATATGAACAAAGTTATCACAGGTTTTATTATTTTTTGGAAATTATTTCCGTAACCAGTTTCGATAATTTCGTGTCATTATAAATATTAATTGTAATTCAAAAATTAAAATCTATGGAGAAAAGTCTTAAGCATGAAAATTATTCGTTAGTGTCTCAGGATTCATAATCCATATCTTGTCAGAATTTAGCTAAAACTGTAATAGTTTTGCAGTAATAACGCTAAATCAAATAAATTATGATCTTTAATAGATCATAATTAAATTATTTAATTATTAAATTAATTGTTTTAATTATCATTATTAATTCAATTAATGAATTAATTTAATTAAATTATACAGGTGTACAAAAAGTATGGAATAATGATTTTACAGCCTTAACTTATATTAAAAATTTTTTTTATAAAAGTTACTTGAAACTGTATTCCATATATTTTGATGCAGAAATAAAATAAAAATAATGACAGCAGTTTTATACTAGTTTTATACCATACATTCGATTTTATGTCACCTTGCATTCCACTTACAACCTCAATCATATTATCATAATACATATGGTATTCAAGACTTTTCAATGTGTCTAGCCTCACCGAAACTAATTCGGTTAATTTCCACAATTCATGCAACGAGTCATAAGCTAGGTAAAATACTTCTGAACCCCTATCCATTTTGAATACTTTTCTCGTGTTCTCTATCCACATACTGCTGCAAGACACTCCACTTATAAGGAACTTTGCTGGAGTAGATAAATTACCGACAAAACTGTTTAAAATCAATTGTTTGCTGTTTACTATGTTCTTCCATTCAGGTTCAGATAAACTCAAGCATTGCCCTTTTCCCATTAACCGTATCACGGGTTCATGCTAATTCGCACACAGTCCAATAGATATCCATTTGGTTCTACTTTTGTTTAAATAATAGGTGCTTTCCGAGAACAGCGGCCCTTGGTTACCTTTCTGGTTTATCGCTGATTCATTGGATACAGTACTACTTATTACAAATGGCTGACCAATATTTTCGATAATCTGTTGACTGCTGGGATACACAAACTCTTCCAAGTCTGTTGCCAATATATTGGTTGTTTCCGATACTACATTTTGCTTTGCATTTCCAGACGATATATTTGGCAATGATGAGCAACCTTCATTTTTTGTGGTCACAAGTGACTTCTTGTTTTCTCCCCTCCCCAACAAATTTGGCGCAGGTCTCTTGTTTGAGCATTTGAATCTAGAACCTCCTCCTCCTCCTCCAACAATTAGCCGATTCTAGAATCTCCTCCTCGGACGCAGGTTCGAGGAGGAGGTTTTAGAATCGGCTAATCTATACTACTGTTATGATATGGCGAGTATGTTTTTTTAAATGGAACATGATGTATATTCAAGATTTTTTGATTCCTCTTGACAACATGTTGCAAAATGCCTTTAATGCTTTAAAACCATGTATTTCGAGATGTTAAAACTTTTATTTAAAAGACAGTTGTAACAGAGACAGTTTCTGCTTAAATTTTAAGATGATTTCGAAAAGGCTTTAATTCAAATATTAAATAAATAAGAACATGTGTTGTTACTAAATATAATTGTAACAAATAATGATTAATCAATGAAATTTTATAATGAACAATGACAGGAAATAAAACAAAAACGGTAAAGCAAATGTTCAAAATATTGTTCATTAGCAGCAAAGCAGTGGCTTAAACGATCACTAAAAGAATAAAATATTTAAGATATTTACTTTTAATTTAATTACTTTTTTGCTGTATTTGCTTTTTACGTGACCCCATAAGAAATGTTGCATGAGGTGGTCATTCTATAAGACCCCTGCGCCTATCAAACAATTAAAAAATAATTTATGTAAAAGCTTGAAAAGATTGTTTTCGTTCGAAGATCATCATTTTTGCACAAAATTGTCTATCAAAATCATCTTCTAATAACTGTTGCAGTAAAGTCGGTTTATAGGGATGTTGTTTCTTCTTTTTCAAAATGCTTTGATAGATTGATAGATACTGTACTGACATCAAAATTTATTTTATTTTTTTATTTTTGCTTCATATCTATAATATTTGGCGAACCGCATCTTTGAATCTCCTTTACAACAACCGATTGATTAATGAGTGTCGATTTGGATATGTTTCATTAAATAAAACGCACACTTCATGTTGCGCTCTTGTACGATCTCCAAAACCATCCATTGTTAAAAGAATAATTAACCCTTCGTCTGTAAACGTTTGTTTAGCACCTTTAAAGGTGGGCCTTTCAAGTTCGCCGATTTCTTATGGCATTATGTATTAAAAAAATGAAACAATTCATTAAATTTATTACTTTAGTCTTGTGAGTTCATATTCTATCTCATATTACCTTCTTTTTAAGTGGGGTCCATACAATGTATATTAACTAATTAGTATTTTTTTTACTTAAACAGTTTAGATCAGACACGAAATACCCACGTTTACAGACGAACGGTTAATTCAGTTTCCCTTTAATGTACCATTTCTGTTAATTACACTGTCTCTGTTGTCATAGTTGTACAGGGTGGGCAAATTTTGGTGTTATTATAGGGTATCTCAGAAACTATAAGAGATACGAAAAAAATAGGTGCCATGTCCCGATCTCCTTTTTCGAGAAATATTCTATGCCGCAAAGACGAAACCTCTATCTTCTTTTGTTTTTAAGTTATAGCTAAAAAGTCATATTTTCGCCATTTCAAAAAATGCTCCTATTGCGTTTATTTTTGAAATTGAAGAAACGCGGCTTAAACTTTTTGGCTATAACTTGAAAACAAAAGAAGATAGAGGTTTTGTCTTTCGGGCATTGAATATTTCTCGAAAAAAGAGATCGGGACATGGCACTTATTCTTTTAGTATCTCTTATAGTTTCAGAGATACCCTATGTAAAATGATACACATGTAAAAATCGCCTAATGACGTCAAAATTTGGTTGTCGCTATGTTAAGTCTTTTGAAATAAATGTTTCAATATTCGCAATACCTTATCAAAAGGAATCCAAAAACGTTAAAATATACCGGATGTTATATTTAAAAAACACTCAACCTCCTGTCATTATTTTTATTGTATTTCTAAGATATGCGGAAAGTAGTTTTTTAAATATAAGTTGAAGTTAAGGTTATAGAACTATTATTCCATACTTTTTGTGCACCTGTATATGATCGTAATTAGTTTTGCTAATGTTTATAACTGAAAAATTAAAATGGATAGTGGAAGACCTTATTCACTAAGGTTATTCATAATAGAATAGCGTGTGGAAAGGCGTAGTCAATATCCACTTACACCTTAGATACGAGAAAATTGCAGGAACACAATAATCTGCAAAATATCATAATTAAAACTTAACTTACTAACTTCTTTTACGCTACTGTTTGTTATAATAATACATTTTTTGTGGAATTAGATATTCTGATGCCTACCATTGTAACGGTTTGATTTTTTGTATATGTCTTTTATGTGTTGTCTTAGTGTAAATTTGTTTCGTGTTATCATAGAGGATATTTGAGTTGCATAATACGCGTAGTTTAATATGTTCATTAATTTGTTTTATTGTTTTTTAATATATTTGTATTTCATTTTTTTTTTAGCAGCGTACTTCCAGAACTTCTTTAATTTTCATTTCTATACTTCTTTTAATCTTATGTCAATTCTCTTTCTCATTTCCCTTAATTTCTTTTCTTCAAATTTCGAACATGCGCAAGTCCATTTCTTTTTGTCAACGAGAGTGTTTTTCAAGTTTTCGGAGTCGACTCTCGCTCTCTTTAAAAACCAGATCTCGTACGTACCACACCGGTGAATTTGGATAATTTTGGTGATAGCCATTTTGGTAAACGTTTGATTTTTGGGCTAAAATTTCCATTTACTTTATTTGGAGGATTTATCATTCGTGTGTGTAATACTTGACGTGACTTCAGTTCCTATTTGCGGTTTATCCGGATTTTCTTTGTACAATTATAAACTTTTATTCTGGTTAAGGCCTCGAAGATCTGAGATAAGATATTTCTTTTTTGCTATAATTCTACAACATTTATTTTTTTTTTAATTTCACTTTATTTTTTTGCGCTCTATAACATACTTATTCTCATAAAAAAAAACTTTTCTTTGCCTTCTTCCTTTTACATTTCTATTTCTTTTCCTAATTCTCTTGATTTTCACTTTAGGCCTTTTTTTTGGGTATTGGAACATTGCTGTGGGTTTATTTTCGTTTTCAAATTGGGAGAAAACCAATTATAATATCCTACATTTGGAATTAATTGTTGGAATCCAGTACTTCATCTCTTTCATCAGTATCCATCTTCCTCTTTTAAGTTCTGGAATACGTTGCTCAGGAGGAATCAAGAAAGAAGACAAGGTCAGATAAAGACACTGTTTTATTCCTAAATAAAAATAATAATAATAGGAAAACGAAAACATATTACACATTTATTAATTATTTATTTTGAATTATTTTTATAATCCGTCAATTAGTTATTTTTTTTTGTTGTAAATATTTCAAATTAATTTTGGTTTGATTCTGAATATTATTTTGTTTTGTTAGATAATTTTCCTTGGCGTATTTATTTTGATTCCCAGTTATATTATTTTTTTATTCGGCTTTATTTTGAGCTGAAATATACGGAGTCGTACGCGTTCAGTTTAGGGATTTTCTTTTTTTTTTTTATTTTCAATTCTTCTTTTTTTGCTAGATCACCAAGAACATTATTTTTTATTTTTTTTTTTGTAGAATCTTAGTTAATTCATTTTATTTTTATTTAGTTATTATTTACGTTTTTTTTTTGGGTGTCTTCCCAAAATAAATATCATCGCAGCTCAAATATTCGATTTTTTTTGTATTTGTTATTGTCATTTGTTTACAACTTCACGTCACAGTTCGTGGACAACCTGGGAGCAACTGTGTGGCGCCTTAAAAAAATTCTACCCGATCCAATCTCCAATTGAGCTAGGCGAGGACCCGTGTTGTTTTGGTGTTGTAAATATGTTGGTTATTTCATGTAATTTCTGTATTTTTGTAATCAAGGTGTCACACCATAAGAAAGAAAAACTTCCTATGTCTTCAATCTGTAAGTTTAGACATTTTTTTTACTTTTGTCTAGCTAAAATCGGGAGCCTAGAATAGCTAAAATCCTAACGCGCGAAGGAAGGTCTCCTATACCAGCCATAAATGACCACAAAACTCGTTGAGATATCAGGCTTTGAGTAAACTACCCTGTTTCTTGCAATTTTAGTCCTCTGTTTAGTATTCACTATCTTGATTTTTGAAAAATTTATAATTCTGACTCTGGATTCGTAATCAGCATCACAAAAGATCTAACCATTTCCAAATTTTATCAGAAAAATGTTTGTTACATCTCAATTATATGATTTAATGGACGCTTTTAATTTAATCTTATTATCTCACTACAATTTGCAAGAAAGGTGTGTTCTTCAATGTGGCCCTTAGTCAATAATCCCATTTTTGTTCACAGTAGTAAAGAGACGGAGTTATAAAAACCAATCTTGACATGGAAGATCGTGAATTGGCGTGAGTCACGTGATTCGTGTATGATATTCACGTGAGTGGCGTGCTTGAGCCGCGTGGGACTACATCGTGAGCGTGCATAAAAAGTCACTCACGCGTACTCTATCATGTTCCTTTTTTAGTAGGGTAGTAGGATGCTAGTACCTATGCCAATAGTTAATATTTATTGTACAATGAATAAAGTAAATGAACCGCATGGGATGCATAACAATAAATATTGTACACACAATCTTACAGCCAAGCTAAATGTCATATTTCGTCGTATTATATGAACTTGACTTTAAAGTGATTTTTGAAGTTTGACATATTTGCCCATTTTATTTTTACTTTAAACTCGTTTAAGCCATTTTACATAAGATAAAAGCCGTTTTATTTTCAGATAGGTTATAAAATCATTCAATTTTTGTAATTTTGTTTTAATTTAGTTTACGGGTTAACTTGGACATGGGGAAATCGTATTATTCTTGGTCGATCGGTCGTGATCCCGCGATGAAAGGTACGGCCGTGAGATGTACAACAATCCCGGAAGAGTTAGGAAGAATTTCGTATTTGCTAAGCGATAAAACAGGAACGTTAACTCAAAATTCGATGGTCTTAAAGAAATTGCATTTGGGAAATACGTGTTATACGCAAGATGGATTTACAGATGTAATTATAATAATAATAATTTTGTTTTAATCGAATAAAATAATTTAAATTTAATTTAGTTATCTGCAATTCTTAAACTTGCTTATGCTTCAACGACTGGTTCCGATTCAAAACCAACAAACAGTAAATTTAGGCGTTCGGATAATACCCGGATCATCGATGGAGTTCAAGCTTTAGCTTTATGTCACAATGTAACTCCCGTTTACGAAACGAGCGAAGATAGCGAAACGAGCTCGGTCGGATCGGATGCGGAAGCCGATCAGCACATTCAAATTCAAGTGCAAGATGTTCCAATGTCTTATCAAGCTTCGAGTCCTGATGAAGTCGCCCTGGTTCAATGGACGCAAGAAGTTGGCTTAACTTTAAGTCATCGCGATCTTCAAACTATACAGTTAAAAGCGCCGAATGGGAAATTATTGAATTATTCGATCTTGCAAGTTTTTCCGTTCGAAAGTGAAACGAAGCGAATGGGGATTATCGTGAAAGATTTACAATCGGGGGAGATTATTTTTTATTTGAAAGGGGCTGACGTGGTTATGGCTGCTATTGTGCAATATACGGATTGGTTGGAGGAAGAAGTTGGAAATATGGCTAGGGAAGGTTTAAGAACTTTGGTTGTTGCGAAAAAAATACTTTCTGAAGAACAATATAATGATTTTGAGGTAAAATTATTTGTTAAAATGTTGGAGTAATCATTAATCATATAAAATTTGTGTTTTAGAATCGTTATAAAGCCGCTAATATGTGTGTAACCGATCGTTCAGCTCGCGTAGCGCAAGTTGTTGAATCTTTAGAACGAGAAATGGAATTATTGTGTGTAACTGGAGTTGAGGATAAATTACAAGATAACGTCCGACCGACTTTGGAAGTTTTAAGAAATGCTGGGATTAAAATTTGGATGTTGACTGGTGATAAATTGGAAACGGCAACTTGTATTGCGAAAAGTTCGAGATTAGTTTCGAGAACTCAAGGTAATTTAAATTAGTTATTATATTAATTAAATTTGTTATTTGACATTTAGTGATTTCTTACTTGAAGGTTGATAGAGTTGATTTTCAAAGTTGTTAATGGCGGGGAATTGAAATATCCGTTGAGTTCAAATTGATGGCTCCACAATTATTAAATTATTCAATTAATTAACTCTATTTATGCCGCATATTAATGCAATTATCTTTCTCTATAATATTATTTATCTAACAATCTTTACTCTAAAGGGAGGAAGTGCTTTTAGTGAAAGAAATTCTATGTATATCATATATCATGAATGAATGGGGTATTCCTTCTTGATTGAAGTTGGGAACCTGCGTTTAATCTGAAAACTGTCAGTTATAGCGCTGCCATAGATAACGGTTGTGAAGTTAGCCATAAATTCCAGTCATAGATTTTAAAATCGAAAACTCACTAATTTCTGCAATTCAAAACTAATATTAAAATTCATATTTGAATTTAGTACTCTTAGAACAACCCCTACATAAAAATTTGCGAGGGGATGTTTTCATTTAAGGGAGAAAATAATTCCCAAAGTTATGAATATCACGTGCGCCATATACCGTTCCGCTAAAATCGAAAAGTGACCTATTTCTGCAACTCGAAACTAAAATTAAAGTTCAGATTCGCGTTTAGCACTCTTAGAACAACCCCTACACAATAATTTGCAGGAGGAGGGTGTTTTCTTTTAAGGGAGAAAAAAATTCCCAAAGATATGAATATCACGTGCGTCGTATGCCGCTCGACTAAACTCGAAAAATGACCAATTTTTGCAACTCGAAACTAAAATTAGAATTCAGATTCGCGTTTAGCACTCTTAGAACAACCCCTACACAAAATTTTGCGGGAGGGCGTTTTCATTTAAGGGAGAAAAAATTCCCAAAGTTATGAATATCACGTGCGCCGTATGCCGCTCCACTAAAATCGAAAAATGACCAATTTCTTTCACTCTTAGAATAATCTTATG
The DNA here is from genome assembly GCA_036711965.1 of Onthophagus sagittarius. NCBI lineage: Eukaryota > Metazoa > Arthropoda > Insecta > Coleoptera > Scarabaeidae > Onthophagus > Onthophagus sagittarius. Next base: position 56,165,174 of record JASERS010000002.1, on the reverse strand, counting down.
GAAGTGCGGACTCTCTTGAAATAAAAATTTAACTTAAAAAATTGAGTTGAATTTTACAACACTTAAATTATAGTAATTTGCATAATTCGCAAATTAATTGTGTTTTTTTTTTTAAGCGCGCAAGTTTTACTACAACGCCCTTTATACATGATACACAGAAGTCCATTCCTTCTACGCAATATGAACATGTTTTTGATAAATTGATGGAATTATTTATAATTAAATGTTTCAGGTTATTGTGATATGCTTTTTCATCCAGCGTTTTTCTAAATTAAATCATAGAATAATACTTCAGAATAGTATAAAATACACACTCTACAATTCCATGAATCTTTTTGAATTGGGTAATGTATATTAGTTTGAAGCAATGTTGTGATATGTTTGGGAAGTGGTGATTTAAAAAGTTACGCAGCTTATTAAAATATGTGTTGCTCAGACGGCTTTTCTAATGAGTTGGATCAAAAAACAAAAATTTATTGGTATGATGAGCGTACAGCAACAACCAATACCTGTTGTCTAGAATGGGAAAGAAGATTTGATGGTTGTAGCAAGTTAAATCAACGTCATTAACTATCTTTATGACTTGATATTCCATAAAAATTTTCACTTCCTTGTTGTGACCTGACCCATGATCTTCAGTATAAAATCTCTTAGGAAATTATCTAACCACATATCAGTTTGAATGTTTAATGTAGCTGTCATAATATAATTTCTCACCTTCAAATTTAGACACTACATAATTTCTACATAGGTTTGGAGATTGTGGGAAGGTGTGCAAATACTACACAGTTTTCCTAGAGTACTAGCTTTAAAATACATATGAGCCATTGTTTTTCACTTATTCAATTTTTCTCATGTAGTTTAACAGTTGCGCAACGTTTTCTTGGAATATTGTATTTGTTTTCGCGATATTCATTAAGAACAAAGTCTCTAACTTTGATATTGGTCATTTTTCGATTATTATTTATTCGCGCACGTAATACTCATAACTTTGGAAATTTTTTCTCCCTTAAATGAAAACACCCTCTCGCAAATTTTTGTGTAGGAGTTCCTCTAAGAGTGCTAAGCGCGAATCTGAATTTTAATTTTGGATTCGAGTTGCAGAAATTGGTCATTTTTCGATTTTAGTTGAGCGGTATATGGCGCACGTAATATTCATAACTTTGGAAATTTTTTTCTCCCTTAAATGAAAACACCCCCTCGCAAATTTTTATGTAGTAGTTCTTCTAAGAGTGCTAAACGCGAATCTGAATTTTAATTTAGGTTTTGAGTTGCGAAAATTGGTCATTTTTCGATTTTAGTCGAGCGGTATATGGCGTACGTACTACAACGCCTTTTATACATGATACACAGAAGTCCATCATTGCCTTCTACGCAATATGAATTTTTATTATTTTTATTATGAATATTTTTTTGATAAATTGATGGAATTATTTATAATTAAATGTTTCAGGTTATTGTGATATGCCTTTATCCAGCGTTTTTCAAATTAAATCATAGAATAATACTTCAGAATAGTATAAAATACACACTCTACAATTCCATGAATTATTTTGAATTGGGTAATGTATATTAGTTTGCAGCAATGTTGTGATATGTTTGGGGAGTCCATGGCGGTTTAGAAAGTTACGCAACTTATTAAAATATGTATTGTTCAAACGGCTTTTATAATGAAGTGGATCAAAAAACAAAATTTTATTGCTATGAAGGTCAACATACAGCAACAATCAATGACTGTTATGTAGAATGGGAAAGAAGACAATTTTATGGTTGTAGCAAGTTAAATCAACGTCATTAACTATATTTGTGACTTGATATTCCATAAAAAATTTCACTTCCTTGTTGTGGCCCACGATCTTCAACACAAAATCTATTAGGAAATTATCTAACCACATATCAGTTTGAATTATGTGAACGTTTAATGTAGCATAGCTGTCATAATGTAGTTTCTTATCTTTAAATTTAGACAGTACATAGTTTCTACATAGGTTTGGAATTTGTGGGGAGATATGCAAATACTGAATAGTCTTTTTGGCTGCTACTGTTGGGCAGCTACTGCTCAGTTTTCCTAGAGTAGTAGCTTTAAAATATGTATGAGCCGCTGTTTTTCTCTTATTTCATATTTTTTTGTGTAGCTTAACAGTAGCGCAACGTTTTTTTGCAACATTGTATTTGTTTTCGCGATATTTATTAAGAACAAAGTCTCTAACTTTTCTTATAAATTTGGAACATTTATGACTTTTCCTTTCCAAAATATTATTTTCCACCATCCCAAACCAATTTTCCCCCACTGCATTACTTTGACTATCTGCAAATAAAGTTACCCACCACCAATAAACCAAACCACGTTCTGACTATATGATGATGTCATACCTCGTCTAGCCACTATTTTTTATAGTTTGAATTTTTGTGCAGGGGTTGTTCTAGGAGTGCCAAACACGAATCTGAATTTTAATTTTAGATTCGAATTGCAGAAATTGGTCATTTTTCGATTTTAGTGGAATAGTATATGGCGCACGTGATATTCATAACTTTGGGAATTTTCTTTTCCCTTAAATGAAAACACCCCCGCAAATTTTTGTGTAGGGGTTGTTCTAAGAGTGCTAAACTCAAACCTGAATTTTAATTTTTGGTTTCGAGTTGTAGAAATTGGACATATTTCGATTTAAAAATCTATGACTGGAATGTATGGCTAACTTCACAACCGTTAATATCTTGCCTTTTAGAACAATATGTACTCTTCTGCCAAGAGTATGTTCTCTAAAGATAGTATTTAATCATCTACAGGCAGTATTTAATCTTTTGTAAACATTATTTAATCATCTACAAGCAGTATTTAATCTTCCCAAAGCAGTTTCTACTTTTCTACCAACACTATGTAGTCTGTTAGTGGTATCTAGTTTATTGCTAACAGGCATGTATTTTCTGCATGAAATACCTTGTCTCTTATAAGCAGATTCTTTCCAAAATCTTATCTACTCTTCTCTAATAATCTTTAATCTTTTGTAAACAGTACTTAGTTTTGAAAATGCATTATCTAAACCTCCAAATGCAACATTTAGTCTTACCATCAATAAACAGCGTGTAGCCTTCTGAAAAGTAGTAGTGTTTAGTCTTTTGCAAGAAGTGCCCAGTTTTCCTAAAGCAATATTTAATCTTTTAGAAGCAATATTTAAACTTCCAGAAACAATATCATAAGAGCAATATAATTCTTTATAACCAATATACAATGTTACGCAAAAAAAAACAACACAAAAGACGAGATGAAATCTCCAAACAAAAATTAAATATGATTATTTATTATTCCTAATTCTTAAAAAAAAAATTAAGTACAGTCAAGGGGCCCTCGGCTAACTCAGGGTTGGAGGGGTGGTTCATTTATATGGCGCCACACCATTGATACCCTTGACCCACACTAATGGTGAAGTGGGTTGGTAGGAATTAAGAAAAGGATTTCAAAACAAACAATAACAAAATGAAATAAAATAATTCTTTTATGGAGATGTAAAAAAAGAAATAATAAAAAAAATTTATAATAAAAAAATATAAAGGTAGAATTAATACTAATACAGAAAAAGTTGAAAATCAATTGGGTAACCAAAAAAAAAATGATCGCGAAACGTTTTGATTCCCTCCACAAGCTTGTTTTGGAAAACGTTGACATAAAATCAAAATATCGGTCAACTAACTTTTCCCAATTTAAATTTTCTTAACAAACGAAATAATATGAACTTATTTAAATATTCAAATTAAACAATAAAATAATGAATTGAAAAAAAAATTTTTATGAATAGGATTTTAAAAAAAATTACTTTTAACAAAATCTGTTTACTTTTTCTTTTGTTTTAACCAAAGAAAAAGGTTGGTTTCAAGACGATTCTTCCAAAAAAGAATGAAAACCAAATGTCCAATGAAGATCCTCACAGCTGTTGCGTTCGAACAATTCTCTTTTAAGGGATTTAGATTGGTAAAAATGCTGTCCTGGTTTTTGACAAGGTTGTCAGTTTATGTTCCTTTTCTTTTGGTAAAAAAAATAAGCAAAAAGAAAAGGCCTAAATTGGAAAAGAAATCGAAAACAAAAGTATTAGATTTTTATTTTTTCTGTGTAAAGCAAAAAAAAAATTATTTAAATTGCTCAAAAAAAACTTACTAAATGAATGGATAAATGCTCTGATCGTCGAGGCCTTAGTCAGTTAATAAAGATTTTTTTCGTTAAATAAATTTCTCCGGAATAAATCCGTAAATTTATATTCCCTCAGAAATTATAAACAAAATAAGTATCTTCGTGATGACTTCGCTAACAGCGGATTTGCTCACAAAATTTCAAAACTAAATTTTACAACGTCGAAAACTTTTGCAAAAATTCACTCGATACGCCTCTAACGACTGACTCGATAAAAGAGAATAACTCTGATATCCGGATTTCTTTAAATACCGAATCAATAAGAAATGTGAACTAACCGTCACATCTGGTACTAACAAGATCAGAATATATCCAAAATAAATGTATTTAATAAAATTACTATATGAAATTTATGAAAAGTTATTGTAAAATACTACTAAAATTAATTAAATGAAATTGAGAAGTAAAAGAAATAAATTAAACAAGTTATTTAAATAATTGAAATTATCGAAAATTACATCAAAGACAGCTATTATATAAAAGGAAAAATTAAGGAAAATAGGATTATGCATTGCTGTGAAGATTGTCATTGGTAATACTGTAACAAAACTAAAAAAAGTTAAAGAACATTCCTTACAACAACAAAAAAAAATAAAAAAACTTATTTGCATCTTCAAAATGAATTTAGAAAAAAAGGAAAAGGATATCCAAAATAGGAAAAGAAAAAAAAGGTAACAACAATCTTCTGTTATCATTACCAAGCCATCCACCAGTAACATATATATAGTCGTCTTCTCCAACAATCTCTAATTTTTTACAGGCAGTATTTAGTTCTCCAAATGCAGTATCTAATCCTGCAAACACAACAGTCGGTCTTTCACCACCAATATACAGTGTATCAGCAGTATCTAGTCTTCAACAAACATCATGCAGTCTTCTGGGAGATAGTGTTTAATCTTCTACAAGTAGTGTTCACTCTTCCGGAAGCAATATTTAGTCTTCCAGAAGCAGTATCTAATCTTAAAAAAACAGTATAATTTCTTATTATCCAATATAAAACTGTTTACTATCATTGACAAGCCATCCACCAGTGATATAGTTTTCTCCAATAATCTCTAACGTTCTGTAAGAAGTATTTGGTTCTTGAAAAGTAGTATTTCGTCCACCAAACGCAACATTTAATTTTTTATCATCAACATATACTCTATCTGCAGTATATAGTCTCTTATAAACTACATGTAGTCTTCTGACAAGCAGTATTTAATTTTTTGTAAGTAATATTTAGTGTTTTGCAAGCTTAATTTAGTCTTCTACAAGCAGTGTTCGGACTTCTAGGAGCAACATATAACTTTTTTTTATACAAGCTTTCCACTTCTAGGTCTTTAATTCTATGTTTAGTTTTATGTCAAGAGATCTAACTCTAGATCTAGAAGATTCAGGTTTAGCCATGCGTTTTGAACGAAAATTTTCCATATCTAACATACAGATAAAAGTCAAATTGTGTTCAATAAGTATTATCTCAAAAACGAATAAAGATTTGTCAAGAATGGTTTATTTCTCGAAAAGATACATACATTCCATATACAGGGTTAGGTTCGGTTTGTATCCTAAATTAATTACACATTCTAACCAAACGTTTATAGTGCCTATCTATACAAAAATATATTACATCTTATCTTTGTTGTATATATAGAAGTTATATCGCCTATATGCGCTCGTATACTAACTTGAAGCCAACACAAGATACTAGATCTTGTTAACTAAGTTCTTTAGCAAAGCCTAGACTGTGCACAGATCGGACTATCGATTCGATCGATTGTTGGAATACTCGGCAATAATCGGAACAAATCGTAAAGTTACGATTATTTAAAATCGACATATTTTTGACTTGATTCTTTTTAAAAAATTTTTTCTAAATAAATATATTGGAAGTTAACGAATAAAATTTTGAACTTATAGAAAGAAAATTCGTCTTTATTTTGATTGTAATTACAAGTTTGTGGGATAATTAATTCCTTTAGAAAAAATTATAAACTCACTCTTAATCGAAATAATCTTCAAAATTATGACTTAATTCATTTTAAAAATGCATTAAAAAGTAAAATAGTGTAAAAATTTATTGAGTCCAAGTTTTAATATATAGTTAATATCAGCATGTTTTGCAAAACTCCTCTTATGATTCCTCAGGTTTCATCCTTCCCGGGTTGCTTTTTCCTTTTGCTTTGAACCAATTATTTATATTGATTTATTTTTTTGTTTGATCATAACAGCAACTGGGGTAACCGGACCCCAATTGAATAGTTTCCATGACTTTAATTAATTACTTTAATTTAATTAAATGAGCAAGGAAGAGTTTTACTTCCTTTCCGTGTATATTTGTTGTGAACCATGGAAAAATAAGAATTCTATTTCCCTAAATTAACGATTTTAACTACACTTACCCCAAATTAAATGTATTTGTTTTAAATAAAGTTTTTCTTTATTTTTAAGGATTACACATTTTCAAAAATGTAACAACAAGAACGGACGCTCACCATGAATTAAACAACTTCCGTCGTAAAACCGATTGCGCCCTCGTTATAAGCGGGGTTAGTCTCGAAGCGTGTCTCTCCTGCTACGAACAAGAATTTATGGAGCTGGCTTGTTTGGCACCATCGGTGGTTTGTTGTCGATGCTCCCCGACTCAAAAAGCGCAGGTTGTTCAGTTAATTCAAAAATACACGGGGAAACGAACAGCGGCTGTTGGAGACGGAGGAAATGATGTCAGTATGATCCAACAAGCTGATGCTGGGATAGGTATCGAAGGTCGTGAAGGAAAACAGGCCAGTTTAGCCGGCGATTTTAGTATTCCGCAATTTTCGCATTTAGCACGATTATTGTTGGTGCATGGAAGGAGATCTTATAAACGGTCGGCGTCGTTGTCGCAATTTGTTATTCATCGCGGCTTGATTATTTCGGTGATGCAGGCTGTTTTTAGCAGCGTTTTTTATTTGAGTTCTGTTGCGTTGTATCAAGGATTTTTGATGGTTGGATACGCAACGGTTTACACAATGTTCCCAGTAAATAAACGTTACAATAAAAAATTTTTTTTTAGATAAATTAATTTTTTCTTTGTAGGTGTTTAGTTTGGTTTTGGATCAAGATGTAAAAGCCGAAATAGCGCTGACTTATCCCGAATTATACAAGGATTTAGCTAAGGGACGTAGTTTATCATATAAAACGTTCTTTATGTGGGTGCTAATTTCGATATATCAAGGTTAAATTAACTTTATTAATTTAAATTAAATTATTAATGATTTTTTTTACAGGAGGGGTAATAATGTATGGGGCATTATTGTTGTTTGAAGATGAATTTATACACATAGTGGCAATCAGTTTTAGTTCGTTAATCTTAACAGAACTGATTATGGTGGCCTTAAACATACGTACGTGGCACAAGTTGATGGTGATAGCGGAACTATTCTCTCTTGCACTTTACGTGCTTTCACTTATAGTATTGCACGATTACTTCGGTAAATTAACTTTTAAAAGGGGAAAAAGAGAAAATTAACTTTTTGTTTCATTTTAGACTCCGAATTTATTAGAACTTTAGCTTTCCTTTGGAAAGTGTTAGTGATAACGCTTATATCCTGTCTCCCGCTTTACGTCTTGAAGATTTTAAGGAAGAAATTTTCACCGCCGAGTTACAGCAAATTATCTTAAACCGAAAAAAACAGAAACGTACATAAATGTTTATTAATTTTTATTTCGTTTTTTTATATAATTACGTTTCGTTTGATTAAGTGCATTTATTATAAAAAAAAATCGTAAATGATTTTTAAATATCATTATAAACGTGATTACTACATTAAAAGAAATCTAAAATATAATTTGTAAATTTCGTTTTAAGTAAATATTTTTAGTAAATATTGGAAATTTTGCATAAAAGTGAAAATCGTTTTGTAAAAAAAAAAAGATTTTTAAACATAATAGGAGTTAAACGAACGATATCTTGTGAAAATTGTGTCAATTTAACTAAAATTTCAAATGATACATTCAATCCGAAAAGTTTTAAACCCACACTATTTAAAGAAGAAACCAATTCAATAATAATTAAGAAGTGCAAATTTGAAATTGTTATTTTTAGATCCGGCTCGAATAATATAGGAAACAGAAAATAGTATTTTTGATCGCAATGTTTTTCGATTTACATATATTTTTATTTTCAAATTATTTTTTGTTTTATTAAAAACATTTTCATTTTTAAGGTTACAGTGATAAATAATTCTCTATGTGAATAATTAAGAATAATTGTGTTGTTAATTAATTTATTAGATAATATAAATATATGTATACAATTATTTACTAAATATACAGTTATATTTAACTTGTATTGAATTGCATTTTCCCATTCAAAACAGTTTCATTCTCATTAACAGAAACTTCAACTCTGTAGCGGAAGTTCTGTAACTTTTACAGTGCAAAATTTATAATTCCTTACAGTGCAAAAATAAAATTACAGTTCTGTAATTCATCACAGTGCAAAATTTATAATTACAGTTCTGTAATTCATTACAGAGCAAAATTTAAAAGAATAAATAGTATTCTTAAATATTCTTCCTGTAAATTATAAGATCATAACTCTGAAAAATTAACAATTAAATGTAAAGATAGCTTTTAGTATTTAAAATTATATATATAATTAACTTATTGCACAAAATCGTAAACACTTTTCTAATTTGCAGGAAACTGTAAATTTATTATCTTCGACAACACTAGATGTCGCCGCTTTGGAATTTTATAAAAAATGTTAAAATAGGATTGATAGTTAAAGGTTAATCAATTAAAAGACTTTATTTAAAAAAGAAAATAAAACAATAAATATATTCTAAGAATGGAAAAAGTATTTTGAATATAAAAATACAAAATATGAAAATAAAATTAACAAAATAATTAATACGTAAACTCTACCATCTCCAATCGCGAAGTCTAGATTTTCTTAAAGCTTGTAAAGCAATTTCTGTTTTATTTTGAGCTTCGGTAAAAGCACTAAACCTATTTTTTCTTTCCTTAACGTTAGATTCCACGATGATATCGTGTTGTAATGCGGATTGAACACCTAAAAATTATTCAAATTACTTCAAAAGGATAAATATTTATTAATTTATTACCTTTCTTAGAAAATAATTTTCCCAAAACATAATCATCTTGATTATCGTTAAAATTATTTTCTTCCTCGGTTACTTTTCGACTTTCGATTTTGATTAAATTTTCTATTTTTTCGCCGTCAACTTTTCCGCTGACGTCAACGCAATTTTTTTTATTCTTTCGTTTCAACACTTCGGGTTGTTTAATAATTTTTTTTGTATATCCTTCGTAAATATCCTGAGCTTTATCCATATCCAATTTTTCTTCCCTCATTCGGTGATAAATCGTAGAGGTTTTTCCGCAAATTTCCAAAGCTTGAGAAAAACTCGCCCCGGTATCAAAATCATCCAATTTATTCACACTCGTATCAACATTTTCGTTTAATTTCTTTCTATTGTACTCCATTAATTCTTGAGGCGATAGTTTTTTCATAAAATTCCTTTCGGCTTCTTTATGTTTCTTCTCCATCTCATCCTCTAATTCATAAGCAAATTTCTTTTTCTCTTTTGAATCGTTTTCGGATTTATTTGCAATATTTTTCGCTATTTCCTGAGCTTTGCGTTTCATCTGTTCGATTTTGTCTTCGCTAAAAGTTATTTTTTCGGTTGCCTTTTTCGCTTTACTTTCTTTCATTTGTTTTTTCTTTTCTAGTTTTTCTTGAACGGAAACGCGAGCTTTTTTAAAAATATTTCCAGTTTCTGAATCGTTGGAATTTGGGTCTTGTAATGAAAACAAATCATGTAGATCGGATGTGGTGAAAAATTTTTGTGCTTTTGGATCTAACAGGATTTTATTACTTAAAAGTTGTTTCCAAACTTGTCTTTGATAAATCTATAAATTTATTAATAATTATTTATTACATTTACATTTTTTCTAAGGTTATTTAAGTTTCTAAGTTTACACTAACGCTATCTTTTGCTTGATAAGAGATTTTAAATGCTAATTTATACTGAAATGAATATGAATATTAAACGATTTTGGTTAATCCTAAAATTTTTAGCTTTCGTTGTTATTCAGCGGTAAATTTTTAGATATTTTTATCGGAATCGAAGGTCTGGTTTTATAGAAAGCTTGTTTCACGATATATGTATGGTGTGGAAGAGATATTACATCAATCTAAAAGAAATTAACTGAATTAAGAGAATTCAGGTTTAACCGTACTTCATTTAAGACGGTTTTATGTTACATATTTCTATTGTATTAAACGTTCTACTTTTCTAGAAAGTACTTTATCTAACGCCGCTAGAAAATGTCAAGTTTTACAAGTCATATGTCATTCTTCGTCACATTTTACATAACTGTCCTTTCATTACATCACTAGTTGTGTAATGAAATATTACCTAACTGAATATTTATTTGTTTTGGGTGTTACCAGAGCCATCCTAAGATATTTGGGCTGAGTTGGACGAACGAAACAACTGCACCTCTTTTCATATAAAATTCAATGCAAAAAAAGGTTCGCACCTCAGAGGGGACACTGAATACATATATAATGGGGACACCATGCATTTCATTGAAAAAGAAGCACCCTCCAGAAGTTGGCGCCCCAGGGCTGTATCCATATTAGCCCTTAATTTTAGGACGGCTTTGGACATTCATAGCAACGCCCAAGTAAATTAATAATTTTTTATTATTAATAAATAATTTATACTTTTATAGAAGTATTACTCCCCACTATTTTAACGACTAAATTGAATGCAGCTCCATCAAAGGGATTGTAATAAAAGTAATTTCAATACACCGTGAATACCTTTGCTATAATATATACCGGATGTCCCTCAAAAGTGGCTCACCCCTTTTTTTTTATTATTAGTGATATAAGAAAACTATTTGAAAGGCATAATTAGGCCAGAAAAAACGGATTATTAGGACGCAAAATAAATCATTTTGTACTTACAAACTACAAAAGAATTTTTTTCGAAAATTGTAAACTTCGAAATTTTTTGCAAATAAAAGTTATGTAAAATTATGTGGTTTGCTCATCTGAAGACAAAAAATTTAGTTTCCAAAGACAACTATTTCATGTTGTAATAATAGCTTAATTATGTATTCCAAATGGTTTTCTGATATCTTTAATAAAAATAAATATGAGGGCGAGCCACTTTTGAGGAACACCCAGTATATAAGGTCTCTAATTCTTAGTTTAATTGATAAACAAAACACAATTTCCTTATCCATGTGTTAGTTTGCTTAGTTTTTCAGTTATAATTCAAAAACTATTGATGATTTCTCATTTCATTCTTCAGAAAAATTGTAGCTAAGGCTTAAATAAATAATTTCTGTTAATATATCCACGTAATAAATTAAGTTGGACTAATTTTATCGAATGAAATTTTCAGAAAAACAACGCAGTAATTCAAAATGTTAAAAACATTAATTTTCAGTGGTAGAGTAAGTAGTGACGTCGAATACGTGGGTGATCTGGGTGTGCAAGCACTCACAAAATTTGTAATGGTTACACAGCACCATATGCATAACCGCTTAATACACAGGTTATCTAGCAGCTCAAGCATCCATATGAAATCTTTAATGGTTCTATCTGGATTGAAGTTACCATCTTCAATTATGTTTTCAATTTTAAGATATTATTGTAAAATGTTTTTTTAGAGCACGTATTTTGAATTGAGACATGACGCTGTTTCCAGGAGACTTAATACTGCTTTCAGAAGGCCTGAAATGTTTCCAGAAAACACGATATTGCTTCTGGAAGACTTGAAACGCTTTCAGAACTCTTAACTACTTCCAGAATACTTGATATTGCTTACAGAAAACTTTAAATGCTTTGAAAAGACATCAACTGTTTCCAGAAGACCCAATACTGCCTCTGGAAGGCTGATTTTAAAAGACTTGAAATGTTTTCAGAATACTTTAAATGCTTCCAGACGACTTGATACTGTCCCTGGAAGACTTGATACTGGTTCTAGAAAACTTGATACTGCTTCCACAAGACTAGAAATGCTTTCAAAAGACTTAAATCGCTTCCAAAAGACTCGATACTGTATTTGGAAGACTGGTTTTAGAAAACTTGAAATGCTTTCAGAAGACTTAAAATGCTTCGAGAATGCTTGAACTGGTTTCAAAAGACTTGAAATGCTTCCAGAAGACTTGAAAAACATCCAAAAAACTTGCGACTGCTTCTAAAACACTAGATATTACTTCCACAAGACTTTAAATGTCTCCAAAAGACTTGATGCTGCTTCCAAAAGATGTTTCTTGTGTTAATTCTCCTAAGACGAAATTCTCAATTTTCAAAACTTATTTAAATAACTTCACTTTTTCATTGTCATATAGTAACATCGAAACTTAACATTTTTATAAACATTTTAAACAGTTGTAAATAAAATAGGTAAATGTCCAAACAGTAGATACTTAAAAATATAAAAAAGTTTGTGTAGTAAAGAAAAGTATAAAAATGCCAAAAGCCCATATACCCTTAAGGTAAGGAATTGAGCTTTTGAAAATTACTTTTGAACATTAACACGGCAATGTTAATAAAATGTTAAAATTAAAAACTGTTGCTTGCAACATTTAAAAAAATGTTCTTAATAACTACTTATTATTAGTTGTTAGAGGCAATGAAGTTTCAACTTTATAGTGTTGAAAAGCATTCTTATAAAAATTAAATTAAGTTTAGACCTGAAATAGTAAATCTTTGCCTAAAAGTGGATATGGGTAGAAACCATTTTATGGGACGGACACAATCTCATGCTCCCAGTTTAATGGTGGAGAGGAGCGAATTGGCAGATACCGTCATTCGGATAATATAATAATACAGTGCTTCTCAAAAGTAACAGATAAATTCGATAAAACTATTAAAAAGAATTTATGGAAATATCGCTGATAGAGGTCAAACGATTTAATTTTTTTGCTAGTTTTTGGTGTAGGTTTCAGTCAATATTAATATTATTACATAAAAGAATTGTTGAGAAAAATTACCTTACGGTTTCATAAATTGCCATTCATCTAAATTAGAAAAGTACCCGTAGTCATGCTGAACCATGTTATTATCCAATTGTTTTAGATATTTTTAAGACACTGATTAATTATTAACATCTGAAACAGTTGGTTGCCATGGTTACGCATGGTTCTTTTTCTCTATCTCAAAATGAATGGAAAATTATGAAACTTTGAGATAATCTTTCATGAAAATTTTCTTTCGTAACTAATATTAATTTTTATTATACTAAATGTGAAAAGCAGTCTTTTTTCGTAATAAAAATGGCAAAAAATAATCGATGACATCAGAACTCGATTAAAAATGGCGGAAAAATTAAGGTCTATTCAAAAAATCGCAAAAAAAATAACTCTGTAGATCCATCTTAGCAATAAAATTATTAAAGTCTATAAGAAAAATTGATTAGAAGAATATTGCTTTGTAATATTCTTTGTGATCTCATTTTGATCATAACAGTTATAATGAGAATTAAAATTAGAACTAACACTAGAACTATCACTAGGACTAACACTAGATCTAAGACTAGTTTCGGATGCCATGTTGCAACCTTTTTCAGAAACTAGTTCGAAGAAACCAGTTAATAAAAATTATCTACAAAGGTTTTTAGATACTGTGTCTGCGTTGAAGATGACTAATTTAGTTAAATCCAAACATTTTATACCTTAGCCACTTTGCGGATACTTCTGTCATTAATGAGTATTTTATTGACGTACTCCAACTCATTTTTAACTCATTTTATTCACGTATTCCAACATGAATAATACAGTTATTGGAGATACTTACAAGGGAGTACATGAAAACATAAGTAGTTTTCTTAAATTATCATCAGTATCGGGAGTTGACATTTTTAATATTTTGCAATCGAATTTTACCAAATATCTATTAAGTTATTAAAGTGCTGTATGCCATTTTTATATTACAAACGGTATTTTCCCTTCTGCATTGAATCTGGCGGTTATGAGTCCAATACCGAAAGTTACGAATCCAATACTTACATTTGACCTGCGCCCAAAAAGTATCTTAAGTGTTATGTTAAAGGTTTTAGATAAAATTGTAAACAAAGATGAAGAAGTAAACAAGATCCTACCAAATATTCAATCAGGTTTTAGGTATGTTTAGATATTTCAGCAATTTCTTTCTTTGAAAACTACATGAATAGTTGACAACAATTTTTGCAGTTGCCTAACCATGGATCCACAATGCGGCAGCTCAAGTCGGGTGTAGCGTAGGGTTCAGTATTCTCTCCATCTTTGTTTTCAATTTATACAGCGCCATTATTTAACATATTTAAGTACAGCAAAGTATATTTTTATGCAGTTGATACGCAAATATACATATATTACAAGCCGCAAGAGTAACAACACGTACTAACGAATAATAACTCATATTAGCTGCTCCCCAACATCGCTTGCTGTTCAATCCCAACAAATCAAAAATTATGGTATTCAGTCGTGGTTCGAACGTACAGCGGTATAGTGGGGGATATTCGGGTTGTGTTCAATGATACTACACTACCTATTGGGACGGAGGCGCGCAATTTGTGTCTGATGCTGGATACAAATCTACGATTTCGGAAACACGTATCTACTATGCTACAAATAGAATGAACAACATGTTGAACAACAGATTTAGAGAGCACAGAACACTTGTCTGCGATTTATATTTGGCGTTGGAAGGTTTGAAAGAATTTCATATAAATTAAGGGAATTAAAATGACTTAATATACTTATGGCGCAAAATTCAGCACAGTGTTCATAATTCGTTCATTATTAGAATTTGAGATTCAGGGGAACTTTATCATGGCCCTTTCACCACACTGAATTATTTAAGCATTAAGAACTATTTAAGGAGTTTTCATTATCAAATTGTAAAAGTGTATAACAATACACCTTTAGAAAGCATATTTTTGAGGTCTTATTTGATCAACAAATATCTGAGTTAAATTCTTTATTTACGTGATTGATGGCAATGTTGGAATGGTTAAAAGTACGACTAAATGTTCGCATTTGCATCTTTTGTTTTTTTGTACTTGAGCTGTGCTTCGGCACTGAACTTCGCCTTTTTATATCTTATAATTAATTTACATAACATTTTTGATTTTTTGCATTAATAGGTGTTAATAAAGACATTTTATTATTTATTTTCAATTGAACTATAACTGAGTTGTTTTCATTTTAAAAATACCCTTCCAATCTGCCCCACCCTATAGTTATAATTTGTAAAACTCAAGTAAGGACGTAATTTTTCAAAGAGGTAAAATTGTCTAAATAATTTGAGAATTTTTTGAAGACGTCATTCGATAAAATTTTTCCAAGCGTATTTTTTATTGATAAAAATTATATCTTTAAAAATAAGCTACAAATAATTATTTCACCTCTTCGCGAACACTCGTTGATGTCGGCCTTACTGTTCGATCTGACCGCGGTCTTTTCTGGACTGAGTGAAAACATAAACAAAAAAATCGAGGGCTAACTTTAAACTTTTGGTGCCCCAGGTTATATAATCTTTTTGATATTGCCTTTCCTCACTAGTATAGAAATGATATAAAAGTTAATTAATCGTTAAAGGTTGTAATGTAGATTGCAATGTAATGTAGATTGATCATTGCAAATTAATAAGAAGTTATGCATGCAGCATTATTTGATGGATTGTAATTATAAATAAAACTTCGTCGTCATTTTATACCTATCAAGATTTGAATTCCTGATTTAAATTCATTTGACACATAAGCGTTGTGAATTCCTATCATTCTGTTAAATTTTAGAGGGGTTAGATACAATTTTGTACTTAACACGTTATGAAACGGCTAATAGTGTTTAACTCAAACAAATATTGGGTTCGTTGAACAGAATTAGTCTGCATCACTAACTGATTACGTAATCAACTATTTAGGTTATTTAAATTTTCAATTATTTTCCAGGTCTATCTTTTGTTGAGTCATAGATATTAAATGACAAAATTGACATGAATTCAGGTTTAGCTTTAAGTATTTCTAGTTTTAGTTATCATTTTACCATATAGCTTCAAATAGCTATGCAGGTCTATCAAATGTCTGAAATATAGCCAATAACTACGCCATTCGTGATTTTAAAGAAAATGTTCCAAATAAAAGATATTTTAATTAAATATGGCGTACTTTCAGGTGATACTTACTTGTATCCATTTTTTTGTAATAAAAAAATCACATTTATAACTGATGAAGATTATTATTATTATTATTTCTCATAATTGACGTCATTTTAACGCCTGCTTTGGTTGTAATTTGCTGATTTAATATATTCAGAAAACGCATTCTTTCTCGATTTTTTTCTTATACAACTATATGGATGGATACGGTTATCATGTAAAGGGATTTATGCTCTATTGAAATATGCAAAAAAGACAATGTAAACAATGAAATATTGCCCGAATGACAAAGTTATTTGCTATATTCCAGGTATTTCACACACCCTGCTATTTTTTTTCTTAATAAAATTTTAAATAGTTTATATATTTTTTTGCGATTACCTTTTCTTCGATTGTTCCAGCTGAAATCAACCTATAAATAGTGACTTGCTTATCCTGCCCAATCCTCCAAGCTCTTTCTCTAGCTTGAGTATCCGTTGCTGGATTCCAATCTGGATCATAAATAATAACCCGATCGGCTCCAGTTAAATTAACACCTAATCCCCCAACTCTTGTGGTTAATAAAAAAACATCGAATGAATCATCTTGATTAAATTTGTTAATTAATCCTTGTCTCGATGTAACAGATGTCGATCCATCCATTTTTAAGTAAGAATAACCCTCTGATTCTAAGAAACCCTCAAAAATTTTAATCATCGATCTACTTTGGGTGAATAATAAAACTCGATGGTGTTGTTTTTTCCACATTTTTAACAAAGCGGAAACGACGATCATTTTACCCGATCGTTTATAATCGATATTTTTGTCTTTTTCTTCTTGATCTGAGTCAAGGTTCATTTTGGTTTCGTCCAATTCGTCTAAATAGGTTCTTGGGTGGTTACAAACTTTTCGTAGCATTGTGATTCCGACCAAAACTTGAGCTCGAGTGTGTTGTTCAGAAAACCAATTTTTATTATTATTGTTTTTCCCCAAAATACCCTCAACGTGGGAACTCTACATTAAAAAAAAAAATTAAATCGAAATTAAAAACCAACATTTTTGTTACCTTCAAAAATTCTTTATACAAATCTCTTTGTTCGTTGCTTAAGGAACAAAATAAAACTTGTTCGCGCTTTTGAGGTAAATGAATATCTTCTTTCAAATCGTTTTTACATCTCCTCAGCAAATACGGCGAAATCATATCTTTTAAAGTTGTCGCCATTGCTAAAGCTGTTGTTTCTTGTTCATAGGTTGCGTTTGTATAACCCCCCTGTATTATTGGAGTGACGAAATGCTCGTTGAATACTTGTAAAGAACCCAGCATACTGGGGCAAATGAAATCGAACAAACTCCAAAGTTCTTGGAGGTTATTTTGCATCGGGGATCCGGTTAAAATTAATTTATGGGGAGTTTGAAATTTTTTAACAGCTAAAGTTATCTATAATTTGACATGATTTTAATGGCAAAAAAGATTTTTCATTATAATTCTACCTTAGCCTGTGGATTTCTTATTTTATGACCTTCATCTAAAACTATGTAATGCCAGTCAAAGTTTACAAGTTCTTTATGTAATTGTAACATTCCAAAGTAAGAAGTCACCAAAACTCCTTTTGTTTTAAATATGTCTTTAATTAATACTGATTTGTTTCCTATAAATATAAATAATTAAATTTGTTTATTAAGTTTAAAAAAGTGGTAAAAAAGCAACCTGTAAAACTTCCTGTTGTATGCAAAATTGCCACCCTCATTTCTGGAGCCCATTCGTGGAAATGTTGAACCCATTGATAAATAACCGTGGTTGGGCAAACGATAATAACAGGGCCTAATCCTGTATATCTAAAAAAATTATTTAAAATTATTAATCTTTCAAAACATACACAATTATAATTTTAAAATCTAAAGTTAGATCTACTTTAGGACAAGAAACAATTAACTTTAGCCCTTTTAAGATGTATTGAGCTGCTTACCTGTATATAAGCAGCTCAACCCAAATATTTCTAAGCTTCACATTACTTACCTACAACAATTAGAAACAAAACTGTTGTTACTTAATGCGGAAAAAAACGCGATAACCTGAACAGTTTTTCCTAACCCCATCTCATCCCCTAAAAGACCGCCGTGTGATTGCTTGTGGAGTCTCCAAAGCCACTCAACCCCCTTTCTTTGATAACTGTATAAACTATCCCAAGTTTTTTTTAATATTTTTAAATGTTTACTGATTTTGGTAAATTCTAAACCTTCTCTAGAATTTTCTTCTTCCAATTTTTTATAATACTCATTTAGACGTTGTTTATAACAAGTTAAATTTCCATCATCAACAACTTTATCAATTAAGCCAGTTTTTCGTTTTCTTTTCACAGACTCACTCACACTTTTATTGTATTCTTTTTCAGACAAACCATCATCAGAAGGAATGTAATCACTGTCAGAATCTTCATTCTTTTCCTTTTTAGGCTCATCACCACAAAGTTTTTCTTTTTCTGTAGATTCTTTTGTAGATTTACGTCTCTTTCGTTTATGTTCTTTAAAAACGATTTTATTACCACTTTTGTCATCAGTCAACGATTTCTTGCGTTCAAACTTTTTCTTGAGATCCTCTTGACTTTTCAAATACTGATTAATGTCTAAAAATCCGCTGGATACCTTTGTAACTTTTTCATTATCTTTGATTTCACCTTCTTCTTCATCCCGATGATCATTATCTTGAAAGATTTTTAATTCCTCTAAAGCTTGACCTTCTAAATTTTCGTGCTCCTCTCCCCATACTTTTATATTTTCAATTTCTTGTAAATCGACAAGTTCTAACTGGAAATTAGTAATGTTAGGTTATGTATGTTTTTGAGTTAATTTTTTTACCTCTACCGGAGTTGTCACTGAGTTTGAAGTTTGTAGCGGAGGTAAATGCTCCATTTTGCAATGAATTATTTAATTAATTTTGTTGTTTTCTTTATGAAAATTAATATTTTTTAGTTTTAAAATTTGACAAGTTGTGAAATTGACAATTTCATTAGTGACATCTATAGTGATTTACTTCAAGATATGTGTCGGTTTAAAATATTTATTTTTAATTTCTCTTTCTTATTTTACAGAGAATTTATAAATAAATAAACAAATTTCAAAGTTTGTGTTTGTTTATTTTGTAATTTTCAAAAGTATTTCGAGTTTATTAAAGAATATTTAATGTGGTTGCGACATCTAACGGCAAGATTTAGTACCAAATTCAAAATTTGATTTTTCACATTCTGCTTGTTAAATTCTGATATTTCCCAGGTTTTCCGGTTATTCGTCTACTTTTAGCTACCCAAGATTGCTAAAAATCATTAAATAACAAATTACCTTCAATTAATAAGTTCCTACATACGTTATAGTCAACGCTAAATCCTTTCAAAACGAAGATCTTTTCAACTTCATCAACAACAAATTTTTGCTCTGTATTTCTCATATTAATAAAATGGCAATTATTGTTTAAATAATGTACAGAAATACATTTCCTAAAGCCCTATAACATTGTTATTAGAATTAGTGATAATTTTATTGAATGATATATTTAAGACTTGAGTCAAATTGGGTCCAGATCCATGAATTAAAAGTGGATGAAAAAAGATTGTATCCCCTTTTTCCATTGGTAAATGAATAGGTTTAAAACGATTAGTATCCATTATCCCATGATAAATACTATTATTTAAAGGCTGAAAATTGGGGGTGATCATTAATTTCGATTATTGTTTAGTTTTCATAATTCTTACATTCGGATATCCATGTAATAATAAATCGGATTTGTGCGAACCAGGAATAACCATGAGACACCCATTTTCTTCGGTCATTTTCTCAACAGCAGTCCAAGAAGCGCAAATTTTATTCACAGGTCGAAAAGGAAAAAAATGCAAGTCTTGGTGCAAAGGGTGGCTGTTTGTTAAAGAATTTGGAGGTTTATTTATAAACATCGAATTAAATCCTGTTATTCCATCGCCAATTATGCTTGATACGACGTCGACGATTCTTTTATCGCGGGCATATTCAAATAAAACAGAATCGTATAAAAAGTCTTGTATCTAAAATTACGAAAATTAATTGTATGGAAAGTTTTGGCTTATCCTAACTACAACCTTGTATAAAAGACGTTCTCCTTTAACATTTTTCTGTTTCAATAAAGAGTAATCTTTCACGACCGTTATTGCACTTGAATCGACGATTCCATTACAAATATCGACGAATCTTTGCGTATATTTATCTAAATCTTCGTGATTTATTAAATTTTTGAAATAAATGTAACCGTTTTCTTCGTAAAAAATTCTTTGGGAGTTTGTTAAACCTTTGTTGGAAACCGTGTAAATAAATTGGCTAAAATGAATTTAAAACTTAGTTTACAAGAATCGGCCCATCTCCTTGTGCACTCAAATGCAATCGTACAAATTAAAGTTAAAACTTACTCAGTCATTTCTTTGTATTAAGATGGTTGTACTTGACTTAAATACGTTCTCGTTATTGATAATGATGAAGTTATATAAGGAGATATATCTTGTTTTCTTTAGGTTTATAAAAAAATTGTTTATTGTCACAAATCTTAAATGAGATCATGTTTATTTAAACATAATGAGATATAAAAAATATTATTTATAATTTATTTTGTATTTCTTGATATTTGCCGGGTGGTCCGTGAATAATTTTACTATTCAATTTAAAAGTATCCTAAAAATAAAACGTTAATTTAAAATAGGTTAATTAAAATCAAGATTACTAATATTAATATGCAATATTTTTTGTGCAACAGGACGTGAAAATGTAATAATTAAAAATAAGCTGACAACAAATTGATCATTTTTATCATAAATTAGCAAAATCAATTAATTAAGTTATAACACATAAATTGGAAATTTCTTGAATACTGATTGTGACATTATATGTTTGACCGAAACATGATTACATCCAGGAATTTTTTCATCCGAACTTCTTCCCCCATCTTTCAGGGTATTCAGAAGTGATCATCCAAGTGCACCTAATAACAGCTTTTGTGGCGGGGGTGTTTTGGTCGGTGTTGATGCCTCACTGCCTATCTCACAACAATCTTCCTGGTTTAATGGTTTTGATGCTCTGGGGGTTACACTACGTTTTGCTCACCTCATGTTGCATGTTTGTTGTGTTAATATCCCTCCCAGAGATAACAATCTCTCTACAGCTCCATAAATGATAGTCATCAAAATGATCACTTAATTATATGTGGTAACTTTACTGATATCGTATGGTCTTCTGATGTTTATAGACGTTTTTTCTTAGCGTCTAGTTCATTGAGTGTTCGCTCTTCCTATTTTTTTGATGCTCTGTCTCTTTCAGGCCTCAATCCACTCAATTATTTTAAAAATTGTGCAGGTAATACGCTTGATCTCATACTCACTAATGCTGTCTCTTCAATCCAATTATCCGTTGCTCCTTTAATTCTCGAGGACCGTGCGTATACAACTCTTGAATTTACGTGTCCAATAACTCTGCCTTGTAATTTGGTGATGCGGCAGCAAATTACATCGAACTTTAAAAAAGCCCGTTTCACTGACATTAATGACTATCTCAGTGAAATTGATTGGGAAACGTGTCTAAGTGGTTATAGTAATAACGCTATTCACATATTCTACAGCCACTTACACACTGCTATAAGAAATTTTGTTCCCTATAAACATAAATTTAGTAGCCGTTATCCCGCCTGGTATTCTAGAAGAACTATAAAAACACTTCGTACGAAAAAAAGGGAGCTAAATACCTTATTGGATTGGCTTACAGGAATTATGTGAGTGTCGTGAAAAATAGCATTATTACCAATCCTAAAAATTTCTGGTCTTTTAAAAAGAGTAGGAAAAGTATGAAGACTATTCCTTCCACACTGACACTTGAAGGGGTTTCTGCTAGGGGTGCTGACGAGGTGTGTAAGCTGTTACTTAACAGCTTAACAAATACTGAGGAAAACACTTCCTCAGTATTTGTTACTTCTAACCCCAGTTACCCAGTTGTATCTAATGATTGTGATGATATGTGCTCATTGGCTCTTAAATCAATTAACTGAAATAAAACCGTCTGTACAGATGGTATTCCTTCCATTTTGGATGCTCGCATTCTCTTACTTTGCCTGTCACTATCATATTTAATAAATCCCTCTGTTAATTTCAAAAAGACTGAGGTGGTTCTCTTCACTAAACAGAAGAAACTAGGACAATTAACACCACCCAATTTCTGCAATAATCCATTAACCTTCTTTCCAGAAGTGAAATATCTTGGTGTTATCTTGGACAAAGGTTTAACTTAGACATTACACATTAGTTGCAAAACCAAAGAAAGCAACGATTGTACTAGCCCAGTATCGAAGGTTAATTGGGAATACGTGGGGATTGAATCCGAGGATCACTATATTGATTTACACTTTTGTAATAGGATCGATGGTAGCTCACGGAGCCCATTGGTGCTCGGCATTGAAACATGCATACAAAGCTAAATTGCTGCATCAGTTGCAACGACTGGCCTGCCTGTTAATCACGGACGCTATGAGATCTACACCTACAATCGCGATGGAGATGCTGAACGTGCATTGCCCTCCTTGAAGCTCACACAGACTACGTATTACCTACCTTCTTAATCAAGTCATATTTTGGCATTGACACAATATCCCAGAGCAACATAAACACTAACCATCTATACTGATGGATCAAAGATAGCTGGAGGTTCTGGGGCGGGAATTTTCTTCAGCTGAACCTTTCCACTTCGCTAGGGTCGTATTGTACGATAACCCAAGTAGAAATAACTGCTATAAAGATAGCAGCCTATCAGCATCTGTACTGATAGCAAACAAGCTAAACTGGCGATTGGTAGACACCGAGCCACTTCGTGGTTGATGAGATCCAATCGGCAACCACCCGAGGAAGCAAACGCAAACAACATCATGATAAAGTGGCGTTAAGGACACATTGTAATTAAGGGACATGATCTTGCGGACAAGCTGGTGAAACGGGCGGATCTCAAAATATTCATGCTGATTTGTACAGGTATTGCTTTAATAACGTCTCTAACCTTACACTTAACGTCTCTAAATGCGCAATAATAACTTTAATAAAGAAACAGAATTACATTACATATCACTACTTGCTCGGTAATGATGTCTATATACTAGATCAGAAGTTGACTTCATAGAATGCTAGGATTTGTAATGCGATGTTGTGCCGATTTTACGAATCCTCTAGCGATCATTAACATTTATAATATTTTTATTAATAGCTTACTAAACTTTGGCAGCAATGCATGGAATCCCTTATACTCAAAGATTATACAACAAGACGATCGAAAATACCCGATAACACGAGACCGAAGGTCGAGTGGTATTTCAAAAAGGTTATGTAAGGAATCAAAAAAATGATTTTTGGATTATTTGCGTTGAAAAAAAAAGAAATAGAAAGCTTTACGCCACTCAATGAGCTTGTTAATGATAACGACTCAGAAATGTTTCGAGATGATATATTTGAAGAATTGGTCCACTATCTCACTGCAATGCGCGCATCTTTTGAGATGTATTTTCCCGAGGAACAGAATACAAAAATAAAAATGAATTCATGGATTTTAAACCCAATGTTCAAAAGCCCAAAAGTATATCAAACGAGATATATGAGTCGTTTTTAGAAATGTCATCTGACACAAATATGGAGTTCATTATTCAAAACGACGCTCCTCAACGATTTTTCAATGTTTGCCAAAATGGCCCTAAATACGCAGCTGCAAAAACAAAATACCGCAATAGACTGGACGCCGAACCTGACATGAGACTTTAACTATATCCTATCATACCTGACATCAACAAATTGATAAAAAACAAGAAACAGTTTCATACCACTCATTAAATTCTTCAACTTTTTTTCTTGTATCTATTCACATTATGATTATTAATAAAGAATGTACATAGAGATATATTTGTTTTTCAAAAAAGTTTGAGAAGCGCTGCTCTAAACTATTCTAAATGCAATGTTATCACTTTTTCCAGGAAAAAGAGTACTATCTGCTACAACTATACGGTTGCTGGTGGGGCTCTTACCCGTGTAACTTCTAATAATGATTTGGGTGTGACTTTCGATGATGTTGTTATTTGATAAACATATTAATATGATGGTATCTAAAGTCTTGCGTATGCTAGGTATTGTGAAGAGATCCACTGCTTCTTTCTCATGCAATTAAAGTTCTGTATCTTGCTTTCGTTTATTGCTTTCTTAGTGTTGTTTGGTGCCTTCAGTATCAAAGTACATATCTAGAATAGAAAATATTCAAAAAAAAGAATCATAAAATACTTATGTTTTAAATGTTCAATCCATTACTCAGACCATTTCTCTTTCTGTAAACATTTTGGCATTTCAACATTGAGCAAGCGCCATGTCTGTGGTGACGTACTCTTCTTCTTTAAATTGCTACATAATATACGTGATTCTCCTTCTTTACTCGGTGCTATGAATCTTCATGTTTCTCCTCGTTCCTTGCGTTTTGACTTTTTGTTCTACACGCCGACACCTCAAACCAACGCAATACCTTAACTCTTCCATGATTCGAATGGCTAGAGCTGATGACGGATTTGATGTAGGCCTGTTTCGGTTTGAATCATCTTCATTCATAATTCATATCTTTTAGGTGTGCTCTTTTTGCCTCATGTTGTGTTTTTTCTGTTAATGCCGTGGTACGGTTTTATTAGGTTGGTTCTGTACTGCAACCCAATTGTAAATAAATGAATAAATAATCAAAAAAGAATGCGAATTAGATTGAAAGACTTCAATTTTGCTTCAAATTTTTTAACCGTATTTTTTTAATTAATCAATAAAATAATAATAAAAGTTTTATTATGATGGATCTTTGATGAAAATGCGAAGAATAAGTTTTAAAAAGAAAAAGAAAAAAGAAAATTATTATTTTTGACGTTTTGATTGTCAACTTGACATTGCGATAATTTTTCGTCCAAATTCCACAAAAAATATTTTTTTTAAGAATATTTACGTAATATCCATATCCGAACGATTTCAACATCATAGGATCCAATTCTTTACGAAGTAAATTCTGAAACGAATCGCCAACATCAATAAAGTAACAATCATTATTTGCATAATGAACAGATATGCTTCTTCGAAACCCCTAAAATGATAACAAAATAATTTATATTTATAACAACTTAATTGTTTATTTAACTTACTTTTGTAAGATTTGGTCCTGATCCATGCATTAATAACGGATGAAAAAACACCGTGTCTCCTCTATCCATCTCTAAATAAACTTTTTCGAGGTGATCAAACCCATGGACACCATGTAGGTAGCGATTATTCATTTCCTAAAACGATTTTTATTTTTTTTTTAATATTTATGTTTATGTTTGTTACATTTATTTGCTCGTGTGGATATAAATCGAGTTCATGCGTTCCGGGAACCACAAAAAGGCACCCATTCTCTTTGTTAGCTTCTTCCAAGGCGGTCCAACAGGCGCAGATTTTTTCAGCCGGGCGAAATGGAAAGTTATAAAGATCTTGATGTAAAACGTGTTTTGAGCTTTCTTCGTGGGCATCCGGGGGTTTATTAAAAACGATTGAAAAGACAGCTGTAATGTTATCTCCGATTATACTTTGCGTTAACTCGACGATTTTTTTGTTTGAGGCGTATTGAAAGAGAATTTCGTCGTTTAAAAAGTTATGAACTTTATAGTAAAGAAAAACGCCGTCGGTTTTTCGTTTTTTTGATAAAGAATAATCCTTTATTTCCGATAAACCCTTAGGTGATGGCACATTTTTGTTGAGAATATCCAAAAAACGATTTGTGTAAGTATCAATTTCTTCCGAACTAAGCACATTTTTTATTACAATGTAGCCGTTTTTTTCATAAAATTCTCTTTGGTCGTTATTTAAAGCTTTGTTGCTTACGGTATATTTAAACTCGCTTAAACAAAATTATTTATTATTTTCTTTATTTTTATATAACTTTTGTTCCAATTCGTCGAATACTCATTAAATACAATCCCCATGTCAATTAAAGTAATAATATTTATATTTATATCGGAATTTAACGAGTACATGACGAGTCGGACTACTTATTGAAGTTTTGAATTTTATTAACATTTAGATGGCCGGGATTTTAGGTAACTGATTGTCTGAAGAAAATCGATACAAAATGTACTTAATATGATATTTTCATCATATACACATAAGTAGTGGTCCCTGTCCTCTAAAGGTTAATATTCGATACATACCTAGGAGAAGAATTAACACGACTTTTGGAACACATATTAAAAGATTTCAAATGTGTTGAATCCTGAAAAGAAATGTGTTTCAATATTAAAATGTGACCTATTTATATGATAAATTAATAGATAATGATTTAAAAGGACTTTAACACGAGATAAAATTTTAATGAATCTGTAAAACGATTTAACATTGACGCGTACACTTTGGGAGTTTCCGCAATAACAACAAAATTAAACCCAATACATTGATTAAATCTTTATTAACTTTTACTTTTTACATCTAAATATTTGTTAATTATCTCCCGTATTGCCAAAATTACTTATTTTTTATAATACGGAGTCGACTGAACACGATGACAAGACACAAGTGCATCTCCATTATAACCATTCGGACAAGTACACACTGCTATGTGTCTTCTTGGATTACATTCGGCATTGACCCCGCATTGTCCATGACAAGGATTGACGCAGCTGAAACAAAATTATTAACTCATCTTAAGTCTGTCTTAATGTGCGATAGAGATGTGCAAATTACGTGACTCCCGTCAGGTCACGATGGGAAATTTTTGTACTACTCACGTGAGCGTGCGTGATCGTGAGCAACTTTGTTTCGACGGGACTCAACATGACCCGATTGAATCAATTTTTTATTTTATTTTAATAATTATAATAAACTTGTTCAGGTCCGCATTAAAGAAAAATACACAAAGAATTTAATTAAGGAATAAAAAAAAGTATGGAAATACAACAAAAGACAGACCTTATAAATATCGATCGTGAATCGTATGTTACAAATAAGTTTTTAGTCCTAAGAAGGATTTTTAGTGTTGGGCGAAGTATTGATACCTACCTTGGTGTCGACAGTCGATACCCACAAGGCATCGGTATCAAAAATATCAAAGTATAGGAGAAAATTATTTTCTCGAGCCAAGATACTTTGAAAATATGATTCAATATGTGATTATTCCTCATTATTTCAAAACCCATTAGCGTTAAAAAACACAAAATACATGAATACAATAATTGAGAAAATTATCAATAACATATGGTGGGAATAAGGGTTCGCGCCGCGCCGGTTTTTGAAAATAATGTTTGAATTAGGTAATAAAAATAACTGAATTGATAAAAGATTGTATGAAGAACCACGTATCATTCGCCTATGGTTGGTTTGAAAATGAAATGTGTTCTGCCAGCAGTGTTTAGAGTATTATAAGCAGTATCTTGTGTTGAAATGGCAACTCTTGAACTTTTGAAATGAAGGTATTGTATTCTGTCAACAGTATTTGGTATTTTGGAAGCAAAATTAAATTTTATTAACAGCTTCTTGCGTTTTGTATTATTATTTAGTGTTTAATTAACAGTTTCTGGACTATAAAGTATTTTCGAAATAAAGTTGGACAGTTTTCTGCCAACAGTTTTACAAACAGCATCAAGTCTTCAGGAAGCATTTTACTAAGTCTTCTAGAAGCAATATCCAGTTTTATGGAAGTATTTTAAGTCTTTTAGAAGCAGTATCAAAATTTTTGAAAGTATTGTATCAAGTCTTCCAGAACGATTACTAAGTATTCTGCAAGCATTTCAAGCCTTTTGGAGGCATTTCAAGTCTTCCAGAGGCAATACCAAGCGCTTTGAAAGCATTTCAAAGCTTCTATAACCAGCATCAAATCTTCTGAATGTATTGAGAGTCTTCTGGAAACCTTTTAAGTCTTCTAGAAACAGTATCAAGTCTTCCAAAGGGAGTATTAAATGTTCTGGAAGCATTTCAAGTATTCTAGAAGTAATTCAAGTCTTCCAGAGGTAATGTCAAGTCTTTCAGAAGCATTTCAAGTTTTCCAGACGCAATACCAAATGTTTTGGAAGCATGTCAAGGCTTCTATAACCAGCATCAAATATTCCAAAATGAATATTAAGCGTTCTTGAAGTATTTCAAGTGTTTTCTTTTAGTGTTTAGAGTTTTATAAGCAATATCTTGTGTTGAAATGACAACATTTGAACTTTTTAAATGAAGATGCCTGCAGTATTTGGTATTTTAGAAGCAAAATTAAATTTTATTAACAGCTTCTTGCCTTTTATATTATTATTTAGTTTTTAATTAACAGTTTCTGGACTACTTACGCCAGAATTTTACATTTTGTCCAATAGTATTTAGTATTTTCGAAATAAAGTCGAATGGTTTATATTGTTTATTTGTGATGGAAAGTTTTCTGCCAACTGTTTTACAAGCAGTGTCAAGTCTTCAGGAAACATTTTACTAGGTCTTCTAGAAGCAACATCCAGTCTTTTGAAAGTATCTCAAGTCTTTTAGAAGCAGTACCAAATCTTTTGAAAGTATTGTAAGTATTTTGCAAAGCTTTTAAGTCATCCAGAAATAGTATCAAGTCTTCCATAAGGATTATTAAGTGTTCTACAAGCATTTCAAGCCTTCTTAAAGCATTTCAAGTCTTCCAGTGGCAATACCAAGTGTTTTGGAAGCATTTCAAGGCTTCTATAACCAGCATCAAATCTTCTGAATGTATTGAAAGTCTTCCGCAAACATTTTAAGGCTTCTAGAAGGAGTATCAAGTCTTCTCTAAAGGGAATATTAAATATTCTGGAAGCATTCCAAGTTTTCTAGAAGCAATTTAAGTCTTCCGGGGCGCAATGGCTCAGCGTGTTAACTCTCGAGTTAACACGCAGACGTCCCGGGTTCGAATCCCGGTGTAACCACGTTGGGTCGCCCCCCTGTAAGGACAGGGGGCGACCCTTCGAAGGCGAAGGGGACGTTAAGCCGTCGGTCCCGGCAACCAATCTAACATCTCTGGTTGTCGTTAATACACATGTGTGTTTAGGAAGCTCGATCATACAGGGACGAATGCGCGCTAGCGCCCTCTGACCCCACCGCCCTCGCCTAGGCTTCGGCCGAAAGCGAACGAACAGTCGGTGTGGTCAGGGCAACGGTAACTCGTCATAGGCACGAGTAAGCGGTATCGTCACCTGATCAGAGATCTTTCTCAGAACACCTCGAGTCTCCTAGGGAGGTTGTACAAGGGGCCCATTGAGAGGCCTAAGTACTGCATGCCTTGCATGCCCTCCCCGTTCCATACATAAGTCTTCCAGAGGCAGTATCAAGTCTTTTGGAAGCATTTCAAGTCTTCTATAACCAGTATCAAATCTTCTGGAAGTATTGCTAATCTTCTGGAAATATTAAATTTTTTAAGCAATATTAAGTCTTTTAGAAACAGTATTAAGTCTTCCAAAGGGAGTATTAAATGTTCTGGAAACATTTCAAGTTTTCTAGAAGTAGTTGAAGTCTTCCAAAGGCAATAAAGAAATATCAAATGATTTGGAAGCATTTCAAGGCTTCTATAACCAGCATCAAATCTTATAAACGTATTGAAAGTCTTTCGGAAACATGTTAAGGCTTCTAGAAGGAGTACCAAGTCTTCTCTAAAGGGAATATTAAATGTTCTGGAGGCATTCCAAGTTTTCTAGTAGTAATTTAAGTCTTCCAGAGGCAATGTCAAGTCTTTTGGAAGCATTTCAGGTATTCTACAACCAGTATCAAGTCTTTCAAAGTGAATATTAAGCATTCTGAAAGGATTTCAAGTCTTCTAGGAGGAATTCAAGTCTTCCACAGGCAATGTCAAGTCTTTTGGATGCATTTCAAATCTTGTATAACCAGTATCAGGTCTTCCAGGAGAAGTATCAAGTATTTAAAATTTAAGGTCTTTTAGAAGCAGCATAAAATCTATCAAAGGCAGTATCAAGTCTTTTAAAAGCATTTTAATTCGTCTATAACCAGTATCAAACATTCTGGAAGCATTGCTAGTCTTCTAGAAACATTTCAATTTTTCTTGGAGCAATATCAAGTCTTTTAGAAGCAGTATTAAGTCTCATTTCATAATACATGCTCTCAAAAAACATTCACAGCCAAGACTGAATTGGGTAGAGAAAGCTTAATGGTACATTGAAATTTAAAAAATAATTGAAGATGATAATCTTCAATCCAGATAAAACCATTAACAATTTCAAAAAAACAGGGTGCGTAATTTATTTCTCTTTCTTTTTACTTTTATTCATTCCACCGTTTTAACCAGAAAATTAAAATCTAAGAAAGAACTTTGATACTTTCTATGCTTCGTGGTATCGATACTCACCTCCACATTTATATTTTCAAATATATTTCGTTAAAGAACGCAGTGCCTACAGATTCAGATTTTTACGACAGTCATAAAAAGGATTAAGAACAAAAATAATTTAATCCTGTTATGTCTCTATAATTTGCAAGAAAGGTATGGTCCTCTTAATTCGGCCCTTAGTCAATAATCTCGTTTTTAAGCAGTAAAGAGACGGAATTATAAAAACCGATCTTGATATGGAAGACTTATACCTTGTTATCTAAATAGTACTTTTTAAAAGTTTACAACTTCTGCACTATACTTCATTTTTTTTCCATAATACTTGTTAATTCAAGGATTTTTTTCTAAAATTTCTGATTTCTGTTGGTATTACCTAGGATTCGCTAAAAATTTCTGATGTTGATTATTCGTAACATTTTCAATAACCAAATATTAAAATCAAAATTCTAATTAATTTTTAAGTAAATACGATTTTAGCGAAATGCATATTTATCAACACGGTTAATCAATATTAAATAATATTACCTGATTGACCGTGAATCACGCGTGAGTTACGTGATTCATGTATGATATTCACTTGAGTGCGTGTGTGACCCGCGTCGTTCTAGATCGTGAACGGGCATAAAAAGTCACTCACGCGCACATCTCTAATGTGCGAATAACTTACGCATAATCAATGCAAGCCCGGTGATCCCCGCATTGTGAATCATCCGTACATTCTCCGGGAGTACATGATGTTAAAGGATTACCAACGTAACCGACAGGGCAGGTACAAACTGGTCTTTCATTGTTAGATCGGTCGTAACCAGGGGTGCATTTTGCGTTGCTTCCACAAGGATTAGGTTCGCAGAGATCCTCTAGAAAAAATAAAATTGAATTTAATAATAAAATTAGAATACGTTCCCAACTAATTTGTGTAAAAATACCTTTCGTGAATGGTCTGCATCTTACAAATGGATCGCCCGTCATGTCTTTCGGACATGAACAAATCGGTGTTAAGCCTCTTAATTCGCAATTAGCTCCGATTCCGCAAGCGTTATCACAAGGATTTTTGCATGCGGTGATAAAGCAAGCAGGTTTATTTCTCGGACAATCGCTGTCCGAATAGCATTCAGCTCTGCAGGCTGAGAAAGGATTTCCATGCCAACCCTAATAAATTAATATTGAAATATCAATACTTTTTGTACTTTATAAAATTGGATTTCTTATTGCAATTCATTAAAATAAATTTATATTAAAGTATATGGCATTGAAAAAGTGGAACACTTACCTCGGGACAAACGCAAATGGCTTGATGATTTCGAACGCCTTGACACTGTGCGCTTTGCCCGCATTGGGTGTAACAAGGATTTTGGCACTTATAATCAATGCAAGCCATTTGTGAACCGCAATCAGAGTCTGCGTCACATTCATGACGACATCCAGATATGGGATCACCTTTATATCCAGGGGAACATTTGCAAGTTGGAGTTTCGTTAATCACCTCGCAATTTGTGTTGATTCCGCACGGACTTGGGTGGCATAATTCAGCTAAAATAAAATATTAGTTAATAATTATAATTATGAATGAAAAAATCATTATTATTACTTACCTGGATCGAATCTTCGACAGCTCAAAGATGGGTTACCGGTATATCCAGCTGGACAACTACAAACAGGAACATGTAATCGAACCTCGCAATTTGCATTAATACCACAAACACCATCACATGGATTAACGCATTTATCATTTTTGCACATCCGATGAGGACCACATTCATAGTCGCTTAAACATTCGACTCTTTTACATGATGAAAGAGGATCTCCTATGTGACTTCTTAAGCAGGAACAAACCGGTCTACCATCAACGATAGCACATTGAGCATTTTGACCGCATTTGGCGCACAAATTTCCACTCGGCAAAGTGAGGGACGAAATTTGCGGAGATGTGTAAGCTATAAAATATAAGCATTTTAAATTTTTGTTTAATCAATTTTTGACTGTTAGTTTATCATTAATAAATGATTTCACACAGGAATTTATTGTGCGGATGAAAATTATTTCGAACCAACCACCAAAAATTAATTGGACATTCAAAAAATAAATTTTGCTAATATAAACCTGCTCTTTGATAGTACGAATTTTTATTAACGACGGTAGTTTGTCCATATTTGTCCGTTATATAGACGTTATCGTCTTGATAGTAACCGGACGGTTTGACGTAATAACTTTTAGTCGGCGAAGTAACTCGGTAACCATCGTAATAACGGTACGAAGGGTAATAATAGTCACCAGAAAGTATTCTATATTGTCTTGAGTAACTCTCACCTCTTGGAAATTGGAATATAACCAGGAGTATTATTGTTTGGTAAAAACACCAAAATGGAGACATCTGAAAAAATATTTATTAATTTAAAAGCTTAAACTACGTTGTGTTCAAACTACCCTGTGTTCCTACACAATGTTCTCTTAAGAAAAATTAAAAAAAAACTACAAAATTGATCATGTTCTTTGAAAATTTAAATCAAGGATTGTTTAAATATGAAACAACCAGAGAATATGAAAACTGGATGCATTAGTTAACACAAAAGATTTCAGTACAAAATACTAATAGTATTATAAAAATTATATCTTACCTTCAACTCACTTAAATTCGTCTATGTACTTCCAGCGCGAACGTTACAAAGAAACTAATGATGATCAGCCGTTGATTGAGTTCTTAAAAGAAATCGATGTTACCTTTTTAGTCACATTCGAACGATTTACGGTGGGCGGAAACGACTTTCATAATATTAATTTAAATAAATTGAGCGCCCACAATTATGAATAACACGTAATTTTAGTTTTTATGGTATTGTTTGCTGCCGAATATTCCGATGCATCATAATAATTAAATTATAGTGTTACTTTTGAGACTATTTTTTTTGTATTTTTATGTTAAAGGTTATTTAATTTTAAAATCAAGGTTCAAATTTGAATTGTAAATCGCCTAAAATATAACTGAACTGCATCGCCGTTAAAAATGAAAGTGTTTATATTGATTTTTTTATAATTTTATTTTTGCACAAAACGAGCTTTTCCCGAATTGGGAGCGACAAGGCTGTACGGAAACACGTGGATTAATTTAAATTCATATAAACAAGTTAACAAAGAAATTGTTAATTTTTTTGTATTAATAGGAAACTAAAAGAAGTGGTACTTGAAATAATAAATAGAATCCGCGGTGCGTTAATGCGATTTTCTTGGAAATATTTCTTTATTCATTTTTTCACGTTTAAAAACAACGTGAAATAGGAATAAGCCGAGCTTAGAACCTGAAACATAACCAAACCAAATATAACTTCGTTTAATTTTTTAATTAACATTGTTACTTTTAGAAAAGTGGCCCGAGATAAATTTCCTAGATTCATTGCGTTTAAAGTAAGGGGTTTTTGCGATCTGATTAAAATTAGTAAGATATCTTTTTGGATGGCAGCTGGGCTGTTGTACCAAGGTGTGTTATATGCAGCCATTGCCAAACTTGTACTCTGAAAGTTTCAAAATTATTTAAGAACATTTTGAAAAAACACCAATTAAGAGGTTACACCACCTTGTTTGTAGTATAAATAAGCATAGAAACAAACATTTGATTTTAAACTACATTTTTGCCTTATACTTTTAATCTCAGGTGCGGCAATAACGACAAAAATACGAAAATGTTGAAATTTCATTAATTTCGTTAGTTTCTAATTAGATAGCTAGCTCAAAAATCAAAACATTCTAGAAAAAGTACTTTGTTCTCACGTGGTCAATGTCAAGAAAACATTAAAATGTTCTTACCTAATTTAGGGCGCGACCCAAAATTGGGTAAGAATTTATTTTGTGCTTATATATTTCTTTTTAATGATTTATAAATGAAACTATGCAGTTTTCCGAGAATAAAATCATGCGAGTATCTCAATTTCTTCTTCAGACATCATAGTTTAAAAAAGATTCCTTGAATCATTTTTGAAAAATCGTACAAAATCAAATTCTTTAAATATCTTGATGATATTTGTCGTAAATTATCAATAAAAGTATGCGCTTTTACGAAAACAAATCTATCCGTGAGTGTCTCATTTCGTTTTTCAGATAAGAATATGTTGAGATAAATTCTATATTTGATTCATAAAATTAAAAATGTGCTTAATTATTTTTGAAAAATCGTAAAAAATCGAATTCTTAATATATTTTGATAACATTTTTTGTAATATATAAAGGAAAATGTGCACTTTTCCAAGAAAAAAAGCTATGGTTGACTATCTCCATTCGTTTTTGAGGTAGCAAGTTTTGAAGTCAACCTAAATTTGTGTCATTTCATAAAATTTAAAATGCCCTTACTTAATTTGAAAAATCGTAAAAAAACAAATTCTCAAGATGATTTTTTGTAATTTATAAGGAACGTCTGCACTTTCGCGAGAACAAAGTTATTTATTTAGATAGTTATCTCAATTCGTTTTTGAGACATCAATTTTTGAACTTAACCTAAATT
This sequence comes from Onthophagus sagittarius, assembly GCA_036711965.1. Taxonomy (NCBI): domain Eukaryota; kingdom Metazoa; phylum Arthropoda; class Insecta; order Coleoptera; family Scarabaeidae; genus Onthophagus; species Onthophagus sagittarius. The sequence continues at coordinate 56,130,020 of JASERS010000002.1, read as the reverse complement.
GCATCAAATTAAAAATGTCCATAATAATTTTTAAAAAATCTTGAAAAATCGAATTCTTAAGGTATTTTGATGATTTCTTTTTTGTGATTTAAAACTATGCACTTTTAGTAGAAGAAATCCATCCATGAGTATCTCGATTCATTTTTGAGATATTAAGTTTTGAACTCATTCCAAATTTGTGGCACTTTATAAAATTAAAAATTTCCTTAATAATATTAATACATATGTAATATGGCTTTAGTAATAAAAAAATAATGATTTTTTTGCGATTTATAGTGCACTTCCTCCTACCACTCAACCCTATAAATAAAAATAACAATAAAATAAAATAGAACAAAAAAATTAAAAAAGAAAATAATTATGTTTATGAAATTAATCATATTAAACAAATAAAATAAAAAATAAATGCAATAAATATTAATTACGATGCTCATCCATTAGCATTTGTCGCAGTTTCTTCTTAAAAGCATTCAAATTTAGAGATTTCAAAGAACCTGGTAGCGAATTATAATATTTAAGAAGGCAATAAGTGAAACATTGTTCAAATAATGAGGTCTCGCGTTTGGTGGTGTAATAATCCGTCTTGAATGATATTTTGTTGTACAGATAATAAATGAAATTTTCTCCTGTTGGACATATTCATTAACCAACATCCATCAATTTATGAAAAACAAAATGTATTCTGTACCCGCTGTACATGACATGCTGAAGCGCTATCTAGACAAGTACCATAAACTTAACCACAAAAAATTAAATGACTAAGTACAAGGGAATTGCAGTTTTAATATTGTAGTTCTGTACTGCATACCTAATGCCATAAATTAATTTCAACGTTGCATATGATTTGTTAATTTTCTGGGTGATATCTGTTTTAAATCTAATATCTGAGTCTTAATACAATCCCAAATTACGAAAACGGCATCCGGCACTGATTTGCTGACCATCAACTTCTATACCGAAACGAGGAGAATGTTGCTCCCGCAAACTTCGCCTATCAAAAAGCATCAATGCCGACTTGACACCATTCACTTTCAAATTATGTCCAAACGAAAGTTCCACTAAGTTCCTAATTTATCGTGTTCAAATAGATTTAGTCAGTGATATATCAGTGGAAGCAAATCTTTAGCATAATTTGTGTCATCTACGTATAAATGGCAGCTAGTGTTTCAAACTGTTAAAATATAAATATAAAAAATATATGTTAGATATAAATATATATGGTAATTCGTAATGCTTCGCGGATGGAAAAGTATGTGTTTTGGTTGATCCGAGGTATCATCCGTTCATCTTCTTGGTTGTTCCCTGTGGACAGGGGCAGACGTATCGCCAAGATCTCACTTGCCATCTTCAGTGCTTTGTCGTAGTCTCCTGTTGACAGACTGTCACTGTCAGACTGTCACTGTCACTGTCAGACTGTCACTGTCAGACTGACAGACTGTCACTGTCAGACTGTCACTGTCACTGTCAGACTGTCACTGTCAGACTGTCAGACTGTCAGACTGTCACTGTCACTGTCAGACTGTCACTGTCAGACTGTCAACAGGAGACTACGACAAAGCACTGAAGATGCCAAGTGAGATCTTGGCGAAACGTCTGCCCCTGTCCACAGGGAACAACCAAGAAGATGAACGGATGATACCTCGGATCAACCAAAAAACATATATATATATATGTTTTGTACTTTAATGTAATACTTGTAATACTTTTCCATCCGCGAAGCATTACGAATTACCATATATATATATAACGCAGTCATAATATGCATTAATGCTGTTTAACAACCATAGTGTTTATGAAATCCAGACTGATTTTGAGGCAAGAAATTGTCAATAAAACTTTTATTCTGCCAACTTCTTCTACACCTTTTGCAAGAACCGGGAAGATGCTATTAAGTTGTAAATCCTTGTACCTTTGGGGATTAAAAATTTTTGGTAATGGAGTTACCAGAGCAGTTTTCCAACAGGAGGGGAAAACACATTTCTCTAAACAGTTATAAACTATATGCGCTAAATGTGGGAGTATAAAAGGACACAGCATTGATAACGAAATACCATCATCTCCGACAGATATATAGTATTAGATTTCATTTTAAGTAATTAACTTACGACAACGTTTTCATGTGCAAGTAGTTTCAAACACAAGTTTCTTCTGAAATTCACATTTTTGTTACTGTTATAGAACTTGGTACTTCTGAGTGCTCCCAATGGACAACCTGTCTGAAGAAAATAGTTATTGATGTCGTTCGCAATTTTCAAATGTAAGGGCGGAGTGGTTATTCTATTCTTATATTCCAGTTCGATTCGTTGCCCCCCAAAGTACACCCTTTTCTCAGTTTTTACAGCATTTGTTACGTGTCTTCTTAACGTTTTTTACTGCTTTATGTCAAATACATTTTTTGTACACTTATATTTAACATAAGCTCTATTTCTTACTGCGATCATTTCCTTGACATGTGGAGTAAGTCACGAGGCAGGTTTTTTTTTGTAAATTTTTTCGTTTGTAATGCGCCATTACAATATATATAATGACAATATAGAGTGCTTTCCCTCCAGAAATCAGCTAGATTTGTCAATTAAACCAAGTTGAGAGAAAGAAAAATGATTCGGAAGCAAAGAAAAGAGAAAGGTAAAGTTACATCAGATCAGGGATCGCAAAAGTTATATCAACATTTTTTTCTTCTGCGCATCAACCTCTGCACACAGAGTTCCATCACGGCTCCATCACGGCTCCATCACGGCTCAACGTCCTTCTTTTACTGTATTCTTCTTCCAGTTTTTTAAATTCACTAATCAGGTGGTGCGTAAGATCTTCTCTAATTATAAATTGGGTTCCTCTTAACAGTTTCTTATGTTAAAATACGCGATCCTTGTGATTTTATAAACTTTATAATAATCGGTTGGGTCTTTCCATTTCGCTTTGGTCCAATTCAATGACAACGATCAATAGCATCAGGTAAGTGGTTCATTTTCTTATTAACAATATCTAATACAATTTCGATGAGTTCGGTGTTCTCAATGTCTGTCTCACCCCGACAATTGGAATGCTATTTCGACGAGTATATTGTTCAAGTCGATCTAGTTTTTCTTCATGGTCTGCTCTACATACGGTATTTTCGGACTTCGAACGAGTAATCTCCAAAATTAGCAACCTTTTCTTCGAGAATTTCGTACCGTAACCGGGAAGATGCTATTAAGTTGTAAATCCTTGTACCTTTGGGAATTAAAAATTTTTGGTAATGGAGTTACCAGAGCAGTTTTCCAACAGGAGGGGAAAACACATTTCTCTAAACAGTTATAAACTATATGCGCTAAATGTGGGAGTATAAAAGGACACAGCATTGATAACGAAATACCATCATCTCCGACAGATATATAGTATTAGATTTCATTGTAAGTAATTAACTTGCGACAACGTTTTCATGTACAAGTAGTTTCAAATACAAGTTTCTTCTGAAATTCACATTTTTGTTACTGTTATAGAACTTGGTACTTCTGGGTGCTCCCAATGGACAACCTGTCTGAAGCAAATAGTTATTGATGTCGTTCGCAATTTTCAAATGTAAGGGCGGAGTGGTTATTCTATTCTTATATTCCAGTTCGACTCGTTGCCCCCCAAAGTACACCCTTTTCTCAGTTTTTGCAACATTTGTTACGTGTCTTCTTAACGTTTTTTACTGCTTTATGTCAAATACATTTTTTGTACACTTATATTTAACATAAGCTCTATTTCTTACTGCGATCATTTCCTTGACATGTGGAGTAAGTCACAAGGCAGGTTTTTTTTTTGTAAATTTTTTCGTTTGTAATGCGCCATTACAATATATATAATGACAATATAGAGTGCTTTCCCTCCAGAAATCAGCTAGATTTGTCAATTAAACCAAGTTGAGAGAAAGAAAAATGATTCGGAAACAAAGAAAAGAGAAAGGTAAAGTTATATCAGATCAGGGATCGCAAAAGTTATATCAACATTTTTTTCTTCTGCGCATCAACCTCTGCACACAGAGTTCCATCACGGCTCCATCACAGCTCCATCACGGCTCAACGTCCTTCTTTTACTGTATTCTTCTTCCAGTTTTTTAAATTCACTAATCAGGTGGTGCGTAAGATCTTCTCTAATTATAAATTGGGTTCCTCTTAACAGTTTCTTATGTTAAAATACGCGATCCTTGTGATTTATAAACTTTATAATAATCGGTTGGGTCTTTCCATTTCGCTTTGGTCCAATTCAATGACAACGATCAATAGCATCAGGTAAGTGGTTCATTTTCTTATTAACAATATCTAATACAATTTCGATGAGTTTGGTGTTCTCAATGTCTGTCTCACCCCGACAATTGGAATGCTATTTCGACGAGTATATTGTTCAAGTCGATCTAGTTTTTCTTCATGGTCTGCTCTACATACGGTATTTTCGGACTTCGAACGAGTAATCTCCAAAATTAGCAACCTTTTCTTCGAGAATTTCGTAAGTTGATAGCGGCTAGTTTGGAAATCTAAGTGTTCTATACAAAAATATTTCAAATAAAAATTGTAAAAAACTTAATTCTGAACAATATTGCTCCCTTATACTTTTGCTTTAAGATGGGTCAACATCGAAAAATACACGAAAATGTGTAAATTCAATAAGTTCGAATTTAATGATTTTTAATGATTAAACGCTTAGAGTACTCTTAAGAGTATATAGAAATCGTTTTTTTTTTTAATTTCAAGCTGGTGTAACCTCGTAACAAAAATATACATATATGGAATGGGAGGGAACAAAATAAATATTTGGAAAAAATTTGGTGAGAATGAAAAATCGGTTCATACAACAAATTTAAAAGTGGATTTTCTAGTTTAATTCGATGTAATAAATTATTATGAATATCCATTACTTCATAAAAATTTAATGTTACAAGTAACAAACAACATTATCTCCAATTTTGCTCTTATTTGAAATAATTACATATGTCATATCTGCTTATTGGACGATAATAACGCGTGACATATCAAATTACAAAGGAATTTTTGGCCCATTATTCCATCATTATAAAGAAATTATAGACGATTATTTAATGTTATAATTGGATTTGAAGTTTTTTTAAATTTTTAATTAAAGTCGATCTACATTTAAAACATTGTATCTCAGTAATTTTTAGAAGTGAAGAATCATACATCAAATTAATAAACAGATTTTTTTAATTTGTTGCATAACCCATTTTTAAATTATTAAAAACACGGCTTCCAAAAATATTTAAAGAAATATCAATCTATTTATAAAATTGAATTGTAATCTTATTTTAAAAAATTCTTTCCGTCTTATTATTTTATTACACTTTACTCATGAAATAAAATGTAATGCTCATATATCGAATTAAAAAGGAATAATTTGATGTAGCAATCATTGTTCCATCATAATAAATAATGTATGAACGAACATTTCAATTTAAACTTAGATTTGTCGTTTTATATGTTTCAATTAAAGTCGATCTATTTGTGGGGATACTGGAGGTGGGTCAAGAAAGGAGTTGAAGCTTTATCTGTTTAATTAACTTACTTCATCCATTAAATTTTGTCCGAAATGACAAATAGTAAACAACAAAAGTAACCAACCCGATAAATGCATCCCATAACGAACAGATTCAAATAAATCATCTTCCATCAAAATTTCAAAGCCTAAAACGCTAATAACCAGCGACGTTAAAGTCACATGAACCACAAGTTGACTTCCAAACGACAAATTAATATTCTCAACGAACCTTAAAGAAAATAAATTACCACATCATTTAATATTAAAAGTTTCAAATTACTTGATTATCTCGTAATGATATTCAACGCAAAATTTAACCGTTTGACTAAGTTTGCTCGTTTCCACCGTCGATATTAACACGATATAAGAAAATAGCTTTTTAACTTGAAGCTCAACGTGTCTTAATAACCCGCAAATTAAAATCGTTGAATTAACGATAACCAAACTAGACATAGCGGCCGTTAAAAATTGATGGATTACGTAAATTTCAAACATTGGGCTTTTATCGTATCGGTATGGTAGTCTTATTCGGACTATAACACCGCAAGGAATTCCAGCTTCCTTCATGTATCTCGGTTTCTTAGCTTCGCAAGCCTCCACGTGAACCGTCGGAGCTATAACGTAAATTAAAATTCCCGCTATCGTGTAAAAAATTAATATTTTCGAGTAAAACGAAATTTTTAAATCGACTGCGACCATGTCTAAATCGGAATATTTCGAAAAGTGTTCAATTGACTGTATGATTTCTTTGATGCCTTTTCTGTTTGATAAGAAGCAAAGTGTCATGTACATGCTTCCGCCGACGCAAACTCCCGCTAAAACCACCTGGAATATTATCAGAATATCCGCTTCCGGTTCTAAAATTATTTGCAACAAAAACAATGTATTTAATTTCTTAACACCATACTTACCAGTAAAAATAAAAATAAGCTCGATAAATAAAGGCAAAACACTCGGAATTAAAAAAATATAAATAGAATACGTTTTCCAACTGCGCCATTTAAGCTCATCTATTTCCCCGTCATTTAACCAAATGTTTAACATTTTTAACACTTTAACCGTAAACCCCATAAATTGATACTTCGAATCGTCCATTTTTTAAAATTGAAGGTATACTTTTAATTGAAGCTCGAATAAAAACTGTGTCTATTTAAAATTTGCGATTGCTTTTATATCATCGCAAACTAATTGTAAATTCCCTTTGGGATGTTTAAATTGACATTATCCGCGTTTCAATGTTAACTGAAGACCCAAAGCATCTAATTGAAAGCTGCAAAGTTTGTCGTTGAAAGAAAGCTTTTGAAATTAATTCAATCTGTGGGCGTTTTAACGACGATTGACACGTTCTGGTATAAGCCTGTTAAATAGAGACTTGCCAAGACTTGCTGTCTTAGATTGTGTATTAAAAAAGTGAAGTTTTAAACGAAATGACAGGATAATGTATGGTGTGGATCCTCTGGAGGAGGTCTTAAGATGTCTCGTTATTGAGTTTAGTTATTGATTCGATTCGACATGGTAAAGGGAATTTTAGCTTGTACAGAATTTTTTTTTTGTGCATGTGTTAAATAATATATATAATTTTTGTTGTAAATATAATACATTTATCTCTTGGTATTCATAATTATCTCGTCAAAATGAGTGGAATTAATTAGTATAATGTTAATTAAGTTCGATTATTTATGAAATGTTGTTAAAAAATTTATATTTGAAATAAATTTTTAATAAATTATGCAACCCAATTAACACATATGCACAACAAGTTGTGTTTATTTAATTTTAATCAATTTTTTTTAAATATATCCTCTCTATTGAAAAGTATGGAGGTTTTAATACACTAAAATGGATTAAAATTTACCGATAATACTAATAAATGTATTAATTTTGAACGATATAGGATACTATGTGGCGAAATCCAAAGTTTTTCGTCAAATTTTACTTTCATATTAAGCTGTATCAAATGCTCCTCGTTTTTATATCTTTACAAAGATTATGGTGTTTTAACATCAAATCTTCCTCTAATATGGAATAGATTCTTTCCTGCATTTTCATTTAGTTACGAAATCATTAGGCAATGCTTGATCTTGTTAACTTATTTTTAACAATCATATCTTCTAACTACTACTTCGCATAAGTGAAAATTGAGTATTGAATGTAAAAAATAACGAATTACTCCTGGAAATTGACCATATCAGTTACATTCCTAAAACTTTAGTATTGAATTTCAATTCATTTCAAATATCTTATACTTATCTTTTTGCTGCAGATATAATTAAAAACAACAATAACGAGTGTTTTCCTTAAGTATATCAGTTGATAATAAATTTTAACTCACGATGATTAATTGAATATTTAAATTAATAATTTTTATCATCAAACTCAAAGTCAAGCACTGTTCAATTACAATGTGAAGTCAGCTAAATTAATTTGACTGATACTTTAATAATTTTATTAAATGTCAATAAATATAACAATAACAAGTAATTTTTTTAAAATATATTGGTTAATAAGTAATTTTAATACACAAGGATTAATAAAAAATTTAAATTAATAATTTTTACCTCAAAATAAAATTTAAGTTCAATTTCAATGTGAAGTTAGCTAAATTAACTGGTATGATATTTTAAATTTATTTAAAAAAAATATTTACTCTAAACAATTAAAATTTAAAATTCGCTTAAAAAATGATATGAACATTTTTTTATCAAAAAAATTAAATAAATTATCATTTCAATTTGAATGTATTTCGATTAAAAGAATCAAAGACATTACACGTCATTGGCATTAAACTTGAACTGTCATTCGAATAAAACGAGCGTAACTTTTTATAGGTTATCTGAGTTCATTTTAAACGAATCCATTGTGGTGATATCGACAAAACCGGTGAAACAACTCAACTAAAAATGGGTTTTTTCACTAAATTAATGCGTTTCGTTACTCTACGCGTAGCTGAAGGCATTGTGATCATTTTATTAATCGCTTTTATGCCAAATTTGCCGCCGTATTGCAAAATATCAAATTCACGAACGTAAGTTAACTTCCACGTTATATTAACAATAAGAACCCTTAACTTTATTATTTCCTTTAGGATAACACCTCCTTTGCCGTTAGAAGGGAAATTAGCTTTAAACAATAAATTAGACAACGTTGAAATTTTGTATAAAGGTCGACTAAATGGGCCTGAGGGTTTTGCTGATTATAATGGGGAGTTATACGCTTCATTGCAGAGTGGAGAAATCGTTAAATTAACAGGAGAACATATAACACCGATTGTTCAATTTGGAAAACCTTGTAAAGGATCTTATCAAGAAAAGATTTGTGGGAGACCTTTAGGGATGGCTTTTGATAAAGATGGGTTTTTGATTGCTGCTGATGCTTATTATGGCATTTTTAGGGTTAATGTAAAAACAGGTTAGATAAAATCTCAAGTTTTATTAAACAACTTTAATTGACTTATCTTTTTATTTGTAGGTGATACAACTCAATTAATCTCAGTTGATGAAGAAATTGGTGGAAAAAAACCAAAGTTACCAAATAGTATCGCCTTAGCTTCCAATGGAGACATTTTTTGGAGTGACTCAAGTTCTGAATTTTTACTTCAAGATGGAGCAATAGACGCCTTCGCTGATGGAAGTGGAAGGTTAAAGAACCACTTTAAAATTAACGAAACATTACTTATTCATTTTCTTATAGATTAATTCATTACAATGCAAAAACAAAACAAAACACGGTTTTAATCGATAATCTCCTCTTTGCTAATGGTGTTGCACTGTCTGAAGATGAAGATTTTGTTTTGGTTGTTGAAACTGGAGCCAGTGCGATTCATAGATTCTATTTGAAAGGTCCTAAAAAGGGACGTCATGATTTGTTTATCGATGGTCTACCTGGGATGCCTGATAATTTAAAATCTGATGGAAAAGGTGGATTTTTCGCCCCCTTAGTTGCAGCCCGCGACTCTAACAACCCGATTCCTACGCAGTTTTTAGCCCCTTGGCCGATAATTCGGAAATTTATAGCGAGAATTTTCGGCTTAACTGAGTTTGGGTTTAATTTGATTCAAAGAATTTATCCCAATGAGTATGCTGAAAAAGCAATTCACTTTGTAAGTATTTAAAATAATGATAGAGCTGGGTAATTCTTAGTTAAACGTATCCTATAATAAATGTTTGTATACCCTTTAAGGGTTTTCTTTGTCAAAATTAAAGTAGCCATTTATTTGAGTTAGGTGATCAATTTCGATAACTAATATCGTTCAATCATAAGAATTTTTTTTAATCAAAAAAGTAATTAATAATTTCTATTTTAAGATATGTACTTTGTAACTGTAATTAATTCCTTTTTTTGAAAAATACTTTATAATTGTAATTATTTTTAAACTGCATGTAATTACCCAGCTCTAAACAATGTTGAGTACACCTAATTCTCTTTTTGCGCGAATTTCTTTTACATGAATTTGAATTAACACAAAATACAGGGTGATTCTGTGAGTCAATATTCTTCAAACTTTCACATCGCGTGGAATTCTTTTTTGAAATAATATGTTAATTCATTCAGTAACACACCCAGATTTGATTTTAGGAATGGATGTATTGTATTATAATTACACATTCTTGTACATCCTCTTGCAAAAACTCTATACAAGAGTAATTAACTTGTATTTATTCAAACAAAAAGATAATTATTCCATATACAGTGTCCACCAAAAAGTTGTCAACATGGAGTCGATCTAAAATATTTTCAAGATGACACCACTTCCGGTCTACCGTTACAGTTTTTATGACATCTTTTAATTACATGCAAAAAAAGAAGTTGACTTTGATAACAGATATTGGCACCTAGCCTTTCTTCGTTTTTGAGTTATTTTGATTTGAAGTGCTTTTGGTAGTTATCAAAGTTTGTTTTTTAATCTTAGCGACTGTACAAATAATTAAATTGAAGATATGAGCAATTTCATTTTCAATAATCACAAATAAAAGATCATTAGTTGTACTGGTATCTTATACAGGTGGCCAAAAATTGAATTACATAAATTATCAAAAATTGCTTTTATTGGATTGGCAATGGAATGTTGACGTTTTTGACGAAGTGATTACAAATAATATTCACGAATAAAACGTAAATAGTTGTACCAGTGTATCTTATACAGAACGGTCAAAAGTTAAGTAACCAATTAACGTTACTCAATTATACACGATATTTCGAATATTATTTGTGGTTGCTTTTATAATGGCAGTAAGAGGATCAAATAAGGACAAAAACAACACAAACGTCAAAATTCCAGCGCCAAATCTATAATAAATAAAAGCTAATAGTAATATATATTAATAAATATAGGCTGTCTCTGAAGTGCGTGTACAACGGAATACCACAGATTCCTAGGCTTAAGTTAGGCCGATTTATGTTAACTTATCTATATTCAAAATTGCTTCGATTCACCGCTACAGGACTTCTAAGGTAGCAAAAAAAAATTCGTTTATTCTTTATAACTGGAGAACACGTTAATGATTCAAAACCATATTTAAGAAATGAGTTCTTATGTTCAATCAACGTGTTTTTATGGCTTTGGAAATATAAGAATACGTAAATGAACAAATTTTGAAACTTTTTTGTCTCTTATAAGATCTTGATTACGTAAGTAGTTAAGCCAGAAAAAAGGAATTTTTGAGTATCTGCAACCCTTATTTACGTCATTTTGACTACAAAATCATTATGTGTTTGGCACTTAAATAAGGAATGGAATACTAGGAAATTTTTTCAACTGTAGAGGCAAGGACTGTAGATTTCAATTAAGATTTTGTAATTGCAATGACGTAAAAAAGGCTTGCAGATGTTTAAAAAATCGAATTATCTGGCTTAGCCACTAATGTAGTCAAAATCTTATAAGTGACAAAAAAGTTCCAGAACTATTATTAACTAATTCAGAAATTTTAATTATGTAGTCATCGCCTACTCAGAAAAAGAAATATGGAGTAACAACTGCTGAAGATACGGCTTCTCGATCATTTCTGTATTTTTAAAACTTCACCTAAAACCATAAAAAGACGTTAATTGAACCTAGGAACTTACATCTCAAAAATGGTTTTGATTGATTATCGCGTTTTCGAGTTATGAGGAATAAACGAATTTTTTTTGCTAACTTTGCGGTCCTCTAGCGGCGAAACGATTTTGGATACATATAAGTTAACTTAAATCTGCCTATTTTTAACTAAGGAATATGTGGTATTCCGTTGTACACGCATTTCAGAGACAGCCCCTGTGTAATAATATACAGGCTCTCTCACGTAACTGGTTCATTTGAACTTTTTTAGGTTGCACTACTCGTAGAGGCTTGAAATTTTGGTATCATGGGTTGTTGATTCTGACCTTTTAATCTAAAATATTTTCAAGGTGGCCACCACTTCCGTTCTACCGGAAGTAGATCTCAACTTCGTTATTTTAAATGGAATATTATAGTTTTTATTGCATCATTCAATTATACGTAAAAAAATATATTGACTTTGATAACAGTTGTTGGTACCTAGCGTTTTTTGTTTTCGAGTTATTTTGATTTTAAGTATTTTTTGGCAAATATCACTCTTTATATACTCTTTAAAAGCACATATCTCAGCCAACGTTAATTCAAAAAGTTTTGCATTGATACGATAACTCTTCATATGCTGTTAAATAGATTGCCACTTGTTGTATCGGCATATCTTATAAAGACTGGTCAAAAATTGAGTTACCGTTTCTCTGTATTCAATTGCGTGAATGTCGAAAATTTTAAATGGAACGCCCCATATTTTTATACTCTATCAGAAATGAATTTAATTCTCTACAAATTATCTATAAACATTCAAATTTTTGGAATTTATCAAAATCATATGTAAAATGCTAGAAAGCGTTTGTGGTTTTGTTAGAAGGCCATGACATTTTGACAGTTTTTTGTTTAATTTATTTAAATTATTATTAGTATTATTTAATGAACTGCGATTGAATAAACTTTAGATTGCTAGCTGTTAACGAAAAGAAAACCGAATAAATGAAAAACAAAAATTTTATGACAAAGATTAAAATCAATAACATAAAAGAATCAAAAACTTAAAGTTATAAAAATAAATTAAGGGAATTTAATTCTCTACAAAATATCTAGAAACTTTCCTGTGCCTATTTGTTGTAGTTGCCCTCATATCTGGAAATTAATGGACATGCAATGCTGGAAAGCTTCTGGTTTTTATGTTAGAAAGCCATGGAGTTTTGACAGCTTTCATTGCTTATTCTTGTCTATTATTTTTGCTTGTTATTACTTAGTCGTGTCATCACTTACTTCTGTTAATATCTTTGAATATCATGGCAAATTATTCCAATGCCAACATTTTAAATTCGTTTTATATTCATGGCGGATGTAATAAAGTTTTGGATAGGATAAGAGACGTATCTCTTAGTTTTGGAAAGATGAAAATAACAAGAAGCCATAAATTTCTATCACCAGCAGATTAAGATAATAGAATAAATGTTTTGTCATATTTTATTTCTTTACCAAATTCTTCGGTAAGAGATGCTTCGATCGAGTTAGGGCCGGTTTATTCACCTTTGGTTAAATTTAACTACTGAATATTTTCCATGGTTACTGTAATTTCACTTGCCATGATTGGCTATATTATTAGTAACTATGGTAAATATCTGATAGTTAAATTTAACTAAAGGTGAATAAACTAGGCCTTAGATGAATAATATTTTCCAAGAAAGCACCATTAATAAATAAAGTGAACTCTCTAGGAATATCTCGTCGATCATTACGTGGAATATTACGCTGTATTATTTTTTTTCATTGTTTCATTTATACGTTCTTCTGCTGGTTATTTTTGGCAAATAAAAGCTAGCAAACTGAAGTTTATTCAATCATAGATTATTTTAGAAATAATACCAATGATAATTTAAATAAATTAAACGATAAACTGTCAAAATGTCATAGTTTTCTAATAAAAACACAAACAGCTTCCAGCATTTTGTGTAGGATTTTGATAGAATACTCGATATGAAGAAAACTGTAATAAATAGGTATAGCAATGTTCATAGATAATTTGTACAGAATTAAATTCCCGTTTTGATAGACTAAAAAAATATGGGTCGTCACATTTAAAATTTTCAACTTTCTCGCAATTGAATACAGCGAAACGGTAATTCAAAAAAAATGACCATGCTGTATAAGGTACACTGATATAACAAGTTACAATCTATTTGACAGCGTTGGCTGAGATATTGTGCTTTTAAAGAGCATGGTGATATTTACCAAAAAACACTTAGAAGTGTAGTCAACATATTTTCTTACGTATAATTAAATGGTATAATAAAAACTATGGCATTCCATTTAAAATAACGAAGTTGAAGTCTACTTCCGGTAGACCCGAAGTGGTGGCCATCTTGAAAATATTTTAGATTAATAGATCAGAATGAACAACCAATGTTACCAATGTTATCAAGCCTCTACGAATAGTGGAACCCAAAAAAGTTCTAATGAACCGGTTACGTGAAACAGCCTGTATATTAATATATATTAATTCTCAAAAATAAAAAGCATATATAAACAAAAAAATGTATATATAAAGCATATAATATCAGGAATTAAATAGAACTAATTTGCAATTAGTAACTGCTAATGTTTTTCATTAGCCCTAGCAAAAGAAGAAAAAAGACAGAAAACTAATCAAAAAGAAAACAAAATAATACTATAACACGAAAGTTCTTAGAAGAAAAAATAACTTAAATCTCATAAAAAAAATAGATATAACATTTCCACGTCCATATTAAAGTTTCCAACACTCTTCAAACCTCACTAGCAAATTCCAGTACCAGCTAGTTGTTCATTAAATAGGTGACATTTGAAGTGTAATTATACAAATCTTCAACTTTGTTGCTTATACAGTGGCTGAGAAATACCATTAAAAAAACACATTGAAAATCAATATCCGTTATCAAAGTGAACTTAGTTTTTTGCATGTAATTATTAGATGATATAAAAACTGTAATATTGCATTTAAAATAACGAAGTTGTGGTTTACATTCGGTAGACTGCAAGTGGCGACCATCTTGAAAATATTCTAAATCGAAAGATCGGCATGAACCCATATAAATACATATGCAACAGTTCCAAGCTATGCGCATATCATATTCAGCATCAAGCAGATATCTGGCAGTTTCAATTCAGATAAAGCAATTAGCAATATTATATTGGTACTTTTTGGAAACATTTCTAGTGCTTCAGAGACAATATCAAGTCTTCTGGAAGCATTTCAACTCTTCTAGGGGCAGAAATAAGTCTTTCGGAAGCAGTTGAAGGCTTCTGGAAGCATTTCAAGTCTCTTGGAAGTAGTGAAAAATCTTTTAGAGGCAGTATCGAATCATCTAGAAGCAGTGTCAAGCTTTGTGGAAGCATTTCAAGTCTTCTGACAGCATTTTGAGTCTTCTGGAAGCATTTCAAGTCTTTTGGAAGGAGTGATTACCCTTCCAGAGGCAGTATCGGATCTTCTGAAAGCAGTTCAAATCTTCTGGAAGCATTTCAATTCTTTTGGAAGTAATATTAAGTCTTCTAGAAGCTGTATCAAGTCTTCAAGGGGCAGTAACGAATATATTAGAAGCATTTTAAGTTTTCTAGAAGCAGTATCCAGTCTTCGAAGGGCAGTTCAAGTCTTTTGTAAACATTTCAAGTATTCTGGAAGTATCTCAAGTTTTCTAGAAGCATCAAGTCGTCTGAAAGTATATATATCAAGTCTATTAGAAGCAGTGTCCAGTCTTGTGGAAGCATTTTAAATCTTCTGGAAGCATTGAAAAATCTTTCAGAGGCAGTATCGAGTCTTGTGATAACAGTTCAAATCATCTGCAATCATTTCAAGTCTTCTGGAGGCAGTATCAACAGTTTTGCCGTTAGTGTAATATTATCATTAGATGTTTTGTCCTCAGAAAAGTGCATAGTTTCAAAGGTATCTTAAGAATACAATTTTTGCAAAATCTTCAAGGAAATTGTTAATTTTATGAAATGCAGCAAGTTTGGGGTGAATTCAAAAAAATTAGCTGATATCTCAAAAACGAAGAGTTTTTGTTCCTCCCAGAACAATTTCCTCCGATTTCGGAGTCCTAGCATAACACCATCGCCGTTTATCTCTTTCTCTTAATCTTCTATCGATATTATCAAACATTTGCTGGTTTGTTTAACTGTATCACGTGAAATGAAATTAGAAAGTCCATAAGAAAGATGCTTATCTGCGATTTCCTGATATGAATATTTGAATCTTTGATGCCCTATATCTCATTAAGGAAGCATTTGTAAGCCCATATACACTAAGATTTATAATCTTAGTTTTTTATGTATTATCTACTCTAGAAGTCTGTCAACGGTTTTTTGAATCATTCTGTAGATCATAAAAGAATTCATTTCATTAAAAGCTAGACATTTAGGTTGAAAACCTTAATCATAAGAAATCATAAAAGTAAGTTATCTTCTCAATTGCTTAGTGCCATCCTAAACTTAAGGGCAGCTCATACTACGGCTGGTATCATCAGCCTCCAACTGCTGGCGGGGGCTGTTTTTGCAATGAAATGCATGGTGTCCCCATCATACTATGTGCCTCCTTTTAGATGCGGATCTTTTTTTGCATTGAATATGTATGAAAAGAGATGCACTCATTTCTCACACTAGACCTAGATGTGGACAGTTTCGAATCCCTTAATCACTTTTTTGACCTAGTGTTAGTTCTAGTTTTATATCAGTATCTCTCTCTACTTCTGAAGTAGAGTACTTTACAAACTGATTTGGCAATTCTCCATATTTGAATTGATGTAAAACTAGAACTAACATTAGTTAGTTCCATCTAGAAGTGGAAACTTTTGGGTTCAGCCGTGCGTCTGAAGACAATATATGTCAATTGAAGTAAAACTAGAGTTAACAGATCTAGTACTAGAATCTTCCAACCTAACTCGTTTCGATCGTCCAACCCAGCCCTGGCGCGCCTAATATCTTAGGCTCTGCTATTGCTTCTTACAAAATTGATTCAGACAATTTTTTTGATTTGTGTTTATGTTTAATGAAAATATTATTAAACATTTCCACGCGAATCGTTATCATTTTTATTCCAATATTAGCCATTTAAATTATTCTATGAAACATCCTGTATAAGCAGTAAATAAATTGTTTATACTTAATGGTCTTTTTACACGTTTTTTTAAGAACGTTTCTATAGTGTAAAGAGAGAATTAATTAGGTGTATTTAAAACAACCTTGAGTAATTTGTTTACGTCATTAAAAAAAATTTTTAGATTGGCCATTTTTCCTCGTTAACACTTTTATTGCCAAAGCGCGTAACCATTTTGCATTTATCAAAAAGTGGGGAAATAATTCAAAGTTGGCACACAACAAATAACAAAATTTCATCGATCTGCGAAATGCACATATTTAAAGGACAAGCGTATTTAGGAACGCCATTTAATGATTATATTGGAAGAATTTCTGTTGATAAATTGGAGTTGGAAGGTTACGGGTTAAAAAAAGACTCGATTAAGGTTAAAACAGAAACGCCTAAAGCTGAAACGGTGACGAGTACAACTCCAAAACCGACCACTACAACCGAAAAGCCGACTACAACGACTCCGAAACCGCCTGCAGCACAAAAAGTTAAAGAGGAAAAGGAAGATAAATCAAATAAGAATAATCAAAAACCAATAAAAACAGAAAATATTAAGGAAAATGTTCAAAAACCGTCTGAGACTGTTAAAAAACCAACAGCTACTGAAAAACCAGTTGTTACCCCACAAAAACCCGTGAAACCAAAGAATGACGTTAAAGAGGAAGTTAAAAAAGATGTTAAAGAAGAAGTAAAAAAAGTTGTTAAAGACGAAGTAAAAAAAGTTGTTAAAGAAGAAGTAAAAAAAGTTGTTAAAGAAGAAATCAAAAAACCTGCCAAAGAAGAAATTAAAAAATCCGTTAAAGAAGAAGTTAAAAAATCTGTTAAAGAAGAAACAAAACCAAGCGGGAATAAAAAGGATATTCCAAAAACTCAAGAAACCCCCAAAGACGGGAAGAAAGAAAATGTAGAAAAAACTAAAACGCAGAATGAAAAGGAAAATGTACAAAAAATGGGTGATGGCGTAAAAGACAAAGTAAAAGAGACTAAAACCAAAGAATCCATCAAACGAAATGAGTTGTAATTTTAAAGATACACTCGGTTCTTTTATTTAACTACTATTTCTATTTTTTTATGTTAATCTTATTTTTGGAGACACTGCTATTTTTTTAATTTAAATTTCTTATTAAAATCGGCTTGGAAATATCAAAAAACCTTTAAAATGAATTCAAAAACGTTAATTAACGAACATACGGCAGCTACAAATATCATTACTATCACTTTCACATTCCATATTTCATCATCTGTGATTTTGACCGTTTTTATAGGATTAATACATTGTTTTTTCTTTGATATTTTAATCGTCTTTTTATTGTTGAGAAACATTTCTTTAAAACAAAGTTATCTGAAACCTCCTGAACTTGAACGCACATTTTTTGGCAATAATCAGTAAAGTTATCGTTAGAGAAGTTTTTTTTAAACAATTTTGAGATTATTTAATTTGAAGTTACGCTGAGTAGACTTGAAAGTTAATACTAAATTTTTGTATGTTTAAGCATTTACGTTACGATAATTAATCGTTACGGGTTATTCTCAAAGGCATTTATGTTCTATTTTTAAGTAGTTCTTTGTTTAATGATTTGTTTTTGTTCGTTGTTGTACTGAAAGTTGATTAATAAAGAGTTCGTTAAAAAATTCAATATGTTCTGTGTAATATTCATTTTCTCATAATTTATAACATACAGAATTTACTTTATGAAAATTAAATTTAAATAAATCATGCACCCCACCTCAATTAGTTTACACTTAATCTAAAAAAATATGTAGGCTTTATAATAATAGCATTTGCTGCTAATGATAATAAATACCTGCATTTTAAACATTATTAGAATATCAGATTCAAAATTTTCCTTTCAAACTGATTTCAACGTTCCTTTCATTTTAAATGTGTGAAAATTTAGGTTATTAAATTAATAACAAATAAGTTGTGTAATAAAATTAATTTGATTATAACATATACAATTAGTTTAATTAAAAATAGCTAACCTATGCTTTTTTTATACTTTTAATTAAACCCATTCCTCTGTTGTAAATATCTTCTATAATTGCTTCCGTATTTAACACCAATTTGTCACCAACTTTTTTGCGACAACTTACATTGCTTATCTAGAAAAAAATTAAATTAAAAGAAGAAATGTTGAGGAAAATTTTAACCCAACCTTAAATTCTTTTGGTTCTAATTCGCTTTTAATCCATAAAACTCCAATAACTTCTCCACCATATGAATCATGGAAGAATAAAGCGTATTTTCCATAAATTTCCTTTAAAAATCGGTTTATAACAAATACAATAAGATAATTAAAAACAAACTTACTCTTAACTCTTTCAGAAACCTTTGAATTGGATTAAAATCGACGATTGGAAAGAATTTGGAAACATTTTTATCATAATTTTCTACATCAACAGGCTTATTAACATTTTTAGATGGTATTTGTTGATATTTGATCGGATTTAAATGAGATACGAGATTTATTACTAAGTCGTAGCCTTCCAAACTTGGTTGAAACAAATCCTAAAAAGAAAAATAAAAAGCAATTAAATATTGATGGGATAGTTTAATAGCGGTAGTTATTACTTTTATTTCAAATTTTTTCCATTTTGTTGAAATATCATTTAAGTAGGAGTAAGCGGCTTCCGCTAAAATTGAAACCCTCCTTAAAATTTCTTCACTTGGCCCTCTTTTAGTAAAAATGGATTTTCCATTGTCGTATGGAGTTACAATGTACAAATATGGCAAAGACGGACGATTATTTATAAAGTTGCTTTCGATTTCGTCTAAACGAGATTCTAAAAAAAATATTTTTTTAATTATTTTCAGATTCGTTTAAATCCACCCCTACAATACTATCCATCATTTTTAATACGTCTACATTTTTCTATTTAAAAAGCTGATAAAAATAAATGTAATAATGATTTAAATAAATCATTAATTATTATTATAACGGATCAACTCATTTGAAAATGTGCTGTATTGAAAGAATAATTAGCACGATTTGCTAATTTTATTGCTGATGTGGATGACTAACGAACATCTGAATTAGAGTATGTGCGAAAAATTAATTAAAATTAGTTTCTCACCTTGAAACAATCCCAGATCAAATCGAAGAATTCACTATTCGATTCATCTAGATCCAGATGAATCGAATAGTGAGCGATTAGCGAAAACAACACATTCAACAGACACCCTAAGCACACCAACGTTTGAAAACAACATTTCTAACAATTTTGAGATAAATAAAGTACGTCTACCAATAATAAACTTACCAGAATTATAAAAATTGGTACAAGTTCAAAGATTCGTTCAACGCGTTAGTCCATAATAAGGTATTAAATGTGTAAAAATTCATATATTTAACATCATCTCTAAAAGATACCGCAGTCGAAGTTACTCATTTTTGTGTATTTCAATATTCAAACTTGGAAATATCAAGCGAAAATTACGAAGTTGTCATAGAATTACATCATTATTAAATGAGCGATTAGAAAATAAATCATCATGAATAACCACATCGCGGAATTTATGAATTGGAAAATGTTGCAAAAGATTCATCAACGCCATTAAGACCATTTTTAGACAGCTTTTTGAATATTTTCGTGCCCTAAGACTTTGAGCAGCTGTAAAATTGCCAATGTAGCATTGGGATGTTCCCATAATCTATCTACTAACAAAAAAGTTAGACAACAACACCCGTTGTTTATGGGAACAATCTAAGACAAATAATGAATCAAATCCGCAATTAGATGAATTTTTACAATTTATTAAAAACAGATGGCAAATTTTAGAAACTAAATCTATTAGTCTAAGAATTTAGACAATATTTTCCTAAATTGTATATACAACGCTCCATAACAAATCTCATAGCTGCAAAAAATAATTGTTTTAATAAAAGAGTTGTTGTGCCATTTATCAATGTGAAGAATTGTGATCAGCAAAAGTGTTAACTTAGTACAAACTTCTTGAACTTAAATCAGTTCATTCAACAATGTAAATCTAAACGAAATGATTTTAAATGTAGCAAACGACATCATACTTTACTCTACTTGGAGAAAGAAAATAGCAAAAGTCCACAGATTGTTCGTACATCTCACTCTTAACAAAGGACAACATAAATGCAAATAAACTAATTTGACTGTCAAATTAAAATATTATAATTATCAAGTGACTTCACCATTTTTAATAATGAAATGCATTATAGAAAGATTTCCTACAATAAGGTTGAATCAGTAAGAACTAAAAATTCCTATGGCGATAAAATTAACAGATTCAAATCAATTTCACATGGCATATGCCAAGAATGGCATATGCCAAGTGAAATTGATTTACTTATTGGTGCCGAAGTCTTCTATGAATTGATTCTTAATGGTAAAATAAGTTTAGGAAACAATAGCCCTGTGATGTGGGAAACCAAATTTGGTTGGTTAATAACTGTACGCTTAGTCCAAGATAACATGAAAAGGATGTGCAATTTGACTCTGAGTAACACTGTGGATTTATATAACGAACTACAACGATTTTGGACATTAGATGAATTACTTTCTGAACGATTACTATCTCCAGGAGGAAAGATGTGTGAAGAAAATTTTATCAAATAAAGTTTATTAGGGTCTATAACACACATCAGTTCCGTACTGTATCCGTGTTTCCGTATCAATGACACAGAATATCACCAGCTATTTTGTTTGACCTGTAGTCATAGTATTGGTGTGTAGGCACCAATTTTAAACGTAAAGTACTCCTCTATTGCAGCACAATGTCCACTAATCTGATTTTGAAATTTACTTTTACTAAATTTAAAATTTTGTACTGGGTACTTTGTTCATATTCCGATTGTGAAACGTTAAGGTATAAAATAATCTTAATCTGATAAATAAGCCTAACGAATTAATTAAAATAATAATTACTAAAAAACTATTATTAAAAAAATAAGAAAACAAACTACACGAAAAGATAAGAAAAACCAATAGTACTTTCAAATATAAGAAAAAATAGAATAATACACTAAATAACAAGGTGTAACTCGAATAAAAACTTTCGCAATCAAACAATTTCAACAAACGCACATGGTATAGTCGCCCACATCGAGTTTGGTTTTTATTACCCTGTCACTTTCCTACTGTAGTTATAAAACGAACAAAGACGGGGGTGCAACAGGTAATTTCCCATTGAAGAATTTTGGGATTCCTCACTCAGGGCCGCATTAAGGAACACCCTTTTCCTTTCCTTCCAAGTTTTAAACAAATAATAGGGTGATTTTATATTCATTATTAAATTAAGTACCTACTTATTTTTTCTAAGAAATGTTTTGCTGTTTCTATAACATTTCGTTATTCTATTATTTAGATATTCCTGAAAATATATTTTTTTCTAAGAAACACCTAGAAATAGCTTATGGAAACTACTTATAAAAGAGGACAGGCGAAATTCTTGATGAGTATCTTATTAAAAGCCACGTGAAAGGTATCGTAAGAAAAGAAAATGTTTCGTCCCTGGGAAAACGAGTCACCATATTCGCCAAAACAATTTTATTCCGAAGATAGTAAAAGAATTATTGTTAACGTTTTCGTTAAATTGCAAGAAAAAGATTGTTCTGCTGCCTGTAAAGTTACCAGTGAATTGACAAGGGTACCTGTAACAACAGTACGTAGATTCATTGCGCAGTTGGAGAATAGAGAATCTACAAGTGATCAACCCACCAAAGATTGTCATCTTTTCCAAAGAATTCCGGATAGTTACACGACGGAATATATTATATATTGTATTCAAAAAATATCGTGCCTACGCTAAGATTACAAGAACTTCATGTAGAAATACTTTATTCTGAAGAGCACTTTCGACGATATCTTCGAACAATTGGATTTCACTACAAATCTCTGGACGGAAGAGCTCATATTACCGAAACTTCCCGGCTAAAAAAAATGGAGATGGGAATTTATTGATGAAATTAGAAAATATCGGGAAGAGAAGTGGAATATTGTTTATTTAGACGAAACTTGGTATGATACCCATGATGTGAAAAAAAAGGGCCTTTCCAATGGGAGTGATAAATGTGCATTGAAGATGCCGTGTTCAAGAGGAAAACGAATTATTATTCTTCATGCAGGGGGAGAAAATGGTTGGGTTCAAAATGGATTACTTTCATCTGCAAAAAATATTAAGGACTGCTCTGCAGATTATCACCAAGATATGGATGCTGCGTTGTTTGAGACATGGTTTAAAAATCAGTTATTACCAAATTTAAACCAGCGGTCGGTAATCGTTCTTGACAACGCAAGTTATCACTCACAAATTTTACATCCCAAACCTGCGAAGAGGCATAAGAAACAATATATTTTAACATACATGGAAGAACATAATATTGCCATGCCGGACGGTAAGATCACAAAAGACAAACTGTTATCGAAAGTCAATGAAGTTGTAATAATCCGAAAATTATTTAACGGTTTTAAGAAATAATCATTCGAATTAGAAATTCCTAGAGTGCAGCCTTTCGTTATTTTAGAAACTAAAAATCACGTCTCAAGTTAACGACGTCCGGTATAGAGACCAGACTTCGTGTTAAATTTTGTTAAAAATTATGTATCCGCAGTTTGATGGGGGAGATGCGAATCGACACGAAGAAGTCGTTAAAAACTTAGACGTTAGATCACGTAAAAATTTGATGATTTCCACTGTTCGGAAATTACGTGACGATTTTTGGGATTAGTTAGTGGCGGATGTTATCTTCTGGTCTTGTGGGCGAGGAATTCTTCCCTTCCACAAATTCCCTCATTGGCTCAGAAAATTATTGTAAAATATCCGCCCCGTATTTTGGATTGGCCCCAGGTGTCGGGGATGTCCAGACGTTAGGGAACGCCTAATGAAGGTTTTGCACCCCTCCAAGACCCGAGGTTACTTAAGGCCTTGCACACGTCAAAATTGGAGAATTCTGAACTTAGTTTCATTTCATTTTCGAAAGATTTCGAACCAAAACTCAACCAGTGCTTTGTTAGACCGAAACTTAGATTCGCTTTAACGCCAATTCTAAGTCCCGTCGAAATCGAAAACTTTGACTCAGCTTCAAGGGCAACTTTCTTCTGATTCGGGCGTCCGCGTCGTGTCGGAAACCGTGTTCACTTGAGGATTTGGTGTGTTTGTGTCGAAGAAGTCTTCCCGGATTATCCCGAGAAGATTTCAACAGGATCCAGGTTGCGACCCATCACCGAGACCACCAGATCGGAATACACGTCCGGGGTAAGTCTGTTTGCCAGTTCTCCCTATCATTTATCGGTCAACGAGAGTTCGCTGTAGGGTTAGGTTCAGACAGGTCATTTTAATTTTGTTTTGACTCCTTAAGTAACGTCGGGTATTCAGGTAGGTAGTTTTTTTAAGATTAACTTTGTATCTTACCTTTTTTTGTTATTTTTGTAAATATAGATTAAGTGTGGTTAGAACACTTGTCGTTTTATTTCACATTTCCTGAGAGCCTTAGTGCAAGAACCTACGGTTCTGAAATAGTGACCGCGCGCTTACCATTTAATCTTGTTTGAATAGATAGGATCAGGTAGGAATCCTTCAGACTAAGAATTAGGTAGCGCGAAATACTGTTTCTGGTGGCAGCGGTAATTACCAGAGGTTGAAGTCGTTTCAGTGACGGCCTCACCACAAAGTCGAGATTCCAACCGATTACATAATCGATGGTATGGCAAAAGAAGCGGGACATATAGTTCTACGATTACCACCGTACCATTGCGTTTTGAACCCATAGAATTAATCTGGAGCAATTTAAAGCGAAATATCAGGAAAAATAATTCAGCTCCAACCTTAAGCGCCAAAGTGGTGGATTTAATTCGGCAAGAGGTTGACAACATACCGACAGAATTATGGGGAAATTGCGTAAAAGACATAATCGACGTAGAAAATAATAGAAATATAATAAAAATATAATAATATATATAATATATTATTATATTTTTAATATAATTTTATTATATTTTTAATATAATATAATATATATATATATAAAAATAATAATAATAGAATAGTTAAATTTTTTAATATAATCTTTGGTGTTTTATTTAAGCTCGACCCTGCAAATTTCCATTCACACACATCAGTGACGGTATATTTCAGCATTAATTTCGTATTAGTTCAGCATGAGTGATATTCGTAATTTCTTAGTGACGCATATTTTACACACGTCCATCAGTATTACATTCGTTCCGTTTTTTTTAATGTTATTGATCAAGATGTTTACAAACACAGTTAGCAACGGTAGTTATAATTTTGGATAAGGAAGAACAAGAGAAAGTGAATGCATGAAACATGGGAGAAAAAAGAGACTGAAGGAGAATTTGCAACTTTGTATAAAGACTTCGTGGATAAAGCAACAACATTTGTTGAATGAGGTAGCAATAACACATTAAAATTCTTTTTTTCTCTGAAACCGTAAGATATATCGATATACGGTTTTAACCATTAAGTTTCTTATACAGTGCCGTCCTGCACTCGTTCCATTCGTTTAAGCTAGCCTTGGGGCGTCGAATATTTTAGGACGGCTCTGAAGTCATTTTAGTTGCTAAAATAGAGTACTTTACAAGTACTAAAAAAAGTGCATTCGTTTCATTCGTCTAACCCAGCCTTGGAGCGCTGAATATCTTAGGATGGCTCTAGTTCAAATATACAGGGTTGGGTTGGGTGTAGCCATGCATCTGAAGATATTTTTAACGACGGCCTCTACAACGAATAGTTTTTAAAATAGAGTACTTTACAAGTACTAAAAGGAGTGCACTCATTTCCTTTGGTTCAAATATACAGTTGGGTATTACTTAGGTTGGGTTGGGTTTTGACCATGCATCTGAAGACTTTTTTGACAACGGCCTTGACAACTCTAGTTCAAAAACTATTCATTATAGGAATAGTTTTTGAACTAGAGTACTTTACAAACTAATTTGACAACCCTGCATATTTCAATATAAGTAAAACCAGAACTAACACAAGATCTAAAAATGGAAAGTTTTAGGTTTAGTCACAGAGCTAGTATTATATGAATCACAGTAGTGTTAGTTTTTATATCCCTAGAGTTAGACTCATGATCTAGAACTAGAAACATTCAGGTTTAGCTGTACATCTCTCAAAATTGCTAAACCTGAATGGTTCTAGCTCTAGTGCTAGTTCTAGTTTTATTTCAATTCAAATATACAGGGTTGGGTTGGGTTTAACTGTGCATCTGAAAACATTTTGTTTCCTTTTAGCAATCCTGGTTTTTTTTTTTTCTCTCCTCTTTTTTTTCATCTTTTTTTAAATTGATAGTATTTGATGATATCCTGACATAATTGATGCCCTAAGGCAATATAATAGGCCTTAGGGTGACACTATTCTTATAAAAATGGAGGCTTAGACACTAATATCTTTTTTTTTCTTTCTCTTATAGAAATAAGAGTTTCTCTTTAAATATATCAAATTTGACCCAACCTGTTCTTTTTCTTAATCTACAATATCTTTACTTACAATTTTAATATTTCCTTTAGTTCTTATATTTATATGATTTAAATCTTTTTACACTAGCTTAAATAGTTGCGTTAACGTTGCTGACGTACTTTAATTTTCACAGATTTCACTGACACAGACAAAATATGAAACTGACACGTCACTGATGCGTGTAAATAGACCCTTAAGCTATTAAGTATTTGTGAATCGGATATTTCGTTCGGATTGGCTGATGGCGACCACGTGACGCCAGGATCGTCGCCTTCAGCCAATCAGAACGAAATACCCGATTCACAAATACCCAATTCTCCCTCATACTAAAAGCAGCTTTATACGGCAATGTCTTAAAGATTAATTCGAGATAGTGTCTTATAGGAAGAATATAAACGATTTACAAAAAAAACATCGGAAAAACATAACATGGTATTAAATTATCATTTGGTAGAAACTCTTTAAATGAATAACAAACACTTTATTCTTTAATTTTTTAATATTGTATATACCATATCATTTCTTAATTTTATTGCATTTATCCAATGTTGTTTCTTTGAAGCCTTATTATATTCGGCTAATGTTGATTCAATGTTTAACATATAAACCTTATTATATGTTAAAGCAACCCAATGATTTCCTCATATAACAGGCAATAAACACAATCTTATTGGTGGTTTCTTTTTATACACCGCTATTTTAAGAATTTCGAAGTACCTGATACAAACTTTTTCTTCCATCCACAACACAATCAAAAATATTACAATATCAAACCTGTCAAACTGACAATTCTAACTTCATAAACAGTTCTGTTACAGGAATCTGCCAAAATTGCTTTTTGCAATTAAATACAAGTTTCCCCACTTCAATTATGGAGTGAATGAAGCATGAACGTTCATTAAAAACATTCCAATTTTCAACGTATGCTTTGGATCAATGAACGTACCAAGAAGATTGGTATATACAATTTCTGCACTGTTACGTATGGTACTGCATCCGCAACATTTGCATCAAACTATCGCATCAAAAGCAATAATGGGTGTGACAGGATGTGATACTGTTGAAGATGGCTTGAAATTGAGAGCAAACATCTACAACATCTTAATAAGTGAAGGTTTTAATTTATAAAAATGGGGGGTAACTCTATAGAAATTTTACAAAAGTATACAGTGTTAAATCCTAACGATAAACATTTAGTTAAAAAGGAAATAGGCAATCAAACATTAGGTATTATTTGGTATTCCTCAGATGATACAACGCGATTTGTTATCAATATCAGATATCATATTTATAAATCAGATATCAAACTGAGCAAGCAATTTATAAAGAAAAGTATCCTGTCAAGTGTTTTTTGAATTTTCGATCCTTTCATACAACAATTATGGACAATGATATTGGATTGGGACGACGACATACCAGAATTTGTCATAGAATCCTTTGACCGTTTTAAAGCAAAATTACTCTCTACTACTCCACACTTACTTACAAACCAGTAAACTTTGTGCATTATGCGATAGCAGTATAAAGGCAAAATGATGGCGATACACAGTTTCTTTACTTTGTTCCAAGATCTATTGAAAAAGATTTCATTGCAATGTTTGGAACTGTGTGGACCCTTGTTATTGGTTAAATTAGTTCAATGGGAACAGAATTAAAGAAAGAATTAAAACAACAAGTTACACTTGCATGTAGTCAAGTAAATGACTTCTTCACTATGTTCTCATCACTCAA
This sequence comes from Onthophagus sagittarius, assembly GCA_036711965.1. Taxonomy (NCBI): domain Eukaryota; kingdom Metazoa; phylum Arthropoda; class Insecta; order Coleoptera; family Scarabaeidae; genus Onthophagus; species Onthophagus sagittarius. The sequence continues at coordinate 56,102,171 of JASERS010000002.1, read as the reverse complement.
TAAACTAAGAAAAGTGCTGACTTACATACAAAGATTTAAACAAAATTCATCAAAACTTTTTAAGCTTAGAATACTTGGACCTTAAACTCCTGATGAAATAAATAATACATTCATAAGAATAGTGATAATAATGGAGCATGAATTCAGCTCTGATATAACTCACGTGAAAGTTAAAGGTGACTTTTATTGACTCTAGTAACATATTACGCAATGGTGGAAGACTAAAAAGAATGCTAATACATGATATAATTTTAACCATCCCATATATACACCAAAAATATCCGCGTTGACATGATTAACTGGCATGAGCACAATAGACATTTTCATGCAGAAATTTCAGCTACTTAGAAACTGTTCATTTTGAACTTCTTTCTGATTTAACATGTAAGAACTTTTTAAATTGTTTGAAACGGTTTGTCTCCAGACGTGGTCTGCCACGACAACCTTACTCAGATAATGCTAAAACATTTGTATCTGCTGATAAATAATAAAAAAAGATTATAAAGCACTTACACGTTTTTCAATAATGACCTAATAAATGGATTCTTAACGATGAATTCAATAACTTGGAACTTCATGCCTCCTTGGGCCAGAATTTTGAAGGCCTACATGAAGCAGGAATAAGATCATTTAAACGACATCTTGTAAAAATTGTGTCGTAATCTGGCATTACGTTAACAATTGAAGATATTTCAACATTATTGTGTCAAATAGAAAGTATCCTAAATTCTAGACTTTTATATCGTCTTTCAACGGATCCAAATGACATCGTCCAATGAGTGCTATTCCTGAGGGAAATATATCACGTAATATTAACTAACATCAAAAGATTACCTCGCCACATTTCAACAAAGAGTGAAATGGCATAAAGACACCGCGGATCTAGAAGAAGACCATTGGGGCGAATTATCAAGTTTCATTTTGGCAAAGACAACAGAAAACGGGTAGTAAGTTATGGTGAATGGAAAGCACTACCTAAGAGTAGTGGCCAATATCTGTCTATTACCAGATTTGAAAGATATTCAAATGAATCCTTTGTGAGAGAATGTTGAGAATTAATATATATATTAGATATATATGTATTATGACTATGAAAAATTATAAAAAATAGTTCTGTCATTTTTATAGAATAAAAAATTTAAATATAATAAAAAATACCATAGATAAATCCCAAACATCTACAAATTTATAATTCATAAACAAATTAATAAATATGTAAGTTAAGGAACTAATTGGGACATTTATAAAACATTAAAATTGTTTCGTAATATTCTAAGCATTGATTATGAAGTTATTACACAGCTTTTTGCTTTAGATGTAGAAATCCAAATCTGTTTAGTTTACTTTTTCTTACTCATAAAACATTGCGGAGGCAAAAACGCCTCCATGTTATGACATAAATACAAAAACGTTTATGCAAATTGATGATGCAATTTTGCATTTGATTAATAACTTCCAAAAAATATTTGGTGTGAAAACCACAAACCAAAATACTTTAGATACAAACAAAAAACAAAAAAATTAAAACAACAGAACAAACAAAATTAGACAATAGATTCATAAAAATTAATCATTAAAAACAACTTACTTTCAATATCCTGATTAAAATTAACAAGAACAAAATCGGTTTTTGGGTCAAAACTAGCAACATGTTTCAAAAATCGAATAAACCCAATTTGAGGTAAATTAAACTTATTAAACGAGTTTTGATTCGTATACAATGAAGCATTCCATAAATCGATGATTATATCTGATATGTGGTCACTATCAATCATTTGGGATCTTAACCAGCGTTTAATCAGCGTCGAACAAGAACCAAAGCTCGGATTTTCTTGATGAATCCTATAAAAATTACGAAAAAATTAATTTCAATCAATTTTAAAATTAAAAAAATATTTACCCGTTTAACGCGCTTATTATTTTTGGCAAAACTTCACAATTTTTTTCCAATTCAAAACTTTCCTCGTTTTCTTGATAAACGACGACCCCCTCGGAGTTTATCGACTTCTTCAATAAAATTAATTCCTTTTCGACGAACAGATTAAACCGAAAAACTAAACCTTCATAAAAAACTTCTAAACAATCGAAATTTGGTCTCGTTATAACTTTGCTTTTTAATTCGTCGTTTAATAGCGAAGAAATTTTTAAATAAAATTCGCATTTAATCGCTCGAAGAGCTTCAATTTCATTCGGCCAAGCGGAAGATCTGGATAATTTTATAACACAATCAATCGGATAAACGTAATTAGGAACAGTTTTAAATTCTTTTGTGTTATTAAAAATTATATTTTGATCTAAATTCGTTGTGATTTTTTCACCGAATCGATAATTAGTGGGAATTGGGGGGAATAAATGTGTGTAACAAAACACAGGGGAAACCCCTTGAATGCTATTTATGGTTAACTCCAATTTTAAATTTCGCATTTTTTCGGATAAATCATCAAAAATGTGTTTTAGTTTTAAACATGCTTCTTCGTTGGTTCCTAAAGGAAAAGACGGCTTTCTAAATTTATCTGTTACAAACTCCTCAAATTGATTCCCAATTAATTCAATATTTAATCCGTATTTTTCTTCTAAAACATAATTTATAATTGTAGCGTAAATATTTCTGCGTTCTTGAATCGTTTTTCTCGGAAAAACAGCAACTTCCGACGCTGTGGAATCTTGAAATCTTCTAAAATCGGAGAATCTCCCCCAAAACTCTTTAAATTCTTTAACAGCAATCGCATTTTCCTCAGGAGGGCCTCTCTCGATTGAATTAAAAGCTTTTTCCGGGTTTAAAACGACCCCCATTAAAATTATTTCTAATTCATTATTAACCCCAAAAAATAATTTTGAGGATATGTTAAAAACGCGTTGATTTAAACCTTGTTTTAAAAGATCTTTAATCTCTTTCATGATTAAATGATCGTAAAACCCGTAATATTTCCACTTTTCCTCAGAAGTAGCTTTATTAAAAATTGCGTCGAAATTAAAATTGCTAATTTTTAAAACAGCATCGAATTGCAGAAGAAACGAAATTTTCGTGTTAAACAAATAGCTAAATGAATTAAAATTATTGCTATCTAAAATTTCGAGAGCTTTTTTAGCTTTGTTTTGTACCATTTGGTAATTATCAAGATCGAGAAATGATGTTAAATTAAAAAAGCCGGTTTTATCAAGAAAAACTACGTCGTAATTATTGTTAAATAAGCTCAAATTTTCCAATGAATCGTTTCTTACATAAATTGGTTCTTTATTCCAATTCGAATTAACCAAAAAATGCCAAAAAATCCTAACAATTTGATAAGAACTCATATGCTCATTAATTTTTTTCTTTTCAATTAAATACCCCACAAGGAATAATACGATTTCGTAATTAAAACAATCTAATTCTCTTAAATTTAACCAAATCAACGCCAATTTAATTCCGTCTCGAATATTTTTTGAATTAATTTTTGACTCTAACCAGTCATAATTTTCATTTAGGGTCAAATCCCTGGCTAAGATTGAATTGTAAAATGGAGTAGGGATATTTTCGTAATCTTTAGCTTTAATTGACTCAAAATTTTGGTCAAAATCGATTTTTATGTTGTTTATATCTGGCAAAACTCTTCTCAACTTAAAAGTGTTTTCTTGTGGGGTTAAAAAAACGTTTATTTTGATGTTGTTTGAAGTTTTTATAGAAATGTATGGGGAATATTTTAAGTTTTTGTAATAATTGATGTCAAAATCGAATTTATTCCAATTCTCAACTTTTTTAAATCCTGCTAAAAGATGTTGTATGTAAAGATTTCTTTTTACTAAATAACGATTATTTAAATAATCTTTTTCTTGGAAAAATTTTGAGGGGATGCTGATATTTATGTTAACATTAAACTCGTCTTTTTTATTTGTAACACATTCGAGTTTATACAACCCGAATAATCTGTATTTTTCAGGTTTAATGAATTCAATATCTTTTGAATTAAATTCTTTATCACATTTTAAATCCAGCAAATCAATCTTTAATTTCTTTTTATGTGAAATTAAATCATTGAAATTTTCCATAACTTCTTTAAATTCATTCCAAAAGTCCTCGACTTTATTTATATATTTTTTTGAAATATTAATCTTCCCCAATAATTCCTCAATTTGTAATCGCATTAAGCTTGAAGAATATAAATTTTCTGTTTCTTTTAATTGATTCAATTCATCGGTTGTTGGCTGTTTATACAAATCTTTTCGAGACTTCTTATTAATTTTACCTTCATTTTCGGATAGTTTTCTTTTTGCTGTAACTTTTTCTTCATTATTTGCGGAACTATCACTTTCACTTGCTAATTGTTCATAATTTTGTAAATCGTGGAGAATCATTTTCAAAATAATTGTACTTTTATAAAACTTTATACTTTAAGGTTAAATGTTTTGTATTTTTGACACATAACCTTAAACATTCACGTGTACGTTTCGATTGATTTAACCCAACTTTAAAAATTTGAATTAGTATTAATTTATTTAATTTTCATTTCTTAAATAGTTTAAATCTTTCTCTTTTTGATATTAAAAAAGAAAATTAAAAAAAAATTAAAATCTTGAATCACAAAATTTCTATTCAACTTAAAAAGTGTATCTTAAAAACAAAATTTATATTATTTTATTACTTAAACCATAAAAAATATACTAAATGAATTATCTTTTATATTTAAAACTAAAAAAAAAAATCTTTTGATAAAATGACGGTTATTTTTCGAATGAAATATCCCGCCAACACAAAATTTAATCATCCAATCACAACATACCTTTTTTTGACATTTGACATTCCGAGTTTAAAACTGGTCGTTCTGCACGAAGTTATCAAATGTGAAGTTTTGAAAGTGTTAAAAGCGATTTGTGATTCGTTTTAATCATACCGATGATGTTTTTAAACGATGTACACAAAAAGGACGAGATTAAAAATCTTGCTGTGCAGGATTTGCGCGGGTTGGGGATAAAATTTCGCGTTAAAAAACCGTCTCGACAGAACGTGCAGGTTTGTTGTTTCTATAAAAAAGTCGATTTCTTTTTGATTTTTTCGTATGTTGTAGAAGACAAAGTCAAGAAAAGTGTTTAAAGTGCCTTTACAAACGCTTCCCATGAAGACGGTTACTTTGGTTAGCGGCCAACAATTAGTGGTACCAAAAATTTTAGACGAAATGTGTTCGTTTTTATTGACAAAAGTTAAGACTGAGGGTTTATTTAGGAAAGGGGGTTCAAAATCGAGACAAAACGAAATAAAGGTGTTGTTTCAATTTCAACTTTATTTTGATCGCTAATTATTCCTTTTTTGTAGTTATCTTTAGATGCTGGATGTTATTTAAGTGACGATCATCACGAAATTGACGTAGCGAGTGTTCTAAAAACTTTCTTTCGTGAATTACCCGATCCTTTAATTCCCATTTTGTTTCAAGACACATTTTTACATTGCATCATTTTATCTCAATCTAACTTACGTGCCATACTTTTAGTTTGTCTTTTATTACCTTCCGAACATCTTAATACTCTAGCTTATCTTATGCAGGTAATTAAAATTAATCACACCTTAATTAAATTTTTAGGCCTGCTTATTTTTTTTTTAATTTTTAGTTTTTATATCAAATTACTCAATTTTCAAGCTATAACAAAATGGATGCTTATAATTTAGCTGTTGTTATTGGCCCCACATTACTTCCTGTTGAAGAAAAGGTTGCACCAAGTGCTACTCATCGCATTAATAAATTTTGTGAAGTTTTAAAGGTAGTAATTTAATTGTAATTAAGTCAAGAAAGGAATAAATATGATAACATTTTAGCAATTTGTCAAAGAGAGTCAAAAAATGCTTGAATTGCTGTGTGTTTAAAGTTTGTCAAGCGGTATTTAGTCTTTAATTGGCAGTTTTTGAACTTCTGACATGAAGATTTTACATTTTACCAACAGTATTGAGTATTTTAGAAGCAAAGTCAAATTGCATTAATAACTTCTTGCCTTTTGCAATAAAAATGTCTTACCAGCAGTATTCAGTCTTTAACAACAGTTTTTCGACTACTTATGTGAAGATTTTGCATTTTATCCAAAAGTATTTAATATTTTTGAAGTAAACCCAAATGGTTTATCAACAGCATCTTGTGTTTTTGGAATGAAAATGTTTTCTGACAACAGTTTTACAAGCAGAAATAAGTCTTTTGGCAGCAGACTTGAGATAACTATATTTAAGCAATAACAATAGAGATATTTAAGCAATAACAAGTCTTTTGGCAGCATTCCAAGCCTTCTAGAAACAGTATCATGTCATCTGGAACCATTTCTAGTTTTCTGGAAGCAATTTCAAGTATTCTGTAATTTTTCAATCTTCCAGAGGCAATAACAAATCTTCTAGAAGCAGTATCAGATCTTCTACAAGATTTTCAAGTTTTTTAGATGCAGTATCAAGTTTTCTAGAAGCAATTTCAAGTCTTCCAGAAGTAGTTGCAAGTCTTTGAATAGCAATTTAAATCTTCTATAGGCAATATCAAGTCTTCTGGAAACATTTCATGTCTTCTAGAAGCAGTATCAAGTCCAGAGGCAATAATAAATTTTTCTGGGAGCAGTTCAAGCTTTTCAGAAGTACTATCAAGTTTTCTGGAAGCATTTCAAGCCTTGCAGAGGCAATGTTAAGGCTTCTGGATGCAATATCAAATCTTTTGAAAGGATTTGATGTCTTCCAGAGGTAATATCAAGTCTTTTAGAACCGTTGGAAATCTTCTCAGCGGGAATCAAGTCTACTGGATGTATTTGAAATTTTTTAGAAGCTGTATCGAGTCTTCTGGAAGCATTTTCAGTCTTCCAGAGGTAATAACAAGTCCTCTGGAAGCATTTCATGCCTTCTAGAAGCATTACCAAGTCTTCTGTAAGATTTTTAAGTTTTCTAGAAGCAGTATCAGGTCTTCTATAATATTTTCAAGTCTTCCAGAGGCTATAATAAGTCTTCTGGATGCAGTTCAAGCTTTCCAGAAGCTGTATCAAGGTTTTTGAAAGCATTTCTAGCCTCACAGAGGCAATATCAAGCCTTTTGGATGTAATATCAAATCTTTTGAAAGGATTTTAAGTCTTCCAGAGGTAATATCAAGCCTTCTGGAAGTATTGGAAATCTTCTAGAGACAGTATCAAGTCTTCTATAATAATTTCAAGTCTTCCAGAAGCAATAAAAAGTCTTCTGGAAGCAGTTCAAGCCTTCTGGATGCAGTTCAAGCTTTCCAGCAGCAGAATTAAGCTTTTTGGAATAATTTCAAGTCTGCCAGAGGAAATATTAAGGTTTCTGGAAGTAATATCAAATTCCATTAGAGACTTCTTACCTTTTGCAATAGAAATGTCTTCTGCCACCAGTATTTAGTCTTTAACACCAGTTTTTGAACTACTTATGTGAAGATTTTGCATTCTATCCAATAGTATTTAATATGTTTGAAGTAAACTGAAATCGTTTATCAACAGCATCTTATTCATTTGGGATGAAAATGTTTTCTGTCAACAGTTTTACAACCAGTAACAAGTCTTTTGGCAGCATTTCAAGTCTTCTAGAAGCAGTATTAAGTCTTCTGGAAACATTTCAAGTGTTCTGCAAGTTGTTAAATCTTCCAGAGACAATAGCAAATCTTCTAAAAGCAGTATCAGCTCTTTTGCAAGATTTTGAAGTCTTTTAGAAGCAGTATCAAGTCTTCTGCAAGATTTTCATGTCTGCTAGAAGCAGTATCAAGTCTTCCAGATGCAATAATAAGTCATAATAATTAGAATTGAAAAAAAAATAGAAAAAAAAGAATAATTGAAAGCATTCTTTCTTCACGTTTTGTAGAAATGATGTTGTTTCATGTTTGATACAATTGCTTCAAGATTGGGACTTTTGATGTCAGAGCGATTTGAATACAGTCTTCAGCGTTTAATCGATTTCTATTTTTCGTTTCTATGTTCATTAGAGTGGAAAAGCCTTGTTCACACAAATATGTTATTCCAAATGGCAGCAATTTGTTAACCGCCTCTTCATGTGCAATTTTGAAAGCCTTTGCAACCTTTGACATCCAAAAAGACGACAGATTTGGTTTACTCTCAAATAGAATACGTGCTTCAGTGTTAGATCGAAGTTTAAGAATTGCTTCTACCAAACCTGAAGGTTCTTCTGGTATCGTAGCAATTTCACATTTAAAAGGTCTTAAAAAGGCAACTTAAATCTACAATCCAACTGAAAACCGCTTTCTGAGTTTGATAAGATGTCTTACAATTGTATCCTTGATGTCAGCAAAGGTAATATTTTCGCAATCTTCCAAAAACAAAGCTAACCTTGAAAAAGAAGCTATCTTGTTCTGTTCTACTTTCTGTCTACAATATTGCATCTTTAATCCAAACGCTGACACTATTTTTCTTGCTGAAATGATATAAATATTCTTTCCTTGCAATTCTTTGTTTAATATATTTATACTCTCAAAAATGTCCGCTAAATATGCGAGATATGCAACCCAGGAATATTTTTCTGATCAACTATAAAAATTTCGACTTCAGTTTTGAGAGTCCATACTCGATTTAGTACATTTCCGCGAGAGAAGTAAGGTGGTTTTACTTCTGTATAATAAAGTAGGTCTGTACATTCAGCTTCACCGTCCTGACATGATTCACGAAATCCCTTGAGAAAATTTACAATCTTGATGACATCATGCATGACGGCTTCCAGTGTAGGTTCTAAATATTTGGCCATAAGGGCCTGGTGATGGATCATACGGTGAGTAACTTCAATATTTGGGTTATTTTTCTTACGAAAGGTGAAAAACCATTAATATGACCCAGCATAGCTGGAGCTCCATCCAAAGATACAGAAATACAGTTTTCCCATTTTAAACTTTGCGCATTGAAGTATTCATTTACTTTCTTATAGGTATCAATTCCACGAGATCTCAACTCGAGAGGAGAACAAAACAGCAATTCCTCTTCACCTTTGTATATATACCATTAGCTGTGAATTGCTACTAAAATCAGTTGTCTCATCAGCTGAATAGCAAAATATTTAGCCTGTTTTAATGCGACAATAACCTGTTCCTTCATATTTTTTGCTAATATAGAAATTCGTTCTTTCACAATTCTCGCAGACAAGGGCACTGAATTCAGTTTCTTCGCTTCTTTTAGACCACACATAATCTCTGCCAGCTATCAAACGAGCTATCAAACTACTTCAAAGCTAACCCTTGATGCTGAACGCTGATCAAATGTACCAAACAAGTTGTTATTCAATCTTTGTCTTTTAACAGATATTTCTAAATTTGCAAAGTATTCTCGCGATTTGGTAGACAGATGTGAATGCAAATTATCTAAATGTTGAAGAAACATTTAGATAATTATATATAAGAGACATTTAGTTGCCTGTTTTGGAAAGATTCTGAAGTCGTACCATTGTCTTCACCATTGTCTTCTATTTGTGTAAAACCGCAATTAAGGAATTCGTCTTGGTATGTTCTTTTTCTATTTGCTGCCATCTGAAGGGAGACAGAAAATAATAATTAAATCACTTGAATTAAATTTTCAAATTATGGCTTACCTTGATCGATATATTAATGATTAATGATAAAATGGTGGTCTTGTCAGCAACTAACTAGTAAAAACTGGCTCTCTGGCTGGTCAATGTATTTGTATCTTGATGGCATGGCACGGACTGAGCAGGTAGCCGGGCTGTGCTTTACTGCGCAAAGATATCACTGGAGAACACTTTAGTGGTGGGGAGTGAGATCGCGTGGCCTGCATATGCCGCAAAATTGTTTAAGTTGAAAAAAATACTAACAGGTTTATAAAATAGGAAATTAAAAATATATACATTTTATTCACAAAAGTTTCATTTTTACCCCATTTGGGGTAATTTACCCCGGTTCCTCGATGGCTGTTCTAGAAGCAATATCAAATCTTCTGGAAGCATTGAAAATATTCTGGAAGCAGTATCAAGTCTTCTGGAAATGTTTCAAGTCTTCCAGAAACTGTATTAATCTTCTATGGGCAGCATCAATTCTTTTGGAAACATTCCAAGTCTTCTGGAAGCAATATCAAATCTACCATTACTGATTACAACCAAATATTTATGATTTTGCAATTGCTAACATTTTGTCACATTTGTTCCTTTCATCATAAACACACTGTATATGACTATAAATAATATTTGTTTAGTTGCTAATTGAAAATGCGAATCAAATTGGTTTTGTTCCTGATGATATTATTGAGAGGATCGCATTATCTTGTTCCTCTGCGTCCTTAACGGATGAAGATGGCGGAACTGTAGCTTTGAAGAAAAAGAAGAAAAGAAGAAGTGGATCTTTGACGCGAATGTTGAATGGTTTAAAGAAGATTGTGACTAGTAAATCGGTGGAAGGTGGGGGTGGCCAAGAAGGGAATGGGAGTCAGGAGGTAGCAAATACTCCAGATTTATTAGTAACCCCCTTATTGACTAGGTCTGCAAAAAAGAGGAAGTTTGATGGAGCTGGTTTCTCTATGCGTAAAAAGTAATTTAAATACAGTAAAAATTCGATAATTGCAACAATCTTGAGCCAATTTTGGCCAGAAAAGTTGCTTTTGCCAAATTATTCATTAAATTTAAATAGAAGATGCAATTTATTGACAGATTTTTGTATTCAAAGTAGACTGACTTGAAATTTTATGCTTCAATTAAATGAAGATTCGTTTAACCCTTCGTCGGGCGCATTATTAGTGCAAACAAATTGAGGCGCAATGCGCCTGAGAGGCACACTTGTAACAATCGCAACACACATTCTTAATTAGCACTTTAAAAGCATTTATTGATGTTCAATGGTAGTTTTAATCAAGAAAAAAGTATATTGAAAAGAAAACGCATTTTTTAAAGAAAATAATACATAAAATATTATAAAAAAATTTTAACTAAGAAAAAGAAAGAATATTAGAAAAAACGAATTTATTTTCAAAATAATATGTAAAAAATATATTAAAAAATTATTGTTGTCTTGTTCATTTAGAGTCAGCTTTTTCGGCAGAAAGCAATTTCGGCTTTGACATGCAGCATAACAGGTACCACACACCATATTTACGTGAGATATGCAGATTGCAGGCCGACATTTTTTACATTCATAATTTGTCATCCTTCTGAAATTCCTTTCATTTGTACAGGTTGAACACCTACGCCTTTTTGGAGGTGGAGGAGTTGAATTTTCTAAGTCATCAGCTTCATTGATGGGTTGGAACCGTTTTAGTCGCATTTGGAGCTGGGTATTGATTCCAACAGTCTTCATACTTCTCCGAGTAAGCTGTCCCATCATCAGCTAATGGGACAATGTTATTAGAAAAAGTCGCCTTTTTAATGGTTCCGGTCGATTGCCGAGGTAAATTACTTGGGAATTAATACCACTCACATTCAACATTGTTAAAAATATTACCATGGGCCACCGCTTCACATTTTTTTATTGCTTTTCTATTATTGAAACCAAACATGCTGGTGTATTGTTTCCTTCTTTTGGCAAGACAAATGGTGGGGGCAACTGTCTTTTATTTTTTCTCACAATTCCAACGTATAATAAGTTTTTCTTTTTCAAAAAATCGATGAGATCTATATAAACCAATTATCGGCTGTAATATTGCCACCGCTTCTAAATATCGGTTTAGCCATTCTTTTTACAACCTCACACGGCTTATTACTGAGAGCGAAAACACCTTCAGGCTGTTTCCCAGCATAAATCTCCATATTCAACGTATAAGTCATGTTGGCATCAGCAAGGGCAAAACATTTTATGCCATACTTGTTCGGTTTGGACGGAATGTACTGCCGAAATGCGCACCGTCCACGAAAACCTGGTAGCATCTCCTCTTCTACAAATTTCCACATACGTCCCGAATTGGATCAAGACGATCGATTTCTTTTCGTTCTGCTCTGGTAGTAAAATCGTCAAATCGAAGGCAACGCATCAGAGTTTTGAACCGTTTGATATTCATCACGTAATTTCCAAACAGTGGAAACCATCAAATATTTACGTGATCTAACGTCTAAGTTTTTAACGACTTTTTCGTGTCGATTCGCATCTCCCCCATCAAACTGCGGATACATAATTTTTAACAAAATTTAACACGAAGTCTGGTCTCTATACCGGACGTCATTAACTTGAGACGTGATTTTTAGTTTCTAAAATAACGAAAGGCTGCACTCTAGGAATTTCTAATTCGAATGGTTATTTCTTAAAACCGTTAAATAATTTTCGAATTATTACACAACAATCAACCGCAGTTTGACCATTGTTAGCGTTTTCTTTGACTCCAGAACATTTCTTGGTGGCGGGTTTTTATACCATTTGGTTGTTTTATCCTTTCCCAAAAAGCAATTGGCTTCAGTACCAGGTTCGCATTCATGTTGAAATTCCTCACCATCCTGCTTCGTTTCGGAATCGTCTTCACGTTTTTCAACGAAATCTTCCGAATCAATATCACTTTCTTCTCCAAAATCCTCATTCACTGAGGGATCTTCCTTGTCGTCTTCGAGAAGATTTGTTATATCATCAAAATGATTTAAACAATTATGGGACATTTTAGTGGAAATAAAGGACAGTCGGAACCACCAGCCATTTTAGAATTAATTTTACTTCAACATTATGTCCTCCTTTTTTACTTCTAGTTAGGTTTCGAAGATAAGATTTGTTCTCAGGAACGGTGAGGCCTCTCTCAAAACTCGTCAATTACAATCTCCCATGTCTAGTAATGTGGTTATATTTCAACAAATTTATTTGCATTGTTTGACATCGGTGATTGAGGGATCACGGACAAGTCTTAACGTTGAGTGGAAAAAAATATTCATTTTAGAACATATTTTAGTTCAGTAAATGTCCTTACTTTGTACCTTTTTGACCGAGAACAACATTTGCAATTGTGGGAATTCTTTTTATTTGGTTTGAGAAATATAAAACGGCGCGACAACTTTTAACTATAACTAGGTTTTGCAGATACAATATTTGTTCTCGCAAAAAACATATCAATAGAAGAAAAAATAATAAATTGAAGTATCATAGAATATTACGTGATATGTGAAGCAACTACTAAAATAATCATATGATGAAAAAAATAATCGATTTATTGGCAAAAATATTAATGACGCATCCGGGCGCAATGAGCTTATGAAATCAAGGTAACAATAAATCCATTCTAAAAAAACGCGCGAGCTAACGGACTAGGTATACTGTAATCAGCAGTAAAGAAAGCAGACTATAAAGAAGTACAGACTTCTACACTTTTTAAGACTCAAGAGAAGAGCGAAAACATTCTACTTGTGCCTGTCAGGCCAGTTGCGCCCGACGGGGGGTGAATGTTAAATGTTGCAGTTATTTTTCATAGAGAGTTGTAAATATGGAATGTTACATTTATCGAATTTTTACTATAATTTGAATTAAAAATTTAATTATTCAATAAAATAAATTTTTAGGAAAGACTTGATAACGAAACTTCCGCAAAGTTCAACTTTAGCCACACCTTTTAATCCAAAGTAAGTGAATTATTATTATCATTATTTTTATGTAAGCCTAAATCGCAATTTTTTACAAAAACTAGAACGAAAGAAAAGGATAAAAAATGGTTGCTCAAATCAAAAAGTAAATCGTCCAAAACGAACGAGGAATCTACATCAATATCATCACGTTTAAGCGCCACTGGAACCAAAGCGATGCTGGAAAGGCGTTGGTCCCAATTAAGTCATGTCGCTGATTTCAGAAAGAACAAGAAGCGAAATTCTTATGGCGGTTCTTCCCAAGCAAATTCCGACATCCCCAAAGAGACCGTTCAAACAAATCTTGATCATCTTGATGAAAGCAAGGAAATCTCCGATTTACCTGAGGAACCAGATTACGTAAAAATCCCTCGGATGGAATACGAAGAGATTAAAAGTAGAGTTTCAGAAATTGAAAGACGGATATCAATCGAATTAGAAAGTAATGATAATTTTCCTAAAGAAATTACTAAAAATATTGATAATATCGATACAGTTAAAAACGTTCAGAGCGTGTATGAGCACACTTTGGAACAAATTCGACCAATGAGTCCAACTGCAGATCAATTAGCTAAACGATTAAGTAGAGAATTAAAAATACGCAGATCGGCCGAACAAAAAGTGATTAGATCGCCCAGCGCGCGAAAAATCGGTACTTTAAGGCGAAGATCGCGTGATTCAGATCGCCAAAAATTGGTTAGAAACAAAACTTGGCACATATCAAGTACTCAAAGCAGCCCAATCGTTAACACGAATCAATTAAATCGTCCAATTGAAATTCCATTACCCATTACTCCAATTTTAAACACCCCACTTACCCCGAAATCGTTAGATTCGAATCGTTACTCGTTAAGATCGTTATCTTTTAACGGAAATTCCTCCCCGTCTATAACGAAACCTAAAAAACGATTAAGCGATAATTGGAAATCAAGTAAGGAATTTTTCGAGAACTCACAACACTCCAATTTGTCATCTTTATCAAATTTTGATGCAAGCGAAAGATGCAGGGCTTCTTTGATTCGATTAAGGAATCAAAACGCGGGGATGGTTTTGGCTAAGGCTCGTCTTTTTGACGATCTCGTCGATTCAGATTTATCAAATCCTAATTTAAGTAATCCTAACCCCATCACAAATTCCGCTAAATACACCCCCAATTTAATTCCAAGAGTACAAACGAATAAGTTGGGTGCGATTAGACAAATCGATCGGCAATCCTATAGAATCAAAGCTTTAAAAGCGGAAGAAAATATGCGGAGGTTAAAGAAAAGTACAATTACTCCGAGAAAGCGAATGACTAAAAGTCCAAAAAGGCTTCAACGTTTAAGAAATGATGTTGCGTTGATGATTGATGAAGGTAATGTGGTAAATAAGGAAAACGACTTAAAGGACGGTTGTGTTTTAGGGGTTTATGGAAAAGCGAGGGGGTCTCCATTAAGGGATATGAATTTTAGGGATGTTAAGGATTCGAGTTTAACTCCAAGAGCCGCAGTGCCGCATATTAAGAGACCGTTTAATGTTAAATCGCCGAAAAGACTGAATAGGGGGGTTTTAATGCAAGCAGAGAAAAACACGCCTTTAAAAGTTATTGCTACAATTCGAGAAAAATATTAAATAAAATGATTTTATAAAAATTGCTCAATCATTGATATCTATTTTTAGTTTTGGAAGTTCTTTTATTATAATGATTTTTGTTACTTATTATAATTTGTGTTCATTATTGATTTTTTTCCTATTATTATTTTTTGAACTATTTTATTGTAAGGATTTTCTTATTTTAATTTGTTTCTTGAGATATGTAGATATATATTTTTGATAATAAATTAAATAAATGAATTTTGAATGGGGAGATTTAGGATGTTTGGTTAATTCAGCCCTAAAACATTAAAATATCAAAAATAAGTGACATGTCTAACCAAATTCAAGGTTGATCTTTGATAAGTTCTTCGTTTTGATACATCATAAATGATTAGTGTCCGACCGAAACTCAATTTTGAAGACGAAACTTTTCCTATTTTTATGTAAAAACTGGACTTCATCTACATTGAAAATTTTTTAGTTAAACGTTTCAGTTTCACCAATTTAAGAGACGTGCTGCAAACCCGTATTATGTTTTTTGTACAAAGTTTACCCGAAAGCTATGACCATTTGATTGTGGCATTGGTAAACCGTCCAAAAGGGGGATTTGACACAAGAATTTGGCAAACAGATATGGTGAAGGCGATGAAAATTAGAAAAGGAACAGAACAAAAGAAAATGGAATGTTATTTCTATAAAAAATGAGGTCGTATGAAGGACTAATAATTATATAGATGGAAAAGAAATTACAGCGAAAAGAAACGTAAAGTGCAACAAACTGGATGAAGATTTCAAGAGGATTGAGGTTGTGATGCGTTATACACCCAACTCTTTTTTTACATGGTAGAAAACTGTGCAAAAGAAAATAAAAAATGTAAAAAATGTTATTATATATTACTTTAAAAAAATAGTGTACAGTCAAAACTCCAACATAACAATAAAAATGTAAACTAAGATTAGAAATAAAAATCAATTTCGCAAGTCTTCATCGCTACTTAATAACAAACGTGCACGTTTATTATAGACTTGACCAAAAGCGCTATCATCAGTAGATATGTCGGATATGTCTAGCACAACTGTCGGATTTAATTCAAATGAAGAATTTCGTTCGTTATTAACGTCTATGTTGTTTTTTGTTTTTTTTATAGTTGTGAAGTCGGTTATTAGTTGCTGTTTTTTTGGTTTCCAATAAGCTTATATAATTCTTCATATCCAGCTACACATAACTTAAGACTACGTTGAAATTTCAATGCACGCTCCATGACAGGATCATGAGTAAGAAAATGTTGTTCCATATTTGTAGCAAATTTCAAGCCATCGCGAATTAAATCAGCCGTTAATACTTCATCTTCTACTTTGTCATTATCGTTTTCTTTATTTTCACAAATTGTCATAAATTCGATCAAGTCATCTTCATCCAAAGGGCTTTCTCGCATCAATTCATCAATATCAGCCGTTTGAATGCTGTTAAAACCGTTGCCACCAATTGTATTTGATAGAGTTATAATTTCAGAACACACAGATGATTTTTCTACTACAAAACTTCCACTTTTGATGCATGGTGGCAATATTTTTTCAATATTATTACGGTTTAATGGCAACAGAAGCAAGTGTAATGCAATCCATAATCGTAAACTTTCTCCATGCTTCCAAAACAGTTAAATTTGTTTCTTCCACTGAATCTAAAATATATTTAAACGTTTGCTTTATGTAGTACGTTTTAAATGTTGCTGTAATGTCCTGATCGAGTGGCTGAATCAGCGAGGTAGTATTAGGCGGTAAAAATAACAATTGAAGATTTGAGTGATCCAACACTGGGTGGCTGGGCGCATTATCAACGAGCAAACTATTTTGAATTCCAAACCTTTTTCTTCCATACATTTCTGGACTTTAGGAACAATGCAGTTGTTGAACCAATTTGTAAACAGATCAGCCGCCATCCATGCCTTTTTATTCGCCATGAAATGGACTGGAAGTTGTTTAATCTTCTTACCTCTTAATGCTCGTGTCATAAAAGATTTGTTGATTAATAAAGGCTTTAACATTTTATCACCAGATGCGTTACTACATAACAAAAACGTCACTCGATCTTTGGCCGCTTTAAAACCACCAGCTGATTTTTCTGATTTTGCTATATACAGTAAACCGTTATTGCGAATCAAAATTACGCAACAAATATCTTCAATACATTTTATAAGCCATTTTTTTCATTATAACGAAAATTCATGGTAACTACGAACAATTATTTCATCTCATAAGTATGATTTTAATACAAACTATTATCGTTATTGCGAACACGAATTTTTTTGTTCTCTAGGTAATGTAAGACTAGTTGAGGTATTCCCCGAAGATCTAAGGTGTGATATTCGGGGAATAACTTGTTTGTCTGTATGTCGATTGTTTATCGATTCGAAGTCGTATTGCAGTTTCAAATGCAAGTGTGTGGTCTTCGAGAGCGTACAAAGTGTTAAAGTTTAGAAAAAAAGTGTTCGTTTAGTGTTAATTAAAAAAAATGAGTTTGAAAAGGACATCAATTCCTTTAAAAAGGAAATTAGAAATATTGGAGGATGTTGAAAAAAATGCTATTACAAAAATTAAAATTGCAGAAAAATTTATCATATCAAAATCAACGCTATCAACAATTATAAAAAATAAAAACCGTATTGATAGTGTCCTAGTGTCTGGTAAACACACGTCTCGTAAAAAGTTGAGGAGACCTACATTTCTAGAACTAGAAAAAAGATTAATAGAATGGTTTACCGAAATGAGAACAAAAAATGTTTCCTTAACAGGGCTATTCATACAAGATAAGAAAAAATCAATCGCTGCTGAATTTAACATAATAGGATGTGATTTTTTATCTGGGTGGTTGCACAAATTTAAGAGTAGGCACAGTATTTCAGACCACGCCTTATCTAGAGAAGGAAATAAAGTTAATGTGCTTACTATAGATGAGTGCAGACAGGAGTTAAAATTTATAAGAAACGCCTATCTTGATAAAGATGTTTTGAACATTGATGAAACCGGTGTTTTTTATAATCTTATGCCAAACCGTACTTTGGATTTTAAAGGTAAAAAGTGTTATGGTGGCACTAAAAGCAAAGAAAGAGTAACAGCAGTTTTATGTTGCAATGCAGATGGAAGGGAAATATTAAATCTGTGGATAGTAGGAAAGTCAAAAAATCCCAGATGTTTAAATAAAATAGATCATTCCTATTTACCGCGCCATTATAGTAATCAAATAAATGTGTGGGTAACGTCTGTGACATTTCGAGAATTTCTTATTCGTTTCCAGCGAAACATGGCAGCACAAAACAGAAAAGTATTGCTAACGATGGACAATTGTGCTGCACATAATGTTAAGGATATCAATTTGGACAATGTGAAGGTGATTTATTTTCCACCTAACACAACGAGTGCACTCCAACCTCTTGATCAAGGCATAATTGCGTGCATGAAGAAGCGATATCGTGCTCGTCTTGTAAGAGCAGCAAATTTGGCAATAGAAGCCAACGAAGAAAATCCGAAATGGAATATTCTACAAGCGATACGAGCATTGTCGGATTCTTGGAATTCACATCTTGTCAGTACCTAAACAAATTAGTTTTGATGAATACTGCACTATTGACAGTGAGGTAGTGACTTCAGAAGCAATTGAAATCAATTTACCATTAGTGAAGAATGGAAAGAAAATGAAGAAAGCGATGAAGGTGATGAGGAAGAAGTCGTGAATGTAACACCCCCCTGCAAGAGCTGAAGTTTCAGCGGCTCTCTATACTATACAAAGGTAACCCACATCTGATTTGTTATCGAATTCATTATTTATATCACAATTTAAAGGTTTGCTGATACAGAAGAGAACATTTCCGAAGGTTTCGCGAATTCTTTGAATAAAATTACTGAAGAATGTTTAAGACGAACAAAACCCGTTTTAAAGCAAAGCGCCATAAATGATTCTCAAGATCCTATTTATTATTGAGGCGTTGAGTGCAAAAGTGGACTAACCCCAGCGTATAATATATGTGGATTAGTCCACATTTGCCCTCAATGCCTCTATTATTCATAATATATAACGAACTAATTCTTTACAGCGAAATTGTGAACATCTCATTATAGCGAACGGCTTACATTCCCCCTGCGTGTTCGCTATATCGAGGGTTTACTGTAAGTCCTTTCGGACATTTTCTTCCAAAACAATCCCGTTTCGTCGGCATTAAATATTTGTTCTGGAAAATAACCGCCCTCTTCAACGATTTTTGCTAGGTTACTCGGAAAGATTTTTGCAGCATTTTCGTCTGCTGATGCAACTTCTCCCTTTATTTTTACATTGGGAAATGCGTGTATTTTTATAAAACCTGTCAGCCATCCCTCACTTGCATTAAATGCCAGTTTCTTCGTTGCCTGAAGACTTGTTGATGGTTCTAATTCCTGAAGTCGGTTATATATTCTAAGTGCTTTTTCTTTTATATGTTTCCCATCAATAGGTATTCTTTTTGACTGTAAATCTTCTATCCAAAACACCATGTGTTTTTCCATTTTCTCTAAGGTAGGATTTCGACTATAAGATGATATGTTGGAGCTTACTTTCGATCCAAAAATTACGGATTCTCGAATGGAATTCTCATTTATTCTAATTGTTTTTATAGTCGCTTCTTTATCATCATTACAAATACTACACTGGAAATTTCACCATCGAATTAAAAAAACTTTAATTGAAACATCCACTTTTAGAACTTTACCGAAATTATTTATTACGTCTCACAAACTGACCACTCTTAACACAAAATAAATACTGAATAACGAAATCATGTGTTCAAGTTGAAGCACAACAAGATAAAAAAAAAGTGATCATACAATTCTGGTATTCCCCGTAGTAGAGCAAGGTATAAACATGTGGACATAAACGACCATTTAACCAGGGTATGACCACATTGTATTTTGTTATTTAGTTAGTTATTAGAACTTTTCTAGGTTCCACTATTCGTAGAGGCTTTGGTAGCATGGGTTGTTCATTCCGATCTATTAATCTAAAATATTTTCAAGATGGCCACTACTTACGGTCTACCGGAAGTAGACCTCAACTTCGTTATTTTAAATGGAATGCTATAGTTTTTATTACACCATTCAATTATAATTAATTCAAACACATTTTGCATTGGTACGATAACTCTTCATATGCTGTCAAATAGATTGTCATTTATTATATCAGTGTACCTTACACAGCGTGGTCACAGCGTGGTCAAAAATTGAATTACCGTTTGGTTGTATTCAATTGCGAGAAAGTCGAAAATTTTAAATGGAACGCCCTATGCCTTTTTAAAGAGAATTTAATTCTCTACAAATTATCTATAAACATTGCTATACCTATTTATTATAGTTTTCTTCATGTTGAGCATTTTATCAAAATCCTACACAAAATGCTGGTAGCCGTTCAGTTTTTATTAGAAGGCTATGACATTTTGACAGTTTACCGTTTAATTTATTTAAGTTATCATTGGTATTATTTCTAAAATGATCTGCGATTGAATAAACTTTAGTTTGTTAGTATTTATTTACCAAAAATAACCAGCAGAAGAACGCATAAATGAAACAATGAGAAACAATAATATGGCGTACTATTCGACAAAATGATGAGCGAAATATTCCTAGAGAGTTCACTTTATTTATTAACGGTGCTTTCTTGGAAATTATTATTCATCTAAATCGATCGAAGCACCTCTTACCAAAGAATTTGGTAAAGCAACAAAATATGACAAAACATTTTTTCCATTATCTTAATCTGCTGGTGATAGAAATTTATAGTTTCTTGTTATTTTGATCTTTCCAAAACTAAGAAGCAGATCCTATCCAAAACTTTATTACATCCGCCATGAATATAAAACGAATTTAAAATGTTGCCTTTGGAATAATTCGCCATGATATTCAAAGGCATTAACAGAAGTAAGTGATGACACAACTAAGTAATGACAACAGTAACATAAATATGGATGAAGAGCTGACAAAATTCCATGGCTTTCTAACATAAAACCAGAAGCTTTCCAGCTTCTTCATTGCATGCGTCCATTAATTTCCAGATATGAGGGCAACTACAACAAATAGGCACAGGAAAGTTTCTAGATAATTTGTAGAGAATTAATTCCCTTAATTTATTTTTATAATTTTAAGTTATTGATTTTAATTTTTGTCATTATTTTGTTGTTTTTCATTGTTTTATTTATTCGGTTTTCTTTTGGTTATCTTTGGTAAATAATAGCTAGCAATCTAAAGTCTAAGGGCCCCCGTACACGAGCCACATTTTGCCGTCGGACCGACCACAGAATTGCTGTCGCGTTCCAACGAACTGAAGCCCACCATAAGAAATACTATATCATCCGTACACGGGCGTTTACAAAAGTCGAAACGGGCATCTGCAGTCAATTTGCGGCCGATCTCCGCCGGGTGGTTCACAATCGCGCGCGCTTCTTCTGCCGTATACGAACCATAAACTTGCAGTCGTACTCAACCGCAAGGCGATCGATTCAACGTGTTGAAAAAATTTAAGGCAATGGCAGCAACAATTTCTATCGAGGAAAACCTAAGAAACAACCTGCTTGGAAACCCTTACAACCAGCACACGAGCCAGCCGTTGTGTTACAATGCCAGTGCATTACAAATTCACCCAATAAGCCATGACTTTAATTTATCCATACCTACCACACACGGACAATTTCAGCGCTGTAGTAATAATCAAACAATTCCCTCTACCAATATTGCTACTCCGTTAATATTTCCGCAGGGTTCAACATTGTCTATAGACTCTGCTCATACAAACTCATCTTTTGAAGATGCCTTTCAATTATAGATACCTAGTCGAAACAGAAAATAAATAAAAATCTGTACGTCTTCTTCTTCTTCTCCTCAAAATAAGAAGTAACAGTGCTGCTTCTTCAAAATCTATAATATCGAGACTGGCGACTACAATCTTATGAAACCATAAATAAAATAACGGACAAAACAACGTTTCTGTTTTGCTTCTGATGTGGTCGCCTCGGGTTGTAATCGCCTCGACTGCAAGTGTGGTTCATATAACTGCGAATCAACCACAAAAATGCAGTTGTGTTAGCCGCGAGTTGCAGTCGACGTGACCACAATTTTGTAGTTAAATCAGCTGCAAAATTGTGGCTCGTGTACGGGCGCCCTAAAGGGGATAATATGTCATTGTAATAGTAATAATAAAGTAAATAAATTAAACAAAAAACTGTCAAAATGTCATGGCGTTCTAACGAAAACACAAACGGTTTTTAGCATTTTTCGTATGATTTTTATAAATTCCTCAATAGCAAGAAAACTATAATAAATAGGTATAGGAATGTTTATAAATAATTTGTAGGTAATTAAATTCCCTTTCCGATAGGGTATGAAAATATGGGGCGTTCCATTTAAAATTTTCGACTTTCACGCAATAAATACAGAGAAACGGTAATTCAATTTTTGACCAGCCTGTATAAGATATACTGATACAACAAGTGACAATCTATTTAACAGCATATGAAGAGTTATCGTACCTATGCAAAACGTGTTTGAATTAACGTTGGCTGAGATATCTGCTTTTAAATAGCTTGGTGATATTTGACAAAAAAAAATCAATATAACTCGAAAACAAAAAATCAAAGTATGGTGTAATTTTACTATAAGAATTTTTCTATCATAGATACTAATGATGCTAGAAACATCGATATTTTGTTAAAATAAAAATTATTTTGTTTTAAAACCTCTGAAAATATCATTTTTAATAAAATTGAAAAGACTCCTCAAAAGAAACCTCATTGCGTTTCTTCGCCCACTTACGTTCTTTCCCTATCAGCAGAGTGCAGACGATCAGTCTGTTAAGTTTTAAATTTTGGTTCAAACAGATCGCAATTCGGTTTCGGCCAAAATACAGCCGAAACATAAAACCAGAATGTAATGATTCTAATGATTTTTTAAGCACATACTTATTAGAATCTAAATTAAAAATGTGTACCAATCAAAAGTAACCACGATATGTTGATTCAATCAAGCTAATTTGACATTTTAACTACTATTTTTTTTGCCGTCAGCCTAGGTTCTTTTCTAACCTGCTGTACAATTTTTCGCTTCTCTCGGTTTGTTAAAAGGGGTGGTCTACCAGATCGCGGACGTGAGAGGTAATCTTCAGTGTCTTTATAATTATTAATTACTCTTTGAATGGAAGAGTGTGACCTGCCGACAGTTTCTCCTATTTTTCGAGAAGATTTTCCCTCTTTCCATAACTTTACAATAATTTTTCTCTCTCCCAATCCAATTTCCTTTCCTTTCGTGTCCATTCTAACTTTTAGCTCCTAACTATTATATTAGTGTTAGAACACTTTAACTGAAAAAAAAGGGTCATGATCTAATGTGATAAACTTCAATTTTTTTTATTTTGTGTATTAACTACATATAATTCTATTAACAAAATATGCATCAATAAAACAGAAATATTAGTTAGAAAAAAAATCAAAATTAAAAATTCTCCAAATAATGCGTATGCAAAAATCTGCGTACAAATAAAGACGCCTTCTCCAAAATATACTTATTTACTTAAATACGTAGTTGGCGATGTAGGCTTTCCGATTTAAATAAAAGATAATCGGTGTCAATTATATTAGCAGAGGCTTAGAAGCTAAAAGTTAGAATGGACACAAAAGGAAAGGAAACTGAATTGGGAGAGAGAAAAATTATTGTAAAGTTATGGAAAGAGGGAAAATCTTTTCGAAAAATAGGAGAAACAGTCGGCAGGTCACACTCTTCCATTCAAAGAGTAATTAATAATTATAAAGACACTGAAGATTACCTCTCACGTCCGCGATCTGGTAGACCACCCCTTTTAACAAACCGAGAGAAGCGAAAAATTGTACAGCAGGTTAGAAAAGAACCTAGGCTGACGGCAAAAAAAAAAATAGTAGAAAATGTACAAGAAGAATTTCATAAAACTATCAGCAAAGATACGGTGAGAAGGACGTTAAAAAAAGCTAACTATCACAGTCGCGTTGCACGAAAAAAGCCATTTGTGTCAGAGGTCAATCGTCAGAAGCAGATCGCCTTTGCAGAAAAACTCTTAGACAAGCCCATTGAATTCTGGGAGAAAGTTCTCTTTACAGATGAGAGCAAATTTTGCATTTTCGGCATTAAGGGTAAACAACTTGTATGGAGAAAACCTAATACTGCCCTTAATACCGAAAATTTGGAAGCGACTGTAAAACACGGAGGTGGTGGAGTTATGGTTTGGGGGTGTATGTGCTCCAAAGGGGTGGGAAGGTTGGTTTTCATAACATCGACAAAGGACCATAAAATGTATATAGACATTTTAAAAGAAAATTTGAAGCCTAGCATCGAAAACTTGGGCTTGGGGCCCGAATACTTTTTTCAACAAGATAATGACCCCAAACATTGCGCCCACAACACTAAGCTTTGGCTACTATACAATACCCCAAAGCAACTTAAAACACCTCTACAATCGCCGGACTTGAATCCCATTGAACACCTCTGGGATTTACTGGAACGCAGGATTCGGCAACACAACATAACGTCGAAGGAAACGTTAAAAAATGTTATGATTGAGGAATGGGCCAAAATCAGTTCGGACGAAACGAAGAAATTAGTGCACTCCATGCCTAAACGTTTAAGGGAGGTCATTAAACGTAAAGGTTATCCGACCTCATATTAATATAGAAACAATGATCTCATTTATGAATTTTTTATAAATACTGTCCTGACTTGTACGCAGATTTTTGCATACCCGTTATTTGTAGAATTTTTAGTTTTGATTTTTTTCTGTAACTACTGTTTCTGTTTTGTTGAAGCATATTTTGTTAATAGAATTATATGTAGTTAATATACAATATAAAAAAAATCAAGTTTATCACATTAGATTATGACTCTTATTTTTTCAATTAAAGTATTACAAGTTTTTTGTACGCAGACTTCTGCTGCTGAGTGTATTTTAGTTAATAAATGAATTTTGAATGGGAAGATTTAGACTTCATTTAATTCGTCCCTAAAACATCAAAACGTCAATGTCAGAAATGTATAAAACTTACGTTTCGATTTGGTTACTTTCTGACGAATATGACAAATTTTTCGTTTAGATACTTCATAAATGAGTTTCAAAATTTTCTGTTTCAATGATATCAATAATTTTTTAAATACATATTAGAATATAAATTAAAGATAGGCGCGTTACAATTTTGAACCAATCAAAAGCAACCACGACTTGTTAATTGAAGCGATCCACTACTAGATGGCCACACCGATCGCGCTGATTTGACGTTTCTTTGACAGATATGGTGGAGAAGTTGACAAAACACGTATCTCGAAACAAAACGACTCATCAAATTTAGTAGCGACGTTTTTACCGGTTATTTTCGCGGAGTAATGTTAACGTAAAAACCAAGCAAAAATAAATCAAAATGAGACTGATCGGGATTTCGTTGTTTAGCGTCGCGCTTACCGCCGCCGTAATCGCGAACGCCTATTATCAAAAGAAACAGTTTTACCCCTCGGTTGTGTATATTACCAAATCTAATCCTAGTATGGCTGTAAGTTATTCAAATTTTCATTTAATTATTCAACAAATCAAGTTACATTAACTTTTTTACTTTACAGGTTATGTACTGTCAAGCTTTTATTTTGGTGTTTTTAATGGGCAAATTAATGAGGAGGATTTTCTTTGGGGAATTGAGAACATCAGAATTTGAAGTAAAAGGAAATAAAATTAGAAATTCTAAAGAATATTATTATTTTTGATTTTAGCATTTAATGGAACGGTCTTGGTATGCGATAACAGAAACCTGTTTGGCATTTACCGTGTTTCGTGACGATTTCAATCCAAAATTCGTCGCTTTATTTACTTTATTATTGTTTTTAAAATCATTCCATTGGTTAGCAGAAGATCGTGTGGATTACGTATGATTATTTTAACAATTTTAATACAGGGTGATTCACATAAGAACAACACAGAGCAGGGACTGAATGATTTAATGACACTTTTCTTTATACCAAGTTCCACCCTTAAGGAGTTACAGTCTTGTTTAATCTATTAATTTACTGTGTCATCATTCTTAAACAACCCTTTGAGATGCTTCAATTGATCTTAATTTGCTATTAATTAATACCTTTGGTACGAATGTATTATTAGGATATTGTATGCTTTAAAAATTGAAGATTCATCTTTGAATGGCTACAACTCCTCAAGGGAATAACTTAGTATAAATTGTGTTAAATCATCTTGGTTTTTTATCTTCTATATCACAGTTTCTCAACCGTTTTTGACCTACAGATCTGTAGATTTTATCAAAAAATTGCGCGGACTGTTCAATTATTTTGAACAATGTCATGTTAATTGTAAATTATTGGTAATGGTGTAATGTGATTGGTTGTGTAACGTAAGATTGGTTACAAGATTTTGGGAATGCAGCCAAGAAAGGGTTAGGAATTGAGAACCTCCTTTCATAGAACTAATTTTTCAATTATTTATTATACCATATATATGGCAATCATTAACATAATTAGCTAACAACAACAAACTTACATTCAGAGATAAAAAATGTGGTGCTAAAAAATATGGTCCCCACAAAAATTAATCTAAACTAGGGAATCAGTAGCTAGCCCAAAACTCACAAAAGACAACAATTAATCTTAACGCGGGTAGACAAACAACACTTGCTAAAAAATGGCACAAATTTGACCATTTCTATGGAAAACTCGAGGATATTGAATGTTATACAAGTTAAGAGCCAACAGGACAGAAAGATGGCGTAAAATTGAAAAAGGAAATCATTAATCTTTGAAAAGAAATTGATTAAGATAACACAGAACCCTGAGATCTAAAGGGAACAAAGACTTACAAACAGTATTTTAATAAATAAAACAAAAATTACTAATTAATAATTGTACCTAAAACTGCACCACCATGTTAATGAAACAATCATGAAAGAAGGGAACATCAAGGGTCAACTAGAATCATATTGAACCCATGGAGGGATCTGACATTAATGAATCAGCACAGTGTTTGTTGGTTAGTTTAATGAGATGGCGGTAAATTTCACTAACAAGGGGACCTTATGGGTTCAGCATCACCGATTTTGTTCATATTTGCAGGGATTGAAGATCAGTACTTGAATATTATTTTCTTGATGCAGTACAATGCAATGTTCAAAAATACTCGAGAAAATCGACTTCAAAGTACTCAAAATATTTTGCAACAGTATGGTGACTTAATTTTCATTTAATATATCAATTAACCTAGGGGACTATCAGTTCTGCTGTCAACTCTGAGGTCATAGGTTTAGGTCCGCTTCATTCTACCTATATTTTTATTATTATTTTTCCTTTACTTAAGCGCGATGATTATCAACAAATTAATATTTTTTTTAAATATTTATGCTTTTATTGTTTTTCAATAAGCAAAGAAAAAGCAAGATAAAGTTGGGTATTCACAAGGGTGCGTTAAATAAATATATTTTTCAACAAATGTTTTAAGAAACTCTGAAATAATACCTCGTTTATGTGAGCTAGATGTTGTGAAATAATCTGTTTTAACTGTTTTTGTTAAGTGACTAAAATAAAAATGTAAAAAGAAAGCTTAAGTACAATGGCGATTGAACTTGTGATCTCAGTGTTGACAGCCCAACTCATAGTCTCCTGGGCTAATTGACGTATTAGACGAAAATTAAAATATATCACACTTCCAGAGTTGCGAAATGTTTTGAGTATTTTGAAATTGATTTTCTTGAGTATTTTTTAGCATTGCATCATACTGTTTCAGAAAAGTGATGTCCAAGTACTGATCTTCAATTCTTACAAATGGTGTCAGTTCAATGATTGACCATGTTGGGGATGGAGGAAATATGGAACATGTCCATGAAAAGTCTCCTGCTGTATATACCCTCCCCACAAAGAATTTTTGTCCGATCAAAATCAAAATTGTAGCCTGTTGACACATGATGTTTAACCGAAGCAGTCCTCCGCGATTTCATCATGGCATAGTCCCTTGCATGCTGTTCAACTCTGGATTTAAAGTACTGAGAAGTGGTACTTATATTGCAAAATTTTACCATATTGTTAGTGAACCCAGGAATGAGAAGGACATTGACAAATTTGGAGGGTGTTGTGTAAAGGACCAATCAAGTTGAGACAATGCATTGCTGTTGGGACCATAATATTGCTGAGTATCTGCCTAATGGAGATTCTGCTGACCAGTGAGCAAGAAAACTTATTCTTGTAGAAGACATCCCTTAGTAACCTGAGATTCTTTTCTCTAAACTCATGGTCGGAAATGTGAATGACCCTGTTTTCATGCCCTTAACCTTGATGTGAATAGGATGGCAACAAAAGTCGATAATACGACCTGAGAAGGTGGGCAGCCCAAAACGATGTGTTGATCAATATTTCTGATGACAAGTGAGTCCAAAAAGGGCACACTGTTGTTGTATTCCGTTTCCAATGTAAATTGGATGTGACGAACAGCAAACTTGAAATGCCGCACCTTTCAGTAATCTGTCATATGGTACAACACAAATAATGTCATCAACATACTTGTAAATAAAGCGTCACTGAAAGGGGAGCCAAGAAATACACCTGTCCAAGATCCAAATCATGACTATGGTGGCCCAGATGGGACTAAGAGTACTACTCAACAGGGTACCAAATTTCTGTTTATAAAACATGTTCTTGAAGGAGAGTAGAAAAATTAAACAAGAACTTGATGGTCTCAAGAAACAAATCTTTGGGAATATCCATAGGAGGTTGTATCAGGTTCCAGTCCACTGACGACCTTTCCATTAGCAATTGCAAGGAAGTATTGGTAAAATGGGACACCAGAACATCAGAACAAAATCAGGAAATAATATCACATTCCTCATCTCTTCAGCAAAAATGAAGGAGTTGTTGATGTTGCACTTGGTCTTATTAACGAGGGCCAAAGACAATGATGGCCAAATAACTAGACTACCGGTAAATATGAGAGCCAATAAACGGAATGATCGGTCTAAGTGGTGTTCCATCATTGTGGATCCTAGAAAGACACACAAGGAGTTTACATAATTTATTTTGTTTTCTTTGGATGAATGGGGTAGGATCTGCCTTCAATGATTACATTATCTGTTACTTCTTTTGTCCCATCACGGCTATATTTCAATGTATTATCAAAATGTGAATGGTTTGCAAACTAACATCATGATGGTCATGATGTTGTATGTATCACAGAAACTCGATCTCAGGCGCGGAATTTGTCTGCTCTGGATATAACATTTTTTGCCGCGATAGAAGTACATCGCTATATGAGAAGATTGATGGAGGGGGTGTTTTTATCGGTGTGAGGAATAATTTTCAGGCATCTCTGGTCCCAAAATTGTGCTTGTAGGCTGAGGATTTGTGGATGGATGTTAAGTGCGCGATTGGTCGTTTTCTCGTGTGCTGTGTATATCTGCCTCCTGGAGAAATTGATCCCCTAGTTACGTTTTTACAAAAATTGGCATCACTACGAGATTCCATCTCTGAGCCAACTACTATTGTAATTACCGGCGATTTTAACTTACCCTCAATCTCGTGGCGGTAGGCTGAGTCTGCGATTCTAAAGCCGTTTGGTGGTGTCGGTACGCGCTCACGACGATTTTTAGAAACATTTGTTTATTGTAATTTAATTCAACTCAACAGCAGTGATCCTGCGCGTGAAATTGTATCTTGCCGAGATCCACTTGTTAATGCGGATCGATACCATACGGCTGTGGAATTTTTTGTCGTTAATGTTCGATTATTCAAGATGGTCCTACTGTTAAATATTTTTACAAAAAAGCTGATTATATTACGCTTGGAACGCTTTGCTGGTTTACGAGTTGAGGGTGTTGATGTTTTTTATAGTATCGTATATGACTCATGTCCATGTTCATGGTATTCTGCTTCCACGATGAGAGTTGTTAGTAAAAAGCTTAAGTTTCACCGTAAGTGGAAAAGATTTCAAAACTACCATGATTATTTATCCTTTTCCATCCTACTTAAGTGGTCCAAAATCTTGATTAAGTCGGACTTTGACCATTACTTGTAGTCAATGCAGGTAAGTATGGTGGAATGCCCTGATCGTTTGTGGTCTTTTGTAAAACATAGAAAGGCTAGATGCGCAGGTATTCCTACCGTAAAGAAACTTGGTAACTTCTATGCGGCTTTTATTCAGGGTTCTAAATTCTCTAATGTTGGTTAAGGGGTATACGGCCGTGGTTTAGTGAAGAGGACGTATTGCGCGCTCTGGATAAGGTTGATCCAAAGATTGGACCTGGTCCGGATGATTTACTTGGTTATTTCATTAAAACAATGCGCGAGTGGTCTCGCTAGACTTGTGTACTTAATCTTCTGTCTTTCTTCGGAAACTAAATTATCATTGTTAATTTTTGTGTTTATTGCTAGTGGATGCTACTATTGGGGGTTTCCCTGTAGGTTTCTCAAATATATAAATAAATACATAAAATGCTTGGTAGGTGGTCAAGTCATTTAACAATGCCAAGAAGAGATAAGAAGAATCACTGTCACTTGTCCCTTATCAACAGGAACCACATCAAGGAAATCCGGTTTACTTTATTTTAAAAAGTGTCCAGTTGTCACTTTGATTTTCATTCGTTCTTTTACTGTAATTATGATTGGTAATAAGGTTCGCGGTTCTGGCCCTTTTAGAATTCAGTGTCACTTATGGGAGAGATCTGAGCAAGGATTCGATATCACAAAGTTGACAAATCAAAGTTGAGTTCAGTGCAACAGGTTAGCCGAATTTGGGGCCTAATGAAAGAAAGTTGAAGACCTCTCTTAAACGAGGTATTTAATTCCTACGCCCTTCTTGGTTGCATTCCCAAAAGCTTTTAACCAAATGTGAATTATGTAAAATGAAATGATATTAATTTTTGAACAGTAATAATATATTCAAAAAAATGATGATTTAAACTGATAAAAATTGAGAATTGCTGCTCTACAATGACCCTACTCTGTGTTTTTTTTTAATGTAAATCACTCTGTTTATCTTAATAATTTTGAAAAATTCTTTTCAGATGGAGCGTAGTCCAATAATTGGTTTGTTATTCCACATACGCGTTTTATCATTATTATTCGTTTTGGGAGCCTTAGATTTTTACTTCATTGAGCATGCTTATTACTCAACCGTAACAAAAGGAGCGTCTGTTCAATTAGTTTTTGGGTTTGAGTATGCCATATTAATGACAATGGCTTTAAACGTTGCCATTAAATACGCATTATATTCTGTCGATTTAAACAGTGAAACCCCTTGGGAAAATAAAGCGGTTTTCCTCCTCTACACCGAACTAGTTATGGGTTTTATAAAAGTCATTTTATACTTAGCTTTTGTAATAATCATAGTCCGCGTTTATACTTTACCCTTATTTGCGTTCAGACCAATGTATTACACAATAAGAAACTTTAAAAAGGCTTTTAACGACGTCAGATTGTCGAGAAGGGCCATTCACAATATGAACACCCTTTACCCAGACGCTACTCAAGAAGAATTATCGGCTGGAGATAACGTTTGCATAATTTGTAGGGAAGAAATGACCACGGGGTGCAAAAAATTGCCGTGCAATCATATTTTTCACACCGCCTGTCTTCGTTCGTGGTTTCAAAGACAACAAACGTGTCCTACTTGCCGCTTAAATATCTTGGGGGCGTCCGCGAACGCTGAAAGGCAAAGGCAAGGGCAAGGGCAAAACGCGCAGCAGAATCAACAAAATTTGCAACAAAACGGGTTAAATGGCTTAAACGGCTTCGCTTTTGGGGCGAATGGATTTTTGGCTCCTAATGTTTTTAATATTTTTGCGAACGTTAGGAATCCGCAACAACAGCAACCACAACAAGGGAATCAAGGAGCACAGAATAATAATTTGCCAAATAACGGAAATAACAACAACAATCAAGTCCCCACGAATGCCCCACCAACCCCTGGGCCACCACCTCCATTTCAAATGCCACCTTTTCCGTTTATGAATCCATTTATGATTCCGCCACCGATTCCTCCTCAAAATTTGGCGTCGTTAACGAGAGAGCAATTGCAGCAATTGGAAGGGAATGAAAGAGCTAATGTTGAAGCTAGGATACAATGGCTTAGGAATATTAATGTAAATTTTAATTAATTTTCCGTTAGGTGCGCATATACCTGGCAGATATATGTTTACTGTTATACTATATTAACGTGATTTTGAAAGTTTTTGGCTCCTCTAATATCCGATTTTTGAGATTGTTTTTTTAATTGTTTGATACTTATCTCGAGTCTTTCTCAACAGAAAATGGAGCAATGTAGAAGGATTTGGGACTGTTGACTTGTTGGTTACAGTTATTGATGGTTGTAAGTTCAAGAATGAAGACTTTAGAAAACGGGACTTGCATTATCCCTAGTTTTCTTGTTGTTGTGTGTCCTTAGTTTTCTAGTTCCCTTGTTTCTGATTCACACAACATCAGAAATTCTGTTAAACTACTGCAAAGTTATCTGAAAGACAGATTTCAGAAGGTGGGAATTGGAGAATGTGCATTTCAGAGCAAGGATGTGTATCTTCTGGTATACCACAAGCTTACAAGGCTTACCTACTCAATTGACAACTTGCCATCTCTTGCAAGATACCCATAATAAATAAGTTAGAAGATTATTTAATATTAGTAATATAAATATTAAAATAAAAGAAATTGTATACATAGAAGCAGTTTTAAACGCTAGAACTTAAAGTCAACGTAAGAATGTTTACCAACATTCTTAGCGACATCGATAATACGTACAGATCGGACTATTTTATATTGGTCGAATCGATAGTCCGATCTGTGCGCATTCTCGGTTACGCTAAAGATATTAGTAAACAAACCGAGAGTTGTGTTGGGTTCAAACTGGCCTATACATGCGAATATACGCGATACAATTTTTAATTCTGTATGTACAGTTTCTTTAGATACATCAATTTTATTAATATAATGAAAATATTAGGTCTAAACGTTGTTAGTGATTCATTTGGCCTATACAGATCATCAGACTAAAAGTAGGGGAGGGTGGTACACAGTGGGATAGAAAAAATAAAACACAAATTTTCTTCCATACTATCATGTTTAGTTTACATTTTTATGTGCAATCCGTCTTAGTTATCATTAAGAAATGTTAACAATTACTAAGTTCTTATTTATTACGTCAAACAAACATGCGATAATTTAAAAAAAAGGTTAAATCTGTGTCCCACCGCAGGTATACAGTGGGACAAGAAAAAATACACTGTTTTAGAGTTTTTTAATTAAACACAAATCTCTTCTTAGATAAAGTTTATATTATGTGGAAATGATACAAAGAAGTTGTAGAAGCTCCTACGTTCAGTTGGGATTGGCAATTTTTTTTTTATTTGCTGAATTTTCACGTCACTTTCATCTTTTACTATGGGGAATACATACTGTTTCTTTGATTGTTTTAGGAACTTCACCGTCACCGTCTTTCACTTTCAAAACCTATCCTTCATAATGTATTTTGTTTTTCTTCCCTTCAAATTCAACCAATACCCAATTGAGAGGGATTGGAGTAGCGTTATTGTCTAGGAATTCATATGCCGTTATGAATTTATCTGGGTCTTCGTCATCAGTTGAATGTCCAACCCAGTCCCCGTCGTCTTCGTAGTCTACTAAGTTGGGTTCCTCATTAGATGACTCCGATGACTCTTCGAAAACGTGTTTTTTGACGTTCTTCTTTTGTATTTTACACCCAACCTTGGACCTATTCTGTTTTTCTTGGGTTTTCTTTTTCAGTTCAGCATTCGGTGGCGAGCTGGTGATAGTGGACGACTATATTTTTCGTATTTGATTTTCTTTCCAAAGCTTGGAACGATGCTGGGACCGATGGAAGGGAAACTGCAATTTCCTCAGTCACTTGACTCAGTTCCGCTGGTGCCCCATTTGCTTCTACCAAAGCGTGTCCCTCATGTAATGGAATTTTAGAACTTAACTCTTCAGAAGATTGGACTTCTTAAGTGGATGGGCCGCCGTTGACTTCTATAAAATCAGCATCTATGAAGATTTGGTCATTGAACGGAATAATTCCTGTTTTCATGAAACCAGACTTGATGTTTTTTGGGGTCATCGCTACATCATGGGCCACATTTATTAAACTTGCGATGTCGTAGATAGTTACTGGATTTCCTGGATGATTCAGCATCCGTGTATCAGTTGCAGCATTTTAGGCCACCTTCAATGGCCCAAAAACAGCTTTATCTAAGGGTTGCAGCTTATGGCTACAGTGAGGCGGCAGCGTTTCGATTGCGACCCCCGCCTCACGTGCTTTATTAATGACTTCGATGGAGAATGAGCATCTAAATTGTCGTAAATCAGCAGACTTGGATTTTCATTTATGCTACGTGATAAACTGATGAAGCGGTCCATCACTTTAGGAAATAACTCAGATTTCAACCAACCTGAAGGATTTACCAAACCTAGTGCTCCATGAGGTGCTCCACGAAGCATATGCTGCTTAAAAAATTTTCGAGGAAAGGTAATGGCAGAGGGAGGAAATGTGCCAGCTGCACAAATAGTGGCACTGGTTGTGACTAAGATTCCCCTCTCGCCACTGGTGCAGGAACTCACTTTCTTAATCCCATTTTCTTCTATGATTTTCATGGGATTTTGAACAGTTGTTGTGCTTGTTTCGTCTAAGTTATATATTCTTGATGGATTCATCAACTTAGGATTTTTATTAAAAGTTTCCTTCAGATTTGTCAAAAGGAGTTTCAACATTGTGCTTATTGAAGGAAGTCATTCTTGACAGGCTACATCCCTCTGTCTGCCTGATGGATAACTTGTTTTTTTTGTTTGATGAAGGCCCGTAGCCAATCATCTACGATTGCTTTGATTGGATCCAGGAATTTGGCGTTTTTTTATTATTTGCAATGGCGTATTCATAGGCTAATTATTTTACCATTTTGTAGTTTAATCCATATGCCATATAACATACCAAAATGTAGTCTTATTTTATTCGAGACTCCATGCTCTTACATGCTCTGTAAATACTCTATTTGCAGTATACTTTGGAGCTAAACGTACATTCTCAATTTCTGGTTCATTTTTTATCTTGCTCCAATATCGCCGCAATGTTGCCAGTGGAACAGTATCCCAGCGTGTACTGATGTACGAAATTCGAAACATTCAACAATAACAGGATATCAACACTCACTTACCACTACAGAAACGGAAAAAATTAAATAGGAAAACTCACCTTTTCGTATTTTGATTGTCCAAATCAACAAAAATCTAATTTTTTCATATAAAAAATAGGAACACTTGAATAATACAACACGCTTCTGTCAAACTGCAGCAATATTGGGCTGAAATGAATGATTATTTTGACAACACTGGATGGGAATGGTCTGATTGATTAACTCAAACAGTTTCCAAGAACAATCTCTAAGTTTCGGCGATTGGTGATTCGTTCGGATTGACTGATTGTGGTCACGTGACGCCAGGACGTTCACCATCAGTCAATCTGAACGAATTTTTAATCTCTGAAACTTGGGAATCTCCTTCGCATAAAAGGCAGCTAAAGCTGCCGTTAGTGTGAGGGAGAATTGTGTATTTGTAAATTGGGTATTTCGTTCTGATTGGCTGATGGCGAAAGTCCTGGCGTCACGTGGTCGCCATCAGCCAATCCGAACGAATTTTCAAATACTCAAATCTTCTTACAAAAGGTAGCTTAACTGACATTTATTGAATGAGGATTTTTTTTCTTCTTTATTAATAAAGTTAATGTTATGTGATTCCTTGATTCTCTCATCATTCAATCACTGCGATCTTGTTTAATGATGAAGTATTTGCAAAGAACAGAAAAGTTCTACAAAAATCTTGTCTAGGTTTTATTTATGGATACGTCGTAAATTATGCAAATTGGCTAAACAATTTTTAGTTTAACTGCTAACCACCTTGCTTTTATGAAAGGATCACGTGCAGAACCGATGTGCATCACCTAAATTTAACGTTAAAACTTTATTCCTATTGCTAAACATCGTACATAAGCCTTTAAAAGCTTGGTTCGTTTCTGAATAACCTTCCTATTTGTTATACTGATTGCAGCTTATACATTTTTAAATACAAATATGTAAGGTATCTTGCATCGATGGATGTGGTTTTCAAACTCATGTTAATATAGTAGAATTGATTCATTTTTATAAAGTGATTGCTGCGATATTTATCCAAAAATTGAGTATATTTGCTGGATATTCGCGCACCTAACGACGACTTATATTGATGAAATAATTTTTCAGTATTAAAGATTTTGTTTTAAATATAGGTTATGTTAGATGCAGCGGTGATAATGCTTCAGCAATACAGCGCAGCTGCAGCTGTCTCAATGGCAGTCCCAAATGTAAACACAACAACGGAACCTACAACTACATCTCCAAATTCGAACAGCTCCACTCCGCAGCAGCCCACAGCATCAACATCGTCCGAAGGTGAAAATGCTGCTTCTTCTGCAGCAGATTCACCAGCGACTGCAGCTGGTGACAGCAATGTTAGCAAAAGCGATCCTATTCCTGGCTCATCAACAAGTGATGCTGCAACTGCGGCGGAGGAAGAGATACGCAGGAAACGACTGCAAAAATTCGAGCAGCAAACGAGTCAGGACTAAAAGATGAACGACAAAAAAAGAAACATTCAAAAATGAAAAGTTTTTGACTGAACGGCCACTTTTTGGAGAATTAATTTATGGTTTTACGTTAAACCTTAAAGTTTTGTTATAGATTTGTGTATAATTAATATATATTTTTTGAAAATGTGTTTTGATTTTAAAGCTACACTAAAAAAACATTTAGGGTGAAAAGTGGTGAAGGATCAATTTTTTTGATAACTTAAAACCATCTGTTAGTGGCTATGTTAAAATAAAAAAAAATAAAGAGAAAAAGAAACTTAAAATCTTATACACTAAAAAGGCTGTTGTTTAGTTTATATATAAAATATAAATGTATATTAATAAAATTAACAAGAAAGGAATTATTTGTGTTTAAGTAAACATGAAACCAAAAATTTTATGAAATGTTAAAGTGACACAAATTGATTTTAAAAGACGAAACAAAAAAAAAATTCCCTATTGATCTTACCAACTTTTTTTGATTTGACAGGATTAAAAAAAACAATTTTATAATATTTACACTTTAATTTTTATATAACAAATTTTATTTAAATATTTTTAGTTATTTTCTTTCCACTTTAAGTGTTATGTGATCCAAAGTCTTATTTTTAGTTTCCAAAAGGACGAAAATTACGTAAACCAAACCCAGTGCGTTTATGATGCAAAAGAAAAGAAAAAGTGGACCAGGACCGACCCAATCCACGCACGGTTTTAGTAAAAACGTAACTACATGGGTTAAAAACCAATTGAGCGCAGTAATTACCTTAACAAGCAGCCACATATTTTATTATTACGTACTTTATTTGTTATTACACCAAAACTTTACGACTACAAAGATATTTTTTGTATCGAATCTTTTTGGGTGCATTTAATTTTATTTCAATTATTTGCGTTTATGTAAATATAAAACGAAAAAGTCAATCAAACGTCACAATAACTACAATCGATTTTAAAACGTAACGAATCAAAATTCCCTATTAGCATTACCAACTACAAGAAACATATTTGTAAATTCAATTTTTATTTTAATTATTTTTTAATTTTGATATAACATAAACTTGACCATGCCAAATACTTCAATTATTTTCCCTCCAATTCAAGTGTGATTTGATCCAAAGTCTTGTTTTTAGTTTCCAAAAGGAAGAAAATTACATAAATCAAACCCAATGTGTTTACGATGCAAAAGAAAAGGAAAACCGAACCAGGACCGACCCAATCCACGCATGGTTTAAATAAAAACGTTACAACATAGGCTAGAAACCAATTTATTGCGGTAATTATTGGCCCGACGATTGATTTAACGCCAGCAGGAAGATACTCTCCGATCATAGCCCATGGTAATGGACCGGAAGCTATGTTAAAACCGGCTGTGTAAATCAAAATGAAAATCACCGGCATGTGAATCAAAGTTTCTCCTAATTCTGCGTTGGAGTTTCGTATAAAATAATATATTCCAACAATTAATAAGCAAAGGATCATCACGCTTAACGAAATAATCCATAAAGGTTTTCTCCCTAATCTGTCCACGATGCTGGCGACGATTACGCAAAACACCAATTGGACCACCCCCAAACCAACATTGCAATGTTTCGCGTTTAATTCTAGTTCAGCAAAAATTGAAGCCGCATAAAACATGATTGCGTTAATCCCTCCAAGTTGTTGAACCACGTGAAGAACCAACAACATGCAAAATCCTTTTATAGACGATTTCTTCTTCATGTTTTCAATAAAATTTCCTTTTCCTTCGTTAACATAATCCTGTAATTGTTTGTAATCTTCGGAAATGTTGTAGTCTTTTCCACGGAAAAATTGCAAAGCCTTTTTCGCGGCCTCCTCTTTTTCTCGTTTAATTAAATAAGCTGGAGATGTCGGCATAAATAACATGACGGTAAACAGAATTATCGGTGGTACAGCAGCTGGTATACAAAGCCATGGAAAACTGCTAAAGTAAGCTAAAGCAAACTCCATAAAAATCCCTAAAACCAACATTAACTGAAAACAAATTCCCAGAGCGCCTCTTATAGCCGGTTCCGCAATTTCGCCGATATACGACGGCGCTATCACGCAAAAACTTCCACCGCAAAATCCCAAAATAAATCTCCCGCCTAAGAATATATAAAAATTTGACATAAAAGCCATTACAAACCAACAGGCTGCAAATGGAACGGATAGTATTATCATTAAGATTTTCGGGCCAAGTTTATCGTATAGTAAAGCGATGAATAATTGGGCAACCATCGCTCCTAAGCAAAGAATACTAGCCACGTGTGTGAATTCGTGTTCTGTTAGAACTCCCCCTTCAGCAACTTTCAGGATTGTCTCATGATCTTCCGGACTCACCAAAAGAGCTTCAGCAGGAGATGACCAGCCTAGTACAGTTCCCAATGAAAATCCGCCCAATGTAGCTGATTTATGTATCGCAAAAAGAAGAAAAAAATAATTAACTTTTAATACTCAATTAACGATGAATACCTGTTAATGCGCCAATGATTTGAGTGGCTCGTTTTGGTTTCTCTGCCATTACAAAATAATCATTAACCAAATTATTTTTTTTGTAGTTTTAATTAGTTGGATTGATCGGTTAAAAAAAAATAAATAGTTAAAATCGTTTGACATAAAATTCTTTTTTACATTAATGACAATGTTATTTGTCAAAATCTAATTGGTTTACATGGATATTTTTATCTACTCTAACAAAATATCTCATTATTTTGTATAATAGATCAACACTTTTCTTCATTATTGTTTCTAAAATGTTTCAGCTGCTCAACAATCAAACTTAACTTGCTTTTCCGATCTGCACATGGATTTCTGCCGCATAACATGTAATAATTGGTAATAATAATTATGATTGTGCCAAACTCCTTAAATTGGTGTTTATCTTCTTAAAGTATACTTAAGGTTAGCTAGTGTTAACAAATATCATTCTCTTTTGACATTTTTGTTAGCTTCTGGAAAGTCTACATTTTCAAATATTAGTGATATTTACAATTTATTTAATAACTGTAACCACAAGTATCTTTTATTGTTATAAATATAACACATGATGTCAGGTGATAAATAATAAGTGGGAAAAGAATGTCATAAACGAAGAAAAAATGGATTGATTCAAATCATTATAGGATATTAATTTCTTAAAAATGTGAAAATTGATGAATATTTATTTAACAGAAAGTTTGAGGAGATAGATGATATTAAATTTGTGATGCTTAGCGGACTATGATAAAGTATGGGTGTTGAGAATAAACCGAATTGGGAAGAGATTCAACCGGCGAATGACGGCTCTCCGAAAAAAATATTCATACCAGATGCTAGAAATCTGAATTGAAGAGAAAAGCTCAATAGGATATTAAAATTTAAAAAAAACATGAAACCGGTAACTTTAATACAGATAAAACCATTAATAATTTATGCAATATCACAGTTTGTAGAAACAGTGTCAAACTTTCTGGAAACAATAACAAATCTTCTGAAAGCATTTTAAATCTTCTGGAAGCATTTCAAGTCTTTTGGAAACAATATCGTTTCTTCTGGAAGTAGTGTCTAGCCTTTTGAAAGCATTTTAAATCTTCTGAAAGCATTTCAAGTCTTTTGGAAACAATATCGTTTCTTCTGGAAGTAGTGTCTAGCCTTTTGAAAGAATTTTAAATCTTCTGGAAGCATTTCAAGTCTTTTGAAAACAATATCGTTTCTTCTAGAAGTAGTGTTTAGCCTTTTGAAAGCATTTTAAATCTTCTGGAAGCATTTCAAGTTTTTTGGAAACAATATCGTTTCTTCTGGAAGCAGTGTCTAGCCTTTTGAAAGCATTTTCAGTTTTCCAGAGGCAATATCAAGTCGTTTGAAATCATTGCAAGTCATCTGGAAGTATTTCAAATTTTACCAAGGCTGTATCGTGTCTTCTGGAAACAGTTTAAATTTCCTGGAAACATTTCAAATCTTCTGGAAGCAATATCAAGTCTTCTAAAATCAGTATCAAGTCTTCTAGAAGCATTTCAAGTGTTCCGGAGGCAATATAAATTTTTTTGGAAATATTTCGAATCTCCTAGAATATCAAGCCTTCGGGAAGCACTGCAATTCTTTTGAAAGCATTTCAAGTCTTCTGGAAGCATTCCAAGTCTTTTGGAAGCAATATCTCAATTCGGAAGCAGTATCTTGCCTTTTCGAAGCATTTCCATCTTCCTGAGGAAATATTAAGTCTTCCATTTCCATGATCAAGTCTTCCGGAAGCAGTTCAAGTCTTCTAGAAGCATTTTCAGGCTTCTCGAAGAAGTTCAAGTCTTCTAGAAACAGTGTCAAGTCTTCTGGAAACAGTGGCATGCCTTTTCGAAGCATTTTCAGCCTTCTTGAGGAAATATTAAGTCTTCTGGAATCATTCCAAGTCTTCCAAAGGCCCTATGGAGTCTTCTGGAAGCAGTTCAAGTATCCTGGAAACATTTAAGTGTTCTGGCAGCAATATCAAGTTTTCTAGAAACAGTATCAAGTCATCTAGAAGCATTTTAAGTCTTCTGGAAACAGTGCAAGTCTTCTCAAAGCATTTCAAGTCTTCTAGAAACAGTATCAAGTCTTCTAGAAACAGTATGTTGCTTTTTCGAAGCATTTCTAGTCTTCTTGAGGAAATATTAAGTTTTCTGGAATCATTGCAAGTCTTCTAAAAGCCGTATGGAGTCTTCTGGAAGCAGTTCAAGTATCCTGGAAACATTTAAGTGTTCTGGCAGCAATATCAAGTCTTCTAGAAACAGTATCAAGTCATCTAGAAGCATTTCAAGTCTTCTGCAAGCAATATCAAGTCTTCTAGAAGCATTTCAAGTGTTCCGGAGGCAATATCAACTTTTCTGGAAGTATTTCAAGTGTCCTAGAAGCAATATTAAGCCTTTTAGAAGCAGTGCAGTTCTTCTGGAAGTCTTCTGAAAGCATTTCAAGTCTTGTAGAAGCATTTCAAATCTTCTGAAAGCATTTTAAGTCTCCTGAAAGCATTTCTCTGGAAGCAGTATCTAGCTTTTTGAATGCATGTCCAGTCTTTTCAGAGGAAATATTAAGTTTTCTGGAATCATTTCAAGTCTTCCAAAGGCCGTATGAAGTCTTCTGAAAGCAGCTCAAATTTCCCGAAAACACTTCAAGTCTTCTGTAAGCAATATCAAGTCTTCTAGAAGCATTTCAAGTGTTCCGGTGGCAATATCAAGTTTTCTGGGAGTATTTCAAGTCTCCTAGAAGCAATATCAAGCCTTCTGGAAACACTGCATTTCTTTTGGACACATTTCAAGTCTTCTCGCAGCAGTTCAAGTCTTCTGAAAGCAGA
Organism: Onthophagus sagittarius; assembly: GCA_036711965.1. Lineage (NCBI taxonomy): Eukaryota > Metazoa > Arthropoda > Insecta > Coleoptera > Scarabaeidae > Onthophagus > Onthophagus sagittarius. The sequence continues at coordinate 56,060,162 of JASERS010000002.1, read as the reverse complement.
AGCATTTTAATTCTTCTGGAAGCAGTATCTAGCCTTTTGGAAGCATTTCCAGTTTTCCTGAGGAAATATTAAGTCTTCTGGAATCATTGCAAGTCTCCTAAAAGCCGTTTGGTGTCCTTTGGAAGTATTTCAAGTGTCCTAGAAGCAATATTAAGCCTTCTGGAAGCGCTGTAGTTCTTCTGGAAGCTATTTCAAGTCTTTTAGAAGCAATATCAATTCTGCTGGAAGCAGTATCTTGCCTTTTTGAAGCATTTCCAGTCTTTCTGAAGAAATATTAAGCCTTCTGGAATCATTGCATGTCTTCCAAAGATCATATGGAGTCTTCTGGAAGCAGTTCAAGTATCTAGGAAACATTTAAGTGTTCTGGCAGCAATATCATGTCTTTTAGAAACAGTATCAAATCATCTAGAAGCATTTCAAGTCTTCTGGAAGCAGTTCAAGTCTTCTAAAAACAGTATCAAGTCCTCTAGAAGCAGTATCATGTCTTTTCGAAGCATTTGCAGTCTTCCTGAGGAAATATTAAGTCTTCTGGAAGCAGTTCAAGTTTCCTGGGAACATTTAAGTGTTCTGGCTTTAAGCTCTTCTAATGTTATGTCTTCTAGAAACAGTATTAGGTCTTCTAGAAGCATTTCAAGTCTTCTGGAAGCAGATCAAGTCTTCTGAAAGCATTCCAAATCTTCTGGAAACATTTCAAGTCTTCTGAAAGCATTTCAAGTTTTCTGGAAGCAGTTCAAGTCTTCTAGAAACAGTATCAAGTCTTCTAGAAGCATTTCAAGCCTTCTGGAAGCAGATCAAGTCTTCTGAAAGCATTCCAAATCTTTTGGAAACATTTCAAGTCTTCTGAAAGCATTTCAAGTCTTCTAGAAACAGTATCAAATCATCTAGAAGCATTTAAAGTCTTCTGGAAGCAGTTCAAGTCTTCTAAAAACAGTATCAAGTCCTCTAGAAGCAGTATCATGTCTTTTCGAAGCATTTGCAGTCTTCCTGAGAAAATATTAAGTCTTCTGGAAGCAGTTCAAGTTTCCTGGAAACATTTAAGTGTTCTGGCAGTAATATTATGTCTTCTAGAAACAGTATCAGGTCTTCTAGAAGCATTTCAAGTCTTCTGGAAGCAGATCAAGTCTTCTGAAAGCATTCCAAATCTTCTGGAAACATTTCAAGTCTTCTGAAAGCATTTCAAGTCTTTTGGAAGCAGTTCAAGTCTTCTAGAAACAATATCAAGTCTTCTAGAAGCATTTCAAGTCTTCTGGGAGCAGTTCAAGTCTTCTGAAAGCATTCCAAGTCTTCTAGAAACATTTCAAGTCTTCTGGAAGCATTTCAAGTCTTTTGAAAGCAATATCTAGCCTTTTGGAAGCATTTCCAGTCTTCCTGAGAAAATGTCAAGTCTTTTGGAATCATTGCAGGTCTTCCCAAGGTTGTATGGAGTCTTCTGGAAGTAGTTAAAGTTTCCTAGAAACATTTCATGTCTTCTGGCAGCAATATCAGGTGTTCTAGAAACAGTATCAATTCTTCTAGAAACATTACAAATGTTGCGGAGGCAATATCAATTTTTCTGGAAGAATTTCAAGCCTTCAAGAAGCAATATCAAGAATCCTGGAAGCATTACAAGTCTTTTGGAAGCAGTATCAGGTCTTCAAATGCCGTATCGAGTCTTCTGGAAGCAGTCCAAGTTTTTTGAGAGCATTTTAAGCTTTCTAAAACAGTATTTGTGGAAACATTTCTAGTGTTTTGGACGAAAAAATAAAAAATACAGAAATAATAGTTATAAGAGAATAAATGATCCTAATAACAAAAGGAAATCAATCGGAAAAGTTTAAAAATTAAAAATAAGCCGCTTACCATTTATTATTTTATTTCATTACATATAAATTATTACATACACTCCTTAGCTCTAAAATATCCATTTATTTAAATTTTCCTTTCAATTATTAACTTGTCTCGTTGTTTTTGATTCGCCGTCATTTAACCACCGGAGAATAACATCCTTTCCTTCGCCAGTGATGGCACTCGCTTCAACTATTTTAATCTCTTGAGAAATTTCTTTCTGCAACCGTCTCATTTGAAGCATAAGCAAAGCTTCATTTCTCATTTGCCGATAACTAACGTCCATCTTAGTTAAAACCAATAAAAACTGTAATCAAATAGAAATTTCTAAACGATATGAATTAATTTCGTCGTAATATCGCGATCATTACCACCGATTAGAAATCTCTAATCTTTAATAATGTCGCGAGTTCATTTTTTGTTTGGTTTTATTGTGAAATTACCTTGCAAAATTTCAATTGGGGATTTGCTAGGATCGTGTAAAGTAGGACTCCGGCGGCGGAAATTTGGCATAAATTCGATGTATCGACGACGTAGATTAATTTTTTTATTCCGGCGAAATAATTCGACCAAATCGGTGCCATTTGACCACCAATTTCTCGTACTGAATGTTGATTACTTCCGGATTTTATTAAAAAAATATTCGTTCCGATTGTCGGAACTGCCGTGGTTGTTTCATCGACCGATAAAACATTTTGAAGTTTTTTTAATAAAAGAGTTTTTCCGGAACCCGAGGGTCCCAAGCAAAGACACATTTTCGTTTATTTGTTGCTTAGTTACCTAATATTGATTATTCTTGATTCAGAGTTAATTTATTTTAACAAAGAGAGATGGTATTCATGATTCATTTCAACTTTGACTTATAACAATCATTTGGAATTATTCTAAAAGTGGGTCTATTGCTTTCACTGCGATCAACTTTCGTACCTATCTTTTTAATTCATTCTTTTTTTTGCTTTTGGTCGCATTTCTCCCAACTCTACTTACTTTCCTTGTCGTTAGATACACTATATAAACCATTTATTGAAATAATCCGCATTTCAAACAAACTTTACTCTTAACTCGCTTATAACAGTGTAGTTTGAAAAAAAATCGTAAAAGATGAGATTAATACTAATTTTTTTGGTTTTTCTCACAATGCTTAGTCTTACAACATCGTTAACTTACCGAAGAAGACGTTATCATGATCAAATCGCCTCACCTTCATCGAGCTGTGGTTAGTACAAAAGTTTTGGTGATTATTTTTTTAATTTGGTGTTTTAGATCGACAAAAAGTGGAAATTAAGGTTTATAGGGAACCTATGAGAGAGGAAGGGGGGCAAGGTTATGCCCCTTGGGGTTATTATTCGAGACAACCCGCCGATGGGTATTAAGATGAATGAAGATAAATTTGTGTCATATTTATTTAGAGGTTAATTTGTATTAATATAGATTTAAGGAGTGTGTTGTAAAGTTTAAAAACCTCATATTTTATTATTTTGTAAGTAATATCTAACTTTTAATCTTCGTAAATCAACTCTTATTTTAATAACACCAAATTTAAGAAAAAATTAAATAAATAATAATAAAGCTTTAAACGATTACATTTCAGTATATATCCTCTTCTTGATTAAATCATTTATTAATCTGTTTTTCTTCAATAACTAATTTTTCAACGTCGTATAATTTAGCTATTATAACCTAAAAAAAAATTGCAACATAACCTCACTAAACATTAAAATTAACCACACCTGTCTTTTTAACATTTCTAAACTATCTTTTCCTTCCTTAAACAGCCTATTGATTATTTCCGGCTGATTTACTCCTTTATTTTCATGAAAACTATCACGGATTTTCCTTAAAGCGTAAGTTCTAAAATAAAATCGGCTCGGTTATTCTTAGAATTATTTAATGAAAACTTTACCTGAAATTATAAGCGGGCATTCTCGTCGCTTCGCGTAATAACGATTTATATAGTGCTAAAATCTGGCGAGGTGTCGTCATTTCTTAAATAATCAAAATCGTACAATTACTTTGAGAGCTTTTACCTAACCTCCAAAGGTTGCTTTAATTTTAATCTTTTACTGTTTGCATGCACTGAGTGCGGTGCATGACCTCGAATACAAAAAATTTAATCTTACGATAAGCATTAGGATACGATTTAAATACAAATAACTTTGTGTTGCGTTAATTTAATTATTTACTTAAGTTGTTTTACTAATTAATTACACAGATACAACGTATTTTTTAAAAAATTATCTTTCCCAAGATTGATGTGGTAACACTGCGACAAGATTATACTTCACCCAAACTAAACCGATATTTAAAAATAAAATAACTTAATAATAACATAAAAATGCAACCCAATTTATTTTTGTACAATATGATGGTTTAAATCATTATTTCATATATTTTTTTTTATTTTTAATAACATTTTTAAATTTTCGTTATAATTAAGTCATATTAAAATAAGGGCCCTATACACAGTTTTAAGTCAAAACAAACTTTAAATCATAACATAACCTCTTTATATTATAACATTGGTGGTTTATGATATTGCGATGTCTGATGCTTGGGAAGAAATCCAGGCAATTAAAAATAAACGAAACAGTCTCAGAGAACGTTTAGAAAAGCGTAAAAAAGAACGTCAAGACATCCTAGGCACGACTTTAACCACATCATCACCCACAACATCCGATGGATGTCCCCAAATCGCAACTTTCCACAAGGAAGACTCCAAAACGAAACAGGAAATCGAAGATGATTTAGTAAAAACGGATCCAACGATAGAATACGAACTTTTAAAGGTTTTATGTGAAGTAACACTTCAAATTCCGACCACCTCAACCGAGTTGGTTGATTCATTAAAAATGGAGATGCAAAGGGATGCCTTGCATAAGCTGGTTTTTAATTTGCTGCAAAAGTTTGCGACTCAAAGACTTATTACTGTGAAAGAATCGATTAAAGATGATGGTAGTATTATTGAAATTACTAATGTGGAACATACAAAGTTAAATGCTATGTTAGCTGAGGAAATTAAAAGTTTACCTGCTGATTATGAGAGTACAAAGAGAAAACGCGAGGATTCGCCTGTTGTTGAGGAAGAGGAGAGGAAAAAGAAAGAGAAAAAGGATCCTAAAGCTGAAGATATATTGGTAAGATTATTTTAAGATTAATTCAAACTAAAAAAAAATTGCAAAAAAATTTTTTAATGAATCAAAAATGCTTTAATGTACTTTAACTGGTTGTAATGCTCTTATTAATAATTTGCCTTATGGGCATCTCCAAAGACTTTGTTATTAATTTAAAATTTCATCCAAAAATGTTTCAAAGACGTTACAGATAAAGCAATAAGATACATCGATTATATGAATACTAATGGCTATATTACTCCAATTAGAAATGAAAATTTAAATAATAAATAATTAAATTATGTCGTTTAAAGTAAAGGATCTGGGCTTAGTGCTAGATTTCAAGCTATTATTCTTCTATCATGTAAAAGAAATAATTAGCAGGGCGAACAGAAGCCTAGGTTTTATTATTGGGTTGTCAAAATCGTTTTACCAATCTACAGTGCATCTAATCTTTGCTTCTTCTCTTTATGTGAACAGCATTCTTAATTTTGCTTCAGTTTTTTGGAATCCTGCATATGCTGTGTACATTAATCGCATTGAGGCTTTGTATGTCAGATTTGTGAGATATCTGGCTCACAAATTCACATTGCCTTATTGCTCCTACGCGCAGAGGTGCACTGTATTTGGTTTATATACATTGCGTGGACGTCGAACTGCTACTCATTGGATGTTTTTGTTCAAGCTAACGAACGGCTTTGTTGACTTACCAGAGCTTCTGAGACACATTCTTTTTTTAATTCCCTGTTATCCTACTCGAGATTAATGTCTTTTTCATTGTCATTGAATGTATACGTGTTCAATCTGGCTTGTGTAATTAACTGAGAACACTATTTTTTTATTTTACTTTATAAGTGTTTTATAAGAGTTTATTTTACTTTTAAGAATTTGTTACTTATTTTTATTGTTAGCAGATTTTTATGTGGAATTGTTTGGTTGTTAATTCACTGATTTCGTTTACCTGTTAACCCCGTAACCCTGTTAATATCCCGAATAAATAAATAATTTCCCAATATGAGGGAAACTACAATGTATGTTTATGATAATTTATAGAGAATTAAATTCTCTTTTTGATAGAGTAAAAAACTATGAGGCATTTCATTTAAACTTTTCGATTTTCTAGTATTAACTCTCGCCATTATATATGGAAAAACAGTAATTCAATTTTTGATCAGCCTGCGTATAAGATAATTTCATGTAACAAATCACAATTTGTTCAGCGGCATATGAAATAATCTTGCATATCATGTTTTGGGTGAACATTAGTTGAGATATGAGTGTTAGAAGAGCATGGTGAAATTTGCTAAAAAAACTTGAACTCAATATAACTTGAAAACAAAAAACGTTAATCGCCATCATCTTTTAATTATTAATATTATTAATTTTCTACATCTTAATGATTGCAATAGATATGTATAGGAACATGTATTGAAGATTTGTAGAGAATTAAAGTCTCTATCTAATAAACAAATCAAATGTGTCCCATATTTGTTCAATATATAATTTTCTACTTTTTGCAATTGAACATGGTAAAGCAGTGGTTACATTTTTGAACGTCTTGTATATCATAGACTGATGATGCCAATAGCAGCAACAAATTTTAACTTTCTAGCTCGATCAGTCTCTAAGAAATTCAAATTTAACGGACACTGTTAATTGCTAAAAGAAGGTTTTAACTAAAATAACTCAAAAACCAAAAGCACTAGATCAACATATCCTATTAAAGTCAGCATAAAAACTATATCATACCATTTAAAACAACATTAGTATATTTCGGCACGTCGCACAGTGTTAGGAAATTTGAAATTACCGGCCATAATATAATGATAAAAATTATTTTTTTTAATGTCTTAGCGAATGGGAATCGTTAGGTAATATCGTAATCCTCTTTACTCCGCAATAACAACGTTTTATTAACCTCAACTCTGGTCAAAAAGTTAACATTTATTTTGAATGTCAATTTCTAGAAATGTTTGATTAATGTTGACATATATATGCTTATGAAATATTACTATAATTTTTTACTGTATGTGTTGTTAATGTAACACTATAATATCTTCTTGAATACTGGATTTATCTTCCTTTCTTTCAACACTGTTCATAAACAGATTTTATTTAGCATGTAAAACTTTAATTAAAACTACAAGAAAAGTCCCATAAGATCCCAAGTTGAAATTTGTTTTTTTATATAGTTTCAAGCCTATACTTTTCGTTCCTAAATAACTAAATTGCGTATATTTGCGCATTTTCAATAAAATGGCAAATATACAGGATGGTGTCTACGAATATTGGATATTGAATATTGAAATAAGGTTTTGGAACTATTTATTGTATACAATTTTTTAGAATGACTGTATTATATAATGTATCTGTCAATGTAACAATGTAATCGTTTTTTGAAGACTAGATTTATATACCTTCTTTTCAATACTGTTTATAAACAGATATTATTTGCAACGTAAAACTTTAATTACAACAAGAAAAATCCCACAAGATCTCAGGTTGAAATTTTTTCATGTAGTTTCGGGACTGCACTTTCTGTTCCTAAAAAAATAAATTGCACATATTTACACATTTTCAATAAAATAACTAATATACAGGGTCGCGTCTACGAATATTCGACAATAAATATTGAAAAATGATTTTGAAACTATTTATTGCTTATCATTTTTTAAAATGACTATTTGTATGAATTATACTTTATACTAACTCTATTATTACATCTCATAATTATTACATGACAACTTTATCATCAATTATTACATCTAACTTTATTATTGCTATAACATATTACATAATCTTACATTTCTGCAGTAGAAGATTTGAGCTTAACCATGCTTTAAAAAAAATCACGATCCCAATGATGTCACCTTTTTCATAAACAAGTCACAAGTATTTTTAATTAAGTAATACCTATTCAAGAGGCATTAATAAAAAGGAATTTAATTACACGTTTAAACGCAATTTCACAAAAATTATTATCATGAAGTAAACTTTATAAAAATAGTGCTTCAAAATATGTACATTTTTTGCATTAACAATTAAGTGTAAGCCTTCTATAAATGATTGAATATGTCTGTTGATGTTTATAAGGATCAGAATTTCTTGTTGAACTTGTATGAAAGACATCGTTTCATTTTCGATGAAAAATCATCCCCCATGAAAACATTCGCATCAATTTAGAAACTCCCCTGTATGTATACCTATTATACAGGTGTCTCTGAAATGCGTGTACAACGGAGGACTATTAATGAATCTAAACCATTTTTGAGAAGTGAGTTTCTAGGTTCAATCTACGTCTTTTTATAGTTTTGGATAAAATTTTAAAAACACGGAAATGATAGAAAAGCTATGTGTTTAGTTAATATTAGTCCATATTTTTTTTCTGAGTATGCGACGTTTACATAGTTACAATTTCTGAATAGCCCATTTAGTTCTGAAACTTTTTGGTCTGTTATAAGATTTTGATTGCATCAGTAGTTAAGACAGAAAAAAGGAATTTTTGATTATGTGCAACCCTTATTTACATCATTTTGGCTACAAAATCACAATGTGTTTGGCACTTAAGTAAGGAATTGAATAGTAGGGATTTTTTCTTCGTAATTCTTGTACATAATCAACATAATCATCAGGACTGTTGATTTCAATGCCCCCCAGAGAAATCAGTACCAATGACGATAAGATTTTGTAATTGCAATGACGTTAAAAAGGCTTGCAGATGTTCAAAAATTCCAATTTTCTGGCTAAACCACTAATGCAATCAAAATCTTATAAGGGACAAAAAGGTTCCAGAGCTAAATGGGCATATTTTACCTAAAGCCATAGAAAGACGTTAATTGAATCTAGGAACTCACATCTCAAAAATGGCTTTGATGTCCTCTAGTGGCGAAACGCAGCAACTTTGGATATAGATAGGTTAACTTAAATCAAACAATTTTAAGCCAAGGAATCTGGTCCTCCGTTGTATACGCATTTCAGAGACACTCTGTATAAGTATATACCGGGTGAGTTATTAGCATCCCGGCGGACGATAGTCACTAAACCTTTTGACAAGGAAGAAAAAGATTTATACAAAAGTTATTTGACTCGCCACCTTCTATTATTTAAAATTATTTTCACTTATACAGGATGTTCTTTTTAAGCGTAACGAATTTAGTAGTATCATATTATGATTACTACTAAATTTGTTAATACAATCATGTACCCTACTAGTACATCGAATTTATGGTTTCTGTGATATTCAATTATTTCTTCAAAATTTGCCCATTGCAGTATCTTTTTAAAAATGATATAAACAGGACAGTTTTTCAGATATTTCTTTGAATCTATGCCAGATAATGGTTAAAGCCAATAGGTAAAGGATACTATCGAAAGATATTAGATACGCTATACAGCGTGTTCATCAAGTTCAGCTACTTTCGATGTTTTTCAAATAGCTTTTTCTTCAGTTTTTTAAATGGAACATCCTGTATATTGTATGCTGGTTGAATTGCCCATCAGATTCCCTTTAATTAATGATAGGTATGATATTTGTCTAATTTTAATAGTTATCCTGATATTTAGAATTTAAAGAAAAATGTGTGATAAAATACGCCATTATTATTGCACTTACTATTGTATTCTGTCTATTTTATCAGTTTTTTAATTATTTGATCAATACTTTTTAATGTAAAATAATTCTTCTGTCATATACCAAATTTTAATGCGACTTGGCACTTTATGAAATTTAGAAAGAATTATGTTAAAAAATATGTTATTGTGGTACCATATAAATTTATTTTTTATATTTTTATCAGGTTTTGCTTTTTTATTTATCATTTTTATTTTTTTATATTTATATTTTGCTAAAATTTGCAAAATTAAGTCGACACTACATTTAGACTATATGTGGGTTTGTTGGTTAATTCTTGTTTTATTTTGCAAATTATTTGTAATAAATAAATGATCTAAACATGATAAAAATACAAAAAATAAAATTATATTGCAATATATTTTATAACATGAATCTTTTTAAATTATTAAGTACTAAGTCGCTATTAAGTTGGATATATGGCAGTAAAATTATTTTACTTTATAAAATATTAATCAAATAATAAATAATCTACAAAAAAATGATAAAAATAGATAGAATATAATATTAAGTACAATGTGTAAATTGTAAATATCAGGAAAATTACTAAACTTAGACATATGATATACTTATTCTTAATTAAAGGGAACATGATGGGCAACTCAACAACACAAAATATACAGGGTGGTCTATTTAAAAAATAAGAAAACTTTATTTGGAAAACATCAAAAGTAAGTGAACTTTATGAACACGCTGTACAGTGTATCTAATATCTTTAAACACTGGTATATACCTACTGGCTTTGACTATTATCTGACGTAGTTTCAAGGCAATATCGGATAAAATATCGTTTTTACAACGTTTTTAAGAAGGTCCTGTAATGGGCACATTTTGGAGAGAAATCTGAATATCTCAGAAACTATACATTTTATAAGTTAGTAACATATACGGTTGTAATAACAAATTTAGTAGTATTAATAATCTGATAAAATATACAGCGTTCCATTTAAAAAGATATACTCCGTTACACCTAAATAGAATTATTTCCCCTGTATAAGGGGAAATAATTTTAGGTAGTAGAAAGTGGTAAATTAAACAACTTTTGTATAAAACTTTTCTTTTCTTGTCAAACGGTTTAGAAATAAATGTACTGTTTTCATTAAAACATTAGTATAATCATCCAATCTAACCCACAACAAAACCTTTGCTTCGCTTTTGTTAACAAATAAACCGTTTCAAAATCCTAATTTTTGTTTTAAGCACTGTTTATACTGGTTCCTTCACCTCAGCTCCAGTTTTCTGTAGCTTATTGATTTTCTGCGATTATTAATTAAATTAGGAGTTTAAAGTTTTGCAAGCTTATACTGTATCTCAGACCACATTTCAGGAAATTATTTTTGATTATACAGGTATCCTAAAAAAGTGTGCCATTATGATGTATTTTTTTAAATTGCACAATATATCTTTTCTCACATTTTTGGATATCTTTTATGGATACTTACACATCTCTAAGAAAAATAAGAAAGAAAGATAATCTGTTTTAAAATTTGAAAATTCGGACACTAGATTTTGGCCACAAAAATATAATTTTCCGAAATGCGGTCTGACATACAGTAAAAGTCTGCAAAATATCAAACTGTTAATTAACAACTGAGCTATGGAAGCCGGGACCTGAGCTGATGGACCTGTAGATTAAATAAGTTTTAGATAACCATTAAGGAAAAATTATAATGGAATTAAACGTTTTAATCTTAATTTACTTGATTATTTGATTTTTGACCAGATATTCATAACTTCATAACACTGGGTGTCATTATGGAACATCCTTGTAGATGTAAAAGTATTTTCCGTTTATAGTGTGGTAAATTTCCTATGTCTAAGGAAGAACTCTGTATCTACTTTTCCGCCTTCGAGGGACACCTGTAGATTTTAGTTCCAAGTTACAACTAGATTGTTTAAGAGGAATATAGTTGTGAACAGTGCTGTCAGGTGGCATGCTGGTTGCGCGGTAGATTTGGTTCAGAAAAAGCGGTAGATTTGAACATAAAAACGGTAGAAACAATAATATCAACATTTATTATGTTATATTTATTAATATTATTATTTACATGAATAGAGATAATTATGGCGCATCAATCGGAATCAGAAAAATATTCTGATTTAGAATACATATTATTATTATGTTTTGATAATATGAAACTATCAATATTTATATTAAAACATTCTTCTTTTATGTAGTTTTTGTATGCAATAAACCTATAATTGAAGCTGTTGACAAACAATTACGCTGCTTGGTCTTCATTAAATTTATTTGGGAAAATACTCTTTCGACATTTGCGGAGGAGTGTGGCAAAGATAGTACACTAAATACAAAAGATGTTAAATTTGAATAAACGCCATTTCCGTCACCACATTTTTCGGCATTTACCTCTAACCAAAACTTTTCAATACCTTCTTCTTCATTATATTTGAACATTGAATTACAAAGAAGACGCCATTCGTTATCAATTTTCTGAATATTTTCAGAAGTTACTAAATTGGGAAACAATTGTAACAATGGCACAATAGATTCTTCATCGCTATTTAGTATTATCTCCGGATCTATTAAATTCATAGATTGCAGGATTTTGCAGTTAAAATTAAATCGCTGTTTGATCTGTTCTGCACCTTCAATATAAAACAACAAACAATTATGTTTAAATGTATGTACATCTTCACTATTTACAGTAATTTGAAGTAAATATGAAGTTACTTTGGCTCCCAAATATATATTGTTAAGCTCCTTAAAATTGTCGCTGTTTTTTGTATCAATTTCTAGTAATGGTTTAGTTTGCAAGACTGATCTTTTTATAAAGAAATCCAATAAAGTTCTATATAACGACTTAACCCTGTTAAATAATTTATGAATTTGTGGTTTTGTTGATTGCGTCTCTTTATTTAAATTGGTAAATATTGATAAAGCATGCTCAAGAAACAAAAGATAAAGATATGTGATTGGGTCGTTCATTCTTTCTAATATATTTGTTGCTTTGATAAAATTATCCGCTGTCGAAGCATCTATAAAATATAACTTTAATGCATTAAATTGCTCAATTAATCGACATACGACGCTTTCTAAAGACAACCAACGCGTTTGTGCCGGATGCAAAATTTGGTGGGGTTTAATACGACAAAAGCTTTGAAATTCTTGAAAAAGCACTACTCGTTTTGGACTATTTGCGAAATAATTACATACATCCCGAGAAAATTGTTCGATTTCGCTAGGCAACTTTGCGCAGGCATAAGAAGCGCATAAATTGAAACTGTGACATATGCATTTAAAAAAATATAAGTTAGGGACATCGTTTTTAAATTTAACTACTACAGAATTTCTTACACCAGCCATTACATTTGCGCTGTCACATGCTAAACCTATCATATTTTGCTGATATGGTATTTTGGCACATTTGAAGAAATGGACAATATGATTGTAAATTTTTTCTGCAGTTGCCTCTTTTAACTGGATCAGTGCTAGAAATTCATCTTGTACCCTATAACAACAAATTTATATAATTAAAGTACCGAACAGGCGCATGAAAAGTTTACTTACTTTTTACCGGAAAAATATCGGGCAACCAAACATAAGTGCTTAGTGCATCCCAGATCCGTAGATTCATCGACGACAAGCGAAAATTTGTTATTGCGTAAATTATCGCATAATATTTCGTGCTGTTGTAATCCAATAACATTCTTTGTTATTGCAGTCGCTTTTGTTTTTCCACATTTAATTTCTTTCGCAATGTCAGAATCCGTGCACACAGCTTTAATTAAACTGGGAAGGTGATCAGCTATAGCGAATGGGAGGTTGTGTTCTGCTATAAAAGCCGCGATATACAAATCCGCTTTTCTTGCTGCCCCATTTGGTTTTTTAGAAATTGAAAATAATGTATTTATTTTTGTTTGCTTAACAACGGCTTTAGCCGAACTAATGTGACCCTGACTGTTCTCATGTCTTATTAATTGTATCTTTCCTGATGAAATAATAATTGTTTTGTTGCAAGATTTGCAATGTGCTTCGCTTTTTATACGACCAGGGGCCACCCAGTTAAATTGAGCCTCCCATTCCTTTATGTACTTTTGATTGTACTTAATTTTGCATTTCTTTTCTTTTGGACTTGATTCATATTCGCTAGAACTAGCATTAAAATTAATTTAAAATAAAAGAAAGTAAAACGAAAGCATCATCGTAAACCAAAAATTAACTCACCTCATGATAAACTTTTTAGTTAAAATGACTATTAACACAAAACCCAACCACTAAAACGATGGATATTCCGATGGACGATTGGAATAACGATTAGCAACACATCTCCGGTTGGGCTTACAATTAGTTTAAGTAATTTAGGAAATCCCCGAGATCTAAATCTGACCCTAAGGTAGGTTACCAACATAGTTTCGATCTGTAGAAGAACTTGAAGACTTATTACGAATATTCAAAAAAAAGCGGTTTCTGTTTTGTGTGGATGGTGATCACAGAGAACTGAAATCTGTACGTCCCATAGATGTCGCTAAATGCAGTAATTAAATTAGGAATAAAAATGTAAGTTTATTTCAAAGCAGGTAGGGGATAAATTTGATAAAATATAGCGTTTGTTATAATATTGATAATGAAACGGTAGATTCCAATCATACAACGGTAGCACGGTAGCTTAAGACGAAAAGCGGTAGATCTACCGTCAAAACGGTAGATCTGACAGCATTGGTTGTGAAGTCTGTTGATTAAAAATATAAGATTGATAATTTTATGAGTTATACTAGAGATTTTATGAGTTATACTAGAGATTTTATGAGTTATACTAGAGATTTTATGAGTTTTACTGAGACTACATATTTTCATTGAGAAATGTTCAAATACTGTTGTAAATTTTAAATTATTGTAAAGTTCATTAATATTGTTGCGGAACAAATTAAGAGAATCGATATCGACATTCCAAATACAAAAAACATCATCAACATAACGTGTCCACATACTATCATTTTCTAATTACGATTCACGCCATTACAAACATATGTATTTTCAATAAAATCTAAAAATATATTGTCAAGTATGCCGGATAAAGTATAAGTGGTCCTTCATTTCTAAAATTATTGTATGACGGATTTTTATGAATAGCTACACGAAGGTCAATGGCTAAGCTTGTTATGTTTCATTTAGGAGTTAAGGCGAATTTATGACCTTTATTTAAAATGCTTGTTCTTCATTAGAAAAGCAATATAAGGAAGGTAATAGGAGTTGGTAACCTTTCCTGTTTAACTTGTTGGTCTTCTTATATTTGTCATCTCATCTTGAATAATCATAGCCTGGTTTTTGAATTCAATGACGATCACCTCTAATTGAATATGGTGGAATTTATTTATTTTATTAAATTTTTCAGAGAGGTAATTTAACTTCTTAAAATGTCTTCTCGTTCCGTCCTTTAAAATTTTTTTAATGCTTCTTATAAATGTAACGCGCTTCTCAAACGAACATTTTATTTTCGCAAAATTGTTCACTAATTTTGCGAATTTGAATGTGATTTTTAATAATTTCTGAAACTTTTTAACTCTTAGCCTCTTTAGTCATAAATCTTTTTACTGAAAGTCTCTAGAATGAGTAGTTTTCAAGATATTTTGCATGCTTATTTGACCAACCTGCACATTAAAGCATTTTTTACTCACACTTGTAATAATGATTCAATCAACTTAATTCACTTCATACAAAAATAAAATTTTTTAGTCGTTATTATCAATGCCATCAACGAAAGAAAAAGAAAGTAAAAAGCTCGGCGAAGAAATTCTCGACCTTCTTAGTAAACCAACCGCAAAAGAACGTTCATTGGCGGAGCGATTTCGGTCGCAAGGCGGCGCTCAAGTTATGGAATTTTGTCCACATGGCACAAGAATCGAGTGCCAAAGAAACGCGGGAACATCTCAATGTAAAAAGTTACACTTCAAAAAGATCATTCAAAAGCACACGGATGAAGCTTTGGGTGATTGCTCATTTTTGAACACTTGCTTCCACATGGATACTTGCAAATACGTTCATTACGAAGTAGATCGCACCGGACAAGATGTTGTGCCTGTATCACATCAAAACAGAAGAGTTGTTGGTACAGAAGGAACCACTTTGTATCCTCCTCAATGGGTTCAATGTGATTTGAGATATCTCGATATGACGGTTTTAGGAAAATTTGCGGTTATAATGGCTGATCCGCCATGGGACATACATATGGAGCTTCCATATGGTACTATGTCAGATGATGAAATGCGACAATTAGGTATTCCTCAATTACAAGATGAGGGATTAATTTTTTTATGGGTAACGGGAAGGGCTATGGAATTAGGAAGAGAGTGCTTAAAGTTGTGGGGTTACGAACGCGTTGATGAGATAATTTGGGTAAAAACAAATCAATTACAAAGAATTATAAGAACCGGAAGAACCGGGCATTGGTTAAATCACGGTAAAGAACATTGTTTGGTCGGGATGAAAGGAAATCCAAAAAATTTGAATAGGGGTTTAGACTCGGATGTTATTGTAGCTGAAGTACGAGCGACGAGTCATAAACCAGATGAGATTTATGGAATGATCGAAAGGTTATCGCCGGGAACGAGAAAAATTGAGCTTTTTGGCCGACCACATAATATTCAACCAAATTGGATTACGTTAGGCAATCAAGTCGAAGGGATTAAATTAGTCGATGAGGTTTTAATTGAGAATTTTAGGAAACGCTATCCAGATGGAAATTGTATGGCTCCACCCCCGCCCGATAGTGCACATTAATTTTAATAGGTTTTATGTGATTGTATCATTTTATAACTGATTTTGAAAATAAAGACATTTTATTTATTTGATCAGATTTGTTATTTATGTATTATCTCTTGAAAGATCATGATTTGGTTAACTACTTCATCCTTGTTCTTAGAATACGAAACATTGATAATAATTAATACTGTATATGTAATATCTATATAATTCTCACAGATATAATGAAAGAATGTACCCAATTTGGGATGAAAAAAAGCTCGACTTTACTATTTTTTTTACACGAAAAGGATGAGTTTTTTATCTTGAGACAACGGAAAATTTTTAAAACACTATCAAATCAAAAAAGTTCTTAATAAGATTTGTTATAATCCAGGGGTCTTACTGAATGATGCCGAACTCGTTCCCCCACCACAACCCTCCAGAGTGGGGGGGAGGGGTTCTTCCTTTGAAATTTTAAATGAGAACCCCCATTTTTTATTGCAGATTCCGATTTTACGCCATCAAGTAGGTACGTTTGGTTTGAAACTTTTTTCTATTCGTAATAGATCGGGGTATAATCGCAAAAAACATGATTGTGAAGGTATAGAAAAAATGCAGAAAAAAGAAAAGCAACCAAACATGATTTTGTGTTTTTTTTTTATTTTAAGGTAAAATAAGATTTCAAGAGCCATTCAACAACGAAGAACTCAAATATACTCAAATCATATCAAATAGTAATTTATAATTTAAAATCCGTTTCCAATTTTTTTTAATAAGTTTGTGTGCCGCAACGTGAGATATTTTCGTGTTTGGATACTTTTTCGGGAATTTTTGTGAAACTTCACGAAAACATGATCCAGTATAGTCTGTACCACGAGAAGTGACAGTGACTCAACGATTTCCGTAACAATTTTGCGCATAAGTTACAAGTATTCTGTCCGTGCGTTGACGTGTGTTAGAGTGGAATGATTTCTAGCGCGTACGTCTGTTCCGCACACTGTGAGGCGATGAGTCACTCTCACTTCAGTGGTGCAGATTATAGTACCATAGCATTGTACACTGTACAACTAAAACTAGAGCCAACACTAACGTTAGCTACCACTAGAACTTGAAACATTTGGGTTTAGCCGTACATTTCTTAAGACGGAACCGAACCCAGCCCAACCTAGCTTCAGAACTGATACTAGACCTAGAACAAGAAACATTAGGATTTAGCCGCCTTAAGAGATGTAAGGATAAACCCTACTTTTTCAGGTCCGTGAAGTTGGCGGAACACTAAAAGCACTAACGACGAAAATATCCCATTCGAACTACACACCTCATGAAAAGCACTAACGACGAGACCGTATCATTCGATAGACTTTCAAAACACTACGTTAATGCTGTCAATTAAAATTCAGCGAAACACTGCGTTTCTGAAATAAATATTTTTTCAGATTTTTTTTCACACTTGAAACACTAACGTCGAAAGGCTATTATTGCTGAAAATGACTTAGGAAAGAAAGTCTGTGTGTCAACTATTAAAAAACTCATTCATGATGCCGGTTTGAATGAACGGTTTGAAGCAAAACCACTATTAACAAAAGGAACCAAAGTATTAGATCAAAATTTACGAAACAGCATAAAAACAAAGATTTTTTTTGGAAAACAATTTTTATTACTGATGAAAGAAATTTAACATAATTGATTGGATGGAAAGCCATACGTACGAAAAATATTTAAAGAATCTGGAGCCAACAGTGAAACATGGTGGCGGATCTGTGATGGTGCGGGGGTCATGTTTAGCAGCTGGACCAGGATCGTTGCACTTTATCGAAGAATAATGGATTAAAATGTTTATTTAGATATTTTAAGAACCAATTTACCTAAAAGTGTTGATAAAATGTCTCTTGGTAGCGACTGGTGATTTTACCAAGATAACGACCCAAAGCACAAGGCTTATAAAGTACGTTCCTGGCTCTTCTACTATTGTCCTCTTGTGATGGAAACTCCACCCCAAAGCCCGTATATAAACCCAATCGAAGACATGTGGAACTATTTGGACACAAAATTTCAAGAACATGGCATTTCCAACAAATCTCAGTTGAAGAGCGCCTTGTTGGAAGAATGAGAGCAAGTCCCACCCAGTTTTTGTAAAAAAGTTATCCAGTCAATATCTAATCGACTTAAAATGGTTATAAAAAACAAATAAATAATTATTCGGGAAACGATCTATTATAAAATGAACTACTTTATTTTATACTGATATTTCGACTGTTTATTTCAGTCTTCTTCAGAGTACACTGAAATGAAGTAAATAACTATAAAATACAATAATTAAAACAGATTAGAATACGTACAAAGTTGTGTTCCTTATTTAACAATATCATTAAAATTATTGAAAAAACGCTACCACAGATCACTTTTTTAGATGAGAATAAATAACATATTAAATTATAAAACATCGAATAAGTTGAAAAAGATAAGAATAAATATTACTAAGATTTTCTGTGTCTGTTTTGAAATTAACAACATTATTTTCTGCGTTTATATGGTACATTTCGAGAAACAATCTGTTGTGATAATTTGTTTCTTTGTCTAAAATTATTGTATTTTCAAAATCAAACTGATGGTTTGTCAACTGCGTGTTTGGATAGAGCACATGATGTTTTTTTCAATTTTGTATCACTTTTATGTTTATTAATTCTACACTTTAACCATTGTTTTGTTTGTCCAATATATTTTTTATTACAGTCTTTACAATTAACACAATATATAAGTCCTGATTGTAGACATTTTTCCGTTTTATCTTTTAATGTTGAGAAGTAATTGGTCAATTTATTTGGGTAAATGTTAATAAGTATTAAACCATCGGTTTTTAAATGCACTCTAAGTAATTCTGTTAATCCGGGAATATGTGAAATTTTTCTATATTGTTGAATTTGTTGGGATGTGTTAAGATTTTGATTTATGTTATGTTGTAAGTTTGTAGAAAACAGTAATTTGTTAAGGATAATATTGATAACATTTTGTATATTTTTAATAACTTTCATCCTAACATTCGTTTTACTGTGGAAAGGGAAATCAATATGATGAAAACAATCGTATTATTTTCGATTGGTACAGAAAACCAACATATTCTGGTAGATTTTTAAATTTCCAGTCCAATCACACATTTTAAACATAAAGTTGCTACTGTACTTGCCTTGAAACATAGAATTTGTAATATAGTCGAATCACAATTTAAGGAAAAGAATCTAAAAATCCTGTGTAATATGTTTGAAAACAATGGTTACCCAAAGAAGCTTCTTAATAAATTGCTGTTTTCTACAAACTTACAACATAACATAAATCAAAATCTTAACACATCCCAACAAATTCAACAATATAAAAAATTCCACATATTCCCGGATTAATAGAATTACTTAGAATGCATTTAAAAACCGATTAACATTTACCCAAATAAATTCACCAATTACTTCTCAACATTAAAAGATAAAACGGAAAAATGTCTACAACCGGGACTTATTATTATATTTTTACATTAATTGTAAAGACTGTAATAAAAAATATATTGGACAAACAAAACAATGGTTAAAGAGTAGAATTAATAAACATAAAATTCATTCAAAAATGAAAAAAACATCATGTGCTCTATCCAAACACGCAGTTGACCTAAACTATCAGTTTGATTTTAAAAATACAATAATTTTAGACAAAGAATCAAATTATCACGACAGATTGTTTCTCGAAATGTACCATATAAACGCAGAAAATAATGTTGTTAATTTCAAAACAGACATAGAAAATCTTACAATTAGTAATATTTATTCTTATCTTCTTCAACTTATTCGATGATTTCAAAAATGTTTCCTAAAAAGTAGTTAAACATTTGATGTAACGGGTTGACAAGTGTTATTTATGTTATTTTATAATTTAATATGTCATTTACACCATTTACCCTACACTCAGGGCAAATCCACACTGACAGCTCTTCACTCGGTGACCAGCTTTGTTTGTGGGGCACTGGACTCAAAGGAGTCCGCCCTTGGTGTGTTCATAGATATAGAGGGAGCTTTTGATAAAACAACTTTCTGTGGTATTAACGATGCCTTGCTTGAGCATAAAGTTCCACCGACTCTTTGCGGTTGGATTGAGAACGCTCTCAAACATAGGATAGTTAAGATTAGGGCTGGCGATGTCAGTCTTCATGGAGCAGTTACTCAAGGCTGTCCACAAGGAGGTGTACTTTCCCCATTGTTGTGGAATCTCACCCTGGATAGCCTCTTGAAATCCCTCGCTAAAGCCAACTTCACAACAGTAGGTTATACAGATGATCTAACCATACTTGTCAAAGGTAAGCACATAAATGTACTTTTTGATAGGATGCAGTTGGCTCTCAAATTGATTGAGTCTTGGTGTGACCGACAAAGGCTCTCTGTGAATCCTCGGAAGACAGAGTTGATTCTTTTCACACGATTGAGGAAATTTGGCAAGCCCAGTTTGCCATCCCTTGCAAATACTCCATTAGTTTTGTCAAAAGAAGTCAAATATCTGGGCATTACTCTTGACAACAAAATGACATGGAAGGCTCACCTAGACAATAGAGTAAAGAAAGCGTATGTTGCATTCAGCCAGTGCCGGAGGACTATAGGTAAGACATGGGGGCTGTCACCTAAAACTGCCCTCTGGATTTACACAGCTGTAATTCGACCTATGCTTACATATGGTGCAGTAGTCTGGTGGTCAAAAACCTTAAAATTTATTTCCACTGCTGCACTAAATAAAGTATAGAGACTTGCGCGTTTGTATGTTACAGGTGCGCTACGATCTACCCCCACCGCAGCCATGGAAAACATGTTGAACCTACCGCCACTTCATTTGTTTATACAAGAAGTGGCACTGGTGACCATGTTTCGACTGCGTACAGCAGGAATCTTTATGGGTGAGAGAAACAGTAAAAATGCCGTACTCTGGAATGAAATGGTCGGTTACTCGCCAATTCTGGAAAGTAAGACGGACTTCATACCCCTACAACACATTTTTATTAAAAGTTATCTCACCTACCCAAGTTCCACAGAAGTAGAAGTAAATAAAAGTAACAAAATCTACACTGATGGTTCGGTTAGTCGGGAAGAAACTGGAGCTGGAGTTTTCTCGTACGATCTCCAACTCCACATATCTACTCCTTTAGGTAAAGGTACCACTGTCATACAGGCAGAATTAATCGCCATTCTACTTGCCGCTGACTTTATTGTCAGATCCAACTTGCAAGGTAAGTCTTTCACAATTTATACTGACAGTAGAGAATCCATTTCAGCCCTGAGTAGAATAACTATTACCTCAGGACTTGTCATGGACTGTCACCTAACATTGGAAAAGGCTGCAGCACATAACTGTGTTTCACTTCAATGGATAAAAGGACACTCGATCTGTTCAGGTAATAAGCACGCCGATAGGCTTGCCAAAAGAGCTGCCAAGCGAGCTATCTGTTCACCTGAACCGTTAATCGCTCCGTCAATCAACTCAAATTTAGCTTATTAAAGATTTCACCCACAGGAAATTCACAGACTGGTGGAATAGGACAAAGGGCTGCTATTTGTCTAAAGAACTGTTGTGTTATCCTTCAGCTAAGACAGCCTTGTCTTTCGTAAGACTCGGTAGAAGCGCCCTACGTATTTTAACGGGACTCATCACGGGTCACTGTAAGGTAAACAAGCATCTCTACAACCTTAAGCTTGCTACTAATTCCCTCTGTCGCTTTTGTCAAGAGAGCGAGGAGGCTGTTCGACACATCTTGTGTGAATGCCCCACTCTACAAGACCTCAGAATAAGAGACTTTGGAGAGGAATGGCCGAGCACAGATGGCATCAGGAACACACCTCTGAGCTGTATGCTAGCTTTCGGAAAATCCTTAGGCTGATTGATGTAGCCAGAGAGAGTGTAGGAGGATGTACAAAGGGTCCGTTGGGGCCTAGGTACTGTATGCTTTAGCGTACCCTCCGCTTTCCTACATACATACATACATGTCATTTATTCTCATCTAAAAAAGTGATCTGTGGTAGCGTTTTTTCAATAATTTTAATGATATTGTTAAATAAGGAACACAACTTTGTACGTATTCTAATCTGTTTTAATTATTGTATTTTACAGTTATTTACTTCATTTCAGTGTACTCTGAAGAAGACTGAAATAAACAGTCGAAATATCAGTATAAAATAAACTAGTTCATTTTATAATAGATCGTTTCCCGAATAATTATTTATTTAAATCAAATTACTTACGATCGATAATTCCTTTTATATTCTTATAAGAAACAAAGGTCTTCATACCAAGTGTTGGTTATTATATATACACTTAGCAGCAGAAATCTGCGCACAAAAAACTTCTAACACTTTAACTGAAAAAATAAGGGTCATGATCTAATGTGATAAATTTCAATTTTTTGTTATTTTGTGTATTAACTACATATAGTTCTATTAACAAAATATGCATCAATAAAACAGAAATATTAGTTACAAAAAAAAATAAAATTAAAAATTCTCCAAATAATGCGTATGCAAAAATCTGCGTACAAATAAAGACGCCTTCTCCAAAATATACTTATTTACTTAAATACGTAGTTGGCGATGTACGCTTTCCGATTTAAATAAAAGATAATCGGTGTCAATTATATTAGCAGAGGCTTAGAAGCTAAAAGTTAGAATGGACACGAAAGGAAAGGAAATTGAATTGGGAGAGAGAAAAATTATTGTAAAGTTAGGGAAAAAGGGAAAATCTTTTCGAAAAATAGGAGAAACTGTCGGCAGGTCACACTCTTCAATTCAAAGAGTAATTAATAATTATAAAGACACTGAAGATTACCTCTCACGTCCGCGATCTGGTAGACCACCCCTTTTAACAAACCGAGAGAAGCGAAAAATTGTACAGCAGGTTAGAAAAGAACCTAGGCTGACAGCAAAAAAAATAGTAGAAAATGTACAAGAAGAATTTCATAAAACTATCAGCAAAGATACGGTGAGAAGGACGTTAAAAAAAGCTAACTATCACAGTCGCGTTGCAAGAAAAAAGCCATTTGTGTCAGAGGTCAATCGTCAGAAGCGGATCGCCTTTGCAAAAAAACTCTTAGACAAGCCCATTGAATTCTGGGAGAAAGTTCTCTTTACAGATGGGACCAAATTTTGCATTTTCGGCATTAAGGGTAAACAACTTGTATGGAGAAAACCTAATACTGCCCTTAATCCCGAAAATTTGAAAGCGACTGTAAAACACGGAGGTGGTGGAGTTATGGTTTGGGGGTGTATGTGCACCAAAGGGGTGGGAAGGTTGGTTTTCATAACATCGACAATGGACCATAAAATGTATATAGACATTTTAAAAGAAAATTTGAAGCCTAGCATCGAAAACTTGGGCTTGGGGCCCGAATACTTTTTTCAACAAGATAATGACCCCAAACATTGCGCCCACAACACTAAGCTTTGGCTACTATACAATACCCCAAAGCAACTTAAAACACCTTCACAATCGCTGGACTTGAATCCCATCGAACACCTTTGGGATTTACTGGAACGCAGGATTCGGCAACACAACATAACGTCGAAGGAAACGTTAAAAAATGTTATGATTGAGGAATTGGCCAAAATCAGTTCGGACGAAACGAAGAAATTAGTGCACTCCATGCCTAAACGGTTAAGAGAGGTCATTAAACGTAAAGGTTATCCGACCTCATATTAATATAGAAACAATGATCTCATTTATGAATTTTTTATAAATACTGTCCTGACTTGTACGCAGATTTTTGCATACCCGTTATTTGTAGAATTTTTAGTTTTGATTTTTTTCTGTAACTACTTTTTCTGTTTTGTTGAAGCATATTTTGTTAATAGAATTATATGTAGTTAATATACAAAATAAAAAAAAATCAAGCTTATCACATTAGATTATGACTCTTATTTTTTCAATTAAAGTATTACAAGTTTTTTGTACACAGACTTCTGCTGCTGAGTGTATACTTAACTTTGTTTAGTGTCGGAGTTTGGCTTGTGCCTATTTTTTATACTATTTTTTTTTCGTTTACTTATTTTTTTTATTGTTGTTATAGCGAATAAATTTTATGTTTCGTGTTTAGATTTTGAAAGACCAATAAAAAAATTATCAAAGATAAATTTGCCTTTATTTCCCTACCCATTTTAGTTGGAACATTGCTAGTAAGAGTGTATTATTTTCTAGTGTCCGAGTTTGGCTTAGAGCCACTGTATATATTTTTATTAAGATCGAAACATAATATATTCTTTCATTTCAACATTAAATTGGGTCTTCTATAGTTCGTTCTTTTCTATAATGGTAAATTATTGTAAAGTTGATAGCATTAACAGGGAGTTTTGTTCAATCATGTTTTAAAGTGTGATACTGATTTTTTGATCTTTAATTATAAAAATCAAAAGCAATAAAATTAAAATAAAAAACCTTCATATTCATATGGATAATAATTTTTTTATATCTTTAATCATCTTTCTCCACTTATTATAATCCTCCGGTATTATAAAAAACGAACTTTACATGGGTTTCATTTTTACTACACTTAGCAGCAGAAGTCTGCGTACAAAAAACTTCTAACACTTTAACTGAAAAAATAAGGGTCATGATCTAATGTGATAAATTTCAATCTTTTTTATTTTGTGTATTAACTACATATAATTCTATTAACAAAATATGCATCAATAAAACAGAAATATTAGTTACAAAAAAAATTAAAATTAAAAATTCTCCAAATAATGCGTATGCAAAAATCTGCGTACAAATAAAGACGCCTTCTCCAAAATATACTTATTTACTTAAATACGTAGTTGGCGATGTACGCTTTCCGATTTAAATAAAAGATAATCGGTGTCAATTATATTAGCAGAGGCTTAGAAGCTAAAAGTTAGAAAGGACACGAAAGGAAAAGAAATTGAATTGGGACAGTGAAAAATTATTGTAAAGTTATGGAAAGAGGGAAAATCCTTTCGAAAAATAGGAGAAACTGTCGGCAGGTCACACTCTTCCATTCAAAGAGTAATTAATAATTATAAAGACACTGAAGATTACCTCTCACGTCCGCGATCTGGTAGACCATCCCTTTTAACAAACCGAGAGAAGCGAAAAATTGTACAGCAGGTTAGAAAAGAACCTAGGCTGACGAAAAAAAAATAGTAGAAAATGTACAAGAAGAATTTCATAAAACTATCAGCAAAGATACGGTGAGAAGGACGTTAAAAAAAGCTAACTATCACAGTCGCGTTGCACGAAAAAAGCCATTTGTGTCAGAGGTCAATCGTCAGAAGCGGATTGCCTTTGCAAAAAAACTCTTAGACAAGCCCATTGAATTCTGGGAGAAAGTTCTCTTTACAGATGAGAGCAAATTTTGCATTTTCGGCATTAAGGGTAAACAACTTGTATGGAGAAAACCTAATACTGCCCTTAATCCCGAAAATTTGAAAGCGACTGTAAAACACGGAGGTGGTGGAGTTATGGTTTGGGGATGTATGTGCACCAAAGGGGTGGGAAGGTTGGTTTTCATAACATCGACAATGGACCATAAAATGTATATAGACATTTTAAAAGAAAATTTGAAGCCTAGCATCGAAAACTTGGGCTTGGGGCCCGAATACTTTTTTCAACAAGATAATGACCCCAAACATTGCGCCCACAACACTAAGCTTTGGCTACTATACAATACCCCAAAGCAAGTTAAAACACCTCCACAATCGCCGGACTTGAATCCCATCGAACACCTCTGGGATTTACTGGAACGCAGGATTCGGCAACACAACATAACGTTGAAGGAAACGTTAAAAAATGTTATGATTGAGGAATGGGCCACAATCAGTTCGGACGAAACGAAGAAATTAGTGCACTCCATGCCTAAACGTTTAAGGGAGGTCATTAAACGTAAAGGTTATCCGACCTCATATTAATATAGAAACAATGATCTCATTTATGAATTTTTTATAAATACTGTCCTGACTTGTACGCAGATTTTTGCATACCCGTTATTTGTAGAAATTTAAGTTTTGATTTTTTTCTGTAACTACTGTTACTGTTTTGTTGAAGCATATTTTGTTAATAGAATTATATGTAGTTAATATACAAAATAAAAAAAAATCAAGTTTATCACATTAGATTATGACTTATTTTTTCAATTAAAGTATTACAAGTTTTTTGTACGCAGACTTCTGCTGCTGAGTGTATTTACTTTTGAACCCACTGTAATAACAAATTCAACATAATAATTTCAACATTTTTATTAGTCTTTTTATTAATTTTATTTATTCATCCATCGTTTTATTGTAATTCTAAGTATTTGTAACCAAGTTTAACCCTAATTAATGCTTTTATTGAGTTGCGGTTTCTTTATAACTCAATTTAATAGATTTAGATGAATCATGAATAATATTTCCAGTTATTCATGCAATAAAACAATAAAACCCCTCATATATATTTTTAAATAACTTATTAGTATTTTTCTAACGCGCATAAATCAATGAAATATATTACTTTTCTATTTTTAAACAATTACAAATTAATTATAATTCGCTAAAACGCGCTATGCGTTACGACACCCACAAAAAAATAAACTTATAATAACAAAACGCCAATAGAATCACATTCGTTTTAAATTAAAACCATAGTAAAAAAAATAATCAAGTAGATTAACAATAAACTCGTTCCTCTGCCGTTTCAAAACGATAAAATGCGTCTTTGTTTTGACTTGTAACGTCCGTTTAATGCGATTTTGAGACGAAAACTCCTCGTTTTAAGAGCTAAAATCGTATATCAAACCCAATCAGCTGTTTTTGAAGTGACAGTTCGAGTTTTTAAGATGGCGTCTGACTGAATTTAGACAAAGAACAGGGTGTCGAAATAAATTGTTTTTTTCGTTGTAAAAGGTAAAGTGATTCTCCTCAACGAAAGTTTCAATCGACACTTGGAAGACGCGCGATTAATAATGTTGGACTTGGAAATTGTACCGGAACGATCTTTAGGCTGTGATCACTGGGAGTTTGTTTTAGGTATGATCTAAAAAGACTTAATTTTCGAAAAGATTTACGTTTATTTTAAGTGCGTCGTTTGTGTTCAATTTTTGACAACCTGTTTAAGAATTTTGTTTTTTATCTAAAATTTATTTTTGTTTTAGGAATGCATTTTTCGCAAGCCGTTGCGATCATTCAATCCCAAGTGGGGATAATCAAAGGTGTTCAAGTACTTTATAACGATAATGTAAGCTTCTTTTCATGATTTATTCAAATTTTATTTTTTTTAATCTGTTCCAGAATCCTTTAGACGTAGACCTTATTATTAATTTACCTCAGGATGGCATTAGATTATTTTTTGACCCTGTCGGTCAAAGACTTAAAATTATAGAAATATGTAATATGAAATTAGTTAAACTTAAGTATTGGTAAGTAGCCTCAAAATCAGTTTATCAGATTTTTATAAGTATTTTTTTTGAAAATAACCAAAAAACCGAGGTTCAGTAATTCATAACAAATAAATTAATGGATACAAAACCTTAGAAACCTCACTTTTAGAAAGAAATTTTTTACAAATAATTTTGTTATTTTGAATAAAATTACACAAAATTTCAATAAATAATCAAAAATCAGTTTAAAATTTTAAAATATAATGTAAATTTTTTAATGTCAAAATGACAGTTGATATTGCTGATTAACTTGAAGTTGAAATAACATTATTATTATTTCATTATCAGAATGTAGCCTTTAATGATTTGTTTATGAAAACTAACAAAGGTTTTGTTATTAATAATTAAAACTTTTATTTTTTACTTTATTATTAATAAGGAGAACATAATAACAAAGATATAAATTAAATTAATTATAAAAATAAGTTTTACACAATGATTTAAAGGCTTACACCACCTTGAAATATGCAAAAATCGATCTTTTTTAATGAAATAATTTAAATAAAAGAAATTATTTACAAATAATATAAACTTTATTTATGAGTTATCGATTTTGGTTACATAACCAAATTCAAACTCAGCTGAAAAGAACATATCAGATATTACACTTTGAATTAAAATTTTTTACATGTACAAACAAGTTACAAGTTTTTATAGTCAAAAATTTACATTACGGACAATAACAAGCGACGACATAGAATACACTTAGCAGCAGAAGTCTGCGTACAAAAAACTTCTTACACTTTAACTGAAAAAATAAGGGTCATGATCTAATGTGATTAACTTCAATTTTTTTATTTTGTGTATTAACTACATATAATTCTATTAACAAAATATGCATCAATAAAACAGAAATATTAGTTACAAAAAAAATTAAAATTAAAAATTTTCCAAATAATGTGTATGCAAAAATCTGCGTACAAATAAAGACGCCTTCTCTAAAATATACTTATTTACTTAAATACGTAGTTGGCGATGTACGCTTTCCGATTTAAATAAAAGATAATCGGTGTCAATTATATTAGCAGAGGCTTAGAAGCTAAAAGTTAGAATGGACACGAAAGGAAAGGAAATTGAATTGGGAGAGAGAAAAATTATTGTAAAGTTATGGAAAGAGGGAAAATCTTTTCGAAAAATAGGAGAAACTGTCGGCAGGTCATACTCTTCCATTCAAAGAGTAATTAATAATTATAAAGACACTGAAGATTACCTCTCACGTCCGCGATCTGGTAGACCACCCCTTTTAACAAACCGAGAGAAGCGAAAAATTGTACAGCAGGTTAGAAAAGAACCTAGGCTGACGGCAAAAAAAATAGTAGAAAATGTACAAGAAGAATTTCATAAAACTATCAGCAAAGATACGGTGAGAAGGACGTTAAAAAAGCTAACTATCACAGTCGCGTTGCACGAAAAAAGCCATTTGTGTCAGAGGTCAATCGTCAGAAGCGGATCGCCTTTGCAAAAATCTCTTAGACAAGCCCATTGAATTCTGGGAGAAAGTTCTCTTTACAGATGAGAGCAAATTTTGCATTTTCGGCATTAAGGGTAAACAACTTGTATGGAGAAAACCTAATACTGCCCTTAATCCCGAAAATTTGAAAGCGACTGTAAAACACGGAGGTGGTGGAGTTATGGTTTGGGGGTGTATGTGCACCAAAGGGGTGGGAAGGTTGGTTTTCATAACATCGACAATGGACCATAAAATGTATATAGATATTTTAAAAGAAAATTTGAAGCCTAGCATCGAAAACTTGTTCTTGGGGCCCGAATACTTTTTTCAACAAGATAATGACCCCAAACATTGCGCCCACAACACTAAGCTTTGGCTACTATACAATACCCCAAAGCAACTTAAAACACCTCCACAATCGCCGGACTTGAATCCCATCGAACACCTCTGGGATTTACTGGAACGCAGGATTCGGCAACACAACATACCGTCGAAGGAAACGTTAAAAAATGTTATGATTGAGGAATGGGCCAAAATTAGTTTGGACGAAACGAAGAAATTAGTGCACTCCATGCCTAAACGTTTAAGGTAGGTCATTAAACGTAAAGGTTATCCGACCTCATATTAATATAGAAACAATGATCTCATTTATGAATTTTTTATAAATATTGTCCTGACTTGTACGCAGATTTTTGCATACCCGTTATTTGTAGAATTTTTAGTTTTGATTTTTTTTCTGTAACTACTTTTTCTGTTTTGTTGAAGCATATTTTGTTAATAGAATTATATGTAGTTAATATACAAAATAAAAAAAAAATCAAGTTTATCACATTAGATTATGACTCTTATTTTTTCAATTAAAGTATTACAAGTGTTTTGTACGCTGCTGAGTGTATGTGCTTATGAAGGTTAAAGGCCAAATGGTTCTTAAAAATATTTTATTTTATTGTGATGGTTTTTGTGTGTAACTCAGATGAGTACAGGAATAGGTAATTTTTTGAATGTTCCATATTATCATTAATAATATTTGATCCATTTTTTATATTTTTAATTATTCCAAATATCTCATAGTAGTCCATTTTAGTGGATTTCTTCATACTATGGAGTAATGTCATGTTATGTATGTTAGTATTATGTTTATTTTCTTGTAGGTGTTTTAAAAAGTTGATGTTTTTTGGGTATTGTGCTCCTTAAATCTAATTGCTAAATTTCTATCCATCTGACCAATATATACAGTGTTACAATCCGAACAACTCAATTTGTATATACCGCTTTTTTCAAATGATGTAATTTTATCTTTATTATTAATTAAATATTTTTCAATGGCATAATTAGTTCTTGTAGTAAATGTAATGTTATATTTGTTTGCTATATGATTATGATTTATTGATTTGTAGTGGTTGGTGCTGTAAGGTATTGAAAAATATTTTCGTTTATTTAAAAAATGAGGACAAACTTTCTTTATTATATGTCTATCTTTAATTGATTTAAAAAGTGTATTTTATATTGTAGCCATTATTGTAAGCTATTTATATTATTAAGTTATATTCATTTCCAAAATCTCTCTTGTCAAGTGGTGTCTGGATTAATCTGTTAAATAGATGATTAAAGGCTGAAGATTTTAGGTTATATGCATGTTGGGATGATGCTGGAATCATGATGTTTGTGCTTATTGGTTCACGGTAAATGTTATATTTAAGGTAATTTCCGGACCTGATGGTCGTTAAATCTAAAAAGTTTAAACTTTTATTGATCTCGATTTCGTGTGTAAAGGTAATTTAAATAGATTATTTATATCTTGCAGAAACTCATTTATCAGATTATGATTTCCAGTTCAGATGCAAAAAACGTCGTCAACATATTTTATGTATTTACCAAGATTCAATTTATGTATTTTCCGTTCTAAATTATCAACAAATAAATGAGCTGAAACCCCACTAATGTGGGGTTTTACTACCCATTGCTAAACCATCAGATTGTGAATAGAAATAATGTTAAACAATTATAATAATGTTAAACTGAATAGGTCCAGAATGTCTTTTATGTCGCTGTCAAGTAAATTGTTGTCTGTAGTACTTTGTTTTTCTTTTAAAAACTTTTTCAAAATAATCATTATTTCTTGTATTGGGATATTATTTCTCTTTGGGATTTATGTCTCTTTAATTGCAAGAATTTATTACTTCATGTTCTGAATGAAACTTTAGTTTTTTTATGATGTTGTTCAATTGTTGTGCTACATCAAATACCCAATACTGTGACGGAAAAATTAGTGGGCTTGATGCCTTGAAGGATAATGGCGGTTATTGAAGCCAAAGGGGGTGTCACTAAATATTGATTCATAGTTCACTTTTAGAAATAATGATAAACTTGCTTTGTATGTAGACTTTCATGAGATTTTTAATATACACTCAGCAGCAGAAGTCTGCGTTGAGAAACTTGATTTTTTTTTATCTTGTATAATAACTACATATAATTCTATTAACAAAATATGCTTCAACAAAACAGAAACAGTAGTTACAGAAAAAAATCAAAACTAAAAATTCTACAAATAACAGGTATGCAAAAATCTGCGTACAAGTCAGGACAGTATTTATAAAAAAATCATAAATGAGATCATTGTTTCTATATTAATATGAGGTCGGATAACGTTTTGCGTTTAATGACCTCCCTTAAACGTTTAGGCATGGAGTGCACTAATTTCTTCGTTTCGTCCGAACTGATTTTGGCCCATTCCTCAATCATAACATTTTTTAACGTTTCCTTCGACGTTATGTTGTGTTGCCGAATCCTGCGTTCCAGTAAATCCCAGAGGTGTTCGATGGGATTCAAGTCCGGCGATTGTGGAGGTGTTTTAAGTTGCTTTGGGGTATTGTATAGTAGCCAAAGCTTCGTGTTGTGGGCGCAATGTTTGGGGTCATTATCTTGTTGAAAAAAGTATTCGGGCCCCAAGCCCAAGTTTTCGATGCTAGGCTTCAAATTTTCTTTTAAAATGTCTATATACATTTTATGGTCCATTGTCGATGTTATGAAAACCAACCTTCCCACCCCTTTGGTGCACATACACCCCCAAACCATAACTCCACCACCTCCGTGTTTTACAGTCGCTTTCAAATTTTCGGGATTAAGGGCAGTATTAGGTTTTCTCCATACAAGTTGTTTACCCTTAATGCCGAAAATGCAAAATTTGCTCTCATCTGTAAAGAGAACTTTCTCCCAGAATTCAATGGGCTTGTCTAAGAGTTTTTTTGCAAAGGCGATCCGCTTCTGACGATTGACCTCTGACACAAATGGCTTTTTTCGTGCAACGCGACTGTGATAGTTAGCATTTTTTAACGTCCTTCTCACCGTATCTTTGCTGATAGTTTTATGAAATTCTTCTTGTACATTTTCTACTATTTTTTTTTGCCGTCAGCCTAGGTTCTTTTCTAACCTGCTGTACAATTTTTCGCTTCTCTCGGTTTGTTAAAAGGGGTCGCTTCTCTCGGTCAGATCGCGAACGTGAGAGGTAATCTTCAGTGTCTTTACAATTATTAATTACTCTTTGAATGGAAGAGTGTGACCTGCCGACAGTTTCTCCTATTTTTCGAAAAGATTTTCCCTCTTTCCATAACTTTACAATAATTTTTCTCTCTCCCAATTCAATTTCCTTTCCTTTCGTGTCCATTCTAACTTTTAGCTTCCAAGCCTCTGCTAATATAATTGACACCGATTATCTTTTATTTAAATCGGAAAGCTTACTTCGCCAACTACGTATTTAAGTAAATAAGTATATTTTGGAGAAGGCGTCTTTATTTGTACGCAGATTTTTGCATACGCATTATTTGGAGAATTTTTAATTTTAATTCTTTTTGTAACTAATATTTCTGTTTTATTGATGCATATTTTGTTAATAGAATTATTGTAGTTAATACACAAAATAAAAAAAAATTGAAGTTTATCACATTAGATCATGACCCTTATTTTTTCAGTTAAAGTGTTAGAAGTTTTTTGTACGCAGACTTCTGCTGCTAAGTGTATTACTAATGACATAACATAATAATCTTATTGGATTTGGTTAAATTGCTAAAGTACCTATTTTAATAGTTAATTTACGATTTATAGTGGTGTATTTAGACTTTAGTAAGTAACTGTATGTCAATACATCAACACTGACACATCTGAGAGGAAAAGTATAAGGGAACAATATTGTTCAGAATTAAAATTTTTGCAATTTCTGTTTCAATATTTTTTTCCTGAACGCTTAGATTCCTGAATATAATAACTTAAAAACCATCAAAATTCATCAAATTTTCACATTTTTCGCATGTTTCACGTTTTTCTTAAAATTGACGCACCTTAGTGCAAAAGTATAAGGTAGGAATATTATTCAAAATGAAATTTCCTACAATCTTCAGGTGAAAAGTTCTTTTTAAGAACGTTTGGATTCTCGAGGTAACCTTTATCAACTCAGAAAACAAAGAAATTTATCAAATTTTAACATTCTCCTATTTTTCCTGATATTGACGCACTTGAGAGCAAAAGTATAAGGGGGCAATATAGTTCAGAATTAAAATTTTTACGATTTTTGTTCTCAATCTTTTTTCTAGAACGCTTAGATTCCCGAGCTAATCACAATTAACGTAGAAAACAAAGAAATTCATCAAATTTTAACATTCTCGTATTTTTGTCGAGCAATATTGTTCAGAATTATGTTTTTTATAATTTTTCACACACCTGAAAGCAAAAGTATAAGCGAGCAATAATTTTCAAAATTAAATTTCGTACAACTTTTGTTTGAAAAACTGTTTTATACAATGTTTAGAACAATATACTCAAAATAACAACAAAAATCCAGAGATGAAAGAATTTGAGAACAAAGGAGATGGAGGATATTGATACAACAATAGAAGAACTTATATACAGTAGAACCTCAATAACCCGAACTAATTTAGACATTACAAAATTGGATACAAGAAATAAATCACCTGCATACTAGAACTTAAAAGCAATATATTTCTGTAAACAAGAAACTATAATTCTTAACTAAAGATACTTACATATGTGCATATTATTAGGGATATTAGGGATTAGCCATACGTTTCTTAAGCCGTCTAAATCGTAATGGTTCTAGTTTTGGTATTACACCAATACCTCACTTTGCGTCGGGGTTACGTTCCAAAAAAACACGACGCAAAGTGTATTAAGTTTTTCTATAGCAAACCGTGTAAAGGTTTGCTATAGAAACCTTAGTGAAGGGTTACAAAAATACTACTTTAAAAAAAATTGAACTAAGAAAATTGAAAATAAACTATTCAATTAATATATGAAACACAAAACTGGAATTAATCACTATGTAATGAGTCCATAGTGGCTGTTGTCGTCAGTCGGCTTTTTTTCACAAAGAATTGGTCCTATGTTTGCTGAACAGCTTTTTTTTCAACGTCAAGATTCCTTGTAGTAATTGATATTCGTAGCTACCGCCTGGGACACTTTAAATCTCCTTTCGCTGTCAGGATCGTTTTTAAAAAAGGTTTCCATAGCTTTGTCAATCAAATACATCGCCTTGGAAATTTGTTTGGAGGTTACATTTTATTCTTCAGAGATTTTCTATTGAACGTTCACTGTCATCTTCTTCATTAGCAAATTGCAATTCTAGCTGCAATAGTTCTTCATTAGAGAATTCTTGGTTGTGCACGGTTAGCAATTTATTTATGTCAGTCTCCTCCATACCTTCAACATTAAACTCTGTAGCTAAAATAGAACTTTCAAGACGAGCAACTTCTGCAGCGCATATTCGGTGAACACATTTAGGCCATATTTTGTGTCAAACACCATTCATGCAAGGTGGTTTAATCTCCTCCCACGAATCGGAAATAATTTCTATGGCTTTCATAATCTTGAATCTTTTTCAAAATTCTAGCATGGTAGGCTTATCTTGTCCATCAGTCTCACTTAAAAGCAGTGTAAATGTTTGTGGAAGGTAATAACTTTTAAAAGACGATATTACTCCCTGATTCATCGGCTGAATAAGTGGTGTCGTATTAGGCGGCAAAAATACAAATTTCACGTTTTCTGACAACTCCTTAATATAAACTGGGTTGCTAGGAGCATTGTCTACTACGACCAAAGCCTTGAAGTTTAAGTTTTCCTTGTTGCAATAAGCTTTAATTTCTGGAATGGCACAAGTTGAAACAGATTCTTTGAACAACCTTTCATAGCTCTTGGATTTTTTATTAAGATAAATGAGAAATGGTTTAGATTTGAAATCACCATTTGAATTATCACCAAGAAGAAGAGTCAGTCTATCCTTGCTCGCATTAAGTCCTGGCGCAGATTTTTCTGTTTTAGATATGAAAGTTTTGTTAGGTAGACGTTTCCAAAATAACCCAGTCTCGTCAACACTAAAGACTTGTTTCTGATCATAGCCACCTTTGTGATTTAATGCTTTTAACTACGTTAGATACCGTTCTGCACCAGTTATATCACCATTAGCTGCTTCGCCTTTAAGAGCAATGTTGTGCAGATTTGCTTGAACCTTGAATCAATTGTTTCATTCTTGTCTGTATTACTACCACTAGCATTATCGTTGCATACTGCTTTACTTTTTATGTCATCAAATAAGCTCTTTGTGCAACTTGATTTTCAATCCAAATAGAAAGCAAGGACTCCATTTTGATCATCAAAGCACTTCTTGTACGGGTCATCGTTTTAGCATCTAATGATGTTACAGATTTTGCAGCCTCTCTTTTTTTAACCCCATCTCGATCTTTAATAGGTCTGAGAGTTGTTGCAGCAAGACCAAGAGCCTTCTCTCCCTTATCAAATCGTCGCAGAATATCTAATTTTGTTTCTAAGTCTGAGGACGCACGGCTAAAACGAAACTTTCTAGTTCTATATCTAGTGTTAGTTCTACTTTGAGTTCAGTATATGTATATTATAATCTAAAACTGAATAACAGCAAAATTGGAGCTAATACCAATACTAAGGCTAATAATAGACCTAGAATTAGAAATATTTGGGTTTAGCTGCACGTCTCTTAGGATGGTTAAAGCCAAATGTGTGTAGTTGCAAGTTTAATGGAAGTCTAATATATGGGAAAACATAATTTTATAGTTTTTATGGCTACATACTATAGGAATACATAAATATGTGTGTACATACAGATATTTATGTACACAGCTTTAGTTAACAGGATGAAAATAATTTGAAATCTTCTTTTGAACTGATGTCGCAACAATTTTCTTCGCTGCAAAATCCCGAATTCGTTTATAAAAATTCATTCTCAAAGAGTAACAAGTCTATACTATTCTCTTAAACCTAACAGTTACGGCTTACGTCAAACTAAAATCCCTTAATTTTATTTTTGGTTTTTTGGCGTTGGGATTACTGGGGTTCGGATTATCGAAGTTCTACTGTAATTTGATTGAAAATAATTATAAAAATATTTTATAATTTGCCGATGAGATAATTATTTTCCCAAAACTATTTTTTTTCAACTGGTGTACGTGATATCTCAACTCACTTAATCGATTTGGTTCAAATTTATGGCGTTTGGGTGCCATGTTCAAAAGTCTTGAGTTTTTTAATAAATAAATTTCGATAAAAATTAGATTTTTTTAAACAGCTGTTATTTCGTCGCGTCGTATTTTTTTTAAATCACGCCTTAGCTATTACTCTTATAAATGAAGAAAAAAATCGTTTTTGCATTTTTATCCCAATTTGTCCGAACATAAAGTGGTGTAACCCTTTAATTACTAACCTTAAAAATCTTTATTTATTTATATATAACTTATAATTTAATTTATTTTAGTGGTAATGCTTTCAATTCTCCGGAAGTGTTGCCATCGATCGAACAGATTGAGCATTCATTTGGGGCGACTCATCCAGGCCTTTACGACTCGGAAAAGCAAATTTTCGTGTTAAACTTTCGAGGGCTCGCATTTTACTTCTCCGTCGAGTCGAAGTTCCAAACCGGTAGCACCCATAATATAGGTACTAGATAGAAAATATGTGCCTTTCTTTTATAGGAATATCACGTTTCAGTTTATATACGAACGAATTAATTTACAGAGTTTCCCGATTCCTTACACTTTCAGCCGGGAAACTCGCCGTTGGTCACCCGAATGGTCATTTATAGCGGTTCCACCGTCGAACAGGCTACTTCACCCGAACTACCTCTGTCCTGCTACAACGGACACTTGTATTTAGGAAAAGCGGAAGTTTTACGCGACGATTGTTCTACTAGGGGAATTAAATTAACTTTATTGACAAGTAAGGATTAATAAAATAAATAATTTGCGATGAATTTTTTAAAAATTTTTTATGTTATAGCTGGAAATGCAAGAAGAATCGACGCGACTAAAGTACAGTTTGAGAAAGATGTTCTTCTGGGACACACCGCCCAAGATGTAGCTTCCGCTTTGGGGGCTCCTTCTAAGGTCTTTTTTAAAAGTGAAGATAAAATGCGCATTCACACTCCTAATGCACACCGAAGGATCTCTACCAAAAGCGATTATTTCTTTAATTATTTTACTTTAGGAATGGTAACTTTATTAAAACAGTAAAACCATGATATAAAAGATCTCATTAGAACATATTTTGCATGTCATGGACAAAACAAATCTTAATACTTTAATTTTTATCTGTTTAAGATATTACTATATTATACATTACCAGACATTACTATATTGGGTGTCCCTCAAAAGTGGCTCAACCCCATATTTTTTTTATAATTAGTGGTATAAGAAAACCATTTGGAATGTATAATTAGGCCAGGAAAACGGATTATTAGGACACAAAATTAATCATTTTCTACTTTCGGTTATACCGGATGTGGGTACTAATTTCGCCATTTTTATAAATCTGAAATTTTTATTCTTTAGGTGGGTGGCCGGCATCTTTTCACATAACTTTTACTTGAAAAAGTTTTCACAATCGCTCATAGTTTTTGAGAAAAAAAAATATTTTCTTTATTTTTTAACGTTTTACAACCTTCGGAAAATGCAATAGAACTTCTAACACATAGTAACACATAGTCTTAACCTAAGAGTATAAAGTACGCTTTATTCCTCTTGATTTGCTATTTTACAAGCAGTCACCGCTATGCTTTAGTCAATGGTTCTTTCTAAATAATTGTGTAAATTAAAAATGGTATCGAATTAATTCTACAAGAAAAACGCGAACAAACAATTAAATTTAATTCAATTATTTATGATCTTTTTATGTTATCCTAATTAAGTTACACTATTTGAGTCTAATGTTACGTCAATTTTCCTGGATAGGTTTTAATTAAAATAAAATAAACAATTCAAATCATAACGTATGATGAACATAGTACATTGTAAGTTACTATCAGCTTCATAACATTTAGTGTAAAAGAACAAAAAATAAAGAAAAAGAATAAAAAATCAAAAATTATTAAATTAAACTTAATTTGTTCCCACTTTTTTTTAAGCTAATTTAATACTACTACTTATTTACACCACTATTAAAAACAAAACTGAATAAAGCACAACAGTAATCACTGCACGAGAAACATCAAATCATTGGGAATATATCCAAGTTTATACTATTATCCTAGCTATATACTATGCGTCAAAAGTTATGACACATTTTCCAAAAGTAGTAAAACGTCAAAAAAATAACGAAACTATTTTTTTTTGCGAACATTATACATTTTTTAAGTTATATAAAATTATGTTTGGTCATCTGAAGAAAAACAAAATTTAGATTTTTAAAAATAGCGAAATTTTACTCACTTTCAGTATAACCGGAAGTCCAAAGATAACAATTTTATGCTGCAATAATCCGCTTTAATAGCCTTGTATGTATGTATGATGTGAGGAGTGCGTATTCTATACGCGGCACCTAGGCTACAACGGGCCCCTTGTACACTGACTCCCTCTAAGAGGTTTGAGATGTTAAATGCGAGTATATAATAACTCGATTTTTGGCTGATTCCGCTTCCTGACCGACCCTCCACCAAACCGGGCGTGCTATGGCACAGGCCCAGTGTGGGTTCGCCCCTGTCAGGTGCCGCTCCAGGAGTACCAACATCCTCGTGGACCCCTACGAGGTGCAGGTCTCCAGGGCGCTAACGCGCATTCAGCCATTTTTGTTCAAACCCCTTACACACATAGTGATAACGACAGCCAGAGATGAACGACTGGTTGCCGGGATCGACGGCTTAACGTCCCCTCCGAAGGACGGGGGGCGACCCAACGTGATTACACTAATAGCCTGTTAATAGCCAGTTTAATAGCCTTATTATGAATTCCAAATGGTTTTCTGATATCAGTAATAATAAAGAAAAATATGGGGGTGAGCCACTTTTGAGGGACACCCGGTATATATTCTTTAGTGAACTTTAAGGGTAGTTTTATATATGAATCATGGACGACTTTGGCTCCCCTAAGGAAATACAGCCCTATACCTGTATATCTAAATGAATTACTAAAAACACTCAAACTCTTAGGCTCTCTTTTACAAACCTCCAGTTAAACTAACTAGCGGTGGTTATATCGATTTTTAGCGCTTCCATTGGTTATGAGCTGGTTTTTAACTGTTAGATAAATTTATCAGGAGGTGGTGAAAGTGGCCCTTAGTAAGACGCTCAAGAACACTCACAATTAAATGTCAAAAACTGTGACAAAGAACCTCCAAAGAATACCAATATTTTTTCGTAAAAAAATCATTTCAGCTTTCTATCAACAATCTTTTGTTTACAGGGTAGTGATTGCTTTATTTTTTTTCTGACAAATTTATCGTTTTTGAAAAAATTTCAGAGACGCAAAAAAGTTTTAGAATGTTTTCATCTACCAATTTAGATTTTTTTGTATTGTACTTATCACTGTCATAAAAAAATTTTGCAAAAATATAAAAGAGGTAATTACGTTTGGTAATTTAGAGGGAGGGGTGGTTGGAAGTACAAATAGGGTCAAAACGTGTCATATTATGAGTTAAACGTATTCCCCAAATTTCATTTTCCTATCGTTTCTGGTTTTTGAGAAAAGAAAACGAAATAAATATAGCCAAAATATTCTGTTTTTGGAGGGCTGTAAGACCTTAGGGGAGCCGAAGTCGCCCATGGTTCATATATTAAAGTAACCTTAAAATTCACTAAAGAATCACCCCTTAAAGTTTGTTGCAGTCATTCATTTACAGCTGAATAATCTTACACATTTGAGTTTCTATCTCAATAATTTTTGAATAAAACGGACAGTATCTTACATCATTTTAAGGACGACATCACCATCATCAATTTGAGCCATGATTCGAGTTGCAACATTTTGATTTTTTACCAATAATTTCTCGTTGAATTAATTTGATCCATAAATCAACACATTATTTTAACCATGGCGATTTTTTAATTTTTACATTTTCGCTAATTTAATGTTATTAAGGTTGAAATGTAACTTTACATGTTTAAATTTCTACCTCAAAAATTCTTGAATAAAACGGCAATTATCATATATCATTTTAAAGAAGAC
The DNA here is from genome assembly GCA_036711965.1 of Onthophagus sagittarius. Lineage (NCBI taxonomy): Eukaryota > Metazoa > Arthropoda > Insecta > Coleoptera > Scarabaeidae > Onthophagus > Onthophagus sagittarius. The sequence goes on along the minus strand of JASERS010000002.1, from coordinate 56,019,537 downwards.
ATCGTCATCTTTAATTTAAGCCATGATTCATTTCGATTATCTCCATTGCACAGTGCAACAGTGTAATGAACTCACCATTCTGGAGGTGAGATATTCCAAGTCAGGGTGAAAGTACTAGGTCAATACATATAGAAAAGCCTCCAAAGGGTTTGGCGTTCTCTGGTCAAAGTATTTATTTATGATACTTTCTTTTATACTTTTGGCTTATCTTGATGTTAGTTTGCTTAGTTTTTCAGTTATAACTCAGGAACCATTGATGATTTTTCATATTATTTTTCAAAAAATGTAGCTAAGGCTTAAATAAATAATTTTGGTTAATATATCTATTAATTATCAGTAGTGGAGTCACACATAGGCGCCAGATACGTGGGCTATCTGTACTGTTGAGCGTTATCTTCCCAATTCAGTCCTAGTATCTGCAGCAAAAAATTTTTTTGCAGAGCACATATTTTGAATTGAGACATGACACTGCTTCCAGGAGACTCGATTCTACTTCCAGAAGACCTGAAATGTTTCCAGAAGATACGTGATACTGCCTCTGGAAGACTTGATACTGCTTCGAAAACTTGATATTGTTTCCACAAGCCTTGATACTGCTTCTAGGTGACTTAAAACTGCTTCCAAAAGACTTGAAATGCTTTCAGAAGACTTAAAGTGCTTTCAGAAGACGCGACGCTACCTCTGGAAGAGTTGATAGTAATTTTAAAAGACTTGAAATGCTTTCAGAAGACTTAAAATGGTTTGAGAAGGTGTGAACTGCTTCCAGACGACTTGATACTGCCATTGGAAAACTTGGTACTGCTTCTAGAAAACCTTATATTGTTTCCACAAGTCTTAATCCTATTTCTAGGAGACTTGATACTGCTTCCAAAAGACTAGTAATGCTTTCAGAAGTCTTAAACTGTTACCAGAAGACGCGAAGCTATCTCTGAAAGACTTAATGCGGGTTTTAAAAGACTCGAAATGCTTTCAGAAGACTTAAAATTCTTCGAGAAGGCTTGAACTGCTTCCAGAAGACTTGATACTGCGCCGGAAGACTTGTTACTGCTTCTAAAACATTTGATATTATTTGAGAGAAGAATTGACGAAGAGAAGACGTGAAAAGCATACAGAACACTTTAAATGCTTCCAAAAGACTTAATACTGCTTCCAGAAAACTTGAAATGCTTCCAAATACTGCTTCAAAAAACTTGAAATACTTCCGAAAGACAAAATTTAGCATGGCAATGATGTGGCCTAAGGGATCTTCTTCAAATATACCTATAGCAGTCAACGTGTTATACTACAACTAAGGTACTCTCAATTCAAAAACACCATTTCAATCTGTTCCACCCTGTAGTTATAATACAACTCGAGTTATTATTATTTTATATATTAAAATAAATTATTATTTTATATATTAAAATAAATTATTATTTTATATTATTATTATATTATACTCGAGATTAATAATAATATAACTCGAGTAACGACGTAATTTTTCAAAGAGTACAGAGAGTACAAAGACTTTTACAAAGAGACGATGTTTGTCTAAATAATTTGAGCATTTTTGAAGACTTCGTTTGATAAAATATGTCTAAGCTTATTTTTTTTTGCATCGATATATTGACAAAAATTATATATTTAAGAACAAGCTACAATTTTGCTGAAGTGTGAAATGTGAAATCATCAATAGTTCTTGAGTTATAACTGAAAAACTAAGCAAACAGACAACCAGTTTGACCTGAGAACACCAAACCCTTTTAAGGTTTTAATACACTGGCCTAGTACTTTCACCCTAATTTGGAATTCCTCACCCTCTAGACAGTGACCCGAAAATGTTATTCCGTGTTATTAAAGCCAAGGCAATTTTTTAAAATTTTTTAATCAATTTGAACGCAATCTTACGCATTTTAATTCTTATCTCAATAATTTCTTGTTAAAACGTCTGATCATATTACGGCTTAAAAATAGGCGTTTTCGTCTTCAATTTGATTCATAAATCATGCTTTTATTTCCATTACTTAAGCCATATGTCGCCTTAAAAAAGGCATCTTCGTCTTCAATTTCAGTCATAAATCATTCCTTTATCTCAATTATTTAAGCCATAGCAATTTTTTTAATTTTTCCATTTTCTTTATTTTGAATGGAATCTTACACATTCTAATTTCTATCTCAATAATTCTTGAATAAAAGAAAAACTATCATATATTATTTTAAAGACATCGTCATCTTCAATTTAAGACGCAATCTTATCATATACATTTTAATTTCTATGTCAATAATTTCTTGTTGAAGTGTTAGTTATCATACATCGTCTTCCATTTGATTCGGCAATTCATTATCTCCATTATTGTAATCATGGCAGTATTTTATTTCATCCATTTTCATTATTTTAATGTAATTAGACTGGAACGTAAACTTAATATTTGAATTGTTATCTTAATAGTTCTTGAATTAAAAAAAAGGTTGTTATAGATCATTTTAAAGAAGACAAAGCTACTTATAAAAAGACATTTACTGTGAAATCGCCAAGGTAGCTTACTTATAAATCTTCCAAAATTGATAATTTCGTGGTAATATGTAAACCCAGAGCCTCATCTGCAAACTATCTCAACGATTTGATGTCAAATTCTTTTTTATATTTGGTGTCTCTTCTTGATAAAGATACAAAATCTTGTGTTGTAAGCCATCATATCCATAATTTTTGAATAAAACAGTGATTATCATAAATCATTTTAAAGAAAGACATCGTCTGCCATTGCAGTCATGATTTATTCCTTTATCTCCATTAAAACCAAGGTGATTTTTGTAAACGTATTCTTACAAATTTTAATTCCTATCTTAATAACTTCTGAATAAACATCTAATTGAACCAATTGGTGTGGGCGTTATCAAAAATTTTGAAATAAAATGTTGCAAGCACATCGTCGACGATGCTAAAAAATGAGAACTAAGTGTCCCAATTAATTGAAGTGCTCTGTATATCGGAACCAACTCTGGTTTTACCACAATTTGCTCTATTCCATCATCATAGATAATCTAGAGATGTTTTCCGAGTTATCTAGGACGTATATAAATCATAAATAGTAGTTGTAGTTTTAATCATTTTGGTTATATCAAGGTTTTACTGTAATTAATAGACATATTTTAATTGAAATAAATTTCTAGGACGTTCTTTTCGATGCAAGAAGCAACATGGTAAAAAAAATCGTCCTCCACACAAACTACCCGGGTCATTACAACTTCAATATGTACCAACGTTGCGAATTTTATATGAAATTGGGTACAGCTGAGATAACGGCGTACGCTCGTTGGGACGATTTACGAAAACAATTAACTCCCAGTGAACGTCCAGTGGTGTTAAACAGAGCCAGTTCGACGAATACAACGAACCCATTTGGCAGCACATTCTGTTACGGGTTTCAAGATATAATTTTTGAAGTTATGCCGAATAATTACATCGCATCATTGACGCTTTACGGAGACGGAAGACCGATTAGTAATGAGACGGAGTCGGCGTGACAACGGCTCTCCGCCACTTACCTTATACTAGCGAACAGGTACTGGCAACCGTAAAGAAAGTTAAGAAAATACAAAAAAAAATATTTATAAGGAGAAAAAAAGTGTGATTGGATGTGTTGAGATGTTTGGACTGAAACAAAGAAAAATGAAATTCAAGAAAAAAAATTTTTTTTGGAAGATTGGGAATTGGATAAAATAGGGTTTTTAAGAGCTTTAACAAGTTACAAGAAGGTACGCTTTTACGCTTTGAGGTATGTATTGATTTATTTCGTAATTATCGGACGATTTTATATGGTTTAAGATCAAAAATAAATGTTTAATTGAAAGAAACGAGTGTACAAAAAAATGATGATTATGTTTACGAGGGTGTGAGTCTTCTATTTAACCTCTATAACTACTTTTAAAAAAATTGTTTTCGTGTTATTTCTGTACTCTTCACCATGTGTTTTTTTTTTGGGAATGTTTATTTAATTAAATGAAAGTATTCCCAAATTTAGTCGAATTAGAATTAATCAACCCTCTATAATCTTCTTCAAATTAATCATTTAATTTACAATAAAAAAAAGGTTCTTTAGATTAGCTCAAAATCTTAAAACTAAGTATTTTTATAAAATAAATTAAAAATTATGAGTTATTAATTAATTAGTGCTATTATTAGAACTGAAATAGACGTGAAGCTAGAATATGACGTTTGACGTTTCAAATGATATCTTTGGATAACTTCACAATAAAAATTTGAAATAAATAAATTTTAATTAAAATGTATTAATTTTCTTAATAATACTTAACAATTAACAATATTTGTACTAATACCAGAATTAACACTAAATTTTGAACTAGCAAAGTTCGGGTTTATGTATTTCAAAATGACTAAACCTGAAACTTTCTAGATCTTGTGTAAATTCTAGTTCTATTTTAATAAAAATATATAACAATTTGACACCGATAAATCTATCTAGTTCTACGTCTATTATTAGTTCTAATTTTAATTAAAATTGTTTTTCAATTCTCTATAAATGATTATAACAAAACAAGTTTTATTTGGTACGAAATAGATTAATTTTATCAATAAAGATTAAGACTATAGAGAGGTATGAACTAGTATCTCCCAAATGTTAATTGTATTCTGTAATAGAAAGAGCTTAAGTGTAATAATTAATCACCGGGACGATTCAGGAGCGTAACGGAACAAAAGAAGCCGACAAAAAAAATTATACAAATAAATAATTAAATAATTTAAAACTTAACGAGAGAAAATTATTGTATTATCAAACCCGAATGCTGTTTTGCCCTAATAAAATAATAAAATCTAATATCTCTATTTCTCTCTGGATCACTCTTTCATAATTATTATTAACAATAGGATCATATTAACATCAGCTAATTGATGTTAGTTAGTATTTTAATTTTAAATTGTTGATGATGGTCTAGCAATAGTGCTGTGTGTGAAAATAAGTTTTGTTTTTATATATATATAATAGGATTTGTGATATTTACTTTTTTCCCCCTCTCAAAAAAGGTATTCATCAATAGGAAACCAGAAAAAAAACGAAATAAGGAATAAAAAGAGCTAAAAAAATCTCATATTGGCAGAAAAGCGAAAAAACATAAACATAAAGGGTATTTTTACATAATTATAGTAATTAAATTATCACTTAATTAAGTTATTATTAAGGAGTGAATTTGTGAATAAAAAAAAACGTTATTAAAAAAAAAGATTGATGAAATTGAGTGAAATCGACGAGACACGTACTAAACAAAAAAAAAACGTATTCGTATATGTATAACATGTAGCGAATAAATTATTATATTTTATCATAATATGGTATGATTATGATTAGTAAGACGATTTTAGTATTACGATTATTATTATTATTATAAAAATATTTAAAAAAATAACTGCCACGCTTTAAAATAAAAATGAATTTGACAAAAATAGGATATTTCGTGTTAATTTCAATTATTTGTTGATGAAAAAAATTCTTTTATTTTTTTTTTTGTTTTGTATAAATGCATCTATAACACCAGTTTTTATTTAATATTGTTGTAGCCAGTAAATTATTGATATTTACAAAATATTGATCTCTTTTTGTTTGTATTAAATAATAAAAATTTTTTAAGATTTATTAAATTATTATGTTAATCAAATTTCTTATTCAATATAAAATTGATCTCTATATTAACACGTAATACAGATCCAGTTTAAGTAAATTTATCAATAAAAGTTAAGATATTTCTATGAGATAAGTTTTTTTATGGATGACGAAAGAAATGTTTGATTAAAAAATGTTTCGTTAAGTTCTAATCCTTAAGATAATTTTAATTTGCTCTGTGTTGAAACTGATTATTGGCTTCTTGCGTTGACACAAACATATTTGCATCAATCGACATATCTGGAATAATATCATCTGAAAAGTAATACTCATTTATGTGGTTGCTAATCATTTAATGTTTTTATGATTCATTAAGAATTGAGGAGTGAAGACAAATCTACCATGCGAATAAAAACTCATACTATTATATTGTTATACTATTGTCCAAGCCCCTCATTTTAGTGATCGGTATCTTCGAAATCGCTCGATGAAAAAAATGTGGTAAAGTTTATTGCAATCAATAAACATTTCTGTGTATTATGTGTTAATTTGGAAATTTTCAGAACTGTGGTTTTTCTTTATCACGAGTTAAGTGAAACGAGAACACGATTTTTGAAGGTGTCGGCAACATTGCCTAATTTGCGATATTTTTCTCAAAAACTATCCGACGAAATTTCAAATTTGAATCGGTGATAACCCGATGTGTTCTTAATGTGGGGCATATTTAATTTTATCGATATTCCAAATCTTTTCGGGCCGGGCGAATTTCAATGCGATTATTAACAGATTCAAAAATTTCGAAATTTATATATGATACGCAGAAATGTTAACCGATTACAATAAACTTTACCTTAATTTTTTTTATCGTTCTCTAAAGTGAAGGGGTTTTACTTTTGGCACGAACTTTAGGCAGTTTTGTGTTTTTCTATAAGTTGCCAATTGGTTAATCGTTATCCAGACTGAGATAAATTTCTCATAAATCATTTTGTGATTTTTGATGAAGACATCTTTTGGTAATTGGAACCAAATATTGAAATACAAAATAAGTTGATCTTGGCGATTCTTCTTTTTCTTAGCTCATTCCCACTTTGTCTGGGATTAATTTTCCGTAGATTTGTGCTCCACCACAATTTCCAAATAAAGATATTAAGAATCATTTGGTCTGAATACAACTTTTGACTTAGTGAATGTAAAAAAGATTTTAACAAGCTAGAAATCTGATTGGTACTCTCACATTGATTAGAAGAATTATAATCATGAAATGTCAAAGAAATTATGATTGCTTTTAGTAAGTTGTGCTTAGATAAAAACGCTGACAGAGATGATTAAGCCCAGCTGCTTTGAAATATTATAAAGACACATCAAGTATAAAAATGTATAATCAGCTATAATAATCAGTTAAGAAGTGTTGGATTTATGACGAAGTTAAGTAGGATGTCAAAATCCAAGATGAGATTTTACTACTAATTAATGGTAAATAAATTAGAATGAACAAACTAAATGTCTAACTAAAAAACCAAATCAAACAAAATGCTATCAACCCAACCTAACTAAAACCCAAGGTAGTTTGGGTTGAGTTGATTAAATCAGGTTCGGATTAACCAATCTAACTCAACCCAACCTTTTTTATATACTTTTTGGAATCTAAGTGCGTTTTTTCTTCCCTCTCCTTGATTTGATTTCTTTATTTATCCTTCGCCTATTTTCTGATTATTTTCAGTTTCTAACATTAATTGGATATAGTTTTTCGATTTTACCATGATTCCTAACACGTTCGTTTCCATTCCCTCTCTTTCCCATCTGTTGCCCTTAAAAAAGGTGTGTCTACATCGTCTGTCTCACCACAGTTGTACACATTTCACTATCAGCTCTCTTAAGTGCATGAAGATATGCTTTGAAGCATCCATGTCTCCCAATGAGCTGGTTAGGAAATAATTTATTTCATCCCATTTTATCATATTCACGGTGTTATCATGGACAGCATTCTCTTGGGTCGCTTGGCCGTGCCACTATCCTTAGCCCATCTATCTTCCCTTTCTGTAAGTAGCTGATCGCTGGTTCCCTCATTCTTGTCTATGTCCTGCTTGGTTGCAAGCTTTTTCATTTTACACATTAACCCAACCTAGCTTACGACTGTAGATGTCACTGTTCTTCTTTAATTTTTCCTACATTCATCTCTCATATTATTTCCTCACTTATACTCCAACTTTCACTCTTCTTATACTTAACCTAAGCCTACTTTCTTCTCAATTTGACCAGTATCGCTTCATCCAGTGTACATGTAGGCATAGAAATCGTTCACTTTTTTAAATATTACTTTTAAATATTGTACCTGGATGAGAGGGCAGACGCCCTTTCATTGTTCTTCTCCTTTATACGCATCCACTTTGGTTCGCATATTTCTCTCTCCACCCATCGCCGTTCATGTGGACATAGGAATCTATTATTTTTTGACTTTCTTTATATTAATTTATACTTGAATGAAGGGGCTAGTGCCGCCTCACTGTTGTTCTTCTTTTGTGTCATTTCCACCTACGCTCTTTCTCCATTAGCTGAAGCTTTCTTCCTCTTTCCCTCTTCGCTTCTCCTTCATTATTCTCGTTACGAGCACCTCATGAACATTTTCCATCTTAATTTCTCTTCCAATCCTTATCTCTGCTTGTCTTCTCAGCAGCTCGAAACGTGCGTACTCAAATGCAGTGTGTCTCGGAGTATCCTCTAATCCAAAGCCGTACCAGCAATGGGATAGTCCACATCGTCTATCTCACCACATTTGTACTCCTTCCACTGTAACTATCAGCTCTCTTATGTGCATGAAGGTATGCTTTGAAGCATCCATGTCTTCCAATGAGTTGGCTTAGAAAATAATTTATTTCATCTCATTTTCTGATATCCACGGTGTTATCATGGACAGTATTCTGTTGGGCCGCCTGACTGTGCCACTATCCTTAGCCTACCTAACTGCCCAGTTTCTAAGTAGCTGGTGACTGGTTCACTCAGTCTTGTCTATGACCTGCTTCATTGCAAGCTTTTTCATCTTACTTCTTTAGTTTTTCCTACATCCATCTCTCACATTGTTTCCTCACTTATACTCCAACTTTCACTATTCTTATACTTAACCCCAGCCTGTTTCCTTCTCAGTTTGACCAGTATCGTTTCGTCTAGTGTGTATCTAGACACAGAAATCTTGTTCTTCTTTTCTTTATTATTATCAGATATTGTACAAAGATTCCGTGGCCCAAAATCGCCTGTGTTGCATAGTAGTTAGTGTTAAGCCCATGTTCCTGCCATTTCTTAACATCTCTGATGAAGTCCAACTCACAAACAATCTAACCCAACCCAACTTAACCGTCTTCGGCAACTTTAACATGATAAAATTTTTACTAACGATTTTACTTGACCATCCAATATTGCCCTTTATTTAGCATAACGGGGCTACCACCACCTTGTACACCTTGCCCTTTCTGCCAATAAGCATATTCAGGTTGCATAACACTCCAATTTTTTGGCCAAGTTAATTCTATGTTCCACGTTGGCACCATATCCGCGTTTAAAACTTCGACTTTGACGAGTTCATCCCGAATTCTTCACTTTCTATTAATAACTGTAAGTTGGCAATGAGTTTTTCAAAATCTGAAAATTTTTCGTTCTAAATCCCCAGTACTAGTTTTTATTAGTACTCTAATAATATTACTCATTTTCTTAGTTGTTGGTTTGGAAATAAGGAAGTCATTTGCGTAAAGTAGATTTCAAAAAAATCGTTATAGAAAGTCTTTATAGTCATATCCATAACAAAATTAAACTGTAAATGACTAAGAGCGGAGCTTTTATGAGCCGACTTTAAAGTCTAAGCTGAAGCCTAACTCTAATACAAACAATGGGACTATATCTTATATTAAATATAGGCAATATGCTTTCCAGGGCACCTGATCAAAAACTGCAGATCGAGTCTATAAATTTTAAGTACAAATCTCCTTGGTTCATACATTACCTTGATCATTACATTATAACCCAAAATTATTGAACAAGAAATATTATTAATGTGCATAAAATGCGTCAATATTTTGTAAACATCAAAATGTTTTAGTATCGCCTTCTAAATGTGGGCACCATGTCTTACTCGTTTAACAAATAGGCATTAAATGATGATTATGTTTTTAAAGCGAAAGGAAAAACCAGAATATATTTTTTCTTGTGTAATTGATTTTTTTTTGGAAAATCTGTGTAAAATGAAAATTTACGCAGTTAAACTGCCAAAATTGTGTCGTCTTTGAGTGTGAAGTAATGCTGCTTAGTCGACCCATTAAAAAATGTTAAAAAAAAATTACTTGATGGTATCCGGTAACGTCTTTTATATGAAGAAAAAAATCATTAAAAACCACGCTGTATATATTATAAAATAATAAAAAAAATTAAAGTTTAATTAAATTAAATCGTATTATTTCGCGATCTCGTTCATGGAAGTTACGTTGTAAATATTTTATATCATTAAATGATTAATTACCATTGTAAATTTTTGTTTAGATTTTTTAAGTTTATTTTGTATTGTGATCATTTCATAAATTTAAAAAAAAAACAGTAATAATGCAAAATTACAACAATATTCATTTAACAGTAAAAATTTTTGTTTTTATTTATTTCCTAATAATATACAAAATATATCATTTTTGGTTTTTATCATCCAAAAATTGATCCAACGCCTCCTTATCCACTTCCAATTGTATATCTTCTAAGGCACTTGCTTGATTATTTGTTACTTCAATTTCTGTAAATGAACAAAATTATTAATAATAAAACATTTCAAATAAAATTGAAACTTACTAGGAATTGTTCCAAGACTTTTATAAGTTTCCAAATCTCTTTTGAATGCTTCTTGAAAAACTTGTTGGCGCTCTTTTAAAAGCTGCTTTTGTTTCAACTCATGCTCAATAACATTTTGAGCATGTTTAGATGCTAAATTAGACCTTGCATTTTCTAAGTTAACTGAAAAAAATGTCAAATTAAATTAATATTTTTTAAGTTATTTAATACATACCTAATTTTTTTTCTTTATACAAAGCCAATTGGTGTCTATGATCAATTTTTTTGTGTTCCAATTCAACTTTATCAATTAGATCTTCTAAAGACATCATACTTTTCTCAGCCCTATCAAAATCATTGTACAACCCGCCAATTTGAATTAAACAATGATCAATTTGCAACTTTAAACTTCCTGTTTCACTCAAAAAACTCAATGTTTTCTGTAAATTCTCGTGATCCCTTAACACCTTAGAATAAACTCTTTCAATTTCATCGGCTACTTGATTAGCAGCTGACGCATTGTCTTCACTCTGTTTATGTATCTCCGCCCATTCCTGTTGATAGTGAGATAATATCTCAGCTCCGATATTTGGATTAACATTGTATAGGTCTTTAGGAGTGGTTTCTTCATTTAGGATTTGCCTGCCCGCATGCAATAAGCCTTTTAGGGTATTAAACATGATTTACTAACCTCAAATATTGTTTACTATGACATGATAAGATTTATTTTTTAGCTTTGGTGTTTTTGTGGTGGTGTACTACGGTTGAATCGTTATCTGTACTGATAACGGATGGTCGACGATGTGACTCATTTTATTTGTTGTAGAGTGTGTTTACGTCAGCAGAAGTTGTTTATTAGGTTATATGACAGGTATCAGCTGATTAAAGAAATCTTTATCATGGGTGTGAATAGAGTTGAGGGATCATTCAAATATCAATTTGATTATTTATTTAATCGTCTTTTAAATTCATAAAACTTGATTTAGAAACTTTTAAATAGAGTACTATAAAAATTGAAAAACTTTTTGCCATCTTATAATTATCTTCAGAAGTGTTAGTGCTTTGGTAAAGTTAAAGGATAGAACCTAGGACTAAATAACAATTAAAACCCAGCACTAACAGTACATCTAGAAATAGAAACTTTCAGATTAAGCCAAGCATACTTTGAGAAAGTATTTGCGATTCATAATAATTTATAAAACGAACATGTAATAGAGTACTAATAAAAACTAATACTGGGAATTTAGAACAAGAAATTCCAAGTTTTGAAAAAATCTTTGTCATCTTGGAACTTCTTCAGGAGTAAGTTTGACAGATCTAAATTCAATTGTTTGACATTCTAGTTCTTCTAGTTTAAGTTCAGTAAAAGCTTTGATAAAGGTACAGGATACACCTTGGGACTGAATTTCAACCAAAAACCAGAACTAACAGTACATATAGAAAAAGAAACTTTCAGGTGAAGCCGAGTATTTATTGAGAAAGTTTTTGCGATTCATAATTATTTATAAAACGATTTATAAACTTGAAATAGAGTACAAAATCTGGTTTTGAAGAACTCATTGCCAACTTGCAACTATTAATACAAAGTGTCCTCACTCGAGATGTACTCATCAAAGTGATAGTTTTGAACGCGGATATGGTCCAACGTGGAGCATAGGATTTGCTTGGTAAAAAAACTGGAGTGTTATGCAACCAGAATATGCCTATTGGCAGAAAGGATAATGTATACAAAGTGGTGGTGGCCCCGTTATGTCAAATAAGGAACAATGTATGCATGTATGTAGGAAAGAGGAGGGTATGCTAAAGCATACAGCAACTAGGCCCCAACGGGCCTCTTGTACAGTCTCTCCGGCTACATCAACCAGCCTAAGGAATTTCTGAAAGCTAGGATACAGCTCAGAGGTGTATTCTTGATGCCATCCGTGCTCGGCCATTCCTCTCCAAAGTCTCTCATTCTGAGGTCTGGTATAGTGGGACAGTCAAGATGTGTCGAACAGTCTCCTCACTCTCTTCACAAAAGCGACAGACGGGACTAATAGCAAGCTTAAGGTTGTAGAGATGCTTGTTTACTTTACAGTGACCCGTAATGAGTCCCATTACAATTCGTAAGGCGCTTTTACCGAGTCTTACGAAAGGCAAGGCTGTCTTTGCTGAAGGATAACACAGCAGTTCTTTAGTTCCTTTTCTAAATTGTGAAAGTCTTACCTTGCAAGTTGGATCTGAGAATAAAGTCAGCGGAAGGTAAAATGGCGTCTAATTCCGCCTGTATGACGGTGGTACCTTTACCTAATGGGGTAAATATGTGGAGTTGGAGATCGTACGAGAAATCTTCAGCTCCTTCCCGTCTAACCGAACCATCAGTGTAGATTTTGAGTGTGACATTTTTACTATTTCTCACACCCATTAAAATTCCAGCTGTACGCAGTCGAAACATAGTCACCAGTGCCACTTGTTGAATGAACAAATGAAGTGGCGTTAGCTTCAACATGTTTTCCATGGCTGCGGTGGGGTAGATTGCAGCGCACCTGTAACATACAAACACGCAAGTCTCTGTACCTTGTTTAGTGCAGCAGTGTAAATAAATTTTAAGTTCTTTGACCACCAGACTACTGCACCATATGTAAACATTCATTAAAATGATTCAGAGGGTATTTTAGGTGAAAGCCCACATGTCTTACTTATAGACCTCCGCGCTGGCTGAATGCAACGTACGCTTCTTTTACCCTATTGTCTAGGTGAGCCTTCCATGTCATTTTGTTGTCAAGCATAATGCTCAGATATTTGACTTCTTTTAACAAAACTAATGGAGCATTAGCAAGAGATGGCAAACTGAGCTTGCCAAGCTTTCTCAATTATGTGAAAAGAATCAACTCTGTCTTCCGAGGATTCACAGAGAGTCCTTGTCTGTCACACAAAGACTCAATCAGCTTGAGAGCCACTTGCATCCTATCAAAAAGTACATCTATATGCTTATCTTTGATAAGGATGGTTAAATCATCTGCATAACCAACTGTTGTGAAGTTGGCTTCAGCGAGGTACCCCCTTGTGGACAGCCTCGAGTAACTCCTCCATGAAGACTGACATCGCCACCCCTAAGCTTAACTATCCTATGTTTGAGAGCGTTCTCAATCCAACCACAAAAAGTCAGTTTAACTTCATGCTCAAGCAAAGCATTGTTAACACCAGAAAAAGTTGTTTTATCATAAGCTTCCTCTATATCTATGAAAACACCCAGGGCGGATTCCTTTGAGCACAGCGCCCCACCAACAAAGCTGATTACCGAGTGAAGAGCCGTTAGTGTGGACTTGCCCTGAGTGTAGGGCAAGTCCAGTGATAATATAGCGATCACACAGTCTCTCTAAGGTTTTCAAAAAAAAGGAGGAGAGGCTGATAGGTTAAAACGATTTCAGTGTGCAATAATTTAACCTCACCTGGTGGAAAATTCTCCTGGTGAGAATTTCTCCTGGTTCTCCTGGTGAGAATTTTCCACCAGGTGAGGTACAATATCCTCCAAGCGCCATTGTAGAAGGGCTTGTATAATACTAGGCTGGTATATAATTTTGAATGGCGAAAAACTATTAATTGCCCACTGTATTTTTTCTTCTCTGCTAATTTCTTCGGCTAAGATCCAATCATCTGCAGTAGTCCATGACACATGGATGGTGTCCTGAAGTGAATACATGGGACTTCTGGAACCTGAAAAATGCACATCCATTAATAGATGGAGACTCTCCAAAAGGTTTTCGGTAAAAGAACCGTTAGCGTTTTTTAATAAGCCACTTCGTTGAAAGGAACGCTTGAGGTTAATATATTTATATCATTTGTAATTTGTTTTGGAAACAAGTTTGTAGCAATATGTTACAATTGCAAGTAAGTGCAAAATTTTGCATTTACAGAAATTGATATTTCGATTTAAATAACCAAGGTTTCTTGCGGGTGAGGAGCTAGAATCTTCAAAAACTGGCGATTATGGGTTGATATGTTGAATACAGAGCCTCGCATGCAAGCGACCTCGGTGAATTGCGATTAAATGTTTCTCCTAAAAGAGTCTTTACAAAGATATAGAAGATACAATTTCTCCTTGAATCGCTAAGATCGCTTTCAGGATCTTAGGTGAAGCGGTGGATTTGACATATTAATTTAAAATCGACTTCAGCTATTTGATAGTAAATATTGTCATGACATTTTGTGTCTTACCATGATATACAAGTGTCTCACGACATGACTGCAATAGCTTAGGAGTGTATTGCTGGAGTGGTTTCAAGTCAAAAAGTCTAGTGAACATACACCTAAAACGCTTTCAAACCGAGCTACAAGCATTTGAAATTTTTATGAGGTTGTCATACCTCTAGGAGTATTTTAATGTAACACTCGAAAATAAACACGTAATAGTATATTACAATACAAGTGAGAAAATTAAAATTTTTCATTAACGCGTATGATGCATTTTACACGAGCCAAAGGCATGATATACAAGAACAAAACTAACTTTGTCAATCTTACCTTAAAAATTGCCAGTTCTAGCGTGGATACGAGAGTCGAAAGTTGGTATTTGCGTTCACTCTGCAGACATTCGTAGCAACGAGTGCGTGAAAATATTTTTCACTTGAATGAATTTACAGCTATAGCAAATTTTGACAAATATAGATACTAAAGCAACCCTTTATAGCTTACTTGATAGCACTTTGAATTTCTATTATACGTAATATTCGCAGAATAAAAATCTTTCAAACAAAAGTTATGTAATTAACGGGTATGAATATTTGAACCCGGTAATTGGGATGAGTTTTCAGCTATTCAAAATAAACAAAATCTCGTCAGGTTTTCTTATCGAGACGGGTCTAGTCATAGTCGACCAATCGGAACAGGGTTGGACGGATAGTTTATTAGTGCTGGTGAGCATTTCAAACAGGACGTGGCGTCTTTCCGTCTACCTAGATAAAGCGTTATTAAAATTGTAGATAAACTTATTTTTTCCAAATTCAATGAGTACGTTTCAATTTTGTATATAAAACCTACATAATGGATATAAATTTGAACCAAATAGCATGGAAATACAGGATAGATTACGCTAGTACATAAAAATGTTTCTAATAAAATTGCATTATCAATTTTTATCATAATAATAATTATTATTGTCCTTGATGTATATTAAAAACAAAATTAAGAATTTTCAAGAAAGTAGTTCCACGCTATTTTGTTTAAATTTATATACATTATTATGTTTTATCTACAGAAATGGAACATAATGTTTGAATTTGTAAATAATTTTACAATATCCGTAAAGGATCTTTTGTTTACATCTTTTGTTCCCCAATTAAAGTGTGACGACTCTTTTGTTTACACCGGTCAATCATTATTGTAATACAAAGGAATGTTAAGACAGGTAGCCTGTTTTTGTTTCCAAATTATACCGTGAAGGCCGCTTTGTTTTGTTCCCAATTAAAGCGTGAAGGATCTTTTATTTACACCTGTCAATCATCTATTTTAATACGAAGGAATATTAACACATGTAGTTTATTTTGTTCCTCAATTATACCGTGAAAGCCGCCTTCTTTTGTTCCCCAATTAAAGCGTGAAGGACCTTTTGTTTACACCTGTCAATCATCTATTGCAGTGTTTCTCAAACTTTCAGCATATATGTACCCCTCTTGTAATTATCAAAATTTCCAGTACCCCTCGTTAAAAAAAATGTTCTTTTAGCATCAAGCAAAAAATAAATATTATGTTAGTTCTTTCTAATATAAAAGCAAAATAATAATACTAAAATAAAATGGATAATAACAAAGTATAATAAATAAATGTAATAATAATAACATTAACGAAAGCATCAGTGGGATGGATGAATTTGTTTATATTGAGATGATACCAAATGTCAATTATAATCAGGTTCCCTATTCGTTACTTTTTATCGCAGATGCGGCTCCACATTCAAAATCCTGTTTTTTGTCGACTTAATATCGACCACTGCTGAAAACGCAACTTCACATAGATATGATGTTGGAAACATGTTTTAACACTTTTTCTGTTAAATTCGGATATAGTTCTTGCATTTGCATCTAAAAAGATGCTAAAGAACACTGTTTATGTTTATTATTCAAAAATCCGTCTGCAGATAACTCCAAGAGCTGTTCTTATTCCACATTAGATAAATTATCTGTCATGGCAGATGAATCAATATTAGATGGGTATTTTATCCATTCAAGATTTGTCGTTAAATCCGGAAAATAATTTTTCAGGCCCTCTTGTAATCCCTCCAAATGCTCTGTTAAACATTTCAGAATATCCGTCAATCAATTTTAGTATATGATTTTATTACAAACTCATGAAAAGAGGGAGACGGGTCTATCTTTCCATTATTAACCCTAGTTTTCCATAACTTTCAATTGTAGCGTTTCTCCTTTTCTAACCTTGTCCTAATTTTGTCCTGGACATGAAACATTGATCATGAAACATGAAACATATTTACCTTTTAATGATAAATTGAGTTCATTTAAAATAGAGAATATATCTGCTAAGTATGCCAATTTAGATAGCCACGTTGAGTCATGTAGACACTTTTCAGTTTAAATTTATCATTAAGAAAAACTTCTTGAAGTTCTTGTCTCAATTCAAATAATCGACTTAAAATTTTTCCACGAGATAGCCAACGTATGTCAGTATGAAAAAGCAGTTTGGTATAGTAAAGGTCGACCTTTAATATAATTAACAATTTTCACGCTTTCATCAAGAACTTTTTGCAGATCAGTAGGCATCTTATGTGTTTTATATCATTTAAAAGATTTTTCGTTTCCATCTTTATATTAATTGAATTTAAATATATATATCCATATTTAAATTCAATCTAATGTGTTGCCAAAGATTCGCTGTGAATGCAACAATGTGTGGACATGACATTTGGTGTAACCTTCTGAATTTTTGCAATGAGTCCTTTATCAAGTCGACCATAGTTTTTGCACCATTTGTACTTATTCCAACACATTTAGTCCAACAAATTTTGTTATCTTGCATACATTTATTCAAATTCAAAATTCAAATTCAAATAAATCTTTATCGACAAAAAAAAAAGAGAGAGAAAACAAGTAGAAAGGTAAAAAAATGTACATTGTTATAATTATCAGTAAAATAACTAATAATAGTAAAAAAAATTACAATTACTTAATTACTTATAAATTCAATTTTCAATTTTGACAAACGGAACGATTTATCGCCACAGACGATATCTTCCAATCGACCCAGTCTAAACTAAATTACAATGATTCCACCAGATGTACAGAATAGTAATTAATTAACTAATGCGGCAAAACAATAAACGACAAGACAACAAAAAGGAAAGAAGAAAACTATAAGAAATTCACACAGTAACAAAACAGAAGAGAAAGAAGGTGAATAAGGAGTATAGGAAAGAAAGTAGAAAAAAAAAGCTCAGAAGAAAAGGAAGTAAATTGTTATAATATCGCAATTTGATGGGAGAAGAGGAAATGTGTAAGACAAGTCTTGAAAGATGACAGGATTGGAGCGTTTCTAATATATATGGGGAGACCATTCCAGAGGGATATGGCGCACAACGTAAACGACCCATGGTATATATTCGTATGATGTATTGGGAATAGAAGTATTAAGTCTGATTGTGAACGAGTGGGACGCTCGTGTGACGATAGGAATTTAAAATTATTAAACAAGTATTGTGGACTTTGGGTATGAATAATCTTATAGAGACTTGTTAACACACGGAAGGACCGACGGTTTACGTACGTAAGCAAATGTAAGTTATTGCGGTAAGGAGTAATATGACAATATTTTCCAAAATCGAATATAAAACGTATGCAATTATTTTGTAGTCTCTGGAGTTTATTACATAAGGATATCGACAGGTCAGTACAAACCGTATCCGCATAATCAAGATGTGGAAAAATGAGCGAATAACAGAGGTTGCGTCGAACGTAAGAAGGAAGAAAACACTTAAATTTACGAAGGGAGTGAAAACAGGAGTAAATCCTCTTACAAATAGCCAGAGTCCATCATAAATCCAAGATTCTTAACTACATCCGAAAATTTAATGACGGTGTCACCAAGTAGAAGTTGCGAGCTAGCAAAAGTAGTCACCCTGCTCCGCAAAGGATTTGTACCAAAAATTATGGCTTGGGTCTTATTAATATTGAGTTTCAAACCGTATAGTTTAGACCACTTAGATACTCTAGCAAGATAATTATTAATTCGCTCAATAGCTTGAGGAAAGTCATCAACTGATGTATCGGTATAAATCTGCAGATCATCCGCGTAAAGATGAAAACTGCCCTGGGGCACACCACAAGACAACTCAAAGCGATTGGAAAAGGTTGAATTGGCACGGACACACAGTGTGCGATTCGAAAGATATGACCATAAAAGACTCGGAGAAGAAAAACCAATAGATGAAAGTATAGAAAGAAGAAGATCATAATCGACAGAGTCAAAGGCTTTGCTGAAATCAAGTAGAACCAAAATAGTGATACGACGATTATCACAGACCAGTCTTATATCATCCATAATCTTGATCAAAGAAGTAATAGTACTATGACCCCGTCGGAAACCAGACTGCCTGTCACTGATCAATCGATGCTCCTGAAGAAAAGGATTGAAATAGGACTATAGTCGCTAGCATGTTTCCATATACATGGGAAGGAGGATGATTCAAAAGAGAAGTTAAAAATATGGGTCAGCGGAGGCACAACAGAATCCAGTATTGGCAAATTTTGTTTTAGACAAATAAGGTTAGCACCACAGTAAGTAGAGCGGGTTTGAGTGAGAGCATCACGAACAACCTCCGAGTCAACCATAGTCAATGAAAAACTACGAGTATCATCCATGCTCACATTTCCTGATGCACGAATGATTTGAGATAAGGTAGCTTTCTGAATAGTGTCAAGCGTTACCGGCGATTCGGCAAAATAGCTGGCCAAAGTGGTTTGCAGTTAGTAACGCCAAGAGATCGCAAGGTCTTCCAGAAAGTAGTTGGTGTCGACAAAGATAATTTCCAATAAAAATATTTTTTTTTAGCATTTTTGCATTTGTGATTGCACCTGTTACGCAGAGATCGATAACAGTTGTAGTTATTAACTGACGGGTTACGTCTGTACAACGCTTTTGCTTTATTACGTTCGCTCATGAGACTCCTAATATCATTAGTTAACCAAGGGGCGGGAAAATGTTTCACTCTCCTTTGCCTTATCGGAGCATGTTTGTCATACAAACATGTTACTTTGTTATTAAAATAATTAACTTTCGCATCAATGTCCGTCATAAGATATAACGGTTTCCAATCTATCCTCAGCGCATCAGAGTCTTGAAGGTTAACATGTTTGAAATCCCGGTAAGATAGACTACGCTGCGGACAAACTACATTTCGGACTTCGACAGCACAATAAATAAGATGGTTGGAAAATTGCAGAGCTGGTAGCTGACCGTGAACAAAAATCTTATCGGTGCAAGACGAGATGATCAAGTCAAGCAGAGAGTCAGACGAAGGAAGGTGATGGGTTGGCTGAGAAGGGATGATAGATAGATTTGCGGAAGAAGTAACAAATCGAAGTTTTTCACTACGTAGGTCATCTCTCAATGTACACGTATTGAAATCGCCCATTAATACTATTGTGTCATAGCACATACTGTGTCTTTCAAGGAGATCCTCAGATTGCTCGAAGTAATTAATCATTGGTGGACAATAAAAAACACCCAATAGTAGTTTAGTATTAAAACACTTAACTTCAATCAAAAGGAATTCCATTACTCGCGAGGATCCGTCGGATATCTCAATCGAGTTAACCTGTAGGTAATCTTTAACATATGTAGCCACACCTCCCCCCCCTAGAAAGCACACGATCATTTCTTAACAGACGATAGCCCGGAAGAGTAAACATAGGAGAATGTAGGGAAGGCTTGAGCCAGGTTTCACTCACCAAGATGATGTCAAAAATACCAGATTCAAATGTGATCAAAAAGTCATTAAAGTGGGCAGTTAAACTCTGGACATTGACATGACACAAAGTGATCTTGTTCATAAGATTGGAGAAGAGGTTAGATGGAGGAATCCCTATTAAATTATGCGATTCGTCGGCTTCAGTACTCCCGCTGGAGTTTGAGTGGGTTAACCGAGGTAAATCCAATAGCGAGCTTGTAGAAGAACTGGATGAAATAGATGAAGAAGGATAACTGTTTATTCATAACGTTAAAGATATATTCGCCTGTTGTACGACCTAATAAAGGCTGGCAAAATAAAAAGTCGTCGTGAATTTCTTGGTTCTTTTCATATCTAACAAACGCTATAAGATTTGCAAAATTTGTGATATCAGTGGGCTCATCGACTTGTATTGGCCATATCAATTATTCGTCGATGAACTGTAGTATTTGACAAGGATACACGATCAAGAGTTTGTTTTGCTTTATCACCTATCATTACTTCCGCCATTATTTTGGTCGCCGGCTTGATTAAAGTTTCGCCAATCGTCTCCGCTGCACCACATTTCGCAATTAAAAGCGAGACGCAATACGAAGTTTCTAAGATTTTTTGATTGTCACCTCCAGTTATACCTCTTATTACTTTTTAAGATTGATTTAAATCTTTGAGTTTATGTTCAAAAAATTCGATTGGTTTCATACTTTCATTGGTAAGATTTTCAAAATAAATTATGCAAAGTGGAATGGGTACCTTTTCATCACCACTCCACGAGAAGCCCAATTTAAGTTAGTTTTTGTCGTATTTTCGAATCTTCCTTGCTTTTTTGTTAACCGGTTTTGAAGGTAAAATTTACACATTATATTTTATAAAACTAATAAAAAAACAATAAAACTTACTAAAGAAAGCGCCTAAAAATAATACAAAAAGGAGACACACGCGGTATCGTTTCAATAGCAACTGAAGATTTTTACTTGAATGCTCGGGGTTAAAAAATAAAAACTAATTTTTATTTATTTTATTTTTTTGTTCCTGTACCGTTGGTAATACGCGTACCACAGTTTGGGAAACACTGGTCTATTGTAATACAAAGGAATGTTAAGACAAATAGCTTGTGTCTGATAATGCGAGATTTACCATTACCCCATTTATCATGCATTGTCATTACCCGAATTCTATGAACTGTTCTAATTAGGACGCTTTTGCATCGAATAGCGATAGCAAATGGAATTTTGAAGATTTCAACTTCAGACAATGCTGAAACTTCAAGTCCAAGTCTCCTGGAAGCCTTTAAGACTTCAAGAATCGATTGATAAATCTCAAAATGAAGTGTAAATTAGACGAATCAACACAATCAAATAAATTTATAATTTATACCATCCTTACTAAAATATTTCTGCTAAGACATACAGTATGTCAGTAAAGTCATGGTGCACCTTTGATAATTTCAAAGTTTTCAAAGTATGATGTGAAAGGAGGTAATACCACACATTGCGCAGTATCGAATCTTCTACAATATTTTTCGTGAGTTTCACCATTAGTCTATTTTATATAACACGTTTTTAATGCTGCTGAGTGTGTGTAAGATGATTAATGTTGAAATTAATACAGAAACAAATTCTATAAAGAAAAAAAAATGAAAAGTGCCGTTTTTTATGAATCCATAAATGAAATACAACGGCTGTTTCGCCGCACTTTGGTCAATTTTACGAATTTAGTAGGACAATATTCACAACTCGAAAACCCAGCTAGTAACAAAATCTAAGAAAGTAAGGTAGTTTATTTGTACACCATATTAAAGTTGTTTTATATAAACGTCTACTTTAAAGCAAGTTAAACAAATGAAATACTGTAATATCCATATCGTAAATTTCACTCGAACGGTGTAATTGGAAGTGAGCCTTTCTGTGAATACCATGCATAATTTATTATATAAACGAAAAGTTCATGAAAATTTGTATAAGCTTTTATATATTAACACGTAGATTTAAATATCACCCAAATTACGGAACGAATCAGGTCTATTCATTTAGTTAATATTTAAACCTGCTGTGTGATTGAAAGCAATAAAACTATTCAAATGGATTAATTTACAGTAAATCGTGAATTTTCATGTATTCATGTCTCTATTTATGTTTTGTTGGTATAGCTTTTCAATGGACTCAATAGATCGTTTATTACAACAAATTTCAAATGTGAAAATTATCAAATTAATATTTAAACATAAAAAAGAATACCAGAAACTGAGCTTCACAAATTCGAAATTTTAAAGAGTTAATAAAACTATTAGCTGAAAAAATATAGATAGCATTTTATAATGGATTTTACCGTGATCAATAGTTTTGGGAAATAAAAATTGTAATTTCTAAAGAAAATTGCAAGATACTAACAGTTTAATTAAATCAATTTCTATGAGGTTTGATGTATTATGAGTTTTTCAAAATGAACGTAACATTACATTCGATTGATTTAAAGAATTTCTATAGGTTATAATAGATCTTTATGCAGTGAGATAGCTTGTTGGTGATATATGAGTACAGAAATGTAGAATTAAAACGTTCCATTTCCATTTTCAAAAAAAGAATTAAGTAATTATTTAAAGAATAGCTATTACATTGGAATTTTAAATTTAAAGTTTCATTTAATTTCCTTTAAAAAATAGAGTCCAAATCCACTCTAATTGAGGTATGAATATGTCATATTACCCATACTTCACATTCAAAACATCTAAATACAGAAAATTTTAATTTTGAACTTATGCCACTATTTTATTTGACAGTAAATATTTTCTAAAGTCAGTGGAAGTAAGTGAAGTCTTATATACCATCTTATAGGTGATACTTCAGGTTATAAAATTAAAGAAGAGTTGGAATGATTCATGATGAATCTAGATAAATTAAATAGAAGTGAAATTTTGTGGTGTTAACTTTTTAACTAAAAAAACTAAAGTTTAGTAAACGAAATAAGGGTACCTACACATTCTAAATGTATTTTTCCTAGAGTTAAAAGTGTAGACCATCATTATATAAAATCAGTATATGTATATTCATTACACTTAAAATGCTAAAATATAATAAACATTGCAAAAATCTTAACAAAATTGTTTATAGTCTGTACCACGAGAAGTGGGAGTGACTCATCGATTTCTGTAATTATTTTCATTATACGGTACAGATATTACGGCCGAAAGTTGACGTGTGTTATTGTGAAATAGTTTCTAACGAGTACATCTATTTTCTCCACTTTTATGCGATTAATCTGAATGTTAAAGGGAATGCTAGTTTGGACATGGGACGCCGTGTTTTTCAATTAAAATTGAAACGACAAAAAATAACTAACAAAAGTAGCTATTGCGTAGTTGCTCTTGTTAATGAACTTAAATTTCGCAGAAAATGATATCTCGTTGGAAAATTTATACGATTGAGAACGGAACTAATAAAAGAAATAATTTCCTAAATTGAAAAGCTGTCTTCCTAAGAAATTGGAAGGATGCTGAATCAGTTAAGGGAATTGATTCAGCATCCTTAATAGAATAAAGCTTGTGACATAAGAGGAAAATAATTTCCGAAAAGGTGATCAAATTTGCATAAAACAGTTTCCTTCTTTCTTACCGAGTTTTCGGAATCTTCTTTATTCTTTCATCAGCGTTAAAATGGAAAGCAAATCAGCTCGTAAAACAACAAATCATTCCTTTTTGATGTTTTTGTAATGATTTTGTTGCTTTAAGAGGTAATTAATTTGCCAAATTTATTTGGATGCTATCCTTATACAGGGTGTTCCCGTGACTCGGGGCATAAAATTAACCACATATACTAGAGCAAAAATGATGATGATTCGTGAAAAAAAATTATTATAAAAGTCTTCAAATGGCCAAGATATGGGCCATCAAAGTTCAGAAATTTTAACACATTTTTCTAAATATTTTCAAAACCATTAATGGTAGAGGGTTGAAATTTGGTACAGAGTAAACAAACATCATGCAAAATCATTGAACCAATTTTGACTTTGGCCGGATGACGGCAACCATGTTATACAGGGTGTTCCTAAAATTTGTTTGCTCAGAACTTTTTTGTTTGTTCGTAACCCTGCATTTATTTTTGTAGTTTTTAATAGAAAATTTATTTTCGAAACTTTTTTCACTCTTTGAAAATTTTGATAACATTGACTGTTTTCGAGTTATACGCGAAACTGTTAAGCTTTGATTTCAATCGTAACAAATAAAACATATTCCGCAAGATCTGAGAAGGCGATGACAATTGAAAAACGAACTGATCTAATAACCATTATTTGCATAAATTTCTCAGTGTAGATTTAGTTAAATCCAGTGTTAATTTATTTTAATTGAATAAAAGAATGTAATTTCCAAAACAATAAATTTAATTTTCGCGGTAACAACAAACAAGAACATAATAAAAATTCTAACAAAAATATGAACAAGAACAATAAAATTATAAACAAATGGTAATAAATAAAACAGAACAAAAAAAAATACTAAAGCAGATGTTCAAAAACACTCCCGCCGGCTTCAATGCACGCCTGATATCGCCGTCTTAAATTAAAGCGCACTCTGCTGAGGACGTTGATTTCAGTTCGAAGTTGATCAAATGAATCAACAATTCGTAACCTCAGTTGATCAACTGAAGTTATTTCAACGCAGTACACAAGCGATTTAATGCGTCCCCATAAATAAAAATCTAGAGGTGTAAGATCCGGCGATCGGGGGGGCCAACTTATCGGTGCATCCACTCCTCGTCCAATCCACCGTTCCGGAAACCGTTCACATAGAAATTCTTGGACAGCATGTGTACTATGCGCAGGAGCACCATCATGCATATACCACATTTCTTGTCTTGTGTTTAAAGGAACGTCATCTAAATAATCATTTAATTGCTCTAAATGTCCCCTGTATGTATGGCCATCCAGCCTTGACGGCAAGAAAACGGGTCCTATAATGACATCGCCCACAATGCCAGCCCAAACGTTAAGAGAAAACCTCCATTGCGATTTCCAAGCTTTCTTAAATCTTGGATTTTCGTCCGCCCAACTATGTGAATTTCTCAAATTGATGATTCCATCTTTAGAAAATGTCGATTCATCTGCAAAAAGTATTTTTTCTAAAAATTGATCATCAATTTGGATTTTATGCTGCATTATTTGACAATATTGCAGTCGTAGTGGGTAATCAGCCTGTCGAACTTCCTGAACTTTATAACTATGATATGGATAAAGCTGTTGCTCGTGAAGAACAGGCCAGATAGTTGTTTTTGACGTTAAAAAATGCCTCGCCATATCCAAAGTACTAGCTGTAGGATTTTCTTGTACGTAGTCTAGAATATCTTCTTCTAGTTCGGTTGTTCGGACTGATCTGACTTTACCGTTGTTACTAAAATTCGGCTTAAACGTCCCATTTTCCCTTAAACGGGTTTCAATTCTTAAAAATGTTTTTCGATTGGGCGCTCTGCGGTTCGGAAATTTCTCCCGATAACGGTTAGCGGCTGCTACGGCGTTTCCATGACATTCTCCCAATGTCAAAATCATGTCAGTTTGTTCACTAAATGTGTAATTGTCCATTTTGAACACGCAAAATTAATAAAAACTTCATTAACAAACAACTTTATGTTTAAACTACATAAGCAAGTTGACGGCTCAATTTGTTTTTTTTTTTAATTGCCATGGCCAACTTTTTCGAAAATTATTGTCTTTAGTGTTACCATTCAAATCGAAGCTTAATATTTTCGCGTTTAACTCGCAAACGGTTAATGTTATCAAAATTTTCAAAGAGTGAAAAAAGTTTCGAAAATAAATTTTCTATTAAAAACTACAAAAATAAATGTAGGGTTACGAACAAACAAAAAAGTTCTGAGCAAACAAATTTTAGGAACACCCTGTATAACATGGTTGCCGTCATCCGGCCAAAGTCAAAATTGGTTCAATGATTTTGCATGATGTTTGTTTACTCTGTACCAAATTTCAACCCTCTACCATTAATGGTTTTGAAAATATTTAGAAAAATGTGTTAAAATTTCTGAACTTTGATGGCCCATATCTTGGCCATTTGAAGACTTTTATAATAATTTTTTTTCACGAATCATCATCATTTTTGCTCTAGTATATGTGGTTAATTTTATGCCCCGAGTCACGGGAACACCCTGTATATTTGATAGTTTTCCCTGAGATTATTTTGTTCGTTCCTAACGTGTAACGAATATTACTTCATTTCAATTAGTTGTGACATACTTTTAAACAACAAATTAATTATTTATTTCTATTCATTTTAGACATGTATGTATTTTAATCAACGATATCCAACTGTAGAAACTGATTTGTTTGTAAAGTTTAATATATTGTTTGAGGCTATTAAAAACCATTTCTATCATTTTGCTATAAAACAATATTGATTTATTGGTATATTATTTGTTTGCTAAGCAGTTAACTAACGTTAAGGGGAGGAATGTTTGAGATTTTATTAAGGCCCGTATTAAGGCACGCATAGTTAAAGTCATAGCGTTATCTAATAGATAACCGGGATAACCGTAACCAGTGGATTCTGTCCGGGATAAGTCGGCATCTCATAGATAAGCGAGAAAACCAAACCTCACAAGCAGAATACTAAAAATGAATAATTTTATGGACGTTGGCGATGAAGAAAATATTTTCGAGGAAATAAATAAATTATCTCCTTCTTTAAATCATCTGAATTATTTAAATATCTTAAAATTAACTTCAATTTTGGAAAGCAGATGTTCCAATTAGTAATTGAAAGTATGTTCGTAACAATTTTACAAAAAATCGATTTTTAATGAATTTTTAAATTTATTCAAAATATTGGAAAAATTCCAATTAAGTTCAACAGCTTATATCTCTAGAACTAATTGAGATATCTCAATATTAACTTCATTTTTGGAAGGTAGATGCTCTAATTAGTAATTGAAAGTAATTTCGTGGAAATTTTTCTGAAAATCGATTTTCCAATAATTTCTAAATTTACTCAAAATATTGGAAAAATCCCAGTTAAGTTCAGCAGTTTATATCTCAAGAGCTAAGTGAGGTATTTCAAAATTGACTTCATTTTTGGAAAATAGATGCTCCACTTAGTAATTGAGAGTAATTTCGTAACAATTTTCCAAAAAATCGTTCTTTCAAGAATTTTTAAATTTATTCAAAATATTGGAAAAATCCCAGTTAAGTTCAGCAGTTTATATCTCCAGAGCTAAGTGAGATATTTCAAAATTGACTTCATTTTTGGAAAATAGATGCTCCACTTAGTAATTGAGAGTAATTTCGTAACAATTTTCCAAAAAATCGTCTTTCAAGAATTTTTAAATTTATTCAAAATATTGGAAAAATCCCAGTTAAGTTCAGCAGTTTATATCTCCAGAGCTAAGTGAGATATTTCAAAATTGACTTCATTTTTGGAAAATAGATGCTCCACTTAGTAATTGAGAGTAATTTCGTAACAGTTTTCCAAAAAATCGTTCTTTCAAGAATTTTTAAATTTATTCAAAATATTGGAAAAATCCCAGTTAAGTTCAGCAGTTTATATCTCAAGAGCTAAGTGAGATATTTCAAAATTGACTTCATTTTTGGAAAACAGATGCTCCACTTAGTAATTGAGAGTAATTTCGTAACAATTTTCCAAAAAATCGTTCTTTCAAGAATTTTTAAATTTATTCAAAACATTGGAAAAATCCCAGTTAAGTTCAGCAGTTTATATCTCAAGAGCTAAGTGAGGTAATTCAAAATTGACTTCATTTTTGGAAAATAGATGCTCCACTTAGTAATTGAGAGCAATTCTGTAACAATTTTCCAAAAAATCGTTCTTTCAAGAATTTTTAAATTTATTCAAAATATTGGAAAAATCCCAGTTAAGTTCAGCAGTTTATATCTCAAGAGCTAAGTGAGGTATTTCAAAATTGATTTCATTTTTGGAAAATAGATGCTCCACTTAGTAATTGAGAGCAATTCTGTAACAATTTTCCAAAAAATCGTTCTTTCAAGAATTTTTAAATTTATTCAAAATATTGGAAAAATCCCAGTTCAGTTCAGCAGTTTATATCTCAAGAGCTAAGTGAGATATTTCAAAATTGACTTCATTTTTGAAAAATAGATGCTCCATTTAGTAATTGAGAGTAATTTCGTAACAATTTTCCAAAAAATCGTTCTTTCAAGAATTTTTAAATTTATTCAAAATATTGGAAAAATCCCAGTTCAGTTCAGCAGTTTATATCTCAAGAGCTAAGTGAGATATTTCTAAATTAACTTCTTTTTTGGAAAATAGATGCTCCACTTAGTAATTGAGAGTAATTTCGTAACAATTTTCCAAAAAATCGTTCTTTCAAGAATTTTTAAATTTATTCAAAATATTGGAAAAATCCCAGTTAAGTTCAGCAGTTTATATCTCAAGAGCTAAGTGAGGTATTTCAAAATTGACTTCATTTTTGAAAAATAGATGCTCCATTTAGTAATTGAGAGTAATTTCGTAACAATTTTCCAAAAAATCGTTCTTTCAAGAATTTTTAAATTTATTCAAAATATTGGAAAAATCCCAGTTCAGTTCAGCAGTTTATATCTCAAGAGCTAAGTGAGGTATTTCAAAATTGACTTCATTTTTGGAAAATAGATGCTCCACTTAGTAATTGAGAGTAATTTCGTAACAATTTTCCAAAAAATCGTTCTTTCAAGAATTTTTAAATGTATTCAAAATATTGGAAAAATCCCAGTTAAGTTCAGCAGTTTATATCTCAAGAGCTAAGTGAGGTATTTCAAAGTTGACTTCATTTTTGGAAAATAGATGCTCCACTTTGAGACAATTGAGAGCAATTCTGTAACAATTTTCCAAAAAAATGGATTTCTCAAGAATTTTTAAAGTAATTCAAAACATTGCAAAATCCCGGTTAAGTTCAGCGGCTTATATCTCAAGAACTAAGCGAGGTGTATCAAAATTAACTTCATTTTAGGAAAGTAGAGCCTAAGAAGTCGGGGGATTATTACCACGGTTACGGCTATTTTACGCATTCTGATTGGCTGGATTATGCTTCTGATGGGTTTACCTATAAGATAAATTTAACTAAAAGATGGTAGTAATGGACCTAAGAAGTAAAAAGTTCGGCCTACAGGTTATGCTAAAATATCTTTAGCGGTGAACAATGCCACAAATGCTTCATTTTCGGAAAGTAGATGCTTCAGTTAATAATTGAAAGTAATTTCAATTATTCAACAAATTTCACGGATTATGCTTCTGATGGGTTTACCTATAAAATAAATTTAACTAAAAGATGGTAGTAATGGACCTAAGAAGTAAAAAGTTCGGCCTATAGGATATGCTAAAACATCTTTAGCGGTGAACAATGCCACAAACACATCAAATACTCACCTGAAACATCAGGTGTTACTGATTCAAAAACTGCACAAATTAATTCAAAAACAAGTATTATTAAGCGAAAAATATTTACTTTTCATTCAAATATAATTATCATTAAAATTATTAATATAAAATAACTATTAAAAAAAAATATTGAACTGCACTTGAATTAAAAATTAAATTATTCTTCACCGAAAACAATTTATTCTTACCTTGAGAAAAAGAAAATTAAATAGAAGATTACATTTTTTTCCTTTAAAAATCATATATCTTTGCAACAAGAATATTTTTATTCTTAACTGGAGAATTCTAAAGCTCTCGGTAACCAGGAATACTACTTCTTGAAAATTAAGATTATTCATCTTTTTGGTAGAAGCCTTTTCTTGGTTTAAGATTATCTTACTTTTTACTCATACATAAATTTCTCTCTGTGTACTGGCCTAGTACTTTCTCACTGTCTTAAAATTGTGTTAAAACAGTGTAATTAGCATATTACATATTTAAATGGACATATTCGCTCAGAATATTTGCTACCTACATATTTAATTTGTGTCAATAATTCTATTCCTCAGCATTATTGTACTGGCGCGCCAAATTCCACAGTACAACTTAACACTTCCGCTAGCAAGGTGCATTGGATTCAAGCTCGCTTATTCAGTAAAACAGTTTAATTTACAGTTTATGTAACAACAATAATTTATGTAATTACCATATTAAAAAATGTCCATCATAACGTCTATTATTAGCTCCAATAAGACCAATAAGCGATTATTATCAGATTCTCCTTTTTCTATATTTGTCATTTGATTGTACTAAAAACTTCAGCTTGTTTTTGTTTATTGATTTGGATTTGTCTTTTGTGGTTTATTTTATAAAGATTTATAAAGACTAATGAAATATATTACGTCAAATGTCAGAATGTAATATATCTTGACGAATTAATTTTTTAATTGTTATTAAAAACTGTACGTCCATCTATATTAGGAAAAATGAAGTAGGTCGTGATGAAACGCAGAAAACAATGGCGCTGAATTACAAATAGGTGCATTTAATGTACTGCCACTTTGCAAATGAGGCTGTGATGAGTGATGACCAATATCAAAAGAAGATTAAAAGATGCATACGACAGTGTTATCTTTTACGCGAACAAAACGTGGACCAACGACAACTATCTCTATCACAAAGCCAATCAGGTAACAATTCAATTTAACATCGAAACTTTCGTTTTGATTAAAAGATTTTTTTTCTTTTTGAACTGTCACCTTGACAGGAGCTATACGCCCGTTACGTAAAGATTCAGGAAACGTTCGCCGAAGAAGTAACACGACCGAGAACCGTTCGCGACAGCATACCCAATAGTAAATTGGCGCAGTACTCGAACTATAAGTACGACGAATCCAGGGAATTGTCGTACACCCCTATCGGGCCGGACGTGACATTTCATTATCCGTGCCAGTTGAAGCAAATGAACGCGAACGAACCATGGATGTTACCTGAAGTCGAACAGCTCTTCATCTGGCTAACATATTCCCCTACTTTTAATTTGACACAATACATGGATCTTGCTGATTACAACCACACGGAAACTTATGATTTGGCAAGAAGCTTTTGCAACGACGACGAAGATCTTCACGTGATCAATCCGAGGCGATACGAAGATTTCGAAAGGACACCCGGAAAACCACGGTTTACGAAATACGATTACCTTTTTGAAATCGATTCGAAAATGATTGTACCACCCCCGGTTCTTAATTTTAATAGTTTTGAAGATATGACGGTTAAAATGAAATTTGATGTTGGTAAGTCGATTATCACAAAAAAGTTGTTATAAATTAGTACCTCGATTTGTTGGTAAAATCAATTTTTATTGATGTGATGATGTGTTAAGTGCTTATTTGTTGGTTTTAAAAAGGATGATCAATCGATAGTTGAGACATTAGAAAACGCGGGCTTCCACTAAATGTTTCACGATAATGGAAGTTTATTACACGGCTATGTATTTATTTATTTATTTATTTATTCTGGTCAATATCGCTAATCTTTTTATAATCCGATATTAATGTGCTTTTTATAAAGGGATTCTTTCTTTTTTTCATTTTCTTTAAAGTAGCAACGAAGAATGTTATAATGAATTTGTTTTATTCGTTTCATACATTTTAAATGAAACGAATTGTTTGTTTGTTTAATTTAGATGCAAACAACAACGATGGATTCAAATAAAAATGTTGGATTGATTAAAACTGGTCTTTATTTAATAGTCTAATTAGCTTCGGCTTTTAGTCATTAACTCGCATAATTAAGAAACTCTGAGTTATAATGTTCCTAAATTTTAACATGTAATATAATCATACTTTGTCGGTAATTTTTGATTTAAGCTTGTTCCACGGAGCCCAAAGGTTCTACTCAAACGCTTTAGAGGTTCTATGTGTCGATGCTTCATTCAGTTCGTAAACTGACGCAATGCGACGTCGATTTCAGGACGAATTAAAGACATGCCAGTTTTCTGTAAAGCGGAAGTAATGAATCGTTCGGAAATCATTTTGAATAAAATTATTGGATGAATATACGGAGATTTCTAAACGCGCCGTAAAGGAATTCATACCGTTCGCAAGAAATCGATGCTGAAAGTGATATGCGCCATCAATTAATATCGATCCATCTAGATATTGATAAATTGTGCAATACTAAATAAGCACAACAAAATCATTAATATATGTAAATATATTAATTAATATTAATTTTTTTCTTTGTGTGTTACCGAACAAAGCATTTTCATAAAAGAGATATTTCAAAAAAGGATTCCGCACGCCGACAAAGGTTTTAAAACACTGCTTCATGGAATAGGAATAATTTGAAAATCAATATGCGCATCTATTTTTATATCAATAGAACCAATATCTGAAGCTGGCTAAAAGCTGAAACTAGTTAAACTCATGTTCTATATTAAATAAAGCCCAGTATTAAATATTAAAAAAAGTTTAAATATTATTTGTCTCAATTTAGATAAAACTGGAAAAATGGAATTTGAATATAATTTTCATGAGATATCAAATAAAAAATATATCAACCCCAAATTGTTTCATTTGAAAGGTTCTAAAGCTTCGCACACAAGCAACTTAGGCGATTGGAGGTCAATGTTTCTTATAAGAAAGTTTGTATCTTTATCTTATCGCTTAGGTCGCTTGCGGGCGATTCTCTGGATTTTATATATCAAGCGAAAATCATCAGTTCGAACATTTTAGCGCTTCGCCTCGCTGTTAGCGGGGTTGAGGATTAATATTTCTTATACGAAAATTTGTATTTTTACCAAGACATATATAAACAACGATTTGCGTTGGATTTGATATATCAAGCCAAAATCATAAAATGTTGAGAATTTAAGCGTCTTTATGAAAGCAACTAAAGCAGTTTGATGGTAAATGTTTCTCAAAAGATATGTTTAGTAATTTACGATTAACAGCAATTTATTCTCAAAGTTAAACTATTGTTCTTGCATTCTTTACGTTGATGATTCTCAACTTTATCTCGATTTCCTGTCTAGTGAACAATGGGAAGCTTGCGACAAATTAATAGAGATTTTAAATCAATTATGTGTTAAGATTAAGAAACATGACATTGTGATCATCCCAGAAAAAAATTAAATGCATTTTATTTCTATTTCTATATAGGTAGTTTATACAGGGTGTCTCAGGTTTTTATAGCAGGACTTTAATGAATATAAAATTATTATATTTATAGGACATTAAAAAATATAAATTTAACGCAAGGATTTAGTGAAGAAGAATATATTTATTCGATGATTTGTTTGCCACATCTTTATTTGGTGGAAAATGTTTTAATTAATAGTATTGTTGCTTTGCAACGTTTGGATTTATTCTTGACAGCCCTTGGTGGAGATTACTTGAAGAAGGAATTATTAAAACAACTTAATGTTTATTTGGAATTAAATATTTTTTCACCAATTCATGAGGTCCGTTTATACACAACTCATATTTATTCTATATTTGACAAATTATTCACCTTTGAAAATGCAATAGAAAACTTGGTATGTTGTTATAAAAACTAAATTTTGACAAACCCCAAATGATGTGTAAAAAAACGGAATTCGTAATGATTCCTTTAAAATTTTTATGTGGAATTTTATACGTTCACTTTAAATTGTTATGGGAACCTATTACAAATATAATTTTAACTTACGCTTTGGATATGCAGACAAATAAGTTTTGGAGTATCTTTTCAGAGGAGTTAAAAGGCGTTTCTGAGAAAATTAGAAATAGATTAAATGAGAATTTAGTATTGGATGAAATCGTTCATTTTGGTGATGAATTTTTAAACGATTTATGTAAAAATGTGAGCAAAATTAATAAAAAGGCAGATTTAGCTAATTATCGGAATTTGTTGTGGCAATCTATGCAACTTTTTCCTGAAATTGCTGAAGCCACAAAACCAGGGATATTTCAGTTTTATTATTGAATTTTATTGAACAAGAATATAGGAATAAATACAGATAATACAGATACAGCACTAACATTGAACATAAAACAAAATGACCTTATGGAGGTTGACAATGAAGAAGAAAAAAAATGGTAGATAATTTTTTTAAAAATTAATACTAAGATTTCATATTCAAGTTACATTTTCAAAATTGATTTTCTTTAATATTGCAGGTATAATATGTAAAAATTAATATTTTTGGTATACGCTTTCTTTGCGAATTGAAATAACCATAATATTTCTTAGAGTATACTTTTTGAGGAAAAATTCCTATTCTCCGTAGTTTTTTTTTAAATAAAAAGATACTCTTATCATATTGAGCTAAAGTTGATTTTCAAGATAATCCACTCTTTATTATTCGACATACACCATCTTTTTTATAGAATAGTTTACGGATAGTTTAACCTCCAGTTACACTATCTAGAGGATAATAAATTCATTGTAACTACGACTTACAATCCCGGGATATCGGAATGCCGGGATTGCTCCTATAATAACCAATTTTTCGGAACCCGGGATTCCGTGATAGCTTCCATATTAATGAGTTTCCGATCCCGGGATCCCGAAAAATGAAAAGGTGCAGAAAGAACTCGTTTCTGGAAAGAAACCTAAATAAAATTACCAACTATTATCATGTCGTTGATCAATGAAACTGATCCGAATGTTCAGAAAATCGCTAACAAAAAACGATGTTCGATGTTGAAACTTAATCATGTTAAATCGTTATAACAGGCTGAAAACTGCCTTATAAAAGCAATGCTTGATTTGTCCCATTATTAATGACAATGTCTCTCAAATTATGAGGAATTGGTTTGTTTACCTTTTGGATCCGATCAATGTGACTGTTGACAGTATTTGTCGTCGAGACATGAATTTCAATAAAGCAGATATTGCTTTAGAATGCATGCTGCAAGAGATTAAAAAAGTTAATGCTTCTTTAAGAAAGACCTTAGAAGATTTATTAATTACGATGATTCAACAGCGTAAGACTGTACTGTTCAGCTTTCGTCGTGTTGTATCATTATTATATTTCCGGTAACAATGACCCTTTGCTCAATAACACTAAGAACAATAAGAGTAACAGAGACGTACTGACGAAAAGATTAAAAACATGATAATAAGACTTAGAGGAAATGAAGGTGAAGATGACAAAGTCGACCGTGAAGACGATATCGATATTTCGTTTGTTGACCTGCAGAAGAAAGTTGACGAGGAGAAACCGAAGTCTTTTAAAGAAACCCTTGAAAATGTATAAGACAATTCTGAAATCAATCTCGGGAACCGGGTTTATATAATGTGATCCCAAAATTCCCGGATTTGTAATCCCTAGTTGTAACCATGGTATTACAACGAATTTAAGCTCCCATCGGCGGTGAGCTGGTTTTGTGTTGTTTGATAAATTTATCAAAAGATGGTAAAAGTGGTTCTAAGTTAATTCATGTTTCAGTTTATTGAAATTGTTGAATCTGTAAGGTATTATGCTGACTACGCAATTCTAACCGACGAATGACTGATTGTGTGATTGTATTTCTAATTTTATTTAGAAGTTCATCCCTTATCCGAACAGGTGTTTCATACATTTTTGTTTCAAATATCCCCTACAAAAAAATCTAAACGATTAAGACATAAACATTGTGGAGGCCATGCAACGTCCACTACGACCAATCCATTTTGCAGGAAAATTGTGGTCTGGCCAATTTCATACCATTATTTCTACCTAATTCTATCTAATTTCATTTAAATTGCATTATTTAAAAAATGTCGATCAATCGTTGGCTGTTGCATTAGCAATCAGCGACAAAATGTAACACCGTTCTTTATCAATTGGTTGCAATCCTTGCATAAAAAAATATAATAAAAAATCTAACACTTGTAGGGGGGTCTTTGTCGAAATCGGGCAAAATTCTTCTATAATTTTGTTGCTATCTAACATTGTTATTACAGTACAACCTCTATAATCCGATCTAATTGGAACCGAAGGTAGTTCGGATTATCAAATATTGGTGTTAAATAACAATGTTTAGGTTTAGTTCTTGGTCCAGTGTTAGTTCGATACAAGTAGAAAATAATCTAAAACCGAATAACAAGTAAATTAAAGCTAATACCAACCCTAACACTAGACCTAGAACTAGAAACATTTGGGATTAGCCGTATATTTCTTAAGACGAAACCGTACTCAACCCAACCTAGCTTAAGAACTAATACTAGAACTAGAAACATTAGGGTCTAGCCGTCTTAAGAGACGTACGGCTAAACCCTAATGTTTCTAGTTGTAGGCCTTGTGTTACTTCTGAAGCTGGGTTGTAGGCCTACTATTAGTTATACATTTAGTCTTAAAAGACAAACATAAAACAATCTAAAACAAATCTTAAACAACCGAAATTTAATACAATAAGCTAAAACCGAATAGCAATTAAAAGTAGAGTTATACCAACACTACAGAACTAAACAATAGACCTAGAAATTCCAAATTTAATGGAAGTCTAATATATTGGACAACTTAAATTTATAGATTTTATGGTTACAGATCATAAATTGAACTTAAATAAATTTAAAAAATGGGAAACTTACTTAACTTCTATAGTTAGAATATAAAATTCGTGTGTCATATAAGTGATTTGAACATATCCGACACATTATTCCTTATCAGATCCTTATCTTTATGTATGAAATGGTAAAATAAAGCTGAAATTATGTGATTTTAAATGTGATATAACTTGCTTTAATATTCCATTTAAAAGTTCTACAATCACGATCATTCTTGCAGTTGCATTTAGCACCTAGCTAACATATTTCATGTAATATCGTCTGTATGAATCGAGATATTTTAATGATCGAAATGTCAAAGAAATGTGTAATTAATAAGGATTTCACCGAAATGTGATGTGTTCAAATTTAATATTTCAAACGTTTATTATCAAGTTACTTGTTATAGCTTAAAAGTGTGAAAATTGAGATTAAAAAATTTGTTTTGATAATTGTAGGGAAAAACAAGATATACACGGAATTCTAAACAACATGATGTATTATATTTAACTGAGGGCATACCCATGAGGTAAGGGTACTCGAAAGAATTTTGATTTGTCAAAACCAGGTTTTGATTCAACCTTTTATATCTTCTGAGTAGCTAGAGATGTTTTTGTGTACGATGTCTTAAAAGAAAGCTTAAATGATTAAGATAAGAACATGATATAACTTATTTTACTCAAATGTATGGTATTCTTATAACCAAGCTATGCTTTAAGGACTCAAATATTTAACACCAAACTGTTACATTTTATTCGATATCATATAACTGAATTGAGATAAGGTTGAAAATCAGTAATGCAATTTTTCCCTCCTTTTAAGTCGATCCGGGGACAACTCTATAAATACATAAACATGTGTGTACATACGTGCACAGCATTAGCTAACAGGATGAAAATAATTGGAAATCTTCTTTTGAACTGCTGTCGCAACTCTTTTTTTTCGTTGCAAGATCCCGAATTCTTTTATAAAAGTTTTATGCTTAAGGAGTAAGAAATCCTTTTATACTGAAAACAACTAACTTTAGCACACTTTAATAAGAGTACCTTTTTTATTTAGAAATGTAGAAAGAATAAGAATATTTATTTAAATATTAAAAAGTATACTGTTAGAAATGTTATGAGTATTTTAATTCGTAAAGAACACGTTATAGCGCGCCTTACACCTTACATGTTGCCGGCTGTAGTAAAATAGACTCCATAACAGCCTCTCCCATCCCAAAAAACTTGCATATACCAAATTTGAACACAATCGGTTAAAATACACGTGTAATATAAAGAAAAATCAACTTCTAAAACTTAATTTGGACACCCTGTACCCTATGTTTCTATGAAGCTTTTGTGTTAATTTTAACAGATGATACAAAAACCTGATACACCCTGTATGTTGATAAGGATAATATTAATATTAAGATGCTTGAAATAAAGTTAATACTGACGAATTCGGTTATTAGCTTGAGTCTTGTCATTGATGATCAGCTTTCGTTTGGCGAATAGATTAATTTATCATGTAGACGTGCTTATGTGACGTGAGTCTATCGTATTAAAATGTTTTTGTCGCAGGGTCTACAACTTATCCTTTGTGATTCTCTTGTATATTATTTTAATTATTGTGATGTCGTATTTGGTCCATGTTCATCCCGTGAGAGCTTACTGATAGTGCATCAGAACATGCATCAGGAAATTGTTGTTCATTACTTGTTCTTCATCTACGATCTTATTACATCCTGCAATCTACGTTATCTTAGTCATAACATTTTGTTCAGAACTAATGTTTTTGCTGGATTTGATGTTGCTCATTTGCTAAAATACAAGCATAACTCAAAATCCAATAATTATGAGGTTATTTCAAAATATCATTTATTGATTTGTGGTTTTTAGCGATTTTTTTCATCGATTTTGAGGAGCAAGTTTCGAAATGAATTATTGAGAAGTTGGAGAGACATAAATTTCCGAACAAACACAGTCCACCATTTATATGTACATGTTTTTAAAACAGTTGTATGTATGTAGGAAAGAGGAGGGTACGCTAAAGCATACAGCACCTAGGCCCCAACGGGCCCCTTGCACATCCTCCTACACTCTCCGGCTACATCAACCAACCTAAGGAATTTCCAAAGGCTAGGATACAGCTCAGAGGTGTGTTCCTGATGCCATCTGTGCTCGGCCATTCCTCTCCAATGTCTCTCATTTTGAGGTTTTGTAGAGTGGGGCAGTAACACAAGATGTGTCGAACAGTCTCCTCGCTCTCTTGACAAAAGCGACACAGGGGATTAGTAGCAAGCTTAAGGTTGTAGAGATGCTTGTTTACCTTACAGTGACCCGTGATGTCTCGTTAAAATACGTAGGGCGCTTCTACCGAGTCTTACGAAAGACAAAGCTGTCTTTGCTGAAGGATAACACAGCAGTTCTTTAGACAGATAGCAGCCCTTTGTTCTATCCCACCAGTCTGTGAATTTCCTGTGGGTGACATCTTTAATAAGCTCAATTTGAGTTGATACGGACGGAGCGATTAACGGTTCAGGTGAACAAATAGCTCGCTTGGCAGCTCTTTTGGCAAGCCTATCAGCATGCTTATTACCTGAATAGGTCGAGTGTCCTTTTATCCATTGAAGTGAAACACAGTTATGTGCTGCAGCCTTTTCCAATGTTAGGTGACAGTCCATGACAAGTCCTGAGGTAACAGTAATTTTACTCAGGGTTGAATTAGATTCTCTACTTTCAGTATAAATCGTGAAAGTCTTACCTTGCAAATTGGATCTGACAATAAAGTCAGCGGCAAGTAGAATGGCGATTAATTCTGCCTTATGACGATGGTACTTTTACCTAATGGAGTAGATATGTGGAGTTGGAGATCGTACGAGAAAACTCCAGCTCCAGCTCCTTCCCCTCTAACCGAACCATCAGTGTAGATTTTTTTACTTTTATTTACTTCTACTTCTGTTGAACTTGGGTAGGTGAGATAACTCTTAGTAAAAATGTGTTGTAGGGGTATGAAGTCCGTCTTACGTTCCAGAATTGGCAAGTAATCGACCATTTCATTCCAGAGTAAGGCATTTTTACTGTTTCTTTCACCCATAAAGATTCCTGCTGTACGCATTCGAAACATGGTCACCAGTGCCACTTCTTGAATGATTAAATGAGGTGGCGTTAGCTTCAACATGTTTTCCATGGCTGCGGTGGGGGTAGATCGCAGCGAACCTGTAACTTACAAACACGCAAGTCTCTGTACTTTATTTAGTGCAGCAGTGGAAGTAAATTTTATGGTTTTTGACCACCAGACTACTGCACCATATGTAAGCATAGGTCGAATTACAGCCGTGTAAATCCAGAGGGCAGTTTTAGGTAACA
This sequence comes from Onthophagus sagittarius, assembly GCA_036711965.1. Classification (NCBI taxonomy): domain Eukaryota; kingdom Metazoa; phylum Arthropoda; class Insecta; order Coleoptera; family Scarabaeidae; genus Onthophagus; species Onthophagus sagittarius. The sequence goes on along the minus strand of JASERS010000002.1, from coordinate 55,979,475 downwards.
GCCCCCATGTCTTACCTATAGTCCTCCGGCACTGGCTGAATACAACCAGTTTCTTTACTCTATTGTCTAGGTGAGCCTTTCTTGTCATTTTGTTGTCAAGTATAATACCCAGATATTTGACTTCTTTTGACAAAACTAATGGAGTATTAGCAAGAGATGACTGGGCTTGCCAACCTTCATTAATCGTCTGAAAAGAATCAACTTTGTCTTCCGAGGATTCACAGAGAGCCCTTGTCAGTTACACCAAGACTCAATCAACTTGAGAGCCACTTGCATCCTATCAAAAAATACATTTATGTGCTTCCCTTTGACAAGGATGGTTCCTCTATATCTATGAACACACCAAGGGCGGACTCCTTTGAGTCCAGCGCCCCACCAACAAAGTTGGTCACCGAGTGGTGCATTTGGAAGACAGAAATCCCTAATATAGCGATCACACAGCCTCTCCAAGGGTTTCAAAAGAAAGGAGGAGAGGCTGATAGGTCTAAACGATTTCGGTGTGAAATAATCTAACTTACCCGGTTTTGGTATGAAATTCATCGTAACATCACGCCACCGGTTATAGTGTAGCGCCAGGCAGGCTTGGAAAATTTTCACCCATCAGGTGAGGTACAAGATCCTCCTTTCCAGTCAAGGCATTTTAAAGTTAAAACCGTTAGCCTACTTAAAACAGTTAAGAGATAATGTCAATCCCTTATCTTGGTGGAGGCTTTTTAGCTCTTTGAATGCTATTACATTAAAGTTGGTTTAAGAGCTATATACGATGCGGTAGCATCATCTGCCAATATTGAGCGACTTCTTTCTGCTAAGACTTCCTAAGAGTAAAAGTAGTCTGCATATTTAGAGTTACATGGAGTAAATAGCACATCTAAGGAAAACGAGTACTGATTTTGTTTAATTTTTGCCTTAATTTTTAACCACATATTAAGTTTTAGTTTTAATATAGGTACATTGGCAATAAGGCAATAAAGAAAAAATAGAACGTGGTAATTTTTAAACAAATTATTCTTTAAATAAAATCTAACGTATTAAAACAGTTTTAAAACTTTAAAAACATTCTAGAATTTTAAAAACATATCTAAAGTATAACATTCAGTTTTAAACATGTTTAAAACAGTTTGCTTTAAATATTTTGTCTAAAACCCCTGATTTTTATCAAGAAAAGACTTTTTACGTCTCAAATTGTAAAGGAGACTTACGAGAGAGGTGCTAGATTTGGAATATCGTCAGGTTTAAGAAATTTTAGCGCCTCCCTGCAAGTGACTTGATCAGTTTCTTAGGCAAATTTTTGGTCCTTTTTTATAAAGAGATTTTTCTTTTAAAATAGCAACAAAGAATTATTATTATACAAAATGTTACATTGTTCTCCTGTTTTTTTTTTATTTGAACAAATTATTGTTTTAGATGCAATCAAAAATATTTGGAAGACAAATAGATGTGAGGAAATGAGTCCAAATAAAAATCTCCAAGTCTATAAATCCCCGTTTGACAACATCTTCATCGACGAAACGTCGTCTTCATCACAAAAATTCCTTCACTACCCGGAATATTTCAACGTGGAGCGAAACCCATATCACTTTAACGAACTTCAAGAAAAGGCCAGCGATTTTCGGAATTTGCAGGTAAAGATTTTCTATTTGAAACCGGTTTCATTAAAAAAACACCCCGATTTTTACCACCAGAACTTAACCGACGTTTTAAAAAAAATTAAGGATAGCGATGTTATAACATCAGCCAATAGAAATACTAAAGTAACTTCTTCAATAGTTCCTTTGCGATCAGAAACTGAATGTGCTGCAAATACCCCGGCTAGAAGATTGTATTCGGATGTAGTCCAAGGAGTTGCGTCTAATAACAAACCGTCTACGTCGAAATCTCACGTGAATTTGGAGAGTTCTCCGCCGTTGGCACACACCTCTTCGTGTAAAGACATTCAGTTTGGAAATTTGGATGAGGGAACGTCTTCGACGGGTTCGTACAAATATATTCCGCCGAAAACGCGTCCTTCGTCGCCGGCTACGTGTTGGTTAGATCAGCTTAGGGGGAAACAAGATTCTAGGATGTTTTTGAAACACGATGATGGTAGAAAAGCGGAATGCTCGCAAACGAAAATTTCTAATCCCTCGCATAGTTCATCTACGCAAACGAAATCGTTCCCTACGTCGAGTTTATTTTCGGAATCATTATCGAATAGTCCAATTAGTTGTTATAATAATTTTCCTAGCGGCGGTTATTCGAATTGTGTGCAAAATGCTTTTGGATCGAGCGATTACCAAGCAAGCGATCTTCAAGCCGCTTTTCATGCTTACCACAATCAGAACCTTCAAAACGCTTACCAAGGAAATTATTATGGAAATGCTCCGTATCAATATCCACAGGTAAAATTAGAAATTTTATAATTTTTGTTGTTTATTTATTTTTATTATTTTTAATAGGGAAACTTATATTGTAATAATTTTACAAGTGCGAATTACCCCTCGAGTCATTATTCGTATCCGACGACGTCCTTTCCGAATCCGTTAACTACGCCTGCAGCGGCTGCAAGGAATTTTGTCCAACAACAGCAGCAGCAGCAACAACAGCAACAAAATCAGAATAGTTTGCATTATAGTTCAGGTCAATGGGTTATTAATCAGATTCGTTCGCCGTCGGTTTTTAATGTTGCCCATTTTCCACCTCAACCTTATTTTTTATTACCTTCGCATTTTCCAAAACAAAGGTAACAATTATTTATTTAATTAATTTTTAAAATAATTAGTTTAAATTATTCTTATTGTACTTGTTTGTTGATTAGTGAAAACTATTTGAATTATATTATTTGTTATTATAAAGAACTACTGCTTTAGGATTGATGGGTGAGGCGATCAGATTTCAGAAGTGAACTAAATTATTACTTGCAATATTTCGATTTCTTTATTTTATGACGAATTTTTTTTCTTCGATGTAATCATTCAAAGAAATTGGGTGCGTCTTAAAATCGGGTGCGTCTTAGATTCGAACGAATACGGTATTATATCTTGAAGCTGCATTTCTTCTCGTGTACCTTCTGTCCAAAAATTAAATGTCTAGTACATTTAATTTCAAAGGATTGCTTAGTGAAAATGATACTCTCAGAACGTCATTGTTGTCTTTAAAATTGAAAGATTCCTCTTTGTGATGCACTCAAAAAACTCGACAAATTAAGTAAGAAGTTTTAAGCTCAGCTTGATTTGCTACTCCTAAGTATGAAACAAATCTAAAAACAATAAGATTCGAACTAATTACAGCGGTTTTCATTGTAATATCAATAAATAATGTTCTTTATAATCACGCTAGGCGGAGTTTTATGATTGCAAAACTGTTGGCCACTGCTTTAGGATTGATAGGTGAGGCGATCAGATTTCAGAAGTGAACTAAATTATTACTTGCAATATTTCGAAAGTTTATTACTTCTTCGACAGGCTGGAAAAGTTACGTATTGTTATTTGACTCAAAGAAATTATTTTTTCAAGAAAACTATCAAAATTACTTACATTATAGTTAAACTAAGTTGTGAAGGTTGAAAAAACTATAAACTAGTTCATGATTTAACATTAAATGCAAAAACAATTACGAGTTAATAAACAAAAATTACTTTAAGCTACTGTTTAAACAAGATGGATGAAGAGTCTTGAACTAAAACGTGGTGTATAAAGATAAAATACGAAAAGTTTTTTTTTAAATCAGTTAACACGTCAAACGCGTTTGCGTAATCATCCACCAATCCCAGCGCACAACACTCAAAAATAAAATAAAAGCCGCCAAAATATAATTTAAAAAATTGCTTTTTACAATGTAAAGAAATTAATATTTAAAATGAAACAAATGAAATCGAAACAATAAAAATATTAAAAAAGAAAATCAAAAAATTAAAGAGTTATCATCAGTGTGTGTTACATCAATATCCCTTCTGGTTTTATTCCAGTGAATAACATAAGAATAAATGCTACTTAAATTGTTAGTATCCGTCTTAAAATTAAAAGTATTATCACTCAAATTAACGTGATACATTTCAAGAAATTATCTATTGTAATAACTTTTTCTTAAATCTAATCAAAACTTCATCATGGTCAATGCTGATAAGGGCGCTACTACGGTTATATTACATAAAGATGATTACATTAGTAAGGCTATTGAGATATTGAATGATGAAACAACTTACAATAAAATTAAAAAATTTGCTGTCGATACTGTACAAAGAAATCTTAACAAACTTATCAAGAACCTTCATACTGATAAGATTATTAATGATAATGAATTGAAGTTACTTATGACACAGAACTCCTTGTGAAGCCTACTTTTTACCTGATACATAAACTAAGTGTTCGTCCTATCATATTAGCATGTGGTTCAGCTACGTATAATTTATCTATACATCTTGCTGACATTCTTACGATTTCAATTATTAATGTTAGTCAGTATAAAGTTAAAGATACTTTTGATTTTGTGGATTATACACGTGGTTTTCGACTTCCATCTGACTATGTTATCATATCTTTGGATGTGGTGAGCTTGTTTATCAACATCCCTCTTGATATGATTTTAGGTATTGTTAAGGATAAATGAGAGCTTATTAGGGATAATTGTAACGTTTCTTCTGAAACCTTTTGTATTCGGTTGAAATTTCTTTTTGATAACACTTACTTTACATTTGACAATCAGATTTATTTACAGGAATCTTGTACACATAAGTCCCATTTTGGCAGTTATAGTTATGGATTTTGTTTTGGATAATGTTATTCCTATCTTACATTTTGAACTTCATTTTATAAAGAAGTTCGTTGATGATATCATCACTGGAGTTTCCAGGGATGGTACCGATCACATTTTGACGGTCTTTAATTCTTTTAACGCTAACATTCAATTGAAAGTGATAATAGTATACCATTTCTTGACTGTAGGGTTATTCGTGAAAACGACTTGATGGTCATTGACTGGTACACCAAACCAACTTACTCGGGTTGTTATATTAATTATTGGTCGAGTCATTCATTCAATCATAAGATTAATACACTGGTGGGTATGAAAAACAGAGTCTTCAAGGATCGTTAATTCTAAATTTCAAGCAGAAGCTTTATCAAAACTACTCGTACTTTATACTGTTCTACACCTAGTATTTTTGATTTAACTGCTAGACCTATTAAATACAGAGTGTCTCTGAAATGCATGTACAACGGAATACCACAGATTCCTTAGCTCAAAATAGGCCGATTTAAGTTAAATTATCTATATCCAAAGTTGCTTCGTTTCGCCGTTAGAGGACTTCAAAATTAGCAAAAAATTCGTGTATTCTATAATTCTATAACTCGAAAACGCGATAAACAATCTAAACCATTTTTAAGATGTGATTATAGGTGTGATGATTATTGTGTTATAGGTGAAATTTTAAAAATGCAGTAATGATCGAAAAGCTGAGTAGGCGATGACTATATAATTAAAATTTCTGAATAGCCCATTTAGTTCTGAAACTTTTTTGACTCTTATAAGATTTTAATTACATAAGTAACTAAGCCAGAAAAAAATAATTTTTGAGTACCTGCAACCCTTATTTACGTCATTTTGACTACAAAATCACAAGATGATCGGCACTTAAGTAAGGAATTGAATAGTAGGGAATTTTTGTCTCGTAATTCTTGTTGATAATCAACTGTACAGACAAGAACTATTGATTTCAACGCCTCCTAGAGAAATCAGTGCCAATAACGACAAAATTTTGTAATTGCAATGACGTAAAAAAGGCTTGCAGATATTCAAAAATTCAAATTTTCTGGCTTAACCACTAATGTAATCAAAATCTTATAACAGACAAAGAAGTTCCAGAACTAAGTGGGCTATTCAGAAATTTTAATTATGTAGTTATCGCCTAATCAGTGAAAAAGATATGGAGTAATAACTGCTGAAGTCATAGCTTTTCGATCATTTCTGCGTTTTCAAAATTTCACCAAAAACCATAAAAAGACGTTAATTGAACTTAGGAACTCAAATCTCAAAAATGGTGTAGATTGTTTATCGCGCTTTCGAGTTATACAGAATAAACAATTTTTGTTTGTTAACTTTGAAATCCTCATATAGATAAGTTAACTTAAATCGACCTGTTTTGAGCCAAGGAATCTGTGGTCTTCCGTTGTACACGCATTTCAGAGACACCTGTATATTAGAATGAAAGTGGGCAACTTATCAAAACAAATAATTAACATCTTAAAACTGTACTTATCTGAAGATAGCAGATTGGTTGAATATTACCCTTTAAAAATAAAGAACTTCTTTTCTAAGGTTAAGGACCCTGCTCCTTTAATATATAAATCGAACGTTATATATCTAATTAATTGTAAAGATTTTACTGGTGTATTAGTTCACATAAAAGTGATTTTAATACTAAAAAACTTTCATTTTAAAAATTAATTTCTTTACATTATAAAAAGGAATTTTTTAAATTTTAGTATTTTATAATCTTAATTCAAACATGACAAAATTAGTTACAAATTGTATATTGAAACAACCATCGTTAAATTTTCTTTACGATTTGGATTGTGATTTGGAGATATAGTAGGTCATGCTGTCAACAAGTTGGCAGTCACTAAGATAATATACAGTTTGTGGAACAGTATTAGCTTATGCTACCAACCAGTTTGCAGATTTTAAATTGACGAAAAGGACTTTGGAGACATAATAACTCATGCTGTCAATAAGTTGGCAATCAATAAGTATATAGTCTGTGGAGCAGTAATAGTTCATGCTGCCAACAAGTTGCCATATTTCAAACTGATGAACAGGACTTTGGAGACAATACAGCTCATGCTGTCAACAAGTGTGGCATTCTTTAAAATAATGTAGTGTTTGGAACTGTAATAGATCCTGCTGGATACAAATTGGCAGACTTTAAATTGAAGAGCAGAACTTTGGACTCATAATACCTTATGCTGTCAATAGTTTAGGAGTCTATAAGATAATGTACAGTGTTTGGGACAGTAATACCTAATGCTGTCAACAAGTTAACAGTTTTCTTTGTTTAACAGTTACTATAACACAGTACCTTAACTTTTCACCATGACCATGACTACGACTAAAACTAAAACACGTTGCATGAACTCACCTCAAATATGAATTATGTTTTCTGGGATTCGTTTCCATGCTGATGAAACCCATGCACTGATGTTGACGCACTAGCTTTTTTTAATTTTTCCAGTTGATGTCAGAGGGTGGCCGTCACTCACTTTCTCATACCTATAGGTATAACCACCAAAACACTGTTGATTCTTTTAACTTTAGCTTTTACATTTTCTGTTAAATGGCCTCGAAATCCAGCTATTACTGACATATTTAATGGTTTACTTAAATATCCGCGACATCTGCTCTCCATACCACATTCACCCAATCTTCCATAAGGTCTGCCGTCATCCAGCCTTTCTTTTGCATTCGAGCTATAACATCATTGAGAAATTTTTAAATTTTTGGTATTTTTTTTAGCAAGTATTATCAGCAGTAACACATAAATAACATTACCGTGATTTGCTGTTTTTTTTATCCAGTTGTTATCAGTTTTATTTCTTTTTGTCCTTTCTCATTAACTGTGTAATTACAATTTTTGTCTTTCTAAGCTCAATTACGTATCTGAAAATTTGTTAATTTTTGTTCAAAATCTACTATAAGTTTTTGACATATTAATGTACGCCGCCGCAACGAAAATCCACCACGGCGCATTAATCCTCTACACCAACCTTCGCTTCCCTTAAATTTTACATCGACGACCTTGGCAATTTCAAAGCCTTTTAATTGCATCTGCCTTGTTAGTGGTAGTCCTTTTATACGTTTCTCTTTGACAAAGCTAATTACAGCATCATCGATATGTGGAAATTTTCCTCGGTTAGGACCGTATAATAGGTAGTTAAATTAAGTTATGGAAAACTGTGATGTGAATTAGGTAGTACCAACACATTAGGTAGTTAATGCGAAAAATATGAATTTTATATATTAAATTCGCTTTTTTTTTGTTATTATAAACAACAAAAATAATTGTTGTAAATTATTTTTATTTGTTTGATCTAATTACTTTTGTAGTTTTGTTTTATTTTGTGTTTACATCATATATATTCGAAATTCGCTCGAATCTAAGACGCGCCCGATTGTAAGACGCATTCCATTTCCATGAAGGATAATAAGTAAAAATAGTGCGTCTTAGATTCGAAAGAATACGGTAATAATATTGGTTCTTAAGACGTTACCCTAAAGTCGATTCAAAGTAAATTATTTAAGAGGGAATGTTGGGAAAACCAAATATCAAAATTGCTGGAATCAAATTTTCTTTATGTTGTGAAGTCTCAGATCAACTGTAATATCAGTGCAATATGGAAAACTGTTGATTGTTGAGTTTCTCGGCGAAAATAATATGGGAATCCTTTGGGGAGGATGATCGAAGATATCTTTTTTTGTTGTAGTAATATCATAAAAATTTACTGCTCCATTTTGAAAGGAAGTCAGTTATAATTCGAATGGTGGCCGTTTCTATTATCATCTTGTGGTTATTTTTATATTTTCTGCCTTTCTTGGACTCCAAAGGGTTTCTAAGAATTCCTTTTTATTGTCCAGATGTCCGTCGCAATGTTTCCTTTCTTAAAAAGGATTTTTTCTAAAGTTTAACGTTACACATTAATGTCGACTTAGGAGGAATATACACTTTAAATTGGTGAAACGCATCAATTACTGGTTGTAAATTGACAGTAAATTTAAAAATATAATAGTTGCTTGCAGAAATAATGACTATAAAGATGGTCCAATAATAATACACGATTTTAATTATGAGTCACACATTAACGTCAACTTTTTTTACCCATCTTAATTTAATATTTCTTTGTGTCAGTGTTTGACAAATTCAACCAGGGAGAGCTACATAATTGAGCAGCGCGTTAAACTTGTTGAAGCTTTTTACGAAAATGGGGGTTCAAAACAAAGTGCATTTTCAGGTACTTCGTTATTTTTTTGGTCAGCATAATCGACCAAATATGTCCAAAATCGGGTGAATAGTACGCAAACTTTAACAGGCCAGGTCTGTAGGAATTTTGAAAACTCCTGTGCATGCTCGCGTAGTGTATTCTGCGGAAAACATTTCTGTTGTTCGCGATAGTGTGGCCGAAGAGCCATTAACCTTGACCCATCGTCGTGCCCAACAGTTAAACATCTCACGAATATCATTGATGCGAATGTTGAATAAAGATTTAAATTTACAATGTTCAATTGATTCAAAAGCTGAAGCCTACTGACCATTTCAAGTGTCTTCAATACGCCGAATGGTTGGTTGTACAGGCAAAAGTGAATGGTGACTTTACAAGGAAAATCATCTTCAGCACCGAGGCACACTTTCACCTCAGTGGATTCGTTAACTAGCAGAATTGCCGCATTTGGGCGAATGAAAAAACGAGTGATTTTTGAAAAGCTGATGCATCCACAAAGAGTGACGGTTTAGTGCAATTAAAATGAAGCCGGTGAAGGAGTTACTGTCAATGGTGTTTGCTATCGCAAAATGATAACGGATTTCTTGTAGCCGGAAATTGACGGTATGGACCTGGACGTAATATCTCACGTCGTGGCTATTTTAATTAGCCGTTATGATCATGTGATTTAACACCATTGGACTTTTTTCTTTGAGGATATTTAAAAGAAAAAGTGTACGTCAATAAGCCAAGAACAATTTAAGAGCTAAAGATTAAGATAATTCGGCACATCAACGACGTTGAACCTCAATTATGTTTTAGAGTCATTGAAAATATCCATCATCGGATACAGGTGTTGCATACCTCGAAGCCATGACCAACATTTGGCCGATATTTTCTTTCACACATAATTGTCATAGCTCCGTCTATGATAATAAAAAAAAAACATTAAGTTAAAATCTCTCTTAAAACTTTTTCTCTTAGTATCAAGTCACCTGGAGGCAATGTCAAGTGTGATAGTAGTAGTAGTACCAAGTATTCTGAAAGCAGTTCAAGTCTTCCAGAGGCAATATCAAGTCCTATGAAAATATTTCAAGTGTTGTAGTATCAAATATTCTAGAAATCATATCAAGTTTTCTAGGGGCAGTAGCAAGTCTTCTTGAAGCATTTCAAGTCGTTTATAGGTAATATCAAGTCTTATAGAAGCAGTATCAAGACTTCTGGAAGCATTACAAATCTTTTGGAATCCTTTCAAGTTTTCTGGAAGCAGCCCAAACCTTCTGGAAGCATTTAAGTTTTCTGTAAGCAATATCAAGTCTTCTGGAAGCATTTTGAATCTCTGGAAGCAATATCAAGTGTTCTAGAAACAGTTTCAAATCTTCCAGGGAAAGTATCGAGTCTTTTCGAATCAGTTCAAGTCTTCTAGAAGCATTTCAAGTCTTATGGAAGTAGTATAAAGTCAGTAGTAGCATTTCAAGTATAAAGAAACAGTATCAAGTCTTGTGGAAGTAGATTAGTTGTTCTAGAAATGGTATCAAGTCTTCTGGAAAAAGTTCAGGTTTTCTGGAAGCAGTATTAACTCTTCCAGGTTTAGTAGTAAATCTTCTGGAAGCATTTCAAATCTCTGGAAGCAATATCAAGTGTTCTAGAAACAGTTTTAAGTCTTCCAGGGGCAGTATCGAGTCTTTTCGAAGCAGTTCAAGTCTTCCGGAAGAATTTCAAGTTTTCTGGAAACAATATCAAGCCTTCTAGAAGCATTTCAAGTCTTATGGAAGCAGTATTAAAAAGGTATATTCCAAAGACACTATCGAGATTTTTAGGAGTACTTCAAGTAATCAAAAAGCAGTATCAAGTCTTATGGAAGTAGAAGTTCAGGTTTTCTGGAAGCAGTATTAAGTCTTCCAGAAGTACATCAAAATTCTCTCAATAGTACATTAAAATTTAAAAACTTATATGAAAATGACAAATTTAATCCACATAAAATCATTAAGAATTTTGTATGGGTGGACCTAGAAAACCCACGCATCTGGTGTCTATGAGTACCATCATTTTCTAAAATGTTAAAAAAGATAATATAAATAATAATAAAATCAATAAGAGGATGTTTTACAAAAATGGTGGTTAAAGCTCTTTATTTGTCTAGTTTGGACATTTTGGTCATTCATTTTGGTCTACCGGAAGTTAACCATAACATCTAAAACTGGATTCCAGTATCCGTATCCAGTATCCTTACATCCCTTTAATGTTACTAATGTAACTAAAAATTTGCCGTTTTATCTCGCATGTCTTGATAAATTTTCGAATATCAGAGAAATTTTCACTTCGAACCAGTTTCTGAAGAACATTGCAACATGGCATCTGAAACGTCAAACATTTTTTCAAAAAGCGCACGGCAAAACCCGAAAGATTCTAGTTTTAGATCTAGTGTTAGTCCTAGTGATGGTTCTAGTGATAGTTCTAGTGTTAGTGCTAGTGTTAGTTCCTATTTTAGTTCAATCAGAGAAATTACGTGGCATAATTCTAAAGATCGTTTAAAATTCGTCGTTCTCGCTTTGTACTTCTCTGTGACTGGTGTTATCAAGTTATAGACATCATTTGGGAATTACTCGACTATATTCGTGACAATGCTCGTCCACACACAGCCAATCGATTTAAAGGCTGGGAAGAATCATCCGTACAGTCCTGATCTAGCGCCAAGGAACCACCACGTCTTCATGCATTTGCGGTTCGACAGTTATGACGATGTCAAAATGACTGTGATGCAGGTGCAGTATATGCAGTATATATATAATACAAAAGCTGGTTGCAAAAATGATAAGTGCCTTAATATTGGTGGGAATCATGAAGAAAAGTAGCTGAAAGTACAAACATTCATGTACAAAAAAATTGTTAAGAAAATAGACTTTTCTTAACAACTTTTCAATTTTTATTTCAAACGATCTTTATTTAAAAGACACGCCTCGTACAAAAAATAAGTATGCGCATGCTTTTATCAATATCTTTTTTGAAAGACTTTTTTGTGACCGTCATCTTGAAAGTATTTTGGATCGAAAGCTTGAGATGATTAATTCTATTATGCCAAATTTTAAACCTGTACGAATAATGGAGCCTAAGAAAGTTACGAGAGACACCTTTATAATAAAGTATTTGATGACGTCTCAAGATGACCAAATCCGAAACATGCTTGTTCTAGATATAGTATTAATTCTGGTAACAGTGCTAGTATATAACTGCAATGTTGTTAAATATCCCCGGGTATTTATTTTCAAGAGAATATACCTTGAGTATATAACCAGAGGTAATTACCAAAGATGGGTATTTTGAGGTATTTATAAAATTTTAAAATAAGTACAACAAAGACAAAGACCTTTAAAAAAGTAACCATGCTTAATCAAAAAAAATACGCGTTCTTTTTTAATAAAAAGCAATAATAATAGTTGTTTACTAACTATTATTATTAACTAATACTAGACCTACAACCTAGCTTCAGTATTACCATTAGACCTAGACTGCTAAAGCTTAATATTTCTAATTGTAAGTCTAGTATTAGTTCAGGAGATAGAATGGGTTGGGTTGGATTGGGTTCTTAAGAGAGGTACTGCTAACACCAAATGTTTTTCATTCTAGGTTTAGTGTTTGCTGTAGCATTAGTGTTGGTTCTATTTTTAGTTGTTATTTGCTTTTAAATTGTTGTATACTTGTTTCAAACTAAAACTAGAACTAACACTAGACCTAGCAGAAGACGCACGACTAAACCTGAATCTTTCTAGTACTAGGTCTAGTGTTAGTTCTAGTTTTAATTGCCAGTTAGTAGTTGATTGTTATAAATTCTTTTGGAATTAAATGTATAATGATACTAGGCCTACAACCTAGCTTTAGTAGTAACACTAAACCTACAACTACAAACATTAGAATTTAACCAGCCGTACGTCTTTTTAGACGGCTAAACCCTAATGCTTCTAATTTTAAGTCTAGTGTTAGTTCTGAAGCTATGTTTGGTTGGGTTACGTCTTACGAGAGATACGACTAAACCTAAATGTTTTTCGTTCTATGTTTAGTGGTAGCATCCGATTTTTTTAAATTGTTAACTTTCTTGAAAAATTGGAATATTTTCCGTACATCTCTTAAGAACGTTAAATTCTAATGTTTCTAGTTCTAGGCCTTAATTTTTCTGGAAGTAAGAGTATAACTAATACTAGACCTACAACCTAGCTTTAGTGTTAACACTAGATCTTGAAACATTAGGATTTAGCCGTACGTTTCTTTAGACGGCTAAATCCTAAAGTTTCTAGTTCTAAGCCTGGTCTTATTGTTAGTTCTGAAGCTAGGTTGGGTTGGGTTGGTTTCCGTATTAAGAGAGGTGCTACTAAACCTGAATGTTTTTCGTTCTCTAGAACGTAACATCTCTAGATCTATCTAGTATTAGTGTTAGCGTTGGTGTTCTCTCTATTTTTAGTTATTATTCAGTCGCACGGCAAAACCTGAATCTTTCTAATACTAGGTCTACTGTTAGTTCATGTTTTACTTGCCATTAAGTGGTTGATTGCTGTAAATTCTTTTAGAGCATACAACCTAGCTTTGGTATTTACAGTAGACCTAGAACTAAAAACATTAGGATTTAGCAGTACGTCTCTTTAGACGACTAAACCCTAATGTTTCTAGTTCTAAAGATCGGTTGGGTTGGTTTGAGTTGGATTGGATTCCGTCTTAAAAGAGGTACGACTAAACCTAAATGTTTTTCGTTCTATGTCTAGTATTAACTCTAGCGTAAGTGTTGGCTTTATTTTTAATTGTTATTTAGTCTTAGTTGTTAGTTATAGGCCGAGGTAAATACCCGGATAAATACCTAATTTATAAATACCTACTCACCGGGTACCTGTCGCTCATCATTGAAAACTAGAAACCATAAAACAAGAACATAGAATATACAACTTAATAGTAATATTTCTAGTTCTAAGTCTAGTGTTACTTATTATGCCAGTGTTAGTTGTAGTTTTAGTTGTTATTTAGCTTTAGATTCTTATAATTTTTCATTGCACTAAAACTACACCTACAACTAGAATATTTATTATTTAACGTTTTTAGTTTTAGATCTAGTGTTAGTTCTAGCTTTAATTCCTATTTACCTCTAGATTGTTTGTACAAAAGTAAAAGGAGTAAATTTTTTTTTACAGATGGGTACATTATATGAGACAACCACCAACACCTCAGGCCTACCAATTAAACGTAACGACTCCTCCTTACCCGCCCGCGTCGAATCAACAACCACAAACGGTACCAGTATCGCAGATGCAACAAGTTTCACCGCAAACCATACAACAATTACAACAAAATTGGAGTGGAGTCGTTCAGCAAAACCATCAACAATCGAATCAAACGAATCAGTCGATTTTTAAAACGACATCAACGCAACACATTGTCGCAGCAAGTTACAACGCGTTCGAGGGTTCTTCTTCGAGCATGCACAACTTGGATTTGTCGACGAAACAAAAGTTGAAAAGTAGAAAGATTAATTCGCAAGTGAGTTTAGGTTTTAAAACGGTTAGGAGTAAATCGCCGGATGTTAAATCGAATTCGACTACCTCGAAACGATCGTCGATTACTTCGGAGGGTTCTTGTGCTGGTGGGGTATTAAATATTAGTAATAATAATGGGAATTTAATGAAGCTCTGTCAACAACAACGGAAGCAACGGGTAGAAAAAGACGTTGGATTGATAGTTACGGTTGATTCGAGTAAAGGAAAAAATATTATTCAAAAGGATTCGTCTGAGGGAAAGAAAATATTTTCGAATTCTTCGACGGTGATGACGAGAGATTACGAGAGTGAAATTCATTCTTTACCGGTTACAGCGACAGCGTCTGAAGAATTGGAAAGACAAGCACTTGATGAGTATGCATCGTCAAATGAAAGTTTTTACAAAGTAATTTTTTTTATGTTTTAAATGATTTTATATTAAAACTGATTTAACGAAAACAATAATATTTTTGTGATTGTTAGGAATTGGAACGTCAAGCTGAGGAGCAATACGAAGACTCGGAAAACTGGTTCGGCCCCCCGAATGATTTCGATGATTTAGAATTCGATAAATCCTTTTTCGGGGGGCTTTGCGCCAATTACTACTTGACGATGGTTTGCTATATTTATCACTAATGCTTAAGGTGTAATATTCAACGTATTATTTTGTCTATTTCTCTGTGTAAGTTTTTCATTTTTGTTATCACTTTTTTTGAAATTATTTATTACTTAATCGTATGGCCCAAGAACGAAAGATATTCATAGATACAGAAATAATAACGACACGAAAAAATACATTTTAATGCGTTTACGGTATAATAAGGTAAGTAATTATTTTTGTTTTTCAATAAATTACGTTTTAATATTAAAATAAATATGTATTAAGTAGCATATTTATTATATGCTTTAAAATGGATTTAATAAATTTTATATCGAACTGAAAATGTTTTTCCCAATTTCAACAGTATTAAACTTAGCGAGCACGAATAATTTTATTATAATGAACTGAGGTTTTTATCATTTCAGCGATTTCATTAATAAAATTGTTTACGTGTTTCATATTATTTAAAATAAACAGTTTTATTTACGAATTTCATCAATTTATAGAGACGGATTTATTAAATATATTTTTAATTCAAATAATATTATTGATTTTTTAATACATTCCATGATATTATATAAATACATATGATTGAGTTAGAAAATGAATGACTCGAAAGAGAGTGAAATTTCCATAGAATCTGCCATAGAATAGAGGATAGATTCAACACCAAGATAACGTAGATATCAAACAGTTTAAGAAACCCTTTATGCTGAACACTTTTAGGAATAAAAGATATGCAGCTGTTAAATATTAGGTTTCGCTATTATATTTTTACACCCAAAAGTTTTTTGTATCAGGAGGTGTGAGCACAGAAACCAAGGTATTAAATATAATAGAACTTAAAAAAATCGTATCTCTAGAATGGCTTGAGATATCGTTATGAATGAAAGATCAATTTAAAGCAAATTTGTTCAAGATTTAATGTGTTTTGTATCATTTCTTATATTTTGTAAACATCGCTGATATGATTTTTTAAGCTCAACTTTGCAGATTTTTGTTATAGATATGAACATAAATTTTAAAAAAATGCTGCTCAAAAAGGAGTTGAGATATCATATTGAAATAAAGATAGTTTGGGTAGGTATTGATGGGAAGGTAAATAAATCTGGTATTTATCCGATTTATCCTTTTACTTGATTTCTTTAAAGCTTTTGATAGAATGAATCATACATTTTTAAATTCTATTTTAAATCATATAGGATTAAGTCGACCAGCGGTATGTGTTCTGATAAGCTACTTATCAAACAGAGTAAAGCAAGTTACAGTTTTTACTTTGATCTTGCATCGGTCAAATTCGGATGTCCACAGGGGCCTATACTGTTTTCTCTCTTATATAGTATATATGAATATACAAGTCAGATCAAGAATACAATAAAGCATTTGGTATGCGGATGATACGCAAATATATTATTTTTTTCTCAGTCAGAGGTAAATGTTGCATGTGCCAAAATAAATGAGGAGTTAAACTTAGATCGATTAAACTTTTCGATATTTTCATAAACCCAAAAAAAAACGAAATTAATTTTATTTTGTCCAAAAGCACTGATGATTTAAAAGATAAAATTAACATTAGTATACACAATGAGCAGGTGTTGTTTAAATAATCGGTGTAAAATTTGGAAGTGAGGTTGGATGAGAATTTTGCAAATTTTGCAATTTTGCAAATTAAAATTTGATTTACATATTAAGAGAGCATACGCGACATTAAAGTTTATTTATACCAGCAAAGAATTTATAAATAAAACAACAAAACGCTTATTATGCGATAGCATAGTATTATCGCATTTCAACTTGCTTCACAGCTTGCATCATCCATTTTTATCGAATGCATCATAATATAAAATTCAAAAAGTGGCAAAATAGCAATGGTTTTGTTTATTGAATCAAATTAATTATTTAAACTTAATTCTGTTTGTTAAGACATTTTATGTCAATTACTTTCTTTTAAGATGTTTTAGCACTCCTTCAAAATAAAATCACAAGACTGTAAATAATCTGTAGATAACTTAAATCGACGTATTTTAAGTTAAGAAATCTGTTGTACACGCATTTTAGAGACACTGTATGCCGAGTTATAAAGTGTCTCTAAAAAAAGAGAGTTGTTTTGTAAAAAAAATTACAAAACGGAATATCTCAAAAACTTGGAATTGGAATAAAAAAGTTTCGGATAAACTTTGTTGGGTTTGAAGGGGAACATTCAACGTTGGCAAAGACGAACTCTGTTCAAACTCGGAAAGAGATGATGAATGGAAACAACTTATAAATTTTAAATACGAACTTCTCGTCAATTCGAAAGAATTTTATCTGGAATTTCTTTTGGTCCGAGCAGTACTTTTTAAGAGAAGGTTTTGTTTTGTCAATTTAAATATGACACCAGGTATAATATCTATAAATAAAATATATTGTGTATTAAACATTATTGCATAATATATTAATTTATTTATTTTTCAACACAATTTTTTCCGTCTTAGAATCAGTAGTGGCTCAGATTCGAACGAGTACGATATTAAGATTTTTTTTAGCCCGCAAAAAATGTAGCCCGCCTAAGAATAACTTTGAGAAACCCAGCTTTATAGTATAGGAAAGTCTTCTTATATAAATAAAATAAAGTTTAGATTTGAATTAGCAATTTTTCGATATAAAGAGAATATGATCAAAAACCATTTTATGGCACAGACACGATTCCATGCTACCACTTTTATGGTGGAGAGGTGCGAATTGGCAGTTCTGTTAATAGAAACTTTTTAGTTCTAAATCTAGTGTTAGTTCTAGTTTTAGGTCGATATAAGTATACAACAATCTAAGACTGAATAACAACGAGAAGTAGAGCTAATACGAAAACTAGAAGTATTACTAGATCTAGAACTTACATACGTCTCTTAAAACGGACCCCAACCCAACCCACCCAACGTAGCTTTAGAACTAACACTAGAGAGACCTACGGCTAAATACTACGGCTAAAGCTAGGTTGTAGGTCTAGTATTAGTTATAGTCTTAGTTCCAGAAGAATTTTCAATAATCAAGCACTCAATGGCAAATGAAACTAGAAATAACACTAGACATAGTACTAGAAAGATTCAGGTTTAGTCGTGTGTCTGAATACTAAAATAGAGCCAAAACTAATGCTAGTGCTAATACTAGACCTAGAACGAAAAACATTTACGTTTAGCTTTACCTCTGTTAAGACGAAACACAATTCACATGCTGCCGAATTCGCATTAAAATCGCCCGCCACAACGACATTTATGTATGTACAGTATTAATCGTCTGTGCTCTATCTTATAGTCGTTCCTGGAAATATTTATCGTATTGTTTGGTGTTAGATAACATCTACCACCAATCTTGTGGCAATTTTAATCGACATGAAACCGTTTCCCCCTGACTAGCCATTTACTGTAATCTGTAAAAACCACTGTTCACATTCAATCTTTCTTATATTTGGTTCAGCAACTATCGCGAAATCAACTTGCTTTCTTTCGATGTTTTCTTCCAATAAATTCATAGCCTTCACGCTCCATTTACTTGCATTATTTTAAGTTTAATATTATGTTCTTTCATGTCTCGTTTCTATAAAAATTCAAAAATATCACAGTTTGCATCACATAATTGTTTTTTATAACAACTCCGATTACATTTTAACAACATACAATAAATAAAAAATAATATCTTTGTAATTATCACAAATAGTATCACATAATTCTTTTCTGCTGTTGTTCTTTCTGCTCTTCTGCCCCAACGTATGTCTCTTCTTGTCAACTATTTTTTGGGTTTTCACCTTTTCTTCTTTATTTTCTCTTTGCTCCGAACTTGGTCTCCCGTCTTCTTTCCCATCCCATTTCCTTCTTTTCTGTCTCATTGCATCACCATCATTAGTTAATTATTGTAACAGTTTTCTATTAATCGGATACTCCTCGGGACGGGAAGCTCGGTGACCGGTTATTTAGCAGTCAAGGCACTTTTCTTCGTTCTTACAATGTTTTGTTTCGTGTCCTTCTCCTCCACAATTGTAACATCAGCCCCTTCTGTCTTCGTTACTGCAATGCTTCGGTAGGTGTAGGGGAGACCAGCACAGATTGCACCGTTTCGCTTATTTTTTCAATTCTATTCGGCACAAGGCCAATCCAATACTAATTTTCTTCTCCTTTATCATTTTTTAGCGTTTTCCTCTTCGCTTCTATGGTTGCTGCTCTCATACTTTGTGCGTACGATCGAAGATTTCCAACTTTATCGTCTTCGTCTCCGGTAGTAACAGTAATCGCTTTTATCACCTCTATTACCTCTTCTCTCACGGTTGGTATCTCCATCCCTTTGATACTTAAGTACACTTTCAAAGGTAACCTTCAGAAGCTGACCGTTAAGGATCTTCTCTATATTTTCCGCAATGCTCTTATTTCTTTTGCAGCACCTTACCGTCTCTCGTCCCTCTTATCCCTTCAATTCTTTGTGGTTTTATCTTCCCTTTCATTCGTTCTTTAATCCCTTTAACAGCTTCTTCAAACGCTTTATCTTCTATATCCACTACTAGCGCATAACTGCTTATTTGTCCTCTGGTTTCTCAAAGTTGGTTTTTCTTGTTCTTCGTTCATCGTCTTCTTTCTTGCAGGTAATCGTGAAAATGTCGCTGTTCATTTTTGTATTTTTGAAAATAACTTCAATCATTTTCCTTAAGTTTTCTATAGAACAATTCTTCAAGAAGGCGCACTCAGGGTGATAGCGAACCAATTAACATTTATATTGCGAATATGCATGCACTTTTTTCTCGTTTGACGTGTTCCATTTCTGAGGAAGCGAAATTAAAAATTTTGCGACGTAATATTACACCATATTTTCAGACCCAACTCGCTCTCCAAGATATTAGTAGCGTTGAACAATTAAAGACATTGTGTAAACGACTAGAGGAAAATCGTAGAACTATGGAAGCATTTGTTCCCCCTCGTAAAAGGGTTGCTAATAAATCGTTAGAACCAGATTTGTCCTATGTGGGTTTACCAGAAGTTTCTGGGGTCTCCGAGAATTCTCAGATTCCTGATAGATTGAGAGCTCCTTCCGTTAATTCTTCTTCTACCCCAAATAGTCGAGGTAACATTAACTGTTATAACTGTGGTCAACCTGGTCATCGAGCTTTAGGCTGTACTGCTCCTAAGAGTATGAAATGTTATCGTTGTTTTAAGCCTGGTTATACTATCAATACTTGTCCTTCCTGTTCTAAGGGTAATTCTGGGTCTTCGGGAAACGGGAACAACCGCTCATAGATCATCGAGGTTTGGGTGGTTCGTTTTCAAAATCCTCGACCGATAGATTTGTCCATATTATAGATTTCATTTTAGACCAAGTGGGTGACGATAAGAGACCTTATCTTACAGTAGATGTGTTGGGTTATAAAATTTTAGGCTTACTAGATTCAGGTGCTAGTCGAACTATTATAGGACTCCCTGGTTATAGTTTCTTTCAAAAATTAGGTTTCAAGTGTAGAGAATCGTCTTCAAGGAATTGTAAGGTCGCTAATGGTAACATATGTTCAGTATCCGGTGAATTGTGTATCCCTTTTCGGTTGAAAGAGCGAATGATTTTATTAAATGTACTGATTGTGCCTTCTTTGCCACATACACTCATTTTAGGTCTAGATTTTTGGGTACAAATGGGAATTGTTCCAAACTTACGTCAGGGTGACTGGAAGTTCTGTGACATGCTTGAGTGTTCGGAATCTGAAAACCTTTTGTCGGAAAAACAGGTCTTTATCTTGAACCAGTTCCTTGATGAAATTTTTCCTTCTCACGAACAAAAATTAGGTTGCACGACTATGGTCGAACATGTAATTCGTACCAATGCCGATCCTATTAAGCAACGTCATTATCCTATATCTCCGGCTATTTTGAAACATGTTAATTCGGAACTTGACACAATGTTAAGTGATGATATAGTCGAACCTTCTAATTCTGCCTGGTCTTCCCCTATTGTTATGGTTAAGAAAAAGGATGGTTCTTATCGGTTCTGCGTTGATTATGGGAAGGTTAATGAGGTTACTGAGAGAGATGCTTATCCTATTCCTTTTGTTTCAACTACTTTAGATAAGTTGCGTGATGCCAAATTTTTAACGTCCCTTGATATTAAATCCGCTTACTGGCAAGTACCTGTTGCTAGAGAATCGAGACCTATTACCGCATTTACAGTTCCTGGTAGAGGCTTGTTCCAATTTAAAAGAATGCCCTTCGGTCTTCACAATGCTCCCGCTACTTGGCAACGGTTAATTGATACAGTGTTATACAATTATGTGTAGTGTTATTATTATTATAATGTTGTTGGATTCCCTTGTTCATCTCTTTATCTTCTGTTTCCACCATTACTACTTTGATGTTTTCATCAAAGTAAGAAAGGCCATTGTGGTATAAGCCTTTCAGTTGACTTATCACATGGGATGGGCCTTCTATCACTTGTGTAATTTTAAAATGTCTTTCCTGCCATATTTTGGATTGTATACTTTTCCAGTCTTCGTAATTTGTAGCTTTGTCTTATTCGCCTCTTAATTTTCTCTCTATTTCCTTTCTTCATTCATTTCGTGTTGAGTTCCTTGGGACTTGATTCCTTGATTCCCATTTTCGTCCCTTCAAAGACTTTTCCCAAACTTTCGAGTTTACTTACTGCTTCCCTTATTGTGTCTTTATTAGGTATGACTTTTCTTCGACCGTATCCTGCAGCATCTGAGACCTTTCGTTTTGTCTTCAATTATCTCTGCTTGATATTCGCTCTTATTTTCTTCCATTCTCTTTCATTTTTTAGTGTCTTTCTTCGGAGAGTTATCTTTATCCCTTGTAGGGCGTCTTTTGGCGCTATTTAGCGACTAGTTCCTTATTCTCAAGGGGATTTCACTCTCTAAGTTCTTCAAGTTTATGGAATCCCAGCGTTTGATTCTTGCCTGAGTACTTGATACTGGCTCTTCATGTATTTCTTCTCCTACGTTTCGAGCTTTATGTATCTTTTCATCATCCCTAACCTCCTCTATCAATTCATTTGTGAAATGATTTCCTTCCACTTTTGGTGGTGAGGGGCTAATTTTGGTACTACGACCAAAGACGTGCGCTTCCATCTTAAGATGGAAATCAACCCAACTTAACCCAACCAGCTTTAGAACTAACACTAGATTTAGAACTAGAAACATAAGGGTTAGCCGTCTAAAGAGACGTACGACTAAATCCTAATATTTCTAGTTCTAGGTCTAATGTTAATACTAAAGCTAGGTTATAGGTCTAGTATTAGTTATACTTAGTTCCAGAAGAATTTACAACAATCAAGCACTGAGTGGCAATTAAAATTAACACTAGACCTAGTACTAGGAAGATTTAGGTTTAGCCGTGCGTCTTCAGACGAAACTTCTAGTAATTCTAACGGAACCAGAACTTCCGAAACTTTCTACTAGGTCTAGTGTTAGTTCTAGTTTTAGTTAGATACAAGTATGGAACAATTTAAGACTGAATAACATCCAAAAATAGATCCCTCACTAACGCTAGAGCTAATACTGGATCTAGAACGAAAAACATTTAGGTTTGTATGGTCGCACTTCTCTTAAAACGCAAGCCAACCTAACTTAGCTTTAGAACTAACACAAGACTTATAATTAGAAACATTAAGGTTTACCGTTCTAAGGAGAAGTAGGGATAGTTTTCAACTTTTTCACGGAAATTAACAATTTAAAAAAAAGCCGGGTATTTGCCCCAGGGTATATTCCCTTGAAAATAAATACCAAGCAATCTAACAATACTAACTATAAATAATTTCTTATTTTGCACAATCATCGCACTAATGACTTTTAAGCTCAACTTTTCTTTTTTGGCATAGACTTGAAATGCAAACTTAAAAAAAAAACATACTTGGAGAACGAATTGATATATCCTTTTGAAATAAAGATCATTTTAAAGCAAATTTAATATAGATTTAACATGCCATAAATGATTTTTTAGTCTCCATTAATTTTGTTGGTATGATTTTTTCAAACCCAACATTGCGTACTTTGCCCCGAATATACCCCGGGTATTTGCCCTTGGGTATCTTCCCTTGAAAATAAATACCAAGGAATCTAACAGTACTAACTATAAATAATTTCTTATTTTCCACAATCATCGCTCTTATGATTTTTTAAGCTCAACTTTTCATTTTTGACATATACTTGAAATGCAAACTTAAAAAAAAAACATATCCCGAGAACGAATTGATATCATTTTAACATAAAAATCATTTTAAAGTAAATTTAATATAGATTGAACGTGCCATAAATGATTTTTTAGTCTCCATTAGTTTTGTTGGTATGATTTTTTCAAACCCAACTTTGCGTATTTTATTGTTACAGATATGAAACAGAGATTTAAAAAGACCTTACATCATGAATAAATTGAGGTATGAATAAATATTATTTTAAAGAATGATGTAGATTAAATGCGCCATAAATAATTTATCTGTTATTTATTCAATCGGCATTTATGCTTTACATAATATATTTAGTAAGGAATAAGCTATTTGATCAATCATTACAAGCCACAAAAGCTTATTTGAAAATATATGAGATAAAATTTAATTTATCTCTTTTTAAGAGCAAAATCCGATTCATATATTTGCCATCAATATTCAATTTAACTCTAGATATAATTCCTTTATTTTATTTTATGCTAATTGCTAAATCATCAGTTACCGGAGAGAAAGTTGCGATGAATGGCTTTCCACCACAGGAATAGGAGACCAAACTTGGGTTAGCACTCAAAGATCTTTTACAAGCAAGGAAGCGCCGTCACCCGGTGTCAATGACCCTTTCAGAATTAATATAGCTCAATGCAAATACGAAAGATTTTAAATAATTGCTAAGCATATTTTACGTTAAGTAATAAACAAGTTGAAAATCGCTGATGAAGTATCGATTAGATATGGTGACCTGAATTAGCTGATCGTGATCTAAGCATAACAAAGTTGGTTTATCATAGCCGCGAAACCAAATACACAGATACAGTACAAACAAACAGAATGAAATATGATTGATGTATAAATTAAAAAAGTTATTCGATACATAAATTACAAAGCTGAATGGGTTAAAAATATGTATGATTAATGTTGAAGATAAAAGAAAAAGAAATGAGCCAAGAATAAATCAGTTTTGATCGGGGACGCTATAAAAAGGGAGCTTTTAATTTTTTTATTGACGTCGTCCTCGGCGTTATTTCAGCAATTCTCTTTTTCCTATAAACCTATCAGACGGAAAGAGATGGAAGAAAGGGGCGTAAAGGATAAAGAGGTAACGGATAAAAGCATTTTTTAACTCTTCAACAACTTTCTGCCTGGGCTGGTCCGTGCCACACCGAAGACGAGCTCACAAAATGCGATCCTAACGATGTCGATCGATGCCAAGCGTCTACCGACGTGGGCCGGATACCGATCCGAACCCGACTGCCGTGACTGTGACTATGTTCGCTGTTCCCTATGACTGTGACAGTCACTAGGTACGGTGCTGGTGGTCGAGCGACCGAAAGAGCCACGGTAGTGTTGTATATTGTACTACATCAAGCCGGGGGGGAAGCTTAGTCAGACTTGGCGGCGTTGCCATGGTAACCGACGGTGCCCGGCAACAATTTCAGAGAGCACTACGATGGGATCGAGGTCATGGAAAGTAGTTTGGAGTGTATTCGATGGGCGCGGGGTGGGAGACGAAAACGGAGGGAACAGCAGTAGCTCGTTTCCAATTTTGTTGACTGCAGCTATTATATTGTATTATAGAGAGTTGAGAGGGGAGTGAAATTGAAAAGGGGGCGAGAAATTACATTACTTTTGATTACTTCGCCTTCATTTTTTTCTGTTTCTTACTCTAACCGGTTATGTTTAATGTTTTTTTTTATTTATTTTTTTTTGAGGTGACACTCCTTGATTAATTCAACCTCAAATGGTTTAAAAATAAACTTAATTAATCCCTAATTAATTTTCTTAATTAGTTTTATATCCGCAATTAAAACATTTGAAAACGAAAATGTTTCATTAATAAAACGATTTAGTCTCATTTTTAATCATCATATAAAACAAGAAAGAATAAATAAGAAAGTTGAAGCATTTTTAGTCTTTACATCATATTTTATCCTATTAACTCACGCCGGCTTCGTAATTACGTAATTAGTAATTATGTTGCACAGCTGCTGTGCTGATGTTCAAATCAATTACTACAACACTGTTAAACAGGTATTAGTAATTCAGATTAACATTCCAACAACTTAATTGCGACGGTTACACAAACGATTACGAACGATAAAATCGATAAAACGTAACCCAACCTAACCCAATCAACCGATTAACCACTCAATATTTAACTAATCTTTATTTCCATAACAAAAAAAAACAATAATAGAGAAGTACTAAACTTGTTCGTTTTGCATTTCAAACAATTAAAACCGGTTTCGTGTCGTTTCTTGTCGTTCCACTTCGTGCTTATTTTTTTATAACTCGTTTTCAAGGCCAAAAACAAGCGCAACCGCGCCTCGAAACAACGAAACATTCCGTTTCCATGACGACGACGTCGACGGGAATCGGTTGCGGCAACGCGGTCAGATTATCAGAACTTATTTCCGTTTTGACGGGCTCGGTACGGGGAGGCGGGAGGGGGCAGGAAGGGGAATCGTGTTTTTGATGAAGGAGAAGTATGGGCGAGGGGCGGTGAAGGGGGGAGTTGGAGAACTGAGCCGGAGTTGAACCACTTGGCAAAACATGGAATGTAATCTATGCGGACGCGACCATTCTGTCATGAAATGGGGGGAGTTGGGTACGAGCGCTCTTATAGCTTCGGTTGCTTGTCATTTTGGTTGATCCTCGTCGCATTTAGTACCCGCACACGTAGGCATTGTTTACGTAACCGCTTCTGTTTTGTTTGTATCGTACATGTTGTTGAATCGAGGTCAACCGAGATCGCATTCAAGTTGTTGATAACTAACTGAAAATAATTATGCGCATATATTAATATGATTCGTAGCTCGCCGAGATAATTCCTTTCATAATGAAACATTTATTTTACGATGGCTGGTTAAATTATATGATGAACTAAAAGAGTATACGGCTAAAATGAGAACAACGCAACTCAAAAAATCAATACCGCGACTAAAATTATACTTTGCTTGAACGAATTTGCTGCGCAACGCCCAAAAGATTAATCACTACCGAAACGAATTCTTCACCGAAAACTTTTCTGACAGGCATGACTAGATTTAATGCGGAATTTTTTTGTTCAGTTAACGGCAAATTCTTCAGATATTTTGTTACGGTATTCGACAAATTTAAATAAAATGATGAATCAAAAGCTAATTATTTTGAAAATGCACGGTGATTCCTAAAAAATGATTGGTATTATTTGAACTGATGCCATATTTCCAGGTTTTTAATGTAGTATTAATTATTTTAAATTTTATGTGTTAAATCTTGTACATTAATGCGTTTAAGACTCTAATCTTCATATTATTACTTATATTAAAATTGAAATTATGATTAAATTTTAAATGCCTCTTTCCAAGCCCGATCTTAATCAGATGCAAGTATTGATATATGCAAGTTGATACGTTCTTTAAAATGCTTTGAAAAACTGATTCTTTGTCTTTCTTTAAACCAGTTGACTTAAATTTGGATTACGTTGACTTGGATTTGGGTAAGGTTGAGTTAGGCTTTTATTTGGGTTAGCTTGGGTTGGGTTGGGTCGATAATTTTCCACTAACTTCGACGGTATGTGCCATTAGAAAGAGCAGAAAAATTTCCAACCCAACCCAAATCATAACAATCCAAACTTAACCCATTCCGATTCAACTCAACACCGGTTTTAACCAAATATAAGTATTGGCACAGAAAATTTTCTGCTTTTCTATTGGTGGATAACATACGGAGATCATGCAGTTGCACAAGCACACTTTTGGCCAAAACTACTAAATGAACGCGTTTTAGCTATTTTCCATAAAACTTGTTTAATAATAATAATTTTTAAAACGTTTATTTGGATTGTTTCCTAATTTCCTGTCTACTTTCATGGTTGATACCTTCTTTAAAATATTTGAAAGGCTGATTCTTTCTCTCCCTTTAAACTAGTTGACTTAAATATGGATTACGCTGACTTGGATTTGGGTAAGGTTGAGTTAGGTTTGGATTTGGGTTAGCTTGGGTTGGGTTTGGGTTAGGTTGGGTCGAAGATTTTCCACAGACTTTGACGGTATGTACCATTAGAAAGAGCAGAAAAATTTCCAACTCAACCCAAACCATAACAATCCAAACTTAACCCATTCCGATTCAACTCAACACCGGTTTTAACCAAATATAAGTATTGGCACAGAAAATTTTCTGCTTTTCTATTGGTGGATAACATACGGAGATCACGCAGTTGCACAAGCACACTTTTGGCCAAAACTACTAAATAAACGCGTTTTAGCTATTTTCCATAAAACTTGTTTAATAATAATAATTTTTAAAACGTTTATTTGGATTGTTTCCTAATTTCCTGTCTACTTTCATGGTTGATACCTTCTTTAAAATATTTGAAAGGCTGATTCTTTCTCTCCCTTTAAACTAGTTGACTTAAATATGGATTACGCTGACTTGGATTTGGGTAAGGTTGAGTTAGGTTTGGATTTGGGTTAGCTTGGGTTGGGTTTGGGTTAGGTTGGGTCGAAGATTTTCCACAGACTTTGACGGTATGTACCATTAGAAAGAGCAGAAAAATTTCCAACTCAACCCAAACCATAACAATCCAAACTTAACCCATTCCGATTCAACTCAACACCGGTTTTAACCAAATATAAGTATTGGCACAGAAAATTTTCTGCTTTTCTATTGGTGGATAACATACGGAGATCACGCACTTGCACAAGCACACTTTTGGCCAAAACTACTAAATGAACGCGTTTTAGCTATTTTCCATAAAACTTGTTTAAATAATAATAATTTTTAAAACGTTTATTTGGATTGTTTCCTAATTTCCTGTCTACTTTCATGGTTGATACCTTCTTTAAAATATTTGAAAGGCTGATTCTTTCTCTCCCTTTAAACTAGTTGACTTAAATATGGATTACGCTGACTTGGATTTGGGTAAGGTTGAGTTAGGTTTGGATTTGGGTTGGGTTTGGGTTAGGTTGAGTCGATAATTTTCCACTAACTTTGACGGTATGTACCATTAAAAAGAGCAGAAAAATTTCCAACCCAACCCAAACCATAACTCTAATAATAAATAGAAGTATTGGGACAGAAAATTTTCTGCCTTTGTACTGGTGGATAACATGAGGAGGTTACGAACTTGCACAAGCACACATTTGGCCAAAACGACAAATTTCACACATTTTAGCTACTTTTAATAAACCTTGTTTGGTTTGTTTCCTAATTTTCTGCCTACATTCATAGCTGATATCTTCTTAATTATTTGATATAGTGAGAAACTAAATGCACAATTTGAAAGGCTGATTCTTCCTCTGTTTTTAACCCGGTTGAATAGAATTTTGGTTACGCTGGCATGGATTTGGGTTAAGTTGGGTTTGGGTTAAGGTTTGAGATTGGGTTAGGTTGGGTTTGGGTATGGGTTTGGCCAAAACTACTAAATGAACGTGTTTTAGCAAATTTTCATAAACCTTGTTTTTATTGTTTCCTAATTTCCTATCTACTTTCATGGTTGATACCTTCTCTAAAATGTTTGAAAGGCTGATTCTTTCTCTCTCTTTAAACCAGTTGACTTAAATTTGGATTACGCTGACTTGGATTTGGGTAAGGTTGTGTTAGGTTTGGATTGGGGTTAGGTTGGATTGGGTTTGAGTTGGGGTGGGTCATAAAAGTATTGGCACGGAAAATTGTCTGCTTTTCTATTGGTGGATAACATGCTTGTGCAAGTTCGTGATCTCTAAAAACTAAAAAACTGCTGAGTTGGATTTGGGTAAGGTTGTGTTAGGTTTGGATTTGTGTTAGCTTGGGTTGGGTTTGGGTTAGGTTGGGTCGATAATTTTCCACTAACTTTGACGGTATGTACCATTAAAAAGAGCAGAAAAATTTTCAACCCAACCCAAACCGTAATAATCTAATCTCAGCCCATTCCGATTCAACCCAACACCGGTTTTAACCAAATAGAAGTATTGGAACAGAAAATTTTCTTCAGATCGTGATCTCTAAAAACTAATAAAATACTAAGAATAATTGAATTTTGGTTACGCTGGCTTGGATTTGGGTTAAGTTGGGTTTGGGTTAAGGTTTGAGATTGGGTTAGGTTGGGTTTGGGTATGGGTTTATCCAAAACTACTAAATGAACCCGTTTTAGCTGTTTTTCATAAACCTTGTTTGGATTGTTTCCTAATTTCCTGTCTACTTTCATGGCTGATATCTTCTTTAAAATTCTTCGAAAGACTGATTCTTCCTCTCTCTTCAGTTCAGTTAAATTTGGATTACGCTGACTTGAATTTTATTAGGTTAAATTGGGTTTGGATTTGGGTTAATGGTGGAAAATTACATAACCATAACAACTCAAACTCGCACCAATCCGATCCAAGTCAACACCGGTTTTAGACAGAAAAACAATCAAGCGTTTACACAGAGTTACTTACAACTTGACGTATTCCGTGTGTATCTTCGAAAATAAATGATTTTCAAGAAATTTGGAACTTTAAGTTATTTACCAAAATGCCCATTTATTCACATTATTTTCTTAAATAAAGGAAAACTATTTATACAATGGTATCGATTTGAATTTTAATTGATAGCCAACTCTTAGCTAGACCTATTTTCATAACCAAATGTCCGAACATGCTGATCAATTCAAAATTAATCATTGACAAAGACTGATATTTTCTGTAGAAAAATTAGTTATTCTTGAAATCAGGCGCTTTATTTCAAAAGATTATTATGACACCAAGTGTGTGAATTGCTTTAATAATTTCCTTGTTTTGTTAGCTTTCTAAAAAGACATGAATGTTAAAAAAAAGCTATTGAATGTCAATTAGTAACTGGTTTACACCTAGTGTAAGAAAAATTGCATGATTTGGAGGCTGTTCTTTTTTACTTGTTTTGACGTTTTGTGATTGGTTACTCACACCGGAAGGCTAAAAATGTATGCCCCTGAAGACGAAGAATAGATACTTCGTTATTTCCACGAAGACCCTAATACTTCAACTTTAATGGCGCGCCAGTTTGGGATATCGCTGTGGAAGGTATGGAATGTATTGCACAAGTCAGGTCGCTATCATTTTCATTACCAACCAGTACAAACGCTTGAAGATGAAGATCCATTGAGGCGCTTACAATTTTGCTACTTTATGATAAACGCCGATGCCGAAGATGCGGAAAAGTAAAACCAACCAACTCACAATAAAGATTTTCGCTGAACGTCTGGAGGGGTGTAATTAACAGCGAACTAATTGGACCATATTTTTTCCTCCCATATTAAACGGCGAAAATTATGAAGAATTTTTACGTTAGAATGCGCGAGTGGCTGGACGAGACGTATCAGAATGGATGGATTAGTAGAGGAGGGTCAATCCCTTGGCCTTGACCCTGTGTGATTTTCATGTCTGGGGACACATGAAAGATCTTGTGTATCAAACCCCAGTAAATCACGTGGAAGAGTTGAAGCGGTGTATAATAAATGCAGCGGAAGTAATGTAATAAGAGTAATAATTTCCTATCTAATTTCATAGCTGATATCTTTTTTATTATCTGACATTATGAAATACTAAATGTACTATTTAAAAGGCTGATTAATATAAATAAATAATATTAACCTTCTTTGGGTTCTTTCCTAATTTTCTGCCTACTTTCATAACTGATATCTTCTTAATTATTTGATATCGTGAAAAACTAAATACATAATTTGAAAGGCTGATTCTTTCTCTATCTTTAAACCGGCTGAATTGAACTTTGGTTACGCTGGCTTGGATTTAGGTTAAGTTGGGTTTGGTTTTGGGTTAGGTTGGGTTGGGTTTAGGTTTGGTTGGGTTGGGTTGATAATTTTTCACTAACTATGATGGTATGTACCATTAGAAACAGCAGAAAAATTTACAACCCAATCCGATCCAACCCAACACCGGTTTTTAAACAGAAAAACATTCAAGCTTTTATATATGGTACATTCAGTTTTAATAAACAATAACAATTTCGTTTCTACTTTCATAGCTGATATATTTTTTTATTATTTGATATCATAAAAGTTAAATGCACTACAAAAAGCTGATTCTTTCTTTGTCTTCGGTTGAGTTGAATATGGGTTCCGCTGAGTTGGACTTAGGTTAATTTAGTTTGGGTTGGGTCGCTAACTTGGACGATATTTTAGCAGATAAATTTGGGCCCAACCCAACCCAACACCGGTTTAAGACAGAAAAAAAAGTCAAGCTTTCATATATGGTGCATTTAATTTTAATAATAAGGAAGATAGCTAAGAAACTAAATATGTAATTAAGAATAAAGGTTTGTTGCTGTTTGGTTTCGTTGCCAATGCCGCACGAGTCGTCTGATAGCAAGAATACGCTACAGCAAGAAGTTTTTACATACCTATCGGGTATGTTTCTTAACTTAATCCTTTTTAACATAAGGCAGTATAAGATTTATGGCTACAAACATCTGGAAAAATGTTCGAAAGAATGATTTTCAGCAAAACTTAAGAAGATCTTTCCTATAACCATTCGTTCATAACCCCTCTCCCTATCAAGTTACAGCCCTCTACAGTTAGGGAAAGAATTGGTATTTCATCCCTCCTGACAGGTAGTAAAATGTAACTATTTTCCCACGGGAAAGAAGTCTACTACTAAAGCTAGTCTTTTACGTCCGGGACGTAAAAGGTTTTTATATCCAGCTACGAACATCAAAGAATTTGGTACTACTAATTTTCGCTAAAGCTCGCAAAGAGCTTTCGTTCCCGAATACAAAACTGTTCTTTCGCTATCTATTACATACATATCTATTATATACATTATTATATACACGGGGAATAAAGTTAAATCTTAACTAAAATCTAATAGTTTTTCTCTTTTATAATAAATAACTACAATGAAATTCCCCTAACTTGAACTTCAATACCTCGAGCGTTTGACTAGGTTTCAAATGTATTTTTATCTCTCTAACTCTAAGAGTCACTTTTATCACCTCCTGATGAATTTATCTAATAGTTAAAAACGGGCTCATAGCCAATGGGAGTGCTTAAAATCGGTGAGCCTAATTCGAATTTCACTAACTAGAATTTGTGAATCTGTAGCTCAAACTGATTTACTTTCGATTAACTTCTTTGTTATTTGAATAAAATATTTAAATGCGTTTGTTATCTTATACAATACAAATTATAATATCATATCATTGCGCGGAAAAATTTAGAAAAGTGCAGAAATACAGAATCAAACCACATAGCCTCAGACTTGGAAACTACAGACTCATAAACCAAAACAACCCTATGTACTTATTGATTTGGAGTCAGATGAGGGTGATAATAATCTTAAAAATATACATAGACATACTTATCGCTACGCCTACATTTGATGACACTTATTCCTCTCTTAGAAAATTTGAAACCTTTATATTATTTTTTGCAGATTTTTTCGACAAAAAAATTCTAAGCCAAAGAAAATTATTGTTTATTTTAAAAAACTTGATTAATTTTCTACTGACAACAGTATTAAGTTTATTTACAGGTTTCTGTTTTAAATATACGTATTAGAAAAGCACATTTCTATTTTTTTTTCTTTAGAGATTCTACTAATTATTCTCTAACTCGATTTCCTCATAACTCGAAGTTTTCTTTCGCTCCCTTAGTGATTCGAGTTAGAAAAGTGAAGTTTGGCAAACATAGAAAAATGAATGAACATGAAAAAATATGTACTATCCCTATAATACATTGCACAAGAATTTTTTAATACGTCTGCATTTTCTATATAAAAATTTGATTTAATTAGAAAGATACAATACGCAACTGTTTTACCTCTTAACGTTTTCATGTAAAACAATCCATTAAAAAAATATAATAATACGTAATTATAGAGGGCTGTAACTTGAAAGAGAAATGTTTTGAACAAAAGGTTCTATGAAAGATAGAAAGACAACAGCTATGTATAAATACCCAATATGGTTGGATTGAGTTTGGTTAGCTAACTTTTCTTATTCTTTTATGATCTTTAACGTTTTAACTATAATTTCATCTTGGTTATGTATAGTATTAATATTTTCAGTTCACTGAACGACACTAATCAGATTTTCTCATATCCTGACAATTTCAAATTTTCTGGAAATCAACACAAATAACTTTTTTAACCGTTTGAATAATGCGAGTAAATTTAAACAGCTCGAAGCTGCGATTAGTACACAGAAAATATTCGAGGCCAATACTTCTAGTTGTCTAAAACAGGAGGCCCGTTGGCATGGGTTGATTACTTTCTTATATAATTCTAGAACGATATCAATTGTATTGATTTTTTTCTGCTCTTTCTAAAAGGTCTATTTACACACATCAGAGATATATGAGTTTAGTATCAGTTCCGTATAATTTTAATCTGTGAAAATAAAAATACGTTGGCAACGATATTTTTCAAATTTCATTGACATTTTTTTGCAAGCGTTTTGAAATCTAAAGTAAACTAGTGCAAAAAGAATTAAACTATATAAATATAAGAAGTACTAAAGGAAATGTTAAAATTCTAAATAAGGAAATTGTAAATGAAGAAGATGAACAGAGTGGGTAGATAGATTGGATACATATAAAGGGAAATTCTTGTTTCTATAAGAGATAGAAAAATATTAGTGTCTGGGCTTCATTTCTATAAGAAACTTAGCAGTGAAATTCGCATATCGATATCTCTTACGGTTTCAGAGATACACCTTAATGGTATATATATTTAAAATTAGTGGAAAGTTATGTACCCAACCCAACCTAATCCATACCCAACCTAACTCATGCCCAACCTAACTCATATCTAACCTAATCCAAACCCACTCCAACTAATTTAGATATAGAAAGAATAAATCTTTCAAGTAGTGTATTTAGTTTTTAACTATATCAAATAACAAAAAGATATCAACAATTTAACCAAACACATAATCAATTTTTCATATTCACCAACAAATATTTTTATGTGTTGATGAGCTTTTTGATAATAACTTGGATTATAACAATTTATGGATTATAACAACTTGGTTAGATATAGTATATATTTTTAGTCCATGGAACGACACCAATTTTCTAATACTCTAACATTTACAAACTTTCTGGAATCGTGTGAATTTAGTAGTTTTAGCCAAAAGCATACTTGTGCAAGCTCGTGATGGCCGCGTGTTATACACCACTAAAAAGAGCAGAAAAATTGCTATGCCAACACTTCTATCAGTCGAAAATCAGAGTTGGGTTGGGTTGAATTGCTTTGGTATAGGTTGGGTCGAAACTTTCTTACATGACCAGGAAAAATCTCTAGAACGATAGAAATTCTACTGACTTTTTTAGCTCTTTCTAATATGTATCATTAGAATCATTAAAGTTAGCGGAAAGTTATAGATCCAACTCAACTAAACACTTTTTTTAACGAAGTCGAGGAAAATCTGTGAACAGATATTCGGCCCGAGATCTTGAGCGGCTGGATTATGTGAGGTTGAGGCTAAAAGCCCCGTCCTACTAAAAACCCCTTTCCTCGCCTTTTTTCTCTTCGAAGCCGCTTGCGTATACCATCGGAGACCATGTATCATGAATGGTAATTCTTGCTCATTCTTTTACTTACTTCTCCTCTCAATCTCCATCCCGCACAAATTGTAATACAAACAAACAATTCCCTCTATTTTTTACTTACTCACATAAATAAATAAATAAAATATAACATTTACTTTTTTTATTCTTTCATTTTCTTACTCACATACCCGGTTCGTGGTCGCAGCTCCCGCCCCTCTTCAATCTCCCTCCATCCTGTCCTTCATTGCTCTTCTTTATTTAGTTTAGTCTCGCCCATACACAATAGAAAACCAAAAACAAAGTTTTCCACTTTTTCTTTATCTATATTTAGATTTGTTACGTACCCGCCTTGGGAAGACAGTGTGCCTCCTCCGCCGCTCTTCTGTCTCTGCCTCCGACCCTCTCCTTCCTTAATGCTACCTTGTTTATTTTTATACTTAAATAGGAAAGAA
Source organism: Onthophagus sagittarius (assembly GCA_036711965.1). NCBI lineage: Eukaryota > Metazoa > Arthropoda > Insecta > Coleoptera > Scarabaeidae > Onthophagus > Onthophagus sagittarius. The sequence continues at coordinate 55,944,298 of JASERS010000002.1, read as the reverse complement.
AAAACAAAGTTGTTCTACTAATTTCTTATATATCTTGAAATTTATTAAATACCTGGCCCAGGGAGGCGCTGTACCTCTCTCTTCTTCTTCTGCTCCATTCTCTCTTTTCCCCACTAGTCGTCTCATATTCTAACTCTCTTCTTGGTCTTCCACTCACTTCCGTCCGAGCTCTCTTTTTCTCTTCTCCTCTCTTTCGCTTCCTTTCCGACCATAATCTTTCGCAAAAGGCTCATCATCACATCTCTCTCTTTCTCATTCTCAATCAGCAGTTATGACACATTCTTTTTTGTTATCGTTCTTCCAACCTTAGCTTCAGTATCTTTACGATCTATCTCGATTTCTCATATTCAAAAATCGCATGCTCTGGGATATCTTGTTTCCCGCATCCGAACCAGCGTTCTTTTGACCCTTTTTATCCTTTTTAAATATTTTGCAAATATTCCGTATCCTATTATAGTTTGTGTCGTGTAGCGTCACTTATAAAGTTCTTTGTCCACCCTGAATACATGTTTCATTTTTGCCGCCACTTTTCTCCCATGAGTTGTCTATTCTCGTTCTTATTCTTTGCTTTTTCCTCCTAATTTCTACTGCGTTCCTAAACTAGCATATCCATGGGTGGATACCCTACCAACGCAGATCATTCTATACGCTGATGTTATACCAATGGAAGTCTTTCTCTCTATTGCTCTTATCACCTTTACATATTTCTTATATTTCATAACTACTTCCCACGTTGAAGCTGCATATACAGGATGATTCATAAAACCGCTAACAGATTTCTAGTTTTTCATTTTCATTTTTCATTTCTAGTTTTTCTTTAGAAACAATTTTTTGAATCACCCTGTAGAACTATGGATCGCACCACGGTTCCCGACAGGCTTTTTCTTATTTATTTTATTTTGTATTTGCCTAGATTATATACGCTTAGGTATTTGATCACTTGTGAGGTCTTTACTGAATCCAACCCAACCCAAACCCAACTCAACCAGTTTAAATATAGAAGTAATAAGATTTTCAAATCGTCCATTTAGTTTTTCGCTATATCAAGCAATAAAAAAGATGTCAGCTAAAAAAGTAGACTGAAAAATGAAAATTACTAATTAATCCAAACAACATTTAAAAGTGACTAAAACGTGTGAATTGTGTTTCAGCTAAAAGCGTGCTTGTGCAAATTCGAAATCGCCGCGTTCTTTACATCACTAGAAAGAATAGAGAATTTTCTGTGCCAATACTTCTATAATTTTCTCCAATTAAACATTAAAATTAAAAATTAGAAAATTATTTAGAAAAATGAGTAACTATGCATTTCTGCTTGTAGGGATGTATATTAAAGATGATCAAAGCATGTCGCCAACGAATATTGACAGATGAAAACCTGGATTAAAATGGTTAAAGGATCAGGCTTTTTTGATTGTGAACTCAAGGACTTGATCTTTGGTAATTTTGTGCTGTTTTAAGTACAGAATAAATCTTCATTTTCTATCGGTCATTGAGTATCAACTTATCGTTATTCGAAACCCAACCCACTCGATTTTACATAGAGCTAGTTTGCTATCTCGGTAAAGAGATAGCAAATATATAAGAAAGATATTGTCCGAAAGGAGAGAGGAACGTAGATTGGTAAGAGAGGGGAGTGCGTATCCTATACGCGGTACTTAGGCCTATTTTTTACATTTTGTCAGAAGAAGGTTAACTTTCTAATCATATACCATATGCGCACTTAATATGTAATGAGCGTTAAGGTGCGGCTACCAAAACTGATTCGGGTCTGAAAGAATTAATTAAGTAGTCAAATGTTATAAGTGTTCATAATTCTTAGGACATTAATCATTTCTGACCTGAACCTTGACTTTTCAAGAATTTCAAATAAAAATAAACTCTTCCCAGTCTGTTTGTTACTTTACCTAATTCAGCGCAAACGTTTAGAACGCCGCTTCTTTGCAATTTTTAAGGTTTCTCTGAAGGTCAGATCTGCTAAGTGATAAAATAGCAGAATATATTTTAAGACGCTGCTTGAAAAAGGAAATGCAATTGTTCGCGAAGGTTATCAAATAATTGTGAAGAAAGTTTTTCTAAAGAGTATAACCTCAAAAATTTATTTTACTTCTATAACGAAGAAATTATGAATTTAAAAGAGACTGAAAAAACTGGACAAAAATTAAAATAGGTTTTAACAAAACTATTAATAAAATCAACAACTCTTTTGTGTAATGTGTTTCCTAATTTGCGAATTATAATAATAATAAAGATATAACATTTATGTAAATACTCTTCGGGTTAATTAAATAAATCTAAGAGATTTCATCATTTGACTGTAATTACTCGTATATCTGAATAAACATCGATTTACCCCACCTGCTGTCATTGTTAGTAGCTGTAGATAGTTTGGAACCTGGAAGAAGAAGGTTCACCTGCGACCTTCGGTAAATCATCACAAGTAACAAGTGAAAAAAATCCGCGCAACCGCGACCCTGAAAAACATCTGCAAATCCTTGCAAATTATCGCTGTCTGCCGTAGCACGTGCCGACCCCATTTTTTAACAAAACCCGGTTATAATAAATAATAATTGAGACACTCTACCTCGGTGTTCCCCAACGTTTTTTGATATTATCTCAATTGATAGAACCGAACCTGTCACAGATGCAACTCCGTATTAAGATGCTATTAAAATAATTACGATTACTTTTTCAACACGTTTCTTATAAATATCGTTCTCACATTTTCACCTTCACCGCGAATATAAAGAATAGTAATAGGTAATTAAACAAATTTATTACCATTGTGTAAAAGAGAGAGAGTAGATCTTTCTTCACACTTTGTTTGTTTTGTCAAAATTGGTTGATTAAAATGAAACGCAGAAAATTTGAAGAAAAAACCGAGGTAACTAAATCAAAGCAGTTCTAATCTTAAGATAATTTAAACTATAAGTGGGGTGTCATTGCAAATCTTCACAATAATTACTCATATTAGCGTATCGTTACTTTCACCATAAAGTGGGTTCACTTGGACAACGTTTGTACATAAGGCTTTCCTTCTATTCGAAAGTAGTCCACGCAAATTCCAGTGATTGAAACTTTTCTTCTATAATTAATAGATTTAATCAGAATCAACTTCTTCCATAATAATTGTATTAAGAAAGATTCAGAAACATAATCAACTATATGTATTCAAAAACCTGTAGATTTTGCTGCACAAGCATTCAGTACATGTAGCAAGATGTCACTTTTTGCAAATGCTGGAAGTGTCTTCAATAAGAAAATAGCTCTTGTGATGTAATATTTATCCTTCTTTGCAATACGTTATAGTCCGTCATTGTCGAGATTATGAAAGCTAATGATGTAGTACCAAACTTGAATGAGGAAAGATTACATTTTTTGGATTTTATGTGCCGAACCTACCAAAAAGTGTTTATCGCTCGAAGTACGACTTCTAACACAATAAAAAATGTTCTGGGATGCTCCAGAATCAATTTTTCATATTCACCATCACATATCAGGGTTTCTCATGTCAACTCAAATAACGTTCATGACCGTTTTAATCCCGGAGTTAAATATATATATATAAAAAGAAAATATTCGATACCTATCTATCTGAAAGCAAGGTAGCGTATAAGTATGACCAGGATATACTGTAGAACTCATCGCAATTTTTTCCGCTTTTTCTAATAGTATATATCCTTAAAGCTAGAGAAAAGTGTGGGACAAACCCAACCCAACCCTATATTTATTATAGAGGGGATTAGGAAATCTGTAAACAGACACCTCACCGAAGATATCATGTGGCCAGAGAGTGACGGGTTGAAGAAAATTTCGACCGTCTAAAACCCTTCCCCCTCTCTTCCCGGAACCACCCGTCAGGGCATTACTTTGTGGAAAAAGAATAGAATACAAATTTATGCATTTTTTAAAGTCTCACCTTCACCATCTCCAACTCCTTCTAGGAGCCTTTCATGGCCTTCCTTTAATTTCATTGTTTTAACCACCATGTTTTGCACTGTATTCCACAAATCTTCTGGTTCTAACATCACTTTCACTATATTTTCTCGGTTTAACAACCGACCACATATCCTTTCACAAACATTTCTTTCACCACTAAACCTTTCACAAAGAAATAATGAATGTTCAACTGTGTCTATGCTTTTGCAAAACTACTTACTTCACCGTCGATGTAAGAAGTTTCTTACGTCTTGCTCTTGGACCACCTAAGTTCGGCATCAACCTTAAAAGCAAATTAAACACACCGAGATAGTTGACCCTTTCAGCAATTTGAATTACAGACCCACTTTCTTCAAGGTTAAGAGATTTTATCTTTCTTTTCCCGTGAAGCAAAACCATTTCTGCTTTCTGTGCAGCAATGTCAAGACCCATCTCCTTAAGTTTATTAATAATTTGTTGAACTGCATACGACGCCTTGTCTTGCAATTCACACTCATCTCAACCTATAGCCAACAATGCCAGATCATCTGTATAACCCTTCTGCCTCCAATTCCACTCTTAGGTTTATATCATAATATAATTTCCATAAAAGTGGATCTAATAGGGATCCGTGTGGTACTCCGCAAGTTACATCGTAAACTTTCCCATTTGGAGCTTTAATGTTTCTTTCAGAAAAGTAGCTCCTCATCATTTCCTCCAGATAGGGGCTTATATTTCCATTAATCAAGGATCCAAGTATTTCTTTCTACGGTGCAGAATTAAATGCATTTTTTTAATGTCCAAAAGAATTAAGGCACAGAATTTCTTATTCTTTGAAGCCTTTTCTTTTATCCTATCAATGCTTCTCTGCATTTTTTCAACCGCTTGTACAGTGTAATATGTTATTCTCATTCGCTTCTACAACCAGTCGCAGTCTTCGCAAACCTTCCAAAAATTTTTCCGTCGCATCCAATAGGCAAAGAGTCTGTATGCCAAGACTTGCGCTGCATTTTTCGGCTTCTCAATGAGTACAAGCCTTACACTTTTCCAAATCTTCGGTAAAATACCCTTTGACACACAGTCTTTACACGCCTCTAAGAAATCCTTTGAATGCTTTGATGCCAACAATCCAACTATTTCAGTCAGGTAGTGTTGGGTTGGAACCCATCTTTAGGTATCCGACCGACTGAAAACCTCTATCCTCAAAATCACACCCCGAAGAGCTTGTAAGCCGCGCTTCAACCTTCGTCGCAGTTTTCCTTTCTTCCTTTCTTTACATTTCGTTCACCGCACTGGCCCAAAAACGTACACATCTACAATTACACTTTTTACCGCAATTTATTATAATAAGTACCGTAATCCTTTCTTTTCTTCACCGCTTCTCTTCTTTCTCACCACTCCTGGACTAAAGGAAAGTACGTCACGACTTCGTCCTGACGTACTTTCTGCCACCAGCAATATAATTAGAGATACAAAACATCAACAGACTTTTTACTTTTTACCCTCTTCTACTGTGCGCTAGACCCTACTCTTGCAGTCTTTCTCGCAAAATAAGATATATTCTCTCTCTCTCTCCTTCTTGGCCAAAACGTCGCATATGACCTAAGGTGTTTCCTGAATTAATCTCTTCTTTAATGCTGTCTTCCACTTTTTTCCTTTCCACACTCCACCTAGTGCAGCGGTAAAAAGTGTGTTCTATCATCACGTTTTTCACAGTACTGGCATAAGTCAGAGCCTATCTTTTAATATATGTGTAAATATGCGTTGAAGCAACTGTGATCGCTAAAGTAAAATAATCTGAGTAAGGTGAAAATCCACTTCTCCCCACTTTCTATCTATCCATCGACCTAGGTTACTAATTAACCTTTTTATACAGTTAGCCTTTCCTGTCAGCTCGCCATTCCCTCAGTGCTTAAACCTTCACTTTACTTGTCTGTTTGTCTTGTTCACTGGTTGCCGCTCTACATCTGATCATAAGGTCCATAACTAAAGAATCTCCCACCACCTGCTATGGAACTGGTTTTATATGCGCTTATTGTTCTTATAGTAATCCCTCTTTCTATCTTCCGTTAGTTTAATTATATTCTTTTTGACCTCACACGCTTTTTTCCAAGCGTCACATGCATATAGCAGATGAGCGTATTAAGTTGCTCCAATTAGCCTCCTTTTAGCTAGGCTCAAACAGTGAGTGGAACTCATAATTCTATGTATTTACGATTGTTTTCTGTTATCTTTGCCGCTCCGTCTACATATTGTATCCATTTCGAATCTTCCGCCAACGTAACTTCCAGGTACTTCAGTGTATTTTTGGTTTTTATTTCCGTCTCTTTGTCTCTGAGATTAATACCCATTTTACTACGTCGACTTCTGAGCATTAGCATCTCTGTTTTTTTTGGGGAAGTTTGTAGTCCCATCTCCCCCATCTTATCTATCACCTCGTCCAGTGTTTTCTGCGCTTTCTGTGTCATGTTTTCGATATCTCAGCCCGAAATCACAATAGCCAAATCATCTGCATAGGCAATAAATCGTGTACCTTTATTTCCATATTTTCTCTGCATTAAGCCATCGAAGAAAACATTCCAAAGTAGTTGCCCCAGAAAGGAACCCTACGGCTCTCCTTTCGTCAGTTTATGTCGAAAACCTTCATATTCTAGAATTAATAACAGTGATCAGAAATGAGGGTATATTTTTCCTTTCTAGGACATCGATGATCTTCTTCCAAGGTGCCATGCTGAAGGCATTTTGGCCATCCACGGCTATCATAAGACATTTCTTCCTTTGCCTCTTCTATATTAGTGCGACAAATACAAAAGAGGCTTCTTGCTTCCTTCATAACTTCTTCGATGGTATGGGTCGTACACTAAGCCAAATTGGTCCTTTAAAAGTCATCCCAGTTCAGCTGTTATTCTGCTTTTAATCAGTGACTCATACATCTTACCGTAGGTGTTTAACAAATACAAGGGTCGGCACTTCTTTACCTCACTATTATCCGGCTTTTCAATCAAAACCTGTCTACCTATCTTCCACGCTTCTGGAAAGCATCCCTCTCTTAGCAATCCATCATACATAGCCATTAGTTTCGCGGAAGCAGTTTTCATTTTGTGCTATACAACTTAGAAGTCACGCTATCTGGCCCCAGAGTTTTACCAATTTTTAAATTTTTTGCTATTTCTTCTACTTTTTTCTCTGTTATTTTATCATATTATTTCGTATCATCTTTAGCATTTCATACTTTTTCATTCATCGATAGCAACCCAACCCAACCTAACTTAAAATAGTCCAAATCCAAACTCAACCCAACCTAACCCAAACTAAATCCAACCAGTTCAGATATCGAAAGAATAAGCCTTTCAAATCGTGTATTTCGTTTTTAGCTATATCAAATAACAAAAAAGATGTCAACAATTTAACCAAACACCTAATCAGTTTTTCATATTCACTAACACATATTTTTATGTGTTCATGAGCTTTTTGATAATAACTTGGATTATAACAACTTGGTTAGGTATAGTATTAATATTTTTAGTACATGGAACGACACCAATTTTCTCATACTCTAACATTTACAAACTTTCTGGAAATCAACCCAGATAACGTGTTTTTACTTTGTCTTATGGTCGGCTCGTCTTGCTTGAGTAAATTAGTCAAAATAAGTATATATATATATATATACTTATTTATAGTATAGAATAGTGGTTGATATCTATAAGATACCGCGCGGCATAAATCCTGAGAACACTTGAAAAAAATATCAGAATGAAATCTCAATTAATTAAAATGTAATATTCGACCTTGGTCTTTTTGAATAAAAGCTATCTCGCAGGAAAACCACACCCTTCACACATTTTAAAACTGTGCTCTTTTCGCATATAAATTAAAAAATAAGATACATTGAATAATTGATATCCCATAGCTTAGATAAAAACATGGCTGGAGAGAGAAGAAACCCACCAACTTGCCAACAATGTATTGATTGCCCAAACGTTCAAAACTAAAAGAAAGGTTTCATTTAATTATAATTTAAAAGTAGCTTAATTAAAACGAAATACCCCCATAAATTATATTCACCCAACCATATTAATTCTCATTGTATCCTTCAAAAAAATATAGATACTTAAAACTACAATTAAGTGCAATTAATTGTTTGCATAGAAATAAAACGTTAAGGAGTACCGTTTACGTTAAAACCCCTCATGTCGTGATAAGAATGTTACTTTCATATACTAATGATAATCGCTAATCATAAAACCAGCAAACCTGAGTCGCAATTATCATTAAGAATAATGAAACGATCGCAGCGGCACCTGCCCTTTTAATAATAAAGTTAATAACGCAAGAAGAATAAGAAGAACGTTCCTATAATTGATGTGTCTACGATCAAATTATAAACGCGCTTTAATAGAAATGATTAACAACAACGCATGTTTTGAAATGCCATCGCATTCATCTGTTGCTGCTTATAATTTCTATTACTCTATCTGACATATTTAATGGGAGACGTGCCGATATTAACATTCTTGGACGATTACTTAATTTATTCTATTTATTTTGTAATCAAGGCTATCTCAAATTTTAATAAAGTATCTGATGACGAAACGAAAACCCGAAAAAAGAAAGAAAAAACTTGGAAGATTGAAAATGTGGGGGGGCTCCCCATTGGGGATGGCGTTGTATTGATTTTTGAGAACGTCCAATGGAGACGATAGAGCCAAAAGCTTCAATATTCCCAGCTCTTTCTCGGAAAACTTTTCGCTTCCCAGAATTTTCTTCTGTTGCATCCCCCCTTTCCGTAACGCTCACCCGGTTCGCTTGATGAATGTTGGAGATGGAGAATTTTTGCGGCTGGTGGAGGGGGAGTGAGCACAGAATCGGATAAAGAAACCCTTAGTTATTTTCGTATGCAGAATGTAAATAGGACGAATGTTGATGAAGTCGAGTGGGCAAGTCTCCAATTTCTTCAAATCACTTCAATTGCTAAATTTAGCATACTCTTATAAATGATAGAGTTCATTTTAATTTTTTACCAAACCATTAAGCAGTACAATAACAGATTTATTCATTTACGTAATGTTAAAAAAAATTAATTTTGAATAAAAATGATTTAATATTTGTCTTCAATAGATTAGTTTCTCTATCTAATGGTTAACTTAACCTCGACCCACTTTTGGATCTGCCTGTGTAACTAAGTATGTTTAAAGATGTGGATGTAAAGTCGAACAGCTTTATGAAGTAAATCAAGGTCAACGTGAAATACGGTTATCTAGAGTCTCTAAATCTAGCTAATGTGTTTACGCTTTTGTGTATTAGCATCTTTCTAAAATTCCTTTGTAACGCTATTTTACAAATTAAATTCTTCTCTTAACAAGTTTAAACCTAATTCAGTATTAATTAAGATTTTTTTGTCTAAACATTAGAAATCAGTTAATTTAGCAATTTAGATATTTTTTCTATTTATCTTGTTTTTGCTTTTATCTGACAATATGAACATAAATTCGATAAGGGGAAAGTCCTGATTAGATGATTTAACGAATCTGCATATCAAATTTGAGGTAGGACAAATACGGGTTGTCTCGAAAAGATTGCCAACACTTAAGTCTCGTTAACATGCTACCTTTTTGGATTGCAGTGTAAAGAATAAATCACACCATGGCAGGAAATTTACTTACTTTGGAGGAGTACAAGTATGTTCTGAAAAGTTACTGAACGTCAACAAGAAACGTTCTAAATGACCACTGACATCCGCAAGCCCTGGAAAAGAGGAGCAGGTGTAAGAAATACTCTTTCAATCACCATCGTCTTTGACAAACTGGTTGGAAATCCCACATGTCAAAAGATAGAATCTATCGCATCATGAAATGTCTACATTGGAAATGCTACATTTCATCTATATTTAAGGTATAAATAATGTATAAACTAAAGAAGTAATTATTTTATGGATACAATAAAATGCTGAATAACGTTGCGAACAATCAGAAAACGTCAAATAAGTACAGCACAAACTATGTAGGCCAAAGTTCAAACAGATCAATAGGATGATTTTGCTTACTTTAATATGATGTAATGCATAATGATATGCGACTTTTTAAAAAAGGCCAAGTCCTCATGAATCAGTTTATATGTTCCATTAAATCCACTAAATCAGCAATGACTGAATATGTTTTTAGACAGTAAATAGAGACGCTGTAAATCGAGAATTTGTAAAACAAATATTGCATCTCTTTCCAAAATGAACATCCTTACAAAAATCTTTTTCGTCAGATATTTACTGAATGCCATTTTTCTGAATGTCTTTCTGCTATTAAAAAGAATGATCATCCCATTGCGGTAGTATATAGCCTGGAGAACAATATCGTATATTCCGCATTCAGTCATTGTAAAACAATTTGGTCACATACTGTCGTGATGGGATCTTTCTTTTTAGTAGCAGACATTCAGAAAATTGGTGTTCAGTAAGTATCTAAGGAAGAAGATCTTTGCAAAGAGCCCATTTTGGTTAGGGATGCAATATCCACAGTTTCTCGAATTACATCGTCTTCAACTTGTACGGTCTAAAAACATAAGATACCCCTCCTGCCAAATGAAGAAGAATTTCCCATTCAAATTAAATTGTTTTTAATAGTTCTGTTTTGGTTGAAAAGTTTTATAATTTCGAACAATCTTGAGCCCTTCTGGGGATGGTTAATGTATCAAATCTAGCGCCCTGCCTACAAACGACTTCGAAGATTGGGTTGGGTTAAGTTTCGCTGGGTTGCGTTGTGTAGACTTTGGTAGTTTTGGTTACTTAAAATCAATCCAATCCAGATAATGTTAACTCAACCGCCGAAGTTGCTTGTGCGCATCGCTCTAGACTTGATATATTAACTTTGAGCAGAAAAGGTCAAAAACTTTGTGTTAAGTGTGGCTGAATTTGGTTGATTTGCGTAGACTTCGGTGGTTAGGATTATTCAACCCAGCCTAACCCTTTTTTTAGCGAAGTCGGGCAAAATTTACAACCAGAATTATTGCCTTGGATGGTGTGCGGTCAGATAGTGCGAGATTGGGGCCAAAAGCCCGGACCCACTAAAAATCTTCTAGCTACCTTCCTAAATCGCCAGCCACTATAAAAGAAGCTGTGTTGAGGAAATATAAGCAGCGCGAAAATGCTTGTTTACTTTATATCGACTTATCAATAATTAGATAAACACAAATTTTCCGACATAGATGTGATATTCTCCAGTTAAAATGTTTGTTCATAACATATATTGCTAATTTGTGGTTCGTTATTTTATGAAAGAAATTAAACAGAATTATTTAATACGTGCCACATATGAGGGGGATGGTACCATCTTGTTTTCTTCTTCGCTCCTCTTTTTGTCCAGGACAAAGTAAGATTAGTTCCTCACTCTTTTCTCATTTAGTTCTCTATTCTACCTGCCAAGTTTTATTTGCGCAGCTCCATTTAGCGCTCAACCTCTTCCTTAAACAGCATCATACTTCGGAACATGCTGGTAACAGCTTTCCAATTAAGTTTAGAATTGAGCATAAGACTTTGAAGAGTTCCAATCCTTTGCACTGCATCATACTTTCTATTGCATTTCTTCCTTAAATTGTTGAACATTGTGCACTTGAAAATCGTAAGTTGTGCAGTATCAATGTCTTCGCAAAACCAACATTTATTTTTTATGGTTTTGCCAATTTTCTTTAAACAACTGCCAAACATCCCACAGTCCGACAACGCTGGGTGGTGTAAAAATCTACCTCAATCGAATTCAACCCAGCTAAACTTAACCCAAGCCAACCCAAACCGTATGTATCGACTATATTCTGCAGACGATTTTCTTTAAATAACTGCCAAGCATCCCATGGTCCGACAGCGCTTAGTGGTGTGAAAATTTACCCTCAACCCAATCTTTTTTTATAGAGAGGGTTCTAATCTAATCTGCATTTAGACACCCGGCCTAAGATATCATGCTGACGGATAGTAACGGGTTGAAGTATAAAAATCCCTTCTCCCTCTCTTCCCGGAACTACAATCGCTTCCCGGGCATATCTTCGAAGAAATCCTTCACCTACATCTCTTTCGACTCGCTACTGCTACCCATTTCACAGTTGTGGTGTTTCAACCCTCCTCATCCAGGTACGAAAAGAGAAATTGCTTTTTAACATGAACTTATCCCATTACATACCCGGGTGAAGAGGAGGCCCCCTTTCTCCTCCTTTTCGTTTTCTCTTTATTTTATCCGTATTCTCTTCTCGTAGACGGTATTAAGATGGTAATGTTATCGTACGCAACTTACCGGGTTCTCGTCTTTCTTTCTCCAAGCTCCTTTCATGCATATCCTTCATCTTCGTTATTGCTGCAACTAGGGCTACTGCTATCAATACAGCAGTACATATCGAATAACCAATACACACATCAGTGTAATATCGATATATGGCTACATCGATATGCAGCAGAAGATATTTGTTCTATTCCGTTAGTAACACGTTAATTAATTATCCCAGGATAGGATAGTGGATTAATTAAACGACAACCAATTCATAGATCCTAATATTTCGATTCTATATTTTCCTCAGAGAACAAATTTTACTGAAAGATATACAAAATTCGATGTTAAATTAATTAAAAGTATGAAATTTTTCTAATCAAATTTCAAAATTTAAAAATATTTTTTAAGAATTTTTTTAAAAACTTACGATTGTTATGAAGCTAACCAACAAATTTAAATATGTATGTATTACGTCCAAATTAAAAGATATATGATTTTTAATAGGTGGTGTAACAACGTGGTCTATTTTACATCTTTTAATTTGGATTCCTAAGCGATTCCGAAAATATTAATTAATATCTTTTTTTTAACTTTAACACCCTGTATTTTAATAACGGAACATTTTGAGACCATAGTTTATATAAGAAACTATCATTAATTTTCGATGTAGAATCACCCCTTTAATATTCGCATATCATTACAGAACATCCTGTATATCGATACAATGTCTGTATCGAATATCGATACTCTTCATGCTGTATCGCACACCCTTCCCTTGTTCACCTTCTGTACACATTTCCGTTCGCAATTCCATCTTTGTTCAACGAATTCTTCGCATTCCAACAAAGTATGTTCAACCGTATCTATTTTTCTACAAAACCAGCATTCTTCAGACTCTAATTTTTTAGCTTGTGCAAATACTTTCAAACCACTCCATGTCCAATCAGCGCCTGTGCCAGGTAGAAATCCACCTCCCCTCATTATTTTTGTTATCCATGGATCTATCCCTGGTATTATAAGTCTTGTCCACCCCTTAGTAGTTTAGCCATCACGCTTATACATGGCTCGCAAATATTGATTAATGTCTACATTCACTTTTTGATTCCATTCCTCTGGTATAGAGTTCCGTTTTCTCCCGTACCAATAAATCCATTGGAGGCAATCCTACGATGGCCTGAAAGCCCTCACTGGCTAGTTTCCGGTTAACTGTTGTCAATAAATTTAGTTAGCTTTTGTACTTGATGTTCTTAGCTATATTGGTGCGACATATAATATCACTGACGACACTGTTGATGCTAGTAATCGTCTTTTCCTTAAGATACAGGTCTTTTCCCCAAGATAAATGACCTTTTTCACACTCTGCACTAGCATTTAGCTCCAAATTTAGAGTTTTCAGCTTTCTTCTTTCTTGTAGCAACACTAGCTCATTCTGTTGAGCAGAAATGTTAAGTTCCATCTCTTGCAATTTTATAATTACTTGCTGTACTGCATAGCTTGCCAAGCGTACCTTGCCTCAACCCTAACCAACCCAACTCAAACCGATAAAGTTGCTTATGGGGAAGGCACTAGATTTGATATATCGACTATAGGTATAAAGGTTCAAGTCTGTTTGGAACTATAAAACTTCAACAAAACCAAACCTAATAGTATTGGTAGCTGTATTCTTAACTTTTAGTAAGCCAGCGTGCTAGACTCTATCCAAAGGGTATCTTGCTCGCATCTCACACAATTGAAGACCTTAGTGCAACAGCAACTCACATCCTTAGGAATAATACGTAAAGCACAGTTCACATCAGTACGCACTTGCTAAGGTGACTAATGGAAGTTATTCATTAGAAGTTAAATCAAATATATTAAGTGTAGTAACGGTATAAGCTGGGAATTTTTCAAAAAGGAACTTAAAAAATATTCATTCTCCTTCTTTTTTTAGGGATTTACTTAAAACATTTAAAATACATTTTTTCCGTTGCTCTAATGTTTTCAATTCTCAGAATTTATTAGATTGTTTCAAGTGACTCATTAAACCCAAATTGGTACATTAGCACTAATCTTTACGATTTACCAAAAATTTTATCAGCAATATCCTTTTAAATATCATACAAAAATTGTAATGTGCTAATAATAAGCCCATTAGAGTCATGCAATTTTCCGTAGCAATTTTTATAGCCTGATGTAGTGTTGAATTGGCTCATTTTAATATCTACATCAATGTTTCATAAGGCTTGTTAAAATATACATTATTAATGAAAATTCTATCTCTTTAGGCATTATTAGTACAACGTATTCCCATAAATATAAATAATCTATAATGTGCTATATACAAATTGAGCAATCGACAAGATAAATCACCGTGATAATTCCCAACCGATTCAAAAATCGACTGTAAGTAATTACTCTTATACACCTGTGGTATAAACAACCCTTTAAGTGGTGTCACGGGTTCCAAAGCAATTATGATTGGAGAAGATTTAATGACTTGTTCCGACGACGCAGAAACACCTTAAAGTCTTGAAGAAAACATCGTGCCATTGTGGTCACCAGTTACAGCGTTTTCGATTAATTAATAATTTTCAACCTGCATATAACTGGGTCATTGTAATAACCGTAGACATTATCATGCTGGTACCATTTATCGAAGGGAATCTCCTGTCTGTGGTGATTTTTTCCGCCTCGTACGCGTTGCCTCACCAAAAAAAAATATATGTACCGCCAACGTCGGTCGTTTTAAATCGACCATGAAAAGTGTGTTATTAATTTTAATTGTGAATATAGATGGTTGCAAATAAAATGAAAAAAATTAAAAATTGAATAATAAAGAGAACTTAATGTTTTCGCTTGAGGAAAAAAGGTATTGTTTTAGAGGGAAAAAATGTTATGAGATGAAAAAAGAATTTGACCTGAAAATGTTTTTGAAGGGCTCTAGGTTTTTGTGTCTCATAAAAGACTCAGGTAAAGAACGGCGTTGAGTTGGGTTCGGTTGAAATGCTTTAAAAATACATTAAATGAGAAAGAAGTTTAGTTTTTAAGTTGTTGAAGTTTCTAAAGTCGTTTAAACAAAGTTAAAAGTAAATAAGTTAATTCTATAATTAAAAGAACATTATGGACATAAATTAGATTATGGACAAACCAACACAACACGATTTTGTTTAAACACAATTTGGGACAAGCTTAAATTGTTATGAACATGATTTTTTTTTAATTTCGTTTAAAATCGTTTTGGTTTCTCTTATCTCAATCCTTATGACAAATTTATAAATTATCACTTTTCAATTTCAGCAAGTGTATTATGTGAGCTAAATTTATCCATGACATTATTAACAAAATTTTAACTAACCTTAATTCGAATTCGCATTAATAGTTAATGTGAATAGTAATATCCAGGATGCAATAATACGATTAATACACATTAAATATACAAACGAAAAGGAATAATAGAGGACTACAACATGTAGTAATTTAATATAAATGTATTTGGGCCTTTAATAAATAATAATGATGTCATAATAATGCGTTATACGCTTGTATGTTTGTAAATTAACTTTTACAAATCTATTATTTAATATTTTCGTTTATTTTGAGCGTAAATGTAAGATGAGTTTATTTTATGAATTAATTTATTAATCTTATTTTCAAATGGTACAACCTGTCAACGTTAAATTAATAGGATTGGTTAGTATTACCTAGGATCCCTAGGGTAGCTACATAATTGATGTTAACATAAGAATAAATAAGATTTTAAATAAGTAAAAATTTATCATAAAAACGTGTTATAAGACAATCTATTTTTAATTATGTATTGTACATATAACTAAACGAAGAGTATCATACCTTTTTGAACATGGAGAGAATGAATGTAAATTTGACATAGCACAAAAATTAAGCTTACTAACTGTCACCAACATTAAAATTTTACAGGTATTAAGAAAAATCCAATTTACAATTGATTTAATTAAATTTTATAGGCTATCCTTGAATTAAATACGTGAAATTGATAGATTGTAATCATTATGTTAATGAACAAATTATACTAATGGACTAATTAATACCTTTGTTCCAGCAAACCGTCAGACTCATCGTGTAATTGTCAATTGCAATCGCCCATATCAAGAAATGTAGTGATATATATAGTGTTCTTAAATACCGAGGTATTTATTTTCATGAGAATATACTCTGTGTATATAAACGGTGTATTTACTTAAGATTGGTATTTTGAGGTATTTATAAAATTTAAAAAAAATATAACAAAAACAAAGATAAACCCTAACATTTCTAGTTCTAAGTCTAGTGTTAGTTCTGAAGCTAAGTTGGGTTGGGTTAGGTTGCGTCTTAAGAGAGGTACGGCTAAACCTAAATGTTTTTCGTTTTAGGTGTAATATTAGCCCTAGTGTTAGTTTTGAATCTATATTTAGTTGTTATTCAATCTTAAATTGTTGTGTATTTGTATGAAATTAAAAGTAGAACTAACAATAGAGCTAGTAGTAGAAAGATCCAGGTTTAGCCGTGCGTGTTCAAACAGACAACGAGCCATCAGGTACTTTTCTCCTAAAATATATAATAAGTTTAGGAGATATGCACTTGAAAATGACTTATCTTTGGGATCAACCAGTCTCAAACCTTCAATTAAAGCATGGCTTCAAACTATTAAGGGTACAAACCTCTCAACCTTTTTGGATTTAACTTGAATGATTATGGTTTCCATATAGCGTAAAAGTTGGCCTACTCTTATGGATAATACATCTTTTAACGTTTTAAAGATCTTCCTCCACTGATTATAAATTTAAATTAAATTTTGTTCTATTTCATTAGTTTATAAAATATTTTTATAACATGCACTTCGCTAAAATTGTATTTACTTAAAAATGTATTAGAATTTTGACATTTAGTTACTGAAAATGTTACTAATAACCCGGAAAACATCAGACATTTTGTTCGGATCCTAGGTAACACCAACAGAAACCCTAAAAAATGTTCTTCAATCAACAAGTATTATTGAAAATGCGAAGTGCAGAAGTTGCAAACCTTAAAATGTATATAGATAACAACGTACAAGTTGGCACACTTCAAAACGATGAGCAGGAGCTTAGGGACATAACTTCATGCTTTCAATAAGTTGGCAGTCTTTAACGTAATGTATTGTGTTTGAAATAGTAATAACTCATGCTGCCAACTAGTTGGCAGATTTCCAACTAATGAACAGGACTATGGAGATATAATAGCTTATCCTTCTAACAAGTTGGCAGTGTTTAAAATAATGTACAGTGTTTAGAAACTGTTCTAAGCACTGTACATTATTTTAAAGACTAACTTGTTGGCGGCATGAGTTATTCAGTAATACAACAAGAGTTATATCAAACAATATAACAAGTTGGCAGGCAGATATCAAACTACTGAGCAGGGCTTTGGAGACAAAAAGCTTATGCTGCCAACAAGTTGGCAGATGTCAAATTGATAAGGATGACATTGACGACATAATAGCTTATGCTGCTAACAAGTTGGTAAGCTTTAAGATAATATACAATGTTTGGAACTGTAATGGTCATACGGCCAACAAGTTGGCACATTTCAAAGTGATGACCAGTACTTTGAAGATATAATAACTCATGCTGGCAATATGTTGACAAGAAGTAACTTCTTTGTTTATCTGATACTTTATTAGAAATTTTAATCAAATAATGAAACGATGGGTTAATCGAGTTACGCCGGGTCCCATCAAAACCAAAGTTGCTCACGTTCACGTGAGTCACTCACGACCCATCGAGATCCGGCAGGTCTCACGTAATTTGAACATATCTAATTTATATATACATAATTATGTTTCTTAATTAATTACATATTAAAATATTACTGTTTTGGTCCTGCTTTGCTAAAGTATTTATTATATTGTCGCGTAACACCGCTACATAGCCGAGTTAGTGGTGTAAATCTTGTGTACTTAACATGTCAGTATTATATTTAATGCTAAACATTTGGTTTTGTTTTTATGGATTTTTTTTGTTTCTTCCGTTTTCTTTGAGTTGTATAAGATGCTCCTTTTGTTGTATTAGTATTAATTAAATATAAAATGTAACATGTTAAAATAAAAAGCTATAAATATAATATAAATAAATATACGTCTAGTACTAGTTTTGAAGCTAAGTTGTGTTGGGTGGGATCTTTAGGGGTAACACCACTATAGAAATCTAAACGCTTTATTTTAATCTAAAATTAATTATTTTACTAATAGAAGATAAAGGTGTAGGAGAATAATACTATGATATATAGAATAATATATAGAATACTATATACTATATAGAATAGTACCATATAATACTATACAACTTTATCAAGCATGTATTGAAGATCGCAAAGAATATTTTATTTTTATTACTCCATTTAAATAGAGTTTCCTCCATTAGTAGGAAGAAACTCTATTTCTGGAAACTCTATTTCTCTATTTTTAACATAAGAGACCAAACAAGAAATAAATCGTGCGTTAATTTAGTAAAGTTGGAATTACAAAAATTCTACGTCTTCGAAGTCGGCTGCCCAACTGTTGTTCTTATATAAGAAGTAAACTCGGCCGACTTCAAAGACGTCGGTCGCCCTACATATTATTTACGATACTTGGGACGACCGACGTCTTTAAAGTCGGCTGCGACTATTTCATCCTAAGTAATATTCATGATATAATAAGAAATAATCTCAAATACTAATATAATATCTCGTGCTGGCAACAATTTGGCAGATACTGGCTGGTTGAATAGGCGTCTATTAATATCGCAACTCAGGCTGTTTCTCATTCAAACTATAGTCATCAGAATGTCATAACTAGAGTCCGGAATTTTATGCGATTTCATATAACTTAATATTTAACATTTTTACCGCATATAAATTTAGTTGTCCATATACGTCAGTGTAATAGCATATACTTGCATTTAAGCGCATATTTATACATTTATTCGTCCATATTTCAGTCATTAGTGGTGGGTACATTGGAAATTAGTTCATAATCTGAAGACAAAAAAAAAACAGGTCACACGGATGTGTCAAGCTGAAAATGCCACACCTTTACATATCCCTGCGCCCTTTTTTTTGTCGTCAAAATACCAACTAACACTATTCAACGTTGTATTACCATTATCATTACTCATGCACGTACATGTACTTTTTTGTTTTTACCGCATATTTTACTGCATATTTCGACCAAAACGCATATAAACAACTTAATTTGCTTGTTTTTATCGCATATAAATCCGGACCTTAGTCATAACTCATGTTGCCAACAAGTTGACAGATTTTATCATACAAAATGTAGGTGTCAGAATATAGAAACTCATGCTGCCAACAAATTGGCAAATACTGGCTGGTTGAATAGGTATCTATTGATGTCATAGCTCAGGCTGCGTTTAAGTTGGCAGCCTCTCATTCAAAGTACAGGCATCAGGATGTCATAACGGATACTGCCATTAAACTGGTAGACTTTATCGAACAAAATATAGGTCTCAGAGTATATAAACTCTTGCTGCTAATAAGTTGGTAGACTTTATCGTACAAGTTGGTACATACTCGCTGATTGAATATATGTCTATTAATGTCAATAGCTCAATCTGCGCTCAAATTGGCAGTCTCTCATTTAAGATATAACCACCAAGCTGTCATAACACATGCGGAAATTACGTCTTTGAAATCCGAGATACTGTATTTATAGTCTTCCATAAATTTGAAGTTCCTTTCACCGCACAGCTACCTTTGAGTCCTCCCATGTGCTAATTACAATATATATAATACATAATTACAACTATAGTAAGTAGCTATTTATAGTTTGCAGGATTGAGTTTAGTTGGGTTGGGTTGGTTTCCACTAAAAAGTCGCCCTCAATGCTTTTTCAACTTTTGGGCGGCCGACGTCTACGATGTTGGCCGAGTTTATTTCTTATACCAAAAGCAACATTTGGAACAGTCAAATTCAATCAGTCTGGCAGACAAATTCAACTCATAAATCACACTATGATTTTAATTGATATTTCTTTACACTGCATCAAATTACAAAACCTTATCATAGATGGTGTTTAATATATTTAAAAAATGTCTTAAAACTTTGATGGCCTGTATCTTTGCCATTATAGGTTTTTGACCAATTACTTTTCTTTTTCACTCTAGTACCCCCAGTATAATTTTTGAATTTCCTATATATTTTTTAAAAATCTTCTGTACAGATACTTTTAAAAAATGGCAACCCGATTTGTAATATAATTGCGATGTTCATCATATACAAAATTGTTTTCCATATTTATTTTATAATTTTTATGTAAAAAACAACACATAAGAAATAACCTCACTTCGAAACCTGCCGTTCGCATGAGGTGTTATTTTTAAACACCGTTGGGAGGTGTGCATAAAATGTCGTGAACGATTTACCCAACTAGAAAAGTAGAAATGGATGTTCTTATGAACGACTAGGGATAAATTTGGATGAATTAAGTAAGCGTTGTGAACGCACCCCATCTCTGGTGAATATATGTATCTTGAAATATGACATTACAAGACATGTCCGATTGCATTTAACAAATGCAACACGTCGAGTCGAGTCGGACCACTTCTAGGAACAAAGGTAATGTTTAATGAAAAAGATGACGTTAAATTCACGTTTAAAGATGGACGCAAGATCTAAAATATTTAGTTGTTAGCAACCTTTTCATAGTATACAATAATCCTTAATATTTTTTCATTTTAGTTTTTGTTCATGACATCAGGAATTGTGAGATACAAGGAGAAGGAAATTAAATTTAAATTTATCATTGTTATTTGTTAAAGATGATTAAACATTAATCCTCTTTATATGCTTTGTTTAAATAAGGCATTAAAATTTTTGGGGTCATAGAGACATCTGGGTATCTACAAAATTAATGAATTCACCCCAAAATATCGGCTCCCGTCGATTTTTATGCTCTAGAGAGTTCAGCCAACATTTCCCTTCAATAAAGTTCACGCTTACCCCAAGCGTCCCCCACCCTTCCAACTTTAAATTGGTAGGGAGTTCTGTTGAACATCAACAGAAAGTTCTTCGAATACTATTTTTAAACATGCCTTAAAGAATTGATTAATCCTTTAAGCTTAAACGAAAGAGAAATAAGGTCAATTCATCCAATTAACACTATTAGATCATTTATAAAGATTAATTGATGATTAATAGCTAATAAATATTTAATCGGATCAAAATCAAATTCTAATTAGCATAAATTACAACGTAATTGAATATAGGATACCAACTGCATCACTGAATACGAATCCGTTGAAACTTATAAATAAACAAGACCCCAGCTTGGACGAATACCTCTCTACCTGAACTGCAACCCAATGTAAAGAACCTTCGCGTTGGTACCTACAATAATAGCTTACACAAACAGGACGTTGTTCTATTTTTAGAAACTCGTTTGGAGGTTTCTTTCAGGTTACTCAAGGTTAAACCCCAACCTCGCAAAAAAAAAAAAATGTTGAAAAAGTACTTTCGAAGCAAAAGTTATCATCCATTAAATCATTTTACGTAAAAATTAAATTAAGATAACAGTAATACGAAAACGAGATAAATCATAATTCTCATTAAAGATAAAGTCATACTTTGAAACGTAAATCAACTCCCTTTCCATTACAAACCTGAAGTTCCAAGGCATTAAGCCTGATAACTCTTATCAGCGGTGATACGTAAATCAATGATAAACAACTGATAATAATGGTATTCAAATTTCCTGTATAAATAGAATGTTAAAGAGATTATTTAACAAAAATATGTGAAGTATATCATATTACACTAAGGTCAAACAGATTAAATTACACTTTTAAATTAAATGAGTCGTTCACTCCATTTTTCCATATATTAAAAAAAATAAATCGATTTTATTTCTTTTTTACAAATATGTTTTGAGGTTTATTTTAAGATTCAACTCAAGTAATACCGTTAACTTAATTAGAACTTGAAACAATGCTAATTATGTAAATGAGTCACGACGTTGGAATGTGTCAATGTAACCATGAAGAATGAGTCAACATTTCCATTCTCACCAAATGTTGAAACCACAGTCGACAAAAACTGGTAATAACCGTGCTGGTAATTAATCAGAACGACGCCGTTCGACGAAACATCATGGGAGGGGGGAGGGGAAACGAGGGCATTAGCACAGTTAATTATTATCTTTCTCGTTTCCACAGTATGATTCCCCGCCTTCCCTCACCGCAACATATATCGTGTTGGTGGGGGGCTGAAATCGTGTATAATTGTTGAAACTCTCCGACTAAAACTTCAACACGCGAAACAATGGAGAAGCGGCGGATCAACACGGGGGAGGGGGAAGTAAGTTTAGTGAGGGGAGATTCGGAGAGGAGAGATGCGGTAAATGTGTGAGAGAGAAGGAGGAATTTGTGAAGGGGAAAGAGGAAGATGTCTATAGAATGTTCTCCCCCCACTAATCCACTTTAACCCGATGGGTTCCAAATGGTTCCCCCCACCAAAAACCAAAGCGAACACCGTGCGCCGGTTGGTTCTCTCACCCTAAATCCATGAGGAGAAGTTTCAACTTATATCCTTCCACAGCGTTTCCCCAACGTTCCCTTCCCAGTTCCCAGTTTTACTAACGGTCTCGAAATCATTGGTCGACCTGAATTTGCGCTCTCTGACGCGGCTATATTTTGTATTTGTTTACGTACTCAAGTATCGTTCAATCAAAAAGTAAATACTTAAACACGTAACAGTTGTTATTGTCAAATTTGACTCGACTAAACGTTTATCACTGTTCGAATTATTTTCTTCAAGATCCAACGCAGTGATTACTTTAAAGAGGGATGAGTGTGGTATCTGTAAGTACCTATTACTACATTTATCTTATTTCAAAACAAGATTGGATAACATTTAAATTAAAAAAAAAAAAAATTGAATTCAACATTAAAGTCCAAGTACAAATTGAAATTAATAAAAAATATTCTTGAAGTCACCCTTAAGGTTAGACAACCCATATAGCACCAATGTAAGCATTTTGCGCATTTCTAAATTTATTATAACTATACGTCCAAATATTCCCTCCACACTTTCAGGTTAATTTACATTTTTATTAAAAAGTTTTCGTTTTGTTAAATTCATTCGGCATTCCTTGGATTTAGTTTTTTCCATTATTGTTCATTTTAATTTGAGTTTCAGGATAATGATCAGCCCAAAGACTGGCACGCATGATAGATCAAATTCTGGTATGTAAATTGAGATCTAAAAGCACAAAATCATTTTGGTTTTTCAAATCCTCGCACTCTCTGTAAATAAATCAAACTGTTATTTACTAAATGCATGTTGTTAAATCGTTGTAAAATAATAATCGAGATAATTTCAGTTTCCCTATTAAAGTCAATTTCCCAGTTAATTTGATTGTGATATCAGTGTTAAATGAAGGTAAATATTAATGTAAATTGGATTGAAAGGATCGTTTGTTTTTTGAATTAAAGTGATAAGTTAATATTATTTGATGAAAAAAGGATTTGGAATCATTTTGATATCAAAATGATTATTTAGAATTAATCTATAAATTATTTCAATTGTATGTATGAATAAGAATTAACATTTACCTCAATAAAATTGATGATATAACCAAAACAATCGGTTAAACAGTTTATTGGGAACATAAATGACTAACAGTTTTTATTAAAAAAAATGTTAGAAGAATTTGTGTGATATTAAAATAACTAAAGTACACATTAAATCAAAGTGTTGATGTTTTGATTAAGTTATGTGGTTTGGGAAGCTTTTGTGCAACAAGTTTGGGGCAAAATGTCATCTTAGAAGTGTTATTTACAATAATTGAACCTTCTCTTTTACTAAAATTACTCAGAATTCTTTTTTGCACTCTAATTAGATCAAAATCATCACTTCATTCTAATTTTGTGGGTGTCAATATGAATTTGTTTATCTTGTTATATAAATTTTCTCTTGCATTATAATTTTGCTAGAACAACAATATGAATTTATTAGAAGTCCTAAAATCAAAGAAGCCCAGAATTATTTAAACCTAATTAATAATTTCCATTAATCATTCTTTCAATCAGATAATTTCCTAATAAGATCATCTTTCCATTTATTGTTGTAGTGTTTGTTGTTAAAAACAATTGGTTTTCTTAACTTCCTCTCACTTCCTCTCATCTTGTGTCTAATTACAAATTTAAACCTACTCTACATATTTTAATTGCTGTCATTGCTATAATAATCCAAAATTCTTTACTGTACTCTAATTAAATCAAAATCACCCCTTCATTTTGATTTGGTCAGTGTTGACAAGATAAATTTGTCATCGTTCTTTTATATTTTCAAAAGATTCTTGTCATTATAACTTTGCTTGTGTGGAGAGCATTTAGAGGGAATTTCCAAATAACGCTTGTAAATAACGCATTAAATGGAAAGATTGAATGCATACTCTTCATTGTTGAATGAAATATTTATGTTATTGATTTTGCAAACTTCTTCTCACTTGTACCACATCATCTCTGAAATTAGAAAATTAATAATTAACATTAAGATTGTAGTTAGAAAATTAATAATTTCAATAAAAGAAGTTGTTAAAAGAATTTTTTTGTGTTAAAATCTCTAAAATCGACATTGAATCAAAACGTTAATTGGTAATTTGACGTTTTGTTTATATTGTGTAGTTTAGGAAACTTTTGTGTAAGAAGTTTGGGGTATAAAGTCATCTAAAGTGTATTGTTTACGAATTTAAACCTACTCTACATATTTTAATTGCTATCATTGTTAAAATAGTCTAGAATTCTTTACTGTACCTTAATTAGATTAAAATCACCGCTTCATTTTGAGTTGGTCAATGTTAACAAGATAAATTTGTCATCGTTCTTTCATATCGTCAAAAGATTCTTGCCATTATAACTTTGCTAGTGTGGAGAGCATCTAGAGATAATTTCTAAATAAAACTGGTCTTTCCATTTAATGTACCCTCTTCGTTGTTAAATGAAATATTTATATTATTGAAGGGAATTGATTATGCAAATTTCTTCTCACCTGTACCACAACATTAGCTCTGCAATTAAAAAAATAATAATTAACAACATCAGCATTGTAGCTAGAAAATTAATAATTTCAATAAAAGAATTGTATTAGCTCAAATAATAGAATTTAGTTTCTTATAAACGATTTTTTTAATAAAAAAAGATGTTAAAAGAATTTGTTTGGTATTAAAATCTCTAAAATCGACATTAAACTGATGTATTGATTGGTAATTTGACGTTTTGTTTAAGTTGTATAGTTTAGGAAGGTTTTGTGTAACAAGTTTGGGGTATAAAGTCATCTCTGGTGTGTTATTTACAAATTTGAATGTAGTCTACATATTTTATTTTCTGTCATTGCTAAAATAATCCAAAATCCTATACTGTACCCTAATTAGATCAAAATCACCCCTTCATTTTGATTTGGACAGTGTTAACAAGGAAAATTTGTCATCGTTCTTTCATATCTTCAAAAGATTCTAGTCATTACAATTTTGTTAGTGTGGAGAGCATTTAGAGAGAATTTCTAAATAAAGGTCGTCTTTCCATTTATTGCATACTCTTCATTGTTGAACGAAATATTTATGTTATTGAAAGGAATTGATTTTGGAAAACTTTTTCTCACTTGTACCACAACATCATCTCTGCAATTAGAAAATTAATAATTAACATCGGCATTGTAGCTAGAAAATTAATAATTTCAATAAAATAATTGTATTAGCTCAAATAATAGGATTTAGTTTCTTATATACGAAATTTTTTTAATAAAAAAACAGTTGTTAAAAGAATTTGTTTGATGTAAAAATCTCTAAAATCGACAATAAATCAATGTATTGATTGGTAACTTGACGTTTTGTTTAAGTTATATAGTTTAGGAAGCATTTGATAACAAGTTTGAGGTATAAAGTCATTTTCGGGTGTGTTTTTTACAATTTTGAACCTACTCTACATATTTTAATTGCTATCATTACTAAAATCATCCAAAATTGTATACTGTACCCTAATTAGATCAAAATCACCCCTTCATTTTGATTTGGTCAGTGTTAACAAAATAAATTTGTCATCGTTCTTTTATATCTTCAAAAGATTCTTGTCATTACAACTTTGCTAGTGTGGCGAACATCTAGAGAGAATTTCCAAATAAAGCTTGTCCTTTCATTTAATGCATACTCTTCGTTTGTTAAATGAAATATTTATGTTATTGAAGGCAATTGATTTTGCAAACTTTTTCTCACTTGTACCACATTAGTTCTGCAATTAGAAAATTAATCATTAACATCAGCATTGTAGCTAGAAAATTAATAATTTCAATAAAAGGATTGTATTAGTTCAAATAATAGGATTTAGTTTCTTATAAACGAAAATTTATTGATAAAAAAAAGTTGTTGAAAGAATTTGTTTGATGTTAAAATCTCTAAAATCGACATTAAATCATAGTATTGAATTTGACATTGTGATTAAGTTGTAGAGTTTAGGAAACTTTTGTGCAACAAGTTTGGGATATAGAGTCATCTCAGGTGTGTTATTTATAAATTTAAACCTACTCTACATATTTTAATTGCTGTCATTGCTAAAATCATCAAAAATTCTATACTTTACCCTAATTAGATCAAAATCACCCCTTCATTTTGATTTGGTCACTGTCAACAAGATAAATTTGTCATCGTTCTTTTATATCTTCAAAAGATTCTTGTCATTATAACTTTGCTAGGGTGGAGAGCATCTAAAGAGAATTTCCAAATAAAGCTTATCTTTCCATCTAATCCATACTCTTCATTGTTGAACAAAATATTTATGTTATTGAAAGGAATTGATTTTGGAAAACTTTTTCTCACTTGTACCACAACATCATCTCTGCAATTAGAAAATTAATAATTAACATCGGCATTGTAGCTAGAAAATTAATAATTTCAATAAAATAATTGTATTAGCTCAAATAATAGGATTTAGTTTCTTATAAACGAAATTTTTTAATAAAAGAAGTTGTTAGGTGTTAAAAACTCTAAAATCGACATTAAATCTATGTATTGATTAGTACTTGACGTTTTGTTCAAATTGTATAGTTCAAGTTGTTATAGTTTAGGAAGCATTTGTGCAATAAGTTTGGGGTATAAAGTTATCTCAGGTGTGTTATTTACAAATTTAAACCTACTCTACATAATTTAATTGCCATCATTGCTAAAATAATCCAAAATTCTTTACTGTACCCTAATTAGATCTAAATCACCCCTTCATTTTCGTTTCGTCAATGTTAACAAGATAAGTTTATCATTGTTCTTTTATATCTTCAAAAGATTCTTGTCAATATAACTTTGCTAGTGTGAAGAGCATTTAGAGAGAATTTCTAAATAAAGCTCGTCTTTCCATTTAATGCATACTCTTCGTTGTTGATGAAATATTTTTGTTATTGAAGGCAATTGATTTTGTAAATTTCTTCTCGCTTATACCACAACATTAGCCCTGCAATTAGAAAATTAATAATTTCAGTAAAATGATTATATTGGCGTAAATAATAGGATTTACTATTTCTTATAACCAAAAATTAACAATTCTTTATTCATGTAACATCATGTTTTTATTATCACCATCAAATTGCATAAACGATTTGCAGGTATTGTTCTTAAGCAATGCAAATTTAACTTATCTATTCCATATTTCTCCAAAAAAAATAACCCAAAATTTAAATTCAATCCAAGAATATGATAGCATTAAATGAATTGAGGTTATGTTTATATTTTACTCGGAGGCCAATTATAGACTTGTTCTCTCAAATTTGCTAATTAAATTATCACAAGCAATGTGTTTATCTTAGTGTAAAATCTAACAGTGTTAAATTTACTACGATACTCGTAATATCGCATTATTAATGATCATAACCTCATTTTTAAGCTTGGATTAGTGGTTATTTTTGGCGGTAAATTTAAATTAATATTCAGTATTAAATAAGACATTTTATTTACTGTTAATACTTACTACGATTTATTTTAGTATTTAATCACGTTAATCATCTTAAACTGGTATTTAAATCTGACGTCCTATATCAAATCATCATCATCTGAAGTCTCAGCTGTGTTGGTTCGCTCTCAGTAGTACTAATTAATAGGGGCTTCATAACTTTATCAATAATCCCGTCTAATACGATTAACACAACTTTTTCAGAATAGAAACTTTGATAAAAGCAATTTTAAATCTCATTTCTATCTGCATAATTCTTCCACTGTTGATTTTGTAATTCCTACAAATAAAACATTGTTATAATTATTGTCTTATAACTAAGTAACTATTCCTTCTTTTCTTGTAACCTTAAACTAATCAAATACAATAAATATTATATTTTTTTTCCAATTTTTAATAACATTTTCTGCAACTTTTTGCAAAAATTCTTGGATAAATTCGATTTTAACCATGTTCTGTCTTCATCACTTCGAGATTTGTGATGAATAGAGGAATAATATCCAAACGAACATGCCAGTTTTTATTATTTATATCAATTTGATTACTTTTTAGTTTTTAAATAAGTAAAACGTCAGTTTGAAATAAATGTCAAAAAACATGATAAAAATAAAATTCCTGTTAATGTTGCCAATTTTCCAACAGTTTGACAGATTTTATACAAAAATAAACAAACTATATATTTTTTATGTCAACAATTAATTTCTCGGAATTTATGTACAAACTTTCTCACATAATGTTCAAGATCCCATAACAATCCTATAACCTGTAAGTCTTGCTTATTATATTGTCTTATATCATTAATTTTTTCATTATCTTCTTTTATGCTATGTTTATATTCTTGATAACCTTTCTTTATTAAATTTTAGCCCGTTAACCTTCCTTACTATATCACTCATTCTTCAAACAAATTAATAACCATTAAAAATCCTTCATATCAAACGATACAATTTAAATTTAAGGATTTACGACTGTAAAGGGCATTTATGGGTCTCATGTTAAGCGCGCAACGGAGTCATAATAACAGCATA
Source organism: Onthophagus sagittarius (assembly GCA_036711965.1). Taxonomy (NCBI): domain Eukaryota; kingdom Metazoa; phylum Arthropoda; class Insecta; order Coleoptera; family Scarabaeidae; genus Onthophagus; species Onthophagus sagittarius. The sequence goes on along the minus strand of JASERS010000002.1, from coordinate 55,915,147 downwards.
TCCATAAATCGTATATTTTAATTCCCTTAATACATGCATAACTATTTAAAGAAAAATATCACATTAAATGATATATTAAACATTATCTTGATTTCAGTTGGGTTGTAGAAAGCTTCAGAACAACCCTCTCATATGTAAACAATCATTTTAAAGAAAAGAATTTACGACAAATATGCAAACATGATAACTTGCGAATTAAGTTTCGAGTCGAGCGATGTATTATATAAAGAATTCCATTAAAAGTTAAGTAAATGAGAGAGACATTTATCAGCTAATAATCCCACTTCTTATAACCCATTGGAATGTTTTCAATTTAAAATTAAACTTCAACTACTTAATTAATCCAATCTTTAACAACATTACAAATCATAACATCATTAATCTTTTAATAACTTCGTCTTCTTGATCTTTTTTCAGAATATGCAAAAACAGCTCCAAATTTCCATTGTTCTTCCTGCAATATAACGTTTGCGTGCGATTACCAATTAAACGCGCACCTCCTGCACCACATTAAACAACCCAAGGTCCAATTGAACAGAGTTCTGGAGCCCATAAAGATCACCCTCAAGTGTAAAGACAAAGAGACGAGTAGTTTCGAGGTGGTGACATCGCCGAAAACGTACAACTTGAATTCGCCACCGTTCAAAAGTATCCTGGCGGAAGACGACCGCTTTCAGACTGATGAGCCAGAGACGGCTCGAGAAGGACCGCAAGAAGACGAAGAAAAAATCAAAGTGGCTCCCAAAGTTGAAGCGGTCGTCGAAAACAGCCGGGAAGATGTTGAAGAAAGCGAAGAACCACACGAACCGGACATTAGATTTACAACCAGTTTTACTGAAGATGGGAATGGGGATGGAGATGAAGACGAGGCGAAACCTGGATCCATTGAAGGAGATGAGGCGAATTTTGAACCTATAGAATATAATGAAGTGAATATGGAAGAAAATGGCGACGAAGATGTTGGAAATATCGAAGAAATTAATCAAAATGATGATGCAACAAATTTAAATGATAATAATGCAGTAACTGAGAGCGTTGAAGAAATTAATCGTAATGAAGGAATAAGTAATCATGATGATGATATGAAAAGCAGTGAGTATGATGATGAAAAGGAAGATGCCACTAGCGATTATGGAAGTGAAGCTACATCTGGGGCGGAAGCAACGCCGCTACCAGAATCATCTCCTGATTATCCTAAGATACGAATTAAATCTGGGTTACTAAAAGAAACTGTGACAATAACTGAAATAACAGATGAAGATAATTTAGAAGGAACCGCAAATTCGAACAATCATCAAAATAATGGTTCTATGACGAGAGAGAAAGGATGGAACTCGCCGTCTCTTGAAGACCCTTTATCGCTTTCTGAACCAAACAACCCTTCAGACGGTTCCCTCATATCAAGCTTAATTAGCAATAATTACGACCGGGCGAAAGATTTAGGTTTTACTACAAGCGATTCCGAATTTATATCAATTGATCGATTTGAAGACAGGAGTCGAGCGTTGGTGAGTAGTTTAAACAACACTTTAATTCGTGCATATAACTAATCTTGTTTATGCCCATACAGCAAGTCTTCAACACCTCAGGAGCTACATCGGCGAATTCCCAAAATCCATTAAACACTCTGGCTGGGCTACCAATGCAACAATTAGCTGAGCAAGTTTCCAGGTTGCAACCTAATAACGCCAGCATGCATCAACAAAACGTACTCATCAACATACAACAGTTTCAACAACCTCCTCAACCTCAACACCCATATCAACCGCCACCGATGTATCCGCATCCTCCTGGAGTACCACCACAACCAATGTATCATCATCCGCAATATCCACAATATCAGTAAGTGAATTTGTTTAGTTAAAATTATTAGTGTAATTCATTTTTTTTTGTCTATAATATTTGTCCAGATAAAAATTGCGGATCCCTTCAAAATTTATGTTGTTTTCTTGATTTTTTTTTTTGGTTGATATCTCATAATTTTTTATAAGATATATTTGTTTAAGATTATTGCTAAATTAAATGTAAATATTTTAAGTTTTATCTGATGACATTTTGTTGACAAATAGCGCAACTAAAATTATCTAGTAATCAATAGTAGTGAAAATGTTTACCTTATTCAAAAATGGTTTCAACATTAATTAGTCATATAAAGAAAATTCTGTGATGGTAGTAATTTCTTAGTAAAGTTAGCCGCGTTTACATCAAACCTTGTCAAATTAAAATATTTAAAGTGCCAAACAAGTTTTTGAGGTTGTGGCGAACATTTGTCAAACAAATGGAATTTCTTCAACAACCCTTGAAAGTCCGAGGAGCCCAGAATTGCCTTAGATTTATAATTAACAAAAGGCTTGCTATAAAAAAGATCTATACATAGGTATAACATGGAAACGTCATATGGAATGTTAAAGATGATATTTTACATTCTTGTCATTTATTCGGGGGTAAATACACAAGAGCATGACTTTTAATCGGATAGTTTTATTTTGACACGAACTTGTGCAACAAAACTTTTGTGAATTCAAAATAAAATTAACCTGATTTAAAGTTGAGTTTTAGCGTATTTTAGAGAGATTAACACTTAACAATTACATTTGTCAATGTTGACGGTAAACAAAAGTATGAAAAGTATATACAGTCACTGACAAAAGTCTACATACACCTCTACAAATCAAAATATAACAATTAAAATAGGTTCCAAAAGCAATACTAACGATGTTTGCAAAATTGTGTCATTAGAAAATTAGATATATTATGATAAGAACTGATTCAGGCGATATTTTGATAAATAAAAGTGATTAGTTAGAAATATTATCTATACAATACTAACAAAAGTCTACATACAGGCCGACAAATGATTACAAATGAATAATAAAAATAAATACAATAGAATATTGCAAAATTTAAATAATTAGTAGTCTACTATAATTTCAAAATCTACAGTCATGAAGTTTAGTATGAAAATATTGTTTCAAACTGTCAAAATATCGTGAAATTTCCAACGATATCAAAAATTTAATTGTTTCCTTAAGAAATGATGGAAAATCACTATCAGAAATTTCGAAAATCATTAAGAAACCTCAATCATCAGTTCAAACAGTATTACAAAACTTACTTCTTTCCTTCTGTTTTCATTTAATAATACTGGCACAATCGAAAATAAACCACGGAGTGGTCGTCCACAGCCACTAACTCAAAGAGAGCAAAGACAAATTTCGTAAATGTGAACCAGGACTTAAAATCTAGTGCAGTAACTGATATGCGCATAATGTTGAGCTAGAGCTGGAGAAGACAGTACTACCAGAATGTATTCGACGTGTTTTAAGAAAATCTGGATATAATGGGCGTAGTGCCAGACGTAAACCTTTCATCAGTGAAACGAATAGAATTAAAAAATTAGAATTTGCTTGAAAAATGAAAATATAGAGGCAAAGTTCTGGAATAAGGAACTATTCACTGATATTAGTTAACAAATATTAACTTGTTTCAATCGGATGGTCGTGTTAACATGCGGCGACAACCCAATACAGAATACAAAAGAGAAAATGGACAACTCACAATGAAACAAGGTGGGCCACTTCACAGTCAATTTATTTTGGAGTTGTATGTCGGCCACTGGAGTGGGAAATATTGTGTTTATTGACGGCATTATGGAGAAAAATAAATACATTAATAATTTGAAAAACAATTTAAAAGAAAGTGTGGATAAATTACATCTTAGTAGGGATTGGACCTTCCAGCAGGACAACGATTCTAAATATACGTCCTATCTAGGTAAAGAATTTGTGCCCCTAAACAGTTTCATTCTCCTCCACAGTCACCAGACTTATATCCCATTAAACACCTGTGGGCGGAATTAAAATGATGCTTGAAGAAGAGGCATATTGATGAACACAACAGTTTAAAACACGTCATAATGGCAGAATGGCATCAAATACCTAATACCGTGATGGAAAAATTAATGGACTCCATGCCTCGAAGGATAGTGACGATTATTAACGAAGAAGGAGGCGATTTTGAAGTAACAATTCATAGTTCATTGTTAAAAATAACGTTAAACTTGCTTTGTATATAGATTTTCGTGACGTTTTTCATATACGCCTTATTGAAAATTTCTTTTTTTTTCATATTTTTGTTGTTTTATACGGCCGTATTATTAATGACGTGACACAATAATCTGATTGGATTTAGTTAAATTGTCCAAATACCTATTTTAATAGTTGATATATGATTTATAGCGGTGTATGTAGACTTTTTTGAGTACTAAAGTATGGACCTTAGATGCTATCTTTGATTATATATAGTATAGATAGCCCACATCAATGTGGAAGTAAAATAGTAAAAAGTGGAAGCGGTTTCGGGACAGAAATGGGACCATAAAATATCAGCTAATGGGACTACACCTCCGCTCAAACCTACTAACGGTCTTGTAGGTTACTGCTAGATAACAGCAGATGATACTGTTCGAAACCAAGATTTATGGTTAATTTTTTAGTAAAAAAAAGATTACTAAGGTTTATTAAAAATCATATAAGTCATTCTAAATATAAAAGAGCGAAACTATTTCGATCACTAACTTACAAAGACTAAGGCATCAATACCAGTACCTCAATGAAAATATACAAAGCCATATGCAGGCCAGTCTTAGATTATGGTCACGTTCTCACAATCAACTCCACAAAGAACACCAAGGAGATCATTAACAAAGCGGAAAGAAGATGCTTAAGGATCAGAAGCAAAATCCAATATCGAAATAATCCCTTGCATAACATCAGCATTAAAGATCTGTACGAAATAACACAAATAAAACCAATTTAATTAAGACACAAGACACTAAACAATAAATTCAGTAATAAAAGTCTCAACACACAAATATTAGACCGGGTGTGTCAAAGAAGATCGAATAGTAGCAATAACCGCAAACTTTTAATAGTATACGAAGTACTGATGGCAAAGCAGGAAGAAGATAATTAAAATGCTTGTTACACTAAACAAAAATTATAACTTTATTTCTATTTATACTATATACCTATATTATTGACACATTATGTTGTATATCTACAAAATATGTATAGACAAAAACATGTAAAGGCGGAAAGACCTGGGCAATACATGTCGACGGTCGGTAGCCAATAAAGGATTATTTCTCTCTCTCAAGTAATAGCAAAACTTGCGTTACCCGTTATGCCTTAAACCTGCTTATGGTTTTGAGAAATTGCAAATAAAATGTTTAAAAGTATTTGAAACCAACCAAATTCTATAATTATAATTTTTTGGTTACGAGAATGTGAGCTTTGAGAATTTGCTACTTATATAGTTCTCGTTCAATCTATAGCCCACTTAGTGAAGTCTAACTAATTTTAGTCATTAGACTTTTGGATGCTATGTAAAAAAGGTTTTTGAGAAAGCTACCTGTCTTAACATTCCTTTTCATTAACATTTCTAAACAAAAGGCCCTTCACGCTTTAATTTGGATACAAAAGAAAGATGCCTGCACGGTATACATGGGGAACAAAAACGAGCTACTTGTTTTAACATTCCTTTATATTACAATAGGTGATTGACAGGTGTAAACAAAAGGCGCTTCACGCTTTAATTAGAGGACAAAAGAAGGCGGTCTTCATGGTATAATTGGGGAACAAAACAACCTACCTGTTTTAACATTTCTTCGTATTACAATAGATGATTGACAGGTGTAAATAAAAGATCCTTCACGCTTTTATTGGGGAACAAAAGAAGGCGGCCGTCACGCTATAATCGGGAAACAAAAACAAGCTGCCTGTCTTAACATTCCTTTGTATTACAATAGATGATTGACAAGGTGTAAACAAAACATCCTTTACCGATATTGTAAAATTATTTTATAACAAATTCAAAAATTATATTTCATTTTCGTAGATAAGATATAATGATTTATATACATTTAAACAAAATAGCGTGGAAATACTATCTTAAAGAGAGAAGACTCAAAAAATACTAACGGGTGAAGTATCAAATATTTTATTAAATACAAAAATAAATAAATTCGAAAAAAATTGGAACCAGAGATTCCCAGAATTAAACTTCTTCTTCAGTCGTTGTTGGCGATCGTGATGACGGTTGACTTCGTGACTGTAGACTCGTAAGTTAGAACTCGTACTTCTGATTAATGCTTTGGACCGATCCTGGCTTTTTTATGCCCCGCTGGAACATCTGAACATGTTGTTCCGATGTTTTGGAAATCAATTCGGGACTATCCGGCAAAAGCGTTTCCGGGAATCCAAGACCAGGACTGGCTGGAGAAAGCTTTTATGGCCATTCTTCGTTTTCAAAAGAATTCGGTTGATGAAGCGTCTTTCGCCATGTTATAAAAAACTTTAATTATGTCGTAGTTGTTTGCCTGTCGAAAGTCTGAGAAAGTCTTTTGTCTGTTTGAAGAGACCATTCTGGGCTCTTCGGACTTCCCAGAGCGCTTGAATGAATTTCATCTGTTTGGCAGACGTTCGCCGCATTAAAAATTCTTAATTTTGGTTTTAATATACATCAAGGACAATAATAATTATTATTATATAAAATTAATAATACAATTTTATTATAAGTATTTTGATATACTTGCGTAATCTCTTCTGTATTTCCACGCTATTTGATTCAAATTTATATTCATAATGTAGGTTTTATATACAAAATTTTAATAACGTTTTATTTGGGTAGACGGAAAGACGCCGCGTTTCGTTAAGAAAACCTTTCAAGATTTTGTTTATTTAGAGTAGCTAGAAACTCAAACAGCGTTTTCAAATATTTATTGATTTAATAATCCGATTTCCGTTGTTTTTCACATTTGTCTTTAATAAGTGGCAGTTTCAATTAACCGGTGTTAAATAAGTAAATTAAGCAGAATTAACTTATCTTGATTTTTATCCATTACCCTATACGCGAAACTCCTAAAGCACCACTTTCTTCAATATTATTTAGGTTTCAGCACGGGCTAAATAATAAAATTAAAATACTTGTGTTAGCCTACCAACCATACAAAAGAAGCTCAAATAAGCGTGGGCTCTCAATATTATATGTACTTCTATAACACTTCTAATACTTCTATAATACTATATATAGTGAAGAAAATCCGAAAAAATCACAAGTGTACAATATTTATTATAGATATTTTTAAAAATTGTTTCAATAAACACTGAATTACTGCTTAATGATTTATTCACTGTAAACTGAAACAATTTTATTTAATTTTTCTGATAATTTGAAAAAGTCTTGGCCCATTACATGATTAGACAATTCTGTGAATGTCTGAAAGAAACTGAAGGAGCTCATATTAATGTTTTATGAGTGATAAAGCTTTTCTAGTACCTATTGTGCACGATAAATACACATACTCTATCTTTGGCAATGAAAGAAAAAAGTTACTCGATTTTGAAAATTTTTTCCTAAGGTGTTGGTTTTTTTAGGTGAATACTGATTTCTGAAGTTTTGGTTATACTTTTTGTTCCAGAAGAATTTACAACAATCTAGACTTAAATAAGAATTAGAACTAGAAGTAACACTAGACCTAGAATTAGAAAGATTCACTTAATTAAAACCTACTAATTCTAGGTCTAGTATTGATTCTATTTTTAGTTTGGTATAAGTTTACAACAATCTTTGACTGAATAACAACCAGAAATAGATTTAATACTAAAACTAGAGCTAATACCAGATCTAAAACTAGAATGATTCGAACCTAGCCGTACGTCTGTTGTTGAGACGAAACCTAGCACAACCCAACCTAACCTAGCTTTAGAACTAACACTAGACTTAGAACTCGAAATATTAGGGTTTAGCCGTCTTGAGAAACGTACTCAAACCCTAATATTTCCAGAAGCATTTACAACAATCTAGAGCTGAATAAGAATTAAAACTAGAAGTAACACTAGACTTAGTAGTAGAAAGTTTCGGTTTAACCGTGCGTCTTCAGACTAAACCTCTTTAGGCTAAACCTGAATATTTTTAGTACTAGGTCTAGTGTTAGTTCTAGTTTTAATTTGATGAAAGTATACAACAATTTAAGACTGGGTAAAACTAAAACTAGAGCCAACATTTGAAAAACATTTGAGCTTAGCAGTACAATAAATGGCAATTATTATCATTACTAAAATTTTAAAGAGAGAGCGATTGGAAAAAGTATAATGATAAAGCGAATACATTTGTTTCCAAATCTGTTATTATTTAGATAGCTAAACATGAAGAAAGATTATTAACCCAACCCTTTACCTGCAACTTCAAACTTTTCAAACTTAAAAGAAATTGTTTTACCATTTATGCCAAATGAAAAACTATCTGTATTGCTTTTTGAGGAAATGATTATACAACCGCATATATCATTTTGCATAAAAATAAAATATTTTAGTGGGTTTGAAGATCTAGGTGATGTATCATCAACCAAAATTGTTGATCATAAAATTGTTTTCATGCTTAGAGGGATTACAAGAGACTGGAAACAACCCATCACTTTTGACTTTACGAAAGGATCTCTCAAAACAATTAATTTAATCCGATTATTAAATCAAATTAAATTACACTTTTATCTATTCACAACTGGACAGATGGTATAAATAGAATACTTAACAGAAAATATTCTAGGTATTAGGGAAGTGATCCCATATACAACGCCCGCCAAAAAGTCAGCCACACCTATTTTTCTTTTGAACCGTTGTCGAAATTCAGTTTATATGGGAAGTTCATCCCAATCTATCGATCTAAAATATTTTCAAGATGGTCACCACTTTCGGACTACCGACGATTTTTATGACATCTTTTAATTACATGCGAAAAAATAAGTTGACTTTGATAATAGATGTTAGTACCTAGCGTTTTTCGTTTTCGAGATATTTTCATTTTAATTTCTTTTTGGCAGTCATCATTGCGTGTTTTTAAATCGTATTTCTTAGCCACTGTACAACTAACAAAATTGAAGATTTCTGTAATTACACTTTAGCTGATCACAAATGAATGGTAATCAGTTGTATTGGTCTATCTTATACAGGTGGTCAAAAATTGAATTACATAAAACGTCAAAAATTGATTTTATTTGTTATTGGTTTGGCGATGGAATTTTGAAGTTTGGCGAGCGGCTTGAAAATATATTAGATCGAAAGATCGGTATAAACTTCCCATACAAATTGAATTTTAAAAACCTAGTTTCAGAGAAAAATGGATGTTGTTTTTTTGGCGGGCACTGTATAAATCAGCCAAAAACTTTATTTCAAAATATAAATAATTTACACGAAAATTGTGTTATTTTCACATCTATCCTGTAAAATAAAGAAATAAATTGTTTTATTAATCTATTTCAAATTAATTTCTTTTTGATTTTTCAGTTAACAAAGTTAATAAAAATTATGATATATTTTCATTTTTATAATTTTTAATAATACAATATTATTTTATTGCCAGAAATAATCAGGTAGAAATTAATAATATAGGATTTATTTTAAATTAATTATAACAGACAATATGGCAACACAGCAGTTTAATTGGGGATAGTGTTTATAGATGGTGCAAATACTGCTCAATTTCTAACACATTATGTTGCCTATCTCTATACTCTATTATCTCTGACATAATGAGTATCCTGTATACACAGAAGTAATGCTCGACAATAAATCAACAACAATCTGCAAAAAATGATTAAAACACAGTTTAACAAGAGACAATAAATTTCAAAACATTCAAAACAAACAGCTATTGTGACATATCTCAGTATTTCCAACATGGTGTCTTTGGTTTTACCCCCACTACCATCATATCTACAATCCGTCTATGTCGATGACTAATCATTTATATTGTATAGTTTAAGGTTGCTGTTGGTATTACCTAGGACTCCTATAAAATTTATGTTGTTTTCCTGATTTTCAGTAACATTGTCGGATTTAACGGAAGTATTACCCATATGAAAATGCCAGTTTTTATTATTAATATTAATTTTATTACCTTTGACTTTTTGAATAAGGATAGGTGAAGAAACGTCACTGTCACATTTATTCAAAACAAGATTAAACAAAACTCCTTGTCAATTCTGCCAACTTTACAACAATTTGACAGGTATTATAGAAAAAACCAACTATACCAAAATTTTACCATTCCCATGTCATCATGAGATGAAGTTTACAATTTCTTACTTAAAAAGTGACATTTTGAAATCAAAAGTATGTTTTTTGAAAAATCAATGAATGTTAGTAACTTAACAAGAAAGATTTTGACGCGAATACAACATATTTACATTGAAAGGTAACATTCTAAAATTTCAATAATTGAAATGGAATATTTGAAATGATTGAGTTATTTGGCATGAGAAATGACTTAAATATGTCGTTTTTAAATGTTGAGACCATTTAATTTGATACTATATTAAAAGGCATCATATAGAAATGCGAAAATGTTGAAATATAATTTTTTATATTTTATTTGCAGACCCCCAAACCCTATGTATTACCCGCCAGCTCCGGGTTATCCACCTCATATGCCACCTCCACCCCCCCGTTCACAAATGCCACAACAAATGCCCCAACAAATGTCTCAACAACCTCCTCAACAACTCCCCCCTCCATATCGACCAGCTAACCCAAGACAACCTATGCAACCCAGACCTCAACAAATGCAACAACAAGTTCGTGGGACGCAATCGGTGAGGGCGATGGGTCCGAGGGGACCAATGGGACCTCGCCTACGAGCTCCCGTTCGTGGGGGCGGTATTGGATCAAGAGGCGGCGGACCATTTCGACAGATCAGACCCAGAATGGCCGGACCATCCACAAATGGGCAACAACAGCAACAGCATCAACCAATTCAGAATCAAGGACCCAGAATGCCAAAGAGGAATTCCGAGCAGATGGCGGCCATGCAACAGACGGCGGCGAAACGAAAAAGGATAGACATGTTGGTGCCGGACAAACATGATGATCCAGATTGTGAGGTGATTGCCGTTCAACCTAAAAATACGGGGTTGCCGCAAATTCAAAGTATACAGGTAAAAAAATATTGACCACCCCAACACACCGCAGTGTATGGGCCCATTTAGCAAATATTATCGTTTGCTAAACTTAAATTATCAATCTAGCTCTAAAGAAAAGAAATAAATCATTTTAAAATCAAGCGCCAAATTTAAGTCAAGGTCATTAATACTCAAAAGATCTAATAATAGCTTTATTCCAACAACCGGTCCGACTAGTCATGTATTCGTCAAAAGCAATCGCCCATATCAAATGATGTTAGAAGTTTGAGTTGTAACATCATTTGAAATGTTCAGTTGTATTTGAGGAATACATCCAGTTAGTTCACAATTTTAACCTTAAATATAAACATTGCAATAAAAAGTGTTTTATAATACATAGATTTTTTTAAATAAAAAGTGAGAATACGTTTAACATGGTAATTGAATTAATAAATTTCACTGAGTTTATGAAGATCTCTTTTTTAAAGATTAAGGTGTTTTTAAAATGTTAAAAAACAATTGTGTTGTGATTATATTCAACTAGGGACATTATAAGATATTTGGAACTTGAAATAGTCCTTATAAATATTGGTTGGAAGAATTAATTAAATTGGATTAGTCATTCTTATAAATTATTTTATTAAATTACGTAATATGAGGTTGGTTGGAAACCTGTAATCAGCAAAATCAACGTTTATTCAGCACCTACAAAAACCGATTATTCATATTTCAAATATTAATATTACATGAATTCGTTTCATATGCTAATATCATCCTGTATACAATTTTTCTTATTACAATTTTATTTTTGATGGTTTTATTAAGTTTTTGTTTTTGTTTGTTTTTAGGGGAATGCATCAGAACCTAATGATAGCAATGTGATGCATTTATCAGATTCCATAACATTATCGGTGAGGAACCCACCTGTTCGACCTGCAAGTCCGAAGAAATCTGATGCGAAAGCAGTGGCGAATATTTTAGCAACAAGGGGCATTACGGTTACTGCAGCTCCAAAACCTAAGAAACCAGAATCGCCAATTAATAAAAAACCAACTACCCCACCGCCCCCAGTTGCTATCAATCTTAATAGTTCTGTTAGTATACTTCCAGCGCATAAACCACCGCAAAAAGTAAGTTGAAACGGAGTTTAATTAAACTCTTTGTAGTATAGAAATAAAACAAAAATTTTTTTCCTTTATATTGCAATAAAATCATAAGTAACACGTAAAATTGATTATACTGCATTGAATAATGTGGTAAATAATGCTAAAGTGGTTCCTTTCTCAGCGTTAACCCTCCGAAGAATTATGTAGATGTTAGATGGAATGATATTTAAACTAAATAGTATGGTAAACCATTTTTATATAAATAAAATAAAGTTTAGGTTTGAATTAATTAATTTGCGACATAAAGAGGATGTCTCAAAAACCATTTTATGAGACGGATACAATTATATGCTACACTTTTATGATGGAGGGGTTCTAGTTCCAGTTCTAGTTTTAATTTGATACAGCTATTTAACAATTTAAGATTGAATAACAACGAGAAGTAGAACTAACACTATATGTAGAACTAGAATCATTTGGGTTTGGCCATAGATCACATAAGACGGAACCTAATTCAACCCAACCCAACCTATCTTCAGAACTAATACTAGACTTAGTTAGTACACTAGTTTCTAATTCTAGGTTTTATGTTAATACTAAAGCTAGGTTGTAGGTCTAGTATTAGATATACTTTTACTTCCAGAAGAATTTACAAGTCAAGCACTGAATGGTTATTAAAACTAGAACTAACAATAGACCTACTTTTAATTTGATACAGTTGAGCAATAATTTAAAACTGAACAACAACGAGAAGTTGAGCTAGTAGTAAAAGTAGAACTAGATGTAGAACTAGAATCAGTCGGGTTTCACCGTACGTCTCTTAACACGGAACCTTTTCTTTTTAACGAGGTCGGAGAAAATCTGCTATATAGCAGACATCTAGCCTGGGATGATGGACGGCTAGATAGTGTAGGCTTGGGGTCAAAGACCCTGACCCACTAAAAAAGTTAACGAGGAAAGAGTTAATATCAATTGCTTATTGTTGATTTCAATCCTGATTTTATTTTGCATTTTAATTTTAAGTTTTTTGGATTCAAAAATGTTATCTCTTGTACAGTTTCCGATCTCCCTTCATTAACCCCCGCTATCGTTTTCTTCGTCTCTTCCATTTTCCATTTGTGGGAACAATTTTATGAATGGCTTCTTTACTGTTTCCTGGTCAATTTCTGGTCTCTGCTGTACCCCTAGTTTCTTCGTTGCAATTTTATATGCTGTTCCCAATATGTTGTCTTCCAACTCCTCGCACAGTTCTTTTCATTTTTGTCTTTTACTTTTATCAATCATGGTTCTCAATTTTTTTTTTTGCTTTCGTCATACTGTTCTTTAGATAATCTTTTAGCTTCTTCATTCGTATTTCTCTTTCCCTTTGCAGACGCCTTCTGTTTTGAGTATATAGTTTCCTTGCTTGTTTGATCTCATTGTTTCTTTTTTCGCTAGAAGATCTTATCTTCAAGGTTTTATTACATGCCTCCGTTATAACCTTCATTAGGATTTGCGCATTTTCTTTAATTTTTGTTGTACCTTTTTGGAATTCTATCCCAAGCTGCAGCAGAGATTCGGATAACGTTCTCCATCCTCTAGCTGTTGCCTCCTTTGGATTTTCTTCCGTTTCGAGAACCAAATCATATGTTGCTAAGCTGTGGTCACTAAGTACTTCCATGTCTTAAACGTAACGTCTACGTTACCTTCCATTTCTTTATCATAGGGACTAAATCTTCGCTATAGTCTGTACCACGAGAAGTAAATGTGACTCATCGCCTAATCGAGTACGGAATAGACGTACGCGTTAGAAATCATTTCACGCTAACACACGACAACGCGCGAGCATAATATTTGTAACGTATGCTCAAAATTCTTACGAAAATCGATGAGTCACATTCACTTGTCGTGATACAGACTATAACCAGCCATTCTTCTATGGCTCCTGTAAGTTGGGGTGTATCCTGTGTTCGCTATTGTCAGTTTATTCTTTTTTATTTTATTCCCTACTCCTTCAAAATTCTATCTTTGGTTATTTATTTGATCACCGGCCATTTATGTTCTTGTGTTAAAATCGCCCCCAATAACATTGGTTTCTTTGTCTCAATTAGGATTCTTTCTAGATTATCCAGTAGATTCTCAAACTGTTCTGTTGGTTTATTTGGCGAAAACTATACTAACAGAGCTTTGTACTTGTTCATTTCAACCCCAACGTAGCCCTCTCCCATATACCATCTAGTTGGTCCGCCAATCTTTTTGTCTATTTCTATAAAACAATCACCATTCAGATCTGTTTGCAGATTTTTTGCTTAACACGGAACCTAATCCAACCCAACCGAACCTATTTTCAGAACTAACACTAGACTAAGAACTAGAAACTATGGCTACTACACAACTAAACTGAAACTTTCTAGTATTAGGTCTAACTAATACTAATTAGTTCTAGTTTTAGTTTGATACAAGTATATAACAATTTAAGACTGGATAACAATTAAAAATACAGCCCTAACACCAGAGCTAATACTAGACCTGTAACGAAAGACATTTAACTTTAGCAGTACCTCTTTCAGGGCGGAACCCAATCCAAACCAACCCAACCCAACCTAGCTTTAGACTAACGCAAACTTAGAACTAGAAATATTAGGGTTTAGCGGTCTTAAGAAATGTACGGAAAATTTTCTAATTTTTCAAGAAAATTAACAATAAAAAAAACGGTTATTGGGGCAGCCGCAAACTCGTATTTTTGGATTAAACTTGGTTACTTTTGATGACCTTGTGTTCTTCCTACTTTTTTTAAAATTTTATTATAGTAACCCAACCCAGAGTATATTATTTTCAAAATAAATACCCGCGTATTTAACAAGACTTTTAATTAGACAAAAAAAATGTGTAACGGCTGTATTGCCTATATTTCATACTTCAGAGTTAAATTAATAATGTTTTTTATTTTTTTTCAGCCCTCGCCCAATACAAATTCATCCGGCTCTAAATTACCAACTGTCGATTTAACAGATGATAGCTTGCCAGAGCCGAATCCTCCTCCACCGCCCCCGCAACATCAAAAACCAGTACAAAAGCAAAATCCTCAAGCTCAAAAAGTACTGCCGTTCCAATGCGACTTATGTCCGGCGAAATATCCTAACTTGATAAGTTTGAATAAACACCGTCAAGGATTCCATAAAACGGCCGGATTCCCCGAGTTTGGTATTCCATTAATAGATTTAAGGCAACCGGGGATTATGCAAAAATTAACCAGCTTTGGGATTTACAATTATATTCCTCTACCTGGAGCGGCAAATGATACAACGTTTGCTGTACCCGTTATATCAGCTAATAATAGGAACGTTGCAAATAATTTGGGTAACATTGGATTAAACTCCGTTTTAAATTTGGGCCCAATAAGAGCATTATTGAAACCACACCAACAAAATAATCAACATCATCCGCATCAAAATCATCAGAATCATCAAAAACATAACGCGAATCACGTTAATCACGCGAAATAAAACCGTATTCTATTCAAAACATTTAATGGTAAAGAATAGACGGATTAGCAAGAAATTTTTCCTACACTTAAAATATCATTTATGTTGAACAATTATTTAATTAGTTTTTTATAATTATTTTGAGTTAAAAGTACTTAAAGTCGACCTTTAAGTTAAATGACTGATTGCTTTTCGTTACATAAAGTATACCTAAGTACTCTGTAGTTGCATAATTGTGCAATTAATGATGTGATTTTTATAAATTAAGAAAAATTAATAAGTGTGTTTTTAGATTATTATAATACAGTTTTATGTATTTTTGTACAAATTTGTGAATAAATTAAAGAATAAATTTTGTTTTCTAATATTACGTTTGTTTACAATAAAACTCTCCCAATTCAATCTTTTTATTACCTTAATATGTAATAAACAGATTAATAAAATTTCGTAAATTTTACACAAAATGAAAGAAAATAAAATTATTGTGAAATTTTAAAAAATTTGACTAAAATAATTCTAACCTCAAATGTGTTATTTTTGACAGTTAACGTCAAAATTAAATTCGATTATTACCATAGAAATATATTTAATATTATGAAATATTAATTAAATAAAAGTAAAATTGCTAAAAATATAATTAATCCCAAAGAGAATTTCAAATTTTTTTTAAAAATTCTACGAAATATTCAACAACATCTTTCTACCAAGCACCAATTCTACGAAACGATTGATTAATTGATCGGTGCCTTCGGAGCACTTCGGAGGTTCCATTTACGTCCATTGGGAGACGGGGAGAAATTTTCCATCATCATTTGGTTAACTGCCGAGTTCAAGTACTCGTCTCAACCGGCTTTTTGCATCTGTTTATTGAGGTGAGGGACCCTCCTTCAGCGTGTTAATTCATCAACCTTTACATACGTCATTATTTTATAGGTTATTTTAGTTCACTATGGGCGTAAAAATAGAAGGTATCTCCGCTGGAGATGGTAAGCTAACATTTCTTTCTTTATTGTATGCGCTTGTAAAAAAGCTTTTACATTATTCCTTTAACGGCTTTTTTCTGTTCGATAACATTTTCAACGTGTTCCCGCTTATCTTATGGTGATGTGATAAAAACGTGTGACTCTCAGGGTATTTGCTTGATAATTAGCGGCTTATTAACTATGTTTAAGTTGATGTAATCAGAAAAAAAATATTTTCTTTTAAAATTTTAAGTTGATAATTATAAGAAGGGGTTAACTAATTATAATTAAATCTTGATTTTATCAGTTGATATCATATCTTTTCGTAAGATATATTTGTTTAAGATTTTAGCTAATTAAAAGTAAATATTTTGAGTTTTATCTGATAAAATTTTGTTCTCAAATAGAGCAACTAACATTATCTATTAATCAATAGTAGTGGAAAATTTTTACCTTTGTCAAAATACCTTAAGTGATTTCAACATTAATGAGTCATCTAAAGAAAATTCTATGCTATTAGTCATTTTAATTATTTGGAAAAATTTTGTTTTTAAATTTTATGGCAGTATGTAGCATCGTTTACTTGAAACAATGTCAATTTAACACTGCCCCTGTAAATGTCCGTATTTTCTGTCCAAACTATACCGATTTACATAAATAATTTTCTAATAAGCAAATAGACGTAGTTAAAATAAAAGAAAGGTGATGATAAGTAGTGTCTCACTGAAACTCAATTTTGAGCCAAAATCGAAACCGAAATTCGGCCATTGTCGTAGTTCGGCCAAAACCGAAACTTCTTGAAAGTTTTTCAAGTTCAATTTATGATATGTAACCAGAGAAACTATAAAATTAAGGTTGATAAACTTGTATGTTAAACGTGAATACCATGAAAAAGATAATTAACACTAGAATTAACATTAGATTTAGAAGCACTTGAGTTTAATCATCCTAAGAGACGTGCAGCTAAACATAATTTTTTTTAGATCTATGTGCAATGTTAGCTTTAGTATTGGTATTGGCTCTACTTTTAGCTCTTATTCGGTTTTAAATTGTTGTATACTTGCTTTGAACTAACACTAGAACTAGCAAGATTCGATTTAGCTGTGCGTCTGAAAACCCACAGCTAAACCTGAATCTTTCTAATTCTAGGTTTAGTGTTAGTTTAGTTTATATTTTTGTTTAGCTCTAGGTTGTTTTAAATTTTTCTGTAACTAAAAGCATAACTAATACAAGGAGGCATACAACCTAGCTTCCTAACAAACACTAAACCTACAATTAGCAACATTAAAGTAAACCTTTTGTCTCTTAAGATGATTGCTAAACCCTAATATTTCTTTTTGTAGGTGTAAGTACTGAAGCTAGGTTGGGTTAGGTTGAGTTTCGTCTTATGGTGGGTTCATGCAACGTGTTTTAGTCTGAGTCGTAGTCAGTTATAAGAGTGAAAAGTTAAGGTAGTGCGTTATAGTAGTACTGTTCATGCAACACCTTATGACTAAAACAGTTTTTGTCTTAGTCACAAGAGTTGCCCAACTTTCAACTTCTTAAAGCTAAAACCTTCCGTCGCAATTGAGTTGATTAACTTTTTGATTTTATTATATTACAATTATAACAATAATTTCAATCAGGGTTGTCATATTTTTAATAAAGTGTTTAAAACAAACTGTTTGAAGCATTTTTAAAACTGTATGATATGTTTTAAACAGTTCAAAAGGTGATTTAAAATATGGGGTGTTTTTTTAAAGAATACTTTTGTTTCAGAATTAGCAGGAAAATAAAATATTTCCTTTATGTATGTTTATCGCCTAACCTACATTATAACTAAAATTTAATATATGATTAAGAACTTAAGCAAAACTTAAAAAAAAATCGTTATCCGTTTCCGCTAGATGCATTATTTACTCCATTTAACTGTTGAAATATGCAAACTGTTTTTGCTGCTTTAACAATTCCTAATCTATTGCTTAAAGTATGGTATTAATTCCTAGGAAGTAAAAGTCGCTTAATATTGGCAGATGATGCTACTACATCGGATGTAGTTATTAAAATAATTTTAATATAATAGCATCCAAAGAGATAAAAAAAGATCAATTTGCCAGCCAAGATTTTGCATTTTATCTAATAGTATTTAATATTTTCGAAGGAAACTCAAACAGTTTATCAACAATATCGTGTTTTTTGCAATGAAAATGTTTTCTGCCAGAAGTTTTAAAAACAATATCAAGTCTTCTGGAAGCAGTATTAAGTCTTTTGGAAGCATTTCAATTTTTCTAAAACCAGTATTAAGTCTTTCAGAGGCGCTTAAGTAAGTAGTCTTAAGTAAGTACGCTTTTCTAGAAGAAGTGCCTTCTAGAAGCATTTTAAGTCTTCCAAACGCAATATCAAGTTTTCTGGAAGAACTTCAAGCCTTCTAGAAGCAGTATTAAAACTTTTAAAGCATTACAAGTATTCTGAACATTTCACGTCTTTTGAAGGCAATATCAGGTTCTTTAGAAACAGTATTAAATCTGCTATGGGCATATCAAATTTTCTGGAAGCAGTTTAAGTCTTTTGTGACTATTGCAATTCATTACATATCTTCTGGCAGCTACATCAAATCTTCTAAAAACATTTCATATCGTCTGAGAGCAAGATAAAGCCTTTTCAAATGCAGTACCAAGTCTTCTAGAAGCATTTCAAGTCGTTCAGGGGCAGTAGTAAGTCGTTTGGAGGTAATATGAAGTTTTCTGAAAGTAGTACTAAGTCTTCGAAAACCAGTATGAAAATTTTTGGAAGCATTTCTAGTCTTCCAACGGCAATATCAAGTTTTGTGGAAGCATTTCAAGTCTTCTGAGGCATTACAAGTGTTCTGGACATATTTCAAATCTTTTGGCAGCAGTATCAGGTCCTCTAGAAGCAGTATTAAGTTTTCTATGAACAGTATCAAGTCTTATGAAAGTATTGTCACATAGCCTATGCTTCTAGATAATTCATTTCTACGTATTCAATTGCACTATCTAATTGTCCCCGATTAATATTTGCTCCTCAAAATCGACGTTTTAGTATATTGATCAAGTAATGACCGTTCGTTAACGTCATTTCTAAACGGTCTAAATCGTTTAAAACAATAAAAAAAGCATGTATTTTGTTTAAAATGAAAAGGAAACATGTTTTTTCCAACTTTGATTTTAGTGGAATCAAACCCAGATCAAATTGATTCAAAATTAATGGAATTGGTATAAGAGTACCAATATCTTTATGATACTTATATCTCTATGATACAGCACACAAAGATCATAAAAATAAATTAATCTTTATTTTTTGTATTTGAGCGATTAATAAACCTGTTCATTCAATTTCATTCAAGTTAGGGATTACAATTCCGAAGCAAATACACAATCTCGGGATTACATTATATGAAGCCGGGATCCCAGGATTTATTGTTAGTTTTATTGAGGAAAGGATTGTCGTTACCTGAATTTCAAAAGGGCTGAACGAAGACGAATACAGTCTTACGCTGTTAAATCATCAAAATCAAGCAATCTTCAAAGCTCTTTTCTAAAGAAGCATAACTTTTTTTTTAATTTCTTGTAGCATACATTCTAAAGCAATATCTGCTTTATTAAGATTCATGTTTCGATGACAAATTTCGAGATTGGTTTATCTGTTTTCAAGTGTTTCTTTAAAAGACTTCGGTTTCTCCTGGTCAACTTTCTTCTCCAGAAAGACGGTGAAATATCGCATTCTTCTTAATGGTCGACGTTGTCATTTTTACCTTCATTTCCTCTAAATCTTTCTATTATATTTTAATCTCTTTCATTTATACGTTTCTTGTACCCTTATTATTGTTAGTTTTATTGAGGAAAGGATTGTCGTTACCTGAATTTCAAAAGGGCTGGACGAAGACGAATACAGTCTTACGCTGTTAAATCATCAAAATCAAACAATCTTCAAAGCTCTTTTCTAAAGAAGCATAACTTTTTTTTTAATTTCTTGCAGCATACATTCTAAAGCAATATCTGCTTTATTAAGATTCATGTTTCGATGACAAATACCTTCAACAGTCACTTTGACCCGATCTAAAAGTTAAACCAACTTCTCATAATTTGAAACTCACTGTCATTAGTGTATATAATACAGTAGTTTAGACTGTCATATTGCTTTAACTGATTAAAAGGCTATTTCATCTTCTTTTGCAGTCAAGTTGAAGTTTCAGTTCTTTTCCATGTTCTTCTTTTACATATTTTTGAAGATCTTTGTTTTTTGTTGGAGATTTTCGGTACTTGGTTATTATGGGAACAATTCCGGGATCCAGGGATCCCGAACAATTTTCTTTTTATTCATATTAAATAATGTTAGAAACAAAATGTTTCTAACACATTTGAAATCTGTTTCACACCAGATTTCTTTTTGTATTACACGACTTTATATATGTTCAAATTTTGCTTTAATGTGTTAAGACTAAGACTACGACTAATACTAAAACACGTTGCATGAACCCACCATTAAAAGACGTACGACTAAACCCAAATGTTTCTGGTTCTAGGTCCAATGTTAGCTTTAGTGTTTGTATTACCTCCAATTTAGCTATTATTTGATATGTGTTCAGACGCACGGCTAAACCAAAACTTTCCTAGGTCTAGGTTTAGTGTTAGTTCTAGTTTTAATTCTTGTTTATCTCTGATTGTTTTAAATTCTTCTGGAACTGTAACTATAACTAATACTAGACCTACAACCCAGCATCAGAACTAACATTAGATATAGAAGGAGAAACATTTTTTAGTCGTACGTCTTTTAAGACGTCTAAACCCTTGTGTTAATAGATCTAGGTCTAGTATTAGTTCTGAACCTAAGTTAGGTTGAGTTCAATTCCGTCTTAACCTGTTAACTGTTTAAGACGAATACACAGGACGATTTACATAAGAACCGACACAGAGGAGGTACATGTAGAGAATGAAAAATTAAGATGATTTAATGCTATTTATCTCTATACTAAATTGTACCCGTGAGGAGTTGCAGCCTATCAAAGTCGAATCTTAAATTTTTAAAACATTCAATATCTCTGTCATACTTTAAATTAGAAAAATCTAATTCGGTATTGTGATTATTATTCAATCAATAAAATATATAATACAGGGCGAGCAATTCATTTATTATTAATAATTCGCCTTATTTGTTCTGTTTATTTTTCTAAATTAAATTCTTCGCTGTTTCTATGACTTTTTTTGTGATTTTGTTAAAAAACAATTAAAAACTATTTTATTTTTGTGTAAACTATTTTATTTTTTTTATTATTATTTTTTTATAAACAATTTTTATAACTTTAAAAAATTTAAAAGAGTGTATTTTGTTCCTATTTTTCTTCAAAATTTTTATTCATTTTTAACTTATCTTATTCCAACTTATCTTCTAAATTTTGATTCATTTTCTTCATAATTTGATTCATTTCCATTTTAATTAGGTCAAATTTCTCATTCATATCCATATTATTTTGTTCAAATTTCTCATTTATATTTACCATCAATAGTTTCATCATATTCATTATCGATATTTCTTCCTTTTTTCCTTTTCATACCCAAAACTAGTAGTAGCAATTATTCTTGATTCCATCTCTCCATTTCCTTCTTCTGTCGATACTTTGCATCTGATTCTACGTTCTGCCATTTTATTTTCCTTTTGGACATTTTTTTTACGAATTTGATACATTTAGGTCCAGTATTAGTTCTAATTTTAATTCTTGTTTAATTCTAGATTGTTTTAACCAACCCAACCCTGTTTCAGAATGTAGAACGAGAAACATCAGGATTTAGCTGTACGTCTCTTAAGACGCCTAAATCCTAATGTTTCTAGATCTAGGTCTAGTATTAGTTCTGAAGCTATGTTAGGTTGAGTTCGGTTTCGTCTTAAGATACATATGGCTAACCCAAAGGTTTCTAATGGTATTAGCTCTAATTTAGCTGTTATTTGGTTTACTATTATTGTATACTTATATCGAACTAAAACTGGAACTAACATTTGCCCTACAACTATAAGGATTCAGGTTTAGCCTGCGTCTTTAGACAATTTTAGATGACAATTTAGACATAAAATTTGAGCCACAAATTTGATTATCAAGCGATGAAAGATTTATATGTACAACTTTTTTTTACAACAATGATCTTATAATACAGTTTAATGTTCCTATAAAGGCCTTGTACACTGACCTTGCCGTTTTGTTGGCGCCATCCTCATATTTGCAAGGAAATTTCAAATCTCGAAAAAACTAGCGTTACAGATCAAGAGTCCATACAAGAGTGTCGTTACTTAAAATCTGTTTGATTTAGTCAAACTTAAAAGGCAACAAAAGTATTACAGGGACGAATACAGGAAAGAATACACTAGAAAGTTACATTATTGTAGTTCTTCACAAAAATAACTGATAAATTCAATAAAACTGTAATTAACAATTTATGGAAAAATAGAATTTGCAAGTTTTGATTAAAGTATTTTTCGATTACAACGACTTTTGAAATTCAAGTGTACAGGCGTGAAAAAAGTTGATAGCTAGTGATTGTTCCAGATTCATCGTTAAATTAAATATCAATATAAAAAAACATATGTTTTAACGATTTAGTTTATTAAAAAATTTCGGTGCGACTTATGTTTCATCCTGTTAAGGCATCTTTATACGTACGACGTAAACAGAATGTATTTCAATCATGAATTTTAGAAAATGATGAAAGTCACCGGGTTTTAACATTTCGTGAGCCTATTTTCCTTTAAAAGATTGTTTATTTATATTTGTAATGATCCACGTATAATGAAGATCTTTTTAGAATATTCTGAATATAGTTTGTTGTTTATTATTAATTTTTGCTAGAATTGAAAGGTCGATTTCAAGCGTTGTTGATCGTGTTTGAAAAAGTTAGGTTGAGTGTCTCTTACTGGGCGGCAAATCATAGTGATTTGCCTATTCTAGTGTTAGTTCTAGTTTTATATCATTAGATCTAACACTAAATCCAGAACTAGAAACATTCGGGTTTAGCCGTACATGTCTCAAGACGGCTAAACCCGAATGATTCTAGTTCCAGATCTAGCGTTCATTCTAATTGTACTTCAATTGAAACATACAGGGCTGGGTTGAGTTGGGTTTAGCAGTGCATCTGGCGACATTTTTTTTAATGAAGTCATCTACAATGTATAGTTCCTGAAACAGAGTTTTAACAGTACACCTTCAATTTTTTTAAAAATTTTGTATGAAAAGGGGTGCATTTAGCGAAGATATACAACAAATTTTAATTAAAGAATTTTTTGATCACCATGATTTTTAATATTGATGTATAGAGGCGCGCAAAAATTGTTATTATTCTTTTTACAAAATGTAGATATCTTACTTTCTCAAAAAGATACGATTTTTTAAAGTAAATTACTCTTATTATTAATTGAGTTCATTTGTATAAAAACTATATATGCAAAAAAAGTACGATAATCATAAAATTATAGAAAAATGTATCTTTACAAACGGAAGGTGCTAGAAAACCGTTTGCAGACGAAGGGTTAAAATGTAAAACATTTTTTTTGATTTCTGTTTATATCACCTAGGGCTCTTCTAAAATTTATTGTTTTCTTGATTGTTAATAATTATTTTTAATTATTAACAATTAAATTAAATAGTAAAGGTAATTAAATAGTTAAGGTTAAAATACTAATACATTACGTTCTGAATCAATTAATCTTCCAAATTCTTCAACATATATGTTGCATGGAGGAAAATTTTTAAAGTATAACCTATGAATATTTTTTAAATTCTATTACTTTTGACTTTTTGAATATTGAAAGCTCAAACAAACGTGTCACATTTATTTCAAAACATAATAAAACAAAATTAAGTTAATTTTGCCAATCTTACAACAATTTAGCAGGTATTATAGAAAAAATAAACTATACAAAAAGCATAATTACTTCGAATAGTATTAATTTATTATTGAATGTTATTATACTGGATGTGTTTAAATACCTGGAATATAGCCAATAACATCGACATGATTTAAATATTTCAAATAAAAGTTTTTTTTTTTAAATTGTGACGGATTTTTAGGCGATATTTGCTTGTATCCATTGATTTTTGTTTTGTTAATATGCATATTTTTTGCGAATTTTGATAAAGGATAAATGATAAATCCCTCTACGCGATAAACATATCAACTCATATGGTTATATAATATAATATAATCGAGAAAAAAATGCGTTTTCTGAAAATATTAATAAATGACGTTGGCCGCTTTAAATGTTGACAGTTTCAACAACTGTGTGGGGTGTTATAAGTTGTTTCTATTTGAAACGAATTTATTACACACCCTGTATACTTATATTATTATCATTTTTTTCATTATACAGGTCAAACCTACCCCAAAACGGGCCAAACAGTGGTCGTACACTACACCGGAACGTTAGAAAACGGAACAAAGTTTGATTCCTCTCGTGATAGAGGGATGCCTTTTAAATTCCACATCGGAAAAGGCGAAGTTATCAAAGGTTGGGATGAAGGTGTAGCACAGGTAAGAATTTATTTCGAAAATAAAATTAATTTTCTTTTTCAAAATGATGATATAAATATCCTTGCGCTCTGATTAAAAGATGTTAAATTGGTCAATAATCTGATTGTTTTAAAGCTTGTTTTTTTTTCGTTAATTGCTTTATTTTTTTTAATCAAATGAATAACGAAAGTGATTGATTTGAATTTATAGTTGAGCGTGGGTCAACGAGCGAGACTGATTTGCTCCCCCGATTACGCGTACGGTTCCAGGGGCCATCCAGGGATCATCCCACCGAATTCAACGCTCATCTTCGACGTTGAACTGATCCGAGTCGAATAGAATCTACCAGCAATTAATTAATTTCTAAATGTCTCCAAGTCACAATATAACATTACGTTTAATTTTTTCAATCACATTATTAAAACTATTAAAATGAATTTAAAAGCAAAAAAAAAGAATAAATACTATTAATTGCATTTATTAAGAAGATAACGTGTTTAATTCATTCTTTTCTTTTTTACGTTTGTTAAGAATATAATTAATTGTTTCTGGTTAATCCGTTTTTAAATAATAATAATAGCCTTTTTGGGGATAGAACACCATCGCATTTTCGCCTTCCTTAGGACGAACGTCTGGACGCCTATATAATAAAAGTATTTGAAGAAAAATTTCCTTTTCTTTTTTTTATGAGCGCTTATAATAACATTCTCTATCTCTAATGTCGTTTGGTTTTTTTTTCGTTTAAAAGTTTTTGCCTTAGAGTTGAGATAGGAGATAGTTATATGTGAACTGTGAATGTCCGATAAAATAAAAAGGAACTTGAATTGAAAAAAGTATAATTGCTTTTATTCTCCTTAAGACTCCTTTAATCCATGTCGCACCTCCTCTCAAGTTTATCATAGTGAACTAGATTCCCTGCTTCCTAAAGGATTCTATTTGATAATTCGCTTTAGGATTTTTATTTTCTTATCTAAACCATTATTATGTGTGTTTTATTCATACATCGCTTAATCATCTTATCGACTCCTCCTAAATCTTCACTACCAAGAGGAAAGTTACCCACATGCCATCTGCTACACACACGTAAGCACCCCTGCGTACACATTCGTGTTACCCCCTAGACAACCAATGGCATCCCTATCCAAGTATCGAACCACTCCCTATCTTTAGCAATTTTCAAACTTCCCTTCATCCATCTACTTGATGAGACCTCTTGTAACCTATAAGCAACGGCATAAAAAACGCATCATTTAAAATGATGGTTAGTCAAAGTACAATAACTTGAACATATTGCTCGATTTGAATAATGTTTTCCTTTGTATTTTTAAGGGCTACCCTTTGTCAACATTTCTGTCAGTACCCTCGCCATTTTAAGCACTCAATTTCATCCATGACGAAATATTATGTGTTTTCTTCCTACACTTTGTAGCTTCGTATGGAGTGCATCAATATAATAATTTAATTTTAAACGTTTTTAGGGGTTTAAAAGGGCTTTTAGTCTCATCTGTCCTCATCACATCTGCTTTTTTTAAAAATTTTTTATTGTCGTTACCTCCAAATAGAGCTTGTAATATCGGGATTTCAGTCAATTTTTGTCCAGTATTAAAAATCGGTATTGATGGTAAAATACAGGTATTTATGTATTAGTGTTATTACTAAATTAATAGTATTTTCCCTATCTTATCCTCCTCCAGGCAGGTTCGATCTTCCTTTGCTGCTCCCGCGGATAGCCTCACGCTCAAGCTCACTACCAATTGAACTAATGACTAGTTCAATTGGTAGTGAGCTTGCCATCACTTGCAGAGTTTCCGGGCAGACTGTTCTGTAGGCAAGACCCAATGGTGATTCAGCCCAATCCAACGTAATCCAACTCAATGGTACGTCATAAGTGGGATTAATCTGTCAGATCATGAGACAAAATAAACATTGTGGATAAGAAAATCTTTAATAAACACAGCAAAGGGCACGATGAATAGTCTGGTATCATTTTCTAATAGGGACAAAATACTACGTATTCGAAGTTCTACTACTAGTTTTTATACATATATAGTTAAGATTGGTTGTATTTCTAAGACATATACTCATGTGATATATGACTCATTAGATGACAGATATGACTCATGTGTAAACGATAAACATAGTGTACCTAAACAAAGTACAGTATACAGCATTCGTTAATGTTGAACTAATAAAATACCTTAAAGTAGTACCGGTATTCAAAATTTTAAATACCGAATACCTGTATTGAGATTTTGGTTCGGTTTTGCAAGCCCTAACGCCAATGCTCTGAAACAACCCAGCTTCTTCGGCAGCATCATGGAAATTGACAAAAACGTTTCAGTAACGTTTAGTGTCATTAACGTTGTTGACTGTTGCTCGAGGTGAAAAATGCCTTTAAGTTCTGAAGAAGTTGCTTAAACGGTAGCTTTGGTAAATGATGGACGCAGCACTCGTTGTGATACTCGTGTTCTTGGCGTCATTTAAAAATAATACAGATGCACCACATAACCTCTTGGTTATCGATATATTGTAACGACCGTGTTATAAAATCGACATACCATAACAGTTGAGATTAGACATCCTCTGGAATAAGTTATGAAATCCTTCATTTTATGTGTGGGGTTGAGGTCATAGAGACTAACAACTGGACCACAGTTGCTTTGCGAACATCGTGATGCTCGAGTACAATTTGCACGAAACCATGCTCAGTGAACCAATGCAGAGGAAAAAGTTTTTTTAAGTTTGTTTTCAGACTAGTTGAGTCTGAGTCTATTTGAGAAAGAATCTGTTTTGAAGCACGTACGGAGCTTTATCACCAAGATATTTCGATATTTCTTAATAATAAAGAAATTATAGATGAACACGTGATTCTTTTCACCCCAGTTTCTGTGACAATTTTTTGTTCATGCACGATAATGCGAGCATTCATACAGTGCTCTAATACCTAGATGGTTGGATATCAGCAGATTGGCCTACATGTTTTAAGAATCATAGAACACGTGAAGGATTTGCTAGGAAGATGAGTTAGAACACGTACACCACGTTATACAAACCCTGGATGATCTCCAAATAGCGCTAGAATGATATTCAAAGAATGAAAATCTGGTTAATTTTGGAAGAAGATTCTCCAAAATGATATTCAAAACCTGATTAAATTTTGTTTGATTTATTTATCAGTGTTTTATTAAATTTCATGGACATCCTTGAGATGGTTTATTTTTTGATGACGCTGTTGAACAAGTTGCATTAAAGGCGGAAGTGATCAGAACAGACGAGACTTATAAGTTCTTTTTATTAAAATTAAATTCTTATGTCGGTGCAATCCACAGGAAGCTGAAAAGTGTAGGAACAAAACATGGATTTGCGTTAATCATCATTGGTGAAATTAAAGAGCACTAAAATGAGAAAGAGACCTACAAATATATTGACAAATGGTGGACCTTCCAAAAAAAATCTTGTTCAAATCGAGCAATACGTTCAAAAATTATTATAGTTTGAAACTAGTCATTCTTTTAGGTGATGCTTTTTTATACCCCTGAATTTTTGAATTCAATTTTCCATTAAAATTCTTTAAATGAAAAGTATACATTATCCATTTAATGTATGGTAATTTGAATGCTTAAGAAGCTCGAAGCAAGAAGTATGCAGAAGCGCATCCCAATATTTCTTGTGTGTTTATAGAGCACTGTTCCAGAAAGGATCTTTTATTGAACTAAAATTAGAACTAACACTAGCACTAACACTAGAACTATCACTAGGACTAACACTAGATCTAAAACTAGAAACTTTCGGGTTTCGCCGTGCGTTTTTTGAAAAAATTTTTGACGTTTCGGATGCCATGTTGCAACCTTCTTCAGAAACTGGTTCTGAAAGCCTTCGTACTTATGGGATCTTTTATATCTTAATCAGGTGAATTGTGGACTGTCACGCTCCACCAGATTCGCAAATATTAAAGGAAGGATTTCAAAAGTGAACGAAAATTTATCTAATAAAACGTATCGCAAACTGCTGTTTGTGAAACAATACGGGAAGACCTTTAAAAGCTATGAATATGGAACCACGAGCAAAGTTTTGTGAAAGTGCTTTTAGCGCGTTTAGGAAACATTTTTGAGCAGGACTTTATACAAATGTTTCTTCGCGATTTTTGATAAAAAATCACGTCTTCAAATACACTGGTGCCGCGAAAACAAGTACAGAAACCATCATTAGTAAAAGACATTCTTATTAGGTGTCGAATTTATGGTAAGAGATTTTGAATGAATTTTGAAATCAGTGCCTACTAGATACTTACTGCCGTATGAAAAATTGGTGTTTCACATCAGCAAGAGAATACATTTTTTTAAAGTTAAATGAGAATCGGAGCAAAAATTACCAAGAGATCAAAGAAGTCAGTAAATAATCAGTGAGATAACTTTCCGGAACTCACAGTCCGACCGAACGCTATTTCAGCATTATCATGAAAGAAACTCACAGAATATTGATAGAAATATATGGCCTAATATGATGATACTAATTATTTAAATAGGTTAATGCTTTAATGAAACCTAAATTCTCAAAGCCTAATGAAATATAAAAATAAAAAAATCTATGACACTTCTTTAAGGGCCATTGCTTTTACATAAACAGAGTTTTTTACATCTAGGTCATCAAAAAATCGAGCATTAATATTTTTAACTAGTTCTTGTTTTAGAAATTTTACTCTTTGTAATTCGTAGTCGTCTTGACTTGGCTGGAGGTTACTTTTTAATTAAAGTAAAACATAAAGTACCTCGGAAATTGTGCAATACTTTTCTCCACAGAAAACTGTTACCAATTTTTAGCAAGTTTAGAATAGGCAAGATGTATTGTGTCACTTCTTTTTGTTAACTTTGGGTCACTCAAAACAGCACAAACACAGCATCGCAAAATATTTAGTCGATCTAGCATACTGAAAGCTGAGTAGCAGTACTGTATCAATTTCAGTCCATGTTTTTTAGGTTTTCTGTAATCCACTAGAAAATTTATTTAGATAGAGTAAATACATTGGAATATTTATTTGTAAAACTTACCAGCTGTATTTTTTTTTGGCATTCAAGTATTGTTTCCCGTCGTTTCAGTAGTTCGTTTGTTGCTAAAACACTATGATTGAAATGTCCGACTAATCCGCTAACTGCATGTGTACATTTGGCAATAGGGTTTGTAGAATCTACAGTATTCAACCCAGTAGCTGCGATAATACACAGTAGCAGGGTATATGCAGCGCAGGGTACACCTATCCATTTGTCATTTATCAAAGAGGCAACATGTCGAATGTTAGAACCGTCGTCGTGAACAATACTCACAATCTTTTCGTAAATCTGCCAATTTAAAATGGAATTTTTAACTTCAGACGCCAAATAAGATGCGGTGTGCCTCTCCTCTAAGAAAATTGTATCTAAACCTAGGGATCTAATTGCCCAGTCTGTAGTTATATACGATGCAGTGAGTGCTAAAAATATGATGCATTATTGTGGCAAATTTTGAACTATAGTTTCATAACAAGGTACTTTATAATCTGGCTGTAAAGTGAATTACCTTAGAGCCAGATTATAAATAGATAAGTTTCTTAAAGGATGCACTCTCTGTACAATGTAGGGGTAGTGCATTTTCCGATACTACATTAGTAATT
Organism: Onthophagus sagittarius; assembly: GCA_036711965.1. NCBI lineage: Eukaryota > Metazoa > Arthropoda > Insecta > Coleoptera > Scarabaeidae > Onthophagus > Onthophagus sagittarius. The sequence continues at coordinate 55,884,519 of JASERS010000002.1, read as the reverse complement.
AAATTTGTTATTCTAACTTCACGAGATTGGGACAGTCCAATTCTTCTTTCAAAACAGTCCGTTATGCGAGTCTGGGAACCAGAACTCGAACCAGTAATTACTATAGCCTCAACATTTTTATTTTGTGTTCTTTACCTGGATTTTGTGTGTTTCTCATGCTTACACTTTCACGCTTATGAACAGAATGAACACCAGATAAATGTTTTTTCATTGAACTTGTTTAACGAGCATACACAATTTTAGCATCACATAAATTACAAATCGCGCGAGACTTCTTTGGAGAGAAGTGGAAGCTTTCCCACACTGCCGAGCGCTGACGTTTTCCGACATTTTGTAACTTGTTTTTAATACGATGCCGATCCCGTTTCAGAATTCTTCAGAATCAACGCGTTACTGCACCGCCTGTTATCCAGCTAGCTGAACTGAAAAACCAAGGCAGCAAGGCGGCTTTGAGCTCATGGCACGAAAAAATCCGATGCTAGCCTAATAGCAACTACCGGTTTTCTAATGTTTGGGTTATCCTTTAGGGTAACGGGTATTATTTCGGGTCTCGGGTAATATTTGGGTACCGGGCAATATCCGAGTTTCGGGTAATCTTCGGGTATCTCGGGTACCCGGTACTTGTTGTTATCACTAATCAAAATGCCTTCTACTCATAAATACACCGTGAATCTCACCTATGCGAAGTTAGCCTCCAATTTTTCCAGCCCCCAATTAGATAGGACTTCACATGTATAGTATTTTGATTATAAGAAAAGAACCACTCAACCGATTTCGTTAAATAATGTCTCATTCGATATCTTAATCCATGGCCAATTCGAAAGTGGAAATGCCCGATTCGAAAACTCTACCCAATTCCGCTGAATCGCAAAAATGTTGCGAAGGTACACGACAATAACACAAAAATGCCGATTTTTACGTTATCATAACTCGTAGACGACGTATTCGATCATCAAGATCAATACGTCATTCGAATCGGTATAGTTTCTTCTATCGAAAGCACAAAATGCCCGATCTCAATTGTCTTCCGTTAACCTTGTAAAGCCCTTGAAATGTCGCCATGTTCGGCTCGTTGTTTATGAATGTATGAACACCTAAAAGTCTAGCCCCCAATATAAAAAAATAATTAAAACTAAATCGACTATAACTAGAGAACGGTTAGACCGATTTTAATCATTTATACCTCAATCAAAACCTTACATTCGACTGAATGCCCGATGCAAAAAATTTAAGGGCTTTGATCAAAATACAAAAAACTAATTAATCAAATACATCAATTATTTCCGAAATTAATTGACCATTTTCATTCTTCAACATCTCTATCGAAAGTATGATCTAAAGCAAATGCGAATGTGGAAATGCCCGATCTCAAAATTTACTAATTACCCTTCGTACGGCTACTGTAATGATCTGGTGATTTGACTATAACTAGAGAACTATAACAGTCGGATGCAAACTTTTGATTGAGGTATAAATGATTAAATTCGGTCTAACCGTTCTCTAGTTATAGCCGATTTAGTTTAAATTAGTTTTTCTCATATTAGCCTCCCAGTCGGCACGTTCGCGAAATCATTACAATGAGCCATTAGAAGGGTAATTAGTAAATTTTGATATCGGGCATTTCCACTTTCGCATTTGCTTTAGATCATACTGTCGATTGAGATGTTGAAGAATGAAATTGGTCGATTAATTTCGGAAATAATTGATGTATTTGATTAATTAGTTTTTTTTTGTGTTTCAATCAAAACCCTTACATATTTTGGATCGGGCATTTCGACAACAGCATTCAGTCAGATGTAACCTTTCGATTGAGGTATAAACTATTATAATCGGTCTAACCGTTCTCTAATTATAGTAGATTTATATGAATAAATAAATAAAATTCTTTGTACTTTAACTGGTTTTATTTAATTTTTGTCTAACTAGTTTCGCCTCTACGGCATCCTCAGAGACTATGTCTTAAAGAACACGTAAAATTTATAAATTTGTACCTAATTACTTCCTTAATCTATGTGAATTTTATAAATATTTAAACAATTATTTTGTACACTCATTAGTTAGTACATTGAACTTTGTTGACGTTAGAATTATAAAATAAAATTATGAAATTAAAATTTTAGTACGTTACATGACATGTTAAAATTGATAAATGACATTTATAAAGTTAAATAAGTTTTATTATTAAAGTTCAATGTACTAACTAATGAGTTCACAAAATAATTGTTTAAATATTTATAAAATTCACATAGATTAAGGAAGTAATTAGGTACAAATTTATAAATTTCACACGTGTTCTTTAAGACATAGTCTCTGAGGATGCCGTAGAGGCAAAACTAGTTAGACAAAAATTAAATTAAACCAGTTAAAGTACAAAGAATTTTATTTACTTAATCATATTTATCATTATTGGTAGAATGGATATTTTAAACTTTTCAACCTATAGTAGATTTAGTTCAATTATTTTTTTTATATTGGGGGCTAGACTTTTTGGCGTTCATACATTCATAAACAACGAGCCGAACATGACGACATTTCGAGGGCTTTACAAGGTTAACGGAAGACAATTGAGATCGGGTGTTTTCGATAGAAGAAACTATACCGATTCGAATGACGTATTGATCTTGATGATCAAATACGTCGTTTACGAGTTATGATAACGTAAAAATCGGCATTTTTGTGTTATTGTCGTATACCTTCGCAACATTTTTGCGATTCAGCGGAATTAGGTAGTTTTCGAATCGGGTATTTCCACTTTCGAATTGGCCATGGATTAAGCTTTCCAATGAGACATTATTTAACGAAATCGGTTGAGTGATTCTCTTCTTATAATCAAAATACTATACATGTAAAGTCGTATCTAACTGGGAGCTGGAAAAATTGGAGGCTAACCTCGCATAGGTGTGAATCTCATTAATATCTGTTGAGGTATTCTCCAGAAATAGCAAAAAATATGATTTATTCAAGAATTTTAGCCATCAATAACTCCCAAACGAAACACTGTTCCATATACATTTGAAATCAATCTTAATCTTTTGGACCAAAGAATCTCGGTACCCTTTTCTGTACTTACATTCGGGACCTTATATAGACGTCATTTCCGAACCCCTGTATATTCAGAGAGACTCGCTCTCGGTACAACTTCCAATTCCATTACTCGTTTTTTTTTCTTTTTTTTTCTACTAAATAAACTTATTCTCTTTTAATCACGTTAGAACTTATTTTCTCTTTTTGTTTTTGTATTTACGCAATTTCTCGATAATATCAATGTAATTTGAATTTAATTGTTGTATAAAGAAGCGTTTAAGCATCTGTGAGATGCTTGCTTTTGGTTGTGTCCTCGTATAATAAAGAAATTATCTATAATAATATTATGTTAACGGGTATAAAACAATAAAATCTACAATTTTACTATAAATTATTTAATTCGAATTTATTAGATTTAAAGCTAAATGCTTATTTAATAAGATACATCTTATTCTAATAACAAGCTTATTTGGAATCTTTGTAATAAAATCCACCACAAATATTACAATTAATTTTTTCTTTGTACTTAATTTGCATTTGGCGCCGTTTAGCCCTCTTAACATTAGCCTGTTCGAACTCGTAAATAGCCGTGGTCAACCAATCCAAATAAAATTGAACTAAATCTATTAAAATTTCGTTTAAATCGATAGATTCGATCAGTCTAAAAAGTTTCGCTCTATTTTCTTCTAAACTATCGCAAAGATCGCATTCGTTTTCGAACTTTCTCTCCAAAAATTGTATGGAAATTTCCATGATTTTACACGTAAACGTCGAATGTGGGAATATTTTTTTAATGGCATTTTTATATTCTACTTGTTCCTCTTTTAACTTAACCAATAACTTTTCGACGATTTTAAAAATGTGCTCTTTCGTCGTATTCGGATAATGATACAAAACGTCTTCGTATAATCTCACGTCTTCTTCGTCGGTTAAATACTTTTTTTGAATCACTTCGGTTATATATTGCACCGGAGGCAGAGACATTCCTTGAAATCGAACCGCCGTTTGTTTTAAAACGGTTACGGGAACGTCGTTTAGAGAAAGTTTTCCGTTAGTACTCGAAAACGTGATTAATTTAGCTTCAGATAGACGATTTCCTCTCGATCCTAACACTTTAATTAAATCTTGGGAGTGAATACTTCGCAGATGAGACACAGTTTGATTATTGGGGTTTTGAATTCTAAAATAAATCATTATTAAGAATTTTATAAATATGAAAGTGTTAGATTAAAAACGTACTTTGTTGATTTACTGACTTTGATGGATGATGAAATTTCTGCTTGAATTAATTGACCTCGAGTTCTCGCTACGTTTATGATGCTGTTGTTGAAGAAAAGAATGGAGAATGAGAATTGTAGGATTTGGAGGGCGTCGGGTCGTTTTGATCCTTTCATTGCGTGTAACGAGTTCATTATTCCAACGAAATCTGTTGCCAAACCGGCGTAATTTATTGCATTTGCAGTCATTAGCATGCTCTGAAAAATTGAGTTTTAGGGTTTTTCTTTTTTATAGGGTGTCACAAATATCTGGAAGCTTAATGTAGTGATTTAATTACTTTATTTGACAGTATAACTTTTAGGCTGAGTTAGCCCGTAGTGACAAATCAATGCATAATATGTTCTTATCGGGATAGTCTCAGAAAACTTGTTAGTGAGCTGACTCACACTTTAGCTGAATAGATTAAGGTGACTTGTTTTTCTACTAATGACAAGTTGGTCACGTTTGAGGAAATATTCGATCAACGAAACGATAGGATGGAGGTCATGGATGCAACGGATTTTTGTGGATCAGATGGTCAAGATTAATTTTCAGAACTACCTTGATGAGGTTCTCATGAAACCAGTCTTTGACACTTAGACAGAACTCTGCGTTCACAGCCAAAGTTAAAGTACAGCATTTCTTGCTTGATTTGAACTTACTTAACCTTTTTCTGTGGTCAGTTTTAAAAGACTGCACTACTCTACAAGAATCTTGACGGTTTGAACCGCACCTTTTAGAAGGTATGGCATCATAGGATTATCACGTGGTTACACGTTCTCTAAATTTTTGGTTTATATGGTCTGTTTTCATCACTAGAAGGGATACCAGTAGCATTAAAGTGAACCATTAAAGACAGGTTAGCCACATATCGACATAGTCGACCTAAGTAGGTCGATCGTGGTGTGCTCTTGGTTTTAAGAGTGGTTTTCTGTGGTAATTTGCGATACGGTTTTAGTGGTGAACGCATACGAGGATCGTGGCATGTATTTCGGTCGAAATGACTACTTTTTCGGACTCATTTCCTGTAAATGAGGAAATTAGCGGTTTTGGGCTAATTTTTAATACCGATTCGTTCGCTTTTCACGCGTGGTGCGCACCAAACGGGTTCTTTTTTGTTGCTCGTCCAACGCAGTCAAGTTTTCCGGTGTTTCGAATTATGCCTCCAGCCGTGCGAGGGTGTAGTGCTTGCGGCGGGAAACTGAACACGAAAACTCCGGGTCTCCAATGTGCTGGCGTTTGCACAGGGGGTTTTCACGATAAATGTGTTAAAATTCCTGTAACAGTACTGCCACAGTATAAATCTGAGGGCGTCTCGTGGAAATGCTCAGCTTGTAGGGTGGATATGGACCGATCGATTATTATTGATGACGACCTTATTCCCTCGGCGCCCACCGACCGAAGTAATGAAGACTTATTTATATAAGCTTCTTCACGGTAGTGAGCTGGAAATGAAAAATATGAATACTAAATATACTGAATTACTTGCTTCTGTTTCGTTTTATGGTGAAAAAAAAACGGATTTTGAAAAAACTCTCAAATCTTTCGGCGAAAAAATTAAATCTTACGAATCGATTAAATCTGTTGTGGTTGATTTGAACAGTCGGGTAGAACACGTGGAGCAATATTCGAGGCTGAACAACCTTATTCTCTCTGGTATTCCAAAGAGGAAGGAGGAAAATCTCTCCGTTATAGTTTCACAAATCGGAGAGTCAATTAATTGTGCACTTGACCGTTCTCAAATCGATGCAGTTCATCGCCTCCCTCAATACGCTTCCACTGATACGCGTCGCCAAATTGATCAACCCCGGAGCGTCATTGTTAAATTCTTCTAATTAATTTCTTCATAAAGTTTCTTAATAAATATGTATGGACATGAAACTGTACTATCCATGTACTAAAAGAAGACAGGAGTAAGGCAATAATAATTGCGTCTTAGACGGACTTACAGAAACTGTAAACAAAACTGTCAGTTTATTACCAGAATGTACGTGTACTTCGCACCAAACTTCAAACAATATATCTGAATTCCTTAAACGTGGAGTTTGATATTATCTGTTTAACAGAAACGTACTTGAACGAGTCGGTGCATGTTGGGAGATTCTTGGGAGCAACTATGTTATATGTCGACGTGATAGGTTTTCGTCTGGGTCATCCAAGACGGACGGCGGTGGTGTCATCGTGGCAGCTAAAAACATCTGACTGTTAATTGTAGACCAGATCCTTCCACTAAGGCGGAGGATTTGTGGGTGACGGCGAAGTGTAATGCATATAGTCTGTTATTGTGTGATCCCCCGTGAATCGCGGCCATTCAGTGTTTTCCATCCCTGTTCGTATGGAATATAATAATTCCAGCGTGTGCAATGGTGAAAATATAGCAGAATTGTTTTCTCAATATTTCAACTCAGTTTTTATTGACGGTTGACTTGCCATAGACTTTGATCCCTTGCCTTGCGCTGGTTTGTCAAACGTTTGGTTTGACAAATCCGATGTTAATTCTCGGCATTTTGGTCACTTCCTGTGCCGATCAGCTTGCGGATCCTTTGTTTTTGCTGTTCTCTCAGTTTGTTGTCCAGGGAGTTTCCCTTCCGTATGGAAGAAGGCGCTTGTTGTACCAATATTCAAATCAGGTCATAAACATGTTGTCACCAATTATCGTCCCATTTTAATATTGCCTATTGTTTCAAAAGTTTTTGAAAAATTAGTACTTCCTAAACTTCATTATATACTAAACCCTTTTATTAGCCAGGAACAGCATGGTTTCTGAAGGGGTCCATCAGTAGAGACCAATCTTGCTACTTTTATGACTTTTGTGCATAATGCAACGAATAATAAATTACAAGTAGACGCAATCTACACAGACTTTAGTAAGGCCTTTGACAAGGTTAATCACGCAATTTTAATGGGAAAATTGCAAGGGTTTGACTTTTCATATGGCCTACTGCGACGGTTTGGCTCATACATATCTAATAGACTTCAAGCGGTCAAAGTTAACAACTTTATATCTGATTTTGTACCGGTTACTTCCGGCGTACCGCAAGGGAGTCATCTTGAAAACCATACTTTTCTTAGCGTATATTAACGATATTAATAAATGTATTCGACACTCTAATTTCCTGTTATATGCAGATGTTTGCAAATTTTTTTCATGTGTTCGGTCTTTGTCTGATTGCGATTTGCTGCAGGAAAACTTAAATCGATTACATGATTTCTGCTCTAAAAACTATCTCTTTCTTAATCTGAATAAATGCAACAAGATTACCTTTTTTGTTCAACATATTGATAAAATGTTCTCTAAGGCTCTGCAACGTTTGGGTTTTATTATTAGATCTTGTAGAGCTTTCACCTATATAACTTGTATTATAAAACTTTATATGGCTCACGTGCACAGCATTCTTAATTTTGCGTCAATAGTTTGGAACCCTGTGTATGCTACTTATGTTGATCGTATTGAGTTGGTGCAGCAAAGGTTTGTGCGGTATTTGGCGCATAAGTTTTTCTTGTCATATTGTCATTATGCCCAGAGATGTACGGTCTTTGGCTTGCGGTCTCTTCAGGGTTGGCTCTTTGGCCGTAATTTCTCGGATTCAATATTTGTGTTTAAGTTGGTAAAAGGGATGATAGACTGCCCTAACCTTGTGTCCGAGGTACATTATATTATCCCTTTACATAATATACGTGCCTATAGCCTGTTCAGGTTGCCCGCATCCGCCTGTATTGTTCACATAAATTTAGTTATATAATCGGCACTGCTATTTATGCGACTTGTTCGGCATGTTCTTGCAATCATTTAAACTTGTCCTCGCCTCTTTGTCCGTAGTGAGTTAGTAATGGTAATTATTTTCTTTTTTTCCATTCAGTTAATTGTAACAGTTAATTTGATTTGTATTATAATTGTTCTTTTTTTGTTATCTTTTTGTACTGATTATAACTTTAAAAAATATTGTGGTACAATTGTTTTTCTAGTGGATATTTCACTGGGATCTTTCCTGTTTGTATCCCTTAAACAAAATAAATAAATATTAAAACTGATCTCATAGATTAAGGCCAGTTGGCATTTTCACTAACGAGAAGTTAGCCGAAATGATAGGATCAAGTGATGAAGGTCGTGGATCCAAAGATCTCTCTGGATTACATGACTAAGATCAACTTCTAGAACTACTTTGATAAGGTTCTGCTTAAACCAGTCTTAGACACAGCGCATACCATCAAGGCTTAGGTACTTTCACAAGAATTTTGACGGTTTGATATGCAACTATTAGAAGACATGTGATGATTTTGATGTCGAGTTCCACGATGGCAAACTTTTTCAAGCATATGGCAAGCACGGCTGAATATTTAAGCTACCGGACTTTTGTGACACCTTATATCTAAATGATTCATTTCAAAATAAACCTTTCCTATAACTACTCCCCTACTGGCTACTATAGCTACTGTTCGAGTTAAAGCTCCTCCAATTAACCCAATAGAATTAGCAGCTATATTTAAATAGGCTCCTCTTGCATCCGGATTTTTTATGCTCATATTCTATTAATTAAATCGATTATAAGATACTTAGTATGATCCAGATTTTAAACGGGAAACTTTACTACTTAGATGTAGTGCTTACTAAAATAACACAAGTTCTCTATACCAACTTTAGACCGCAAAATTTTTGTTTTTGAGCTGTAAGCTGGGATCAAAGTTGAAGAAAAATTTATATTTTATTCTTTATTTTGGCTATTAGTAAACCATAGAATTTGAAAAATTGATTCTCTTGCTTAACAACGAAAAAGTGCAGAGTGACAAGAATTGCTATTAAAAGATAAGCTTTAAAACGACTATTTTTATGTTAATGCTTCATAAAGCTTGAAAATAAGGTTTTAATGAGAAAGTTTTCAGATTTTTCGGTTTGCAATTTTTTGTTCAACTCTGATCACTCATATCTCGACATACTACACTAGTGCTTTTTTTGACAAGTACTACATCCTAATAAAGTTTCCTGATTAAAATCTGAACCATCCTGTATGAGTCAATTGATAAAAACCATTTTGTGTTTTCTTCTATCATGTATCTGAAAAGCCGTCCGCGTCATGGAATAAATAGCGCACGTTAATCCTAAAATTCCCGCAGAAATCATAACTGGGTGATAAACGATACTAACAACCATTAAAATAGCTGCAATAATCCCTAAAATCGTCATAACGATATCCATACATTTTAAAGCGTACGCTGTGTTGGTATAAGACGGTGATCTAAAATGTTCTAAAAGAACGTTCCCTCGACAATCGCCTTGATATCGTCCATTTTTTGGCACAATCATATTACATTTCGGCATTTTATTCTTTTTGAGATAATCCCTCCAAGAATTGTAAACTCTAAGATCTAAATCGATGTATTTTCTGCACGAATTCTTCGACCCCTTACATTTTCTGATACTAAAAACCGGAATTGGCGTCATATTTCCTATAAAACTTTTTGTTGATTCCGTGCAATTGTAAATAAACGATATCACAATTCTGTCGTTCCATTTCGAATATTTATCTTAATAAAACAACAAACTTATTAACAAAAATTAATTAATTTGAAACAACTTTACTATTAGTTCTTCGTATCAACCCATAAAGATCGTTTAAAACTTGTTCTTTTTCTTCGTCTTTTTCGCAACTATCCGGCGAGCCATAAATCGCAAAGTACAATTTATTTTTGAAATAATCGTGTTCATCGTATTCGAATGAATCGAAATCTCTGTCTCCTATTAATTCGTACATCGTTTGCTGAAATCTCTCCGAACTAAAAACAAAAATAACTAAGTTATTTCTTAACTTGTTACTTTAAAACCTGATATCATCGCTTTGTTTTTCAACTTCTCGTGCAACTTCTTCGGTATTACAACAAACCGATTTAATTAATCGTTTTAGGGTGAAAGGAAAATGTTTAACGAGAAACGTTTTATCGACGACTTCGATAATTTCGTGTTCTATGGGGGTTAAAAAATAAATTGAGGGTTTTTTCTCGAAAACGTTTTTATAAATCGCATTAAACCCCAAAGTACATTTAACCGTGCTTAATAATGATGCTATGTTACACCCATTTAAGTCCCATGCTAAGAAATAACAGTGTTTATCGATTTCTTGTAATAATTGTTCGTTTTTGAGATGCGCACAAAACTCGTCGGAGAAAACATTTCCATCCACGTGCAAATACAATAAAATTATATGTTTCTATAAAAAAATAAGATAAAATTAATCTGGTAAGATTAATTAAATAAAGTGTCGTTTAATACTTTTTTTAAATGTTTACTTACATTTTGAGAAACATCTTGACACGATATTGAATCAATAGAATCCAAAGTACCTTTGTATAAAGGTATTTTGTTGTTGAGTTTGTTTTCTAATTTGTTTTTGAATGATTCGCACGCTGATATTTCTGGATATAAAAATAATGTTTTGAGATTTAATAATGTAATTAGGTTTTAGTACGAACCTGTTGGGATGTCATCGGTTTGTTCATCCATTGCAAATCGAAAAATTAATTAACGAAAATAAACTGTCCACAAACACTTTTGATAAAAAATTAACAAACATGTGAGGGCGTTTTTATCAGTTTTTAAATCTTATCGGCGTTTACGCGGATGCTAAAATCAATAGGTGAGTTATCAGGGCTTATTACATATTTTGTAACATATAATATATAAATAATTCATAAATTCCGTTGGATTTGGTTTTTTATCATTACAGATTTCTAAATATATCAAAATTTATTCATAATACTGTTCTGTTTATTGCGTTTTCGTTACTTAATGATTTTAATCATCGGCGCTGGTTTTTGAAAATACGTATAAGTGATGATAAAAACTGAAATGATAAAAGACTGAAACGATGAATTGGGCCTGAAAAAATTCAAAATTCGTACTCTCCAAAAAATATTCATAGCAGATGCTAAGGCTGAATTGCTTCCAGGAGCAGTAACAAGTCTCTTATAGGCAATACCAAGTTTTCTAGAAGCAGTATCAAGTCTTCTAAAAGAATTACTTTCTTGGAATCATTTCAAGTTTCATAGAAGCAATTTAAGTCTTCAGAATGCATTTCGAGTCTTCTACAGACAATATAAAGTTTTATAGAAGTATTTCAAGACTTATATAGGTAAAATCAAGTATTCCATAAAGTCTTCTAGATGCAATATCTAGTCCTCTAAAAGCATTTTGGATCTTCTACAGGCAATATCATGTATTCTAGGAACAGTATCAGGTCTTCTGGATGCATTGCAAGTCTTTTGGAAGCAATTCAATTCATTTGGTTGCAATATCAAGCATTGTAGAAGCATTTTTCATTCAAATGAAAAATTAGAAAATTTAAATATGATACAATTTTTGAATGAACACATTTGACAAAATTCACAACTACAATAATGTCTCGATAATCCGAATCAATTAAAACAAGGGCCATTCGGATTAAGCGGTATTTATTTATTTATTTTATGGCTGATATCTTATATCTGAATGATATTGATGATAAGGTTTCACTCTTCAACTACTACATGTTACTTCTCTTCGATTTACATGCACCTGTTAAAACTATTTCATCCAGGCGAGGATACCGTCCTTGGGTGACTGATAATCTTAAATTCCTGATGAAATATAGGGATGAGGCTTATCTAAAATTTAAAAAATCCAAACTTCCTGCGGACTTTTCGTACTATAAAGAGTTACGTAATTTTACAAATTCTTGTATTCAGAGAGAGAAAAGGGCATATATAGAGTCCGTTTTGAACTCTAATAATAGTCGTGAACTGTGGAAGTCTTTTAATAGGATGGGAATCATTAAATCTAAACAGCGGTCAGTACCAGTAGCTTTATCCGATGTTGAAGCTATTAATATTTCTTTTTTGTCTTCACAAGTTGATTCTTCCGGTGATCCTGATGTCATTTCTCATTTTCTCTCCAATATCCACCCGTCTGTCAGCAATGAATTTGTCTTTTCTCTTTCCACTGAGGAGGAGATTGGTGAAATTTTACTGTCTTTTAAAACTGCTGCTATTGGGTCTGATGGCATTGGTATTAAAATGTTAACTATGTGCTGCCCTTTTATTCTACCCTACTTGTGTCACATTATCAATGTTTGCTTGGAGTATGGTGTGTTTCCTTCCGCTTGGAAGACTGCCCTTGTTATGCCTCTTCCTAAAACCAGCAACCCTGCAAGTTACAGTGACCTTAGACCTATTAGCATTCTCTCGGTTCTCTCCAAGGTTCTGGAGAAAATCATCAGTTTACGTCTACGCAGTCATTTAGATACGTTCAAGATTCTACCATGCACTCAATCTGGTTTCAGATCCGGTTTCAGTTGTAGCACAGCACTTTTAGAAGTTTGCGATAACATTATCCGGAAAATTGATCGCAAATCTGCTTCTGTTCTTGTTTTACTTGACTTTTCAAAAGCTTTTGACACTGTGCATCATGAGATACTCCTTGCCATTCTTCATTACATTGGATGTTCTCGCAATGTGTGTTCTTTCTTTAAGCACTATTTATGTAATCGCAAGCAGATTGTCACACTCAATGGCCTGCAATCAGTGGAAGCATCCGTTACGTCTGGGGTGCCTCAGGGATCGGTTCTTGGTCCTTTACTTTATTTAATTTATACTTTTAATCTAACTGATGTTCTGAGGCACTGCTCTGTGCATATGTACGCCGACGACACGCAACTGTATTTTTCTTTTACTCCAGATCAACTTTGCGTTGCTCAGGAATGTATTAACGACGATTTGCAAAGGTTAATCACTCGTGCGTCTCAGCTATGTTTAAATATTAATGCTAAGAAATCCTCCGTTATGCTGTTTGGGTGTCCATCCTTCCGTGATTCTATGCGAAAGTCTCTATCTATTAAGATTGGTGATGTTTCACTTAACTTTACTGAAAAGGCTAGGAATCTAGGTATTGTTATAGATTCTTCTTTTAGATTTCGATCTCATGTTTCAAACCTTATTCGTAGTGCTTACTCTACCCTTCGACTCCTTTACAGTAATCGTTGCTTACTTAATTTACGTTTAAAAATACAGTTATGTGAATCTTTGGTTTTGTCTCTCTTTAATTTCGGTGATGTCTTATACGGCTCTTGTATAGATAACTTTACTTCCACTCGTATTCAACGTGTTCAAAACGCTTGCTTGCGTTTCATTTTTGGTTTGAGAAGGAGAGATCATGTCTCTAGTGCTCAAGGTCGGGTCAACTGGCTTAATATGGCGAATCGGAGGTCTCTACACGCTGCTTGTCTCTTTCACCGAGTCATTTTATATAAAACCCCTCCTTATTTATGGAACAAAATTTGCTTTCGCTGTGATGTTCATAATTTGAACATTCGTCATCGTTTCACGCTTACGATACCAGCTCACCGTACTGAACTTTTTAAAAGGTCCTTTTCGTATTCTGTTTGCAAAGTTCTCAACGGCATTCCAGAGCAAATTAAGCAGCGGAGTGTGCAATCCTTTAGATCAGCTTACAGATCTCATTTGCTTCAGCAGCAGCGCCAATAGACTCTTATCTTTTTTTTTCTGTTCTTTTTTGTTTTCTTTCTTTCTCTTTCCTTCTTTTCTTGTACATGTTTCTCTTATGTTGCTTTCCTTCCTTTTTGTTGTTTTTCTCTTTCTTTTCTCTTCTCTTTCGTCTCGTAAGTCTTCTTAGATCATTGTCATTGTTATTATTATTATAAATTAATTCTTAATTTTGTTATTTTGGGGTTGATGAAAAACAGCTATTCCTGGTTTGACCTGGTGCGCTGACTCAATCCCCTTTGGAAGGATACAGTATTGGTTGTTTTCTTTGCTAGTAATAGTATTCGAAGTTTTGTATTATAATATTCTGTAATTGTGTCTTTTCAATAAATATTATTATTATTATTATTACTACTAGGACCGTAACTTAACATTAACCCGAAAAACTTAATTGAAAAGCATCCAACACCAAAGAAAAATAAACAGTTGTGATCGAAAAACAAATTTTCAAATTAATACCTAAAAACACTAGAATTACTAGTGTTTATAAAATTTTTTACATAATTTTTGAAAGATTTTGACTCCGAAAAACGAAAAAAGTCAACACTCTCAAGATTATTAACCAAACAAGAGGATCTGTAAATAGGTGCGTGAAACAAAACGTCTGTACGGCGCTTGTCTACATAAAAACTGGTCTACGACCGTGAAGCAAATCTCGGTACGTTTAAGGCAATGTTCTCAACAATTTGGTTACCAATTTAAAGTTTGTTGAACCAAATTTTATGCAATGTATAAGCATCTAAGATAGCACGCCTTCTCTCAAGGGAAGTGAACTCATTGGTACTCAAAAGTTGCAAATACGGTTCAAAGGTGGGATATGATCCTGTTATTTTATAGGTAAAATACCTAATAAATTTCTTTTGAACTCTCTCAATTATAGATTTATAGGTCACATATTCAGTATTCCAAATGAATGAGGCGTACTCCAACTTACTTCTTACAAATGTATTAAAGAGTACTTTAAAGGTATTCTTATTTTGAAATTCAAAGCAATTTCTAACAATAAATCCCAATTGCCTATATGCATCTACCGCTAATCCATTAATATGCTTTGAAAATGAAAACTTTAAATCAAACGTAACACCCAAATCACAAATATATTCATTTCTTTTTAAAATCATCTTGTTCATTTCATAGTTATGAATTTGCAACCTTTTCTTCCTACTAAAAGTCATTACAGAGCATTTCAACGATTAAAATTTAGCTTATTAGAGATGCTCCATTGCCATATATTTACGATATCAGCTTGAATTAATGTGCAGTCGTATTGGTTCTTTATCACACGCCACATTTTAAAGTCGTCTGCATACAGAGCGCATTTACAGTGCTTTATGACATCAGGGAGATCATTTATAAATAATAAAAAGAGCAATGGTCCGAGATTAGAACCTTCTGGCACTCCAGAATGAACGAGGGACAACTCCGACCTTTCACCATTAAATACTACATACTGCATACGATTCGTAAAATAAGATGCAAATAATTTTAATAAATTGGTTGAAAAACCGTACTTATACAATTTACACAGCAGAATGTCAAAATTAACTCGGTCAAAGGCTTTTGCAAAGTCGGTATGCCATACATATACCACGTCCATCTGTTGTTTGCTATCTACGGGTAGTGCTACATACTCAGAAAAAACCGCTAAATTGGATACAGTTGAACTCCCTGGAAAGAAACCATGCTGAACATCAGATATATAATTTTTTGTATGTTGAAAAATTTTAATATATATAATATTTTCAAATATTTTCGAGATACATTGAATGAGAGCAATAGGTCTATAATTAGTAATTTGTTTCTTATCGCCACCTTTGTAAACAGGAAAAAGTTTAACTTTCTTCCACAAAGTGGGATATTCAGAAGTTTGTATTATTTTGTTAAAAATTATTTTGAGAGGTTTCATTAAATATTCAATACAAACTTTGTAAATATATGAGGCGTGTAGTAGCAAAACTCGCTTTATCCATTTGAAGTAAATTTGAGTAAATCAAAATTTTAAGTTTTTAGCAATTATTTTAGGAAAATAAATATAACACCCAAATAAATATAGCTATTACGTTATGAAATATTATCAACAATAGGTTGATCTATAATTGGTTTTACCCAGTTTGAAAAAGAAACAGTAATTTTATTTGAATAAGGCAAGTTTTGCTGTGTTATGAATGAATAGCAAGTTTTGTTATACCACAATATTCAATCAACAGACGGTTTTCTTAAAAAAATGTATTTATTATTTATTTTTTTGAACAATTTTGAATAATGAACACTAAATTGAAAATAGTAATAATCAAATATTTTAAATTCTTAACAGGTTATCAACCTCTTGTGGTCTCCGTTCGCAAAAACATGCTATGTCTTCTTCTTCTTCTTTTTGTTCTTTTAAAGGTGGTCTATCTAAATCAACTACTAAAGGTATAAAAAAACTCAAGTCTTGTCTTTCCATCCACCTATTACCAAAATGTTTTCTTAAAAGCTCCCTGACGGTACCGACCTTTTTTTGATCCAAATCAACTTCCATTATTTCAATTTGATTTCGTGAGAAATAACTGAATGTTTTCCCTCTTCTTAATAATGACTTTGCAGTCCCAGTGTCAGAATTGTAATAAACCTCTCCACTAACAAGAATTAAATTTCTTTGAGTTCTCGATAAAATAAATCTTTTTGCTTGCGAAAACTTAAAGTGCCACGCTTGAACAGGTTTCAAAAATTCTTTAACGCTCAACTTCCAATCTTTTACTTCACAATCCTTGCCCAGCTGCACAACAGTTGCATGCTCCTCAAAAATGTTTCTATAAATTTTAGGATCTATAATAGTTGATTCTTTCTTTAAAATTTTTTCAATGCGACCGAATATTCTATCAGGTGGGAGATATGAATGTCCAGGCACTGGAAAAATCAATTCTATTGTTTTAACATTCGGAGGTGCCACATTTGCCAAAAAATAAGAACACATTCCTATCATTGTAGAATTCCGATTTTGTCCTCTACAACCATCAGCGCATAGACGTATATTTGAATATGGTGTAAGATCGACTTGTGATAGGCAATGAAACACAGCTGATGATATCCCATTGGAACTTTTTTATATTCATGCTCCATCCACGTATAAATAAATACGTTTTCTGGGTTCATGTGACTTTTTGAAGAACCTCTTACAATGGTAAAATTATAGATGTATAGCTGCCGGCTGAAGTAGGCAATTTGATCTGGTATTTTTGGTATAACCAAATTTTTTTGGCAATCAAATGAAAATGTAATTAATTCATTTTTCTTTTCTTGTAGTTTTTTGAAAAACGCCGTTGCTTTTAATTTATGAACTCTTTTTTCTATAATTAATTTGTTTTTTTCATTAGGACGCATTTCCTGTTTTATTCTCTCCGACAGTTCGATGCATTTGGAACATGCATCAGTTACCGGAGTTCCAAAGCCAATATTGTAATCATTAGTAAAAATTTTTTGAAAAAAAGTTCTTTTTACATGATGTTCAAAAACATTGCTGTTATAAGTGCGCCAAAGTTTTGAGATGTTTAATCCGCTAGGCAAATATTGTCTACTATCTGTTTTTGATCTACAATAGTGGCTTTCTACACATTTTAAATTTTCAATAAATCTTTTTACCGCAATTCGTTTCTCAACAAATTTTGTACTAATCCGGTCGCTCCCTCGATTTTCTTTTGGCATTAGTCCTATGTTTAAATGGTTTCTGCAAATTCTTTGTACACGATCTTTGGAACGTGAAGAATCTGAAGAAACGTTTGTTGGCACACTTGAATTTTATATTTTTCACAGCGAAATTTTTTCACAAAGTATTTTATTGCCACACTTTTTCGGCTGCTTCCTTCTTTTAAATTTCGGTTTTGTCTTTTTGGTTTGTCGTGGCTACAGTATTTTAAAATAAATGCATCCTGCTCAACTTTATTTTTATGCAAATAAAAATTCCGATGAAAATTGTAAATATCCACTCCTGTTAATTTTTTGCAGTGGAAGGTTTTGCCATTGTGCTTGCATATTGGGAAACATGGCAGATTAGGAGAGGAATATCTGAAGCAAATAAAGTTAAATTATTCTGCTGTGTATCATAGAATTTAATTTACTATTCGAAAAAATTAACTTCCCTTGTTAACATGTGGCCGAAAAATTATGAAACGGACAGATCGAGTACTTTTTGTACAAGCTTAGTAAATTCTTAAGAAAAAAGCTTACCTTTCACCCTTACTGATTTCTCTTTTCCATTTTGATTTATCGGCTATTTTTTTTCTTCCTTTCCCTTTTTTTGAGGGTAAAATAACATCTTGACTCATATTAGACATAATTTTTATGTACACAACACCAAAAACACGCTTAATAACTTATTAATAAAACAAACTATTATTTAAATAATTTAAATTAAAAATGGCCGCGTATCAGAACCCTAGCTCGCGTGATCGTGAATGGTTATTGCTATTGGACGCTTGGATAAGGCAACTTTTGCCGCGATACTCGCTATAAATATAGCGAGTTTTGCTATGACATGAAAATTTTAAAATGATTTTAAAAGGGTATATAGCATGTTTTTAAAAAAAAATATTAATCGTTACATATTAGCTTATTTTCGATTGAGGTTTCGCAGCAAACACTTCGGAAGTAGTAAGTCTGGAAGTACTTGCTCCTGGCAGTTGTTTTTGTTCTTCTGAATATACGGAACGGCAAATGTTCTTCTGAAAACAGACGGCAATTCACTTTCGGTTATATTATCACTTTAAAATTGTCTAGTATGTAAATATCCTCACTTCCACTAGGAAAATCACGGGAATTTGATTCATCTTCTCATGTCAAAAGTTTGTTGCTTCTCTTCCTCTTGTATCTGTTAATTTTCAATTAACTTTCCATAATTCCGCGCGTTCAAAAATAATTGTTGAAATTTATAAAAATAATGTATTCCAATATCTAACTAAAATTTTGTAAAAAATGGATAAGGCGAGTTTTGCTACTACACGCCTCATATATAGGAATTTCATCTGAACCCACAGATGTTTTAGTTTTTATTTTCTTCAAGGCTGTAAGTATGTCTGCATCAGTTATCTCATCAATAAGAAGCAATTCAGAACCCACCCGCTGCCCAGTAAAATTGATAGTAAAGGAGCTCCGCTCATCACTGAACACTGACGAAAAATATTTTCCAAACGCCATAGCGATCTCCCTGGATGATTCACATTGATCATCGAGATAAGTCATACAGCCACATTCAAGAACCTTCTTACTATTTTTTCGACTTTTAATGAAGGACCAGAAGTTAGAGCCGGTTTCCTGTATACTTTGTTCAAAATTGGCTATATATGTGGTATATGTATTTTGAATTTCATTTTTTATCTCCTTTCGGAGTTCTTTAAATTTATTATGATAAAACTGAAGATTATGTCTTTTATATAACAGCAAATACCTATGCTTAGCCTTAATTTTTGTTATTATTTCAGATGTAAACCACTTAGGATACTCTCTAATAGACCCATCAACAGAGCCCTTTCCTCTAGGTATACATCTATGTAGTAAACTGTAAAAAATTTCATAAAATTTAGATACAACCTCATCCACCGTACTAAAGTTCTCTAAACATAACCAGTCAGTATCTTTCAAAATCAGCCTTGCGATAATTGTATATGTTTGAATGAAACTGTGACTTGGTAGCTCCCTGTGACTAGGAAAGAATCCGCTTTAACTAACGCTCCGTTACTTAATGTTACATTGACCTCAAAATTACAAAATATTAGATCTAAAAATCTGTTTAAATTATTAGGAATAAAGTTGCATTGTTTCAAATTATAAAAATTGCTAAATTCACATAATTCTCTTTCACATTGGGAGTTAACCACTGTTAAATTAGGTATAATATAAGGCAAATTAAAATCTCCTAGTATCATAACATTGGCTTGAAACATATATTGGTTACATTCGCGCATATTAAAAAAACTCCTGTAGGTTTCAAGTTGTGAACCTGGAGGAAAATAGATCACACACATAAAAACATTTACCTCCAACCTTTATCTTAACCCACAACTCACCCAATTGTGAATTGAATGTAAGTTCATGCGAATCCAAATTACGTTTACAGGCAATAAGCACTCCACCCCCGTCTTTTTTGCGCTTGTATTGAAATTACGATCAAATCTGTATATTACATACCTATCATCTAGTAATTCAGATGACGGGATGCCTTCATTTAACCAAGTTTCTACTAGTACTATTATGTCAAAATCTTCAGACAAGCAATTTTTGTAAATTTCATTTAATTTCGTTTTCAAACCCCGGACGTTTTGATAATACACCGTTAAATTAACATTAGTGAACATCATTCAGCTTGTTTGGTTATACGAAAAATCCGACTCCCATCGCTTTTCCTCATCAAAATCTTACCTTCCCTCGTCCACAAATATTTTATATCATTATTCTTTTTAAATTCCTGACATACTCTAAACAACTGCTTAACACCAGAACACAAAGATTCTTGAAAATATATTTGATTATGACAAGTTATCACATTTGAAACCATTTCACCCAGATCACCGGTATTTAGCTTCTTCTTCTTTGCTTCTAAAAATTTTTTCTTATCTTGCCTACTTATAAATTTTACAATAATTCCCCTGGCTTGTTGTTTGTTCTTATTACCCAAGCGATGTGTCGCGTCAACCATAGATCGTTCAAACGAGAAGTCTACTGCGTCAGCAACTGTTTTAATTGTATTGTAAATATCCTCCTTGGGAATTTCAGGCACTCCATTTATTTGGACACAGTTGATACGTGAGTACTGCTCCAACGACTCTATTTTTTCTTCCATTAGGTCATTTTGTTTCTTTAAAGCCACGTATTCAATTCGTATTACGGATCACTACAACCATTCTATTTATTTCAGAAAACAAAATAAAACGCCTTTATATTGATGTAAATGCATCTATATGCGTGATATTTGTAATAAAAATAATAAAACCGTTGCATAACAATTAATAAAATAAATAAATTAAAAATCCTATAAATTTTGTATAGAAAATCGGTTTGCTTTGCTTTTAGATGTTGACCTTTCAAATAAGCATCCTCTCTTAGTTTGCTTAAAATTTAAAGATCTTGAGAAGATATATTGTTGTCTTCGGCCCATTGTATACAAACACCAAAACATTACTCGCGTGTTGATCGGTTATTTTTGCAGTAATTACCATATCATTTTCTTCTATTTGTTCATTTTGATCCTCGTCTTCGTTTTCATGTTCCTCTATTTTATCGTCTCCTCTTAACCACATTTCAATTTCATTGGTTGGCGGTACTTCCTCAATATTAATGTTCTGTAACATTTCTTTCACTTCATCAGCTTGGTGTTTTGCCAAAATTATATTTTGCTTTACAGTGGCCAATAACATCAAATCTTCAGCTTCCCATTCTTTGTTATCTAAAATTTTCCAACAATTTTGAATTATTGTAGATATTATTTTTTCCATAAATCAGAAAGTAAACATATAGCATGGTTCAAACTGATTTTTTAAGACATTACGTAATGTCTAATTCGTCGTTGCATATCACGAGAGTTAACAAGCTTGTTCGGTAAAATAGTTTTGTTAGTCGAATTGCATTCTGATCCATTGTTTGAATGGTGTAGTTAGGCGGTAAAAACATATTTGTTATTAATCCATCGTCACTGATTAACTGGGATTCTGAAGCATGACTTGGTGCATTATCGATTAATAACAATGCTTTTCTGGGTAAGTTATTCTCCTGAGAATATTTTCTCACTTCTGGCACAAAATATTTTATGAACCACTCTTTGAAAAGCCCCGAGGTCATCCAGGCATTTGAAGTCGATCTGTAAACGACTGGCAATTCTTTGATTTTAAATGCACGTGAATTTTTAGCTTTTCCGATGACGAGCAGTTTTAATTTGTGATCTCCTTCTGCGTGGACACACGCAAGGCCAATGCAGAAGGAAAACTAGTAAGGAAAAAGTGACTTAACTATTTTCTCACTAGTTTTTCGACCTGCAGTTCTTTCGTTTGATCCCATCAAAGTTCTATCTGGTAGATGTTTGTAAAATAAAGCTGATTCGTCCGCGTTATATATTTGATTAGGGACTACGTTTTCTTTTCTAATGTATTGTGCCAACTTTTTTTTGAACGGTGTAATTGCTTCAAAATAATTGGAAAGTTTGATCAGCTAAATGTTCACATGAAATTGTACAATAACGAGATCTCTTTTTAATAACCATGCACATTCCATTTTTGGAAAATCATCTGTTTTAAAAGTTGTCCGTTTTTCAGGCCACAGTAGCAGTTTTTCACAGCTTTAACACGTTGAATGCCACCATATTTTCGACAAATGGGGTCCCACTGGCCAATAGTTTTTTATTTTAGAATCTTGTAATTATTGCTCTACAGATTCAGGAATTAACATAAATTATTATTATAATTTTTTTTGATATTTATTTTAAACTTTTATTTTATGGTGACACGTTGGTCTCGCGCGGCCTACAATAGACGCGTACATCTCGAGTAGCCATGTGAGTCCAATGTGTCATCACGTAATTCCTGTCTGAACTTGTAAAATCTCTCATACAGTGTAATTGTGAATGTGAATATGTCATACGAAAAAGAACAAGCACGTTTGAAGAAGTTATGGAAAGAGTTGCTTTCTGATGAAGAAAGTGAGGCAAATATTTTTGACGGCGACGAAATATACGAACCGGTTACAGAAAGTTCTGAATCCGAGGACGATTATCGGTCTAAATCTAAACGGTTCAAAAAAAATAATTGTACACCATCTTCGCAAAAACCAGAACTGTCTACCTCACAAAAAATTATAGAGAGCCCCAATTACATGGATGAAATAATAGAAGAAGTTATAAGAAACATGCGTTATGACGACTTGGGTGATGAAGAAAATAATAATGATATTGAAAAAGAAGCAAATAACCAGAGTAATGAGTTTGAGTGGGCTCATGCAACTGGGAAAAATCTAAAAAACTTACAGTTTAGTGTCCCAAACTCTGGTTTTAGTATTGCTCTGTATGAACAATACGACAAACTGCCATATGATTTTTTCAAAGTTTTTGTGAATGACGACATCATAAGCTTAATCGTGAGTCAAAAAATCTTCTATTAAAATAACATAATAATAATATATATTTTAGGCAGAAGAAACAAACAGATACGCTGAACAGTGTAAACGAAGTAATATTCTACCAAACGCACGTATTCTGAAATGGACTCCCACAGACCCTACAGAAATAGAACATTTCATTGGTATTATTTTGTGGATGGGGTTGTGTTCTTTCCCAGAACTGTCTTCATACTGGTCAACGAAACGATTGTACAAAAATGCAATCCCAAGTGTAATGTCCAGAAATCGTTTTCAGTTACTTCTGAAAATGATACATTTTAGTAATAATGAGGAAATTAGTGATGATAAATTACACAAGATAACACCACTTGTGAACAAGCTTCGGACATCATTTCAGTGCCAAATGACTACGTACCTCCGAGTATGTTTGTATAGATGAGACTCTTGTACCTTTTAGAGGAAGACTGAAATTTCGTCAATGTATATCCAATAAGCGACATAAGTCCGGAATCAAATTATTTAAGCTGTGCCTAAAAGATGGGTACACATATGATTTCCAAGTATACTGCGGCAAATCGAAGGATGGTCATGTGTCAGTGCCTACAAAAGTTGTAATGGATTTGATGACAAATCTTTTAGACAGCGGACGTACTTTATGCACTGACAACTATTACACATCAGTGAGTTTAGCTAATGCACTATTACACAGAAAAACACATCTTATTGGAACATTACGATCTAATAGAAAATATAACCCCAAAAGGGTTGTAGATAAAAAGTTGAAAGTTGGAGAAGTAATAGCTGAAGAATGTAAGCAAGGAATAGTAGTTGAAAAATGGAGAGATAAAAGGGACGTATTAGTATTGAGCACTAGATATGGAAATGAAATGGTTACTTTAATCAAAAGAGGTAAAGAAATACAAAAGCCCAAAAATGTGGTTGAATACAATAAATATAAATCATATATTGATATATCTGATCAGTTAAAATCTTATAATACCTGCCTTCGCCGTAGTATGAAATGGTATAGGAAATTGGCGTTCGAGTTATTAACTGGAAGTGCAATAGTAAATGCCTACATTGCGTATAAAGAAGTAACCAATAATAAAATATCAATAACTGCGTTCAAACAAGAAGTCATAAGTGGTCTGTTGAAAACAGCGAGACAGGAAGAAATATCTGAAAACATGACAGAAATAGAGCATAAATTAGAAGATGTTGGTCGTTCTAAAAGACGTCGGTGTGTAATATGCTACAAGAAAATTTCAAACGAATCTGGAAGAGAACAAGCATCGAGGAAAACTCCTCAAACCACGTTGAAATGTAGTGCTTGCGATCAATATTTTTGTTTGAACTGTTTTTTTGAAGCACATACAGCTTCTAAAATTTAGTATACACACACCATATTTTCTGTTTTTTTTTAAGATTTATATCCATGTTTTCGAATGATATTTATGTTTTCTTATGGATTATATCTATGTTGTATTAATGTATTAAGAATTATATATTTTTTTGTATTATTATAAAAGGTAAAATAAATAGACTAGATAGATCGGCTAGTTGATCTATTTATTTTTCTATTTCTATTTGTTTTTTTCTAACTTTATTGCATTATTTACATATTACAGTTCCCTATGCCACGTGGTGACATATTGGTCTCATAATAACAGGCCAATGACATAAATCGTTTCTTCTGGCCGTCTACTCTGCTACCACATGTAT
Source organism: Onthophagus sagittarius (assembly GCA_036711965.1). Taxonomy (NCBI): domain Eukaryota; kingdom Metazoa; phylum Arthropoda; class Insecta; order Coleoptera; family Scarabaeidae; genus Onthophagus; species Onthophagus sagittarius. The sequence goes on along the minus strand of JASERS010000002.1, from coordinate 55,859,910 downwards.
TTCAATGCATTACGTGATACCACCGTGGTCACACACGGCCAAATGTAAAATTGTTTAATATGAGACCAGGGTGGACTCGCGCAGTCTCTACGTTCCAATACAACATGAGACCAACGCGATCTCATATGGCACTCAACGTGTTAAAGGAAAATTCATTCAAAATAACGGAAAACCTTCATAATATGAGAAATAAAAAATACCAATCTTTATATTTACCTCTCGATTTTCAATCTATTATTTCGGATGTCCGAAATAGTTGAACAACCAACATTATATATTTTAGCTAATTGAGCACCTGAATACAATTTCGTTAATTTTTCTAGAATTCATGCTTTTTTTCTAATGATAACATATTATGCTTTCTTTTTCCCATGATTACGGTGAGAGAATGAACGAGGGTTAACATGCACAACACGTCGCGTTGTTGATTGTAATGGATATAATGGTTAAAAAAAAAATATAGAATAATAATTCGGATTACAAGGTATTCAAATACGCATTATCGAATACCGATTTTCTGTTACGGACTAACAGTTCTAACTTAGCTGATATACCATTTTGTTTTACAAGCAAATCAATGTAGTAATCTTTATATAAAAAATTGAAACGGATTCGCATGCCTTCTAAAAAGTGTTATATTGATCAGATTTTTTAATCTTAAAATATAACATTTAACATTTGGTTGTAGAAATGTCTGTGCTTTCATCAAAAATTAATGTATGAAAATGTGCCATTTTAATTTAAAAATGAAAAATCATAGTTATAGAATAATAAATATTCCAACTTTCTGGGTTCTGGACATATACTGCCTATATATTTCTCAAACTAAAAATAAAGATGTGTTCTTTCTAATTGTCAGTAATAGATATCAAGTCTTCTGGAAGTCTTTATCTCTGGAAGCATTTTAAGTTTTTGGAAGCATTTCATGTCATCTGGATGCAATATCAAGCATTGTGGAGGCAGCATCAAGTTTTCTAGGAGCAATAAAAAGTCTTCTGGATGCACTTCAAGTCTATTATAGGCAATATCACGTCTTCTAAAAGCAGTATCAAGTCTTCTGGAAGCATTACAAATCGTTTGGAATCATTTGAAGTTTTCTGGAGGCAGCTCAATTCTTCTTAATAGAAGAAGAATTGCATTTTATGTCTTCTGTAAGTAATATCAAGTATTCTAGAAGCATTTAAAGTCTTCATCAAGTTTTCCTGGGGTAGTAGTAAGTCTTCTGGACGCAGTATCAAGCCTTTTGAAAGCAGAATCAAATCTTTTGGAAGTAGTATCAAGTCTTTTGGCAGCAGTATCATGTCTTCTAGAAACATTTCATGTCTTCTATAAGCAAATGAAGATCAAAAAAAAACTTTTACAGCCGATGGGACTGATTTGGGAAGAAAAAACTCAGTAGTTCATTAAAATTAATCGAAAATAGCATCAATCCAGATAAAACTTAAAAAGACTGTACGGATGCTTGTATCCACATACAAACCCACATATCCTGCGCTTGTAATTTTATGATCTCTGCCTTCAAGCGAAAACTTCCTCGAGTATTATTACAGCTGCATTTATTAATCATTTTATTCCTATAGTGTTTCTTATCATTCTATATCTTGCTAACTACCAAGTTGTGAGAGACTTGAAAAGAAAAAGAGGATAGTTATTGTTGGAAATTTACCTTTACAAAAAAAAAGGTCACTACAAAAGAATCCTCACCTCACTTAACGGATAAAATCAATATAGAAGCCTGTTTTCAAAGGTTATCTTCGAGATTATTTTTTTTTTTGCTAGGAGTGTTAAGGTAAAAAGACGGATGACGTGATGTAGGCTCGTTATATACATCTTAACACCTATATTTATTAATGTAGTCAAATGTTTTTTTTTATTAACAATAGCCATACAACAGATCCGTATGTAAAAGACACGGAGCGGCTCGTGTAATTTACTAGGGAAGGTCGTGCACTCTGCTATCGCGCTCGTTTGAAAACGAACAGCAGGACTCGAAAAAGGCAGGTGATAAGTGAAACAACAAACAAAACAAAGGTTTAAAAGTATATATAATGTGCTTTAACAAATTAATTTCTTCAACAATTAAACTATACGATGGTAATCTTCGATAAGAGGCGCGGATGTTCACAATTCGAGAAAATTCTACTTACGTTCTACTTACGGAATCACTTTCTTGTAAACAACAAACAAAAAAAAAAAACAAATTAACCTTTTCCAAGAATACAGCTCAAACTTCGAAATTCAATTTACGGTCAACAAACAGCAATAAGAAAAATTACTATTTTTCGGAAAATTGTTAGAATTCAACTACTCAACCCCGCGTTCTCGGCTTCTCTTCCTTTTATTTTCGACTCCGTCTCTTTATATCTTTCTCACCCTTCCTTTTCATCTCGCCTTCTTATCACCACCCACGCGACGGCTCCCACGGCCTAAGAATGTTAAGTTTCGTTTAGTCTACGCACTAACGAAGCTCAGCGATATCAAAATAATCGTATCCTTATTTCTTTCTCACCCTTCCTTTTCATCTCGCCCTCTTATCACCACCCACGCGACGACTCCCACGGCCTAAGAATGTTAAGTTTTGTTTAGTCTACGCACTAAACGAAACTTAGCGATAACAAATTAATCCATTAAGGAAAGGACAAAGTATTCAATTTTTACGGAACTGAACCAAACAGTTAATTTAAAAAAAATGACATGGATTTCATCCCGTACCGTGAAGCCAACGCCGGCAGTCTAGAACGATCAAATTAACTCGCTTAACTTCTACTAAACAATTTCTTATATCTATTAGGTGTAATGCGGTTTGTTACATCCCTTCCGCCTTACTGAAAGAAGGCTACCACTGTTAGCCTTATTTGCTTGAAACCATTACTAACAAACCGCACTACACTTTGCTTAATTTACTACAAAACAAGAAAATCTTAACGTAACAACGCGCGCCGATGACCATTAACTGATGACCCCCCTACAGTACCAATTTGTTTTTCTTTCACACGAATATTCAGCTTGTTACAGCACTGATCGAATTCTAGGTAACACTGCCGCACTTATCGTTAACCATGCTCGCACATCTACACTCACTCCGTTTTAGGGTCCATCACTGTCGGATCGGAGATTGGAGTATCAGGATTATCTTCATTGTATAGTTCCAATTCCCATCCAGCTGGGGGTTGTAGGTAATTTCGGATATTCTTTTGGATAGGAGGGGCTCTCGGTCGTCTCCGACTTGGTTGTAAGTTTTGGCGTTCGCAAAACCGGCGTGGTTGGTGTGGTAGACCCAGCTTTGCCTTGTTTATTAAGTAACCACATTGTTAGGTTGTTTCGAAAACTTGCTAAGGTGACGATCCCACAGCCCATGGTCTTATAGATGGCATAACCATTTAGTAGCACACTAGCCAAACCTTTTAGTAAGCGGAACAGAAACAGTAATCCAATGACCCCCCCCCTAATGGCCATCCCAATTTCGGTAAGCCAGCGTATGATATATGAAAGGGTATCCTTTGCGATTTTGCGCAACTCATCCCAGTTGAACATCTGACTCGCATCTATTCCTTGGTGTTCGGTCTTCTTTCCTTGTAATTTTCTGATTAGTATATTATTAATAGCTGTCCTTTCGAAGTTTCCATGTAAAATTTCTTGGGATTTCTTACATCTACCGGGTCGTAAATACCAGCAGCTCCCAAATCCATTACGTGACTGAACTTCAATTGTAATTTTTCATAGGGCTGCAGCTCATCGGGCGGTGGTTGTGGCACAGGGTTAGGAGTCAATGCTATCCAAGAACCTTCAAGCTGATATATCGGCGGTGTGATAGGGTTACAGTCAATCTGTACTGCATATTTTTGTAGTACATGAGTTACGGGCGACATAAAGTACGAGTTGTTAGCTGCGTCGACTACCGGTAGCTCATGATAACATTTCTCGGTTCTTCTCAATTGAACATTTTTTAGGTGTGCATTTTAGCACATATAATACTTCTCCAATGGCCAAACCTAGGTATTCTAATTCATTTTTCTCTAGCTAACTGACAGTATTCGGGGACAGAGGAGCCAGTAACAATCTATTCTTTAGCAATTCCCGTTTAACCAGGCAGCGTCTCAATACGGTATCCAAGTAGAATTTCTCCATTGATCACTTATACGCTTGCTCTACATACAGAAATTTGCTATTTATGTAGACAGTTAGATCAACATTTTCAGCGATCTTCCCTCGAGTGGGTTCTACGCTACCCAACTGGCTCACATTGTGAACCACGATCCTCGGGTGTTCGGTTAGTCAAATTTCCCCCTCACAAGTATAAGCTAATTTTACTAAAGTGAGTACAAATACTCTGTCTTGGTTCTCGACGACCACAAGCTTATCTTTTGTATTCCGTATTTCTACATAACCAGCCTTTTCTTCATATAAAGTTATTAAGGGCGCCCGACAGTCTGTGGTAGAGCTCAGTTCCCAAGCTACCTCTTCATCATCAGAGTATTTTCACTATACCCTGTATAACCACATTCTCCCAAGTTTCACCATTCTCTGTATAAACTCCTTCAACACAATCGCCGGCCACATTTATTATCCCAAGAAATACTTTTGAGATTGTTGTTTATGAGTTTGGTTCTAATTTCCTTGAAATATGGGTACCCATCAAGTTAGTGATGCCATATTTATGGGCTTTAAAACACTGGTCTGCTCCCAGGGAGTATATATATGTTAACAACCTCCCTGTACTTCGGAGGAATGACAGTGCATACGGCAGTGTGTAATTTGACTCGTTATTTCTATTAGACACCCGTATAGCCTTTGACGATGAATATGTGCTCTTTGGATTACTTGTACATTAGTAACATGCTGTATATATGCCGATTCTATAATTGAACAATCGGCCACGTTCCTTAGGGATATTCTGGTAATATTTGTTGAAGGGTCATCACAGTCATACGCGATAATAGATAAATCCATATGTATATGGACTCCGATGACAAACTAGACAATAAGGTAAGCTGTAACATATAAACAGTCTATTTTTTTTTCTTTCCCCCTTAACATCTCTAATGTTCTACATTTAACTAGATATATCTAATACCTCCGTTACTCGGAATATTACTATCGATCGAATACATAGGATTAATAAGCTAATTTTGTTTTATTCTCTAAATTTTAAATTTACAATACTAAGGACTACTTGTACCTACCTATGAAAATTTGAGTACCTATAAAGAAGCGGGGTTATTATTAATAATTATCTCTCTCTGTCTCTCTCTCTTATGTATATGTATCTCTACTCCAAGTATCTTTTTGGAGGTTTTATAGTCCTCCTTTCTCGCCTCACTGCTAGCGGCATATCCTGCGAATCTTGTACTATTTCGTCTAGCGTCCGGAACGTTTCCTCTCCCATCTCCAATAGTTCTCCATTTGAGTCGTCTTCTTCCAGCTCACTGCTACTACTACTTAGCGTACCTGATCTCGTGCAATTAAAATTTAGGTTTCTCGGTTGTTTTACTACCGTCGGACAAGGCGTATTAATCTGAGTTTCATAGGAGGTGTCAGCAATTTTTCCAGAAATCGTATCGGGTGATGGTAAGTGAATTATGGGCATCCTTAGTTCGTGACAAGGTTCATCATCCTTACTTCTACTTTGCACGTTAGCATCCCTCGGCTTACGTTCTTCTCTAGTCGATTCTTCGTTCGTTCTAAAAGGCTTCAACCTGTTAATATGGACAACAGATTTGTGTCTCCCATTGGTTGCAATAATTTCATAATTTACAGGTCCTTGGATTTTGGTGATTAGGTATGGACCTCCCCAAGGTTGAGCTAGTTTTTTACTTAAACCAGGTTTGATAGCTGCCTCTTTTAGTAACACCAAGTCACCTACATTAAAAGTTCGAGGTTTACTTTTCTTATTGTAGTATTTGGCTTGTCTTAAGGCTTCGAACTGTAAGTTCTCGTATACGATATCGTAGACATTCATCCGTACTACTAACTCTGTCGCATAATTTTCATCGTAATCGTAATGACGATTAGCAGGTCGAAGGAAAGCGTCCATAGGTAATTCCATATCCCGACCGTACAGTAAGAAATGAGGTGTGTATCCCGTGCTACTATGCACGGTAGATCTGTATGCCAGTAGTACGTACGGTAACCATTCATCCCAGGAGGCTGGATCTTTTGTAACGTAGTGGGACATTATATCCTTCATCACCCTATGGCTTCGTTCTATGAGCCCGTTACATTGAGGGTGGTAGGGGGTGGTTCGTATCTTATCGATGCATAAGATTTTGCAAATTTCTCTCATAAGTGATGAAACGAAATTTGTTCCTTGGTTTGTTAAAAGCTGGAGAGGAGTACCAGGCTTATTATAAGAGTTACAAAGGCCCTCGCAATAGTGTCAGCCTTTTGATCAGGCAGGGCTATCGCTTCCAGATACTTCGTGAAGTAGTCTTGGAAGGTAAGGATGTATTTATTTCCCTTATGTGTAGTTGTTAGAGGACCTACAACGTCCATTGATGTTCTTTCGAAAGGTTTCCGAACGGTATTAAATTTCTGAAGTGGAACTCTGGACAAATGCGGAGAGGTTTTTCGCCTGTTGCACGATTCGCAGTTCGTGCAATAGTTGTTAACATCACGAACCATTGACGGCCAATATACTCTCTCTTTCAACAACGCCAGTGTTTTTACACGTCCTCCGTGACCCGCAAATGGTAAATCATGATAATCGTGGATAGCTTTTTTTATTAGCGATTTTGGTATAACTAATACTTCTCTACCCGATTTTTCAATTTTGTATAGAATTCCATCGCTGTCCAAAAAGTAACTATCCTTGAGTTCAGAATTCATGGACAGAGACCTACGTATTTGCAGACAGAACTCATCTTTATCTTGTTCCGTTAATAGGACCTGTTTGTCCCAAACCGGGGTTACCATTTCTTCTTGAACCCCACAGATATTTTGTTTCGTCGTAGTCGGTATCTTGTATACGACTATGTTAATAGGCGAGCCTTTGAAATTATCAATCAGTTCCTCTTTGACTTGGTCCCAATTTAGTTTATCCAAACCGCAACCAATTTTGGGGATCGCTAGGTATTTTTCTCCCGACTTGGTCATCTCGTCTCGTAGCGCTTCTAGACACTGCCTCAGGGTACAATACGTGGGTTTATTGTAGTACTGGTCCTTACTTATCAAATAATAAATCTTCCTATTTTCTGCAAACAATGATGCCACCTCTCCGACCCCTTTCTTTTGACGTTTTAAATCTTCCATATGGCCAAACCTATCCTTAAATTTCCTTGCTATACCAGCTCCCATTTCTAAGTCTGTAGACACACAATGCGCGAGCACCCATCCTTTCGGCGCGTCAAATAGGTCTCCTTCCTTCTCTTTAATTTGACAAATCTCCATATCAGGTTTTCGAATGAAGGAAATTATATTGTTACGACTCAACGCATCCACGTTCCCATGTTTCCGGCCTGGCCGATGGACAACTTCGAAGTTATATTCCATCAGTGATAAGGCCCATCTTGCCAATCGTGAGCTCGGGTCTTTTATATTCATCAACCACCGTAGCGGTCGGTGATCCGTCACAACCGTAAAACGTTGACCGTATAGGTAACACCGGAATTGTTTAATTCCGAAAATCACGGCCAGGCATTCCTTCTCGGTGGTCGAATAATTGAGTTCGGCCTTTTTCAATCCTCTACTAGCGAATGCAATTGGCCTTTCATACCCATCTCTGGTTTGACTTAGAATTGCACCCAACCCTTGATCGCTTGCATCCGTCGCCAAAATAAATGACTCACTGAAGTCCGGAAAAATCAGTACAGATTCTGATGTTATAGCCGCCTTTAGGTTCTCGAAAGCTTGCATCTGTTCTGATTCCATTTTAAAAGTAACGTCTTTCCTGGTCAGTACAGTAAGTGGCGCCGCCAGTCGAGCGAAATCGGGGATGAACTTTCTATACCAACCTACCAATCCCAGGAACTCTCTACAATTTTTAACCGTTCGAGGTAAGGGAAAATTTTTGATAGATGAGACCTTTCCCGGGTCTGGCTGCACTCCTTTCGCTGAGATTATATGCCCTAAATAAGACACTTCCGGAACCATTATTTGACTTTTCCCTATTTTCAATTTGAGTCCTGTGTTTCTAATTTTGTCGAAAATAATTGTGAGTTTAGCTATGTGGTCATCTATCCCGGATTCATTAAAAACTATGATGTCATCTAGATAAACTAAACAGTGTTTTCCCAGTGACTCTGCAAAAGTGAAGTTCATGAACCGTTGGAAGGTAGCGGGGGCATTTACCAAACCGAACATCATTCGATTGCTTTGGTAGTGACCATAAGGTGTCGAAAACGCCGTTTTTTCCTTGTCCCTGCCTTCCACCTCTATTTGATGGTATGCCGAGGCGACGTCAAAGACACTAAACAAGTTGGCTTTTCCCAACACGTCAACGGTTTCCTGTAAATTTGGCAATGGGTACACATCCTTTTTTGTGACGGCATTAAGGCCGCGGTAATCGACACATAATCTCGGTTTAACCGTTCCGTCTGACATTTGACGATTAACGATAACAACAGGGGCTGACCATGGGGAGTATGAGGGTTCAATAATATTTTTCTCCAACATTTTATCAATCTCCTCTTGTTAATTGCCGTTGTTGCACGGGTACTCTGTATGGTCTTTTACTTATAGGAGTTACGTTCTCTGTAATAATTCGATGTTTTACTGCCGAAGTTTTCGGAAATATTCCTTCATTCTCGTCGAAGATGTCTTGATACTTTGTTAAAAGATTCTCAACCTTCGATCGATCGTTCGCCGATAAATGACTAAGCGAAAATGATTCCTTACATTGCGTTCCATCTTCTCGCTCTTCTAACCCTACCATTGTAGAGTCCTTAATCAGCGGTGGGTTTGTCTCCACCATCATTTCAGTGCATTCATACGCTCTTCCCAATTCTTCATGTTTTGTGATCTCTAATGGGGTTTCTCTTAAATTGGCCACTAAGAGGTACGGCCTATCTCCTTTGGAAACAAAGCTTCTACCTATCGGCCCTTTCTGTTGGCTAAATATGCTATTAGGTTCTATTATAAAGTCCTTATTGTTCTCTTTAGTTTGTATTTCCACTGTTAATATCCTCTCCGATAACGGCGCAATCACTGTTCTCTCCTTTATAACCACACGTTTACCATATCTATCATCATTCTCACTACTATCCTTAACATGTCCCTCCTCAATAATCTCCGCTTTACTCATTTTTTCTATTTCTTCATAAATTTTCTCATGGTTAATAAGCACGTCCTCCTCTTTTCCTCTAGTACATTCATCCTTCACTTCCTTTTCACCTTCCCGGTTATCACGCTTTACCCCATTCTCCTCTTTTTCCTTTCTATTACTCGTCGTATCTCCTTTTCCCTTAACCTTCCATTGCCCGCTATTCCATTCCTCTTCCTCGTCCGAGCTAAACCCTCCATAATCTTTTACCACCACTTTTACCTCAAGTGGAGTCATCTTTTTTCTTCCAGTTATCTTGCAATTATTCTCTATGTTACCCACTTTTGCCGTGTATTGATTCGTAAGAAATTTTTCTTCGATTATCTTTTCTTTCACAATTTCCGTTAATTGATTTTTCGTAACACTACCGTTTAATCCTTCACGTCCACGTACTTCCTTTACATTCTGAACTATAACCGTATTGTCTTCTAAATTTAAATTAATTGTCATACTAGTTGAAAGTTTCGTCTCTATATCTCTGATTTTTATACTATCTCTACTAAAATCTATTATCGCTCCATAATAATCCAGGAAATCTCGTCCAATCAACCCTTCAGCGGATAGTGGTAAATCATCGCTACATACGAAACATAAAAAGTTTCCTAATTCTAAATGGTTTCCCAAGGAAAAATTGTAATTTATGGTACCTAATAGATTTATCTCATGTCCCGTTATTCCGGAAATTTCCAACTCGTCCTTCAATGGTTTCACCAAAGAATGATTTACGATATTATGCTTAATTAGTGATATGGGCGATCCTGTGTCAACTAGCATAGTTATGGAATTATGGTTATTATTAAATTCAACGAGTGATGGAGTTTTCAGTGAATGTTTCATATGAGGTATAGTTAACTTGGTTGGTTTATTATGGATTGGGCGATTTATGGTTTCATCGTAACCCCTCAGTTCGCATTGCCCACGGGTCGGGGATTCACCGCGGGACGGTTGGAGTTTAAAGGTTCTGATCGGTTTACCAGATACGGCGCGGATTCTTCATTCCTCGGAAAGTTATGTTGATTTCGGTTCTGCTCTACTCGCGTTCCGCTTGAAAAATCTTGTCGCAGATACGAACTCTGTCTTCCCCCTGCACGTGTTGTGTGATTCGGTCGAGGAAAAGACCGACGCTCAGAAAAGTTTCGTTCGGTCTCAAACCTTGGTCTGTCGTATGTTACAGCCGCCGATCGGCACTCTTTACTCATGTGTCCGGGTTTCCCGCAACGATAACAATTAAAATTCGGCCTCGGTAGGCTACAAAATTTAGCAATATGACCAGGCTTTCCACATCGAAAACACTTCTCGTAGGTTTCTACCGCCCCTATATTTATTCTACCTGGCCGGGTTCGATTCGTAGCTTGATTCAATTCCTCGAAAGAAGCAATTTCTTCCGCTTTATCTAACGTCAATCCCGTTTCTCTCATCATCGCAGTACCAATCATTTGACTAATTTCTCTCTTTAATCCTACCTTGAATTGATTTAGCGCTAGTTCATTAATTTTTGTTATTATCCCTGGTAACTCTGCCGCCGAAACCTTTTGTTTATCTTCTTCAAGAATTTCATTGGCGGTCGATTTTAATCGTGTTACGTACGAGGACACAGTTTCGTCCGACCGTTGATAAGCTCTCATTAGCTGACTCAACGCTTCACCCGGGTAGCGTTCGCGGACTAAATTTCTTAATAAACTGCTTTTTAAAATCTTTGTACGTGACATTAGGACCCTGCAAGGTAATTTCCGCTTTGTAATATTTATAGGCCTCTCCCGCCAATCTATATCTAATGATCTGTAGTAATTGTGCTTCATCCCAATTATCTAATATAGCGCGCTGCTCCAGTCGTTCAAAGTAGAATTTGACATTCTCCCGACCTGTAAACGATTCCACCGTATTCGCCAACATTCCCAAAGAGACCGGGGTAACCATAAAAGGTGTAGATGTAGAAGATGTGCTGGTCCCCGGGGGGGTAAAGATATTAGTTAACGGAACGTCGCTACTTGTTGCCATTTTCAATAATCTGTTCTATTACGTTTAAAATTTGATTTCAAATAAATAATAAAAAGAATTATTTGTAGTAAAAAATATTTTAAAATAAAATAAAGTTTTAATTTTAATATTTAAAGTAATTTTTCTTTCTTTTTGAAGTCGTTATCATTCAAATTTAATTCATTATCCTACTTGATTATAAAGATCTTACTTGATTATTATCATTTCAAGTGAAATTTACTAGTCAAACAAATTTTTCAGAACTGTTACGACGCCAAAAATCGAGAATAATAATAAAAAAGGTATTTATATCTATCAATATAAACAAACACTGCCTTTCAACAGTCAAAGTGCAATTACCCCACACCTGACACCAGTTTGTAAAAGACACGGAGCGGCTCGTGTAATTTACTAGGGAAGGTCGTGCACTCTGCTATCGCGCTCGTTTGAAAACGAACAGCAGGACTCGAAAAAGGCAGGTGATAAGTGAAACAACAAACAAAACAAAGGTTTAAAAGTATATATAATGTGCTTTAACAAATTAATTTCTTCAACAATTAAACTATACGATGGTAATCTTCGATAAGAGGCGCGGATGTTCACAATTCGAGAAAATTCTACTTACGTTCTACTTACGGAATCACTTTCTTGTAAACAACAAACAAAAAAAAAAACAAATTAACCTTTTCCAAGAATACAGCTCAAACTTCGAAATTCAATTTACGGTCAACAAACAGCAATAAGAAAAATTACTATTTTTCGGAAAATTGTTAGAATTCAACTACTCAACCCCGCGTTCTCGGCTTCTCTTCCTTTTATTTTCGACTCCGTCTCTTTATATCTTTCTCACCCTTCCTTTTCATCTCGCCCTCTTATCACCACCCACGCGACGGCTCCCACGGCCTAAGAATGTTAAGTTTCGTTTAGTCTACGCACTAACGAAGCTCAGCGATATCAAAATAATCGTATCCTTATTTCTTTCTCACCCTTCCTTTTCATCTCGCCCTCTTATCACCACCCACGCGACGACTCCCACGGCCTAAGAATGTTAAGTTTTGTTTAGTCTACGCACTAAACGAAACTTAGCGATAACAAATTAATCCATTAAGGAAAGGACAAAGTATTCAATTTTTACGGAACTGAACCAAACAGTTAATTTAAAAAAAATGACATGGATTTCATCCCGTACCGTGAAGCCAACGCCGGCAGTCTAGAACGATCAAATTAACTCGCTTAACTTCTACTAAACAATTTCTTATATCTATTAGGTGTAATGCGGTTTGTTACACGTACATCCAACATGATTTTCTCTCTCGCGTCTAGAATAGAAAACGAGTTAAGTTATTTTCAAAGTTTAGCTCAATATCTAGAGAAAAGCGTAGCGGTTTATGAAAATGACATGCTTTTAGATTTCAAAGTGATTTACAAGAAAAAATTTCGTTGAAAATTATTTATAAAAGCTGAAATAATCAATATTTCGAAAAATCCCTACAATTTTCCTTAGATAATCTCTTGCTAAAGATGGTGCAAAAAAATCTCAGTACTCGTCAGATCTTTTTCAATTTCCGGCTCTACTTCACTTATTACCATATATTTATAATAAATATGTCATTGTATTCGGTATTGTAACATTCAAATAAACATTTGCCATCTTAAATATAACATTTTATTTCATAAGAATAAATTTATAACTATAACTCTCCGTACGTATAGAAAGCGTACCGGGGAATTACCTATTTCGCTAAAAATTGCTAGGTACATACAAATACATGTATCGATGGCTTACTTACACGGTCATTCTAACTTCGTGTAAAGACATAAACGCATATTTTATTCCATAGTTTTGCTTTAAAAATGGAAGTTCAAAATCCATTTAAAAATGAATAAAAATTTAAAAATGGAAACAGATGAGAAACCGAAGATTCCATACTTCACAACTAATTTATTTATACATTTGATTTAATTCTGTATTACGGATATCAATATTATTAAAATAAAAATACTTCTCAAAATTACAAATAAGTATTCAAACATAAGACACCACAAAATAATGTGAAAAAATAACTCTTGAAGCTCAAGCCTAAAGCATAAAGCTATACAAAAACTATACACCCTGTCTTGATTGAGCCTCATTTTGTCCATAAATTAACGGCATAGGTTTCTATTTCGTATCTTGAAAACCTATACCTAAGATATAAACGGTCGTCGAAAAAACTTTCCAAGGGATTTTCATGGTTTCTTAATATGATACTAACATGATAAGAATATGTATTTATTTAATTCCCTCATTAAAGTGATTAAACTGATAGATATTACAATTATTTACCTTGGTCTGTGTTGATGCTGATATTTATATATGTGTTGAATAAATGTAAAACTCAAAAAAAAACAAATAGCACCTGCACCACAAAAGCAAGTAATTTTAAAAGTAATAGTACACCTAAAAATAAATAAATAAACCCGGTATGAAAAGTATTTACACTACAAAATAGTAAAAATTAATAAAAATGGCATTACAAGACATAGGCATTACAAAAAGATAAAATCTATCGCAAATCTACAAGAAACAAGCGCTACACCGTCGGGTCAGTGTTGAAGTATCGAATGAAGAACCCAAAAAGCAAACTAACGCAATGTTTATACAAATAACGTAATTTGGACTTCATTTCAAGAACATCAATTTATTTTTTTGCCATTGATATATTTGTTTCCAACTTTTTTTTACCCTTAGGTAGACGTATCTTTATACGTAAATGCAGTAATCTTAAGAAACGGGACTGCCAGTCTCTGAAAATGTAACAGCTGATGCATTATCGCGAATAAAAATTGAATCAACAGAATTAAAACAATTAAATAACACAATCTTTGTCACTACCAGAAATCGAGTAAACCAACAACAGAAATTTAATGCGAGTATCGGCGATGAAAACGAGCAACGGATTGGCCACCCAGGTCTTGTTGAATTGTTGAAACCTCCATTAAATTCTGTTCAATTAAAAGAATTAGCGAAAAACGTGAATAATAAGAAAACCTGCGTACAGGTAAATAATTTATTATATGATAAAAAATTAAAAATAATTTATATATCAAATTATCGATCGGCACTATATATCAAGCAATTATATATCGAAAAAAGTGAATGTAATAACAGATTAATTGCGCAATTAATTAAAATATCTGATAAAATTAAAGACATGAATTTAGAAATTTCTTTAGTTAATAAAGGGAAAAGAATCGATTCTAACGAAACCAGACAGTTAATTCTCAATGATTATCATATCTTACATACAGGAGGTCACGCTGGTATAAGCCGAATGAATGTATGCAAACATCAAAAGATATTATTTCTGGGAAAATTTAAAAGACGACGTAGCTATGTTTGTACAAAAATGTGATGATTGTCAAAGGTACAAATATTCGAGAGCTCACACAGAACCTTTAACGATCACCACTACGGCTTCATCAGCATTTCAAAAATTTTTTTTGGATCTAGTAGGACCTATAAATTAAGATAATGATAACAATAGATATGTTTTAACACTTCAATGTGAACTTTCAAAATTTGTGGAAGCATATCCAATGAACAATAAGGAAGCAGAAACAGTAGCTAGAACATTCGTAAATAATATTATTTTGAAATTTGGTATACCACAAACTATAGTATCCGATCAAGGAACTGAATTTTTAGCTAATGTTTTTAAAGAAACGTCAAAACTGTTAGGAATAAAACAACTTAACTCAACAGCGTATCATCACCAAACGATGGGAGCGCTCGAGAACACACATAAAAATTTAGGTTTTTATTTGAGAACTAACATATCAAAGTTTCCAGATAAATGGAGTACTTGGATTTCATTTTGGTGTTTTGCGTATAATAACACCGTACACACTGAAACCAAGTATATACCGTTTGAGCTTGTATTTGGAAGACGCACTATGTTACCATCAAATATATTAAATCAAATAGATCCGATATATAACTTTGACAGCTATCCTATAGAATTAAAGTTCAGACTACAAAATGCATGGAATGATGCCCGACATAACTTAATCAAATCTAAACAAAAAAGGAACATTATAAATTTATTGATACATTATAATTATTGCATACATTATAAATTTAATGATTATGTTTTATTAAAAAATGAAGTAGGAGATAAGTTAGCACCTTTGTACCGGGTGGGCCACTAAGAAAGGACGCCGGCTATATCTCAGAATCCGTTGATCACATAGTTTTCAGATAAAAAAATTCTTATACAAGGTGACCCATAGAAACTGCGGGAAATTGTTTTCAAGTTTGTAAAACTACCGCTAGGGGGCATAATGCCAACGACAAAATTTAAAATGTAGATTTTCGTAAAATTTTGATAATAAACTTCATTCGGCTATAACATTTTTAGAATCTTTAGATAATTTCTGACATCTTTCGTTAGTCATTTTTTTGCATACTGCTTAAATAAGTGAGGTACGGGGTGTTACATTTACTATTATAAAAGTAGCCCTAACTTTGGCATTGTTCATCCGAATACATCAAAATTGGTCTTGTTGGAAAGAGGAGGAATTTTTGTATTCGATGACATCCGAAATTAGCCGATTTACTTTCTATGTCAAACGCTAGGTGTCGTAATTTGACAGTTCTATTAATTTTTACAATTTTCTTGAAAAATTCAAATGGAAACGTATATTTTTGACAAGGTATGTGAAAAGAGCGTTAAAAAGTACGCCATACAGTGAAAACCGCAATATCGTACGTGTTTTAGTCTGAGAGATATTTAAAAAAGAGGGATAAATTAAAACGTAACTACGTTTGGGTGATTATTAATATCATAATAAGTTTTCAAAGAACACCTTTAACCAACTATCCTAAAAGAAATCAGTGATGTCTTAAATGTTCAAATTTTCTGCCATCAGCAGCAATGCACTGCTGGTGCGTAGATAAGACGGCAGCCTCTATTTCCGGTAATGAAATATTGCGGATAACTTTTCCTATCCGTTCGATCATGTCTTCTCGTGTCGTAGGCCTGGTTGTAAAAACGTGGTCTTTTATTCGCCCCCACAAATAAAAATCTAAACATGTTAAATCGGACGATCTAGAGAACAAAATTTAATAGATGTATCACAGAATCATAGGTACTACAGACTTGTAACGTTTAAAAACTACTAAGTAACAGGTATCTCGCTGGCTAAGGATATAAACTTCCTCTGCCTATCCACTTATTAAGAAAAGTTTCGCTCAAAAATTGTCGCACATTTGCGGAGAAATGTGCCAGGCACCCATCGTGCTGAAAAAACATGTTTCTGAAAAACATGCTAAAGGCACATTTTCTAAAAGAATTGGCAGTTCATTTTTTAAAAAATTTAGGTACGTTGCACCATTTAGTCTATTGTAGTATATTATAGTTTAGTATATATATATATATACCATTTAGTCCTCATAAAATCCCGCACCAAACGTTTACACTCCACCGGCCTTGATGCTGTATTTCTCGCATCCAATGAGGGTTGTTACGCGACCATTAATGCATATTATGCAGGTTTACACCCCCATCACTATTGAATGTGGCCTCGTCAGTCCACAGTATCCTTGAAAGCAGTTGAGGATCTTCTATTAACATGTTTGTTAACCAGTAGCAGTAATCGAGACGAATATCATAATCTCTTGCAGTCAGAGCCTGATGGAGAACTACGTGGTACGGTTGCATCCTACATCAAAATGTGTTAGTTCATATTCTCTCTGGCCGATTTCATAAAACATGTAATATTTTCATATATTCTTTTATACCTACCTATATTCTCTTAAAATACGTCGGATTGTTGTCCGAGTAACACCGAAATCATTAGCGATTGTTCTTGTGCTATGCTGTGGATTAAATTTCGCATACGCTAAAACATTTATTACGTTTTTTTTAGTGCGAGTTTTACATGTTCTACGATATATAGGACGATGAATACTTCCTGTAGTCCTTAAGTGATGGCCTATACGGATAAAAACCTTTGTGTTATAATGCCGTCGTTGTGGATAACGAACTGCGTAATGACTTGCAGCAATAGTTGCATTCTGCATGCATTCAAAGTAACTCGCAAGCATATCATACACTTCTTCATTGGTCGGCATTTTTAAAATGAGTTCTCTGTCGTGTGAGTAAATTAATTTACTCACAGGACAGAGAAAACACTAAATGACAGTAACAACAGTTTGACTTGGCGCCATAAAATTAAACAATCGGATTATGTTATACCTGAGTAACAACTCAGGTCACCCTTCAACGTATTATATAAGTGAACAAAAAAAGTAGTAAAATTGTTTCCTTGTAAATTTCACATATAAAACGTTGAAAGCTTACTATGATATTAAATAATCACCCAAACGTAGTTACGTTTTAATTTATCCCTCTTTTTTTGAATATCTCTAAGACTAAAACACGTACGATATTGCGGTTTTCACTGTATGGCGTACTTTCTAACGCTCTTTTCACATACCTTGTCAAAAATATACGTATCCATTTGAATTTTTCAAGAAAATTGTAAAAATTAATGGAACTGTCAAATTATGCCACCTAGCGTTTGACATAGAATGTAAATCGGCTAATTTCGGATGTCATCGAATACAAAAATTCCTCCTCTTTCCAACAAGACCAATTTTGATGTATTCGGATGAACAATTCCTAAGTTAGGGCTGCTTAATAGGAAATGTAACACCCCGTACTTCACTTATTTAAACAGTATGCAAAAAAAATGACTAACAAAAGTTGTCAGAAATTATCTAAAGATTCTGAAAATGTTATAGCCGAATGAAGTTTATTATCAAAATTTTACGAAAATCTACATTTTAAATTTTGTCGTTGGCATTACGCCCCCTAGCGGTAGTTTTACAAACTTGAAAATAATTTCCAGTAGTTTCTATGGGTCACTTTATATAAGAATTTTTTTATCTGAAAACTGTGCGGTCAACAGTTTCAGAGATATAGCCGGCGTCCTTTCTTAGTGGCCCACCCGGTACAAAGGACCTTAGAAAGTAATTTCAGAAGAAACACCTAATGTTAAGTTAAAAATAGACAATAAAATTGTAATTGTTCATAAGAATAGGGTAAAACGATATTATAAATTTAAAAAAATAATTATATATGTATGTGTATAATTTTTTTTTCGTAATAAAGGAGGTGTAGTAATATAAGATTGTTGAAGTAGGTTAAGTGATGGTCGGTGAGTGTCCGGTGCAATGACTTTCACGTCGTAGTGCGGAATAGACATTTTGGGCGACCGCGGATGAATACTCGACACTAGCGATAATAAAATCCTCTTTGTCCGTGTCTGTTTGAATTTCCCGAAAAATTTCTATTTCCATTCTGAATGTTATTCTTTGCCTGGTATTGATTTCTTCTCGAAAAATTTTGATTAGAATAATTTTGATTTCGATCAAAGTTACCACGAAAATTTTGAGATCTTTGATTTTCTCTTCGATTTGATTTATTTCCACGAGCATTACTACGAAAAGAAAAAAATTGTGAAGATGATGGTTTATTTCTTTCTTCTTCATTAGCGGTATTAATAGCGTCTTTTAACGTAGTACAATTTTGAGCCTTAACTATTGTTCGGACTTCATGATTTCGAAGACCGTTACAAAAAGAATTGATTGCAACTTTTTCGTTAACTACTCTAAGTGGAGGTATTAAATTATTGTCACCCTCAGCTTGGGCTAAAGTTAAGTCACTTAACAGTTGTTGTATTTCTTGACCGTAATTCTCAATAGATTTTTCGCGTTGTCTAGAATTATACAATTGATTTGCAAGTACCGTAGTTGATTTTTTCGATATAAAATTTGACTCAATATCCCGAACCAAAAGTTCGACCGAGTTATAAGTTGGGTCTAATCTAACTTTAGCAGCTTCCGATAGAGTCTTTAACACAAACTTTATTAAATATTCTTGATGCTCTGGCTTTAAAAATTCCGAATATAACTTAATCGAATCTATTAACTTTTTAATAGTTTCCTCGTTACTGTCCATAAGTGGTAACAAACTACCCGCTGTTTTTAAATCGAAGTTGTCTCCCATTGTGTTTTCTTTAATATTGTCTAATCTATCGCTTAAAACTTTACGAATTTCATCTATTATATTATCTAATCCTAAACTATAAAATTTTATATCTGCTATTTTATCAACATACGAAGGGTTTTTACTAGTTTCTGTTTTTAATAATTCTAACCTAACCACAAATATATCTAAATTATTTAAACGTTTATTAGTTGACTATTAGAGATTTTTGCGTCTCTCTTTATTATCTTTTAAAACATTATTTTTATACGCTTTAACCTCATTTAATAACACTTCAAACTCGTCTAAGATTGACATAATACCAAGTTCATTTTAAAATGTTACAACTTATTTTGATTTTCACACTATTTGTTGATATTCACAACGTTCAACGCCAGGAGTTCTTGGCTTCTCATAACTTCTTGCTGAATTTTTCTTTCCAGCTTCTTACTGTTCCATACCATGTAACCCAGAATGCAAATAACTACAATGCCCATAACAACGGTACCCATCTCCCATAATGTGAAGACTCTTTCTGTCGTTGCCGAAGTACCACCACTGTTTCCAGCTTGTGATATGATTATTTCCTTCTCTTGCTTGAATTGATTGTAACCCATAATTATTATATATTTTTTTTTCACTTTCTTTGGTCAACGGCTGGCAGGGTCGTCATGTAACATCTTATGGTTCAGGGGGAAGATGGTTAGGTTTAAGAAACTTAATCCCTATTATTATATCCCACTTTATTGGTCTTGCTTACATTAACGTTACTTAATTACTACTTGATTTTATTATCGCTAGTGTCGAGTATTCATCCGTGGTCGCCCAAAATGTCTATTCAGCACTACGACGCGGAAGTCATTGCACCGGACACTCACCGACCATCACTTAACCTACTTCAACAATCTTATATTACTACAATTTGAGCTTCAAGAGCTATTGTTTCACATTATTTTTGTGGTGTTTTATGTTTGAGTACTTATTTGCAATTTTGAGAAGTATTTTTATTTCAATAATACTGATACCCGTTATACACAGTTAAATCAAATGTATTAATAAATTAGTTGTGAAGAATGGAATCGGTTTCTTTGTCGTTTTTTTTGTCACGCATTTTTAAGATAATTTTTTTTTGCTATTACGAAGAATAACCGCATTACGAATAACGTGAGATAGATCGAAAGATAGGCGCCCGGCGAGAGTCGAGACGGCGGTGGTCGCCCCGATCCCGACCGCGCCCGAACTGATCGGAGGTTACAATTGAATCCGGGTACACGATGTATCCTCGTCTCTGAATACGGGCTTAAGAGAAATTGGTAAAATAGTTAACAAATCGCATTCAACCGTGCAGTATATAGTAACGAAATATCAAGAACAACAAACTTGTGAAAATAAATAAATAAACCACGTACGGGCGGACCTGATAAATTAAGCGCTATTCGCAAGATAATTAATGAAAATCCGCGAATCAAAACGATAGATGATTACGGCGTACATGTTGTACCTGAAACAGTAAAAAATGTACTACGAGAACAAGGTTTACATGGACGAGTTCCCAGGAAGAAGCCCTATATTAGTAAGAAAAACAAAACGCTACGTTACGAATCCGCTAAAAAGCATTAGAACAAATATCGTTTTGGAAGTCCGTAATGTTCAGCTACGAATCAAAATTTAATGTTTTCGGGTCCGATGGAAGAAGTATGGTGCGGCGTAAGAAGAATGAGCACTTGAAAACAAAAAATTTATATGCTACTGTGAAACATGGACGCGGAGGCGTTCTTGTCTGGGGGTGTATGAGCGCTGCAGGTGTTGGAAACTTACTATGAATACCATAGACGGTATTATGGAGCAACATGTATATCTCAACATTTTGCAAGAAAATTTACATGTAGGTGACCAAAAATTTAACTGGAACGAGTCATTTATCTTTCATCAAGATATTGACTGTAAAAGACACGGAGCGGCTCGTGTAATTTACTAGGGAAGGTCGTGCACTCTGCTATCGCGCTCGTTTGAAAACGAACAGCAGGACTCGAAAAAGGCAAAAACAAACAAAACAATGGTTTAAAAGTATATGTAATGTGCTATAACTAATTAATTTCTTCAACAATTAACAAACTATACGATGGTAATCTTCGATAAGAGGCGCGAATGTTCACAATTCGAGAAAATTCTACTTACGTTCTACTTACGGAATCACTTTCTTTTAAACAACAAACAAAAAAAAAGAACAAATTAACCTTTTCCAAGAATACAGCTCAAACTTCGAAATTCAATTTACGGTCAACAAACAGCAATAAGAAAAATTACTATTTTTCGGAAACTTGTTACAATTCAACTACTCAAGCCCGCGCTCTTTATATCTTTCTCACCCTTCCTTTTCATCTCGCCCTCTTATCACCACGCGACGGCTCACATGGGCTAAGAATGTTAAGTTTCGTTTAGTCTACGCACTAACGAAGCTCAGCGATATCAAAATAATCGTATCCTTATTTCTTTCTCACCCTTCCTTTTCATCTCGCCCTCTTATCACCACCCACGCGACGACTCCCACGGTCTAAGAATGTTAAGTTTTGTTTAGTCTACGCACTAAACGAAACTTAGCGATAACAAATTAATCCATTAAGGAAAGGACAAAGTATTCAATTTTTACTGAACTGAACCAAACAGTTAATAAAAAAAAATGACTTGGATTTCATCCCGTACCGTGAAGCCAACGCCGTCAGTCTAGAACGATGAAATTAACTCGCTTAACTTCTACTAAACAATTTCTTATATCTATTAGGTGTAATGCGGTTTGTTACAATGACTAGCACAGCAAAATGGAATGGCTAATATATAGAATGGGAAAACAACTCAATACACCCCCACAATCGTCCGATATGAATCCTATCGAGCAGTTCTGGTATCAAATTGGACGGAGGATTCGTAAGCACGAACTTAAAAATAAACAACAGCTTAAGATGACAATTACTGAAGAGTGGAATAAAATAGACGACATAGTAGACAAAAATTGGTACATGGAATGCCAAAGCGGCTATTGGAAGTTTTACGTGCTAAAGGAGGATCTACAAGCTATTAAAGGAAACAATAGCAACATATTGATGTTTTATCTTGTTATAAATCTTCTGTACGGAGACTTTTTTGACATCATCTTTATACCTATACCCTTATAACCACGTTTATTTATGTTTTGTAAAATAAAGTTTTCGTTTTTATGATACCGATTTGTTTTCTTACTTATTACAACATATGCTGGAATAATATTTCGTATATTAAACATCATATTAAATAAATTAGAGGAGGTAACTTGAAAATGTTGTAAAGTGTACAGAGACTTTTTTGACCCAGTGTAAGTTTTAAAGAATTAGTTTCTATAGGATCTTACCATTAATCATCTGTTTCATCACCATAAAGTTGACCCTCAATGTTGCTATTTTCCTCTTCTTGCAGAGTTCTGGCCGTTGTTAACGAATAGCTCTTGCTTAGGCCCGCTTTTACCAACCTCCAGTTAAACAACAAGCGGTGGTTACAGCGATTTTAAGCGCTCCCATTGGCTATGAGCCGGTTTAACTATTAGATAAATTTATCAAGAGGTGGTAAAAGTGGCCCTTAATCAGTGGGTGAGCGTTCAGAATATTTAATGCATTTTGCATGGGCTTCAAAGCAAAAACAGTTGTAGCCAATTGTTATTTCCAAAACCTCCATTATGTCACTTTTCATCCAGTATTTCTTTTACCTCCTGATGTGGTCTTCAGAGTAATGGACCAAATTAATAAATTAAATCTCTCATTGCTATTTTGAGTATATCCTGTTACGGTTCAAATTTTTTTTGTATTTTATGTGAATCGAGTTTTGTCTTAAATTTATGTTATTTGTTTTTTTTTCTTTATGTGGGTGGGAAGTTTGTGTTGCATACAACCGGGTAATAAAATATTTGTATTTATTTAGAATTAATTTTATTAATTTGTTGTTTTTTTTATTTGATTTCAGCAACGATCTCGATCCCAAAACTCCTCAATCATTTCGATCCATTTTGATAATTCTATTTCCCTTTTCATGATTTCTTTCTTCTTGTTTGATTCTATTGGTCGTATTTATCAAGAGCGCAGGTGTAATTTTTTTGTGCCTCTTTGATTTTATTTTAAAAGGCTGTGTGGCGTGCGTCTCGTGTCTCTCTCTTCTGAGCAACCAGTTAGTACACTGTGGTGCAGGGTGATTTAGGCAATTTTGGGTTTCGCCATGTTTGAGTTTTGGAAATTTTGCCGTTTCATGAATTTGCGGATTCATCACCATCGCATTTATTTTGAAATCGTGTTCTCACGTTTCAAGTCATTGGATTATTCCGGATTTTTGGTGTATTTTCAAACCAAATTAATTTTCTGGTTACAAAACCTCGAACATCAGAGGTTTCTAGTAAGAGCCAATTTTTTTGGTAATTTTCTTAAAATGAAAATTTTCGTTCAATTGAACGTCCCAATCCACCATCTTGGAATTATCCACCTCGGTGGTTTGCTTTCCTAAAAGGAACATTAAGGATCAAATTCCTGTATAACATCTTCGGTACTTACCTTCCTTCCTTGCCAGAGGTCGTTGCTGAAGAAATTTTAAGGATACAATCATCACACGAATTTTACTTCGGAGAAAAGGTCAGGAATAATTTTTTTTGTTAAACACATCTGTTCATAATTTTGGTTGTCGATTTTTTTTGTATATACCGATATTTACATCTTTTTAACTTTCGTAATTCAATTCTACGAGTTAATTTTTTTTGTTAATTATTGTTGGCGAGTTTTTTTTTCTTTTTCCGAGTTTTTTTTTTATTTTATCCGGCTTTAAGTTGAATTCAACACTACGGAGTCGAGCCGCGAATTCAGACAATCTAGTTGATTTATTATTATTATTATTTTCTTTTTGGTCAATTTTTTGGTTCGCTAACTTTAATATTTTCGAGTTCACTCTTGTTATTTTGCCTGAAATTGAATTATATTTTTTTTTGAACAGAATCGAAATTTATTCTATTTACCTGTACATATTATTATTATTTTGTTCTTTCGTTAATAAAAGTTGATTTTATTTTGTATGCAACTCAAACTTACTGTTTTGTTATTTGTTATCTGTGTGCTTGTTTACAACTTTCCTATTCTTTTAAACATCACGTCACAGTTTGTGGGCCGTACGGGATTAACTGTGTGGCGCCTTAAAAATAAAACCCTCCCCATCTTCACTGAGCTAGGCGAGGACCCCTACTTGCGCCGTGGAATTTTGTAACAGGTTTTGTGTTGTTATTAGTTGTTTTGTAGGTAAGGCGTTACAATCCTCGTATGCAACACTCAAACAAATCCTCTCTACTTAAATCTTCATGTTGAATCGCTTCAAAAACATCCAAAAAGTTTTTTCGGTCATAAGCTTGGGGGATATTAATTTTAAAAGTCAAACATATCGCTTAAGCAAAAAAAAAATCGATTTTCAATTCTACACTGATATTACCCCTTAATATTTTTCATGTCGTCATTGAAATTTTAAAGGATAACTGGTCTCTCTCAATATTCCGTACTTTAATGAAGGGGACCCTCTACCCCTATTATTTATATAAAATATAATTTATTTTATAATATCACATAGATTTATTTCCAATCACAAAATAGATAAATATATAACAAGATACCTAATTATTCCATAAAAAATACAAAAGAAAAATTTAAATAGAGAGGAAGAGTAAAATAACATAAAACATTATATTTTATGTTACATACAATCTACCCAAAACAACAAAGTAACAAATCTCTTTTAAATGGTATACTTTAAACAGTATTATTTCAAGAGAATACTTTTCAAGCGGCGCAACGGCGCTTTTTCGATTTTTTTTTGTTAGTATTACGTATTATATCAATTATTAATTAAATTTAGTTAATTAATTAATTATTGCTATTTATTTAATGCACAAACAGTTCGGGAAAGTTTTGTTCGTAAACGGGAACGTTGTTTTTTCTATCCGTTGGACTCCTATGACCTTCGTTTACCGATAACGATTTAAAAATTTCGTTTAGTTTGCTTTGAAGAGCATCATGCTAAAAAAATCAACGTAAATTTAAATATTAAATTAAACTTATTTTTATTACTTTTGGTTGAGTTTTTCGAACCAATTCAGAAAACGGCGCCGTCCTAAACGTATGACTTATCTGTTCGCGCCTCTCCGCTTCCTGTTCCTTTTTGGAATCCGTTTGATCTGTTAATACTTTTTTCATACTTTCAAAAGTTAACGCCTCTTCTGGTAATTTCTATTAAGACAAAAAAATAATTAATTTTTCATTTTCATACAATTTTAAATCTTACACAAGTAATACATTTCATGGGGGAATCATTTGGTTCAGGTTTAAAAGGGGATGAACAAAAATCGGACATATTTGCTAAGTAACAAACACATTCATGACAAGGTTTGGTGCGGGAATCACATAAACTTGAAAGTTTTTCTCTCATCTATATACAAGGAAGGGGATTTTTAATTTAAGGTTATATTTTATTATTAATAAAAAATTAACCTTTTGAACTCCAGGCGAGCTATTTGCACTATCAATTTCAACGTTAGCCAATTCCGCAACGCTATTTCTAGCGCTTAATTCAACCCAACTATGTCGTTGCGTTCCTGAAGATGTACCAGGCGCCCCAGCACCATATGGTGATGTTTGTGCTAAACGAGTTGGATCTAAACCGCCCGCTTTTAAATATTCGCATATCGCCATTTGGTCGATTAATAAATGTGGAAGTTTGTTTGCTAATTCACAATTGGCTGGGTAACGCTCTAATAAATCTGGAAGTAAATGAGGCGCATCCTGTTTTCGCGCAGCTACTAATTTCTTCGAGTAATCTTTTAATTCTTTTATTGCTAATTCATCAGCAACTAACGCTAACAAACTAATCACGATTGAATGGAGATTATGTTTTAGATCGTTCGTTAAAACCGTACTGTTTAATGCGAGGCTTTGGATTCTAAAACAAATTAATTAGATTAATTTAAAAAAATAATTATTTGATAAGATACCCAAGAATAAGCTGTAAAATATCAATAGCAGTCTCTGTGCTTGATAACTCAACATACAACAGAGACAAAGTTGTGTAAACCGCTTCAATATTTTCAACCCCATTCGAATCCATTTGTAGACTTGTATAGAGGGCGTCGTAAATAACAGGGCCGTGTTTATTAATAAAAATAAGATCAGGTCTTGAAGTTTTTTCGATGGTTAATTGTAATTTTTCAACGCTTACACTAAAATGATTTAATTAAAAAAACAATTATTAATTTCAAAATTAAATGGCTTACATTGGTTTAGTTAGCTTCTCCAAATTACCATGTCGATCAATTAAAGTATGCAAAATTTTTTGTACCAGCAATCTCATTTCGGGATCGGGCGCCAACGACATTCTCAACAAAGGTTCCAAAAACGAAACCGGGAAAGTATTATTCAACTGAATCGTTTGGTACTTCGTCCCAACTTTTAATAAACTCTTCAATAAAATGCTCTGCAACAAATTATCCGCCGGGGATCGATTTTCGACCAACGGGAACGGAATCTTATTCATTATAAACATCATAATCTCGATTTTTTGATAATCCGGTAGATGATTAGCGAATTCGCCCAACGCGTTTATTAAAGCCTCTTGATACATTTTCTCCTCAGCTTGACTTATCGGGTTTTTAACGGAATCTTTTAAGTGGCTTAGTAACGAATTGATGATTTCCAAGACGCTTGGACCAACACTTTCACCTGCTGCTATCGCAATTATTTTTGATAGGACATCTACGATGCTCGTTCGTATTTTCGGACTCGATTTTGAGTTTTCATCTAGATGAGCCATTAAACTTTCCACAACGGTGTATGAATACTGAGCCTAAAGTAGTAAAAAAAATATGATTTAGTTGTTATTACGAATTATTTGGTTCGAGGAGTGTGCATTTTGGGCATTGGTATGCTTAAAGTTCATTGTCTTTTAATTAATATTACTTATACACTTATTTCTACATTTTATTTTATTTATTGCACTATGGTTAGTGCTATTCCTATTTTAAAACCGGGATATTGGTCATTAGTTTAGTATTTTTTACTCGTCTAAAATGAAATACTAAATAATAGACCATAGCGAGCTGTTATGCCAAACCATCCATAGTGTTTACTTTGTGGTCGAAAAATATCTATATTCGTCGCACACAAACATCATTTTTTCTACATGCAACAATAACGACGAAAATAACTGTTAAAACGTTTTCTTTAAAGACTAAGGAATCTTGGTACTGTTTCTAGAAGACGTGATGCTGCTTCTAGAAGACTTGATACTGCTTCTAGAAGGCTTGATACTGCTTGTAAAACTGCCAGCAGAAAACATTTTCACCGCAAAAAAACTAGATACTGTTGATAAACCAGTTCACTTTGCTTCAAAAATATTAGATAGTATTAGACCAAATACAAAATCTTGTTTAAGAATTGAAATGCTTCTAGAAGTCTTAATCTTGCTTCTAAAAGACTTGATTCTGCTTTTAGGAGACTTGATACTACTTCTAGAAGACTTGGAACGTTTAACCCATTCGAGACCGATTGCACACCGTGTGTGCAATTGCTTTCCGAGACTAAAAGACGGGTTGCGTGTGTGCAATAATAATAATGAGCAATTATCAGTTATTCTGAGTAAAATAATCGTCGAGAGAAGATTTTTTTTGAATTAATAGTATCTATAAAGTATAGAAAAACAAAATTTGGCATTGGTTTTATTACATACCAAAACAAAACAAAACATTTTGTTTGGAGTTTCAAAATCTACATTTTTTGAAAATATCAATGTAAGAACCCGTATTTATCTAATTCTATTTTTCAAATTTATCACCAATAGCAATAGTATCGCCTTCTATATATACCGCCTAATCAAATAATGTAAGAAATAATTTCTTACATTGAATATTGCGTATTCATAATTTCTTATAATGTAAGAATAATGTAATGTACATTATAAGAAATTATGAATACGCAGGCTGCGCTTAAGATAATAAGATACGCGCTGGCTTAAGATAATAGGATCTTTTCTTTTCTTTGACCCATTTTTATCCGTGAATAAATAAGAATTTTGTTTCCACCACTCTGTACCTTTTTACCCGAAACACTCGAGCATCAACGACGACGCGTAACAGTTTAGTGGTACAGAAAAATTCTCAAGCAAAAGACAGTTTTAAATTTAGCCCCTAAAATGGTAGATGCTAAAGCAGGAAGCAACCAGTGATAATGAAAGTGATGATTTCATGCTTGCAAGAAATAGAAAAAAGAATCGAAATTTTGTTATTATGGATAGTGATAGTGATTTAGAAAATGAGGAAAACAGGAATGTGAATATTGAACTCTTAGATGATACACTGGATGAGGTTTTTGAGGAAAGTGATTGTGACGATTGTACTGACACTGAACAGCAAGTTCAGCAAGTGAAATTGAACAGCATCAAAGTGAACTTATTGATGATACAGAGTGGGAAGATGATGGTTCCCTTACAAAAATTCCTTTTGAGGGTAAACCAGGTCTCCAAAAGTTACCAAACGGAGGTAGTCCAAACGATTTTTTTGAACTTTTATTTGATAATACGTTTTTCTCTTTGATTGTGAATGAAACAAACAAGTACGGCGAAAAGATTTTAAAGGAAAAATGGAAGGACTTAACCATTTCTGAATTTAAGGTATTTTTAAGTTTATTACTACATATGGGAACTATCAAATGTCCAAGAATTGATAACTACTGGAGTAAGAGCGAACAATTTAGTTTTCAGTATTTTTCCCAACATATGAGTAGACAAAGATTTCAAAATATCTTACGATCGCTTCATTTTTCTTCTGATAATGAAAATGATCATCGCCTACGGAAAATAATTCCAGTAGTAGATTATTTTAATAATAAAATGAGAGAAATATATTATCCTCACAAAGAATTATCAATAGATGAATCTCTAGGTTCCTTGGGGAGGAAGATTAATATTTAAACAATATATTGCCGGTAAAAAACACAAACATGGTGTAAAATTATACATTGTGTGCGAAAAGTTCTGGTATTGCGTTACGAATAAAAGTATATACAGGAAGTGGTGACGATATAAGTGGAAAAGAACATGTAGATAAAGTTGTCTTTCATTTGATGAAAGATTTTCTAAATCAGGGACATTCTGTCTTCATGGACAATTATTACAGTTCTTTTGGTTTAGTTTCAAAATTGCTTCATTACAAAAGTTACTGTACAGGAACATTGAGAAAGACAAGGAAGGGAAACAATTCAGAAGTAATTAAAAAAAAATCTGTTGAAAAATGAAGTAATTTCTCGGTTCAAAAACAATGTAATGATAGGTAAATTTAAAGATAAGAGAGATGTGTTATTCATATCAAGTGAATACAAAGCAAATTTAAAAGAATATGAAAATAAATATAAACAAAATATTCTGCAACAAATTGCGTTGCATTACTATAACAAATATATGAACGCGATAGATCGCAAAGATCAGATGTTGGCTTATTATTCTTGCTCAAGGAGGACATTTAAATGGTACATAAAATTGTGGATTCATTTAGTTGAACTATCGTCTAGAAATTTTAAAAAACTTAATTGGACAACCCCGAGACAGAAGGTCGCCAATACCAGAAACAAATGATCACCTACCTGAAATTTTATCAAGAAATGAAAATAGGAAAGTAAACAGAAAGATGTGACGACAGTGCTACAAAGAAGGAAAATATAGACGTAGTACTTTTGTCCTGCTTGTGTCGGTAATCCAGGATTATGTTTGGGAGAATGTTTCAAGCGCTATCATCAACCAACTAATGTATAATTATTTTACGATTATTTTTCAGTGTGCTGTTTTCTAAAAATGTATTTACAAATTGTATTTTCTTTTTCATTACTGAGTTACATTACTTTATTACCTTTAGACATTTTTCTAAAAATTTATTTCTTGTTTATATTATTTTCTTCATTATTCAAGTTATTTTTTTGATTTTTTACTATTTCTTAAAAATTTTCTTTGCATTATATTCTGTTCTTCATTATTGAAAGCAACAACGATTTTATATTATCTAATTATTTTTAAAATAAATATTTAACAATTTTAATGATGTATTTTTATTTTACCTTACGTTGCACACATGGTGTTCAATCCGCTCCTCGCAATAAAAATTTTTTGAGGAGCGAGTTGCACACACGGTGTGCAATCATCTTATTTATGCAAATTCGCCTACGAATTGTGTGATTTCTGTAGTAAACAAGTTTTTTTTATTAAAAATGAACAATATAAACAAAAAAAAAATTTCGTTTCTGGAGACCGTGTTCGAAAAAAGATTTGATACTGCTTGTAAAACTGCTGACAGAAAACATTTTCATCGCAAAAACAAGATACTGTTGATAAAACATTTGAGTTTGCTTCGAAAATATCAAATAAGATTAGACAAAATGCAAAATCTTGACCTAAATAACGCACTGTTAATAATCCCCACTTTTAAACAATTTAAGACTTGAAATAGTTAAAAAGTGCCTCTGAAAGAGTTGGAATACTTGCAGAAGTCTTGATATTGCATCTAAAAGACTTGAAATACTTCCAGAAAACTTGATATTGCCTTTGGAACACTTGAAATGCTTCTAGAAGACTTGATATTGCTTCTAGAAAACTTAATATTGTTTCCAGAAAACTTGCAACGCTTTGAGAAGACTTGATGTTGCTTCTAGAAGGCTTGTTATTGCTCCTGGAAGACTTGACACTGCTTGTAGAAGACTTGAAATGCTTCCAAAAGACTTGCAATGACTTCAGAAGACATGATACTGCTTCTAAAATACTTGATATTGCTTTTAGAAGACTTGATATTGCTTATAGAGGACTTGATATTGCTTATAGAGGACTTGAAGTGCTTCTAGAAGATTTGCAATGCTTCCAGAAGGATCGATCCTTCTAAATACGATTGGACAAAATGCACAATCTTGACGTAACTAGTTCAAAAATTATTAATTTAAGGGCAAAAAACTGTAGGTAGAAGACATTTTTATTACAAAAGGCAAGCAACTATTAATAAAATTCGACTTTGCTTCCAAAATACCAAATAAAACATTGTTGGCAAAATACAAAACCTTCATATCAGAAGTTCATAAACTGTCAATTAAAGACTAGATACTGCTTGTAAAATTCTAAACATTATTGGCAGAAGATATTTGCAATGCAAACGAATCATAGACGTCAGATATTTGGTGCTCAGGATGAGTTAGTACCCATACAACATTTTTAATGGTTTTATCTGGATCGCAGTAACCATTTTCAATTATTTTTTTTATTTTAATATACTATTCAGCTTTTTCTTTCAAATTCAGTGCCAGAATCTGCTGGGAACATTTATTTCAGCACCTAGCACCCATGAAGGGCACTTCATCCAGCATTTGATTCAGCAAAGTTAGTCCTTCTAAGCCAAAGTGTTTAAATTTAACTATGACTAATTTGTGTGGACAAATCACAAAGAAATAAAGATATCACCTCATGACACGAGATTGAAAGAGGACATGTGGCGCATAACTCTTTCTTATAATTTGATAATTAATGGAAATTTAATTTTTTTTTGTTTTACAATATTATTAGACGAATCAAGAATTCAGATGCCTTCTGAAATCATCCAATTATATATCTTCATATACACGGCTAAATCCAACTCAATCCAACCTTGTATAGACAGAAGTATAATTGTTCCAAATCTCCGAATCTTTCTACTTCTAGATCCAGTGTTAGTTCTAGTTTTACTTCAATTGAAATATACAGGGCTGCTAAATCAGTTAATAAAGTACTCTATTTCAGAAACCATTCAGCCAACCCTACCCTGTATATTTCAACTGAAGTAAAACGGGAACTAACACTACTCCTAGAACTAGAATCTTCGGGTTTAGCAGTCTTGAAAGATGTACTGCTAAAGCAGAATATCTCTAGTTCTAGAGTTAGATTTAATGTTATAATACTAGAACCAATACTAGAGTTTCAATCTCTAGATTCGGGTTTATTAGCAATTGTTAGTGCGTCCCAGAGCTGCCACCCTATTGGCTCTTAGATTTAGGACGTTATTGTTATATACATATAAATACAGAGACTTTCACGGTCGCTGTTAATTACACTAACATCAACACTAGAATTATTACTAGCACTAATACTAGAACTAGAAGCTTTCGCGTTCTGTCTTGGGATTGTATACCAGTAAACCGGATTACCAATAAATCTCTCAACAAACTTAAAAATTTTTAGCAGTAAATTAATTTTTTTACCTGTAATTCGGTAGATAAATAACATAACAAGATTGTCGTCATATTCGATAATAGTTTGTTGAAAATAAATGAAGAGAATATCGAAAATGATGATGGAACGTTTGAAGTATTTAATTAATTAATTTATACCTAGCCGATACCACATTAAAATGTATGCTATTTATAAAAATTTTATGACATTTTTATGATTATACAAAAAGCCGAATACCAGGTATTCGGCAAAACTATTAGGCCATTATGTGTAACTATTAATTTCAAAACCAGTTTTATATCATATACAAGTGTCCGTTATCTTCTGGATTAGAGGAATATACAGGTGTAGAACATGTAACATGATAAAATTGTTCGTGATTTATAAAGAAGAGTATGTACAATTCGTTTTTGAGAAATCTTTTGATATAAATGCTATAAAAAATCAATTTGTTAATATATCTTATTGAAATTTATTGCTATTTATAAAGGAAAGTATACACTTTCATGAGAATAAAATCATACTTGAGAATCTGGATCTGTTTTTTTGTTGTTCTTTTTTTAGATTCAAAACGAGTTTTATATCTTATACAAGTGTCCGTTATCTTCCGAATCAAAATTTTCAAAATTCGTTCGTGATTTATAAAGGAGAGTATGTATTTTTTTTTTCGAGCAAAATCATACATGAATATCTCAATTCGTTTTTGAGAAATCTTTTGATATAAATACTACAAAAAATCAATTTCTTAATATATCTTATTGAAATTTATTACTATTTATAAAGGAAAGTATGCACTTTCATGACAATAAAATCATACTTGAATATCTGGCTCTGTTTTTGAGATATCAAGTTTTGAACTCATCCTAAATACGTAGCGTGTCATTAAATATTTCCTTACCTTTTTTGAAAAAAATCATATTCTTGAAATATGTTAATGAAATTAAAATTATGTACATTTCTACGCACAAAACCATACTGAGATATCTCAATTTGTTTTTGAGGTATCGTGTTTTTTTAAAGTTCATTATTTTTTAAAAATGCAATCGGAATATTTATTAGTTTACGAAGATAACAATTTTCTCCCATAACTTTCAGGAAATCATAAAAAATCGAATTTTCAAGATTGTTGAAACGATGGGAATTTGTAAAGCATGAACTTTTTCATAAACAAAACCGCATTTAAAAAGCTGTATTCGTTTTTGAGATATACATTTTTGAAATCAATTGGAACTTTTATTATTTTACAAAGATGACAATGATTTTGAAGAAATCATAAAAAATCGAATTCTTAACATATTGATGAAACTATGGTTATTTGTAAAGAAAAGAATGTACTCTTTTATGAACCGCATTTAAAAAACTATTCGTTATTGAGATACAAATTTTTGAAGACAATCGGAATTTTTATTAATTCATGAAGTTAACAATTTTCTCCAATGATTTTCAAAAAATCATGAAAATCGAATTTTTAAGATATATTAATGAAATGACGGCT
Source organism: Onthophagus sagittarius (assembly GCA_036711965.1). Classification (NCBI taxonomy): domain Eukaryota; kingdom Metazoa; phylum Arthropoda; class Insecta; order Coleoptera; family Scarabaeidae; genus Onthophagus; species Onthophagus sagittarius. The sequence goes on along the minus strand of JASERS010000002.1, from coordinate 55,825,877 downwards.
ATTTGTAGAAAAAAGCATGTACCTTTTCTTGAACAAAACAAAAGCCGGATATTCAGTAACTATCTGGATTTCAGTCGGATTTTAAAAAATGACCGGATATCCATTCCGTCTCTAGCCAAAACATATTTTTAGACGTTGAACTGAAAAAGCTTTAATACATACGATAAAAGAGAGAAAAACGTCATATTCAGATGTTTTACATTATTTATGATGTCCAGATCTTAATTTCTTCAGGGAATGAAAATTATGGAATTTTTAATCTTTGGTATAAAGCCACAGTTGTAAAAATGATGATAAAAATTAAAGCTGTCTGGCATACAATAGAATGCACTCTGAGTTAACTAATTTGGAATCAGATAACGAAAGTAGCTCACCCCTCAAAACTGAGTTATATTTAAAAAAGAAACATGACTTATTAATTAAATAAAAAAAGGAAGTAGCTTAACAAAGCTTAATAAAACAAAAGAAAGTCAAAGATTTGAAAGAAGTTATAAAAAAAACTTGATTATTTTAGAAGAGAAAAAGTAAGGGAAAAACATATGCAAATCGTTTTTGATTATTTGATAATAGTGGACCCTGAGAGGGTGTTTTCTGTAGACAGTTTGCTTTGCACGATAATTCGATCATCCTTAGGTGATAAAACTTTGGACAAATTAAGTTTTTTGCTAAAAAATGTAACTTCATAAAAATACGGTTTTTAAGGCTCCTTAACCGTTTGATGAGAAAATGTTTGACGACAGAGAAACGAAAGTTCAGAAAAGGGTAGCATGTGTTGGTAAGACATTCCCACTGTTTTCCTATTGGCTATACTGACTATGACTAACTCGTTTTTTCTACATAAAATTCTTACAAGAGAAATAACACAACTGTGACACACCGATTTCGATATAATTCGTAAAAGTACATTTCTTCCTATATTTCGAAAACGAAAAATGTTATGTAAATTTATTAAATTGAAGCTATATATTCATTTTTAATAAGCTTTCATTTGATGTATTATACGTATACATATTATACATCTACATGTAAAGGCTGAAAAGGGGCGATATTTTTTGGGTTTATTTAAAAACCGCCTCATTAATTTTGTTGACGTTAGTTATACTTGTAGTAATAATGTAGGGTAGTAAGTTTAGTGACAAGTGTTAATAGTTAGTGTTAAATAGGGTATATAACATATTTAGGGGTAGTGGGAGTTAACTAACCCTTTTAAAATTAATTTTTTTTTCCTCCCTCATTACTCGTCAAATTTTCCGAAAAATGTTGTTTTGATTAAATGAACTAAAATAATAACGTTTCTTATGTTTAATTTTTAAAAAGCATTACATTTATTTTTTACACGTTGTTGAGAAAGGTGCTACAGGTTTCTTTTAAAACAATTAAAAGTGGATGAAGATGTTTTTGATCAGCAAATGTTATGGGTTAAAAAGTATTAGTTTACGTTGTCCATAACATCGACTGAACTTCTACCCCCATTTTTAAAAGAAACTTCTCGTACCTTTGGATCGAGGGTAGCAATGATCAAAGCCAATAATATTTACGTTTTCAAAATTCGGAAAATTAACTTTAGCACTCATTAAAAATTGACTATTGTTTTAATAAGTGAAGTTATAATAAGTTATAAAGTGAAGTAACTCGATCAGACACTCATTGCAGTAACAATTCGTCAAAAACAGGCCCTAGGGGCCCTAAAATCAAATACATCTAGATGTATTAAAATAATATATTAAAACTATGTATTATTATAACTAATATATTAAAATTGCAAGCTCTAACCTATTGTCTTCTCATACGGTTTATAAATGTTTTTAAATAAGTAAGGTTGCAAGTGGGTATCTAGATGAGGGATTAAATCAATTTGAAAATCCCGTGGTTTTTCGTGTGAGAAGCTAACGTGTGCTATATCTGGGCATCTAGTGATCATAATATATGCATGATGCAAAAAATCTTATTATATATGTTTAAAACATTTTTTGCACAACTATCATTTTGCCAAGAATTTAATGCTAAACCATTTCTTTTGATAGTTGGAAAAAGTTATATGAAAGACACCCCTTAATTTTCGTTGAAAAATCACCTCTTGAAATCTTTCGCATCAATTTAGAAACATCCACTATTTTTTAATTCAAAATTTTTGATTTCCTCATTAAAAATTTTAGAAATCTTTTATATGCATTTCAACTCTTCTAAAAGCAGTGTTAAGTCAAATCATTGCAAGTTTTCTGAAACATTTCAAAGTTTCTGGAAGCAATATCAAGTTTTCTAGAAGAGATATCAAGTCTTCTGGAAGCAGATCAAATCTACTGGATACATTTTTATAGTTTTTTGGAAGGACCGATAAGGCCTATTATTATATCAAAAGGATTGATATAATTAATTAGCTCATTAGAAAGCTTAAATACTTTTGAATGCAATATATGTCTGTAGTTTTTTTACATTCCAAACCATTCGCCGGAGAGCCAGCACACATATTTTTTTCTCAACCAATTATCGCTCGTTAGATCCGAGAAGTAAAATATATTCCAAAATATTAAAATTTAATGTAAAACCGTAAATTACTAATTTTACTTAGTAATTAGTTTATTGTGAATTTTTCGTAAAAGTGCTACAGGAATAATGTTTCTATTTTATTGTTTTACAGAAAAAAAGATTGTCAAAATCTTACTATTTTAAAAAACAAAGCAAATTATTTTTTCAAATTTCATTTTTCTTGTTGTCCCGGATTCTTAACTATTGTGGAAATAAATGTTATAAACTTGTTGTTGATTACTTTGGCGCTATTTAAGTATTCACATTATATGATAAAACAACAGGAGCAGAATGATTAAAATTTGATAAGCTTAGCACCTATTTGGAATTATCTGACAAATTTCAAAATCAGGTTGAATTGTTAGATTCCGTATTTATTATTATTTATGTCTCCAAATGAAGTCAAAACTTGGGTGTTTCACTGAAATCTAATTCAAAATATTTTCTATACTGTAAAAAAATTCATAGTAATGGGAGTCATCAACACAACATGTAACACTGGAAACACTGGAAATAACACTAGCACCACAATTCCTTTTAAGACCATAACAGTTAAGCCCTAACTGTAATATGAATGTTTTATTAATTTAAGTTATGTGAAGTATAAATATCCATAATTTCTAAAACATTCTTTAAAATGCTAAGTTAAATTTGCTAGCAGTTTTTGTATGACATAAATTTGGCATTGAATCAAAAATTCCAAAAACAAAGCTTATGACTAAAATAAAAAGCTTAAATTCTTACTTGAATTGAAAATATGATGATTCGGAATGTATGGATTGCAAACTGATTTGGTACCCATAACTTGTGCAAGTCAAAATGTCTGAAAATTCAATTAAAAAATAAGATAAAAAATAATTTACAATACAATTTGATTCCAAATTACTTTAAAACGGGTCTTAAAACCGCTCGAATATGCCCAAACGACGCTCGCGTTACCAATTCACGTAAACAAGTTTCTGCAAGCATTGGGGGATCATTTGCATGATCCTCAGGGATATTATCGGTGCTGTTCGGTTCTTTTAAATAAAAACTTGATTCCTAAAACAAAAAAAAATAGTAAATTCCATTTTTTTTTTTTTTTTATTTTATTTTAACTGACTCCAAAACAGTGAATGTCACTGGTATCGGAGCCTTAATACACAAAAAATATATGTAAACAAACAAAAAAAAAATCACAATAGGTTATGTATAAAAAACGAAAATAAAAATCCTCAAAAATGTAAACCCATCAGAAACAGTTCAACACTCATTCACTTCAAAAACATTTTCAGATTATAAACTAATTTTTTCATTGTCGTTGCCTCCACTATTATTATCGGAACACTGTTGTATGCTTTAATACCAAGATATAATGGTGATCTCTGTGCTGTCGTTGTTCTACAATATTTATTTCTAAAATCATTTGCATTCCGGGTGCTGTATTCATGCCAGTTCTTAACTTGTTTTGTATTTATATTAGTCTTTATCAGTTTGTTTTTTATAGAATATATATATTTTATTTGCTCATAAGTCCGAATTTTCTGCAAGTTCCATATATTTTCCATTTCATACACAAGATCAGTTGGCATACAATAGTTCAACTGAAAGATAGATTTTACTGCTTTATTCTGCGTTCTTTGTAATTTATTTAACTGGTAAAGCGGAAGACCTCCCCAGCAGGGAATTAAATATCTAATTTGTGGCAGTATAAAGCTATTATAGAGTAAACACCTAGAGTTTTTATTTAAGCAATCCGTACACCTTTTTATTGCACTAACCATTGGCACAATTTTTTTAATGATAGCATTCACATGTACATTCCAATTGAGATCATTTGTCAAATTTAAACCTAAGTATTTGTACGTTTGCACTTCTTTTAGTTTTTCTCCATTGAGAAACACATTTATATCACTTTTTTGTTTAATAATCATATATACCGTCTTATTAAGGTTCACCGATAATTTATTATAGCACAGCCATGTATAATACAGATTTAAGTCGTCGTTCGCCACCTTTTCAAATTCCTTTATATTACTTGATGATATAACCAAGACGGTGTCATCAGCAAACACAAAATATCTCGCTTGAAGTTGTAGATACTTTAAGTTTTGAATGTATAATAAATATTGCAAAGGACCAAGTACTGATCCCTGAGCTACTCCAATACTTAGGCTTTTTTTTTACTCTTGGTTTTATTGATTTGAGTATAATGCTTACGGTCCTTAGAATATGACTGGAAGAGGTCTTTTGCAATGCCTCGCATTCCCATTTTTTCTAATTTATTGAGTAAAATATCTATGTCCACAGTATCAAATGCCTTTTGTAAGTCAATAAACACTGTCAAAACATACCTCTTCTTATCGAGTTCTTCTGTAATATATTCTAGAAAATCCCTTGTCGCCCCCAAGGTACTACTCTTCTTTTGAAATCCATATTGATATGGATCGATGTTAAAGAATTTCTGTATAAAGTTAGTTAACCTGTGTTTGATAACTTTTTCTGTTATTTTAGAAAATATATTTAAGATTGAAATTGGTCTATAGTTACCAAGTTCGGTTTTTGCTCCTTTTTTATGAATAGGGGATATTTTCGCCGTTTTTAATTCATTTGGAAACAGGCCAGTAACCAGGATATTATTAATGATATTCACTATTTTGTCTCCCAAAACTTCAAAAAGCAGCACTATATCAGATTTAGTAATACCATCTTCTCCCAGCGAACTATTATTATTTAAATCCCTTATGATAGAATTAATTTCTGTTAAATCAGTTGGTTCCAAGTAGATGGATTCTTTTATTTCTTCTTCTCTAAACTGGTGATTAAGAACCGGTTTAATTTTTGAGGCTAAATTCTTACCTATTTCAGAAAAATAAGTATTAAATTCCTCAGCTATTTGTTGCTCATCTTCAATGACTACACCTGTCATACTTTTCATTTGTCCCATTTTGCCCTGTTTTTTTGTTCGTTTCAAACATATATCGTTCAGTACCCTCCACATTTTTTTACTGTTTGTTCCAGCCTCATCAAGTGTTTTTTCCACATACTCCTTCTTTAATTTTCTTCTCATATTATTTACCACATTCTTTAAATTTTTAAAATGTCTTTCGGTTTCTGAGTTTCTTATTAATTTCCATCGCTTATATGAATTATCTCTCTGTTTTATTTTCTCAATAAACTCAGCATTTATCCAATAGTTGTTGTTGGATACTTTTATTCTACTTTCCTTTGTACACTCAATTTTTGTTTTTGTTATTATTTCTGCTAATTTTCCAAAGGAAGTTATTTCTTCCTGTTGCAATTTCACTTGAATTAGTTCTTTCCATTTTCCTTGCAGCAATTTAGTTTTATTGATAACTTCTTTAGTTTTTTTTTCAATTACTTTGTTTAATTTAATATACATAACTTTATGATCTGATATCACATGATCCGTAAGGGTTATATCACACTAGAGGTTTTTATTCATTAAAACATGATCTAAAATAGTAGCTGTTTTTTCCGTTTGTCTTGTAGCATTCTCAGTAGTAAGAATATTCTGTATTGTAAATGTGTTCATTTCGATAATATTTCTATACTCTTTAATCGTATCAGTTTCACTGAGTTTTTAATTTAAATATACCTTTAAAAACGTTAATTAAGTTTAATTGTATAGCGTGCCTTTAATTGCATAAAAATAATTAACAAGACCTTGAAAATAACAAATTACCTGCATATTAAAAAGTAAACTTGGAACGATTTTGTCCATATGAACCGGCTTCCAAATGTTTTCAACTAAATCATCAGAAACGGTTTTTCTAACCACAGCCTGTAAACCCTGAATTCCAGCCACTCGAATTCTATTCCTATTATCCCCTTGAGCTCCACTGTGACACATTGAGGAGAATTTACTAACGAAAAAGTCGTATCTTCTATGATACGATGGGGTGTCTTCCTCAATGTTAGCAAATTTAACAAACTAAAACAAAGTTATAATTAATTATAATTGATGATTTAAATGATTAATTTTTCTTACGGATTGAGTTGCTAAGATTTGTAATTCAGGTTCAGTCGATTCTAATAGTTTTTGTATCATTTTTAAGTAACTCTCCACGAATAAATTGAGTTGTTGAGAGTGACAGGCGTGGAGAAGTTGGTCCATTGCCTCCATTGCGATAATAACGAACCTAAATAAATGTAAAAAAAAAATTATCTTGTTTTCTCTTCTAATTTTAAGTTAATCTTTAAATCTTTATTGACACTTTCGCAAACTTATCTAATTCTATAAATCCTTATCAATTAATCGTAAAAATCTTTATCCATTCAACACTAACTAACAAAAATGCAACGTAACTCACCCATATCTTTTTCGAGATATATCTCTTGCAGCTTTCTGATATAAATAATCACCGATTCGGTCTAATTTTTCCGGGGAACTCAACGAATAAAACGTTAACTTTTCCAAATTACCTTTAATTAATCCTTCTTGTGGCGAAGCGGGGAATATATTATCAACTAATCGTTTGTATCTAGGCCTAAGGGCACTGCAGCAACCGCAACAACCTAAAAGTTCAAAACAAAAATGCATACTTAGTATATAAGTTTAATTCGCGATTTCTAAATGAACGATTAATTACCAAACATCGTTATTATAGTCGTATTTGTTGCTGACAATTAAAAAAACCGAACGGTTCAACAATCAACTTTTGACAGATTTATTTTAATGAATGACGTTTTGCCGTTGATGTAAGTGGCGTCATCTAACGATTGTTATGCGAGGGAATGTTTTGAAATAGTCGCGCGAAAAGTTTTACGATTTGAATTAATTTATAAAGGATGGATATGAATTGATTTCTTTTTATAAATAATACTTACATCCCGGATCTGTACATTTTTGTACTACAGTTTCAACAATATCGGATATATTCGCCGGGTTAAAGCAACACTTAACGATATTAGCCATGTTTAATAAAATATAACAATCAATTTTAAAATAACAATTCTTAGATTCTGTTTAGAAATATTCCAAAAATAATCTCTCTAATCTAATTATTTGTTGTAATTGATTGATTCTTGTTTGTACTACCACTAATATTTTACGTACTAATTTTTTAAGTTCTAATACTTATGTTATTATTAAATAAAAATTGAAACATTTTTAAATTGGAAGACAATGTAGCCCAACATTTTCACGCCGGCTTCGTTTCAGCGACTAACCCCAATTTTGGTATCGTTTCTTTCACGCGTACATTGGCGCATGCGGTTCCTTAGTTAGCCCCCTTGCAAAAGGGGGAGTTTGGGGCGTATTTTCACCATTCTGACCTACTTTAACAATACACCAATTGATACTTACCCTGTGTTAATCCAATAATTTATAAAAATACCCCACGTTACTACGCTTAACTGTTTCAACAAAGTCTATTTCTTACCTAATAATGTACCCCTGACCTTTGTTACTTTTTCTTTCCCCATTTTATGCGATTACATCATTTCCTCTTGGCGTAAATCCAAAAGAAATACATTTTTTTTTCTTTGAAAATATAAATTATTTTTTTGTGTCATAACGTCAAATGAACTGTCAACAATTTTTTTGAATACAAATTGAGTTAAAATTGTTGAATTTTTTAAGATTAATCACAATTATTTGTTATAAAATTTGTTGATATATTTTAAATAAATTGTTATGTAATTTATTAAATTATATTTTTATTTTTAAGAGATTACGATTTTCAATTTACCAAGTTGTGAAGTATCTGCCCGGCTAGCTCAGTCGGTAGAGCATGAGACTCTTAATCTCAGGGTCGTGGGTTCGAGCCCCACGTTGGGCGAATTTCTTTTTAATCTGTAAAGAAATATCTTTTTTAAATGTATCGATTAAACATATACACTCAGCAGTAGAAGTCTGCGTACAAAAAACTTGTAATACTTTAATTGAAAAAATAAGAGTCATAATCTAATGTGATAAACTTGATTTTTTTTTATTTTGTATATTAACTACATATAATTCTATTAACAAAATATGCTTCAACAAAACAGAAACAGTAGTTACAGAAAAAATCAAAACTAAAAATTCTACAAATAACGGGTATGCAAAAATCTGCATACCCGTTATTATTAAAAATTTTTTGTACGCAGACTTCTGCTGCTAAGTGTATGTATATGTTACAGGTAAAATGTCCATTTCAGTTAATGTACACTTAGCAGCAGAAGTCTGCGTACAAAAAACTTCTAACACTTTAACTGAAAAAATAAGGGTCATGATCTAATGTGATAAACTTCAATTTTTTTTTATTTTGTGTATTAACTACATATAATTTTATTAACAAAATATGCATCAATAAAACAGAAATATTAGTTACAAAAAAAATTAAAATTAAAAATTCTCTAAATAATGAGTATGTAAAAATCTGCGTACAAATAAAGACGCCTTCTCCAAAATATACTTGTTTACTTAAATACGTAGTTGGCGATGTACGCTTTCCGATTTAAATAAAAGATAATCGGTGTCAATTATATTAGCAGATGCTTAGAAGCTAAAAGTTAGAATGGACACGAAAGGAAAGGAAATTGAATTGGGAGAGAGAAAAATTATTGTAAAGCTATGGAAAGAGAGAAAATCTTTTCGAAAAATAGGAGAAACTGTCGACAGGTCACACTCTTCCATTCAAAGAGTAATTAATAATTATAAAGACACTGAAGATTACCTTTCACGTCCGCGATCTGGTAGACCACCCCTTTTAACAAACCGAGAGAAGCGAAAAATTGTACAGCAGGTTAGAAAAGAACCTAGGCTGACGGCAAAAAAAATAATAGAAAATGTACAAGAAGAATTTCATAAAACTATCAGCAAAGATACGGTGAGAAGGACGTTAAAAAAAGCTAACTATCACAGTCGCGTTGCACGAAAAAAGCCATTTGTGTCAGAGGTCAATCGTCAGAAGCGGATCGCCTTTGCAAAAAAACTCTTAGACAAGCCCATTGAATTCTGGGAGAAAGTTCTCTTTACAGATGAGAGCAAATTTTGCATTTTCGGCATTAAGGGTAAACAACTTGTATGGAGAAAACCTCATACTGCCCTTAATGCCGAAAATTTGAAAGCGACTGTAAAACACGGAGGTGGTGGAGTTATGGTTTGGGGGTGTATGTGCACCAAAGGGGTGGGAAGGTTGGTTTTCATAACATCGACAATGGACCATAAAATGTATACAGACATTTTAAAAGAAAATTTGAAGCCTAGCATCGAAAACTTGGGCTTGGGGCCCGAATACTTTTTTCAACAAGATAATGACCCCAAACATTGCGCCCACAACACTAAGCTTTGGCTACTATACAATACTCCAAAGCAACTTAAAACACCTCCACAATCGCAGGACTTGAATCCCATCGAACACCTCTGGGATTTACTGGAACGCAGGATTCGGCAACACAACATAACGTCGAAGGAAACGTTAAAAAATGTTATGATTGAGGAATAGGCCAAAATCAGTTCGGACGAAACGAAGAAATTAGTGCACTCCATGCCTAAACGTTTAAGGGAGGTCATTAAACGTAAAGGTTATCCGACCTCATATTAATATAGAAACAATGATCTCATTTATGAATTTTTTATAAATACTGTCCTGACTTGTACGCAGATTTTTGCATACCCGTTATTTGTAGAATTTTTAGTTTTGATTTTTTTCTGTAACTACTGTTTCTGTTTTGTTGAAGCATATTTTGTTAATAGAATTATATGTAGTTAATATACAAAATAAAAAAAAAATCAAGTTTATCACATTAGATTATGACTCTTATTTTTTCAATTAAAGTATTACAAGTTTTTTGTACGCAGACTTCTGCTGCTGAGTGTATACATTAACTAGTCAATGTATACATTTACGTAACGTTTTAGTGAAAGTATTTACTAATCATAGAGTGTATACATTTACTAGTGAATGTGTACATATACTAGGTAGTGTATACATTTGCTAACAAATATCTGTAAAAGTTGTTCCAAAGGACGGTATAATTTTTTTAATAGACGGATTTGCAAGTGGTAAGTAAGTATAGTAATAAATACATTTTTGACGTAGTATCAAAAAACCGAAAAATAACTGGAAGCTTTGTACTAAGATATGTAATAAAAATTTAAATACGGATTTTTTTAATACAAATATTTATTCCTTAAAAATAAAAAATACAAAAACAAACAATATAAAGAACAAATCCGTTCATCTATTAATGCAAATATAACTTTTATTGGTACAGCATGGTAAATTTTGGTGGCACTGCGAATTGCACAAATTTTTTTCTTTACACATGTGCATCTATTACCATTACATTTTGTTTTGCAATTGCATTTCACAAATCCCTGTCCACTTCCTACCAATTGCTCTGTGACCACTGTTCTAAGAGGTAATTGTTGTGGTGGAATATCATCGATGTTTAGTACCTTCTCTGGGTATACACTAAATTGGGATCTAGTGTAAAGATCTTTCAAAATGGCATTCCTTGTTCCTATTTGAAAATAACCATCATCGGTGTTTTTCATTATACATCCTAAGATTGAACGAGAATCTCCTCTTCCCCTGTCTACATCAGGTACTTTAATCCGGACAGTCATTTCGTTTTCTGCTGCCATATGAGAAGCATCAGATATTGTTTTCATACGTGTAAGTTAAAGCTTTAAATTTTCTTTGGCCTCATTTCTGTTATTATTAATTTCATGTAGACGCACGCAAACATTACAAATTGAATTATCTTCCGACAATAACAAAACCTCACATTTTCTGCACTTCTTCTCTTTCAATATATCGTTATTTTCTTCTTTATCAACACACGTTGTTGCTATTTCCTCTACTAGCAAAATTTCTTCTTGCAAAGCATCTTCTAAGATTTCCAAAGAACTTTCTGGGATAGATTCCTACAAAATAGCAACATTGCTATGAAAAGTGATTTCATTTTCACCTTGTTCTTCTGTATTAGATGCATTAGAAGTTTTTATTAATATGTCCAAGACGTCCTCAGTATTAATTTCTTTAATAACATCTCGTGGTAGTGAAGACGAAGTAAGTCCAACATTCGCTGGCTCTCCAAACATTGTTTCATATGGACTTCTTTTGATTCCTGCATGAAGCGCCCTATTATATAGCGCTTTTTATTGTAGAAAAAAAGAAAGATTTGATTGAAAGGTTTTTATCTTTACTTATCTTTCTTGTAGCATTCAAGCGTTCAATATATTTTCTACATCTCGGTTGGCGCGTTCTACACTGCCTTGCGATTGACTATGTCGCGGTTTACCATGAACAATTTTTAATTCAGGCCATAGTTGTTTTAAATCTTTTATTATATTATTACAAATTCTCGTCCATTACCAAACTGCAGCATGGATTGGGCACCAAATAATAAGAATATATTAAGTAGTTGATCTGCTACCTCCAATCCCTGCTTACTTTTATGTGCTCTAAGTATCACAAATTTCGTCAGATGATCTTGATAGACCAATATAAATTTAAGTTCTCCGTCAGGATGTGATTGAAAGTCTATTAAGTCTTCTTGGCATCTAGAGTTATAGTATGAAAATATCATCAGCTTAACCACCAACCCTTTCTTTTCGTTTTTTCGCTTTTTCAAACATAATTCGCATAAATTTAAAAATAGTTGTATTTCTTGAGTTGTAATATTTTTATACCTTTGTTGTTCCTTCTTCATACGGTCACGTCATAGTTGAGTCTTCGCTTCGTTTTTTATTTAAAACAACTTCTACAACTTTTGTTATATAATACATTTTAAACGTATATTAAACTTTAACTGAGTATCGTTAGTAATTGTATACATCAACTAGTAAAAGTTTACATTTCGTATTTTATATACACATTAACTAAGTAAATTAGTTAATGTATGCATTGTCTAGATAGTGTATACATTCACGTAATGAATGCGTTAACTGTAACATATATAATTAGAAAAGATTTATTTCTTAAACAAATATGGTTACCAACGGAGCAAAAATACAATATCTTTGCGTAGATAGGAAAGAAATAAGCACCTTAAAAATGAAAACGTGCGAACAAAAAAGGATTACCCAGACCTGAAATACATGCAGTAGACTTGATAACGCTTCTAAAAGACTTGAAATGCTTTCAGAAAACTTGATACTAGTACTAAAGGACTTGACATGCTTCCAGAAAACTTAATAGAGGACTTTAAATGCTTCTAGAAGACTTGATACTAGTACTAGAGGACTTGAAATGTTTCCAGAAGATTTGATACTGCTTCAAGAAGAATTGACACTGCTTCTAGAAGACTAGAAATTATTCCAGAACAATTGAAGTGCTTCCAGAATAGTTGAAATGCTCCAGAAGACTTGCAATGATTCCAGAAGATTTGAACAGCGTTCAGAAGACTTGATATTGTCCTTGAAGACTTGATACGGCTCCTAAAATACTTAAAAAAAATCAATACTTCTTCTAGGAGACTTGATGCAGTTTCTAGATGACTTGATACTGCTTCCAAAAGACTTATAATACTCTCATAGGACTTGAAATGAATCCAGAAAACTTGGAATGATTCTCGTAGACTTGAGCTGCATCCGAACTTGATACTGCATCTATTAGACTTGAAATGCTTCCAGAAGATCTTATACCATTTCTAGAAGAATTGTTATTGCTCTTAGAAGTCTTCAAATGATTCCAAAAGACTTAAACTGATTCCAGAAGACTTGCAATGATTCTAGAAGATTTGAACTGCATCGGAGAACTTGATACTGCTTCTAGAGGAGTTGCTATTGCTTTCAGAAGACTTGATACTGCTTACAAAACTGCTGGCAGAAAACATCTTCATCGTAACAAACAATATATTATTCATAGAAAGATATATATAATATACTATAATATTGATGATATTATTTGTAAATCATTTGAGTTTGTAAACGTGAGGCGTAGATTCTGTTCGTGACAAATTTCGTTTTAATGAATTGTTATTAGTTCTAATTAATAGTAATGTAATAAAGATTTTGAAATAGTATTAGCGAAGATTAAAGTTTTGATCAAAGTTAATATATTGATAATTGCATTTGAAAATGGAATAGATTTCCGAAACGTCATACAAAATATGTAACATTGAAATATTGTTTCCAAATATTAGAGGTTAATAAATTAGTTGTAAAATGTGTGCTATTTATTGAGAAAAACACATGATTGTTTGATTTATTTCATAAATTAGTAAATAATATTAATAATTAATTTATGCTAATTACAATCCGCTTATCCATAATTATCCATGTTCTGCCGAGGTTCCAAACATCTTCTCTGTTGACGTTGTTTTTATATCGCTGGATTTTTATGGCTTTTGTTTTGTCCAAGTCTGTTCAATGTTCCTCTGAACGGCAATGTTCCGCAACCGCTGATTGTTGAATCTTCCTCAGCGTCACATATCTTATGTTCCTGGATACAGTATTCAAAGTCGGATCTCATTGTTTTACGATTTTCGATTTTGTCACTTCGAACTAGTTTCTGAAGATGGTTGCAACATAGCATCCGAAACGTCAAACATTTTTTCAAAAAACGCACGGCAAAGCCCGAAAGTTTCTAGTTATAGATCTAGTATTACTTCTAGTGATACTTCTAGGGATAGTTTTAGTGTTAGTTCTAATTTTAGTTCATTTAACACCGGTCGCGGAAGCTTTCGTACTTACATTTGAGTTTGCTTTGAAAATAATAAAAAATGTTGGAAAAAATGCAAAATCTTGACGTAAGTAGTCCAAAAACTGTTTCTTAAAGATTAAATACTGCTGGTAGAAGACATCCTTGTCATTTTTTGTAAATGACAAGAAACTGTCAATAAAATTTAATTTAGTTTCCAAAATATCAAACACTTCTGGTAAACCATAAAAACCTTCATATCAAAAGTTCAAAAATAGTCAATTAAACGCTAGATACTGCATGTAAAACTCTAAACACTGCTGACAAAAGACATTCTAGATGACTTGAACAGCAACAAAAAGAAGACTTTTTCAAAAGACTTGAAAAGATTGTGATCATGAAAAACAAGATACTGTTGATAACGATGACGTAAGTAGTTCAAAAACTGTTAATTAAAGACTAAATACTGGCAGAAGACATTTTTATTGCAAAAGATAAGAAATTGTCAATAAAATTTGATTTTGCTTCCAAAAAACCTAATGCCGCATTGTTGCCAGTATACAACATCTTCATACCAGAAGTTCATAAACTGTTAATTAAAGACTAGATACCCCTATTTCCACCTAACATCATGATCTCATCTCCATTTGGCAGCTATACATCCGGGAAATGGCGGGTAACCAAGACTGCCCAAGTATTTCATCCGAGACCACCCTCTCTTCTTCTTTTGATGGCTGTATAGCAGGCAAGGCACACACGAAAGCTTATTGCATTGCACCACTTTTAATACATACCGGGAAAGGGGTCGTCGTAAGGACTCCCCCTTTCTCCACTCATGTTTCTCTTTTTGTTACGTTATTTCCTTTCCGGACACGATACGATTCTCATACACGATGTTATAATGTTCCACTTGTCTATTTGGTTAACTATTTCCTTTTTCTTTCGTTCGAGCATCCAACGCAGCTGTACGAAGTGTGTCTACGTCGTCTTTTTTCTCACAATACATACTCTGTGGGACTTCTCTTAAATTTAAAAAGGTAAGCCTTGAAGCACCTATGACCTGAGAGAAATTGACATAAGTAGTAATTCACTTAACTTCCTCCACTCCTCACCCATCGTTTCTCCTATCAACCTCTTGGTCCACTCGGAATTTCCGGAATCTATACATCATCTAACTTTCTATTCCTCCAAGGCTTCCTCCTTTGCCTCAGGCTTATTTTCCTCCCACTTTTATCTTCAG
Organism: Onthophagus sagittarius; assembly: GCA_036711965.1. Taxonomy (NCBI): domain Eukaryota; kingdom Metazoa; phylum Arthropoda; class Insecta; order Coleoptera; family Scarabaeidae; genus Onthophagus; species Onthophagus sagittarius. The sequence goes on along the minus strand of JASERS010000002.1, from coordinate 55,810,535 downwards.
GTCTGGTATAGAATTCGCTATTGCACATACGGATCAATACCCCTCTGTGTATACTATACAGTCTTTCAAGGTTTTTTTAAATCTTACAGGTGTTTCTGCACGACCTACATGCGTAAAGGAGTTGAGAGAAAATTGTCGCTCTGATAAGTCTTCTCTTCGTCGGTCCACGTCGCATTTACAGGCCTTTTCAAGCACAACTTTCAGACACTTCAGTGACACGCTTGATTTAATTCTCGCCTCTCTTCTCTCTTTTCTATTCCTGAGCATTACCATCTCAGTTTTTTTTCGGGGCAAATTGAAGCTCCATGTTCTCCATGGTGGATATTACATCGTCGACCACCCTTTGCGCCCATCTCTCTCAGGTTCCAACTTGAAAGCACGATGGCGAGATCATTCGCATTAGCCATCATACGAACATCCGGTTCGTTTGTGCCTTTCTCCAATAGTTCATTAAAGTATACATTCCAAAGGAGGGGGCCCAGAATCGAGCCCTGTGGTATACCACTCGTCAATTCATGCTTATGGCCTTCATACTCAATGTATCTCTCTCATATACAGGTGTCCGGTATCTTCCGGATCATAGGTATATAGTACATTATTTTGAGGGTTTTTTAAGTTTTTTTATATTGTTTATAATAACCGTACGAGAACTGTTTAAAGTTGTCCAATAGCGATTCCTGGGAAACGACTGAAGAGGTCGTAAATCAATGTCGGGTAATTTTCCCCACCACCGACTTATCATTCGTCTCTTACTTGTTTAATGTAAATGTTCATTTACTGTTGTAATTTTATTATTCCCTTCTTATGCTGGCATAAAATCGAAGCATAATTTTGCCCATGGTCTTCTTCGGTAGTATCTTTACTTAAGCGTAAGTGAGACAAAGTTACTTTACAGCAAAAATGTATTTTTAAATTATGTGCGGCGGAAAACATTCTATCTGCTTAATACATCCGTTGCCACGTTATCTTAATGTTTTTTATATATTATGAATGTCATTCACATATAAAAGAAGTTAAGCAAAAAAACGTGGCAGTCAATATGTTAATAAGTGGTACTTACATAAAATGGTGCAATGTATTTGGTAGTACAATACTAAAAAAGTTGAAACCTAATTAATATCACCTTTTTTTAGTATCCTAATAAAATATTAAATAACTTCTTTGAAGTAGACATTTAATATTTAAACCCCATCATTTACGGTTTCTTAAATGTCAATAACCCATCTTTTATTAAAAAAAACACTTCAATTATATTGTCTCATTTAAATTTCTTTCCCGCAAAGAACGCATTTAAAGTATAAAGTAAAGAAGACGTTAGTTACAGTCGTTTAACGTTATATTTTGGGAGTAAAGAAATTTTTGAATAAAAAAAAATGCGTTTTATAATTCATTTACTTCTCTGGTTATCCTCATTAATATTCGGAATTCTGTTATACCCAATAAAATGGATCGGATACTTTAAAAAATCAAAAAGATGCCCACCCATAAACGACGACTTATTATTAATACCAGCTTTAAAATTGAGCGAATTAATTCGTACCAAACAAGTTTCTAGTAAACGCATCATCGAAACTTACATAAATCGAATAAAAGAGGTTAATCCGATATTAAACGCTATTGTACAAGAACGATTTGATGTCGCCTTAACGGACGCCATAAAAGTCGACAAGTTTTTAAGCGAAACGACACTAAATGAAAATGATTTAAAGAGTAATTACCCTCTTTTAGGGTTACCTATAACGATTAAAGAAACGGTTGGATTAAAAGGTTTAAGTTTTAACGGTGGGGTTAAAACGAAACATTTAATTGTTGCTAAAGATGATAATGATGCGGTGAAACAAATTAAAATAGCTGGTGGAATTCCTTTGTTGGTTTCGAATACGCCGGAATTGTGTTTAAATTGGGAGACGTGTAATAAACAAACAGGGTGTTGAGGCCAACACAAAATTTGTTATTTTGTTCACTGCACATGCGCGTCTCTGGCGCGCACGTTTAAAAACCCGATAAGAGAGATTGAGCGGGTAGATCGAAGCGTTCACAAGTGCCTTTAATTTCGTTTCTTATTTAAATCGTACCGTTACGTGCGCAATTACGACCTGGCTGGAAAGTGTTGGGGAACAAGGGAGGGAAAGCAATATAGTAAGATTTTATTTATTTTTCATCTTTTATTTTATATTTCTAAAACAAGTTCTCCGCGGAAAGCGGAAACCAGCACCTGCACGATCCCGACTAATTGTCGCGCGTTCATTTGGTCCTTCGAGCCGGATTTTCCGCCTTTTCTCATCAATTTTCATTAAACTTATTGTTCATTTTTGATTATTACCTCGATAAACCGGTCGCCAATCTCAACATCTGGTCTCCATACCTTTCAACAACGAGCCTTCGTTCCTCAATTCGAGCACGAGCCACATCTGGTCACCTAAAACAAAAAAAAAAACTATTTTCGACTCTTTAGTCTTTTATTCTTGAAATTATCTCCCATATATTTTCGTTCTTTTCTTCCATCAATTGGAAAGGGAAAGGCTATTTAATCAACTTACCATCAGAATTTTCTTTATTTTACTTTAGGAATTTATTTTATTTTTATCGAGCGACATCTACAGCTTATTCCCTTTGGAACATTCACTTTCATTTGTTTATTCAGTTATTTTGCTTTGTTTCTTTCGTCTTTACGCTCCTCATTCATTCCACGTGGATTATTATTTTCTCTTCTCTTTTTTTTATCGATTACTTATCGATTTCGTTCCCTTTGGAACAATCATCTCCATTTTTTTTCTTCTCTTCTCGGCGTTTTTACGTCTCTCTCATTGGAGTACTCGTTTCTCCTCTTCTTTTATCGATTCATTATCGATTCGTTCCCTTTGGAACTTCATACCTTCTTCTTTATTCAATTCTTGTTTTTCTTGTGAATTAGGTTTCTCTTTGCCCTATCATGGCGGATAAAATTGCAAGATTAACTCTCAAACGCAATATCTTTATTAATAGAATCTCAGAAACCTTTGCATTCGGTAACAACTTACCTAATGATCCTCCTGATCCTATACAAAACCTTATTTTCATGGAAAGAGTTCAAGATGTTGAAACTACTTACAAAGATTTCCAAACTGTACACAATCAAATGGTTGGCCTTATTGAAGAAGCAGATTTTCCTGCTCAAGACAGCATCCGAAAAAGGGTAGACTCTGACTATTATATGATCAAGGCATTATGTCATCAAATGCGCCCTACAGAAGCCTCTTCTGCGACAACTTCTTCGTTAACTACTACACCGAAGCTCAATAAACTTCAATTGCCTATTTTTGATGGCAATCATAAAGAATGGCATACATTTTTTGATTTATATAAAACCATGGTGCACGAAAATGCCTCTTTATCGCCCATTGCCAAGTATCAATATTTACTCACCTCTTTAAAGGGAGAAGCTTATAATCTTCTAAAAGGGTTTCCTGTAACCAACGACAATTATGAAATCGCATATAACGCCTTAAAGGGACGTTATCAAAATAAAAGACATTTGGCTACGCTTTACTTCCATGAACTTCTTAATTTCAAGTCAATTAAAGACGAATCATCAAAAACGTTTCGCCGCTTGATTGATATTTTCAAAGAAAACACTGAAGGTTTCCGAATGCTGGGGTTTCCTGTTGATGCTTGGGATTTTATGCTCTTCAATTTACTTTTACTGAAGTTAGACACAAAAACGAAAACCCTATTTGAAGCAGATCATACGTCCTTCGACATTCCAACGTACAATCAGTTGATTGATTTTCTAGAAAAGAGAGCCAAAGCATTAGATTCTGTATCACTAACGTCATCGGAAACAACTATCCTTAATCGTCCAAAAACCACTCCACGAGAGAGCGTTACTAATTTGAAGATTGAAACTAAATCCCATCTTAAGTGCGTTCTATGCAAAGAATCTCATCCAATTTACTACTGTGCAAAGTTTAATGGAAAATCGTCGTCGGAGCGCCTCTCAATCGCAAGAGACCATAATCTATGTCGCAATTGTTTAAGCGCCAAGCATACAACACAAAACTGCACATCACCTCATCGATGTCGCAAATGCCAACAACATCATCATACTTTACTTCATTTTGACACTTCGCCTACGCCTTCAGTTCATGTGGGAACCTCTTGGCACAACCCACCAAAACTAAAATCAGAAATTTATTCAAGAGTTATTCTACCCATTGCTTATGTCAAAATTCAAGATCAATTTGGACAATGTCATACCGTAAGGGCTTTGATTGATTCGGGCAGCACGTCCAACTTTATCACAGATAAGCTGTCCAAAAAATTACGTCTCCCACGTTCATATCATTCCTCTTTGGAAATAAAAGGACTCAACTTTATGACGTCCATTTGCAACAAAGGCTCCGTTCCTTGTCACATTCAACCTATCCAAAATGTTGAACCGTACTTAACCTTCCAAGCAATTGTCACTCAGAGCATCTGTTCTCCTCAACCGTCACTGACATCTATCCTTGAATCATATCCTCATTTAAAACAATTAATTTCTCCCTCATTATTAGCGTCCACTTCCATGGAAGTTGATTTGTTGCTGGGCGCCGAACTAGTCCCCCAAATTCTCCTGGGGGGACGGATTCAAAACAATCTCAACGATCCAGTAGCTTTGGAATCTATCTTCGGCTGGATTTTGATGGGAAAAACTTCTTCGTCACATCTACCTTCTTCATTATCAACGTGCTTGTCCACGACTGATGATTCCTTGGCCAAATTCCTTGAACGATTTTGGGAAATTGAATCCATAGAGAAGGTCTTACCCTTGACCTCTGAAGAGCGTCAATGTGAAACGTATTTTCAAGAAACCTACACACGTACCGAGACTGGCAGATTTATCGTTTCACTCCCATTTAAACAGTCAGCACCCGTCTTAGGGCAGTCGTATCAATTAGCAGTAAAGCGATTTCATTCATTAGAAAACAGATTGCTAAAGAATTTGACTTTACGCCAGGATTACATCAATTTTATGAGAGATTACCTGAATTCGGGTCATATGTCGTTGGTCAGAGATCCTGAAGTAACAGTAAAATCAGCGTTCTATATTCCTCATCATTGTGTACTTCGGCCTGAAAGCGCCTCCACCAAATTGCGAGTTGTATTCGACGCATCGGCTATCACATCTAATGGGCAATCTTTAAATGATGTTCTTTTAATAGGACCTAAACTCCAACAAGATATTGTTAAAATTTTATTAACTTTTCGATGCTATCCATTTGTATTTACTTGCGATGTGAAGCAGATGTATAGACAAATTCTTGTCACTCCGAAAGATAGAGATTTTCAAAGAATTTTGTGGCGATTTTCACCGACTGAACCTTTACAAGAATATCGTCTTAATACGGTGACGTATGGTGTAGCATCTTCACCTTTTTTGGCTCTACGCACACTTCTTGAATTATCGAACCTTTACGCTCATGAATTTCCAATGGCGTCCAAGGCTTTACAAAACAATGTTTATATTGATGACATCGTTACTGGCGCTTATTCGATGAAAGAAGTTCGTGAATTACAACAGCAACTAATTGATCTTTTAAAGAAAGGAGGCTTTGAATTACGAAAATGGGCAAGCAATTGCTTGGAGATCTTACAATCAGTATCAGAAAATGATTTACAACATCCCGTTTCGATGGATTATGATGAAATAAGTTGCATCAAGGTTCTGGGACTTCAATGGAATCCTACTACGGATACGTTTACCTATTCCCATTTCATCCGCAATACTCCATGCACCAAAAGATCCATGTTATCGGACATAGCTCGTATCTATGATCCTCTGGGTTTTCTAACTCCCTGCACATTAAAGGCAAAACACTTTATACAACAACTGTGGCAATTACAGATTGGTTGGGATGAAGCACCATCAAAAGATATATGTCAAAAGTGGCAAAAGTTCAAAGACAATCTTAAATTTCTTTCAAACTTACGCTTACCTAGATTAATTGTACCCTCCAATACACAGTCACTTCAACTCCACTTGTTTTGTGATGCTTCACAGGTGGGATATTGCGCTGTTGCATATTTATGTTGTAAAAGCTTTGATCAATCGATTACTACTACCTTTTTGTGTGCTAAATCACGAGTGGCACCTTTGAAATCCATTTCTATTCCACGTCTGGAACTATCAGCCGCAGTTTTGCTAGCCAATTTATTGGAAAAATTAAAAGAAATTCTAGCCCCGCATATCAGCTTTGATTCTATTACTGCTTGGTCGGATTCCCAAGTCGCCTTGACCTGGATTGCAACATCACCCGCTCGGTGGAAAGCTTTTGTATCTAATCGTGTGAGTTATGTTCAAGAGATTCTACCTTCTTCATCTTGGAAATACGTACCTTCTTCCGAAAATCCGGCCGATTGTGGCTCAAGAGGTCTTTTTCCTGAAGCTTTACTTTCTATGAAATTATGGTGGGAGGGTCCTTCCTGGCTCCGTAATCCACCAGAAAAGTGGCCTATTCAACCTCGTCTCAATTCTGAAACAAAAGAATTAATTCATGAACAAAAGGGGTGTACCCAAGTTCACACTCTAGAGATTCAAAGTAACCTTTTTGATATTCTTCTGAATAAATTTTCTTCTATCAATAAAATAAAACGTATAGTAGCATATGTTTTACGGTTCGTTCTTCATTGTAGAAAACAAAACGGCTTCTCATCAATAGTTTTATCTCCACTAGAGATTCAAAATGCTTTCTATAAACTCATAAAATTCACTCAAAAACAACATTTTTCATCACTTTTCAATTCTATTAAATCAAATCAATTCCTTGCTAAACCATTCCGTAAACTGGCTCCATTTGTGGATGGAAACAAGCTTCTCAGGGTGGGTGGCAGACTAAAAAACGCGATCGTGCCGTTCGACCATAAACATCCAGTGCTTTTACCTAAAACATCACGTTTAAGTGAACTAATCGTGCAAGATATTCATAAATCTTACCTTCATCCGGGACCAAGAACTCTGCAATCCTTGGTACAACAGCAGTTTTGGATCATCTCAGCTCGACAACTGGTTCGTCAAGTTACATCTCAATGCGTTCGATGTTTTCGATGCCGGCCAAGGTCCTACGCTCCCTTTATGGCAGATCTTCCGTCGTACAGAGTGTCTCAAGTGAAGGCGTTCTCAACAGTTTCCGTGGATTTTGCTGGTCCGATTTACACGACATTGAATCGCTGTCGAGGATCCAAATCTATCAAATCCTATTTTTGCGTATTTGTCTGTACATCTACCAAAGCCATTCACATTGAATTAGTTACAGATTTGACTACGGAAGCGTTTTTAGCAGCATTACGGCGTTTCATTTCAAGAAGAGGTCCCTGCTCTTTAATTCTCTCCGATCAGGGAACAAACTTTGTTGGAGCGAATAATCGATTGAAGGAGCTGGTAGAAATTTCGGGTCAACGCCTTGGACTCAATTGGATATTTCATCCACCCGGAGGTCCTCATTTCAATGGACTAGCCGAAGCGGGCGTCAAGTCTGTAAAAACTCATCTACTACGTGTTATTGGGGATCAACGTCTCACTTTTGAGGAGATTTATACAGTACTCACCGAAATAGAAGCCGTACTCAACTCCAGGCCTCTCACTCCGATGTCAAACGATCCAAACGATCTTCAACCATTAACCCCAGGTCACTTTTTACACTTAGAACCACTTAATAGTTTGATTTTAGATCCTAACCTCACCGACATTCCAATCAATCGACTCGATCGATGGCAACTTCTTCAACGAATGGTTCACGATTTCTGGAGACGATGGAACGTAGAATACCTGTCGACGCTTCAAGCTCGAGAAAAATGGAACTCATCCACTACTAGTCCGGCTATCGGGGATCTGGTGGTTGTGAAGAACGAACAGCTTCCGGCGGTAAAATGGGAAATGGGTCGTATAACACAACTTCACCCCGGAGTCGATGGAATTGTTAGAGTTGTGACAATTCGAACCCGTAACGGTTTGCTCACAAGACCGACAGTGAAGATATGCCCGCTACCAACCGAAGAAACATCAACAACCTAACCTCTATTTTAATTCGCTAGGATCAATGTTAAATTTTATTCTGTATTTTCGCTTTACTTATTGTAACTTCCAATTTGCAATTAATTTAAAATTCAATTTGTTCAAATTTAATTTTGGTGGGTGGCTAATGTTGAGGCCAACACAAAATTTGTTATTTTGTTCACTGCACATGCGCGTCTCTGGCGCGCACGTTTAAAAACCCGATAAGAGAGATTGAGCGGGTAGATCGAAGCGTTCACAAGTGCCTTTAATTTCGTTTCTTATTTAAATCGTACCGTTACGTGCGCAATTACGACCTGGCTGGAAAGTGTTGGGGAACAAGGGAGGGAAAGCAATATAGTAAGATTTTATTTATTTTTCATCTTTTATTTTATATTTCTAAAACAAGTTCTCCGCGGAAAGCGGAAACCAGCACCTGCACGATCCCGACTAATTGTCGCGCGATCACAGGGGTTACAGTTAATCCCTATGATACAAGAAGAACTTGTGGTGGATCATCAGGAGGAGAAGTAAATTGCATATAATTTAAAAGTAGATTAGTTTAATTAAAAGTTAATTGCATATTGTTTGCATTTTGTACTCTTATCAATCTTTAGTTGTCTATTTTCAACATTTGTTGAATTTATGCAGTTTTTGTACAGTAGTTAACAGTACTTAGTTTTTTTTGACAGCAATGCGATAACTACCTAATCTTCTATTTTTAATTCTGTATACTTTGAAATGAATTTTTAATATTTAATATTAAATCCTTTGGCAAAGGCTAAATGCCCTTTTTTTCCATGTTATCCGTATTTATCTTTCTGCCATCAGGCCTTAGTTATCCATTTTCATTTGCATTTGCTATACTTGCAAATAGGTTTCCATTTCAGTACTGCACGTTCTGACTAGATCCACATGGATCTAGTCTCCCAATTTCAATATTGAGCCTTCTTTATGAGCATCTACTTTTATACTTTAAGTATTTAGTACTATGACAGCAGTTTTTGGTCTTCTTCAAGCAATATCTACTGTTTCATGACAACAAGATCCCAAATCATGTGTAGGCAGTATTGTTAAATACTCGGGTATTTATTTTCAAGAGAATATACCCTGGGTATATACCTAAGATGGGTATTGCTGTGTACCTTCTCTTTCGAACATCGACGACTTGTCAACATCCTCACTTGCGTTGGTTCCACCCACAATGTTTTAATTTTCCTTTTTGTCTTGTGTTCCCTTATACCTAAGATTTATGGATTTTACATTTCGTCGGTATATCTTTCCTTCTTCTTCCTTTGTGTTAACTAAATATGATAGGGGCTCTTTTCTCTTATCTTACCTTTGGTCCACATTCCATGAATTGTTCGTGAATTTGAATTTGAAAATTCGTGAATTTTTTTGAATCAAACATTTTGGTCTTTTCCGAAATTTTGCTCATTTACTCCTGCCGCCTTATCATATCTGTCTTTTTTTAATGGTTTAAGGTTTTCAAGTTTAGTAGGAATGCATGTTCTTAAGCTTGTTGTCATTAAAATTTGGCTAGGCCCATCTTTTCTCTTGTTGTGTTTCCTATATTTAATAACATTGGATATGGACCTGTTTTCGAGACTTCATATTTTTTTAAAATAGTTTTTATTATTTTCACTAAACTTTCTGCTTTATCATTAGATTGTTGACAATGGGGACTTGACATTATATGAACAAATTCCCATTCTTTGCTGAATCTCTTAAATTCTTCACAATTGAAGTATTTTGCACCATCAGTATACACTTTTAATGGTATTCCGAATCTAGTAAAAGATGCTTATATTTTTCTGATGATTGTATTTTTCTGATACTTCTCAAATCTATCACTTTTTCGGTGTCCATATAATTCGGCAAATAGTCAGCTATTACAATATAATTCCTCTGTTTATATTCAAACAAATCAACTCCCACCTCCTACCAAGGCAATTGTGGTGTTTGTCCTAGAATTAACTGAGCTTTTATTTGTTATTATTGAATTTGTTACATGTGTCGTAATTTTTTATATATTGCTCTATATCTTTTGTTGTATTTAATCAGTATGCACTATTTCTTCTAATTCTTGTTCTATTTTTCATTTTGTTGATTCCTGGATGTCCAATAAGTAGTTTGCTTAACATTTTGTTTTTTAAATTATCCGATATTAGTACTCTATTTTCATAAGAAATAATATTTTTATACATTGTTAATTTACTGCGTAAGTAAGGTTTCATATCATCTGATACATCTTTACGGTATTTCGACCATTTCTTTCGAAGTATAGTTTTTAGTTTTTTATATCTTCCATCTTGTTCCGCTCTTTCCTGTATTTTTTTCCATACTCTTTCATTCAAGGGAGCAACAAAGTACAACAAAGCAACTGCTAAGAGTTTCTTTTCCACCTGAGCATACCTCTGCTGTGTTTCATTTAAGGCTTTAGAAGCTCCTAATCCCATTGAGCTCGCATCTACAGTTAATGTTATTTTTTCTTTATTATTGAAATATCTAAACTCCGGTGTACTTATAACTTTTTCTTTCAATTTTGCCAGATCTTTTTCCAACTGATTGTTCCACTCATGTCGTTTTTTTAATAATTGTCTCATATTTGCGGTTATCTCTGAATAGTTCCAAAAAATCCCAATACTCTTTGTAACGATTTTTTATCTGTTGGTGATTTTAGATTTCCTATACCTTCAATTTTTCCATCATCAATTTTTAATTCATTTTGGAAAATCAAAAAAGTAATTTCTTTTAAATCTGAAAACGGTTTTTTTCTAAATGTGGCAATCCTTCAGTTCTAAGTGAATTTTAACATCAATACATCCTGTTTCATTATTGAACAAATCATTCATATTATTATAATAAACATTATCAACCGTTTTTAATACATTTAACTTAACACAAGCATTCAAACCTAAAATGTGGTTATATATATCAGTTACTTAAAATCTTATGTTGTATTTTATATTTTTGTATCTACATTTAATAATACAACTACCCAATATCGGTATATTATTTTTTGTAGAAGTAATTATTATTTCGTTCGTATTATTAATTATTTTTTCATTGAAATCCAATCTTTTTTAATCATTTAATGTTATCAAGTTATATTCTGCTCCCGTATCTAATTTAACTTTAAAATCTTTATCATCTACTTTGAGATTTATGTGTCATGATTTTTTATTAATGCTGTTTGCATTCAATGTTTTTACTGTATTTATAACATACGCATCTGACTCTTGATCACTTCCCTGTTCTATTTCATTGATTCCTTTTCTTTCACCTTGCCACCTTCCTTTACCTCTTTTACCTCCATTTCCTCTACCTCCATGAAACTGTTGACTTCCTCTCGGGTTTATTGCATTTATTGCCGCTCTACACATAATACCAAAATGGTTGGGACTGTCACACTTGTTGCATTTCTTTCTATAAGCAGGATACTTTTTGTGTTTGTGATTTCTTCCACAGCTTCTACATTTTTATTTTCTTCTTTATTTATTGCTTCTATTTCCATTTTCACTTCTTTCTCTATCTCCATTATTTGCCTGTTTGTTATTTCTCTTGATCTACATATTTCCAAAACTTTCTTCATATTTAAGTCCGATACACTTAATAATGTATCTTTTAACACTTTATTTGTAATACCACTAATGAATATATATTTTAATAATTGATCCCTTAAATTGGCAAACTTCTTATATTTAAATCAGTGCAATAACGTCAATTAAGGACTACAATAATGATAAGTCAACATGTACTCGGTATAGCAGGACAACATTACGAATGGATAAAGTATAAAATTCTCTATTTATAAGCAAATTGCATTAAACGGAATATAGAACATACAAAATTGTTACATTGGACATACGTGGGTGGAAGTCAAAACTGGATTAACTGAATAAATTTCATTCATCGATTCATTTTTTTGTTTCTTTACTATATTGTATTGGTACGATGAACCCGGATAGTACCATTGCAAAATTACACGTGCTACTTAGATTTTAACCGTCATATATTTGAACTAAAATTAGAACTAACACTAGCGCTAACACTAGAACTATCACTAGGAGTAATACTAAATCTAAAACTAGAAACTTTTGTATTTTGCCGTGCGTATTTTGAAAAAATGTTTGCCGTTTCGGATGCCATATTGCAACCTTCTTCAGAAACTGGTTCGAAATGGCTTTCAGAAGAAGAAGAATCCGAAAGTTTCAGACGCATGGCTAAACAGAAACTTTCCAGTCTGAAGACGCACTGTTAGTTCTAGTTTCAATTGCCATTCAGTGCTTGATTGTTGTAATTTCTTCTGGAACTAAAAATATAACTAATACTAAACCTAGGTACTTTTAGCATTTTTTCTTTTTAGCAGTTTTCTTTATTAACTACACAAACTGATATTTTTATTTCTTTGTGAATAAATGAATACATTCCGATTAAAAAATATATTCATATATTACTACATATTTTTAATTGATTAAGTACTCACTGTTTGGGCCTGGCGCCCATCTTTAAATATGTAATCTTCAACTAAAATAGCTGTCACTTTAATGATAAATTATTGCTGTGTATCATTAAATTGATGGATGGTCGTATTTTATCTTTACGCAAATATTATAGGTCAGATGAAGAATATTATAAACCGGAAACCTAAAAATTAGACTAATTAGACTCAATTTAGATAGGGGTATTTCTAATTCTAACATTAATTTAACTTTCAATTTATTTTTAGGCTGTTCTCCTATCAACCGCATCATCGATTTTGGGACTTGGATCGGATCTTTGCGGTTCAATCAGATTGCCTTCGCATTTTTGCGGAATTTTCGGTCACAAACCAACCGGAAATTGCGTTTCAATAAATGAAACCATACCGTATACGAACAAACCGAACCCCCTATTTAACATCGCGTTCACTGTTGGGCCATTAACCCGTTACGCCTGCGATTTAAATTTGTTATTCGACGTTATTTTAAAGCCGGAAATGAAAGCTAATTTCCCACAAATAGATATGCCTGTGAAAAGCATTAAAATTTTTTTTATGGAATTCGATGGAAACGCCTGTATGACCCATGTTGTTCAAAATGAAATTGTACGAGCAATGAGAAGGGTTATTGAACAGTTTAAATTGAACGGGCACGAAACGGAGAAAGTTAAATTAAAGCGGATGTCTGATTCGATTGATTTGGCATTCTTGCCTTTGTTATCCATTTCGGGCGTACAAACAGTTTTTAACGATAGAAAAAGGACTTTGCTTAAGGAAATGATTCTCACTTTTATCGGCCGATCAAACGTTCAACCCACAACGATTTTATTTGCTTTAGTTTATAAAATAGCACAAAGACTAATTACCAAAAAACGTCGCGATAACATTATGAAAGAAGTCGAAGCTTTTCGAAACGATATAAGCGAGTTACTTGGCTCAAATGGAGTTTTATTATATCCGGTGTTTCCCACGGTTGCGCATTTTCATTCGGAGATTTATTCGAAAACTTTGGATACGTCCTATTTGACGATTTTTAATACTTTGGGGGTTCCTGCTACTTCTTGTCCTGTTGGAGTCGATTCTAAAGGGTTACCTATTGGGTTACAAGTAAGTATTGCAAAGGAAAAGAAATGAAAATGATGCATACAAATTATAGGTGGTTGGGAATTTTAAAATGGATCGTTTGTGCTTTAAAATTGCCGAAGAAATTGAGAGGGAGTTCGGTGGGTGGAGGCAACCACCATTTCAATCTGCTAATGGTAAAAATTAGAAGAAAATATAGAATATATTAGTAATGCGATTTAGAAGAGTGCACATATTAAATGTTAATGCTTTTTGATTGACAAAAATAAAGAGATACAAATATCTGCAACAAAATTTAAGCCAACCCAACCTAATTCAAATTAGAGATGAGCGATTACGTAGTGATCAGTGATTGTTCTTTCTCAATCACCGTGATCATCCTTTACCTTTTACATATAGGTGTTCCCATTTCCCTAGACGAAAAACAATAACCGTTACAGGACTGTTATAAGGCTGTTCTGAGTCTGACTCAGAATCAAAAAGGAAAATTGTGTTTCTTAGTAACTTAACTAATCCTTAATAAAATCCTTGTATATGTAAACTTATTGAAACCTTATGATGAAAAACCCATAATAGTTAAGAAGTATGTAACATCTTTGGAGGAAGAAAAGACAGAAATGAATATATAGGGAAAAAAACATTTACTGCTTACAGAAGATTTATAATAAGCAAAGGTAATTAGATAATTTATAGAAGAACAACAAAGGTAGGATTTCAAGAACTTCCTTGATTATTTTCAAATCGAACTAGAAGAACCAATTAGAGTTCTGCACCTCCGGGCATTAGGAAAAATAAGCTCATACGTTACAATTAAAAAATGCATTGAAAATGATAGCTTCAAACCAAATAAAACCGGATGTGCAAACGCGAGCACGGGTAGTCAAATACTCACCTTTGAAGAAGTGTGAGCCGTCTTAACACAAATGGTTAAGACTTTTATTGTAGATCCTGATATATCCAAAGTACTTTATAATCGTCTCGATCGATGGCAGCTTCTACAAAAAACCGTTCAAGATTTTTGGAAACGATAGAAACACGATTATTTACATACGCTTCAATAATGAACCAAATGAACCAAATCTTCATTAAATTCAGTCGACAGAGATATGGTATTTATTAAGAATGAAAACCGACCTTGTATCCATTGGGACCTTGGAAGAATCACAGAAATTCACCCAGGAAGGGATGGAATAGTTAGAGTAGTCACTTTAAAGTAACGGTCATTTAATGCGCCCTCTTGTAAAGATTTTTCCATTGCTAACATAAAAAAACTAGTATTTTTTGGTGACTGGAATGGATGTGCAAGCGCGAGCGCTTAACCAAAAGGAAATGATTTTTAACCAAACCACTTACTTCATCTATTGTTTCCGAACTAATTTCGAGCAAACAAAAATCATTAACAACTTTGTATGAGTCCTCTTTTAGCACTTATTTAAGCATTTCTAGTCTTCTGTAAGTATTTCAAGTTTTTCAGAGACATTATCAAATCTTCCAGAGCAATATCAAGTCTTATGGCAAGTCAATATCAAGCATTTTAACTCGACTGCAAACAGTATCAAATTTTCTATAAGCAGTATCAAGTCTTCAAGCGGTAGTAAATCTTTAGAAAGTAGTTCAAGTCTTGTGGGGGTGCTTTTCAATTTTTTTTAAGCAGTATCAAGCCTGCTAGAGGCAGCATCGAGTCTTCTAAAAGCATTTGAAGTTTTCTGGATGCAGTATCACGCCGTCTTGAAACAGTATCAAATCTTATGAAACCACATTAAGTCTTCCAGAAGCAGTATCAAGTCATCTGGAAGGAGCATCAAGTTCGAATTAAAAATATATGATGACAGTAGTAGATGCTGGCACTGAATTGGGAACAAAAAGCTCAATTGTAAATTAACAGCAATTCCAGTCTTCTGGATGTATTTGAAAACTAGTAGCATTTTAGATCTTCTGCAAGCAGTATCAAATCTCAATTCAAAATTCGTGCTCTCCAATAAAAACGTTTACAGCAGATGCTGGGACTAAATTGAAAAAAGCCTTGCACTCATTACAACTTTTGTATGGGTGCTTGTATTCGGTACCTATGCAACATGATATTGATCTGGAAATCTAAGACAAGAAAAATAAGACATCCTCCGAAAATAAGCCCTAGTTAAAATAATGTGACAAAAAGAATTCGTTAAAAAATGCTGTTGATTTATTATGTATACGTAATAATAAGTTTAGTTTTCCTTTTGTGAATTCTTTTGTCTTTCTTTAAGAAACCAATTGTACAATTTTTCTTCTAAAACACACGATAAATTGAATGTGCTTTAAAGTACAAAATAAGGTCCACGCTGTTAACACTACGGAACAGAGGATATACGGCGTTCAACGTAAGTGATTTTGTGTTTACATCGGCAGGTTCTCATTACCGAATGTTCACACTATCGCGGGTCTACTGTATTCCGAGAAATTAATTGTTTATCTCTACATCTTGTACATCACTACAGTTCGTTTTAAATTAATTCTTGGAATTTATCTTAAAAATACATCATAAGTCAGCAGTCTACATTGAACGACGGTGCAAGTATACAACGTTAATTTATTTCAGTCTTGTTTTATCATACGTAATTTTATTTCAAAATAAAGTGAATAATTTTAACCCCAGTTAAAATGAGTACAAAATGAAAAAGTTATTCCGTCGAGTACAAAAAGGGAATCGTGGAAGACACCCCTGGTGTAAATCTTGTAGCATTCTGTAAAGTTGTTCATACCTGTGTCAACTGGTGGACCAAAGGAATGAGGAAAACCGCAGAGTTGAAGCAGGCCGACAGCCGTTATTTTCTGAGATTTAAGATTGCATCTGGGAATGAATTGCAAGCCACCAAAGCCATTGCTCTCCTAGCAATGGTTTTGGTTGTGCGCAGGGAGGATATTCAAAAATTTGCCCTTGAAACAGCAATTGAATTTGATATATCCACAGAAGAATTTAAAACATCGTCACACTGGTTGGACAACTTCCTTAAACGATATGAACTGTTTCTAAGGACATCAACAACATTGTTTAAGCTAAAAGAAAATGAAGTTGTTAATCGCGCACTTGTATTTAAACTCTTTGTTGATGGTGAATACAGGTAATATTTTAGTGATTCGTCTAAATAGCAAGAAAGTATCGCCATTTATAATCACTATAGGTAAAAAGGACCAGATTCAACGTGTTTCAGGAATTTATGTCATTGAAAGTGAAAAAGCCCACGGTGCAACCAAGCAGTTATAAGAAAATCGGTTGATTTTATGCTGCCACCACTGTTGAGGGGTCAGAAAAGTGGTTTATTAGTTTGGGATTCAGCCAATACTCACCGCGCTAAAGACATGAAAAACTTTCTTGCTGAGAGGAAAATTGATCAAATAATGATTCTGGGAGGAATGATTGGTTACCTCCAGACACTTGACATTGCAATAAACAAGCCATTCAAGGATCATTTGTGGATGGAAATCAATGAATATATTGAAAACAGAAAGCTGAGAAATCATCGAGGTAATTTTATAAAACCAGGTTTACAAAAAGTTGTGAATTCGGTAAAAAATTCATGGGACAAAATAACTGATAATGATGTTTCCAATGCAATACGAACAGGCTACTTAGACAGGAAGTATTCATTTAACGATAGCTATATCGCAAGACATGAGAGATTTTGACTAATGATTCAACAGGAAATTGATTTGGAAGAAATTCAGAACTCTACTTATGATGACGTGCCAAAAGAAGATGACATGACTGTAATTAAATAAATTTAAATTTCTGTATTCTATGTAAAATAAATATTAACTAAAAATATATAAATATATATAATTTTTGCCTTCCCCTGAAAATAAGCCCTAGCGCGTATTTTGGACCAAAATGGAAAGTAAGGCAGTGCCTTATTTTCGGAAAAAGACGGTGTTCACAATCTCCAAGAGGACGAGAAATTATACACAAAGAAATAGATAAAACGCTGAACTTAGGCGTGATTAAACCGAGTGTTAGAAAGTATTGTTCTTTTTTATTTTACTTAAACTTACCCCAATCCAACGGTTTCCTTCCTTTAAAAGCTTGGTTAGCCAAGATTCTCTCGCGATTTTCTTTTTCGTAAGCTGTCTTGGCGTAAAGTTATTAATGTATTGTTTGATGAAGGACTCCATTGTTAACTTCGGCAAGTATTGTTAAATATAAAAAAATTAAAATTCGAAGAAAAAAAATTTTTTATTTGCTCTCAACTACCGGTTTCGGAAAACTTTTCCGTCATCAGGTAACGGTTGTTCAATAAAACTTATTAAACTTAAGCTTCCAAAATCAAAAAAAAATAGATTTATATGAAGAAATGGAAATAGCTAAATATAATAATAATAATATCAAAGAATTATTAATGAACGAAGCTATGGATATAAATCCTTACCGTTTGTTTATGCCATTTATAGATGTAAATATACTACCAAAACCTGTTTCCGAAAATCTTCCATCTTAGAACGATCCATAAGTTTCATGGGCCAGTTCTTTTTCGACAGCTGTGGTTATAGGACAATTTTGTATTTTATTCGATTTTTTAATTTTAACACATTTTTAACGTGTAAGTTCTTTGTAACAAATTTTGTTAATTCAATGATGCTGGAAAAAAGAAAAGTATTTTAATGTCAAAAATTTTTATACAACGTGGCCGCTATTAATTAACGGTAAATAATTATCTCACGTGTTTGTGATATATAAAAAAAAATTTGTAATCATGTTTTGTAGCGACAACCTGATGACGGAAAAGTTTTCCGAAACCGGTAGTTGAAAGCAAATAAAAATTTTTTTTCTTCGAATTTTATATTTTTTCATTATTGTATGTTATTCAGCTTTTACTTTTCTCCTCCCTTGTTGGTACATTTCTTCTTGCTTCGTTTGTACTTTAATTTTCTTTCTCACAATTCTTAAGGTGGGTTTAGATTACGCGAAACATACTTGCGCAACTGTTTCGCGAGACAAAACTCGCATAGTGTACACTGGTGTACACGTACTCTTCAACCCGAAACGTTTCGCGTGCGGCAGTCTCGCAGTGAGCCAGAGGGTAGTCGGTTTTTGGGCGCGAATCAAAGTGTTTCGTTCGAACTGTTTCGCATAATATAAAAGTGAACACTTGCTCTAAGGTGAGCATAACAAAATAAACCAATAATTCTTCAAAACACGTGTTTGTATACCTAGCCTAGTTCTCTCTAACCTATTCTTTTAGTATAAAATCGAAAATGAACCAAGAAGAAAGCATCCAGTTTATAGAAATGTACAAAAATTATTCCATTTTATGGGACCCAAAAAATAAAGCCCATCATAACTGGGCAAAAAGGGAGGATGCCTGGAAAGAAATTAGCCAGAGCATTCAGAAGCCGGTCTCTCTTCTCAAATCAAAAATAAAAACATTGATGGGGTCTTACAGGAGCGAGAAGTCAACGGAGAATAAAAGTAGGGTCACTGGATCAGGTATGAATTTTTTATATTTTATAATATTTCATACATCCATTACATTACAGTTTTATGATGAATACCAGTTGGCCAAATAAGAACCTTCAGTAGCTATATTTTGTCCATTACTAGTTAGCTTGAAAATACACACATAGCTGGTGACCTGTTTTTATTTGGCCATGTCGAACTTTTATTAATAAATTGATAATAATGTTGTTTGTAGGTAGCGAAAATGTATACCAATCTAATTGGTTTGCATACAAATATTTTTACTTTTTGAAAGACAAAGATACACCGGTGGTAACTTTGGACACCATTACAACCAATATAAGTAAGCTCTTTAATTAACATCTATTCTGCCATGGTAAAGTGTCATTTAAAACAAAATAATTTGCTAAATGGCGGCGAATGTTTCTGGCTCTTTCGGATGCCCTTCGTGGAACATTGCGAAGGGGAAGAAATGTCGTTGTTGGTTGATCAGTTCTCCAGGCCCCATCAGTTATTTCTCCTGACCTGTCAATGTCAATCATATCGGCTGCTAAATAAATTTCGCTTGACGAACGTTTCCGTAGAAAGTTGTGTAAGTACACGGTGGTTAGTGTCACTTTTGTTGCTATGTCCGGTTGTAATAGCATTGGTTTTCTTAATACCCGAAAAACTGCACTCAATACACCGAAAACATTTTCTACTACTCGGCGAGCTCTAGAATGCCGATAATTAAATATACGTTCAGGAGATTCAGTATCTGGGTCCCCTTCAAAAGGTTTCATTATGTAATCATTCAAAGTAAATGCCTTGTCTCCCAATATCATATAGGGCACTTCCACGCAATATGGGATTCGCAAGATTTTTGGGTTGGGAATATTCAAAATTCAGTTTTCTAATTTTTGATAAAGCGTTGTATGCTTGAATACGCCACCGTCCGATATTCGCCCTTGGCAACTTACATCAACGTACATGAAATTATAGCTTGCATCAACTAAAGCAAACAGTACGACACTAAAAAAATGTTTGTAGTTGTAATATTCGGTGCCTGTATGGATTGGTGCTTATAACATAACGTGCTTTCCGTCATTTGCTCCAACTACATGAGGAAATGACCATCTTGTTTCAAATTCTTTGGCGACCTGAAGCCATTCTTCAGTAGTGGACGGCATCTGTAGGAAAACAAATTATAAAGCCAAATTGCAACAATTTTCTAAACATTAACAGAAAATGAACACAATTTATCCGACATGCTAATATCGCAATAGGCATAAATTATATGAAAATTGCTTTTGATGAATGATAAGAAAATATATATATATTTTTTTTGAAATTTAGGAGTCCCAAGAAGTTATTATTGGGTCACAAATGGGGATGCCAACGAAGAATACTGTGTTACAAGTAGAAGTGGAAGAGGGGACTAATGCACCAAAAGAGACTACTGGATTACAATTGGAAACAGAAATAAGAACCACTGGATTACAATCGGAGATTGGAGGCAGAAATAAGGAAAGTCGCAAACGAAAAAGACAAGAGAATTCAGACACGGATAAAATGATGGGTGAAGCACTAGAAATTTTGAAGTTATCTACCAGTTCATCAAATGACCCATACTTCACGTATGCCTTAAACTTAGCTAATGAGCTAAAAAAAATATGACGCCCAGACACTGGCATGCGTCAAAAGGTCCATAGCAAACATTTTGTTTGAGGCAGATATGGGAAGGATGTCTGCATTGCATTCTTATAGCAGTAACGTACAGCTACAAGAACCGTACTGGTCATCTTCTGAGACAAGTCTCAGTAAATTGCGGTCTGAAATAACATCTGGGCACGCAAGTCCTGCTATTTCGGACCTGCACCCATTAATCCCCGTAATACAACAACAACCCGACATTCAACAAGGAGAAGTACACGTCAGCGTTTTTAGCCAAAACATATAATCTTATAAAATAGTAATAATAGATACTTCCATTATATTAAAAATACTCCTATAATACATTATTTCTTTGATAAAACATTAAAACATGAGTACTTAGTTGTTCTTACCTTTACATATTCCTGAAGTGTTTCAATCAACACTTCCGGGACAACTCCTGATATTGTACTTTTCGACATTTTGAATAAATATTGCAAACTTGTGTACGAATCACTTGTGGCAAGAAATCGTAGTGTAACAGCCAACCTTTCCTTAACGGTAATTGCGCTTCTTAGTTTGGTGTCCATTTTTTCAATTTTTGGACCAATTAGCGTTACAAGATATTCAAAGTCTTCTGTAGTCATGCGAATGAAATTTCTTATTGTATCTTGTATGGGTTCCACTGTAATTTGCCTCATTAGTTGATTGCCATATTCGCATCGCTGACAAAACAATTCCTTTGCCCACCAGCGGCGGCATCGTTTTTTTTATTTTTCTTATTTAAATATAACATTGTCATGATCGCGAACGCGGATGCAGCAGTTGACGGTACCAAAGACATGGCTGTCTCGTACTCACTGACGGCTCACCTTGTTTTCAGTCTGTTTCGCGCAACGTTTCGTTTTGTGTAAACGATTAGAGCGAGACAACCATCAGGCGAAACATTTTCGCGAAACCGGTTGCGCGAGTATGTTTCGCCGTGTTTCGCGTAATCTAAACCCACCTTTACAATTATAATTAAAGACCGGATTTATAGAAAATATGCTTATGCTCAAAATTAAAGGCATTACAAATATATTTAAATATCTTTACGAATCAGTTAAAAATAAGTGAAATAAGACCAGGTTGGTTATGCCTTTTTTGCCTTTTTTGAATTTTCATGCCTATTATTTTTTTTATGCCTATTTAAAGCCTTTTCCTAACTTTTTGGCGTCTTTTCCCCAAAAATTGGTTGAATTATGAAAACAATATATATCGCTGCGCCTCTGTACATTTCGTCGTTGTGCCGTCTGACGTAAGATCCGCGTTTTTCATCGATCCGAATTTAAGCTTTGGAATACCCCGTTGTGCCGTGTCGTCTTACACGGGATTCCCCGTATGTGGTTTGACTTGCGTCGAGTCTTTTTTAAAATATATTTAGTTGTATTAAAGTTACTCGAGTGACAGTGTGAAGTTCTTGCGTAGTATAAAACCGAAACAAAAGCCAACCGTAGAAGAATGGATTAAAGATTACAAGGAATCGAAATATGAATGCAATCGTTTATTTTGCCAAGCCTGTTCAAAAATCGTAAGTATTGATGGAGTTAATCGAGTAAAAACAATTAATTATATTTTTAAATAATGATTAAATTATATATAATACCAAAGATTTTTAAATATTTAAAACCGAAATTTAAAACTTTTTACGGTAAAAATTGGAAATTATAAAGAATAGCATGTCCCAAAATTCACTAGAAATAAAATTCACTATTGATTCAATGTAGTACTTCGATCACTAAAATTAATAGAACAATATATTGATTGTTTAATAATTATGGAAGATATTATAAAATACTGACGTTATTAAATTACTGTTAACAGATTAATTGTGATAAGAAATACTACATAATTCAGCATGTCAAAACATCATTGCATCAGGAAAAATTAAAACTGACTAAAAGTCAATCCAAAAAACAACAAACTATAGGTACAGCTATACAATCTATGGCATCAACATCCGGCTACACTGAACAATCAAAATTCAATTTTGATCTTTGCAAAACTTTGATAAAAGCAAACATACCAATCCATAAAGTGACAAATAAATTTTTGAAAACTTTTTTACAAACATATTGTACAATACATATTCCCGATGAAAACCATCTCCGCAAAAATTATATTACTTCAGTCTACAAAGAAATATTCAAGAAATAAAAAATATTATTGGAAATAATTATATTTGGATTATATATATAGATATTTGGATATTTGGATTTGGACGTGGCAAATTTAATACTTGGAGTATTAAGTGATGAAAATTCGTCAAAAAGTTTTCTAATAAGTACCAAAAAATTAAGTAAAACAAATAATAATACGGTAACAAGATTTATTCACGACGAATTAACGCATTTTTTCTTACCGGAGCCGGTACCGAATGATAAAATTTTACTGATGTTGTCAGACGCAGCGGCATACATGGTAAAAGCTGCGTCTAATATGAAGATTTTTTACCCTAATTTAATTCATTGTACTTGCTTAGCACACGGGCTTAATCGAGTAGCAGAAGCTATAAGGTTACAGTTCCCATTAGTTAATAAATTAATAAAAAGCGGTAAACAAATATTTGTTAAAGCCCCTTTAAGGGTAGAATTGTTTAAAGAGAAGTTACCAAATACCCCATTACCACCACAACCAGTTCTAACAATATGGGGAACATGGCTAGATGCCGCTATATACTACACAAACGCCTTAGATCATTTTAAACAATTAATGAATGAATTTCCGGCTAGAAGTAGTAAAGCAATACAAGATGGCCAGGCCGTCCTAAAAGAAGTGGAGCTACAAAATAATTTGGCATTTATAAAAAGCAATTACAGTTATATAAGTGAATC
This sequence comes from Onthophagus sagittarius, assembly GCA_036711965.1. Classification (NCBI taxonomy): domain Eukaryota; kingdom Metazoa; phylum Arthropoda; class Insecta; order Coleoptera; family Scarabaeidae; genus Onthophagus; species Onthophagus sagittarius. The sequence continues at coordinate 55,787,022 of JASERS010000002.1, read as the reverse complement.
TATAAAATCACTTGAAAAACATGATTTACCTTTAGTGACTGCAGTAGAAATGATTAAAAAGTTTCAAGACAGCACGTATAGCGTACCAGGACATATTGGTCAAATAATTACGAATAAATTTAATGACGTTCTGTGTAAAAATGAAGGATTTGCCACATTACAAAAAATTGCATCAATTTTAAGTGATGAAATTGTTACTGGATTTATTATGGATCCCGCATTAATTACAAAGTTCAAGTATGCACCAATTTCAAGTGTGGACGTGGAGGGAAGTTTTTCTGCTTACAAGAATACGTTAAGTGAGAGAAGACACAACTTCACAATGGAACATTTAGAACAGCATTTAATAATTAGTTATTTCCGTGATTAGTAGTTTAATAATTATATATGAATGTTTAGTTTAACGATGTATTTTTTAATGAAAATGTTATTGAAATATATTATTAATTAGGTATAGCAATTTTTTCGATTTCTAATTTTTATGAATTTTTAATGCTTTTGTTGCCAAAATTTCATGCCTTTTTAAATGTCTTTTTCCGTCTTTTTTTTGCCTTTTAATCCGGTCTTTAATTATAAGTCTTTTGGAAGCAGTATCAAGTCATCTGGAAACTGCATCAAATCTTTTAGAAGAAGTATTGATTTTTTTTAAGTATTTTAGGAGCCGTATCAAGTCTTCAAGGACAATATCAAGTCTTCTGAACGCTGTTCAAATCTTCTGGAATCATTGCAAGTCTTCTGGAGCATTTCAACTATTCTGGAAGCATTTCAATTGTTCTGGAATAATTTCTAGTCTTCTAGAAGCAGTGTCAATTCTTCTTGAAGCAGTATCAAATCTTCTGGAAGCATTTCAAGTCCTCTAGTACTAGTATCAAGTCTTCTAGAAGCATTTAAGGTCCTCTATTAAGTTTTCTGGAAGCATGTCAAGTCCTTTAGTACTAGTATCAAGTTTTCTGAAAGCATTTCAAGTCTTTTAGAAGCGTTATCAAGTCTACTGCATGCATTTCAGGTCTGGGTAATCCTTTTTTGTTCGCACGTTTTCATTTTTAAGATGCTTATTTCTTTCCTATCTACGCAAAGATATTGTATTTTTGCTCCGTTGGTAACCATATTTGTTTAAGAAATAAATCTTTTCTAATTATATATGTTACAGTTAACGCATTCATTACGTGAATGTATACACTATCTAGACAATGCATACATTAACTAATTTACTTAGTTAATGTGTATATAAAATACGAAATGTAACCTTTTACTAGTTGATGTATACAATTACTAACGATACTCAGTTAAAGTTTAATATACGTTTAAAATGTATTATATAACAAAAGTTGTAGAAGTTGTTTTAAATAAAAAACGAAGCGAAGACTCGACTATGACGAACAACAAAGGTATAAAAATATTACAACTCAAGAAATACAATTATTTTTAAATTTATGCGAATTATGTTTGAAAAAGCGAAAAAACGAAAAGAAAGGGTTGGTGGTTAAGCTGATGATATTTTCATACTATAACTCTAGATGCCAAGAAGACTTAATAGACTTTCAATCACAACCTGACGGAGAACTTAAATTTATATTGGTCTATCAAGATCATCTGACGAAATTTGTGATACTTAGAGCACATAAAAGTAAGCAGGGATTGGAAGTAGCAGATCAACTACTTAAAAATATTATTTGGTTATATATTCTTATTATTTGGTGCCCAATCCATGCTGCAGTTTGATAATGGACGAGAATTTGTAATAATATAATAAAAGATTTAAAACAACTATGGCCTGAATTAAAAATTGTTCATGGTAAACCGCGACATAGTCAATCGCAAGGCAGTGTAGAACGCGCCAACCGAGATGTAGAAAATATATTGAACGCTTGAATGCTACAAGAAAGATAAGTAAAGATAAAAACCTTTCAATCAAATCTTTCTTTTTTTTCTACAATAAAAAGCGCTATATAATAGGGCGCTTCATACAGGAATCAAAAGAAGTCCATATGAAACAATGTTTGGAGAGCCAGCAAATGTTGGACTTACTTCTTCTTCACTACCACGAGATGTTATTAAAGAAATTAATACTGAGGACGTCTTGGACATATTAATAAAGACTTCTAATGCATGTAAAACAGAAGAACAAGGTGAAAATGAAATCACTTGTCATAGCAATGTTGCTATTTTGTAGGAATCTATCCCAGAATGTTCTTTGGAAATCTTAGAAGAAGCTTTGCAAGAAGAAATTTTGCTAGTAGAGGAAATAGCAACAACGTGTGTTGATAAAGAAGAAAATAACGATATATTGAAAGAGAAGAAGTGCAGAAAATGTGAGGTTTTGTTATTGTCGGAATATAATTCAATTTGTAATGTTTGCATGCGTCTACATGAAATTAATAATAACAGAAATGAGGTCAAAGAAAATTTAAAGCTTTAACTTACACGTATGAAAACAATATCTGATGCTTCTCATATGGCAGCAGAAAACGAAATGACTGTCCGGATTAAAGTACCTGATGTAGACAGGGGAAGAGGAGATTCTCGTTCAATCTTAGGATGTATAATGAAAAACACCGATGATGGTTATTTTCAAATAGGAACAAGGAATACCATTTTGAAAGGTCTTTACACTAGATCCCAATTTAGTGTATACCCAGAGAAGGTACTAAACATCGATGATATTCCACTACAACAATTACCTCTTAGAACAGTGGTCACAGAGCAATTGGTAGGAAGTGGACAGGGATTTGTGAAATGCAATTGCAAAACAAAATGTAATGGTAATAGATGCACATGTGTAAAGAAAAAAATTTGTGCAATTCGCAGTGCCACCAAAATTTATCATGCTGTACCAATAAAAGTTGTATTTGCATTAATAGATGAACGGATTTGTTCTTTATATTATTTGTTTTTGTATTTTTGTTTTAAGGAATAAATATTTGTATTAAAAAAATCTGTATTTAAATTTTTATTACATATCTTAGTACAAAGCTTCCAGTTATTTTTCGGTTTTTTGATACTACGTCAAAAATGTATTTATTACTGTACTTACTTACCACTTGCAAATCCGTCTATTAAAAAAATTATACCGTCCTTTGGAACAACTTTTACAGATATTTGTTAGCAAATGTATACACTACCTAGTATATGTACACATTCACTAGTAAATGTATACACTCTATGATTAGTAAATACTTTCACTAAAACGTTACGTAAATATATACATTGACTAGTTAATGTATACACTCAGCAGCAGAAGTCTGCGTACAAAAACTTGTAATACTTTAATTGAAAAAATAAGAGTCATAATCTAATGTGATAAACATGATTTTTTTTTATTTTGTATATTAACTACATATAATTCTATTAACAAAATACGCTTCAACAAAACAGAAACAGTAGTTACAGAAAAAAATCAAAACTAAAAATTCTACAAATAACGGGTATGCAAAAATCTGCGTACAAGTCAGGACAGTATTTATAAAAAATTCATAAATGAGATCATTGTTTCTATATTAATATGAGGTCGGATAACCTTTACGTTTAATGACCTCCCTTAAACGTTTAGGCATGGAGTGCACTAATTTCTTCGTTTCGTCCGAACTGATTTTGGCCCATTCCGTTCCCATTCCCATTATTATTCCCATTCCGCATAACGTTTCCTTCGACGTTATGTTGTGTTGCCGAATCCTGCGTTCCAGTAAATCCCAGAGGTGTTCGATGGGATTCAAGTCCGGCGATTGTGGAGGTGTTTTAAGTTGCTTTGGGGTATTGTATAGTAGCCAAAGCTTAGTGTTGTGGACGCAATGTTTGGGGTCATTATCTTGTTGAAAAAAGTATTCGGGCCCCAAGCCCAAGTTTTCGATGCTAGGCTTCAAATTTTCTTTTAAAATGTCTATATACATTTTATGGACCATTGTCGATGTTATGAAAACCAACCTTCCCACCCCTTTGGTGCACATACACCCCCAAACCATAACTCCACCACCTCCGTGTTTTACAGTCGCTTTCAAATTTAAGGGATTAAGGGCAGTATTAGGTTTTCTCCATACAAGTTGTTTACCCTTAATGTCGAAAATGCAAAATTTGCTCTCATCTGTAAAGAGAACTTTCTCCCAGAATTCAATGGGCTTGTCTAAGAGTTTTTTTGCAAAGGCGATCCGTTTCTGACGATTGACCTCTGACACAAATGGCTTTTTTCGTGCAACGCGACTGTGATAGTTAGCTTTTTTTAACGTCCTTCTCACCGTATCTTTGCTGATAGTTTTATGAAATTCTTTGTACATTTTCTACTTCTACTTTTTCTGCTTCTTGTACATTTTCTACTTCTACTTTTTCTGCTTCTTGTACATTTTCTACTATTTTTTTGCCGTCAGCCTAGGTTCTTTTCTAACCTGCTGTACAATTTTTCGCTTCTCTCGGTTTGTTAAAAGGGGTCGCTTCTCTCGGTCAGATCGCGGACGTGAGAGGTAATCTTCAGTGTCTTTATAATTATTAATTACTCTTTGAATGGAAGAGTGTGACCTGCCGACAGTTTCTCCTATTTTTCGAAAAGATTTTCCCTCTTTCCATAACTTTACAATAATTTTTCTCTCTCCCAATTCAATTTCCTTTCCTTTCGTGTCCATTCTAACTTTTAGCTTCTAAGCCTCTGCTAATATAATTGACACCGATTATCTTTTATTTAAATCGGAAAGCGTACATCGCCAACTACGTATTTAAGTAAATAAGTATATTTTGGAGAAGGCGTCTTTATTTGTACGCAGATTTTTGCATACGCATTATTTGGAGAATTTTTAATTTTAATTTTTTTTTGTAACTAATATTTCTGTTTTATTGATGCATATTTTGTTAATAGAATTATATGTAGTTAATACACAAAATAAAAAAAAAATTGAAGTTTATCACATTAGATCATGACCCTTATTTTTTCAGTTAAAGTGTTAGAAGTTTTTTGTACGCAGACTTCTGATGCTAAGTGTATATGAGTGTTTAGTTTAACGAAGTATTTTTTAATGAAAACGTTATTAAAATACATTATTAATTAGGTATAGCAATTTTTTCGATTTCTAATTTTTATGCCTTTTTAATGCTTTTGTTGCCAAAATTTCATGCCTTTTTAAGTGCCTTTTTCCGTCTCTTTTGTGCCTTTTAATAGGTCTTTAATTATAATAGTATTTAAGTTATTAGTATTTGTAGTGTTTATAGATGGCGCCAGCGGTAATGTCGGTAAAGTAGTAATCAGTAAGAAGTAAAAGTTAAAACATGAAGTAGTAATGGTCGCTTGATAAAGTTGTTATTGGTTGTAATAAAAATGGTGTTCTGATGTCAAGTATCAGACAATTAGTATCACATCCAAACGTTCTTGAAAATGTGTTTGTCCAAGCATTCGCCCATGTCATGTTCGTGTTCAAATGCAAGATCCAGAAGAAAATTTCATATCTATAAGCGTTTCCTTATTGCAGTATTTTCAACTTTAGAAGAGCAATGATGTACTTTTTTGATAGTGGAACTCAAGATAGAAGAATCGAGTTTTTAGAAAGTTTCTTACAATTAGGTTTGTTTTAACAAGAGCACCGATTCGTCCTGTATTCGTCAAATATAAACGCCCATATCAAGTAATGCAATGAAATCTGCTTAAATGTGCCGACGTTGCTTGGCATGTGCGTTTGCATTTAAATAATGCACGATGGGTCGGGCGCTTGTTGGAATAACTCTATTTTTAAGACATTTGTACTACGAATGAGAAGCTTTGTAAGTAGAATTAAGACTTTTATAATTAAAAATCCTTTTTATTGTAAAATATTATTGTTGACAATGTTGTTGAAGTATTTCAAAATAATACACGTCATAGGTCCTGTGGCGCAACGGATAACGCGTCTGACTACGGATCAGAAGATTCCAGGTTCGAATCCTGGCAGGATCGATTTTTTTCTCTATGTATTCTTACAATTTTTTTTTATTTTTTTTTAAGAAAACCGACTGCAAATAAAACCTATTTTTGTGACTTTTTTTAACGACAAAACAAATATTTTTCTGGAACAAAACAGTTTTCATAAATATTTTCCTAAGATTGACAAATATGGACCGAAATACGTAGCTGTATTTTAAAATGTTGATTTTTAACAATTTTATAGGATTAGTAAGATTAAAGACTGCATTTTTGCTTAAATAATGAAGTTAAATTGAGTGTAACTGGATTCGGCATAGTGCGCTAAGTTAGGGCGGAAGTACTGGTTGCACTTGTTAAGGATTAAGTGTAAAATATTGGGAATTCAACCAAAACGGGGAAGAATCAAAAAACCTCCTTTAACCAAAACCAAGCTTTCGATAATATATTTTTATCTTCTTCAGGGTATGATTTAGAGATCACAATGTATACAAATACATGTTGTTAAATTAAGGGTCCCCACAAGACATCAGGAAGGAAGCGATCTATATTTCTCGCCAGATTACATCGTTAAAGGGCAACACCAAAAAAAAATTTTTTTTTTGGATCGCTTCCTTCCTGATGTCTTGTGGGGACCCTTAATTTAACAACATGATTTTTTTCTTCTGAAAAAGATAAAAATATATTATGGAAAGCTTGGTTTTGGTTAAAGGAGGTTTTTTGATTCTTCCCCGTTTTAGTTGAATTCCCAATATTTCACACTTAATAGTGCACTAAAGAATAAATACGTGTTTCATTACGACTACTTCTTCAGTGGTGTTAAAACGCGAATTTCATTATCACTGAATATTTAGTGATAGTGAAAAATAAATTACATTACCACTAAAGATTGAGTGGAGTGAAAAAAAAATGCACTTCCACTAAATATTTAGTGATAGTGAAAACATTTAATGATAATTCACATTCTTCATTGACAACTGAAACAGTAGAAGAAAATGATTTCAAATTACCATATTTTTGAGTAGAGATTTCTAATTATGCTGCACCAAAAATAGGAAAACAGAATTAAGTTTTTATTTCCTTTAACTCATTTATTTTTCATTTTTATTTTTTTCAAGTTCTATTAAAAATACTAACTTGACAAAACGAAATATCTCAAAAACTACATATCGGACTAAAAAAACTTTCGAATGAAATTTATTCGGTTATTCGGAATGGTGATAAAATGACCCAGTTTCTCACCCCCTGATGGTAGAACAGAAAACAACTTGCGAATTTTAAATAGAAACCACCTTTTTTATAGCAGAATCAGATTCTTCGGGATAAATTACGTTGGTTTGACCTGCTGTTTTTATGTTTTTCCTTACGTCGTACAAAGTCCGATTTAACTTGATAAAAAGGAATATCTCAAAAACTACCCGTCGGACTAAAAAATGTTTCGGATGAAGTTTGTTCGGTTTAAAGGGAGTCATTCAATGGTGATAAAGATGATCCTGTTGACGGCAAAGATGAAAGCAACTTAGAAATTGTAAACATGTACCCTCTTTTTTACGGCAAAATCAGTTTCTTCGGGAAAAATTACAATGATTTAACCTACGGTTTTTATGTTTTATGAATTTTAAATTTGTAAGTTATTTTCATTTCCGTCATTCAAATCAAACAAATTTTATTTGAACCTTTTTCTAAACTGATGCGTAGTGTTTGAGAAATTCCGTTTTGTTATGTTGGGTTGAATAGGGACACCTTGTAAGCGAGGAAAAATATAAAAGCAGTAGGTCAAATCAATGCAATTTTTCATCATCAATATGATTCTGCTATAAAGAAAGAGGGTTCGTATTTAAAATTTGTAAGTTGTATCCCATTACGCCAGGGGTTGAGATACTGGTTGATCTTTACTACCATTAAATGTGTCCCTTCAAACCGAACAAATTTTATTCGAGCCTTTTCTCGCCCGATATTTAGTTCTTGAGATATTCCGTGTTGTCAAGTTAAATGGGACACCCGGTATATTTCATTAAACCATTAAAAAGCACAGGCATCCCTGGATTAACGCGAATAATTAGTTTCTCAATATCACCGTGAAAATCAAAACCGCGATAATCAAATATATAAAGTATGGGATACACAAAACTCGTCCCGATATCTTATACCGCGCAAATTAAGGGATGGTCATAATTAAGAACCGCGTCAGAAAATAGACACCTGTGTAAAGAATTTTTTAAAATTGTTTTCTTCAAATACGGAATAATAGATTTTCTCCAACAAACCGTCCAACTTGTGCACTTTTCAAATGCAATCGCCCACGTTAAGTAATGCAATAAAAATCTGATTGATCGTGTGGTCATCACTTAACATGTACGATTGTATTTAACAAGTACACGACGAGACGGACTGTTTCTTACAACTTTATTTTAAATTTTCTTTTTAAATTACATTACTTCATACATTTTAAGACTAAATATGTCTTAATCCAGTGATTGCCAAAAAAAATCGGATGTATCGCGGAAAAAAAATCAAATTATTAAAAAAAATCGCATTATTGTAAAGAGATCCGCAAACCGAAAAAGATTGGGAACCTCTGAGTTACACTTTTAGTTCCAGAAGAGTTTACAACATCTAAAGCTGAATAAGAATTACAACTGGAATTAACACTACATTAAAATAAAATAAAAGGAATGTTGTAGTACATTAACTGGTTTTATTAATTAATTTTAAGTCTGACTAGTTTCGCTAATTATAGCATCTTCAGAGACTATGTCATAGGAATGTATGAAAACAACATTTATGCGTAGAATTTATTGATACTCCTTATTTCTTTCTAGTTCTTGTTAATAGATGACTTAATTCCGAAATATATGTATATTTAAATGTAAATTTAGTAAAACTTCTATTAATAAAAATTAAAAAATTAATTGTTCCTATGACAAAGTCTCTGAAGATGCTATAATTAGCGAAACTAGTTAGACTTAAAATTAATTAATAAAACCAGTTAATGTACTACAACATTCCTTTTATTTTAACATATTACACTGGTATAATGGATAAATCTAACTTTACTTCGTATTAACACTACACCTAAAAGGTTTTGGTTTAGCCATGGTCTAACGCTAGAGCTGATGCTAGACGTAGAACGAAAAACATTTAGGTTTAGCTGCACCTCTCTTAAGACGGAACCCAATGCAACCAACTCTACCTAGCTTCAGAAATAACTAGAAACATTACGGTTTTCCGTCTAAAAGACGTACGGCTAAATCCTAATGTATCTAGTTCTAGGTTTACTGTTGATACTAAAGCTAGGTTGTAGATCTAGTATTAGTTATACTTTTAATTCCAGAAGAATTTACAACAATCAAGCATTGAATGGCTATTAAAACTAGAATTAAAACTGGACATAGGACTAGAAAGATCCAGGTTCAGCCGTACGTCTGAAGACTAGGTCTAGTGTTAGTTTTAGTTCGATATAGGTATACAACAGTTTAAGATTGAATGACAACAAAGAATAAATTGGAGCCAACATTAACGTTAGAGCTAGCATTAGACCTAAAGCGAAAACATTTGAGTTTAACCATATCTTTCTTAAGACGGAACCCAACTCAACCCAACATAACTTCAAAACTAACACTAGACTTAGAACCCTGTTACTAGGAACCTACAAGTAAGATATTGCGCATCTTTAAGATGGCGGATAATACATTCGTGACGTCACTAAGAGAGGGACGATTAAAAAATTTGAATACAGGAAAATATTGCTCCAGTTAGGGTCACTTTTATCACCTCTTGATAAATTTATCTAACAGCTAAAAACCGGCTCATAGCAATGAGATCGCTTAAAATCGCTCAAACCACCGCTAGTTAGTGGAAAAAATGGGTCATATACAGCTATAATCAAAGTACCAGTGTAATGTCTAAGATGAATGACAAACAGGCCCAGTTTATCAAGGATTTGGAGATTATAGACGAGTTTCAATTCAAATCACCATCTATTGCTTTAACATCAAACCTCCGCCATTTGAAAAAAAAATCTTTTTTGCTTTAAGGTTTTCTTAATTTTTGCATGACAGGAGAAATTTTTGATTACGAATTAATCCCAGACATTTTTAAGGGTAAGTTTGCATCCCTCCATTACAACAATAAATAGCTGATGTTTGTGAGGATCATTGCGGATCGTAACACCGAATCAACGCCAGCCCCAGGCTCAGTGAATCGTCTACCACTTACAAGTGGTAGACTACAGTCCATAACTTTATTAATCATGCGAGGGCTCAAAACAAGGAATTGACGGTTCAAGAAGCCAACCTGTATGAAGTGCATTGCACTGATTTTTACAAGACATAATAAAACGTATCAAACAATTTTTAATAAAAAAAGGTGCTGACACCCAAGAAGTCATCTGACCTTGGCAAGGTTAATAGAAGATGTAATTACTCATCCCAAGACAACGCTTTCTTTGTCATGGTGTGTGTATATCTTGGAGTCAATTGTGATTTGAAAGATGAATTCCTGAGCGTTTCTCAATAAAACGAGGTGCAGAAAAATAAACTGGCATGTAAACTAATATTTCAGATTGCTTCAGGCATTAAAGAAATCTATCTGGAACCTCCACTAAAGTCCACCTTTCATCTAAAAGAGGCTTTTCAGGGAGACTCCAACATATATTGAAAATTGTTACTGATAGTCTTTTCGTAAAACGCGTCTATCTCCGCTAATGACTGATAATCAGCAGCTACCAAAAGAAGGAAAAGAATATGAAGATATCGATAATTTAAAGTATGATGCGTTAGAGTACTTTTCTGGAAACCTTTGTAATTTATGGAAAAATCGCTGAGATGGGTCTCAGAAACTTTTTCTCAGCTTTTTGAGAAAGCTTTTGTTTTTAAAGTAGTTAATTTTTTCTGCCATTTTTAAAAGAGCTATGACGTCGTCGATGTTTTTTTTTAATGCAATATGCTATTTTCTTAACTGAATTCGATAGATCTTGACGATGAGAAAATGAAACCGTTGGATCCGTCTCAACGATTTTTCCATAAATTGTTTTTAATGTATTTATCGAATTTATCTGTTACTTTTAGAAAGCACTGTATATACTAAAATACAGTAATATTTATAAAAATATCGTAATTGCCACTAAAACTACTCTATTTGTGACGACATGCACAGAACGATCGCATTTTCAAATGGTTGAATACCCTACCTTATTAAAATAAAAATTAAATGACCTATAAAAACAAGAATAAATTGGGTGGTATTTACGCGTAATATTTACGAAGTTCGATGCAATAACTGCGAAGAAACTTACATCGGTCAAACAGGGCGAAATTTAAATATTCGCATCAAAGGACATTTAAATAACAATGATTCAGCAGTATACAAATATATTATATCAGCCGGGCACAACATAAACAATAATTCAATGAGACTGCTACACAACATACACAAATCAAAAAAACTAGACCTATTTGAAGAATATGAAATTACAAAGAAAAAATCAGCAGGTATTAAATTAATGTATAATTAATGTAAAAATAAATTCAAAAACATATGCTTTTACAATTTATAAAATAATTTTTAAGTATCATAAATTAAATTTCACACCGACCGGTTTTTACCATCTTTTTATCAACAATCGAAAAATCTTAAAAATCTCGTCTAGAAATTATTTAATCATGGAAGGTAACTGGAATACAAAAGTAATCTATATTCTCTGTGTTAGTAATGTTTGTAGAAGGATAATTACTAAATCACATATACTTGCTTGATCAAGTCTTTTAACCTCAAATGTCGATCTTTATGTTTAAAAAACCTTTGACGGTAAGAAATAGTGTAACATTCAAAAATTTATAGACATCACAACTTAATCATTTTGTAGTGCATGATCTGATGCCGTGATAAACACATCACGAAACCGGTTGTGGATTTCTAAATAAACAATTTCTTCAGAAATTTCATATATTTGTAGTTTAATAATCATTCATTCTGAAGTAAAATGGAAGAATTTATTAATACCCTACCTTATGTTCCCAGCAATGTACGGCTAAACCCTAATGTGTCTAGTTCTAGATCTAGTGTTAGTACTAAAGCTAGGCTGTAGGTCTTTTGCCTTATGCGCAGACGAAGGAAGGTGAATGTTATATTTTAAAACCATTTCTTTTTATAATAGAAAGCAGTGCAAAGCATCAATGCTAATAAAATATAAATTCAATGTGTTCAGTTAAAAATCATGTTACACTAAAAGTTTAGTGATAGTACATTTTTTGTCACAATTACTAAAAGTTTAATGGAAACGCAATCTTTTTTGATTTTGCATTTTGACTACCACTGAATAAACGGTGGTAGTGCAAAAATGCTCAACCATGAACTGTAACAATTGTTATTTAATCAAAAATAATCTTGCGTGCTTACTTCACCGGCAGAAGGCATTTTAAAACGTTAAAGTGCGAAATCATTCGTTAAAAAATTGTTTTAGTTGTCCTGGTAGCCAATTTGAAAATGAGAAAAACCAGCTTAACGAGTATTTAAAAAATCGATTTTTTGAAAATTTTACAGTAGTTGTGGTATATCTTGCGGTTATATTCCCACAGTATAACTTAATTTATATGGTTAATTAACATTAATTGCGTTTCGTACTGGCTATTAACAATCTCCTTTTTATTTTAAATGCATTTGTGTCGATGCCAAGACATCTATTGCATCCGCACTCGAACTTATTAAATGGGAAATCCATAAACTTCATTCTACGTAATATTAATTAGAAAATCCATTTATTATTATGATTATTCATAAAAATTCGCTCAAACGGTATGGATTAAAATAATAATAAAATAATAGAAAGTGAATGTTGTATGCACTTGTACTCCTATTAGATTTTTTTGATTAAAACTATAGATGACGCGTCATTGTAGGTAGAGAATGTATAGGGAACGGAATGAAGAACGCGTTGTTTGCTTATTAATTCTAAAATTAAATTTGATATTTATCACAGAGTTAATAACTCGGCTGAATGCACCTGCCGCGCGATGCGAAGCCACCGCGCCGCTTCGCACTTCTTGTCGTACGACAACAACAAAAGATTGGTCCTCGCTGTGTTCGGCCTCCGCTACTACTATTTACTAGCGCTGTACCGGTAGCACCATCCTTTTCTGGCGCTTTACCAGGTGGTGCCAATATGAGCCACAATCACCCTAGCCGTTAATAGGACAGTAAATAACAAATCGTAAATACGACCCGTGCAAGTACGGGAACGCTTGGGATTTAATTTAAGATGATGGAAATGGCAAAACGACCATGCCTTTATGATTAAAATAATTAAATTTTACAGCGAAAAATAGCTTTTAGTATTATAGTCAAACTGGGATGTAACGGACTAATACGAGGAAGAGAGTGTCTGTATTAGCCAAAAGTCTGTTATGTGGAAAAAGGAATGTTACATACTGGAAATGTAAAGGGAGTTCGAAGAACCGTAAAAGTAATTTGTAATGTTCGTTATATGTGATTTAAGGATTTGATGGAGTGGTGTCTCCTAAACTGGCTATATGCATACACTGTGATATAGTACTTTCATATTTGTACGCAGAGAGTTATTTATGCGATCAAATGTGACCATCTATGCCTAAAATTGACGACACTCTTTGGTGTCGACATGCAACGATAAAGTCTGGTTGAGCTTGATTTTGCACGGTCCGTTGTGTGCAAGCTTATACGTATGGAGATAATTCATGCTACAAATCTATTTACAAAATGGTTGTACTTCAGCAAGAAGACGTTATGAATGAATTTGTAAGTATATACCAGAGAAGTACTGGTCGTTGGAAAAGTTAAAAGTATTGAATATATGGGTAGGTGGATTAGTGGGAAGATGAGAGTTAGTCGATGGTGTTAACCAACTGGTTTTAACCAAACAAACTCTGATACGAACAATGATTGAGTAAAGAAAAAAGTAATTCAATAACGAGTTGTTTCCAACAAGAATATAAAATGGTCACAGACTCCAAGAAACCTGGTGATCTGATGATATTGAACCAGATATTTTATACCCTTTAACGCCAGATATGCCACCAAATCTTCAGGAGCTACTTTTATATTATCAAAATCGTCTACAAAGAAAGCACGTAGGCAAAAGCAAAATAGACAGTTACTAGTTCATTCTAGTTGTTGTACTTAGAATACAGCACTGAACAACATTTAAAACTGATGCTAAGACATAGTCAAGTATAACTGAAAATTTTTTTATATTCATTAATACATCAACGTTTTATATTATTTTATTCTAAAATGCGAAAATGATATCTGTTCGTTTCAATAAGAGTACAATTTATCTCTAATAGATGGCGTTATAAGTATAGAATAGAGAATAATTTAAGAATACATTTCCAATACAAAATAAAATTGTGCTGTACTTAAAGGTAATTAATCAAGGAATTTTTCGAAAGTTCCGATTAAATCGTGACTGGGCGAGGCGTTCTCCTCATTCATACCATACATACACACCTCGCGGCGTTCCTTCGCCAATTTTGACTGTTTAAACTGGCTCTTATAAAGATTGGGCTATTAAAATCTGCCGAGCAAAGGTTGTCCCGATTAAATTCACAATCACTTTCGGCGTTAATCGCGACCGAAAAACCTTCGGATGAAAAGCCTTTCATCGATTTCTTCGTGATTGTTACGAAGTCGTTGTCGGTGTTGATATCAAAAAGATTCAAGTAAAACGCGTTTGTTGTTTAAAATTACCATGCAACGAAGTATGAGGTAACGATTCGGTGTATGTAAACGGATCGGGTATTATGACCATAATTTAGTAAACTTGATACACTTGTATATTATGTTCTTGTACGCGACCGCGTTCCGCAGGGATTATTATATTACGGTTTTATTTTTATTTATTCCTTCGCTCAATACGCGTGCAGCCGTCCCACTTGTGCGTGTCCGCCTATACGACTTATACGACGGAACGTTGCGGTCGTTTCTGGTAAATCGACGCTTTTAATAGCTCAATATGTGTAGCGAAGAGAACGTTTGCTTTTTATGCGGCTCTTTTAAAATCGACTACTTAATCGCCGCCTTACAAAATAGGCGGCCCTCACCATATGAAAATGTGATTCTTGGCTACTCTTATTATATACTATAATCATAATCATATCATTTTAGTTACATAAAACGATGTTTTTCCATTTATACGTAATATAATACAACCTGAAAGTTTAATTAAAAAAATACGTTTACCTACAATATGTTTTTGCAAGATTTATAGCATATGCAAGAAGTTTATTTACTGAAACGAAGAAAGTATGTGTTTGGAGATTTACGACTAAATCTTTTAATTTGTTTCTGTTTGTATATCAATTAATAATATGCATTAATGACATGCTACATCTTCAATATTAAAACTGGTGGATCGAAATTTTGCAAACTATTTTCGACAGAGGCATTCTGCCTATACGTCTATGTGCCCAATATAATGCAGGACAGCTTATTTGATACAGTCAAAAAAAAATTAAAACAAATAATTTTTTAGGCAAAACTTGAATGTATATGTTAAGAATAATGCATTCTTCATTGTCTCTTAACGGTTTCATATGGATTCGTCCAGTTCGTTGAATTACTTGTTACAATTTGTTTTTCTTGTTACAATTTTTGTTCTGTATTAAAAACCGACATTAGTGGCAAAATACCGGTATTTCAGTATTAGTATTTTTACTAAACTAAATACAAAAAATTAAAAAGGGCCAAATCTTCGGGCGCCGTAACCTCTTGGAATCATAACCTAACCAACATAATTCAACCCAACCCAACCCAGTACAGGTAAACGTCGTTTTACGCCGGAGTTCTGTCAGGGGAGACACCAGCGTAAAAAAGTCGGCGTAAAATGAACACGAATGTAATGGACATCCTTTCTTCAAAATTCTAAGAACAATCTAACATGTTTACTTAATATACACCCTACAAACATTCAAAATAACTAATAATCTTACAATTTTGAAGAAAGAATCCAATATCATTTGCTTTAACTTTTACTTCCTTCCTTACAGAATTATAATATAAGGTCGAACGGCAGCTGTGAACTCTCTTTTTAACATTTGCGCTTCGATTCAAAACCTCATCTATCTCATAGAGTTCATCAAGGTTAATACCTTCTTATAGTGGAAAAGAACTGAGTTAGATCAGTAGTTTTTAGGATTTTCCTATCAGTATCTGTTTCTTCCTCCTCTTCTCCTTTAGATTTTTTTGGAACTCTTCTAATTCTAGATTGGAGAGTGATTGGTCATGCACGTCTACAACAGTCGGTAACAATTTCAGATGCTACGCATTGGAAAAAGAGTCTGATAATGTCTGCGTTTATGTTAACGTTTTCTGCCTCTTTTACACCTACATCTTGTATAAATCCCAATGTTTACGTCAAGTGCCGTTTAAGTAACTTTTTGTCATTTCGTCCCAAGCAGACTTCAAATTTTTGATTCCTTTACGTTACCAAGACTTCTTAACTTAAAGGAAGAGAAATCAGTTCATCTTGGTGACTTTCAATTCAGGAGTGCTTGAGATTCTTCTCGCGAAATAAGTTAGAGTGCAAATTCTTCTAATAGAAGCTTGTTTCATTCGATCGATTTCATCAATCGAAGACCATATAGGCTGTTTGCGTTCACGGTAATAGATTAAAATAACGTGTAAAAGTGTGTCTGCTATTAGAATCATAGTATCTTGCCATCATCTGCTGCTGTTTGAACCAGAGAATTCTACGCCGACACTAACGTAAGCGTAATTGTGAATCGGCATAAATCGAACCGGCGCAAAACGACATCTACCTGCACTCTCTACCCATTGCCAATATGGCTACCAACATCTTCCTTTCCTGACTCCCTTTCCTCACAAGGTATTTTGGAAACCACTTTGAATTATGTCCCCATATCTTTCTTTGTATCTTCCCTATCTTATCAGCATCCTTCTCTTCTGTCTCTGAACGTCCCTATCCTTGTCGTTTCCTCCCTCTAATAATTAATAATATAACCCATAACAGCCATTTATTACGAGGAATCCTTCCTGTACCATTCCTACATACTGCTCTGTTAGGATCCCTCCTTTGCATTCTTTGCGATTATACTACCTCCTTTACAAACATCTCCATTGTATTCTACCTGTCCTAACATTCTACCATAACTTTACTGCGGTTTCTTGGGGTAAATAATATTCATAATTTTTTCCAGATTCCCTATATTTCATTTTACAAGCTTACATAATTGAAAAAGGTGTGCTCCACATCGTTTATGTTGTGTTTAAAGAGATAATCTTTGACACAGCCGTGTCGACTCATAGTTGAGTGATAAAGTAGTTTGCTTCACCCTCCGTGTAGATAGCCATGTTTCCAATTCAGGTATCTATATATCTACTTTGTTTATCTGCCCTTCCATTATGGAGGTTTGAAGATCAATCTATTTTAACTCAATCTTAAACTATTTCTTCCTCCAGGGACGTTCGATGTTCCTTTGCAGCACCCGGAGGTAGCCTACTTCTAGTCATTAGCTCAATTGGTAGTGAGCTTGCCATCACTTACAGTGTTGCCGTAGAGACGACAGTTCTCAAGAACCAACACAATACAAGCCAACCAAACTCGGCCCAATGCAACTCAATTGCTCGACATAAGTGGGACTAATCTGTCAGATCATTAGACAAAGTAAACATTATCGATAAGAAAACATTTAATAAACACAGAAAAGGACACGGTGAACAGTTTGTTGGGCACCATTTTCTAGTAGAAACAAAATAATATATACTGAATAATGCGCTGTACAAATTGTCATTCAGCACTTTGGAACAAGTTTCCTTACAAAATTTTCTCTAGCAAGGGGAGGTTCTTGAGACATTCTGTCTACTCTCTTCTCATAGTACCCTCTCTACTACTAAGCATTATTCTTATGCTGTTTCCGGCGGCATCCTTATCTCCATGTTGATAAACTCAACTCAATTCAATTCCAAGTGGGTTGCTCAGGACCGAGCTTGATAACTAACTCGCTTACTAAAATTCATCTCCAAAAATCAGAAGAACTATATTGCAAAAGATTTATGATTCATTTTGCATTTTCTAAAAGTAAAATAGCAAGCAAAATATTTTGGTATGGTTTGGTGATTTAATTTTAGTGAAGAAAATTTTACTTATTTGGACACAAAAAGGGAAGAGAGAAAAGCAAAAAAGTAAAGTTCCAAGTGAAATGTGGAATAGCCTTGGACGAGAAAAAGGAAACGGGTTTTAGTGAGTCGCAGACCTAAATATGAGGTCCAACTCACACTGTCCCACTTCAAGACATTCACGTTGGATATCTGTTTAACAGATATTTTCATCAAAAAGAAAATTTTAGTTTGGACTGGGTAAGGTGTATTGATACAGAAAGCGGGGGGAAACCACTACATTAATGGTTCATTTTAAATTTCCTAGAATAAGTAAAAATGGTCAGTAGAAGATTTTGGCTTCTAATCTTTGGTATTCCTTAGTTGAGTTGGTAGTGTTTAAAACTCTACGGCGAGAGATTATATACTAAAAATTAGAACATGGGACGTGGCAGAAAACTTGATAAGTGCGACGTTACGAAGGGCTTTTTAACGTTACGAAGTTGAATTTAAACTATTTCAACACAGATAGGATTTTTTTAGTATAAGTGAAGTGGTCAGAGGATTTAAGTTTTAAATGTCTCTTCTTACGGCTTACAGTATATAATAATACAGTGCTAAGCAACGATTAAAACTAAACTAACGGTAAAACTAGAAAAAGTCTAGCTTGGGTGTGCATCTGAAGTCTAGAGTTAGGTCTAGATTTAGTCCATAGAAAAATATACAATCATCTAATACTGAATGACAATTAAAACCAGAACCTACACTGGCCTTGGAAATAACAGTCGTTTTAAGAGTTTCGTTATAAACTGAATATTGTATCTGAATACAGATACAACACATATTACACAAGAAAAAATGATTTAGTAATTTAAGAGTTTACATCCGTCTTAAGCATAATAACAGTATATTACTCATCATAACTACGTTTATTATAAGGTTTTTTTTTCTTGAAACAAAAAAGAACTTTATGTAGTTAATCTTATTATGGAAAATTGTGTATCTATATGTAGTCAGTGGAGAGAAGTCGAGGTAAACCGGCCCGGACAGATGGCTTGAAATTGTGTAGGTCAGTGACAAGCGATTGTGCAAGAAAGTCGCGGTCATAATATGCGACGTGACATGTGCAGGCTCATTCACTTGTTGCGTCTGAGCTCGAACGAATGAGCCAACGAACGATGGAAGGAACGAATGATGGTCGGAGCGGCGTAACGCCAAAGGAAAACGGTTAATTGAAATTTATTTCGGTATTGTAAGCTCAACCCCAAAAACTTTACTATCCATAGAAGAGATCCACCTAAATGAGAATTCGCATTGTTCCGGTCGAGAAATAAACGAAAACAAAATAAACCGATAAAATCGTCGCCGAAAAAGTGAAAAGTTTGCGGGAGCGACAACACCGAAGCATGCGCTGACAAGTTCTCTAGGGCGTCATCGACTACTTCGGGCAACGGCGGAATCCCGTTTTCTGGTTTGCGGGCGGCGTGAATGTGGAACCTCGGTCGTGTATGGACGGTTTTTATAGACAACCTCCGCTGGCTCCTTACATGGCCGGGTTTAGTTATGATTCACGCTGTGTGCAGGTCCTCGATGGCTCCCGATCGGGTTTGGTTCGACTCCTTTCCTTGGCTTCCTTAGCCTCCTTGGCCGCTTCTTTTTCGTTGCAATCATCATCGTGGCTTTGGGGACACCCTCATTCGTGTCAAGGTAGAAAAAAACCAAAACTGTAACGGGATTATCTTCTTCTCCTCCCTTTTTTTCTGATCTGGCGTCGTGATCTTTAACGTCCTATTATTTTGTGCAGAATAAGGTGTTTTAGGTTAAGGTTAATCGTTCCTTTTGTCGATCTTATTGAATGTACAAGTTTTCCTTGTATTTTTTTTAATGTTTCATGCAATTTTTTTTTAAATTGTGTGGAATTTTTTTTTATAAAATTTGTTTTTAATTTTCAGATTTTCGATTTATATAATCTTAATGATTTTCTTTGTGGTGGTACGATCTGAACGGCGACGAAGTTGTGAACGGGTTGTGCGCGTAGCATTGACCGTCTGAACGTTCGCAGGACGACGAAATATCATTGGAGAGCAGTCTCGCTGGTTGTCGCAGGACGACGGAGCGCTTCCCGATAATTTTCTGAAATAAACGTCGGTGGCTCTTGAGGTATTTCTGCTGGAAGGCATTTTTAGTTGTGCCTTGATAGCTCGTACGTATGTAATGTCCGGTAATGGACGGCATTAAAGAGGGAAGGCGAGCTTGTCTTTGAGAGAGAGGACCGCTGTGGCGGTATGAGGAGACGACTGCTCCCGATGCCGCGCTTCTAGGAACATCCGTGGATATTTTATTTCTTTTAAAATAATTAGAAATAACCGGTGCGCAGTCGTACGCAACAATTCTGTAATTGTGACTTGACCAAACAGTGTTGGACTCAGTTATAAAACAGACTTTTTATTAAATTAATATAATTGAATTAAACAAAAAAAGCGAATTACAAGTAAAATAAATCATATCTTCCTTTATTTTCACCACTTTATCTCAAAATATCTTCAATACCAAAAATTATATTACTGGAATAATGTAAGAAATATTTTCTTGTTACTAATAATTCTTGATTAGAATTGAAATGGCTGAGTCCTGGACTGTATTGGTGATGGGTTTAAGAGGAGTGGAGAAGAGTGAAGAGATTGGGGAACGCGTGGACCCCCCAGTCGGGCGTCCGCTCCTAAGTAATATCTATCTAATCGGGTCCGCGGCGTTCGAATATCTATGCGTACTGGAAATTATAACAGGCCCCGATTTTTTTCAATTTTTTCTTTTCGTTTTCTTTTTCAGTTCGCATTGCGGCCCGCGAATAATTAAATCAATTACGGTTCCCGGCCTTGGCCAATAATGGACTTTTCTCTCGCCGTGTGTACCATCGACATCTCAGCCGCGTTCGCCTCCCGATTGCATTCCATTCGCGAAACAATTGGAAATTCTCAAGGTCGGGTCGCCCCCTTATGATTTATTTAATTTAGTTTAATGAAATTTTTCTTCGTCCTCAGCTACCGACTCGGTTAATAGGTAAATGCTAATTACTCTCGTCTTATTTCTTATCTTCCGTTTTAATAATAACGAAACGGTCAAACGATTTACGCTCAATTTGCAGTGATTTCTCTTCTCGACGATGAAAATGTGCCCGTTGACAAAGAGCACTTCATCACAGCCGTCAACCTAAATACCTGCGCGCTTCCCAATAAGGGCATCACTTAAAATGTAGGTAAACCAACCTGCGGGCGCATAATGTTGTTCGTTGCGACACCGACCAAGACGACAACGAAAGCGACGAGACGTCGACACGAACCTCTTCGTCACTTTTGCTTGCTTACTTAAAACGGTGTTTTTTCAATCTAAAATTATCGTTCGATTCCTTTCATACGTGTATAAATTCGATTTATGTAGCCTGT
The DNA here is from genome assembly GCA_036711965.1 of Onthophagus sagittarius. NCBI lineage: Eukaryota > Metazoa > Arthropoda > Insecta > Coleoptera > Scarabaeidae > Onthophagus > Onthophagus sagittarius. Next base: position 55,765,617 of record JASERS010000002.1, on the reverse strand, counting down.
CTTGTTAAATGTTTTCTGATTTGTCAAAGGAATTACATGTATTATTTATGTTAAAATTTTATCCACTTTGCTATATAACTTAAAATCGTTTCATTTACTAAATTAACTGCTGCATAAGGATATAAAAGAATAAGAAAAATTTATAAATATCATCATTATTTATATGGAGATAGAAAAATTAATCGAAATTATGGTCAAGAAAATTTGATTTATTTTTCTTTATTTATTACAATTTATTTAATTACAATTAAGTAGGGGTGGAATTGATTTTTAAAATCCAGTCGGATACCGGATATTTGCTGAATATTTTGCTCGGGATGAATATTAAAAAAAAAATTATTGAGTCAACATAAAATTTGAGATGTGAATTTGACTAAGAAAAATCGTATGTTAACAACATTTGTAATTGTGTTTTTGTCAAACTATTCAATACGCAACGAGAAACTTGATTTTTTTCAATAGTCAAAATAGACTTCAAAAATCATTCGAAAGATTATTTCATGTTGCATTCGATAGTGTAAATGTTTTGATGAAACATTGAATGCAGCACAAAATAAGCTTTTGAGTGATAAAGAATATCATTAAATCTAACTCTAGATATAGAACTAGAAACATTCGAGTTTAGCCGTACATCTCTTAAGATGGCTAAACCCAGATGATTCCAGTTCTAGGTTTAGTGTTAGTTCTAGGTTTACTTCAGTTCAAATACACAGGGTTGGGTTGGGTTGAGTGCATCTGAAGACATTTTTTTAACGAAGACCTCGACAATGAATGTTTTATTTCCTACCATGTTAGTTTCTTTATTTAGGAATAATAGTATGTAGAAATAAGTTGTTTGAAGTACAGTTGCAAGGGAAAATCTAGTACTCTACACGAATGAAATCACTTTGCTGGTTGAAAATGATTTGAAAACCAAAACAGAAACATTGTTTCAATCTATATTAGTATGCCATCAGTTAAGCGTAGCCGTTAAAAAAAATAATGTTAGCTGAAGCTATATTTATATAGATTTTTAGTTCTCAGATCATTCTTAGATGAGTTATATAAACAACCAACAAAGTGCCGCTTTCGTGTAGAGCACTGATTCTCAAACTGTTTAAAGCTACCGCCCTTCTGAGGAGCGGTGACTTTTTCAACGGCCCCTTCTTTTCTGAGAATCCTACAATATAGGGTAGTTGCCTAAAAAAAGGTCGTCGGTCTAAAATCTCTTAACACATCTTTACTCGGTACTTTTCCCGTACGGGGATCGATCGCAAAGGTTTAAAGAGCATTCTTCGATAGAGGCGATAATATCGCGACATCTTGCATCGATTATCGTCGCATAAGTTTGAAGATTAAATTCGAATCAGCCCTAAACGTGCACATCGCCCCCTCTCAGCGCCCCCGTTAAGAATCACTGGTGTAGAGTCTTCCTTGCAATTGAACTTCACACGATGTTTTTCTAAATACAATTATTCCAACATAAGTTTCAAAGTGTCTACTTTCTAACCCATTAACCCCTACATGTTTAGAATGTATGAATGAAGAAAGAAAATCTTCATTACGGTTTCTTTTTACCGCATTCACCATGTCGTTCCCCCTTAATAAGCTGTTGTGTTACTCTGTTTCGAACAACTTAAGGTACATATTTACTTGCTAATTATTATCGAAAATGAAGTGTACATAGATCAACTATTTCATTCTTTTAATGATTTCATTATTATGAATCAATTGAATTTCATGTTGTTGTTTGAGGCAGCAGAAAGATTGTTGTAGCACTCAAAATATTAAAGCATAAATTAAACCAAAATCTTATATATTACGAAGTTCAAAACGTTTGCGTTCATGGTGGTATGGTAAGAAGTCAGATTAAATAAAAATATGTGTTTATGATAAACATAATCGTCAATTATCGTTGGCTATAACACAATTATTACGTATGCATAATTTATATGAATATTTTAGCACTTTGATATATCATCAGCAAATGATTCCATATTATCTAACCATATTGGTTTTTTATATACCCATCATGTTTAGGTGGTATTTAATCATTTACGTTCGTGTTTTTTTTTATTTGTTAAAACCTCTAATAATAACCATGATAATTGCATTTAATAGTTTTAAGATGTTTTAAAAGACGATAGCTTTTTGTAGTTCTCGACATATAAGCTTCTTTTTGAGTTCTTTTAGTTTCCAAGATTAGCTATTAGAATTTGAACCATCCCGTACATTGAAAGATTTATCAAATAGTATGAAATGATTTAGAAAATTGTGTGAATCATCTTACAAGATTCTGAGAATTATTTTTGTCTTATATTTTTCAACCGAGTCCATAACAAGAGCAATGTTGACTAGAATGTATCAACAGATGGTACTGACAAATTATTAAATCTAATATGATATATTATTAATATATTATAAATCACGAAAAATTCATCAATATATATATGAAAAATAAAGTTACTCTTAGAGATCGATGAAAAGATTTATTTATAAAACAGTGCGACATGTTTCTGGAATAACTTTTTCCTTATTCAGGCACAACTAAGAAACACAAAATTAACAATATTAGCTTAGATATACTGCTGGTTATTTATATTTAGCGTCAAAAAGTTATTTGAAAAAGAGGAAATTATTACATTTTACTGATTAGTTGAAAAATATTTAATATTTTAAAAATATTTTTAAATATTTAAATTCTTACGTCGTTGATTTAAAAAAATGATGTTAAAATTTAAGCAAATTTAAAAACTATAATGAAAAAGTTAAAAATATTTCGCGAAACCGACAGTCATAACGTGAGGGTTTTTGTTGGACTGATATCAAGAGTATAGAGGTCAAGTAACAATGTATGGGAGGAAAATGGGGGTGGTTGTGAAGTTCAAATATGTAATGCGTGAAAGTTGTTTTTTTAAACATGAAATCAGATAAATTTGGTGAACTGCCTAAAATTGTTAATGTCTATTATATTATTCATTAGTTTATCGTTTTTATTGTTGATCTTGATACATAGCTCTTCATAAAGGTTTCATTTCCTTACATTTTCGAAGGTTTTTAATTAATTTAACATTAACAATGTCTATATTATGACTGGATTCGTAAATATGTTTATGAACTGCAGAAGTAGTCCTAGATAAATATTCATTAAATCGTTTAGTAATATTTCTTCCTGTTTGTTCGATGTAAATCTTACTGTAGATAGGGCACTTTATCTCATAGATACCGCTCAGCTCAACATATTTAAATCTATGTTGGTTGTTAATGATGTATTTGTATATTTTATTATGTGAGACAAAAGCCAGAGTAAAGTCAAATTTATTAAGTCTCTGTTTAAGAGGATCATCAATAGCTTCCCACTAAGTGATGATAACTATCTTTTTGAACATAAGAAAATAATAAAAATAGGCATGTATAACAACTATAAAATATCGGATATACAAAAAATTTACAATAAAATGCACAAAAACACGAATCATAGACCTAGTCTGTCCTCACATCTCTGTTATATAAACACACATCAGCATGCCATTTAATCCAATCATTCAAAGATACTTAAAACAGAACCTCTCCAAATATAATATCAGAAGAACCTTCACATCAACAAATAAAGTCTGCCAACAACTGATGAATAACCATCACAAATTCAAACAAAGTGAACTAAACGGGGTATATAAGATTGAATACGAAAAATTCTACGTGTGTCAAACAGGAAGAAATGTCAACACCAGATTCAAGGAACACATAACAAAGCGACTTTAACAGTTTACAAACACCTAATGGCAAACAAACATAAAACTAACGCAAATAAAATTCACATAATAAAAAGATTACATAAATCGAAAGAAATGGACCTCTTTGAGGAATATATTATTTAAAGAGAACTGATGAAAAATAACCGTAAAGCGGTCGAACCATTTGTAGCACCGATTTTAATGAAATAATTACATTATCGTTTAAAACATAAGTTGTTTTATTAAATAGTTATAGAAATCCCCTTCTAGTTCTTTCTTCTACAATTTCACTCTCTGCTGATAAGCTCAAATAATACCCAACCCAAACGGAATTTCCTGCTCTCACTTATTAGTTGTCTCTTTAACTACTGTAGCCATCCTGTTTTATAGACTCTTAAAAAATGTTCTTTTTGTTAGAGAATTGGCGTTAAAACTTGTTAAACGGTGGTAGGAAAGGTACACCCACAAAGATTGGATTGTTCTCCTCACTAAAAAGTAGGAACCAGAACACTAAAAAAACACCCAAAATCTATGGGGTCTCAAGGTACTTTTCATCTTTCTAGAATTTCCAGAAGTTTTTCCATCTTGATGTCTATTTTTATCTGGCGACTCATCATATTATAAGTGGAAGGTAATGAAGTTAAGAATAATAAAATCTTGACGGAATATCAAAAAGGTATTTATTTTTTATCGTAAATTATATATTTTTTTAAAATAATATTTAATAGAATCTGAAAATTTCGTTGTTATATTCTGAAAAATTGAATTACATAATTTAATTGTTTGTACTTAGCAAGATTAGAATTTATACTTAAAATTTATTGTTATAACGTGAGAAACCATGTATGTACGGTTCTAATAATTTAATTAAAATTAGCAACGGTAGAAAAGTTATAGCCGGAAAGCGGGTTAATGCGGTGGCTCGGAGGCATTTTATTGCAGTTAACTGTAAACACATATCAAATAAAACCCATAAGACCACCTTCCACGCAACTCTTGTAATACGTATTAAACAATATTATTTATTTGTAATATTTTATCCGATCCAATTAATTGTATTGACAGTGAGATTAAAGTACAAGAAAAATTATAAAAAAAACTTAAAGCTACAAACAATTTCTAAGTAATCTGTATCTAAAAACAATTCCCATAAATAGCCAATAGTGTCAGCGGGTCCGTTGTATTTTCTCACCTCGAGCGGTTTGTACCGCAATTCTCAGGTCAATAGACTCTTAAAAACCACGCCAAATACCCACTCACAAAATATTTAATTTACAATAGACGTACCTCCAAAAATCTAACGCCTCCAACATCTCAAACCGTCAAAAGAATAAAAAACACGAAATTATAATTCGATTTCGATTCTGATTTCAATTTCAATTAAAACAAACGGGTAGGAATTCTAATACAGTTTAAACCAGTTAAATTAATTGACTCATTTACATGAGCCATCGAAGCGCCATGAAGTGAATTTAAAGAATTCACAATAAGGTGAACACGATGAACATTCGAAGGTGCGCTTGGTGTTTAGAAGGAAGAGGAGTTGGAATGTTTGCGCCGGGAAATGAAAGTAATATTGTGTTAGATTCCTTATAATTAAAGAGGCAATAAAACATAAAGTAAATAAATAGAAAATAATCTGTTAATAGAAAACAAAGAAAGTGAGAGTAATGCAGAACATTGTGTTATAAAAGAATTTAAAAAAATGAAATTAAGAAGAGAAACAACCCTTCTTTTCTAGATTTCCTTATACGGATTTCTTCACGTAGAGTTAACCGAGGTTCGAGGAGCGCGCGCGATTCTCCTCCTCCCAGAATGCCCATTAACGCGACAATAATTAACACCCTACGCCCAAGCGGGCCCCGCAGGAGGAACGCAACGGACGATCGTGTTTTACGTCGACTAGAACAAAACGATTCCCATTTACTGGCTCCGGATTCGATTCCATTCGCATTAATTTCCCGCAATAACACACGCGCGTCACCGCGAGGCCGACACCTCGAAGCACCTCGAAGGCAGAGGGTCGACTTCTATCCGCCGGGGAACGGCGGGGCCGTAGCCATTTTATTATTTATCGACGAATAAATAATAAAATCGAGGACCACCACCGTCAAACTCAATTAACCGAGCTATAATGATATTTTGTCATTATAAATACAGATTACACGACTATTTTAACTTAATCTCAATGTCGATTTACTTCTTTTTTTACGATCACATCGACCACACAACTAAAATGATTCTACAAATAATTATTTCGTGGTGTTTTATAGATATTTTCTTGCTACTTAAGGATTAGTTCCAGTTTCTATTTAATTAATTTATATTTACTCCACAGGTAATAATTACTTTGAAATAGAAACTATTTTTTTATTGTCTATTATTTGAAAATGACTGATTAGAAAGTTGGGAAATACTTATTTCGTTGTTTTCATTAAATTCATTAAATTTTAAATTGATTTCTATTGTTTAGACCATTTATTTATTTTAGTATTTTACTATTACCATATTTTAATGAGTTACATTATATATTGAATAGGCGAACCAACCAACCTTGTATATTATTATTGTTATCAAATTTCACCGTGCAGTCCAATGCTTTTGACGAATATTAATACCTTGCCCGGCGAAAACTTTTGCAAAATTGTGCACACTCAGGCGGTATTCAACATCGTCGGCTATACCCTACAAGTTGTGGTGTATCTTTAATCGACAGTCACCAATAAAGACACCCATTAGAACTATAATAATGCTGCTATTTTAAGACTTGCTGTCTTAAAATATTCCCGGGTTTGACAGTCAATAAATAGCTTTGCACTTTTTATTTCAGAAGAATTAGTCTACAGTAGACTAAATCTTTACTCAGTCCACAGTCCAATCTTGTGTTTGGCCATCGCAACACATGCTAGGTCTGGCCACATATATGCATTAGCTCCCTCTCGTGCTAGATCATTTGTTACCTTATTGCTAGCAACTCCAAAGTAACATGGGACTCAGATCAGATAACAAAGAGTCTGTTATCACAATTCAGTGTGTTCAAAGTTCTCTTACAGTCACTAACCAGAGCCGACACAGTCTTCACAGCTTGCAGCACTTGGACAGCGGTTTGATTGTCTCCGAAAAATCGTATTGCCTATGTTCCTCACCCCACTCGCTAGAAAGATTTTGGTTCCTATATCAATAACAAATAATTCCGCCTGGAAGACTGTACAATAAGCACCCAGGCTGTAAGCTTGCTTCATCCGAAGTGTCTGACAGTATACTCCTAGTTCGATTCCTTCCGGCGTTTTTGATTCATTTGTGACCACGCAGATATCTGCCTGAACCAGAGAACCTAATGAGTCATAATCAACTGGTAGAATTAAGAATGATACACTGAGTTTACAGAAAGAGCAAAAAATTCTGAAAAAACAAATTTCGTTTTCGTATGACTTATCGTTTCGTTTGGGCTGCTTTAAAATGGTAGACTGTGTGCTTCTGACCGACTAAAACACATGGATCTGATAAAGCCTCTATCCATATATTGTACCAAATATTCTTTATCGATATATTGGGTTAAAAAAGATTGATGTTCAAACCTCCCTAATGGAAGGGTTAATAAACACAGCAGATAATACTAGAATTGGAAACAGAGCTATCTTGACCATGAGGCGAACCAAACTACATTACAATACATTATTAGTTAACTGTTAAGTAGGCATGGCTGCTTCAAAACTTTTCTTTGTAAGCACAACAGGAACAATGACAAAATATTGTTGTCTATTGTAAGGTCATCTACTGTAAGGATTAAATAGATGATGTGGATCGTAACTGCTTGGATCTGCAAGATAAGAGGATAAAAGACAACAAACCTGGCAGAATTTAAGAATAGTATTAACCAAAAGAAACTGTATTAAAGTGAGGATGGGTGGAATACAGTAAAGAAGTTTGTGAGGGTAATCATAATCGCGAAGGAGACAGAGGGGAGAGCGTGGGAGAACAGTATGCGGGTGTGACGATAAAATGATGGCATAGTAGACGATGGAGAGGGGAAGGAAGCAATAACCAGGTATGGTATGCATAAATTTTGAATTACAGAAAGTGTAATGGTCTCGTTTTTCTTCTTATATTCCCGTCGCTGTCCTAAAAATAGCGATAGGTGCGCGGAAGAGCTTGACATGTACAAAGAGGTAGAATGGAGCCAAGAGATGGAAAAAATCCTAAGTAACTCCTCCCAGCGGATTCTCGAGAGGAGGAGGAAAGATATCTGCTAGCATATTGTCCTCGTGCAGGTAAAGAATCGCTCGATTTGGAGTGACATGAGTTGGGTTGTATTGATTTTTGATGAGTTAAGTTGGGTTGGGTTAGGGAGAGATGCTACTATCTTCTCTAATTTAGTTTTTTACTTAAACATTTAGTTTGTTCATTGTAATTTATAGCGATACCTCGGACTTACCCGACTTACGCGTAAGTCGGAGTTCAATTTTGCAAATAAACTACGTTCAATTGAGACAAGACACCAAAGCGACACTAACATCTTGAAGAAAGCTCATTGTTTTGTCTCATAGCTTCATGTAAATGCGCACACAATCATCTCATATAGTAAGGTATAAATGGTTTAATGACTCCCGAGTTTATTGATTGAAACAAATTGATTGAATTCGAGCAGAAACTTCAACCTTGACACATTGGTCGAAATTAAGTAAAGATGCAACAGGGTGTGTTATTGATTAATAACATCACTTTAAATGGGATTTGCTTTAATTGGCAATAACGTTCGACTACAGGTATGAACTGATAGTAGTATCCAAACCAGTTCTCAAAGATAGATGTTGTCACCCAAGCTTTAGCTTTCGACTTCCAAATGACGGGCAACCCAATTTTAGATTAATTTTGTAAAGCTCTTGGATTTTGGGGAAATACCAGAACAGACCAGTTTCATCTATGTTGAATATGGGTTGGCATGTATAAGTTCTATGATTACCTTGAGTATCCTGGATAAAGAGACACAGTTTCTTTATCAGTAAGCCGTCTCTCTAACTTCTGCGACACCATGCCAATTATTATACAGCGTCACTTCTACATTACTTTTGAAACGGCTAAATCAGCTTCCTTTCCAGCTTCTATATTTCAAATATTACCATAACTTGAAAGCACACTAGTTCTGATTAAAAGGAAAATTTTCATCTTTACTTGATTATATACAATATGTCCCCGTAAGGTATAATTGACAATGAACTTTTGAAATCAAATTCCATCTTTTGCAATTAAAGTCTGGATGTCATAAAACGAAATATAACCAAGTTTTACGTCAAGCGTCCTCAAAGTACCAAAGTTAACGCAAGAAGTTTGTTAACCATTGCAGGTAAAGTGGTTTTTCTGAACAATATATGTATAACAAAAGTTAATTAAGATAAAATGCTTGTTATGTTAAATTACAGGGATTTGCCGAAATTTATTAGTTTAGCACGTAAAAGGAAAAATAGTTTTTCTTGAATTTTTTTTCTAATATTCCGTTTTACAATAAAAACCAATGATCAAAGCAAATAGAACTAACAAATTATCATTTGATAGCTTAGTTTTAACTTATTCTCAAATATTAATTGATCATATTTCCATTACAATATAAAATATTACACATTAGTTACAATGCACTTTTGGGCATTTTGAGGAAAATTTTGGGTTTTTAGTAGAAAAAAATGAAAACAATTGAGAGAGTTGTTAAAAAAATTTCGGAAACGGGCAGTGTGGAAAATAAAAGGAAGGAAAAAAGCTTGTAGATGAACATGATAAGGGGTCGAGTGCTGCAATAACGAACGCAATGGATTACGGTAAGGTGTCGTTAAGAAAAAGGGCAGTCAAATCAGTATAAGTAAATTCCATTAACAAAGACTTTGAGAAAATAAAATATTGCCGTCTAACCCAAAATTTAACCATACTATCAAATTAAGTGATAAAGTAATAATCTGTCGTTTAGTTTAATTATTGTTTGTGGCTTGGGTACAAAATTTTGAAAGACAGAATTTTTTAAAAAACGTACGTTGCTTTCGGATGAAGCATCATTCACCACTAAAGGAGTGGTTGTATCATAAAATTATCGATTCTGGTCAAAAAGTAATCCACATTATCACATAGTTTGTAAATGTTAGTATTCCCAGAAAGTGAATGTTGCCTTACTTCCCAATCCTATTGCGTTACTCCATAAACGGCAATTTGAATCAAGACCGATATGGTATGGATTTTGAAAATCACAATAAATTATATTTTCAACAAGATGGTTGCGGCCCACATTTCACAATTTTAATTAGGAATTATGTATATACGTTAAATAATGATGAATGAATTTACGAACGATGCATTTTTGAGCATTTTTTAAGACTTCGAGTAACTTTTCCAAATTTTTTCCTAATTGAAATCGGGTAACTTCGAATTTACGTAAAACGGGGTAGCGTAAGTGGGGATACTATATTTTGAAGTAATTTTTAAATATTGCGAGTTCGTGTCATGTTATGATTAAGTGCAATGTTGACTACATCTTGAATGTTTTCACCCAGAATTATTTATTGTCTCGATTTCCAACTTAACTTAAATCTTCAAAACTGAACTTAACTTTGAATCAACTTATGTAGCATTTTGATATTTTTCTTAACTACGGCATAAATAGGATTTGGTAAGGACTTCAATTTCTTGATGTGTGTTTTTCAATGTTCTCATTTCGCCTAGTCAACTTTAACTAATTACCGCAGCTGATTAATTTCAGTTCGATTTGTTCTAATCACCTTCATGGGGAAAGTCATGTAATCCTACGTTTCCTTGAGATTTTTTTATTAAGAGTATAATATCTTGAAGTATAATATACGAAGTACGTGCACAATTTTCCGTAATGAAAATATTACAAAATGATGGCACCACAGCTGCCGAAAGTCAACTTCGCTTTGCATGACGTCGAGAAAAAGTATTCTATTAATAGGTAATTTTACAAATTTAAACATAGAATTTAATACCATTTTAAAAGAAAATTTCTTGTTTCTGTGTAAGTAATGGGTATGCAACAATATAATTTTTTCGAAAATTGCTATTAAAAATTCAGTTTTGCGTAGTACTCAGCGACTGTCAAAACAATACTTCTTTTTCGAAAACTGCTATTAAAAATTCAGTTTTGCATAGTACTCAGCGACTGTCAAAACGATACTTTTTTGTTCACAGGACGTAAAAGTAAACTTTTACGTCCCGGACGTAAAAGACTTTTACGTCCAGCTCGAAAATTAAAGAATTTGGTACTATTAATGGTTGATTTATTGTTATGGACAAATTGCAAACTACCATACCATAACTAACAATTAATTCTATTATCATTTCATTTCCTGTTAAAATGCAAATTTATAATAGTAAATTTGTGTCATTTATAAATATCTAACGTTGAAAAATAAACGGTGGATTGACAAAACATTAACGCAATTTCAAATGTCATTAATTAATTTGATTAATTTGTTATTTTATTAATTTTTAATGTTTAAAACACACAGTTTTCGAAAAAATCTTGTTTGATACACGATAACGAAATTCTTTTGCATTCTCGAATGATTTTTTTTTGCTCGCTTTTTCGTTCGCAAAAAAAAACTTCATTCTCGATTGCAAAAGTGTCATTTCGCTATCTAGAATCAAAAATAACTATTTGTTTAAAAAAAACGAACGTCATGCAATAGTCAGTGGGTTGAAGCATATCTTTACGATGTTTCATTCAAAAATTATCTGAGCTACATTGCACGACGTGTAGTTTTCGATATAGAAAACTTTGACACATAGTCTGCAATACCGGAGCCGTGCAAAGTCTTCTTCTTCTATAAATGCATCCATTTGACCTTCCTCCCCTGGTTTTCGTCGTTCTCGCCGCCTTTGTCTTGCTTTGGGTTGGGTCTTGTACGCAGCATAATATCATATACGTTGTAGAGATGAAAACAAACTGTCCCAACCTCCTCAATTTGCTATAACCTTACCAGTAGACTTAGTCCTCCCAGTAAAGAAGTATTAGAATTTCAAGAATAAAAACGAAAACATAAGATATAAGAGCTGGAATCCCAGTGCTTTTGCGTTTCTCTTTCAAACGGAATTCTACCTAGATTATGTAATTAAAACACGTTAGGTTATTTCTAGTGCTTATGGCTTATTGACCGTATCGTTTGCGCCTTTATGTCAGTGTCCCCGCTTAAATTAAACAACTGTAGGGCGCTTGTGTGTTTGTGTATATAAGAAACCTCTTGCGGTGCAAAATATACGATTTTTCGCAAACCACGGGTGGCACCCTCGCCCGTATTTATTGCGCCGTTGTCCGTTGTGCTTTCGCAGTTCTTTCGACCTGTTTATTTCAGGTAAACAGGCGTTAGTTAGGGCTCGATGATCGCAGGGGGGCACGTAACCTCTTTATGAAGACGTTCACCTCGTTTTAAGGTCCAATCGTTTCAGATTATACACTCTTAAAGAGAGAAACGAGCAATTTTTCTCGAACGATACGAATTTAAAATAAAATTGTAAATTTTTCATCTCGTAACCCGATACGTTGCGTTATCCTTTGTCAAAATCTACCCAACGTACACTCTAAATGTGGACGGTTTTCTACGGAACCATGGGAAGAACTATGAAGAAAAGACGTGGTCCGTAAATATTATAAAAAACCACAACCCCATAGGCCTTCAACCGTCGTATTTACGGACATCTCTATGCATCCATCTTCGGGGTATCTCCCAATCTGTCCTCGCTTTCCATGAATTACAATGATTCGGTAGATGCATGAAGGGTATTATGGAGATTGCATCGAGTTTTCACGGAATCGCTATACTAGATTCTTTGTTGTGTACAAATGATGCGAGAATTTTCATTTTCATTTCATTCAAACTATCTTTATGTTTATATTTGTGTAATGTTCATGAATTAAGATGTATCATGTATTAATTTAAATGTTTCCAAGAAATTGTCATTGTGCGGTTCTGGTTAATTCGCATTTTAACGTGAAAAGGAATAATCGAAAAGACGACCACAACCGTATAATTTAATCCGGACAAGAAGTTACGGTCGTTCTAATAAAAGCGATCGAATTGACAGGGGATTCTCTGATTCGCATAATTGCAAATTCACCCCTCGCGTTAATTGGCAATTTGTTTATCAAAGCGTGCCGTTTTTAGTGGCTGAAAAGGTGACGGGTTTACGGGCGGTCTGTTATAAAAGGAAGGATACGACGATTATTCTCATTACTTATTCGCAGCCGTTTCTTCCAAACTCAGCGTGTATTCCGTAAGCGTGCGAGTACGGCCGATATGTGCCCTGTTCGGCGATCAATGGTGTTTGTCGCGTAAAAGTGTCACTGACGTCTACAAAACACAAAAGAGTTTTGCATTTAAAACCGCGCGACGTTGTTCATTGGGAATAATGGTCGAAATTTACATACGGACGTGACCCCGAATTACACACCACGCTTACCCTTACACGAATTTTTAATAAACGCGAAAATGATATTCTGCAAAAGACGTTAATAATAGCTCAGTATTCGTAGTTCGTTCCATGTGAACAGAGACGATCAACTAAAAGGGCGGCGGAACGTGGAATAAAATCCATGAAGCTATCTGCTTCTAAACATTCACACTCTCGAGACGCACCCGAGCGCGTAAACCGCCGTGATTAATTTAGATCGCGCTCGTGATTACTGGAAATTTGCGAGCTTAACTCGCTATTTACGACGTCATCTGCATAGGGGCCAGTTCGACACAACTTTTTTATTTCTTGCGCATATAGCATTTAAACTCTATCCTGCGTAGTTTAACCCTTAACCAGTAACGTGAACATTTATGGTGGGTTCATGCAACGTGTTTTAGTATTTGTCGTAGTCATACTCTTAACCGTCTGCATTAGCTTTAGTTGTAAAAGAAGGTATTGGTTCATGCAATATTTAAACATAGCACATTAAAGCAAATTTTTGCCATATAAACAGTTGTGCCAAATTAGTAATACAAAAAGAAATCTGGATTGAAACCGTTTTATTTATTAGAAATATTTTGTTCCTAACATTATTTAATATGAATAAAAGGAAAATTATTGTCTCTGCTAGTGTAATGTGCTTGATTACATTCTCGGGATTCCTTGATCCCGGGATTGTTCCTATAATAACTGATTTTTCCGAATCCGCGGTTAATATGTCATTGACCATCATGGTCAGAAAGTTCAGAAAATCTTCAACAAAAAACGAAGTCTTCAAAAATATGTAAGAGAAGAACACGAAAGAACTGAAACTTCAACTTGACTGCAAAACAAGATGGAATAGTATAAGTACGAATGCTTTCACGACCGGTGTTAATTGATCTAAAATTAGAATTAACACTAGCACTAACACTAGAACTATCATTTGGACTAATACTAGATCTAAAACTAGAAATTTTCGGGTTTATTTAAAGAAGAACATTTTAATGGTGATTTTAGCGAAATGGATATGTAGAAAGTTCAAGACCGTTTAGAAATGACGTTAACACACGGTCATTACTTGGCCAATATACATCGATTTTGAGAATCGGAGACAATTCTGAAATTTTTATATCGAAGACAAATAGATAGTGCAATCGAGTATGTCGAAATGAATTATCCAGAAGCAAGATTGTGATCATCAGACATCTTTTGGATCAGCTATACTCAACCGAATATCAAGTCTTCTAGAAACATTCTAAGTCCTCTTCTAGAAACATCTCAAGTCTTTTGGAAGCAGTATCAAGTTTTATAGAGACAGTATCGCCTTTGGAAGCACTTTGTCTTCTGAAAGTATTTAATGTCTTCCGGAAGTAATATCAAGTCTTTTGGAAGCAATTCAAATCTTCTGGAAGCGGTATCCAGCCCTGTGGAAGGATTTGAATTCTGTCAGGAGAAATATCAAATTTTCTGGAGGCATTTCAATCTTCAAGAAGCGGTATCGAGTCTTGGCGAAGGATTTCAAGTTTCCCAAAAGCAATATTACGTCTTCTGGAGCATTTAGTCTTCTAGAAACGCTAGCAAGTCTTCTGAAAGCAGTATCAAGTCTTCTGGAATCATTTCAACTTTTCTAGAAATATTTCAAATCTTCTAGAAGTGGTATCAAGTCTTCTGGAGGCATTTACAGTCTTCTAGAAGCAATATTATGTCTTCTGGATGCATTTTAAGACTTCTGGTAGTAGTATCAAGTCCACTGGAAGCAGTATTTAGTCTTGTGGAAGCATTTCTACTCATTTGGAAGCATTTCAAGTTTTCTAGAAGTGGTATCAAGTCGTGTGGAAGGATTTGAGATCTTCCAGAAGCTATACCAAGTTCTTTGAAGGCATTTCAGTTTTCTGGAAGTAATATCAAGTTTATGGAAGCACTTCAGTCTTCTAGAAGTAGCATCAAGTTTTCGGGAAGCCTCCAAAGACTTGTAATGCTTCCTCAAAACTTGCCATTGTCTTTGGAAGACTAGAAATGCTTCCAGAAGATTTTATACTGCTTCTCGAAGCCTTAGTCCAGTTTTCAGAAGGCTTGATATTGCCCCCAAATGACTTAATTCTGCCCCTGGACGACTTGAAATGCTTCCAGAAGACTACATTCAGAAGACTTGATGTTGCTCTCACACGGTTTGAAATGCTTCTCGAAGATTTGATGTGGCTTCTAGAAGACACGAAATGCTTCTAGAAGACTTGATGCTGCGCTTAGAAGACTTGATGCTGCGCTTAGAAGACTTGATACTGTTTTTAGAATACTTTATATTGCTTCCAAAACACTTGCAATGCTTCTATAAAGCTTGAACTTCTTCCAGAATCAATATTACCTCTGGAAGACTTGAAATGTTCAGAATATTTGTAATGCTTCAAAAGACTTAACACTGCTTATATGAGACTTGAAATGCTTCCATCAGACTTCATATTGCTTCAGAAAACCTGGTATTGTTTCCAAAAGACTTGATATTGCTTCCAAAAAACTTGAAATGCTTCTATAAAGCTTGAACTTCTTCCAGAATCAATATTACCTCTGGAAGACTTGATACTACTTTTAGAAGAATTGAATGCTTCAAAAGGACTTGATATTGTTTTTAAAACATCTGGCAGCAAACATTTTCATCGAAAAAAACGATATTGTCGTTAAACTATTTGAATTTGCTTCGACAATATTAAATACTATTGGGGAAAATGCAAAATCTTGTCTGGCAGATTGATCTGAGCAATCTTGGCAAGTGGATTTTTTTTAACTCTTTGGATGCTATTTCGTTAAAATTATTTTAATAGCTACATATGGTGTAGTAGCATCATCTGCCGATATTAAGCGACTTTTACTTTAAGTAATAGATTAGGAATTGATAAAGCAGCAAACATAGCCTTCATATTTCAAGAGTCAAATGGAATGAGTAGTCTAGCGGAAACGAGTAACGATTTTTGTTTAAGTTTAGTAACTACAAAACTTAATTTTAACTTAACTTTAATTTAACAGACCTAACTAGGTTTAATCATATATTAAGTAATGTAAGTTTGCCGATAAACATACATAAAGGAAAATTGAACTTAGCATGTTCTATTTTGACAAAACTGTAAGCAAAACTATTCTTTTAAACAACACCCCATGTTTTAAAACACCTTTTGAACTGTTTAAAACAAATTTAGTTTAAAATATATCACAATTTTAAAACAGTTTGTTTTAAACATTTTGTTTGAAAAGTGCGCATGCGTCAAGTTGCGAACGAGCTTATAGCTTTAAGAAGTTAAAAGTTGGGCAACTCTTATGACTAGGACAAAAACCGTTTTAACCGTAAGGTGTTGCATGAACAGTGCTACTATAACACAATACCTTAATTTTTCACTCTTATGACTATGACTACGACTAAGACAAAAACACGTTGCATCAACCCACCATTAGTCTAGGTTATTAGTAAAACAAACACTTTTGTTTATTTTTCAAAGTGCTTATTTGAAACTCAAAATTAAACAATACTTTACAAATTATAGAAGAAATATAGCTTATTTCCGTCCGATAAACTCCGTAACTGAGTCTGTAAGAAAGCACATCTTTTAAACGTCTTTTAAAAGTTCTTTATCTGTTGTTTTTCATGCGTTATACTTGCCGTTTTAATATCAGCTATATAACTCCTTTTAGGTTTTCTAGAACCTCCACGCCGCTAAGGTGTAGTGGGGGCCGCCATTGGCGTCCCTACATTAGTTTACCGATGCTAATGTGGAGTGTTGGAGGCTCCAACAGATAAATTTTAAATATAAATTTATCGAAAACATACTTCAAATTAACGATGTCAAACTTATTGATATGATCGAGTATCAATTTTCAAAAGTTCACTTATTGGGAGCAAAACCGAAAGAAGTAATGTTGCTAACAATTAATTTTGCTACAACTTTTGATCTAAAAATTTCGGAGTCCACTGAAGAGAGCATCACTTATCATATTTTAATTTTTCTCGATTTTAACTAATCTGGGAATAGAAGTAAAAAGAATAAATACTGGTAACAATAAAATTTGTATTAGTTGTTTGGTAACATGTTCCCAGGTGGTACTATTCGTCTTCTGTACGCTTTAGACGTCTCGATTGCTGTTTTCGATTTGGACTTTGGGTTCGTTTCGAAACTACCTAAATTATATCATTTCGAAATTGTAAAAGTTTATAGAGTTTAAATCTGTTTCAAACCGCTTAACGTAAAAAAAGGAACCATCACGCGTTGGTGTACATTCTAAAGTAATGTAACCATCGGGCCACGTCCTGTGTCCAAACGTGACAAAATGTTAATTTCGTTTTCCGCGACTACACACCTTCCGCCGTTCACTCGAACTGTTCGCTTCAGATTCTCGTGCGAACACCGTCATTCTAACTGTATTAGTTGGAAGGAACGTACATTTTTGTTAATACTTGATAAGTACACTTCGTTTGACAAGCTTTTTTTGAATCCATTTAATTGCAGATACAAGAAAAGTAGGTTTCGCGGAGTAACTTCATATTACGTAACTAAGTCTTCTTAAAACTAAGGTTATGAAGGATTATTTACAGTAACTTACTTCTTGCCTTAATTGATGATTTAACTTTACTCTTGGTTTATATAAATTGGTTATTATTTTTTAAACCTTGTACTCATTCAACTTTATTTAGTTTACTTTAGACTCTCTCTCGCTATGGTGGTTATTCTACAATCCTCTTCTTTTGTCTCCTTGCATTCTTTCCAGACGACCCAGCCATGTTAATCCCCGATTCCAACTCGAGTCAAAATCGAAGTCCTACTGGAGTCGGAAAATTCTATTCGGAATCATATGATTTCATTTTCGACAACATTGCCATCTCGATTCCAATTTGGTATCGACACCCATACGATTTCCAAAGGTATTGATTCTTGGATTTGAGTATATTCCAATTTTGGAATAAAACTGTATCGGAATCGAATGCGACTCCATTCCAGTGCGACTCGACTCCAGTTTTGGAAACTGCATTGAAATCGAATCCGACTCGATTTTCAAAAATGCAATTGATTCTTAAGAATCGAGTCAAGTATTCGATGCTTATCAAATTTGACTCGAGCCGACTTCATACCAAAGATTGTCGACTCGTCGCATCACTACTTCTGATGTTAAAAGTTTCTTGAAGTATTTCCTCTTTGCACTATAAGTGTTGAGTTTTATCTTCTGGACAACTTTGCTGCTTTATACTCAAGCCAAAATAACAATACTCAATAGAACACAAATAGGAAACGTAAATGTTGATCCAAGATAGCATCATTGATCCACAACACAGCTAATTGCAAAAGTTCTGATTCATTTTCATTGATCAAGTGTATGTTCTATAAGTCCAACCTAAGTTGGTTTGGCCTAAATAAATGTTAGAGTGTTGCATTGAACTTATTATTAATCAGATCTTATTGTCTTTACAAATAAACGTGATATGAGAAAATAATATTTGAATTTCAAAATAAATAAAATGTTGGTAAAGAATTTTTTAAGATTAAAGAAGTGATAATGTTCTTCTGTAAAAGGATAAGTTTACAAGATATTGTTAGTATAAATATGTACTTATAAGTAATTCGAGGTCACATTGCATGGAGTCCAAGCAGCTAATGAGTAGCGCATCGTTCGAATGCGAGAGCAGGATTTAAGCTCGATTTCCACATTACCAGCTCGCGTACTGATTTATTGAACTCGAAATGTACACCGCATAATCTGCCGCGTTCATCTAACGCACGTCCGCACTTCCTCTCCGGTAATTGACATAATGTATGCCAGCCAATAAAGATTCCGCTGTAGAACAGCGATGGTTATTTGTAGTAGTCCATTCACGTCAAAAAAATATCTGAAAAACTGACCTGAACTGTCCCCTTTGTGACATTAGTTGAAGTTTCAAAATCAAAATGTTGCTCGAAAAGATTTTTTACAAACGATTTCTTTTAAATAGGTGTTGGAGCGTTTTAAAGTATCAGCGTGTTTATGCCGGTGATTTTCGAATAGAAAAAGATACGATGGGTGAGCTTAAAGTTCCTGCTGATAAATATTATGGGTGTCAAACGATGAGATCTGTGTTGAATTTTCCGATCGGTGGTAAAGCGGAAAGAATGCCCCCACAAGTTATTAGAGCAATGGGTATTTTAAAAAAAGCTGCTGCTATTGTTAATAAGGAATTTGGTTTAGACAACAAAATAGCTGACGCAATTTCTGATGCTTGCGATGAAATTATATGCGGTGAGTTATACGAAGAACACTTTCCTTTAGTTATTTGGCAAACAGGTTCTGGCACGCAAACAAACATGAATACTAACGAGGTAATTAGTAACAGAGCGATTGAGAAAATGGGTGGTAAACTCGGATCTAAAACCCCTGTGCACCCAAACGATCACGTCAATAAAAGCCAAAGTAGTAACGATACTTTTCCAGCGGCTATGCATATTTCGGTTGCTGAAGAATTAAATCATTGTACTTTACCGGGGTTAGAAGCTTTGAGGAGCGCTTTACAATCAAAATCTTGCGAATTTGATAAGATTATTAAAATAGGGCGTACCCATTTAATGGACGCAGTTCCTTTGACGTTGGGACAGGAATTTAGCGGTTACACTCAACAAGTAGCTTACGGAATTGATAGAATACAAAGTACTTTGCCAAGATTGTACGAATTAGCTTTAGGGGGGACCGCCGTGGGAACTGGGTTAAACACTAGGAAAGGATTTGCCGAAAAATCTGCCGCAGTAATTGCCCAACTTACAGGGTTACCATTCGTAACAGCTCAAAACAAATTCGAAGCTTTAGCCGCCCACGATTCAATGGTAGAAGTTTCAGGGCAACTGAATACAATCGCCTGTTCACTGATGAAAATCGCAAACGACATACGTTTCTTGGCTTCCGGCCCACGATGCGGCCTTGGAGAATTATCTTTACCGGAGAACGAACCGGGTAGCAGTATCATGCCGGGAAAGGTAAATCCAACACAATGCGAAGCCATCACGATGGTTTGCGCTCAAGTTATTGGTAACCACGTGGCTTGTACCGTCGGTGGTGCGACGGGACATTTCGAATTGAACGTTTTTAAACCGGTAATTGTATCCAACGTGTTACGCTCGGCGAAACTGATTGGAGATTGTTGTATGGCTTTTACAAAGAACTGCGTGTGTGGAATCCGGGCTAATACGGAGGCGATTAAAACGATTATGGAGAGGAGTCTTATGTTGGTCACAGCACTTAATCCACACGTCGGCTACGACAAGGCTGCTGAAATCGCGAAGACGGCCCATAAAGATGGGAGTACTTTGAAGGAAGCTGCCATTAAACTTGGACATCTCAATGAGCAGCAATTTGCTGAGTGGGTTAAACCTGAGAAAATGTTGGGACCTAAATAATGTATTTTATATTTATTTTGAGCGTGTGCTTATCTACTTTATTAATAAAATAAAATATTTTACGATTTTTTAGTGGGATTCTTCTCAAGTTTCAATACTAACCGTTTTAAAAGGAAATCTTTAATTTTCTTTGTTAAAACTGATTCGTATTTTGTTTGTTATGTTGTTATTTTAATTAAAATTAGGCATTGTGTTAAATATATGAAATTTGAGTTGTGTTTAAATTATAAAATGTATGTTGGCAGCAAATAATTGATATATAGTTAATTTGTTTCTATAATAATGTAAAGCTTGAAAGGTTGTTTATTAATATTTTAACCACAACTATTTAAGTACTGAAATAGTTACTAAAAATCAGGAAAGTAGTAGGTAATACCAACAGAAACCCTAA
Organism: Onthophagus sagittarius; assembly: GCA_036711965.1. Classification (NCBI taxonomy): domain Eukaryota; kingdom Metazoa; phylum Arthropoda; class Insecta; order Coleoptera; family Scarabaeidae; genus Onthophagus; species Onthophagus sagittarius. The sequence goes on along the minus strand of JASERS010000002.1, from coordinate 55,744,687 downwards.
CAAATTTGTCTTGACATACTTGCCAAATTGCTATAAAGTTGGCAAAATAGCCAGCGAAATTTGTTTTGTCATGTTTTCAAATAAATGTGACACTGACATTTATATAACAGGCAATCTTCCTTTCTTCTTCATAAACTACAAAGAATTCAAAAGATTGATTGATTTGCAAGGTAATTTATTAGTATTTTAACCTCAACAATTTGAAAAATAAATTGTAAGCACAGGTTAACACTGACCTCCTTAGTGATGTTTTGTATAACAAACTTAATATCATTTTGATAGCTCGGATGTAGCTCGCATCCCGGTGAACACGAGCAAACGGGCTTTTTAGCAGATTTTAGTGCACATAAAATGGTTTAAAAACTTACGAACATACTATTTGTTCCGATTTGTTCCGTACGAGGAAAATAACGGAAATCGATGAATCACTCTTACTTCTCGTGGTATAGACTATAAATGAGCAAAGCATGTGTTACGGTAAACGAGACGTTGAACATACGTTTTTGGAGTGCGACAGATGGACGGGAGTAGGAACGGTACTAAATGGAAAGTTGAGAATGAAACTGTCACACCGGAAAATTTTGTTAATATCATGCTTCGAAGCAAGAACAGTTGTAATTTAGTCGAAGGGATGGTTAAGGAGATTGTCGAAACCAAGAAAAATCAGGAGAAAGAGGCAAATGATAGGACCTTGGGGAGAAGGAAAGAAGACGATGGGTTACTAGGCGTTCCTATTTTGGCGAGTTAAGTTGATGAAGTCTCAAACTAAAACTAATATGAATGTTTTTTTCTCTTTGTTGTTTCCTTGTCCCACTTTGTCCTGATTGAAGTGGGGAACTTGTGTTTAATTCTGGATACTGGCTCACTTATAGCGCTGCTTTCCATAACAAAACATATTTTGATTTTTCTGGTACAGGAACCAGCAACAGAACTATTTTTGAAATTAGAATTTTCAGTTTGACCGATTTGACTAGGTTTGATCTAATAATATTTTTTGATTTTACTTTTTGCTTGTGTTGTGTTGTGTACAACACAACATGTACTTCTTGTGTACAATTGTATACACAAGAAGATTCAGTTCCGCGCCGTCCTAAACCTAAGGGCTAATAGGGTTCCAGCCCTGGGGCATGAAACTACTGGAGAGGCGCAATTTTTACGATGAAATGAATGGCGCCACCAGCACACATGTATCAAGTATCCCCTCTTTGATGCAGACCTTTTCCTTTGGCATTGAATTTTGCATGAAAAGGGACGCACTTGGTTCATTCGTCCAACCCAACCCTGGGGCGATATCTTAGGATAACTTTAGTTCAACTATACATATTCATGCATCTGAAGATTTGTTTTTTTAATGAAGGTCTCTACAACGAATAGATTTTGAAACAGACTTTACAAACTGATTAGGCTATTTTGGCGAGTTAAGTTGATGAAGTCTCAAACTAAAACTGATATGAATGTGTTTTTCTCTTTGTTGTTTCCTTGTCCCAGTCTGTTCTGATTGAAGTAGGAAACTTGTGTTTAATTCTGGATACTGGCTCACTTATAGCGCTACTTTCCATAACAAAACATATTTTGATTTTTCTGGTACAGGAACCTGCAACAGAACTATTTTTGAAATTAGAATTTTCAGTTTGACCGATTTGACTAGGTTTGATCTAATAATATTTTTTGATTTTACTTTTTGCTTGTGTTGTGTTGTGTACAATTATATACACAAGAAGATTCAGTTCCGCGCCGTCCTAAACCTAAGGGCTAATAGGGTTCCAGCCCTGGGGCACGAAACTACTGGCGAGGCGCAATTTTTACGATGAAATGAATGGCGTCACCAGCACACATGTATCCAGTATCCCCTCTTTGATGCAGACCTTTTCATTTGGCATTGAATTTTGCATGAAAAGGGACGCACTCGGTTCATTCGTCCAACCCAACCCTGGGGCGATATCTTAGGATAACTTTAGTTCAACTATACATATTCATGCATCTGAAGATTTGTTTTTTTAATAAAGGTCTCTACAACGAATAGATTTTTTAAACAGACTTTACAAACTGATTAGGCAATTCTGTATATTTAAATGGAAGTAAAACTCATGTGAACTCAACGTTTTCAGACGCACGGCTAAACCCAAAACTTTCCACTTCTAGGTCTATTGTTAGTTCTAGTTTTATATCATAAGATCTAACTCTAGATCTAGAACTAGAAACATTCGTGTTTAACCGTACATCTCTTAAGACGGGCAAACCTGAATGATTCTAGTTCAAGGTCTAATGTTAGTTCTAGTTTTATTTCAATTCAAATAGGGTCAGTTAACCAGTAATTGACCAGCGCCCAGTAATTGACCAATTAAATGGTGAAAACAAGGTCCTATCGCCTAGTCAAAAAATTTTGTTACGTGCATAGTCTTTTATCCTGTAACTTCTAAATGGCACAGTCGTGCCAATGAAGTGTGTTTAAAATGTTGTCTAATTACACCTAATAATAGACTATGTTAACTCTTGGCCGAATCTAGGATATTTGTAATGAGCGTTGTAAGAACTCTATTTTATTTAAATTCGTATCCATCGATTAACTAAGCGTATAAAAAAGTAAAAATTATATGTTAGAACTAAGAAGATATATTGCACACTAAAGGTTTTCATTTGTATTTTATAAAATTTATGTATACCGGGTGATTCAGATCATCCATACCAGGGATTTTTCTCAAAAATGCGATTACCTAAGAAGTTGCAATAAAAAATATGATAATAAAATCGTATATGAACAATCCAATGCACCATTTTTATGACGCTGGCATTTTTCAAACACTTGTTTAAAATTTTGACAATGAAAGCAAACATAAAGAAAATTTAACGTTCATAAACATTCCACCAACAGCCACACACCTTCTTAAGGAGGCGAGCACTCCTTACTGCGAATTTCCATGTATAAAATGAATATATTTTAATTCGGCTCCACAGGAAATAGTCCAGTGTTGATGACACCAATCGTGTTGATACATTGTTGTCCTTGCAAGTAGTAGTCCAAATAGTGGATGTTCAGCTCATTTTATACAAAGTGGGTGAATGTTTCTCCATTTAGAGCAGTATCAAAAAAATGTGAACCAATTATTTGCTCTCCTATAATACCACACCACATGTTGAGGGTCCATAAGTGTTGATTGTCAATATATCTCACCCAGTGTGAAGTTTTCCTTGCCCAGTTGTGGGTTTTATAGAGATTTACCTCTCCATTACTTTTAAACAGGGATTCATCGATCCAAAGTACATGTCTAGGAAAATCGTCAGCCTTCTTTCAAAATCTTGTTCACCAAGAGTCTGATGGATACTAAGATTGTCTATCGAAATCCGGCGTGTAGAAATGTGTGGATTCAAGTTCACCGCTTCAAGAACTTCAGCAGTATTTCCCTCTCTTTTGACACTTCGAATCGGCAAGTTTTTGTTCTGCGTACACAACCTTTACGTTTTATTCGGTTTGCCGAACGTTTAAAAACTTGCCGCGACGTTGTCAACGATCGGAAAATTTTGCCGCATATTTTCGCGCTGCTTTTCAAAAGTTTTTTTTACATCCTCCCAGCACATGTCCAATGATTCTTCGTTGGTAAACATACTTTTAAATTACAAAATAAAAATGTCAAATGTGACAGTCATAGATCTTAATCATAAATTAAGGCAAAATAATTTCCTTAAGATTTTCATTAATAGCTCTTAAACGGTGCACTAAATCAAAGAAGAGTTAAAACAAAAGTCGTTTATTTTTAAAATGTTTATTCTACGATAAAACTTAATTCATATGACAACTTGGAAAATCGTCATTACCACCAATTTCCAGTGTTACCTGCGTGATAAAAACTGGGGCATTCGATTCTTCATATACGATTTCATTATCATATTTGTTATTGCAACTTCTTAGGTAATCGTGTATTTGAGAAAAATCCCTGGTACGGGTGGTCTGAATCACCCGGTATCTATTTTTTTAATCATCCTGGTCATATACTGAATAGAAAAAATTGACAGTTTGCTAGTAATTAACCATGCTGTTCAATTATTAGTTTTACAACTAAAGTAAAGCTTTATAAAGTAATTTTAAATGTTCCGAATAGAAATGAAATAGAAGTTCAAGCACTATTATCCTCGTTACAAGCGTACTTGTTAACGATGTTAAATCAACATACATATGAGATATAGATGGAGACATTTGTATTATAAGTAAAACTCAACTTTTACATTTGCTGGAGTATCAAAACGTACCAGTACTGAAAATTGTTTTAAATACAAATTCTTCTCAGACATAGCTATTACTCTAAAAGTGTAAAATATAGCATAAAAATTATTTTTATTGCTATCCTTTAATCAGTCCTTTTTGTAAAACTGTTTTTGTATGTATATAGTACAAGTGTATTAATTTGTGACTTTATTTCTTATTGTTAACACCTGGTCAACTAATGGAAAATAATATGGTCAAGCACTGGTTCATCAATCAATCAATTTTCTTCAGCAATCAATTCATTTTCTGTCCTTGAAATAAAAGCTTTTCTTTTTTTGTTACCTGTTAATAAAACTCAAAATATAGTTGAACATTAAGTTCAATTATATTTTTCAAGTTTTTATTTTATTTAAAACTAAAAACTAAAGCAAATATAATAATTTATTGAATTGAATTGAAAAAATTTAATAAAAAATTATTGAATAACTGACTCTATATAGGGTTAGGTTTAGCCGTGCATCTAAAAACATTTTTTGATGAAGGCTTCTACAATGAATAGTTTCTGAAATAGAGTGCTTTACAAAATGATTTGGCAACCTGTATATTTTAGTTGAAATATTTCAGTTTTGGGATAAACTCAAATCTTTCCACTTCTAGAACTAGTGTTGGTGGTTAGTTTTGTATCATAAGATCTAACTCTAGATCTAGAAACATTCAGATTTAATCATACATCTCTCAAGACAATTAAACCCAAATGATTCTAGTTCTAGGTCTACTGTTAGTTCTAGTTTTATTCCAATTCAAATATATAGGGTTGGGTTAGGTTGGGTTTAGCCGTGTATCTAAAGTCATGTTTTTAATGAAAGTCTCTACAATGAGTAGTTTTAGAAATAGAGTACTTTACAAACTAATTTGGGAACCCTGTCTAGTAACGAGAACTAGACACATGCATTTGAAGAGTTTTTAATAAACTCTTTACCAAAAGATAATTTACTACATTGTTATGTCTTTAAATGTTTAAAATTCTAAACTATTTATAAAAAGTTTTTCCCAAACAATGTTTTGTAAAAAACATCGATAAAACTTTCAAATAACCAATTTAATTTTTATTTCTCGTTTGCCACTGATTTCAGCGCTGTAAAAAGCAGTATCCAAAACTAATTACACAATCTAACCAAACGTTACCTATCGATGGAAGACCAATGAATGAGACGAGCCCACCAGTGACGAGATAGGGGGAGAGTTAGGTGGAGATCGAAGGAAAAGGGAAGATCAAATCTATAAGAAGGGCTATTCTAGCTTCTTGCCCTTATATGATGCTGGACGAGAGCCTCAGTTATCAGCCCAGGGGAAGCACGAAGTACTGGTCTGGGATAACGAGTTGATAGATGTAGGAGAAGGATGAGGAGGTTTATACCCTCTCCTTCAATCAGGTATGTCACTGTAAAGATGCGTTTAAAAGACTGCGAGATGTGTTTGTTATTTTCCTGAGAGCAATCGAAAGGTGATTGGTTGATTTCAAATTGAGTTGGGTTAGATTGGTTTTTCTGTACATCAATACAAGAAATAGATTATTCCTCAAGTTAGCATCATAATAAACCATCTCACCATAATATTATACTTAATTAAGACTAGTTTGCTTGCGGGCGAGACGTAATATCGTCTATATCAATATAAAATCGAAGAATTCCTCGAATACTTATCATACTTAACTATCCCAAAACAATATTATACTAATTAAACCAAGATCGCTTGCAGACAAGACGTAATATAAAATGAGAATGTTTTTTCAGTCCACTTTTTGAGATCCTAGGTAATTTTTAGCCTCCATGAGTTCAACATAATCTTTTCATTCTCATCTTTCTTAGATGGCCCATCCTATTAGTGATCTTTGTTAATTTATATCTTTTATTAAATATGTCATTTATAATTACATATTCTCGAAATTATTTTAGTATTTCATATTACTATATGGAAAGTGTTAATAATTTTTGATCGTTATATGATGGGTGAGATTGAGTAAGTGTTGATTCTTTCGTGGATCGATGCGATGTAGAAAGGAGAAAGAAGGGGCCGCGACGAAAACGCGAGCAAATCGCGAATGACATGTACGGTGTGCCTCCATCAGCAAGCGGTAGCTCGGCAGGAGATAGGAGTCTCAGACCGACGACCAGCAGCAGCCTTGCCTCGATCAGTTTTCTTGCAAGGCTCACCTGTGAAGGTATATCTCAGTTAGTCTCGTCGTCTCTCTGAGTCGGTCGCGTGCAGTGTGTTTACCAGATCCTTTCGCGGGTTCGTTTTTGTCGATCGACCGCTATCGACGTCCAACGGATTGATACCAACTTTATTTTCTCGATCCTTGTTATTTTTTTTTACTTTTTTTTCTCTTTCTTTACTCCGTTCTCTCTACTACTACAAACTACGGTGACGACGACTACGATTCGTTCTCGCGGTAGTTTTTCTTCGTTATCCTTTTACGCCTACCATCGACGGCGCTAACGGAGACCTACCATCGGTAAGTGAGACGTTTGTAAGCGATTTTGTTAACTTTTTTTATATTTGTACAAATTCCACCTTTTTTATAAGAATATTTTAAGATAAAAAATCTTTTGGCGAATTAGGAAATTAGATCGCCACTTAAAATTTGTTTCAAGTAAAACAAACGTAATTAATACTTCCTCGATTTTCTACAAAGGACCGATTAACATGTTGTATACTTCCTGTATAGATCGTGAAAGCGTTAAATTTATAATTAGCTTTCGCCTCCTACAGTTCATTTGGCATTTTGCATCCCAATACTTCTTAAGTTTTCATTTTTATTTCAACATTTCAAAATAAATTGAAATTTGGCTATCTGATAGCCGCAAATAATGAAGATTTTATAAAAAGGAATCTCTTCTTGGGTTTACGTGTTAATTAGGTACCCCGACTTAATTTTTCTTTTTTCCCTTTTCCCTTTTTTTCTTGTCCGTCGTCCCGGTTTTTGGATTAATTGAATTTCTTCGCCGACTGAGACGGGCCGGTTTTGGCATCCTGAGGCCTCCCGTATATGGGAGCTTAAGGTTCAGACCGAGGATTGCGGTCAAGGTATCTCATCTTAATGGTAGGTTAAGGTTGCCGGTTCGCACAGTTACCCAGAAAGTCTTTGGTGGGTCAGTGACGACGTAAAAATAAGTTCCAGTTCTTTTACTTCCTATCGATAAATTTCTCTAGATGAATCGAAATAAATATTCCATCAGAAAAGAAATCGAGTGCACTTCCTGATTGCGATTGAAATAAAAAAAAGCTTAACCCAAGCGGAAATGAATGAGGAGCGGCTCTTATTATTATAGTTTTGAAGAGCGGTTTGATGATTATTTCACGATATTAATTAGTTTCTATTTATACGTCTATTAGATCTATTAGAGTTCGAATAGAAAAAAAATATATATCGCTTTACTTCTCTTTAAATTGGGTTGAGGCTTTTTATAAACTAATTAACTTATTACATTATCTCTTTGCTAATAAAGCGTGACTGCAAAGCCGCACATATCCCATTGTAATTTAACTTTCTATACCACACAAAAGTTATTTTTGTGATAGCCATAAAATTAAAAAAATAATAACCTTATAATTTGTATCTTTATAAGTGCGAATATTAGCGACATTTAATTGAATCAGATTTAATTTCTTTAAACGAGATACAGCTCATAATAATAATAATATCACTTATTACTAATAAACATAAATGATCCATCGCAATCCTTCGAATGACTTCCTTTATTGCCACTAACAGTTACACTGATACGTAAGTAAAACAACAGTTAACAATAACCGCGACTCGTGTTCGTTCTCCTTACACCGGATATAGATTTATCTTGAGCCAAGTTACGTAAAGCCGAAAGAAAATGGTTTATTATTAATGTGTTTATAAACAAATTCGAGCTAATGTTACGTTATCCGCGCAATATATTGAGCGTAAACGTACTGAAATGATATTGGAATATGTTGTCGGGAGTTTGGTTTTCTTGTTAATAACCGACCAATAAATTGGTCAGTGCTTAAAGAATGCAATTACGTCCTGTATGATATAGAGGCAACATTAACCGATTACGTGTGGCAATAAGTTTAGCGGAAAAAGGGTAAAAGGAAATAGAAACTGGCACGCGATACAGACGGAACGCTTTGAAAAACATCAACTTTGTGAAAGTTACGTCGAACAGTTCGTTGTCCTGTTTGTTTATATTGTACAAAGAACTAATGCTTTTGAAAATTAAGAAAGTAAATGCGGTTTTACTCATTCCTTCAGATCGAATTTCATCGTTAATCAGCTTTAAGAAGGGATTATTATTTTGATCGTTATATCTGCTGAATAAAAAAAATTTGCTTGATTAACTTTTTATACTCATCTTCCTCGTTGCGTCAAATAATCATTACAACCTTGACATCTAGGATTAATTTTACTTATTTTCTTTTACTTGGTATTTATAGAGAACACATCTATTTTATACTAACTCAGATGTTTGTCTCTTTTAAACCTTTATTGTATTTGAACGACTAAAATTGCCGGCGAAATACTGAAATTGAGAATTAAATTGAATATTTACCATATCAAATTGATTTTGAGTGGATTGTTGAATTCTTTGAAATATACATAAAAATTAGTATTGTTTGTTAAATATTGTGTTATCAATTGTATTCAAGATAAAAAAGAATTTGTGCTGACAAACATTAAGTTTAAAAAATTCAGTTTATTTTCAATCAGCGCCATGTATTATTACCGCCACCTTAAATGCACTCAAAATTGATACTATTTTTAGTGCATTAAACTACTTTGTGTAAATGAGTGTTATAAATTCGAAGTTGAAGCACGAATTGTCTCTAGATTTTAAAATAAAAACACAAATATTGGATATGTACCCCCTAACATCTACCTCATCTACTAAATTATAATTCGGAGTGTATCCCTCAATTCTTTGAAGTATTTCCAGGAACGATTATCCTTTGTTAAATGTTATTATAAATAACCCTTTGTTATGATAAAGAAGACTTTGCGTTAATAAATATTAAGCTTCAAAAATACAACATACAATCTAGTCTAGTGTTAGCTTCAGTTTTGGTATCAGCTTAATTTATGTGTTATTCGGTTTTAGATTATTATATACTTGTATCGAACTAGAACTAACATTAGACCTAGAATTAGAAAATTTTGGTTAAGCCGTGCGTCTTCAAACACACGGCTGAACCTAACACTTTCTAGTTCTAAGTCTAGTATTAATGAATTAACTCTAAATTGTTTAAAATTCTTCTGGAACTAAAAGTATAACTAATACTAGACCTTACAACCCAGGATCATAACTTACACAACTAGAAACATTATGTCTCTTAAGCCGGAACCGAACCCAACCCAACCTAGCTTCAGAACTAGTACTAAACCTACAACTAAAAACCATTAGGATTTAGCCGTACGTCTCTTAAGACGGCTAAACCCTACTGATTTTAGTTATAGGTTTAGTATTAGTTCTGAAGCTAGGTTGAGTTGGGTTCAGTTCCGGCTTAAGAGACGTACGGCTAGCTAAACCAAAATGTTTCTAGTTCTAGGTCTAGCTAACACTAAAGCTATATACTTGGCTGTATTTTAGTTGCGGAGTATACAGTGCTATGGTACTTGTAGGTCATGTTTGTAGTTAGACAAAAAATCGGGTAAAAATATCCGCTCAATAAAATATCTCATGTTGAATGCACATAAGTTATAAAAAGAAATAGAAACGAGTTCTGTATTAATCAGAAAGAAGCAGAAAAAGAAACTAAATGGAGGAGAACTTGTATTAATGGATTAGAGTAGCATCCTCTTCCTTAACTAAATGTTAAGGAAGAGGATGCTACTGCAATTTGAAGAAAAGCGTTACAAACTCAAATTAGTAAATCACACCTCTCTAGAATTTGCAAAGAAAATAAAATTAAATCATTTAGACCATGATTCAGACTAATTTTGGATGCTGGCAATAATGTCAAACGTTTGGATTTCTGTCTTGAGATTGCTAATGAACAGAAATTTTCATAAATTTATTATATTTTAGATGAAAACACCTTTTCAACAAATAGTGTGATCCATATTCAAATTTTGCACTATCTAGACGAAGTTAACATTTCAAAAACGTAAATTTATTGTGTGGTATAGCATGAGGGAGTAATTGAGCAGTTTCATGAACTTTCCTTAAACTTTATACTATCAATGTACTTCAATATGACGGTTACCCAGCTCGCCATTCACACATTGTAACTGAATGATTAAATTCACAATTCAACAAATTGGTCTTATTTTATGGCCAGCATGTAGTCCTGATCTTTCAATGATGGATGTTTTTATATAACTATTACACTATTTTTAAATTTTAGAAGGATTTTTATGTAAATCAAAATTTTTAATAATATAAATCGTCTTTAAGATTTAATAGATTTTAGGTAAAAACACAAGAAATTGGAGATGCCATCATCTTGCACCCTGAAACATTTACCTCATCAACTAAATTATAATTCTGAGTGCATTCTTGAATTCTTCGAGGTATTTTACGTCATAACTTCGAGTATATTTTTAAATTTTCAAGGTTTTTTTTATGTATGATATATTATATGTATGTTATGTATGTATAACCATTTTTTCAAATCGTCTTTAAGATTCAGTAGATTTTAGATAAGAACACAAAAATTGGGGATGTCATCATGCTTTCCTCCTAGCATCTACCTCATCAATTACATTAGAGTAGTAATTCAGTGCATACCTGAATTCTTTGAAGTATTTCCCTTAAAAGATTACTCTTTATTAATTGTATCATTAATCGTGCTGAAGATAAAGAAGATTTAGTGCTGACAAACATTAAGATTCAGAAATTCTGGATATTTCAACTTTGTTTATGTAAATAAGAATTTTTAATCATTAGTTATAACAGAGATCGTCTTTAAGATTTAGCAGATTTTAGGTATTGGGGATATCATTATGCTGCCGCCCTAATTGATCAATTAAAATATAATTCGGAGTGCATCTTTGAATTCTTTGAAGTATTTTCCATGAAAGATTTCTCTTTGTTTTACTCACTAATTGTACTCAAGATAAAGATGGTATTGTACTGACAACCATTAAAGTTCAAAAATTCAGTATATTTTCAATCTTTGAAATGTAACATTTCCGTCATCGAGTATATCATAATTTGGAGTATATTATTAAATTTTTCAAGATATTTTACATCAATAAACGTTTTTAATTAGTAGTTATAACACGAACCATCTTTAAGATTTAGTAAATTTTAGGTCAAAATACAAAAATTGGAAATGTTATCATTCCCACCTTCTAATATCTCCCTCATCAACTAAATTATAATTTTGAGTGCATCCCTGATTTGTACAATGTACTTTACATTAAGAAGCATTGGAGACGTTTCAAGTGTTTTAGAGCCAATATAAAAGCATTCTAATTCTTCTAGAAGCTATATCAAGCCTTCTAGAAACATTATCAAGTTTTCTGGCAGTATTTCAACTCTTTCATATTCAACATCAAGTTCTTTGAAAGCATTTCAAGTATTGTTCTATTGTTAAATATTAAGATTAAAAAAATCTGGTTATTTCTAATCTACGCCCCCTCGCCAATGTATCGTAAATTTTAATGCATATTTTAGATTCTCAAGGTGCTGGTAATTAAAGGTTGTAATAAGAATTGTTTCTGGGATTTGAAGAACGTTTACGTACACACACAAAAATTGAGAATGTGATCATTCTGCATCCTGTTACATTTACCACTCAAAGTGCCTGCATTCTGAGCACTTTGACCTCACCATTCCTTGTACTTACTTCCTTCTTTGGGCAGCTTTACGGTCCTTCGAGCCATTTTACCCTGGAGTTAAAAGAATTTGTCCTGGTTGTGCTGCCCTGATTCCATGCCAATCTGGATATTTCCCAAAATGGAAAACCTTAATGTTTGGAGGGCTATGCAGTCGCATCCTCCTCACTACATTCTCTACAAAATGTCGGTGTCAGTTATTCCTATGTATGTAGATGCCTCTCTGGATGCCAGTGTCCAGTGATTACCCACACATAGGTTCTTCCTGGACAGCCCCATAAATAAATCAGTTCATTTGGGTTCGGAGTACATCAGAGCCCCCTTATCTTGGTGACATCCTGGTAACATCTTATGTGTTTACTCTTTTTGAAGCTGTATTAAAGATCTTATTGTTGGGACGATGAATGGTTCTGGTTATCCCGGAGGTTCGCCTGCAGCTTTCCTCGCCAATTTGTCCGCCGTGTCATAAAGTTTATTTCCCGAATGACCCTTTGTCCAGTAGATCGTAATCTCATTGCTAGCGGCTGCCTTACAAAGATTGTTATGGCAGTCCTCAAGTAACGAGGATGAACTGCGATACCTCCCGAGCGAAAGGAGGGCTTGTCTGCAATCAGAATGTATTTTAATTTTTGTGTTACTAATTTTCTTGGAAATTTCCTCAGCCGTCAGAGAAACTAGCCGCCAGAGAGCCAACAGTTAGAAATTTTTATTGTTGGTTCGGCGAATTTATTTTTATTGTTGGTTCGGCGAATAAATTGAAGTACCACATTCTGTTTCCCTTCGACATCCCCATAATTAAGGGCGGTTTCGTCAAGCATGAATTGTTCTCTTACCTTTAATTCATACTCTTTACTCTCTATATTCTCTTTCATTCTGCATTGCTGATGTTGGTGTGGTTATCATCGAGCCTGTAAAGTAGGGACAAGTCAGAAGTTACAATTTTTGTAGATGCAAAATAATCGTTTTATTTCTGTTGGCCATCAATTTACAACGCCGTAAGTTAATATTGAACGTATCACAGGAGTGTATATTCACATGGATAATTTAAATGTTAAGCCCCAGGAGGTCTCAACTGCCCTTCTGCACTGAGTGAATGCAATGCGTGCTTTAGTTATCTTACCTTCGATGTGCGGTCTCCAAGTCAGCGTTTCATCCAGGATTAGCACCAGATACTTCATTTCATTGGCAAAGTGCAAGGGACGCCAAAAGCCAGGGCGTTCTAAGAGTACCCAACCTTCTCTTCCTTATGATGAACATCTTCTCTGCTTTATTCTGAAGTTCGATTATTCACCATCCAGCCTGAATTCGATCACATAGAGATTAGATATCTATAAAAACTCCGCGAGTGGACTCTTTGTTGTCAAAAATGTATCAATAGCTCCTACAATTTCTTGTAAGGCCGTTTCTGTTGATCTTATCGAAGTGTATGCATGCTGGTTTGGATGCAAGGGAAACCAACCTTTAAAGTTTCGTTTCTTTTATATATCTTTTGCATGCCTGAATCACTGGACGTATTTTTTATAAAAAAGTACTCTTTTTTAATAATATAAACTCATAATAAGTTTTCAATTTGCGCCAAGAATGCACTTTTTTGGCAAAACCTTTTCGCATCTTAAATAATTCAATAACATTTGAAGTACAAAATTAACATTTTCAAAACCATCAAAGCAACGGCATCTTAAACAGATTCAATCGAAAATTAAACACAGCAATTACTGTCAAAGGAAACGAACCGTTGGAAAGGAGGATTTATTCTGTTTATCTCGAACTTTTTTTATGGGAAGCCTCTTAGACATCCCGGCGAATTTTTCTCTATATCAAATAATCAAAGAACTGTTCATTTACAAATGCCTTATTTAATCCAACTTCGATTTCATTACCAATCGATTGATGGCTAGAACATTGGTAACCAATTGCAAACAAAAATGATGTTTAAATTTTAAATGTAAAATTTTTTAATGTAAGTAAATCAGTATGTGTTGGACGCGTGCGTTGAACCGGTTGTTCTTGCATACAAACTTGCAATACCTAGACGTCGAGCCGAAAAGAAAGGAGAAACGAATTTAAATGCGTAGAAGTAGAGAGAGAAACGGAGCGCGTACGTCTACTTACGTAGTTGGAACCCGCACAATTACATTACAGTTAGGTCCCTGAGCACACTTCCTCGTTGCTTTATATTTGAGTCGGACACGTTTTATTAACTCCAGCGTAAACGGCTGTGGTTGCGGCGGCGGCGTCGTCGACGACGGTTTTGCTAATCGGAACGTTCACCTAAACGAGCCAACTGAGGCCGTTAAAAGTGAAATTTACAATCGGCCCGGCGCGAAAGGACACCTTCTCGGCCGCGCCGAGTTTTCTTATAGAGGACGCCGTTTACAGTTAGCGCCAATTACGCAACTCTTCTCTCGTTCCTTATGGAAGTGCAACAAATCTGTACACCGAACGTATAGGTATTGTTCAAGCCAACAACTAATTAAATTATTGTTTACACAAACGTCTTTGCGGACCTAGGTACCGTTATTTCGCCAAACAATGCTTACGCTCCTTATCTTAAAGTTAAAGTCTCGTTTCGCTACTGCCACAAATTATTCGCTATTCCAAGAATTAGAGCAGTTGCATTGAATCATTTGAAATTATCCAGTATGAATGTGTCAAAATGAGCAAAGTAAGGGAAAAGGTGAAATATTTTGAATCCACTTAGGTAGTGAAGATGCAAGTTGGGACTACTTAACCGAGAGAAGTTCAAACGCCTCGTTAACAAACGCACGCCGGGCGATGATTCGAGCGTGACTTTTGCGCTTCCCCAATTCGCCTGCACGTGTGTGTTCCCCCAATTATGAAACATCGTGCCCGTCACGAATATGTTACGTTATTATCTGTAATTACTGTTGAAATTATCCTCAGTCTGTGCATTGTTTTCGTAGGGTAGATTTTCCGACAGATTTTTATCTAGCGTACTTTACGAGACTGAGTACCATGATTACTTTATGAATACTAATGTGAACACTCATTTGCTCTTTATCATTGAATAATAATCTAATTGAGGTTAAAATTTATTGATAAAAAAAGCATGTTTAATGGCTTACACAGCACTTTTCTAGTTCGTTAGATTTTCTTCTTCAAATCCACTAAAAGCACTTTTTACAGTGAAATATGATTTGAAATTAAATTTAAATTGTATATAAAAGTGACGCATTTGTTAATTACTAAGTAAACATCAGATATGAAGGAAATGATTTTGGAATCTTAGTATAATTTCAAAATGTCTGTATTGGCAGATTTTACACTGCAAGATAACATTTGCAATTATACTTTTAAAACTCGTAATTGCAAAGTTATGTCCGAAATTGTGTTGGTTAAGTTCTAAACTCCAAGAGAATATCTAAAACTGTTCAGGTCAATTCTGGAATTGCACAGGCTAATTGTGATTGGCAGGAAAAAGTCGGAAAAACTTAAGGTATTAGAAAATGAGTCTGAAGTCTAAACATAGTCTATGTAATTGCACTGACCAAACTCTACGTAATGATAATAATGAATTATGAAGATTCACCCAAAATTTCTTACATTTATAAATAAAAAAGTGCGGCAAAAATAAATTTATGTATACATAATTTGTTTGTTATTTCTAACATTAGAGAAAATGAATACAAAAATCAGATGTGAAAAAAGCAAAGTTCAGAAAGTCAAGGGTTCTGCTCTAACTTAACCTAAGTTAATAATAATACTACATGAAAAGCCAACGAAAGAAACTAATCTAAAGAGAAAAATAAATCTATTCCATAATACTTTAAAGAATTAAACAGAAAACTAGAAGATTCCATCATCGTGAACCAATGAAGACCAATACCATACAGAGTAAAGTCCAGTGGGAAGAATATGAATTTTAAAATTGAACACGATGTTGTTGTGAGTGTAGAGATAAAAACATCGACCTCTGAAACCGGGTAGCAACTTGATATTGCCAGGGATACTATTGCACACTTTGCTTATCTAATAACTGAAACATCTTTTGAAAATTTTTGTTTTATGCGCCGGAGGGCTAAGAAGATCTTAAGTTCAGATGATGTACATCACTTCGATGGCATAGTTTACCCAACAAAACACTCAAACTTTTTGAAGTCAAAATTTTACGATAAAAACCCAACCTAACCGAACGTCAATATAGTTTTATAAAATTGTAAGTTAAGTTGCACATTCAATATATATACATTCGATATTTTTTATCTTTTTCGGTTTGAGTTTCACAAATTGATTTGCTATGTTTTGAGGACTATACTCAATCCAGTTTAGCCGTCTAGAAAGATGTAGTGCTAAACTCGAATGTTTCTAGTTCTATATCTAGAGTTAGACCCTGTATATTTGAACCAGAGCCGTCTTAAGATATTCGGCACCCCAGAATGGGTTGGATGAACGAAACGAGTGCATCCTTTTTATTCAAAATGCAATGGAAAAAAATGGTCCGCACCTCAGAGAGGACACTGGGTTCATGTATGATGGGAACACCATTCATTTCATTGCAAAAACAACGCCCCCCAGGAGTTGGCACCCCAGTAGGGCTGTAGCCCTATTAGATTTATCTACTAAGTCTTCATCTGTCCACGAGTTTAGTATGCACAAATTAAGGACTTAATTGTCTTAATTTTTTAGACACAAAATTCTTGCGACAGAGAACTAAAATAATTCAAATTTAGTACGTGATGTCGAAAATTACAGGCAATTAATATAATATAATAATATTAGTCCTTCATACAATTTTTTAGGCAACCTTTTTTAGAAATTGATGTAGGAACGTTCACTATCTAAAATTGCAATCATAATTAGTGTTTAATATGGGTTCAAAATTGGTCATTCCATTTTGTAAGTAATTGAAAGTAAACGACATATATATATGATGTTTTTGTAGAAATAACTAATGCCTTTGAATCAACCTTTGTTTATGTGAGAATTAATCCCTTTAATTTCGAATCAAACCCTATCAAAGCTGGAATTCCTGAAGGACATACAACAAGTTTAATTTCTCTTTACCGTGGTGTTCCGAAAAATCGTAAAAAGTCGGATAAAAAACATCGGATTTAAAATGCGGATCTTCTTGAACTAGAATTTGATTCTTGGTTTTTGTTGTTAATACAATTAGTTTGATGATTTACTCTTAAAATGGAGGGAGCCCTTTGATTTTATGACTGCTGTACTTTCTTTTTTCCAATCTTGGATATGCCAATCATAATTCAGTTTTTTTAATGTCCCATGTTTTTTGAAAATATCGTAATACTCATCAGGAAGTATTATTGTGTAAATACACAATAATATATTGTGTACACAATGTATATTTACACATTGTGAATATTCTGGTAGGAACGAATGTCCTGTTACTGGGAATACAAGTGGCACTTTTTTAATATTACGTGGTGTTTCCGACAACCACTTTACAGCCATGGCCAAAATAGTGCTATATTTTGCTATCAATTTTACTTTGTTAATGACTCCTGAAATTTCAATTTTATTTAATATATCGTAAATTACTGAGACAATGTCATTGGAACCTTTGACTCTGATTCTAACCAGGAATGTATATAAACGTTTGAGTGGGTTAGTTAGGTATTTGAGGATACAACAGCAACACTAAAACTGTAGAGGTACAATTATCGTTTATAATAAGTCATTTGATCTGGGATTTTAGGCAATATCAAGTTCTTCTGGCAGTCATAAGTGTAAGTAAATCTTCTCTGTTTACCCTTAAATGAGCGAAGAATGCTTTAGCGCTTGTTGTGTGCAGCTTTTGGTGTATAATCAATCTCTGTTTAGTCAAGAAGCCATTGAATCCAATATTAAAGCTTTAATAAAAAAACATTTCTGAAAAAACTTGTTCTACACTGCATATTCGGAATACATGCTTTGTTGTATATGCTACTCATTTTCGCAATATTCAAATCGTTATTAAATAATATTTTTCTAGAATTAGAAATATTTTAATAAATTTCTTTATATTTTCTTTTATTTCGCGTTTTATATGGGACTTGTGATCAGGTTAGTATGCAGCAGCTAAAGCACGATGTCTTTTGGAATTTGAGTTTCGTACCCTCTGTATTGGACATGCAGAAACATACTTCAAAAAAAAGTTGTCTTGTAAGGTTTTATCCGGGACTGAGTAGTGCTTTGTGAAACTTCACGTGACAATGCAGAACATATACATGCACCCTTTTGATGCATACCTGCAGTTTAAATAGAATACAGTTTCAAATAATTTTGAACTAAATAAATAGACCTAACCCCAATTTCTTGGTCATGTTTTTCATCCATTTCTCAGGAGAGTATTTTTTTCGTGATTTATCTGGAGGTGTTTCTTTCACCTCTTCCATCTTGAATTTTACAATTTTATCACCGTAACTACGTTTATATTCACCAAAAATAATTTTATTGATGAACTCAATCGTAAAAACCATGCACATACACCGTCTACGATCAGGCAAAAAGTGAACCCAGTTTGTGATCAACCCTCAACATACAAGCTGCATACACCATTTTATTTATCTTCCTATCCATCTTATTTAGTATAAGATGCTTTGAAAATATAGGGAACAAATTTGCACACTCTTAAATCGATTTCAAAGTGGACTCCACGGTTACAAGCCTCAGAAAGTACTAGTTGAAGCAGTTGAAGTATTTTTGAACTTCTTCCTTTCCACCGAAGACTTAGTGGAATTCAATCCAAGGTTAATCCTTTTTGCAAGCTGATAAAAGCCAAACTCAGTGCCCTATTGATCACAACTAAGCTGTCATCAAAATAGTTGGGAGGCAATGAAAGATACACTTTCATGTCGTCTGCATATTAATGATTATTACAACTTGAAAAATATTAATAAGGCTTTATGTGTATTTATACACATAAAGAAGTAAACAGGAGTAGTGATAATATTGATCTCTGGGTAACTGCTTATCCCCGTATCTCTGGATAACTGGAATTGTATTGTATTTTATTTTATATTCTATTTTTATAAGATGATTATAACGATGATTCAATTTGCTTTATGATAATAAGAGTTCATTTATGGGCTCTCCATTACGATTCTTATAAAATGTATTACGCTATCTTATTGATTTTTTGAGTTCTTTGCAAAAGCTCTTTGCCTTCCTCTCCTCAGTCTTTGTTTAGTGTATTTCTTTTATTATCAAGATATCTCTGCTATTATTAGTCTTCCACTGGTATTCCAAATTTTTGCCAAATATCTTCCTGCTCTGTTCAGTGTTTCTGAGGATTACCTCATATAAAGATAAAAGTAGAAACACGTGTTCTCGTTATGAACTGAGGAAATGGCATGAAGTTTTATTCATAAAATAAACAATAATAAATTTTCATGACAACGCGACGCTAAAATGATTGAAAATGATTATATACAAATATTTAATTTCAAATCAGGTGGGTTCTGTGACGATAACGCTACAGATACTCCCCTGCTCAAAATATATAATCATTAGGAAGGAATAAAACATAGCATGGAATTAATTGAGTATTATTCTGCAAAAAATTTTTTAAATTTTTTTGATTCAGTGTATTGATAAATTATTAACGCAGTTATTTAAAATGAACGCTGGTCTTAAACGATCAATCTTTTCAATGTGTTCTTGATTGTTTCTAAAAATAACAAATTTTTTTGAATACTTTTTAAGAACTTTAAAAGGTCCTTCAAATTAAGGACTACCTCATATGAAGATAAAAGTAGGAACATGTGTTCTCGTTATGAACTGAGGAAATAAATAATCTTCAAAATAATAAAACTAAAATAATAAAAATCTTCTAAATTATTTTTCATTTGAATTAAATTGTTAACGTTGCAAATTCAATTTATTTAATCACGTGAAGGTCCCCAATTGAGGACTACCTCATATGAAGATGAAAGTAGGAACACGTGTTCTCGTGTCAAAAAAATCAAAAATTCCTCGTATTAGTAGTTTTCTTTGGATACCCAACTTGATTGTCAAGTTTCTCTCTTCCTCTTGTAGTTTGTATTCAAAGTTTAACTTCTATAAAGAGCTATTAAACCAGTCATGTCTTGAGGATCTTTCTACTATTAGCGATTCTGGAATTATCTTCTGCCTTTCTGCACAGTATTTTTCATCTCTCTATAATCTCTATCTTGTCCTTTCCTTCTATTATCAAGTTGTGTCTGAACAGCCGTTTTTTCTACTCTCCCAGCTTCCTGCCAAGTCAAATCTAACTCATCTTCAATTGAATCAAATCCAACCCTTAAAGAGGATCACAAAAGGCTCTTTGATATTTTAGTGGTCGTACTTCAGCATCTCTTAAAACATCAAATTATATGGATTAAATTGTTTACGTTCCCCAAATTGGTTTAATAACTATTTTGCAATTAACCATACTTTACAGATATTTGTGTGCAATAATTTAGCACTTGATCGTTCCCACTTTGTTTCAAATTAATTCAAATCTCAAAACATGCAATCGTTAAGATTGTTGAATATATAAATCTCTTATTTATTAGAAATGCAACAGATACAGCAATATTTAATGATTTACCGGCGCGGCAATAAATTTTTCATTCTATTTAGTTTAATTTAGTTGGGTTAGATATAAAGAAAGTTTTTCTTGCAATAAGTATATTAATTATAAAGCGGTTTCTGCTTAATAACGAATTAATTATTAAATATATAATGATTTGTGTTTTAAGTCTAATCCCTTCTTAATTTGGTTTTATTTCAAAATAAACTTGCATGTAACAACTAATAATTGGTGAAGTTGGAGTCCAATTAATTACTTGTACCACGTTGAATAACCATATATAACAGACATTATTGGAAAGTAATTCCATTGGGTTGAGTGCGCGACGTGTTCAATGGGATTAAAGGCTGTAAAATGTTCTTAGTTCATTGTATAGGTGTGCATCAGATGGTGCCACATTATATACCTCAAGGCGACGGCACACCTGGGCCGATACCATTCGTAATGCGCGGTTTAATTATTCACAAAGTTTTTTGTTTAATAGTTTTGCTTCGCTGTAAGTCCCGATAAGTAATGGTTCTCGGATTTTATTCAATCGGGACGGTTGGGAAAGATATGTTTAGGTTTCTCGGTAGCTTTCTACGATTGTTATCTTGTCGGTCCAATACGACTTTGACCTTAACTCTCTGTGCGATGCCAACCGCGTAATTGGCGTTCCTATGCTTAATGGCGGCGGACTTGGGAATATTGTTAATTGGGAGATAAAACTGCGGAGAGACGGCGCGGATCAATTAATAAAAATTCCGGTGCCCTCAAGTAACTCTCGTCCCTCAGGTAATTTCTTCACGTGTATAACGCCACATGAACGACGTCCGTCGTTCCATTACTTTTATTTATATTAAAATGAAGCACGGCAAATTGTCCGGTTTAAGTGCCGCTATTGTGTCTTGTGTACTTATCGTCTTTATTCTTTTTTCGGCGCAAACTGTCCGAGATCGATGTATTTGCATCCTTTTAGCATGGATATTAATACATAGACTGAAAAAACTCGCAACCCTCACGTCCAACAGAAGATATAAACCTTCCATTAACCGAACGCAATTTCCATCTTTATTTTAACCACTTCAACGCAACCAAAGAATCAGTTTTATGGATGTAACCAATGATGCAAAGAAATTTCTGGAGTTTCCATTAACGCTTGGTAATTGGAAATGGGCGAAATTGCCAAAAAATAAAAAGAATAAACGAGAAGGAAATTTTAAGTTGTTAAGATGTAAGAGGCATACAATGAAAACAAAAAGGATAAAGAAAAAGAATTAACCATCGATTATTCATTAACCTGGTGCGGTCGCGAAACATAATGGGAAAGTAATCGATGTTAACGGCGTCTCACTTGTATTGATGGCGAATAGTTTATGGATCGAAAACATGCGAGGTACGCGCGTGTGCATTACGGACGTTTGGTGATTTTATGTCGATTTCAAGGTGACTGCAATCGCATACTACGCAGTATCGAGCCAATTATCGACCTGCTAACGTGATCTACTCGTCACCACTTCTTGCAGCACGTGTTGTTACGCATCGGTATTGTATGGTTGCGACCTCGGTCTATTTTCCCAATCGTTTCTCTTTCTACGCTTAAATGTTATACACAAACAAAATAGATGATTCAAAAATTGTAAACAACAAGTTGAATCCGGCAAAAAATATGATAATCGTAAAAGTCGAACCCAAAACGGCGCTTTTACTGCACTTTTATTACTCCACCGCGAACTTTGAAATCTTAATTACGGCATCTGTTAATGAGAAATTCCCTCGGATGATGTTGTCGAAAAAATTCGCAATTATTTACATAACCTCGACTGTTTACGATTCAGGTTGGTGATTTTAGGTGTCACGGAGTGGAAATGAACGATGCTTTAGCATAATAAAAGAACAAAAGTAATGTTGTAATGAAATAGAAATGAGAGATCCTTTTAACTGTACTTGTATGGGGACTCGGCGATGGTTGTAATAACTATCTGCCATAACTGATAATAGGATGGTGCGCGATTCGCTTGGGTGGATCGCATAATGGGTTACGGTTTTGGGTAATTTCAGTTGTAACACCTATGACAAATCAAGAGAGAGGAGCGTTTAAGCAATTATCTGAGTGCTTTAACGGTACAATGGAAATGGATGAAACCGTAAAATTAAGTTACGTTAGTTAAGACATTTCAAAATTAAATTACTAATAAAGAAGAAAATATTTTTATGACTTCAAACGCAATCTATGTGAAGTTAGCCCCCAATCAGATAGAATTTTACATGTATGGTATTTTGATTAAATTAAGTGAACTATAGTAGAATCGTCGAATCTGTGCAGCGAGTTTATAAGGCACAGCTACGTTATACGAGAATAAATCTAACATTACAGTCAGATAAGAATTTGAAAAAATTATTGTATCCTGAATTAGTTACGAGGCATCCTCCGTTATAACACATTCTCCCATCAACTTCGCCAATACGCTAACAAACCATTCTTCAAAATGCGTTGAATTCATTTCATCGTGGTAATCTACACATTTCTTCCAGTGGAAGACTAACTAGTCATCTTTAACAAATCCCTCTTCACTTTCAATATGAGCGATATTTAGCCTATTCTCTTTCACGAGTGGTCTCCTTAAATCTGTGGACAAACCATCTACAACATCTTATCTGGAAGAATTAAGTCACACATCTGCCCAAACCTTACCCACAGTGTATCCCTTACCCACAGGATATTGATCACAGTACGTCAGCAGATTTTTTTTTTTGTCGCCACTGACGCGCTCAGTGTGCTACCCTCGGAAGGGATATGGACACCCGTCACGGTGATTTATCACTGCACATATTCGACAGTTCGACTATAGTTAACCGATTTCTATAAACAATGTCTCATTGGAAAGCTTAATTCTTGGCCAATACGAAAGTGAAAATACCCGATTCAATGTCTCTTTCGAATTCCTCTGAAACGTCAAAACGTTGCGAAAGTATATGATAATACCACCAAAATGACGAGTTTTAAGTTGACATAACTTGAAAGCGGTGTACCCGATTATCAAGATCAATACGTTATTCAATTCATAGTATCTTCTATCGAAATCACAAAATACCTGAAATCTTAATTCTTTTGCGTTGATCATATACAACTCTCAGAATGATTCGATGTTTGGCACGTTGTTTATGCACGCCTGAAAGTGTACTAAATCGCCTTTACTTAGGGAACGATTTAACGGATTTTAATGTTTTATATCTTTATCGAAAGCTTACGCGTGGCTGAATATGGTTGTTAAAATGGGGGATTGGAAATCTCTTCAGAATTTGGTTGAAACGCTAATATATTGCGAAGATAAATAACAACATCAAAATGACGATGTTTAAGATGTCATAAACCGTAAACGATGTACCCAATTATCAAAATCGACACGCTTAGGGTAAATACTCAAACAGTGGGTACTTAGTCAATTAAAAATTTATAGTGATAAATGAACATATTGTGATGATTATTTATTTATTATTTAAATATACAATACAAGGCAAGCAGATTCCAACAAATGAACCGAATATATACATAATCAAGTTCCTTTCTTCTATTATTTCTTCTTTACTAATTCGTTTATTATTAATAATTCGCTTTCTTTGTTCTGTTTATTTATTTAATTGAATTCTTCCGTTTTTCAGACCACACACCACGGCTTAATTATTTTTATTTATTAATTTAATATTCATTCTTTTTTTTCGTTTCTATGACTGTCATTTTATTTTTTAGCATTAAAAAATCTCAAAGAGTGAATATTATTACAACTTCCCGCATATTTGGAAATCTTACAATATAACGTTCTTTCTTGAATTTTCCGACCTTCTTGGGAATAATCCCTTTAAGTCACGTGATTTATATATACATTTTCTCGTTCTAGATGGTGATTTCCTCAATTCTGTGGTAAAGAATTGTTGCTATGTTGTGGTCCTCTGTACATTAATTTGGAATCTTGGTTGAGAATTGCTGTATACATAATTATTGGGTCCATTTCCATTTCTATTTCCATAATTACACTAGTTTATACATTTTTCCTCGAGGTCTACGATATTTTTTTTTATAATGTAGAATATTGTGCCAAAACTGTCTTTGGTTTTTCTCCATCACGTCCAGTTTTCAAGATATACCCAAAAATGTGGAAAATCGTATATTAAAAAACACAGTGACGGTTCATGTTCAGTATATTTGTTATTAATACAACAAATACATTGAAAATAATACATCACACGCATAAATTTTCCATTTTCGTTATATTTTCTATTTAATAGTTTTAATTTTTGTCGGTGTTGATGATTACCATTCCAAAACTGTTTTACCAATTCATTCTTAAAATCATTCATATTGCTGCATTTGTCCCTACCATTTCGTACCATTCTAAAGCTTGCTGTTCTAAAGTTAGTTGAATCAAATTCAAAATTAATTTAGAATCTATCTTGTCCTTGGTATCCCTAAATTTGGCCCACATTTCCGGTCTGATAAATGGTGAATTGGTGATATTTTCTCTATTTATTATATTAATTCATTTTCTTGTATTGGTCCTTACCTTGAGTTCGATAATTTCCCATGATGTTTTTAATTTCTTCTTTACTAAAGTTTATTTTCTCTTCTAGGGCCATCCCAAAACTTTGTATCTTGTAAATTTTATCAAATTTAGTTACTTTTTCTTTATCATTATTTTCCAAAAGTTGTATATTTATAATTTTAATTTTCTCTTGCTGTTCTTCTAATATAATGTTACATTTTTCTTCAACTCTTTTATTCATATATATATATATAACGGTAGCTGGTAAACGTTTTCGATCAGTGTATTATTTTTCATCGAAATTTGTATATTGTTTTTTAATATTATTAATTTCGCGATGTAGAATGTTGTTGCTATTTTCCAGTTGCATGATAATATCTCTTCTTAATCCTTGAATTGTTTCATCAAATTTTCTCTGATTTTCAAGCAAATTGTTTCCTAATTTTGTTTCTAAACTTTGATTCATATCATCTTAATTTTGATTCATTTCCATTTTATTTTGTTCCAATTTCTCATTCATTTCCTTCATATTTACCATCAATAGTTTCATCATTTTCATCATCGATATTTCTTCCCTTTTTTTCTTTTCATCTCCATAACTGATAGTATACTCCGTTGAATATAATAACCCAACCCTTTTTTTTTTTAAGAGGTCGGGGAAAATCTGCTAAACAGACGTCTCTCCTGGGATGATGGACGGCTTGATAGTGTGGGGTTGGGGCTAATAAGTTAACCCCGACCCACTAAAAACCCCTTTCCTCGTCTTCTTCCGGGAACCGCCAGGAAGGCGTTGCTTCGGAAATAATTAGTTACCCCGTTTTACCGCCATTCAGGGAAACCAATCTCGCCTCTTTCTTCCTGCTTCTTTCCGTTTTTCGTCTCTTCTTCTACGTTGCTCTCATCAATATGTAAAATAAAGTACTTCATTAACTTTTTAAGTACTTACAGTTTATACATTACCTGGTTAGGGGGGCTTTCAGACAGCCCCCCCCTTTTCCTTTCCGACGTTTGACGCTTACCCCTTCAACCACTCTGGTTGCTCTCATCAATATGTAACAAAGCACATCGTTAAACTTTTTCAGTACTTGCAGTTTATACATTACCTGGTTAGGGGGGGGCTTTCAGACAGCCCCCCCTTTCCTTTCCGACGTTTGGCGCTTATCCCTTTAGCCACTCTGTGTTACTTTCTCTTCTATCTCCTTTGTGGTAACGATTTCTCTTACAAACTCCTCGATTATTTTCCACTTCTCTTCGGACTTCAGCATAGTGGCAATACAGTTTTCCGGTGTTAGAACTATTCCCAATTTCTTGTTTGTTTCTTCTAGGTTCTTTTCCCATCTTTAACATTGGAAGAACGTGTGTTCCGCACTATCCACCTTATCTTGACAATATACACACATTTCATCAAGACTCCTCTTATGAGTATGCAGATAAGCTTTAAAACATCCGTGTCCACTAAGAAACTGACTCAGGAAATAATTTATTTCCCCCCATTTTCTATTAATCCATGACATCAGTTCTGGAATTAGTTTCTTCGTCCATCGGGCCTTCCCCGTGTCTTTTGCCCATCTTATCTCCCACTCATTCATTATCTGCTCGTTTATTTCACATCGATCTATTGTTTCTTCCATCGTTGTACTTCTTCTTTTCGCCATTAAATCTATAGGTACTGTATTTCCTATCACCTGTAGGGCCTCCGTTGATATTGTTCTATATGAGCTTGTCACCCTAATCATCACTCTTCTTTGTATTTTGTTAACCTTTTCAAGATGTTTTCTTGTTCTAAATGCTTCACACCATGCCTTGCATCCGTATAAAATTTGTGAAAAAATAACTGAGGCTATTAACTTTCTCTTTTCCGCCCTCGGGCCGTAGATAATAACCCAACCCAACCCAACCCAACCCAACCCAATCTCCACTCTCCCCACTTTAACTTTGTACAGCCCTCGGAATGACACCATGTTTAGCTCGTTGTTTATACAATAAGAAAAAGATAGCTTGTATTAAACAGCTTATAACTAGAAAACTGTTTGAGAGGTTTTACTCTTTTATATCACAAAGAAAAATTTTTGAAAATAAAAGCGATTGACGAAATGCCCGATTTAAAATATTTAAGGATTTTGTTTCATCTCCTTAATTAATTGACCACTTTTAATCATCAACATATCGAATGAAGCATAGATCGTGTTGACGAGTTATGACCATTTAAAAACGATAATCTTCGTGTATTTGCGGAAAATATTTTGGTGTTTTATTAAAATTTGAAAGAGATTTAAAATCAACATTTTCACTTTCGTAATGGCCAAGAATTAACCTTTAGAATTAACTATTATTATTGAACTATTTATCCAAATTAGTTGATAATCAAAATACATTTAAAATCCTATCTAGTTAAGAGGTAGAATGATAAGGGACAAACTTCGCATAGTTTTAAATGTAAGATTCCATAAATTTCATAACGAATTAAGAGATTGTAAGTTTTCAACGATCGTTCCGATCAATAATTTATTGCCGTTTAAAGACATGAGATCAAAGCCGGTGCTTTGATGCTTTGATTTCCACGTCGGTCGGTTTAAATCGCAAATTCTAGTAATAGTGCGGGTTTGCGTCGCGATCCATTACGGGGCAATCTAATTTGCCAGCGGCAATCGCGTTACAACTAGGAAAAATCCATATGAAAAACCGCACCGATTACCGTCGCGTTTACGCACCAAAGCCGAGTTACGCCGACGTACAGACACCGCCCTTATTGCTTATTAAGGAATATGTACTTTGCGTTTTAATATACGGGCCCGCGCGCATTTTCTGCATAATTCGCGCTCATTTACACTAATTATATTCTACGCGGACCCGTTCGGATTCTCTCTCGATCACACGCCTCGAGCAACTCATTTTCAAATCAAAAGGAATAAATAGTTGAAAAAATGTTATAAACATCAAAGGAAAACGTGATCGTTTTCAATTAACTACCCGACAAGTGCCGTTTTCAAATCGGAAATTTATCAGCTCATTAAATAACTTTTTTTGATATCTTAAAAACTACATTTACATATAATTATTGAAATTTTAACGTTTAACTCGAAATGAATTCAAAATTAATTAATAAGTAAGGATTGATTTCAAAATAATTTAAGTATGGTAACTCCCACAGTTTACCGCCTTAATATGCATTCCTGGGCGAAAGCGAATGGGGCCCATTCACAACAACCGACCCGAGAGCGGGAGGTCCTTCGAAGGACGAGGTCGTCTTAGCGGTTGACATTCAGCGTCGTTGGTTCGCCGACAACGTCTCTTCATGCATTCCGCTCGGTCCAAAGGAGGCGAAACGTTTCGCTTTTCCATTTCCACCATTATAGTACCAATAGTATATATCGTCGTTTCAGTGGGTTCGCTTCTGAGCTTCCGCACTCGCGCCGGCCTACACATACATATCCCGAGATCTGTCATTTGATTTCGCGTTGTCTTAACAAACTGAACATCGGCACGCAGCTAACTGCATGTGCGTGATTCTATGTCTCGCCTAGGAGGCGGTCGAGAGCCGGGCTCAACTTCTTCGATCTATTGGACGGATTCGACGATAACTCGTGTGTTGTGCCCCACGTTGGGACCGAAGAACGGCTGCGACCGGCTGCCCCGTCGACAGGCCACGGTCCAGAGATTGCGAACAGATCACAATCGCCGTTAAATTGAGATCGGTACTACGATAAGAGTCGAGCTGGACTTCGAACTACGCGGAAAACTAACGTGATACCTTTCGTACATGTTTTCCTACTCATCTACCCTAGGTTACATCCTAAAACAGTTAACCGTTCTAACTAATTATTAGCATTTATATAAAAATTTGAATGAGAAATTTTTATGATATGTTTTAGAACTAATATTCAACATAATATACTGTAAAAGTGTGATCTGGCAAAGTAATTGAAGAAAGGTTGGATTCTTAAGTGAACGAACTGATCAAATAAGGAGAGGTGGGGTAACTGGAATCTAGTTACTTATAGGAACTTCCTCCTATATTTTTCATGTAATGAAATGTACTATGCGTTGGGGTAATTATATCGTACAGCAATTGCTTCTTGCTTTCTGAAACCGACTCAATTTCCTCACCTCACCTTATATCAAATACTAACTATGCAATGTTAGTCTCCAATTAGATAAGATTTTACATGTACCGTATTTTGATTATAAAACTCAACCGATTTTTATAAACAATGAGTCATTCGAAAGTTAAAAATATGACATTGCACATGTCGAATTCGATGTCTCTTCAGAGCTCAACGCCAAATTGTTGCGAAAGTATAAAACAATACCAAAATGACGATTTTTAAGTTGTCATAACATCGAAATTATAAAATGCCCAATTTTAATTCTCTAGCGTTAACTACGTTATTGACCCGATAACGATAACGTTTTTTTATGGACGTATAAACGCACGAATACATCGATTATAATTAGGGAAAAGTTTTCAAAGTATCTTTAAACATTATGAACCAGGTTTTATCTAAGCAGTAGGCTTGATAGGTAAGGATTGATGAAATGGATTGAAAATGCAGGCTTTTATTCAACGTTTTATTACTAGATTTACGTACAAGCTGTTTCAAAAAGGGTGGAATAATGATTCTAGTCTTAAATTCAATTTATATTAAAAATAGCTTCAAATAAAAGTGACATGAAATGATTTTCCGCATAACTTGGTGTAGAAATAAATCATAAATGATGACGGCGGTATGAGTTACGAGAGGTGACTGTATTTTCTAAATGGAATAGCCTATATTTTAAGGTTTTCCTGTATCCAAAGACCGTGTTTTAAGGTAATACATCGATGTACTGTTGCATGAATATTTTTGTTGAAGAGCACGTATTTTGAATTGAGATTTGGTACTTAATAATATATCTCATAGGATTTGATCTAGGAGACATATTACTGCTTTCGGAAGACCTGAAATGCTTCCAGAAGACTTGAACTACTTCCAGAAAATTTACTACTACCCCTGGAAAACTTAATATTGCTTGTAAAAGGCTTCAAATGCTTCGAGAAGGCTTGAACTGCTACCAAAAAACTTGATACTGCTCCTGGAAGAACTTTATACTGCTTGTAGAAAACTTAATATTGCTTCCACAAGTCGTCTAGAAGACTTCCAATGCTTCTAGAGGACTTGAAATGTTTCCGGAAAACTTGCAATGTTTCCAAAAGACTTGCAATGCTTCTAGCAGACTTAATGCCGTTTTTAGAAGACTTGATATTACTTCTAATATTACTTCTATAAGTATATTACTTCTATAAGACTTGAAATATTTCCAGTAAACTTGATATTGCTTCTGGAAGACTTGAAATGCTTCTGGAAGAGTTGATATTGTTTTTAGAAGATTTGAAATGCTTCCGAAGACATGATACAGCTTCTAAAACTGTATCATGAAGCTGATAGATAAGATATTCATCGCAAAAGAAAAACAAGAAACTGTTGATACAACATTTGAGTTTCACCATGGGCTTGATACTGTTGGTACTGCCTCTGGGAGGCTTAAAATGCTTCTAGAAAGGTTGATATTGCTTCCAGAAAAATTGAAATGCTTCCAGAAGACTTGATAGTTTTTGTAAAACTGCTGACAGAAAATATTTTATTCTTAAAAAACAAGTTAGTGTTGATAAACCATTTGAGTTTCACCATTTGCTTAATAATGTCCCTGGAAGACTTGATAGTGTTTCTAAAATACTTGATAATGACTCCAGAAGACTTTCAATACTTTCAGAAAGCTAAATACTGCACCTAGATGACTTGAAATTGTTCCAGTAGAGTTGATTTTTTTTCTGACAGACTTGAAATACTTCTAGAAGAGTTGATATTGCTTTTAGAAGACTTGAAGTGCTTCCAAAAAACTTAATCCAGCTGATAATAGAAAACATAGTCATCGCGAAAAGCAAGAGATTGTTGATAAATGATTTAAGTTTCACTATGTGCTTGATACTATTCCTGGGAGACTTAATATTGCTTCTATAAGACTTACAATGTTCCCAAAAAACTTGATACTGCTTCTAGCTAATTGAAAATGTTACCAGAAAACTGATAATACTGATGATGAAAAAATGAAGCATTGAATCTAATTGCCGCATAATTTGGTGTATATTTAAGAACGAAATAGTGACGCCGGTGTGAGATAGGACACGGAGATATTATTTGCTACTCCTGTTATTATTCTATGCTAATTATTATTAAGTATGTGTCTTATTTAATGAAACATATACAGATCGACAAACAAGTAGTCAACCGGTTGTCTGCTGACACACTGTCTGCTGAAACATCTGCTGAGAACGCCTACTGTGCTTGCTATAGCACGTCACAAAAATTTAAAAAAAATTCAATCAGCCCTAAAACTTTAAAACCGTATGGCATTTGCGACAGCAAAATCAGCAGAAATATTTAAAGCTTTTGATACAGGATGGTCCATTTACAAAACACATTCACCTTGTCATAACTCAAACTGCCGTCATCATTTTATTACAATTCTACATGTCCTAAACTTACCACTAGCAGAACACTTTAAAAACAACATATGGCTTGCAAAATTGAAAATTTTATCAAAAAACTTGATATTTGAAGTGGTCGAATTCCCATATTATCTTCAAATATCTGAAAATAAGAAGCTGCATAAAGAATACGATGCTGACATGAATACCATACTCAAATAACATTTCCCAAAATTAAAAGAAAGATTTCTTAGTTATTTTCCTCTTGATAACGGCATCCGCATTTTTTTGTTTTACTAAATAGAGTTAGAACTAAAAATATAGCAGTATATTTATTTGAGATATCCTCTTTTTTAACTTCTTATGGTTTATATAGGGATTTTATTAATATTTTGTGAGTCGCCACTTAAATACGTTTGCGAAACGCTGATCCAGAATAAATACGAAAACGTGGAAATTTCCAATCGATATTTATTAACAATCCTACCTAATTGGTGGCTAACTTTGCATAGGTCAAATGCACAGCTTTTTAAAACATTGCAGAAGGTAAAAGAAACACCCGAAATAAATGAGGGTTTCGTCATACAATAAATCTTACAACTAAATCAAGAAACCAAATTCAACAACAATTAAAAACAAACTTGTCTTTCAAACACGTCTGATCAAAAATGAATTTCGTTGCCGAGCTAAATATTCCAAAAGACTGATCAGAGTTGTACCAAATAGATAGAGGAAGATATTTTCTTTTAACATTTAGTACCAACCCCACGATGCTAATTATTTAAGTAGAAGAATGTCTGTGTCTTAGATCCAATTCAGACGCAAGTGTTGTTAATTAAAAGGGCCGCATCCGTAGGCCTGTTGGTACCGCCCCCATTGTGCGTGGAGAGTAATAATTTGCAGTATATTTCTTTCGCACCCTATCGCGGCCACCTATTAATTACGAACGGTGCAACTCGGTCATTAGCGACTCAAACGCGGCCGGCCGCAGATTAAATATTTTGAGGCGCTCGCGTAATGGACAAGTTAATTTGTACAAATTGCCGCAAACCATCGCCTTCGAGTGCCTTATTGACCGCCCAGTCCTTAAAAGTGGACTGCCCGCGGTTAAGTCATCGACTCTTCCCAAGACTTTACTTACTTTATCCGTTACGTTTTGTTGAGTATAAGAAGTTGGATTAAAAAGTACTTACTCCCCTTTAGTATTGTAAGATATAAAATGATGTTTTGACAGTAAACTCAATTAGTTAATGTTGAATTCGTGTTCGATTGAGATGCAATTACATTGCAGCAAGGACATGAGGTTTCATTATGAACCCTAGGACTGAGTTTGGTTCCCATGCTTAGTCACATTGGACAAAGGGCGAGCTCTGGCTTCTTAGAAGGATAATCCTCATGTGCTCATTATCCTCCCGGCATTGAAGCCGTAATGCGCGAGGAGCTATTCCTTCCTTGTCGTCGCGATCCTCCGACAGGTGTTAAGTGCGACCGGCGAAAATTGCTTAATAAACGCCGCAATTCCTGTTCCTCCTTCCTTCGCCCGTAATTAATGTCCTTTAATTTCCTCTTATTGGGCCTAACGACTGGCACGACTCAGCCCGAGCCATTATTTAGCGCTAATGGTGTTTGGATACGCCGTTTGCCGGCAGTGAGTCGCTGAATCGCCTCTTCATACTCGTTCTAACGAGATTTGGCCTTTTTACTGGTAGTCGTTTGAGCGTCGAAAGGGCGCTGAATCTTAGGCGATCGCCGTTCGAAATGCGGAAATCGACGCTCGCGATCTGCGCCGCGCCGCTCGGACAAGTGTGACAAAGGCATTTGATCGGCCATCTGATTGCACATAATATATTTCTGAACGTTACGGTCCCAATCGACCAGTTTCCCATCGCGGAACTTTGGCCTTTTCCCGGACGACTACAAGTGAAAGGTTAAGGCAGAAGATTTGCCGACCCGCTCTCAGACCTTCAGACCTTTGTCTCGATCCATAACTTTTGTCAATTTGTCATCTTAACTATTATCTTGTTCGATACTATTATTAAATAGTCGAATTAATCTTAAATAACGATTGCGAATTTTATTAACAAAGTTCTTAACAGTAGTCAAGGGAGTATGTACGAATTTGCATAGACGCTCGTGTGTTATATAATTTTAATATTTATTTAAGCCGAATATCCGGCAATACAACACCCTATGATTTGCGGCGATGCGAGAAGTATACGCTCATAATCTCAATGCGATTATCGTAATGCTCGGTTATTAGGTGCGGCGCTCAGATTTTTGCTTGGAGACCCGCTCGTGATTATTTTAATTTATACCCTCTCGAATGTGGCAGGCGGCTCGCCGTTATTTTCAACACCAAATTGTCAGATAGGATCGCCGCGGCGTACCTACAATCATCTCGTTTGCTAACGAAGAGCGGCGTTTTTGTCCACCTCAATAAATCATATTAATGCCGCGCGTCCTGTCAGGTGCGTCAACGAGCTTCGTCGATTTAATTATCCCGCAGTGTGCGTTTCCGCATTTACGCACGCCCTTTTAAATACTCGCATTCACGTCCTTTTACAATTCGTTCTAATTACAAGTATGTAATTAAGCCGATTCTAACTCTAATTCAAACGTAATTGGGATTATATCTAGAAGATCTTTCAGACTTCATCAGTTTCCGAAACTATTTAATCTTATGAAGTATAATTAAATATATATATATATATATATATATATATATATATATATATATATATATTTATTTTATATAAGTTCAAAGACACTTAATAACACGATTCTATATCTTCATAGATAATTCTTTGTGTTAAACATGGTTTCAGACGTTACTGAAACTGTCTCAATTAAGTTCTTTCACTACATTTACAGCATCGATAATAACAATTACGTGGCTGGATTTTTTTATCTTATTAGGGCGTTTGACCGCAATCCAAATTTCTTATGTAAAAAGTTATATTGTATGGGTATCCGTGGTCCTATTCTCATTTAATTTTTTTCTTTCTTAATCGACCGTTCCATCAGGGTTGTGTTGTCAAATGTTTGCTCGGACGAGTCTTCCGTTGACATGAGCGTCCCACAGGGCTCAATTTTAGGATCTTTTCTTATACTTTTCCTTAATAATCTGGAATAATCTGGCTTTCATGACGATACTCATCTAGTTATGTACGTTGATGATTCATCTGTTGCAGTTGAGGATCCAGATATATTGAATTTGAAAATTACGTCAACTATTAAAAAGTTTACTGTATGGTGTGAGCGTAATAGAATTATATTAAATGTTGATAAAAACCTTTAAAATCAGTTTTTACAAACTTGTTTGGAAATACGTGAACAAGAACTTGAATTCGTCTATTATAACTTTAACACTGAAAAAAGGTTTGAATACAAATTCGCTACTGAATATGTATTACGAACTGTGCTATTCTGGTATTTCCTACAATTTACTGTTGTAGGGTGTTGCAACTGATGATGAGTTTAATCGCGTATTTATGCCACAGAAGCACGTCATTAGGCTACTGTTTGATTTAAATGGTAGGGAATTAAGTAGGGAAGTTTTCAGAAGTCATTCGATTGTCACCTCATGCTTTATGTAAAGACTAATATAAGCCGTTTTCTAATGTTCACTCACAAATATAATACTCGTGGTGGAGACTGTTTTTTTTTTCAACATATCACCGTAACATTTGAAAAAAGTCCTTGTTATGACTTACCAAGAATTAGTAATAACCAGTTCGATCAGGTCTCAGGGTGTCTTCAGGTTGTGAGCAGGTCAAGGAGAAAATCACATTAGAAGGTTAAAAAAAATCATTTTTCACAGAACCCAAGGTTATAAAGCGTATTATGATTAATGGTGTAATGGTCTATAAAGCACGTTTTAAGAGTAAGGAGGTTGGTGATGTTACAAGATGCGAAGCATTGGGAGCTAAAACCTGAAACAAGGTAATTTATCTTATATGTACTACTTTTCCCAGTTCTTATTCTGAGTTTTAAGAGTTTTCACAGAGTTTTTATGTCTAACAATAAGTTGTATCTGGTTATGGAGTAAGCGTTTATGGTTCGCTGCTTACAATATTCATGCAGAGAGTATTTCCGATCTGTTCTATTTTTTGAGTTGTGGTTGATTTTTATGCTGCAAACACGAAATTATGTTAATTTGACAATTTCTGCTGCACTTCCGCAGTCTCTTCTTATCTAGGTTGTAAATAGTTATGGGTTATGCTTACCACATCTTATGATCAATTTCAGTAAATGAGGTCTCGGCCACAAATTTTTATTTTTGAGTTGTAATAGCCTTTTGCAAACAAGAAAATTTTGTTCTAGGAACTAAAACACCTACTTTTACCCTAATATATTTTTTATTATTTTTGTAAGTTATTCCAGCTTCTAGCCCTTGTTAAGTCTACAAAAAATTTGTCCAGCTAGAATCGGGATTTAGCCCAGTGTTCGTCACATAATTAGTCAGCGTTTGTAACAAGTCACGTCATGAGCATCTTAGGAGCGTTTACTATTTTTAGGTTGAAATCATCTTGCTGATAAACCTTAAAAAAAGGGTACGGTTTACAACTTTGATGGAACCGAATAATCTAAAATAAAACGCTTTATGCAATCAGATGAAAATTGGAATGGCTATATGTGTACATGTGTGTTTGTCAACCTATCGATTACGTCGTTCAGCAGACATCAGGACATAACTGTATTATATTTGGATAAAATCATTTAAAAAATTCACAACAGGTGTTTGAAATATGAATAATATAATGTCAAAATTTGATTAAATTTTAATGAGTTGTTGCCACTAAAAAAATACTAAAATATCGGTAAAAATGCCTTCTAATGTGGTGGTTTTCCCCATTAAACAAGATGTAAAACGGTATCTTTTAGACTTTGTGTTTTAGTTCAGACGATAATTTTTAGATATGTAGTGATCAGAGCTGGGTAAAAAAAATATTCGAGTACCGGGTACCGGATACTTACAAAGTATTCGGATACTTTATACTGTATATTCGTATATGTATAGATGTATGCAGATACATGTATCTGGTAGTTTTCGGATACTTTTGAAATGACCTAAATTGTTGTTAAACTAATGTATTGTTATCCATATTTAA
This sequence comes from Onthophagus sagittarius, assembly GCA_036711965.1. Classification (NCBI taxonomy): domain Eukaryota; kingdom Metazoa; phylum Arthropoda; class Insecta; order Coleoptera; family Scarabaeidae; genus Onthophagus; species Onthophagus sagittarius. The sequence continues at coordinate 55,708,061 of JASERS010000002.1, read as the reverse complement.
CTTATAGTGGCTCTTAATCGATTCTCTTTTGTTTATCTCCAGTGGTTTCTCGTTTGGGGAAATTTAGGTATATTTGCTAGGAAAGGAGACATTTGAATTTTTTTTAAAAGGGAAATTAAAAAAAAAATTCTAATTTATGTGTACAAATTTTTGTTGTGTACAAATCAGAGTCCTCGATTTTCCCATAATAGTAAAATATCATCTATGACTTCAGAGGCGCTAATCCCCCAATTCTACCAGTTTTTTCAAAAGATAAAATATCGTACTGTTTCGTTATATAATAAGTATCCGAACACCGAAAAAAATATTCAGATATTGTATCCGGATACAGAAATATCCGGGCACTACCCGCCCTTTTAATGACTTCTATTAGTTTTAACAGATTGATAGGATATGGATAACTGATAGCCGTAAAATAAAAGATAAGTAATGTGGAAGGCCCCTCAATAACATAAAACTCTGCAAAGGCCAATGTGGAAGAGGTAATGTTTCGGGGATTAATTTCTTTTTTTTATTAATTAATTAATTTTTTTCTAATAAGATTTTAATAAGTTAAAATATACAGGGTCGGATCGGTTTGCATTTATTCGTGTATTTGAAGAGATTTTTTGAACAAAGACCTCTACGATGAATAGTTTTTTAGCGTCTAAAGCCGCACGGCTACACCCGCATCTTTATACTTTTAGATCTCCAGTTCTGCTGTATCATTACATCTAACTCTAGATCAAGAAATATTTGGGTTTAGCCGTACATCTCTAGTGTAAATTCTAGTTTTACTTTAGTTCAAATGTACAGGGTTGGGTTGGGTTAGGTTGGATTGGATTTAACCGTGCATCTGAAAAGATTTTTCAATTCAAATATATAGGGTAGGGGTTGGGTTGGGTTTAGCCGTGCGTCTAAAGACATTTTTTAATAAAGGCCTCTGCAAAGAATAGTTTCTAAAATAGAGTACATTATAAACTGATTTGGCAACCTTGTATATTTCAGTTGAAGTAAAACTAGAACTAACACTAGACCTTGAAGTGGTTTGGATTTAGCCGTACAGAGGTTGAGAAGAGGTTGGGTTGAGTTGGGTTGGGTTGAATTGGATTTGTCCGTGCTTATGAACAGTTACAGGGTCGCCCAATTGATTTTTCAACCCTGTATATTTCAATTGAAGTAAAACTGGAACTAACACTAGACCTACAGCTAAAATATTTTTTTATTTTGTATGTATTTCGTTTCGGTCGTCCAACCCAGCCTAGGGTTAAAGCGCCAAATATCTTAGGACGGTATTGTATATGGTTAACTAAATTTATATGCGGTAAACATACAAAATATGAAGATATACATAAAATATACAAAAGCAAATAAATGTGCTTGTGATTAAATTGACTAAAAGTCTCAATAAACTTTTCTTATCTTGAATATGGAGGCTTATTACTAATTTAAAATAAAACAACAAACGACTACAACTCCTCCCACTATTTTCATTATTATTAAATCGACGTTTCGGGACATTTTCCCATCCTCAGGATTAAAATCTTTAATAACTTTCAATAAACTTATCATGCAAAAACATATAATCAATAATTAAATCAGAAAAAAACTTCAAGATTCTTCGATTATCTAGATACGTAGCCCTTTTCAATACTCATATTCACATCCTTTTACAATTTTTTCTAACTGCAATTAAGCAGATTCTAACTAACTAATTCAAACATAATTGGGATTATGTCTTCTATATTTCAGACTTTAGCAGCTTCCGAAATTATTTAATCTTATAAAGCGGCGTTAAATTTTTTTCCACAAAATACAAGTTCAAAGACACTTATTAACGCGATTCTCTATCTTGATAGACCATTCTTTGTGTCATAATCATTCTTATCTTCAGTTTTATTACTTTGTATTGTGGCCTTAACCGTTAACTTTTTTATTTTTTCAGTCTTTGTTATTATAGATATACTCAGAAACAAGTTATCCGATCACTGAGCAAACTTATAATAAAGCAAAAATAATAAAATATGCAAGGATAAGACAAATTGATTCAAAATTTTTTCCAAAGTTGTCTTGTATAATTACATCTTATTTGTTATCGATATCTGTTTTGATAGTTTGTTGTAGATATCTATAGAAGGAAAGGTAATTGAAAACGACAATCTATTTTGAAGATCTTGGGTTGTAACTCGGAGCGTAAATAGTGTACCCAGTGGGATACATATCGTTATAATTAATACGTCAATCTAACGGTAACGTTGTCCGCAACATAATTGCGAAGAACTGTTATTGTGGTCTGAGACAAGAGTAACGCAAAGGTAACAAGGAAGGAACTGGGACGCTGTTAAAACCACTATATAGTAAAGTGTCTATTGGGCGGTAGTAGTTGTTGTAGATTTCACTGCTCAAGGGCATTTGTAGTGAAGAAAATGTAAAATTTTATCGCCTGGAGGTAAGAGGCGTTGTTATTCGGTGTTAAATTTTTTAACAGGAGCTTCCTATACGGTTTATTCCTCCTTCGAGTTTACCGATGCCGGCCTCCTCCCGAGCAGCTTTCTCTAAATAATCTTTTCGTCTTCGAAGGCGTTTTCACCTGCCAAGACCGCATAGCATGATACGCCAGGTCGTGAGCTCATCTTGGAACGTCTTCTCTTGCTGCATAGAAACATTTTTGTAAGAGAGCGTACCAGTGAAAGGTTGTGCTGGGTACACGGTAGAATAACGCGGAATCGATGTAACCATGCAACTAACAAAACTGTGCCGTTTACAAGCCGACGTGATGCAATTAAATGGCAAGAATGCATCATACCCTCTCGAATTTAACACAAAAACAAAAAAAAAGCATTTTATTCGTATCAAAAGTGTAAATGTCAATAATAAATGGTGATTTCACAACTGCATGCGTTGCAGTTGATTGAATGCGTGCCTAAAGTCGATCGTTTAGGCTCCCGGTAGTGCTTTATGTTCACTTTGTGTCTATAGATCAGATTTTATCGGGGTTCTTAACTAGGGCGTAAATGTGCTGTAGTGATATAATGCGGTGCGGTTTCCGTTTGTTATTTCGCCCTGGTACGACTGACAATGAACTTTAACGCGAGTTGAAGATTTCTATTTGTAGAAAACGAAAGTTCGACTGCTAAAACCTTGTAGTCGAGATATCAACACTAAAATGCTTTTAAAATCCTCAAAGAATTTTAACTTAAAATGTAATAGCACTGGATATTCTAACTGTATATGGTAGTGTAGGTAAACGGTGAAAAGTTGTTTCTACCAAATCTCCTCACTCGGTGCCATGCGGTTGGAACGCGGTTCGTGCATTGCGAGGCGATTAAGTCGGACAAAAGCTCGTGCCGCCGCAAGTTCTATCGCATTTTTCATCTGCCGCGAGGAACTGTTTATTTAGCGCGTTCCGAAACGCGCGCCTTATTTACAAGGGGGTTGTGGGAGTCGGCAAATGGGATTTGCCATTCGGTCATTTGTCATCAACGACCGGATGATAAATTGCCAGCTCGGCGACGTGAATACCGTGAAAATTGAACGTGGTGCGGGCGCGATGATAAATGTTTGTTTACAGATATGCTCCGCCGCGAATTCGTTACTCTTTATCGACCTTAAATTCTATTAAAAATCATTTATTAAAAAAAATGTTTCGTTCCACGACAATCACGAAAGGTTATAAGGACACGATCAGCGCAAGAATGGCAGATTGTGTCGCTTATAATATGATATGCAAAACGTCCAGTACGTGTAGGTTTTTGCGGAGGAAGGCGATGAGATTTGCATAAATTTATGACGTAATCGTTTACTGTTAGATCGCGAATCTTACTGAAGAAATAACGAAAAAATTCGGGCAAGTTAAATTTAAATAAAAAACAAAGAGACACGAATAATTGTGTGCAAAAAGGAAGCAGGTGATGTGTAATCCAACAACTAACCATTAACATCACGCGACAATTCCACACTAAAACCCTACCAGTATGCTACTGTATAATTGAGAGAATTTTTGACACGTAACTGTTACGTGATGTAACTATGCAGGCATTTCCGCGTAAGATTATTATTATTATTTTCTTTCGTCCTCTGTCGCAAATGATTTCTAGGAAAAACGCACATAATTAATTTTTTTGGACACAGATTATTCTCCTTTTCTAGAAGTAGCTAGATGAAGTTGTGTCGCAGACTTGATTGGGCACGATGATGGCAATAAACTGTCTGTATTTGGTGTGCGCACTGAGCCAATTAAAAAAGTGAGTCACTTACGGTGGCCAAATAGGAAACGCGATACGACTGCGGCATTTATTGGCGGTCGGGGTGCGTGGGGACACCGGGTGTTGAAAATATCCGGTTCAACGACACTACAAGGAAGAAATTGGGTTTGTCACCGTGCCCACGGAACATCGAACCATAAGAAATGCTTTCCATATTTGAAACTGTCGACAATACACGTCACGCTCAAATTTTACCTATTTCAACAACTATAATGAACACCACTTTAAATATTAATAATTGTTATTATTTCATTTTACGATACCTTCTTTTATTTCAGTTCCTTTGTTTCCTGATTCTCATCAGATTACGTAAGATAATTAAGTATTCGTTGGTGAACGTTTCATCAATTTAAGCCGCCATTAAATATGTATTACCACGAGGTAACGGTCTTAGATGATCGTTGCTCGGTACACTTATTGATTTATTGTCACGACAGGTCTGTTTTTGCAGACGTTCGACGACGATTAGTGTTCCTCTAATGATCCGGTGGTTCGGACAGGAAACGCTCGTACTTCTTCGCCATTTGCACACCACGTACAATGAAGTTATTAAGTCGTAAATTCTTACACGGCTTCGAGACTTACTCACTTCGACATAAAAATTATTAAATTAGCCATAGTTTCATTCTCAAAGTATATTACTTTAACTCAACCATTTCCATTTCGCTTTTCAATAATAACTTTAGCTATTTTTTAGAATTAAATAACGTTATATCTAGAATCATCTAGAAAGTTAAAATAGTTTCTTATTCAGCGTGTTTGTTTTAGAGGCACTTCTAACATTTTATACAGATTTGGAGTCACGAAATAATTTTAATTTAAAAAATGCAACGGTTTTCCCGAATTTTCTGAAGAATTTGAAGGTCTATTCTTTAATCGACGACCACATAAGTACACTGCTTAAACAATTAAGAGAACACTATTTTTCAAATCAAATCAAATTTGATGCACTTCAACAAACAACAAACACTACAAAATCTGTTGGAAATAATTCACGAGTACAGCTTGTATAATTTGAACGTGTGTGTCTAGCGTAATGAAATTTGATATGGAAGAAGTACTAAAGTAGCATAACTTATCCTCACATGAAGAGGGTAAGTTATGCTCGCCTTCGTAGATCCTCGAAGTTAGCTAGAGGAGCCGGCTAATATTGAAGTTATGAGACCCATCGTATCCAAAACATGTTCAATCGGTCTCAAAAGATCGATATCCGATTGGGCCTTGTCTTCCATGTGAAGAAAGTTTAGGCGCCGCCGAAAGTTTTGAAGCACATTGGGCTGTAACATCTCATCTAAGTATCGTTGACCCATTATGGTCTGTTGTACACGCAGCAAACGTATATATCCATCATGTGTAATTCTACCCCATACCAAATTGTCTGCAAAAATATTTGCGTTTTTCAACTTGGTCACTGAACTCCTGTACTGTTTACACACGAGGCCAAACTTCCTTTTTAGTTGTTACGATGCTCGAGTACGTGTATACAAACGTCTTCGTGAACGCCACACAGCAACTACTATTCAGGAATTGGATAGATTTGATCGGGGATCTGTTATAATTTAGATTGGAATCGACAGAACTGATCTTCACAACTTGATGTTTCTGGCAGACTAAATGCCATAAATTACATCAATACCTGGTGTATATGGCGTTAATCAAAATTTCATCCTAACGCAGGAAAATGCAGTCTGGCATCACCAAAAATATTTTGTAAGAACACAGAGTTTAGGTCAAGAAATGGCTCTCTTTAAATCCTAACCTGAGTCCTATAAAACACGTGTGGTATCAACTTGACCGACGTACCATCCAGGAACTGACACAAGCCCTGAGGAATGGTTTCGATTTATTTGGTTTGCTTCCCGTGAGAAGTCAAGTATCGGCTTATGACCTTGACCGCCATTTTCTTGTTATCAATAATCTGCGAGAAATTTTTATTGTTTTTATTGGATCTGAAGTTTGGAGATTGAATAAGTCGAGACCATGGAATATGGACTGGTCACTTGCAATCAAAGAACTCGCCAAAATTCAAGATGATCTCAAAGAACCCAGATATCAGATATCAAGGGTTATTCGAGACAATTCCAACGATTTCCAGAGATGATGTATTGGCTGGTGGTTGGTATTAAGGAGTATATCAATTTTTGTAAGCGTCTAGAAGTTTGATGAATTGACAAATATTATATAACAACTGATCATTAATGTAGATGTTTTAGTGTTGCCACAAAAATCCGGTAAGATAAATACGTAAACTTGGTAAAAGCGTGCCTTAACATACTAAATTTATGATTAAAACTTATACCATGACAATATAAAATTTCTTCCGTATAGAAAGTAAACACTTAGATTTTTTCGTTTCCTTAACGGTTTCTATGTGCGTTTCCACTCAACAAATATTACGTTGTAACCGAAAGCGTTGTTTTCGGAACAACATTCCATTACTGTTCCTTTCGAAATCGTATGCAACGCGGCTACCATATTTAATCGAACGAATGCGGTAGTATTTTTTAAATGAGACAATGCAAATTTTCTAACGCTTAGGAGAAATATCCGTGAGATTTTATACAACTCAACCGGTTTGAATAGAGTTTAAATTTGTTAGTTTTCTTACTGACCTAGATTAAAATCTCAATTCTTAAAAATGTTTGTTTAACCAGCGAAGTATGACTATTATTCATATTAGAATATAAATGAACAGTTTAATAGATATAATTGGAGATATATAAATACTTTCATTCCAAGACGTGTTATTCCGTGTTATATTGAATTAATAGATTTTCCATTTTTTATATTCCCAAGTCATTTGTATGCAAAATAAAGTTGTTTTCACTGTTACGTTACACGTCCCGATTCGTATACGTATACATCAAAGGTAGTGTTTTTCCATGTTCTTTTAACCTTGTTTTGCGATTACGTCCTGTCTATGTAGAGTTTATGCAGTTCTTGTATAACGCTTTATGTATAGGGCGTTCCAAATTCATTTCAGTTATCTCCGAAACTGAAACAGATAGAAAAAAAGTCATGATTTTTCGCTTTTCGAGTAATTGATAATGATGGAAACTTCCAAGAAGTGTTGTGTTTTATTTTGCGCAAAAAACTAAAAAAATTGCACAAAAACGTTGCTGGAACTTGTTACAGGTATATTTTTGGCTATAATTGTAGTAGAGTTTATAATAGAATTAGGTTGAAAAAAAAACAAAAATATTTTTCTGGGATGATCGGCAAGCAAAAACAAAACTGATCCAATCTGGCATATCCACATGTTATAATTGTGGCTTTTTAATTAAAGCATGAATTAGGATACAAAAGAAAATTGCCTTCTTTAATGATTTATTTAGAGTACAAAAACAAGCTACCTGTCTTAATATTCCTAGACTTTAATTAGGGTACAAAAAAGGCTGTCTTCACGGTATAATTGATGATTGACAGCTCAAAAGAAATCTTCACGCTTTAATTAATGTTTGTAAACAGTACTAACCAAGCCAACATTTATTCAGGGGATGATTGACAGGTCAAAAGAAAACTTCACGCTATAATTGAAGAACAAAAGAAAGCTAGCCTCAATTTCTTCACGCTTTAATTCGAATACAAAGAAGGCGGCCTCACGGTATAATTGATGATTGACAGCTCAAAAGAAATCTTCATTGTTTAATTAATATTTGTAAATACTACTAACTTGGCTAACATTCTTTCAGGGGATAATTGACAGGTCAAAAGAAAACTTTCTTTACATTTTCGTTTACCTTACCTTTTTTCGTATAACAATAACTAGTACAACATTATAAAGACCCTATTGTATGATGATTTCCTGGTGTAAGTAAACTGCCCTTCACACTTTAATTGGGGTAAAAAAGAAGACTGTCAACCTTCACGATACAATCAGGAAACAAAAACAAACGTCTCGTCTTAACATTGTTTGTCAATTGTTCAATATGATAGCGCAATCGCGTTGAAAGAATAGGGCTAATTTAATATTTTCACTTTTGAACTGAATCATTCAAAGCAAATGAAAGAATTGAAACGTGTGAACACATATATTAAATGATTCTAGCGTACCACCGATTTTTAACGAGAGGACGTTAGGAAGTGTCTTAGATAAAAATGGTTTTCAAATAGAAAGAGGAGCATACTCCTCTGTGCTTAGAACATCTAATGATCCAAAATAATCACCAGTAGCAAGATGCCGACGAGATTTACAATTTTATCATGTTGGTAAAGCATTTCTCATCACAGTATTTTCTTTAAAAAGTAACCGTTTTTAGAGGTTCTTCAAATTTTGATTGACTCATTTAAAAATGATTATTGTAGGAGTCAGAATCCTCTTCTGCCAACTCTTTTAATAGACAGTTTGAAGCTTCCAAGGTCAATCTTTATAATGTCCATGGTCGAATCCATCATCGCCAGCTATTCTTTCGTTTCTTTTTTCTTAACTCCTTAATTAAGTGATCCCTAATTAAGGTTATTCTCAACCACTCCAGTAAATTCGACATCTACCGCGAAAATGGGTTAAATAGTTAAACGATATAAACAGCATATTTTTAATTTCTGCTCCTTTCGACAAAACTGAATCAATTTGGTTGTAAAATCGCCATATTAGGTAAAATAAAATAAAGATAAAACAATGTACTCAAATAAGAACTAAGTCTGGCATTGAGGCTAATATCAAACCAGAAACTAGAGTGAATTGTTTTTGATTAATTTCAAAGCTTTTAATTCTTTCAAACCTATATATCTTATTTAATTAAGACACAAAAAGCAAAAAAAAAAAATGCAACTTTCACAACCAGAATTAATAAAAAAGCAGTACATATAAAATAAATTAAATGGGTTAAGTTTCTAGTCCCCAATGTTTCGCCATACAAACCAGGTAATAATCAACAGATGGGAGAACTCAAAGATAGGCTCATGCTGGAAAGAATTTCCAAATCACAGGCAGGCGAAAATTTATGCGCTGTTCAAAATCTTCTAATCTGAGTTAATGAACTTTGATAGTACTATATGGCTTAAATCTGATTTTGTTTTCAAATCCGCCTAGCTTTGGTTCTTGGAATTCCTGAAGTTTTTGATATTTGCTTTTCAAATTGATTGCTAATTTGTAAACTATATTACAACCCTTAAAAGGTCAACTTCTCTAGATATCGTTCACAATATAAATTTCCTGTAGCCTCTGCCTTCTCCTTAGGTTATATAAAACTAATTATCAAGTCCCATTTACAACATGAATTAAAATTTGACAGGTAGATACTTATAAACAATGCTATTACCAGAACGCAATTGAAAATCTTAAAAGTTTCCAAGTTGTATACTGCAAAGGAAATTTGAACGGGATATCAAGTGTGCTATATTTTTGGGAAATTTTATGCTCTCGACGAATATGCAAAAAAAATATTTCTGTGTGAATACCACTAAAATATTACATTGAGGAATACATCGAATTTTACATAAAAAGTTGGAAATGTTTTCACAGAATGAAAGATTCACTATATGTAGGTATATCTAAAACCGTAATAATATCAATATCTGTTAAGGTTTTCGCGATTAGTTTTCTTATAAAAATCGGATCTTATCTTCCTTTATGTCTTATAGAAACAGGAGTTGCAAAAGGGAATTGGCTCACATTAAAAGATTTATCAAATGTTTCATATAGTATGAAACGATTTAGAACCTATGGTTTTGTATTATTTTAAAGTCTTATGCTCTTCAACTGACAATAAATCTACGAGTAGAGAATGAAATCATGGCCATAATTCGTATCAATAGACGTTACTTATAAGTTATTAAGTATAGAATTTACAGTATTTATAATGACTGTAGAGCATTCAACTGGTCAAAATGAAATAGCAGTTGTTAGTTGTCAGTTGTAGCAATGGTGAAATTGTAGCAGTTGTTCTAACAGTGCGCGATGACAAAAAAACATTTTCTTGATAGTTGAACGCCTTTAAAGAAGGGAATTCTGATTGTGAAAATCAAATAAAATGTCTCATACTACAATGAAAATGGACCTACTACAAAGAAATTTGATAAAATACTTTTATTCTCAAACCTTACTTTTTATCTCATGCTTTCCTGAGTAAATTTGACAATATCAATCTCAAAATTAGAAAGGTCTAACGTGCATCGAAAAATACTGCATATATGCACGGTGAACGTGACGTCAGCGTTATAATGACTATGGATCAGATTTATATACTCTTCCATATTTTGCATTTTTACTGCATAGAAATTTGGTTATCTATATGTCTAGGTGTAATCTTATATGAGTACATGTTTTGTCTATATTTCAAGCATACTTGGAACAGATTGGCTGTGTTAGCACGTTTAGAATATTCAATAAATAAACAAATAATGGTAAACAAAATTTTTAATAGCTCTCTAAGAAGAAAATTACTTTCTGTTCTATCTTTATCGCCTAAACCAATAATTAACTGATGGGTGCAGATGGATTGATGCCATTATATTTTATGTTAATAGTTTTGAATAAATTAAGAATTGTTTGTTCACTTTTGATGTCGTTTCGGCAGCAGTAAATGTGTAGGAGAGTGTTTTAGACAATTAGCTTTTCCATTGTTATCATGACAGTTAATGTTAAAATATGGGAAGAAGTAACAAATCCTGTATATTCACCCATCTCTTCTTAATCCCAAATGATTTTAGTTCAAGTTCTAGTGTTAGCTTTAGTGTTGGTATTGGCTTCACTTTTTGATATTACTCGATATTAAATTGTTGTACACTTGTATCGAACTAAAACTAGAACTAACTCTAGACCAAGTTATGACTAGACCTAGATTAAAACTAGTTTGTTCTAATTTAATTGTTTTGACGGTCAGATGTTAGAACTCTTGGATGCCGATGATGGGGAACTAAGTTAGTGGTTTCTCATTGCAACGAAAGCTTGCACAGAAGTATTTAATTACTAAGTATTACCTCATTCTGTAGTGAAGAAAGTGTTATTTCTTCTGCATAAAAATCCAACTTCTTAAATTGCTATGACTAAAGTGACACCAAAATATTTTAAGAATACTTTATCTACCAGACAAAAGAAGGTAATGTTGCTATTACAAACTTTGTTGACACTGAATATTCATGAAGAAACATAATTAAATAATTGTTTGGCAAACATTATTTTTTGTTGCAATCTTTCATTTAGTGTTGTAGAGCAGCAACATTTTAAAAATTTTTTAAACAAGTTACAACCTGCATATAAACCCCTTTCTGAAAAACAACTTTACAACTAAAAAACTTTATAAACTTGCTTAATAATATTTACAAACAGAGGATAACTGATGCATCTACGATTGCTATAAGTAAATCTACTATAACTATTCATGTAAGCAAAAATTCTTCCAGCAATATAAAAACGATAGCATTTGGGTTTAGCTGTACGTTTTTATATATGACAATAACACCGGTAATAGAGGAAATAGTTATATTCCAAATGAAAGTTCTTGTTTTTTGAAAAGCACCGAGAGTGCAGAAATTGAAGCAATTGTGAAACTGTTTAAAACAAAAACTACTGAAGACATATATGGAATATCGGTAGCTTTTATGACAAAATCTATGTCAAGCCTTTCTGGACAATTGGTATATCTTATCAATATGTGCCATAAACATGGAGTACTTCCATATGAATTGAAGATGCTTAAAATCATACCTATCTACAGAAAGGGAGAAATAATCAAGGTTGAAAACTATAGACCCATATCTACTTTTTTTTTATCTACCATTTATATTATATTATAAATTTTTGAATGTATAATAGCAGACAGAATTTCAACTTTTTTTGAGAAGAAAACTTTTTTGCAAACTATCAACATGGATACCGCAAAGACAGATCTGTGAACACCACTGTGCAGGATACAATAACAACGATACTTGCAGCGATAGATAAAAGAAAATTTGTAGAATTGGTTGGACTCGTTCGGTCCAAAGCGTTTGACAACGTGTGTCATGCGTTACTATTAGATAAGTTGTATTATTACGGTGTAAGAAGTATCGCATATGATAAGATGAGAGCATACTTGCAAAATAGAAGTCAAATTGTGGTAATCAATGGCAAAAGATCAAATGTAAAAATCATTTCAGCAAAGATTCCTCAAGGATCGGTGCTAAGACCCTTATTGTTTATAATATATATAAATGATATGCCAAACATAATAACATAGGTGGACCTCTGCCTCTATGCAGATAATACAACCATAGTTTCATCTGGAGAATCAATGAAAGATCTTCACATTAATTCTGCCAATTCGTTAAATACTGTTTAAGAGTGATGTCAAGATTATGGATTAACTCGAATTAACGATTGCAGAAAAAACACAAAGTATAAGATTTAACAAAGGCCACTGCAAAACTCAAAGTGCTCAAATAGTGCACCCATATTGAAAATACAGCAAAGAATCTAAATGGAGCAATTTATTATGCCAAAAGGATGGCATCTATCGCTACCACTGAGGCTGCCAGACTAGTATACTATGCTTGCTTTTACACTAGAACAACGTACGGTGTAGTATTCTGGGATATGTCTTCATCGGCAGACAGAATTTTCTGGTTGCAGAAGAGGGCTATCAGAGTACTCTTGCGCTTAAGAACTAGAGATAGTTGCAAAATACAGTAAAAAAAGTATAGAAAATTCTCACTATACCGTGTGTATATGCTCTAAATTGTATAAAGGTCATTAGAAAAAAACATCACAGCTGGTAAAAAAAACTCAGACTTGCATACCTACCCCATACGAGAAATGAATGAACAACGAATACCTCGTCATCGGTTGGTAAAAACAGAACAACTTTGAATACTGGGGACAAAATTTTATAATTGCCTACCACCGTCGATTAAACAGTTGCCAATGAAGAAAATGATAAGCTATTTTAAGAATTACTTAGTTGAAAACGCGTTTTATGCCGTCAATGAATTTTTAAAGAAAGATTGGGTCAGGTGATTTGTCCGTTTGACAAATTTTAAACTATCATTTTCTTTTACAATAAAGTCTAAAGTCTTATAACCGTAATGTAGTATATGTAATGTATGTATTTTAAGCACATCTAAAAAACTTATATTTCTTATTTTTGTTGCATATAAATCCAAATCTTAATGATGACATTAGCGTGTACCTCGGTGAACCTAGACATTCCCTAAAAAATAAATAAATTGCACATAAACATTTGATTTAACTGTTATTCTAGAATAATAATATTTCACTCTTTCTTTCATTCTTTCACACACTTCCAGGAAATGTCTGCATATAGGCTGTATTTTTACATAATAATTGCAATGCAAATTTTATTATTGACAGAAATACCCGTGAGATTTTCGGAATAGTACGATCGTTTTGAGATTTTCACATTGGTTTTTAACAAAAAACAGTTTTGTGGGATTGTATCGAAAGTAAAATGGACAGCGTCGATGCATACACGTTGGAGTCGCGGTGACCCACATTACGTCTCTTTACCATTAATATTAATGAGCGGCGCCGTATCTCACCGTCGTATCGCCCATTCCCACAGAAATATAATTGTCGGATTTGCACGGCCGACAATGTGACATTGCAAAACTCGCGGCAAATATTGGAGGCCGTTAACTTTAATGTTTCTTTAGACGATAGTGTCAATTTGTTTCTAACGAACTGTTACGTGCAGGTGCAAATTATGATACGGATCTTGTCAATGAGATAAAGGATTTATTGCGCCCAGAAACTGACACGATCAACAAAGCTAAATACGGCTTAATAACACGCTTTCTATTTTGTCTTTTTTTTGCAGGTTAACTCTGGGAGAATAACAGTGCCAGAGAGTTGTTCATCGAGACGTTTTCTGTTTTTAGTGGGTGTAATTTCCCGTTAACTTATTATTAAGGAGAGGTAAGTAAATACCTAATTATAGAATTAGGGGCGCGGTCGATCGCGTGGAATTCCTTTTATCGCTAACTTCTTTATCGATTTCATTGAAATCCTGAATAGGTAAAGTTCTTTTGTTAATGCTCGCGACCTTGCAGCGATGGTGGTCCGGTCGTGAATTGCCGCAAATTGCGTTATTGTTATTATTCTCATTATTATACTATATCTTTTGTGCGATCTAAATTAGGTTTTTATCCAGCGCTCTTTCGACAATAATTGTCGATGCCCGGACGCTCGAAGTGAAAGATAAAGGCGTTATTCTTGCGTTTCCTAGAACCGCACACGTTGCTCGTTACAGAAAATGTTTGCCATTCCTTCGAAGTTAAGTCTGAAAACGCATACGGCCCGTTTCTCAGAAGAAAAGCTGCACTAATCACGCACAATTTATATTTATGAGAACGCCGGATGCCTTATCTTCAACTAAAACGATTAGCTAATCATTAATTAGATACCTACAACCGGCTAAATACCTAATAAACTACATTTAGATTAAACTTCCCGGTTATATTTCTAACAAATTGTTTGCAAAACGTTGTATCATCTAAAAAAATCGTCGTTTCCTTGAGTTCGTTCCAGTTCACCTTTAAAAATGACTACGGTGGACTTTCACCGGGCGCGTTGAAGTTCCTGCGGTCGTCGAGCCGGTTCAATGCGATTGCGGCCGGCCGAAGACAAAACTATTTCTCGAACTATTTATAGTGTAATGAGTGTACAAGACTAATTAAACGGTTCGGCATTGTACGGCAATAAATAGAAAACGAACGGCCCTCTGGCACGTTAGCCCAAGCCGGACACGTGTATACGACCGCCAAGGAATATTAAGATATGGAACACACGACCGGCATTGCGATATTGCCGCTTGAACCGTAGAAATTCCAAGAACGCCGTTTTAATGAACCGTGCGCTCCGATGCACCTAACTGTTATAAATTAAATCAAAATAGAAACCAATCGCTTTTTTCCCTCTGCATTTGGAACTAGATTGACAGAAAATAATAAAGAAATATAGAAATGAAAACGTTTTTTTTTAATGATACAGTTAAATGACGATCAGATCTAACAT
This sequence comes from Onthophagus sagittarius, assembly GCA_036711965.1. Classification (NCBI taxonomy): domain Eukaryota; kingdom Metazoa; phylum Arthropoda; class Insecta; order Coleoptera; family Scarabaeidae; genus Onthophagus; species Onthophagus sagittarius. Next base: position 55,692,866 of record JASERS010000002.1, on the reverse strand, counting down.
CTTAACTAAGTTTTAATTAAAAAACTAATTAAAAATATGTAGAAATCTATTATCGGCCGAATTGTCTTAATACGAGGTTCTATTTAATCTGATATTTCAAAACGTGCGGTTCGAACTCAATTAAAATGATATAAAGATAGTTATAAATATAAATCAAATATGAGGCTTAATCTTCTGTCGGCTTCTAGTTGGATTGGATGGTTGCTTAATAAAGTTGTCTAAAATTAGACGAAAGTCTTCAAAAGAACTACGTTGAGACGATTATACTTTCTCTTTTTGATCGATCCTTGAAAATTGATTTTAAAGTGTCAAAACCTGAAATATAGAAATTAACTACTTATTATCGTTTTTATGTAAAAATTGTTTTTTTAATTAAATGTTATACAACTTATATTGGTGAAAAGTATAGGGATAAATAAAACTATGGTTAACTAATTGAATAAAATAACACACGATGTAAGTAAAAAATAATAAATATTATTTATTTGTAAGTGTACATATTTGAAGACGAGTTCTAAATTCTTTATAACAATTACGAATTTCCACCAGAGATTCTATCGCATTAATTATTCTTCGTTCTAATAGTTCTGCATCGTCTTCTAATGGTTCACTGTAAACAATTTGTTTCAATCGTCTAACAAAAGAAAGAAACCGGGTTTAGCCGTACGTCTCCTAAGATGGAACCGAACCCAATACAACCTAGCTCCAAAAGTAATACTAAACCTAGAACTTGAAACATTAACCGTCTGAAGAGGAGACGTATGGTTAAACCCTAATGTTTCTAGTTCTAGGTTTGTGTTAATTGTGAAGCTGGATTTTAGGTCTAGTATTAATTATACTTTTAGTTCCAGAAGAATTTAAAACAATATCGAGATAAACAAAAATTAGAACTAGAACTAACACTAGATGTAAAACTAGTGTCTAATTAAAATCTATGTGTAATTAAAATCTAGTCTGGTTAGAACTAGATTTAGACTTAACTTTCTTAATCTAAAATCGAATAACAGCTAAAAGTAGAGCTGTATCAACACTAAAGTCAACACTAGGCCTAGAACTAAAAGCAGCAGGTTTAGCCGCATGTCTCTTAGGATGTTTAAAACCCAATGTTTCTAATTCCAAGTGTAATGGAAGTCTAATGTATGGAAAAATGTAATTTTATGGTTTGTATGGTTACATATCATAAACTGAACTAGATTAAATTTTCAACCACCATCTCCTTATCGTCTTCAATTTCAGCCATCTCCTCAATCTCACTCCCTACATCCTTCCACCAATTAGTTAATCAACTCAACCCAACCCAACCCATATTAGGCGTTGGAGTTTGTCGAACTGTACCAATGGAGGATCATTAAAAATCTCACACAGCTCATGGTTGTACCTTAATCTCCATCCATTCTGAACTGATCTTAATATTCTGCTCAAGACATTCATGTTTTCTACCGACTTTTGCATCAGCTCCAAGCTTCACTCTCATAGCTTACGATTGGTCTAATGATTGCTTTGTATATGCGCAGTTTGATAGATATAGATAGATCCGAATGTAGAGGTCAGGTTTTGCAGTACGCTTTATTGGCCACAATTGATCTGCTGATTTTCCTGTCTTCTGTACCCAGCCTTAATAACTTTATCCCAGTCTTCGTCATTCTTTTACCTTCCATACTGGCCTTCCCCTTTAGATTCGTGACTATTAAAAAAATTCATATTATATTTTCGATTCCCAATATGTTAATAATATCTTATTAGCTTTCTTATTAATTTAAATTTTATTCAAATATCAATCACAATCCCATCTGGAAAATATTTAATGTTTGAATAAAAGCTCATTCTCAGCAAGAACCCCGTAGACTCAGAAAATATTGCACAACCTCTTATTATAAAATTGGGGCCCATCGAAGAGCAATGCCTGAAAGCTTTACCCATAGATAACACTTTTGGTGTATCTAGTAGAAATTAACAAAAAAATTATGCGTGTGACCAGATAGATAGAGCATAGAGCAAGCCAGGTTAAATTAATGACTTCCTTAATCATCACCATAAGAAAAACAAAAGATAGTGCCAACCGTTTTGGAAACAAATGAGTTTGGACAGTTTCTGTTCACTCCAAACAATTAGTCTTAAAATAGGTTTTAATCAGTGATGGGCGCGCCAGATAAATACCCGATGGGTAGGTATTTATAAAGGGGGTACCCCAACCTAAGGTAAATACCCAAACAGTACGTACTTATAGAAAAAATCGTAAACAATCGATTTCTTAAAATATCTTGATAAAATATTTTGTCATTTATATTGGAAAGTATACACTTTTTCAAGAACAAAACTGTGTTTCGATGTCTCCATTCGTTTTTGAGATATCACGTTTTGAATTCAACCTAAGTAAGAGCATTTCACAAAATTAATGATTTCCCTAATTCTTTTGAAAGAATCTAATTTTTAAGATATCTTGATGAATTTGTCATTTTATTTCCCTTATTTCCCTAAATAATAATTATTTTAGTTAAGTTGTTATCAAAGATGGTGGATAATCATTTTTTCAAAAATTCATTTTTAATACCTTATTTTTATTTAATTACATTTCTGATTTTTCAAATATGAAAATAAATCAAATATGAGACTTAATCTTCTGTCGGCTTCTAGCTGGATTGGATGGTTGCTTACTAAAGTTGTCTAAAATTAGACGAAAGTCTTCAAAAGAACTACGTTAAGACGATTATACTTTCTCTTTTTGATCGATCCTTGAAAATTGATTTTAAGGTGTCAAAACCTGAAATATAGAAATTAACTACTTATTATCGTTTTTATGTAAAAATTGATTTTTTTTAAATTAAATGTTATACAAGTTATATTGGTGAAAAGTATAGGGATAAATAAAACTATGGTTAATTAATTGAATAAAATAACGCACGATGTAAGTAAAAAATCGATTTCTTAAAATATCTTGATGAAATATTTTGTCATTTATATAGGAAAGTATGCACTTTTTCAAGAACAAAACTGTGTTTCGATGTCTCCATTCGTTTTTGAGATATCACGTTTTGAATTCAACCTAAGTAACAGCATTTCACAAAATTAATGATTTCCCTAATTCTTTTGAAAGAATCTAATTTTTAAGATATCTTGATGAATTTGTCATTTTATCTCCCTTATTTCCCTAAATAATAATTATTTTAGTTAAGTTGTTATCAAAGATGGTGGATAATCATTTTTTCAAAAATTCATTTTTATTATCTTATTTATATTTAATTACAACATTTCTGATTTTTGATCAAAATGCGTTGAATTTGGTACCAAATTATTCAGCGTTTAAAATCTTATTGATTTACATCTTCAATGATAATAGGTGATGGGGCAAAAAGGTAATAAAAATAATAATTTTAGTAATAATTCAAAATCACGAATAGTTTGGTATTAAATCTAATACCAAACTTATTAATTTGGTATTAATATAAATAGAAATGTTTTTTTATTTTAAAACAGCCTTAAAAAGGTAATAATAATAATAAAAATTTTGATTGAAATAAAATTGATTTTAAGCGAAGCAGAAAAATTTCTTTGAATACAGTCAAAACTCAATGATTTTATCTCCCTTATTTTCTTAGATAATAATTATATTAATAGAGTTATTATCAAGTATGACGGGTTAGTACTACATTATTAATTTTTTATTACAACTTTACGTTTTTTTGATAACATTGCGCCGAGTTTGGTAAAAATTAATCAGGATATAATTTTTTTAAAACTTGTTTATCCACCATGATATTAAGTGATGAAGTAAAAAGGTAATAGAAATAATAATTTCACCAATTTGTGTTGCAAATTAGAATTGAGGATAAAATTAAACATGTTAACATTGTCATAAACATCTAAACATTCTCCTAGATAAATATTAACAAATCAACAATAATTTGATTCCCAATTCGGTAATAAGTGTAAAAATAATGTGTTTTAAGTATAAAAATAATAATTTTGGTAATAATTAAACGAAGCAAAAATGAATTTTCTTTGAAAAGAGCAAAACTCGACGATTTTATGTCATTTATTTCCCATGAAAATAATTATTTTAATAGAGTTATTATCACTACATTATTAATTTTTGATTACAACATGACGATTGATAAAATTGCGCATCAAATTAATCAGGATATACTTGTTTTTTAATTTGTATCCGCAATGACAATAAGTTATGAAGCAAAGATGCAATAAAAATAATAATTTCAGCAATTTTTCATTTATATATAAAAGAAGCATATATATTTTCGAGAACAAAACCATTGATTTTTTTTTGTTGCTAAAATACAACAATTTTTGATTACAGTACACTAATATCAGACAAATCTGACCTAATTTAGATTAGAACAAGTTATTATGATTGAAACCTAATATAATATATTTAAGGTTTATACTCCTATTTTTATGGATTTGTTTTGTTTTTAAATTTTATAAATACCTCGAAGTACCCATCTTTGATAAACACCCCCGGGTATATATGCTGGAAATTTTCCCTTGACAATAAATACCCGAGTATTTAACAACAATGGTCTTAACAATTTAAAAGTAGCTGCATTATGTGTTATCAAATGAAACAAGTAAGGATAAATTTGAAATATGATTTGCTCTCAGCATTGAATTCTGCAAACCATTCCCCATTTGGAATGGTGAGCGGAAATCGAAATCTGGACACACTGTATATATATAAAAAAGAATTGGATAGATGTGTGAGATGTGGAAATGTAGGATAAGAGAAGAGAACGTACATCGTTGGTGCATCTCTTGGTCATTTTAATCGAAAGCTTACTCGCCTTAATTAAGTATTAGCCTTTATCGACGTTAATTATAGAGCAAAGCACGAATTGGCGAGTTATTGCCTTCTATTAGTTGCCGCGACAAAATTGAATTCCCAATATAAACATATGGGTTGGATGGGGTCCGATATAAAGCGGTAATCTCGCCGCACACTAATGATGATACCCAAGGGCTGATTACAGTGCCGCCGTAAAAACGGTCGATAATGAATCGACTTCTCCCCGATGCGTATCACGAACCACTAGGTTACTGTGTTCGATGAATTTAAATTTAAATACGGGAGAGCTTCCGGCGGTAATCCGACTCGGGGACATTCATTACGCGATTTCATGGCTTAACAGTTTCCATTAGCTTCGATGGTTTAAGTGGAAGGCGCGCCAAAAGCCACTCATCTTCGCGTCATTGAGTCATTTCGTCAAAACGGTGCGAAATTTGATATTTCAAGTCGGCCTTCATCTCGCTTTCTATCTCACTTTAAGATTTATTTATTCAAGGACGACTGGATTGGATTGGGTACCTACATACTAACATAAGTAAGGAGACGGAATGAAGAAACGCACCAACAGACCAAATGCGTTTCCTATCCATACGTCTTTGCCATCGGACGTATGAATAGAAGCGGAACAAAAACCGTGCGCTACCGAGCGATACCTCATCGCCTACACTCGTAAAAGACGTCTTCATCAATTTCAAATTACACGTCGGCCTTTGTTAGACGATATCAATCAGTGGACCAAGACACCATCTATACAAAACTGGTAGATTGGTTCGTTATCGGTTTGGTTGTTTTGACCAACCAACGATGTATAACATTGTTATTCAGATATACTATGATATACAGAGTGATCCAATATACATAAAATTCGCGATTCCGAGTCAATTTTTTTACTGATATATGTATAGTACTAAAGAAGTAGAATTCCTTGAATAAAACGAATTAACATTCGCGTTTCTCACACGCGTGGGAGCATGTTGGCCGATTTTTGCAGCTCGAGGGCCGCCTCAAGCGATTAATCCTTCTGATACGGGCGGTGCGGTGCGGGGCCTTTCAGATCCGAACCTCGACATTCGCAATTTGTCGATTTTAACCTTCGGGAACCGTTAGACGATAATTGCACTAGGGCCGGGGAATGTTTGTGTTTATCGGATGCCGGCGGCCCCTGGACGCGAAAGCAGCCGCCGCCAATGTGCCTCTTTAAATGCGTACATAAATACGGACAATTAGTTTACGCTGAGTTAGTACCGGCCGTACGCGTACATAGCCGTATATCCAGTTCTAATCCGCATCGTGCAGAACGCGTCCACATGTTACAACGTTTATTTTTGGCAATAAATAATCTAACATGACCGGTTAAAACATGAAGTGTAACGTAGCTTATATCCAAGTAGCAATTATCTAAAGGTTATCTAAAATTTATACAGAGTGTACCTTATAGTACATAAAAATAAAACTTTTGTTGTTAGTCATTCTTTATGGCAAATTAAGGGTGATTCCTTACGTCGGCTAGCTACAACTAGTGTCGTTAAATACCCGGGTATCTGTTTTCAAGGGAATATACCTTGGGCATAGACATAAAGTATGGTCCACATAAAATGAAGCGAAATCGTCATGATCTCCTTCTCGCACGAGATTTGAAATGAATCCGAAAAAATTACAAGTAAGCACTGAATAACTGATTAATGACCGTAAATTGAAGCAATTTTACATAATTTTTTCTGAAAATTTGAAAAAGCATACTGCAAATTGCATAATATGTATATAGGATTTTTTGAAAGTTATTTAAATAAATACTATCACACTATAATGTACATTACTAATTAACAATCAATAAATAAATAATTGATTGGTTAGAAAATAAAACGATTTTGCTTAATTTCTGTCGAATTGGTGATCGACTGGAGCAAATTAAATTATTTTACGAACAAATAAGCAAATGTTTCGACAATTCTGTGAATGTCTGAAGGAGTCTGACTTCAGATTGATGATTTATGAATGTTAAAGCTTTTCCAATACTTATAATACACGACAAGTACATATAATCTATCGTTGGCAATGAGAGAAAAATGTTACTCGATTTTCTTCAGACGCACGGCTAAACCGAAACTTTCTAATACCACGTCTAATGTTAGTTCTAGTTTTAGTTTAATACAAGTATACAACAATCTACGACTGAATACAACGAGAAATAGAGCTAATACCAAAGCTAAAATTAACACTAGATCTAGAACTAGACTCAGTCAGGTTAAGCTGTACGTTTCTTAAGATTTAACCCCAAACCAACCCAACCCAACCTAGCTTTAGCACTAACACTAGACTTAGAACTAGAAACATTAGGGCTTAGCCGTCTAAAGAGACGTACGGCTAAACCTTAATGTTTCTAGTTCTAGATCTAGTGTAAGTACTAATTCTAGGTTGTAGGTCTGGTATTAGCTATACTTTTAGTTCCACAAAAATTTACAACAAGCTAGAGCTTAATAAGAATTGTAGTTCGATGCAAGTATACAAATGCTAATAAATTGCTAATTCGAAACCTAGAACAAAAACATGTGTGTTTAGCCGTACCTCTAAAAAAACGTAGCCCAACCCAACCAAATCCAGTTTTAAAACTAAACTCAAAAACTTGAAACATTAAAATTTAGCTGTGTTAAGGAATGTATGGAAAGTTTTTCAATTTTTCAAGAATGTTAATAACTAAAAAAATCTGATGTATCGCGAAAAAACATTTTGATTATTTAGGAAGCCGTATTCCGAAATAAATTGGGAACCTCTGCAAGTTAAGTTTTCTGGTGTAAGGGTAGTAACATTTTACATTGTCGTAGAGAGAATAGAAATATATCAGATGCGTAATGATAATTTAAGAATATCGTATGCATTATTTATTTATCCCGTTAGCAAATACAAGTAATTATTGTTTCAAGACTCAAAAATAATAACTGGATCAAAATGACAATCAATTAATCATTCCAATATTTCGATTCTATAATGAATTTTCAGGGAGTGAAAATCACTCCCTGAAAATATAACAAGTCAAGATTTAAAAATAGAAATATTAACAAACATTTTTTCACACGATTTATTTTTATTACAACGTATATCGCTTTTATGTTAACTAATTCTTTTCTTTAACCATTGAGACGTTTTGTCTCACATAACAGTTATCTCAACCGCCACAAGAAATACAATATACAACCCCGGATTTATAGTGCAGGGGTGTTGAATCTTTAAGATTGGTAAACATAGCCTTAGATTTAATTGGATAATGTTCAACGATTTTCGTGTTATTAAGATTTAAAATAAATTTAAACATTTTCACTAATTTATCGGTCAATCCTGGAATGTAAATTAATTTCTTATATACTACAGTATCAATTGTGTTATCTCTGCCAGATTGAGCAACAAAATCACCATTACCCACACCAACACTGAACAGAAGTTTGTTGACTAACCTAGGAGAATACATGATGGCAACCAAAAATTGATTTTACTTGTTAAGGTTAATATTAATTAAATTAAGCTCTGAAATTTTTTCAGTTGTATATTTCAAGGATAAAACCGTATTAATTTTGTGTTTCATTTTATGTATTGAGGTGAAATGTTCAATCAAATTTAATGTCGTTACTGTTGACTGAAGTTATTATGTCATCAACATACTTTTTCAAAAACGGAACTTAGAACGTTAAACGTAGAATTTTATTTAAAACATGATCCCGCACAATTTGGGCCAAAATTGGAGCGATTAACCGTTAATGTGAAAAAAGTGTTATCACAAATTGTGAATATCGTCCTCAAATATAAGGATATAGCCTTCTGCATATCAAAATGATCCAACACATAATCAAAATTTTCGTCAATCACCTCCAAAACAAGATAATAACGTACTCCTTCGGAAGTTCTAATCCTCTTAACTCTTCAACAAAGTGGAAAGTATTTTTGACATTAAAGTTCATTCTGGAATCAAAAGCAACCGAAAGCATCATAGCCAAATATGTGGAGATATTATAAGTGGTAGCACCAGCTGACGGAATTGTAGGTTTTAACGAAACATCAATCTTATGTATTTTTGAAAGAAAGTATGCTTTAGATACAATAGCGTTATGACTTATTAATCTTTTCAATTCCAAATCATCGATGAGCTTTTTATTTAAAAGATTTTTATTGCGTATTATAAGTGTTAACTCTTTAAGCATATCTTCAGCGTTTCAAATTCACATTACTGTAGTTGAACCCTATCAGCCCCTGTTACAATGATGTTTGGGTTATCCTTCAAAAATTTTACTGTTTGTTTTTGACAAGAAATTAAATGTATTTCTAACCAAGTAGGAGGAGGTTTCTTTTTAGAAAGTCGTGAGAATGCTCTCGCCCTAACGCACTCTTTCACATTGGTGGATAATGAACCAATTATACCTTCAGTCTTCATTGAGACATATTTGGAACAAAAGGTTTTGTCTGTCAAGGGGCACACATAATTGGAGCTCAAAGCTAAAAAGTGTTCAACATCCTCTGGTGGATTAACTCCAGAAAGGTTAACTAACCATTTATTTAAGTTAACATTAATTGACGTTTTAAAATCAGCAATAACACTACGATACAATTTCTTAACTTTTTTGATGTTAGCTTTTTTGACCTTTTATTGAAATTTACATGTAAATTATCTTTAAGTAAAATATTATGAGGTAAATTTTTAAATATATTAACTTTTTCAAATAGTAAATAAGTTGAGTTTTCTAACCATTTGATCTTTTCTAACGTAACTTTAATTTCAAAAGACAAGATCCGTGTTGCTAACCTTTTAGTATAGCACCTGATCTTCTCTTGTAACAGATCAACTGCACTATTATGCAGCATTCTTAAATTCGTCGCACCATCGCTTATATAGGTGGGAGTGACCCCATATCTGGATGATAGGTATTTTGAGGTATTTATAAAATTTTAAAAAAGTACAACAAAGACAAAGACCTCTAAAAATGGAAACAATGATCTAGGTCTTGTATTAGCACTATTTTTAAGTAGAGTGTAAGTGTTGGGTCTATTTTTAGTTGTTATTCAGTCTTAAATCGTTGTGTACTGGCATCAAACTAGTTAGTTCTAGTTTTAATTTATTTATTTAATAATTTTTGCACTTTCATTAAAACGATAGTATTTCATATAATGTTTCAACCGGTTTCGGCCTTGTTTAGGCCATCTTCAGGAAATCCATTTTTAAAAAATTGTTGATCTTATTTAATATTTGTTGTTTAAAGTTAAATAAGATCAACAATTTTTTAAAAATGGATTTCCTGAAGATGGCCTAAATAAGGCCGAAACCGGCAGAAACCTTATATGAAATACTATCGCCTTAATAAAAGTACAAAAATTATTAAATAAATATTTTAATTCAAGACGAAAAACCATTCCTATAAAATAAAAAACTAGTTTTAATTGTTATTTAATAATAATAATCTTTTTTAGTGTTAGGATCAGGCGATTTACACAAGTCATAAAATACAATATTACAAGAAAAATATGTATATACTCATAAAAAAATACAATTATATATATATATATAAAATATGCAGCATCCGCTGGCAACTAAAACAATCAAGACTAAGACAAGCATACACGGGCAGCCGTAGTCGTCACAACGGAAGTGCTCGACATAAAGTCCTCAATTTCATAAAAGGCCTTATCTGTTAGGTAACTTTTGATCACCAATGAGAATTGGTTAAAAGGAAGATCACGAATTCTATGGGGTATCACATTGAAAAACTGAATACTGTGGTAATTGACTTAAAAACGAGATCTCGAAAGACGTATTTAATTTGGTTGAATATCAGCCTCGTTACGAGTTTTATAAGCATGTGCTCACCTTTTTACGGCAATGTCTCTATTTTTACTCAAATATAAAAAGACTAGGTAATGTTAGGATTCTCAATTCACAAAAGGTCCGACAACAGTAATCTCTGTAGGCAAGTTCCGCCATGATTCTATTCTAACTGCTCTTCTCTGTAATACGAACAAGGATTTACAGGCAGAAGCATGACCCCAGACTAAGAATCCATACGATAATTGGGACTGGGAAAACGAAAAGTAGTAACTCTTCAAAACTTCCAGCGAAACAATACAATATTAGGATAAATACCAAATTTATAAATACTCATCGGGTATATATCTGTCGCCCTTCACTGGCTACAACACATTGACACAATAATAGTATGAGCGGAATCTTCGCTTTCCTTTCATCAACGATCTTACAGAAAATAAACATTCCATAGTCAGGGAATTCAACACGATTCATTAAAAATCGAATTCGTTCTTGGCAATAAAAAAGTCTTTACGAGATGTAGAATAGTTCCAAAGTTTTCTTAAGTGTAGTGAAGAAATTTAGATTTAATCTCTGCAGAAATTATTACAATACATAAATTGGTTTTCTGCGGTCACGATATGGTCGTAAAAGAAAGTAAATTTCAATCATTTATGATTGTAATAACACATTGTGTTGCAATGTAATTACATTAATTACTTCTCTTGTAATATTCTTGAAATTTTAACACCTGAATTAATCCCAACCCATTTCAAATGGAATATAAAATATGGATGAAATAACTGTATACTTAGTTCGAAAAAGATCTGTGTCGCCGTTCGGAATTAACCTGCACTTACAAATATGGTATCAAGATAACTCTAACCCAGACAGAAAAGAATCAAAAAGCATTTACTGCTTTAAACAGCAATCACTACATAATAGCACCTATAAATAACGACACGAAACGAACGCTGAAAGTTCGCGTCTTATGTTTTCATCATTTCGTTATTTAATCGATTAGAAGAAGAGTGCGATTTAAAAATAAAGTACTTGGATTTGCCGAATGATTTCTAACTTTAAAATCATTAAAATGGTCACGAATTTCATTAAAAATGAAAAGTTCAACGAAGTGTCCAAAAGTATCAACAAAATTTTGACTAAAAAATTCCTAAGGAATTGACTAAGGAACATTCTTAATATGTCTTCAAAAAGCTATTCGTAAAAATGTTCGAAATTATACATACAATCTAAATTTAGAAAGCTCGCATTCTTAGCATACAATATTTGTAAGAAATTATCAAGTTGAACCTTATCATTTACCATAATCATTAAAGCATCTATTAAAGAAAAAAAATGTGCTTTTAATATTGATGTAGGTTCATAAATTTTCGCATGACATTTATTTACACGTTCATACTGTGTGTGTGTATTGTGAACATCGCGTTGTCCCCATTGTGTTTTCTCTTCACTTCGAAAGCTCTCGCTAATAGGAGGTGCTAACATCGAAATCCCCGTTGACGTGAAACGGCACACAAAGGACATTTTTCCACCCAGATCGTCGCCGGGCACAATGACTTGCCTAACCGCTTTTGCGTCCGTTGCGCAATACTAATCCGACAAACGGTTGTAAACAATTTTCTATAGCTACGACGATCATAAACCAGAAGTGGGTTTATATGTGTATAATGACGATTGGACATGATACGTTAAATCTCAATTATCATAAAATTAATTGACGGCCGTGGGTATAACGTCATTTTAAACCTTTAAACCGTTAATGACACTATTTATCTTTTATTTCTAATTGATTATTAATGGTATAATGAAGACGATACAACCTCGAGAGCATAGTCTTTTAATAATATCACAAAGATACAAGACTTGGTCCGTAATTGATTACGTATGCGTAGGATAACATAAATATCTATCACTGCAAATGAATCTAAAATGTTCTTTCCTGACAGATACACCACCACAATTTCCAATTAGCGACCCAATACGAGCTTTTTCATAGTGGCTTTTTGTCCATGTCCGTGGAAGAAGAAGAGAAGCCACTTCCTATACAGATGCGATCTGGGCAAGTCGCCGCGATCGTTGGACGTTGTCGGGATCGGCGAACAGGGAACTTCCCGGAGTAAAATTAACGCCTTTTTAGGCGCCCGCGCGTGTTTGTGCCCGCGACGACGCCACGTCGCGTCGGTATACAAGAGCAGCATATAAGAGGCCGAAGGCGCCGATAACATCGGCGAAGAGGACACCGATGCCAACGCGGCCCTTGTCCTGTGCACCCGTGTACAGGATCCCAAGCTCGCTTCCTGTACAACTTTCAACAACCAACAATATACACGCGGGACACGCCACGGCGAATTTAATGTTTTCAACTCTTTACCACGCCACACGAACCAACTAAAAAACTCTAGAGTAACCATAGAGTAATAAATAATGATAATGAATTCGTAAAAGTGTTCATTAATATAACTAACAGCACTGATTAAACCAATGAATATTCATTAATACAATGATCATGATCTATCAAAACTTTATAAATTGATTAACGAATTAATGTATATTAATAAATTGGTGAATGACCGGATTCACTAAATGTTCTTTGAGATTGAAACGTGTATGAAAAAGTATTGTTAATGTTGAAGGGTTAATCAACTCTAGAGTAACCATAGAGTAATAAATAATGATAATGAATTCGTAAATGTTCTTTGAGATTGAAACGTTTAGTGAATCCGGTCATTCACCAATTTATTAATATACATTAATTCGTTAATCAATTTATAAAGTTTTGATAGATCATGATCATTGTATTAATGAATATTCATTGGTTTAATCAGTGCTGTTAGTTATATTAATGAACACTTTTACGAATTCATTATCATTATTTATTACTCTATGGCATCAATTATGAAGGAAGAAACTTATCTATAATCTGATATGCACTGCAGGAATCTCGAATGTCGAAGAATTTTTAATTTAACCCTCGCAGTACTGACGTTTCGCCAACCGTTGCGGACGGTGCCTGGGTCAACCGAGACCCGAACAGTTTTTGTTTACGTAGAATATAAAAAATGAAGCTTTTGCCATTATGATTTTGACTTATTTTATTTTAAAGGTGAACTATTATTAGGGATATAAAATAATACATAAAAATAAAATTTTAAAAAAATTACATAAAAAATATTTATTCTAAATCATTACAATTTGTACACAAAATATTTTTTGTACATGTTGAATGTATATTACATACATATTTATGACAAACATCACATTTTGATTTATATTTATTGTCATTTCCAACACAAGCTACATCTTGAGCGTTTTTCTAATGTTGTACTCATTTGTTTATTTATTTTTCGGCCTGTACTTTCGATGGCGTCCACAATGTGTCTCGAAAATACTACTGCATTGGTTTCAAATACTCTAGCTCTAGAATCTATGTTTGCAGCAACTAACTGTTCAGACAAATTTTCTATAAATTGTTTTCTTCTTGATTTTATGTTACCAGTTGCCCAATCCGGATTTTTGAGTTGCCATAGTACAAATGCATTATAGGCTGCAATATCTATATAATGTAAAAAAAGCGACAGAGGCCAACGTCGTGTACATCTCCGGCAAGTGTATTCTCTTAGAATTTTATCTAAAACATCCACTCCACTTTTTGTTGAATTGTAATAATTGATAATATTAGGTTTGTAATTATTATTTTCGTCAGAAATAGCATGTTCTCGATGAACGCTCGAAAGTAAAACTACGCATTTTCTTGGTTTTGGGATATACGACACAAGTGTTAGATTTTCAGAAAATATAAAATCGGAAGAGAATTGAGCTCTTCCGGATATTGTTATCAAAGATTTTGGTAAATCCTTTCTATTTTTCCGCATTGTTCCCACTATAAATATGTTATCTTTGAGTAAATCCTCTGCAAGTGAGATATCCGTAAACAAATTGTCGGTTGTGATAGTTCGATTAGATCCCTTCCAAAACTCTGAAAGAACTCTAACTACTCGTTGTCCTTGTCCTTTCTCCGGTGTGTTTCCGCATTTTCCTAAATACACTTCAAAATTACAACAATAATATGTAGTAGCGTCACATAGGGCCCATAATTTCAGCCCATATTTTCCCGGCTTGCTCGGCATATACACCTTGAATGAACATCTTCCTCGAAATGTTACTAATTGTTCATCAATAGTGCCTACATTAGACGCTCGGTAATTATCTCTGCAATTTCTTGTTAAAATATTTGTAATGGTTCTCAAAGCTGCCAACTTATCGGTCATTTTTCTTTCTTCTCGTGTCTGAAAGTCGTCAAAACGCAAAAATCGTAAAATGTTTGTAAATCTATCACGAGACATAGATGCTCGATAAATTTGTCGACTACAAGCAATCTTTTTCTTCCATAGATCTTTTTTACTTTCACGTGATTCCCGAAAACGGCCAGTAATTAGTAAAATCCCAAAAAATGCCTTCAATTCAACACGGTCTACCGGCTTCCATATATTATTTGAAAACATTTCATAATATTTAACCGCTTTTTCATTTGTATAAGTAATTATAATGTCCATGATTTCATCATTTATAAATAAATCAAAACATTGTTCCATAGTTTCTACACCCTCAGAATTTGCTGTGAGTGTAGCATCATATTTACCAAATTCTGCATCTCTGTTTGTGGGGGAAATATATCTCCATGTTCGTCCACAATCATTTTGGTCTTTACAGTGTGACATATTATTACTATTTTCACCACTAAACTCATCACTTTCATAATCCTCTTCTTCTGGTACTGCATCACTAAAAGTCAATGACGCACATTCATCATCAGAAGACACTTCATTGTTATAATCATCATTATTATTTACAAAATTAGCAAACATTTTATTTTTCGATGTAGATCGTTGCTCTAAAATACACCTTCTGTGAACTAAATCAAGAATTTAATGGCAATTGTATTGTCGCTATAGCCTCTTACACAGACAGACGCCTGGCGCTGTAAAGAAACGGTCGAGACATATTTTTTCGTCGTTTTTTCGTCGGGACGTCCGTTTGACGCCGATCTAACTTAACGCACTCCTGGAGTAACGACAAATCTATTTATTACAATTTCTCGCAAAAATTTATTTGGGTCCAAATAGACCCAGGCACCGGAATACGAGGGTTAACTGATATGTCTTGAGTCACATTTATACGGATTTCTCCAAAATGATGTTGATTGATTGTCACTCTGTATACTTTATCCTAAAAAGTATAAATTTACTTTATTTTGTTATACAACTCATCGCCATTTATTAAAATTGGAATTTTTTTACTTTTCACTAAATCAGCACGCAATGTGATGTATTTACAGATATCTCTAAAATGATGATGTATAACAATTCTGTATAACAATTCATCTCCTCTCACACCGAAGATGTGAGAGGAACGTGGCACCAGATGAGATCTTTGTTGAGATCGTTTTGAAGAAAGATAGATGTGACCTATTCAAAATACAATAACTGAATAACTGTTTTAAAGTTAATTATGGGATTGTGAGGTCAACTGATTCCCGCCTAAACTATCTTATTCTGTGCAAGTTCAATTAACTCGTCATTCGAAATTGGCTGGCAGTATCCAACAAATTCACGACTTCGTCAAGTCCTCAAAACCTACTTCTTTTGCTAAAAGTAGTATGTTTTCTCTAATTTCAGAATGCAAATCAGGGCTATTGTTATCAGTTGCAGAATTAATACAATTGTGTAATTTTTTTTTTTGCATTTTCAAATATCGATTGAATATTTGAATGATTCGCATCTTTTATACTAAATTACTTTCAAAACTCATTAATTGACAATTTGCTATCGGTTTCATTAGCAAGTTTCAAATCGTTTTCTCCAATAATAAGTTTTGAATGTAGTCTAATCCATTGGCTGAATCAGGACAGTTGTATCTTCAAAAAGGTCCGTTATAATGGTAAGATGTTCGAAATGATGTTCGTATTATGCATAAGATATAGACGCCGGTTTTTTGAAAATATATAAATTGGGAAAAGACTGAAACGACGGATAGCAACTTTCAAAAACAAGTCTAAAAAATTAAAGTTTTTGTGTTTTGCCAATAGTATTTGATATTTTGGAAGCAAAAACAAATTTTATTAACAATTAGTTGCATTTTGTAATAAATTTGTCTATTGCCAGTAAATTTACAAACAATATTATAATATATTCTTTTAAAAGCATTTCAAGTGACAAATTTTATTAACAATTAGTTGCATTTTGTAATAAATTTATCTATTGCCAGTAAATTCACCAACAATATTAAGTCTTTTGAAAGCGTTTCAAATAACCTGGAACCATTTCAAATCTTTTAGAGAAAATCTCAAATCTTCTGAAAGCGTTTCAAATTTTCAAGAAAAAGTATTACGTCTACTAGAAGCATTTTAAATATTCCAGAAGCAAAAGACTGAAACGACGAATGACAGGTTTCAAAAAGAAGTCTAAAATATCAAGTTTTAGTGCTTTGCTAATAGTAATTGGTATTTTGGAAGCACAAACAAATTTTATTAATAATTAGTTGTATTTTCTAATAAATTTGTCTATTGCCAGTAAATTTACATTTGCATTTCAAGTATCCTGGAACCATTTCAAATCTTTCAGAGAGAATCTTAAATCATCTGAAAGCATTTCAAATTTTCTAGAAGAAGTATTACGTCTACTGGAAGTATTTTAAATATTCCAGAAGCAGTAGAAAAGTTTGTTTCTACTCCCAAAATACCAAATATTGGCAAAACATAAAAACTTGAATTTTTTAGACTTCTTTTTGATATGTGTTATTCGTCGTTTCAGTCTTTTTCCAATTTGAGTTTCTGGAAGCATTTTAGGTTTTTTAGAAGCAGCAACAAGCCATCTGGAAGTATTGCAAATCTTCTCAAAGCATTTAAAATCTTCTAGAAGCAATATCAAGTCTTTTAGAAACAGTACTAAGTCTTATGGATGCAGTGCAAGTCTTCTAGAAATAGTATCAAGTCTTATATCTCCTAGAAGCATTTCAGGTGTGCTGGTTGAAGTATCAAGTCTTCTAAAAGTAGCACCAAGTCTTTCAAGTGTTGTATCAAGTCTTCTGGAAGCATTTCAAGTCTTCTGGAAGCATTTCAAGTCTTCTGAAAGCATTCCAAGTCGAAGCAGTTTACTTTTAGAAGCAGTACCAAATCTTTCAGGGGCGGTATTAAGCCTACCGGAAGCAGTTTAAGTTTTCTGAAAATTCAGAAGACTTGTTTCTGGAAACATTTTAGGTCTCCTGGTAGTAATGTCAAGTCATCTTGAAGCAGTATCAAGTATTCTGAAAACATTGCAATCTTTTGAAAACATTGCAAGTCTTCTGAATACATTTTTGGTGTCTTGGTAGCAATATCAAGTTATCTAAAAGCAATATCAAGTTCTCCAGGGTAGTATTAAGTTTTCTGAAATCAGTTGAAGCCTTATGGAAGCAGTATCAAGTCTTACAGAGGCCGTATTGGGTCTTCTGGAAATAGCTTAAGTCGTCTTGAAGCAATATCAAGTCTTTCAAAAGCAGTATCAAGTGCCATAGAAGTAGCAGCAAGTTCTTTAGAAGCATTTTAAGTCTTCTGGAAGCAGTACAAATCTTTTAGAACCATTTCAAGTCTTCTAGAAACAGTGTCAAGTCTTCTGAAAGCATTTCAAGTCTTCTGCAAACAGTATCAGGTCTCCTAAAAGCAGTATCAACTCTCAATTCAGAATACGTGCTGTCGAAAAACCCATTCGCATAGGCCATAAGGCGGAATTTTAAGAAGGTCGTTATAAAGAATTGCTGTATATATAAGAAGGGGCCGTATAAAGAGGTATGAGTGTACAATTTTATCTTTATTTTGTCATAAACTCATCGTAAGAGATGAGTTGTATGTTAAATATAGATACTAAGGTATCTAAAATTATCATCTGTGTAATTTATTAAAGTTGAACTTTTTCGCTGGTTACTAAATTACATGCAATGTGATGTATTTATAGACATCTCCAAATTCGCTCGATGGATATCACTCTGTCTACTTTATCTTAAAAAGTGCAATTTTAGCTCTATTTTTCCATACAACTCATTTCTTAGTTTCCATAATTATCATCTATGCCATTCATTAAAGTTGGACTTTTTTTGCAATTCCCTAAATTAACTCCCAAGGTAACGTGTTTCGCAAATGTGTCAAGTATTGTTCGATGGATTTTCACTCTGCATACTTTATTTTAAAAAGCACTATATTATCTTTACTTTGCCATACAAGTCATCTCTTAATTCCTATACTTAATAACTGTACCAGTCTTCAAAGTCGAATGGAATTTTTGCAATGCATAAACTAACATGCAAAGTCACGTGTTTACTGATATCCTATAGTTGGATAAATGTTTACTCTGTATACTTTATCTCTGAAAGTACTATTTTATCTTTTTGCGATCCAACTCATCTCTTAGTTTCTATAATTATCATCGATTGTCGAGTGAGTACAAACATTTTTAAATAAATCTAATAAATCTAAGTATTATTTTTTAATCCTCTTAATAAGATCTAATTGATTTTTCATGAATCATTGATTAAGATTATTAGCAGAATAAATTTTGTATATCCTTTTCTCTTAACTCCCACGGAGATAAAGATTCTCCAAATATGGTGGTGGTGATAGAATAGGACCGACGGCTTACTTTCGCACGTATGACTCATATCTGCGAATACCCAACTCATACCTCAAAGCGACAAAAAGAAGTCTAATTACGTGGTTAATAAATAATTACGCAAATCGCGGGAAAGCTTTAATAACCGTTAACGTCTCCGGCGGCCGATATCTTCTAATTAAACACCGATAATCATTAGCATTGGCGACGTTAATTGCCGATTTATGTAACGGACCATCTGCAGTCCACCTACAACGTTTGCTGCTAATAGCTTCGGTAACCTTTTCGAAAATCTGGAACCGTTTAATTGAGTAACGTGCGTATCTAAAGAGACGCGTCTGGGAACGCATCTTTACATTTTATTAGGTTTTGATTTTTTTTTCATTTTAAATTGAATATCGTTGCAAATATTAATAGTTAAAGGGAAAATTATATGTAATCACTCGTCAATTTGATGGATTTGTTTTTGGTTATCCTTAAAAAGGGAATGCTTAGTAATTGCTGCTTTTATTAACCAATTACTATCTGTTACTACTACTTTAAATATACTTTAGAAATTATTTAAATATACTTATACAATTACTATTATACCTACAATTACTTATTTTTCATATTCAATTAAAATAGTTTGCGCATATTTGCGCCATTTTGTATATAAAAATATCTACGGATTTAATTTTTGTTATGGTACAATATGTAATATATTAGTTGAAAGCGTTCAAGTTAAAACTATTCCAAAATATTCATCCTAAACGACAATATACCATAAAACCATTTTGCTTAACTATTTAGCATTAGGTTCGAATGTTATCTGTCACTTTTGATGATCACTTTTACAAAATGAAAGTTTTTCATAAAAAAAAATGTTGATTATAAACTTTACTCAGTGAAATACTACAAAAAAGATTAACGAAATATCCGATAGATATGAAAAAACACTTACTCCAGATATGAAAAAAACCTTTCCTCATTTTGCATCAGATTTTAAAAGTAGATAACTAAAATCTCAAGGAAATAAAATATATTTTTGAAGGAAAAGGAGAATTGAAAAGATGTTTAGGGTTTGCCATTTATTTATTGAAAATATATAAAAGGTGT
Source organism: Onthophagus sagittarius (assembly GCA_036711965.1). Lineage (NCBI taxonomy): Eukaryota > Metazoa > Arthropoda > Insecta > Coleoptera > Scarabaeidae > Onthophagus > Onthophagus sagittarius. The sequence continues at coordinate 55,672,528 of JASERS010000002.1, read as the reverse complement.
AATTGCTCAAAAACTTTTTTTTGAATTATTAAAAACGAGTTTCTTGAGCTATTACACGCTCAGTAACTTGCATGAAGCAAATCACTTTCTTTATTGATAACGTCATTCTTATCAAAGTACAGTATAATAAAATACGTCAGAAAGATCAGACAGATCCATTTCGATTTCCTTCTTATAAATAAATTCTATTTGCACAAAATGAGACTGTCCATTAGAAAAATATAGAATTATTTTTAAAACAATGATAGAGGTAAGGTTGCAAGAACTGTTGAAAAAAAAAGAACCTGAAATGAGGAAGGGCTCAAACGATGAAATTGGATTGAATAAAAAAAATACTCTCCAAGAAACGTTCGCAGCTGTTGCTATATAGAACTGAATGGGGAAAAACTCAATACTACATTCAAATTCGAAACATAATTGAAAGTAATAATTTCAATCCGGCTAAAACCATTAACAATATTGTATGGGGGCTCTTTTAGAAACATTTTAAGTCTTTTAGTAGCCTTCTAGGATTTCTTATCATTTGGAAGCAGTATGAATTATTGTGGAAATATTTCAAGTCTTCTTGAAGTATCAAGTCATCTAGAAGCAGAATTTAAGTCTTCTGGAACCAGACCAAATCTTATAAAAGCTGTATCGAGTCTTCCAGAGACAATATTATGTGTTTTGAAAGCAGTGTCGAGACACCCAGAAGCAGCATCAAGTTTCAATTCTAAAAAAACTACCCAAAAAAATATTTACAGCAGATGACTGAATTGGGAAGAAAAAGCTCAATCGTTCAATAAAATTAAAAAAAAAATGATTGAAAATAGCAGCTTCAATTCAGATAAAACCATCAACAATTCTATATGGAGAAGCCACGTATTTGGTACCTATAAATATGGATGCAGGCATTAAAAATTTTGTTCCCACTATATCCGGAGTTTCATGAATTCCATGAATCAATGAAATCAACATGACGTCGGTCTCACAACAAAACAAAGACATCTTCGATTTCTACGAAGCTACTATATTTGAGCTACATGATGGCATTGGTCCATTTTGGATAAAATTAATGGATTAGTAAAAGAATTCTTGCCTTTCGCAACAACCTATCTCTGTAAAAAATATAGATACATTCGGATATTGATCCAGTTATACTCTTGAATAGAGTTTTTATAACGAAGGCAGAGATGCACCATATTGAAATAAAAAAAATTTCAAGAAAAGGGTTCCGCGCGATGACTAAGGTTGAAGAACACTGTGTAATAACACACTAAATTTAAATAACTTTTTCAAGCACAACAAGATCTATTGCAATCAATACTAAAGTTTGCTAAACTTCGAAATGGGGATTTGGTGTGACGTTCCACACACTTTTATATATGGTATTGCGTTATTAACCCTATTTAGACCCATCCGCCACGAAATCACTCAAGTTAAGTTTTTTTTTCTATTTTTTCTTTTCTTTTTAATTTTTCTCCACTGTGGAGGCGCACGGCTAAACCGAAACTTTCTAATTCTAGATCTAGTGTTAGTTCTAGTTTCACTTCGTTACAAGTATACAATAAATCTAAATGTTTCCAGTTCTAGGTCTAGTGTTAGCTTTAGTGTTGGTATTAGCTCTAATTCTAACCCAATAACAGCTAAATTAACTGTTATTGGGTTTTAGATTATTGTACATTTGTGTCGAACTAAATATAGAACTAACACTAGACCTAGAACTGTTTAGTGTTAGTTCTGGTTTTAATTACCATTCAGTGTTTGATTGTTGTAAATTCTTCTAGACAGAAACATTGGGATTTAGCCGTTGCAACAACAAACCTTCGCTCGTTTGTTGCAATAACCTTATTAAATAACCTTAGCACTCTTTACCTATTTAATATTAATAACATTTATTCTAGCTATTATACATACCTTACTCCCTTAAATTAAAAAAAATGTAGTATACAAATGTTTTTCCCATTTATTTTTGATCACAAAATGGTTTTATCCTATTTCTATGTACAGAGCTTATAATAAAATACATACTTTTATACAGAGCTTATTATCTATGTTAATTGTAACATTAGGTGATTTATCTTCCAAGACTTTGTATGGGCCCCTATACAAAGTGTCTAACTTATTACTACGACTATCGTTTTTTTACTAATGGTTTATCACCTAATTCATACCAGGAGAAATTTGATTTTTTATCCTAACTCTTTTCGTTTGATCTTGCTTTTCAATAAATTGTTTCGAGCGTCCGCACAGGCTTGTTGTAACCTATATTTTAGCTCTAAGGGATGATTCTAAAGTTGTATATTGGATCTACTTTACGAATTATATTTGTTGGTAAAAAAATTGCACATTTTCCAAACACTAATTCATATGGAGTAATAGCGAACAGTGTTATTATATGCAAAAGACCAGTATGGTACCCAAGTGCTCTATGAGTTTAAATGTTTGGACACTTGGATACGAAGACAAGCACCCAAATTCTTGTGAGAATTTTCTAGTGAACCTAATATTTCCTGATGATAAGTTTTGCCAAGAACTCTGTCCCTTGATCTGTTACAATTGTTTCCACAATTTCATATCGTAAGATATAATTTTGGACAAACGATTGCGCTGTGGTAGTTGCTTCTTTATTTGGTAATGTGTAGCATAGACATATTTGCTTAGTTCACATTGTAATGTCAGAATATAACGATTGTTTGCGTAATTTTCTTCTAACGGTCCTACAATGTCTAAATAATTTTTTTGCATTGCCGAGTGTGCATTCTGTTGTCACCCCCCTTCTGTCGGGAACATGTGAAAATCATTTAGAATGAACTGCCTCGTCTCCAAATTATCGATAGTAGAACATCCTTTAATAACTGAAGTTTTCGGACAGTCTTTTAACAAATTCTGTTAATACTGATGCGCATCTTTCACTCTTCATTATATATAATTCCTGAATATTTAATTTTCCACATATGTTAAAAAGGTCTGTCAACGACGCATTTTATGTGTAAAACTTCTTTATTTTCGTTATAGATAACGTTATGTTCTTTAAAATTATTGTTTTTTCTAAAAAACTCAAATTTCGGTTTCAGTTTCTGATTCAGATGCTTTTTCAGAGCATCTGCGGTTACGTTATCTTTCCCTTTTATATATTCTACTATGAAGTCATATTCTTCCAGAGTCAATAGGAATTTGGTTAACCGGCTACTAGGATTCGTCATTCCAAACTAGAAAATGAACGGCCTATGGTCAGTCAAAATAGTAAATTTAAGGCCATATAGATACGGTCTAAAGTATATAACAGCCCAGACAATACCTAGAAGTTTCTTCTCGATTGTGCAAAAGTTTTTCCTGCCTTATTCAATGATCGACTAGCGTAAACAACCGGTCGGTCGTTTCCATTGGAAATGACTGACCGTACTGTTCCTAATGCATAGCTTCATGCATTAGATTTAAGAATAAACGTGTTATCTGGACTTAAATTTGGTAATTGGAGCACTTGTGGATTTTGCAAAGATTTCTTGAGGGATTTGAAGGAATGTTGACATTCCGTTGTCCACTTGAATTTCGTATTTTTCTTAGAGAGATTACTTAATGCTGATGGAATTCTTGCAAAATTGGGAATGCATCTTCTATAGTAGTTTGCGAAAGCAACAAATCCCTTGGATTCATGTGCATCTTTTGGTACCGGATATTGTTCTAATACCTTTATTCTTAACGGATCTGGTGTGCTACCATTCCCTGAAATCACGTGCCCTAGATACAAAATTTCCTTCTTTAGAAAATCGCATTTACTAGGATTCAGTTTAAGATTAACTTTTCGCAATCTTTGTAAGATTTTTATTGTGTATTTCCAAGTTGTTTCTAAACACAATTAAATCGTCCAAGTAGATAAAACATTTTTCGTAATTCCGCCCTTGCTACAGTCATAGCGCGAGAAAAAGCATTAGGACTGATCTTAAGACCCATTGGCAGTCTCTTTATTTGGAACTGTCCTTTATCGGTTGTATATTTAATTAAGAATTATAGTTTTGTGTTTACAGGAATATATGTCTTTTAAGTTCTAGTGTGTAGGTATTTCATTTCTTATAACTTTGTATTATCAACTATTTAGCAGCAATATTTGATAATCCGAACCATCTTCGAACTCAATTAATTCGGATTATCGAGGTTCTCTTCTTATTGTTATTCCTGCATAGATAGATAATAGAGAAATAAACGTTTTAAATTAATCTATTTAATTTAAGGCACCCTTTATATTCTGTTCGAAATTATTTACATCCTGTGCCGTTTAAAGATACTTCTTTGATGGTTTTCACCGCGACCGTCGAACGATTATGAAACGGATACCAGTCGCATGTACAGTTATTCTACATCAAACCGATCATTACTGTCAGCGCAACGTCGAGAGTGAACTTGACACCTTGGGAATAGCTATACCAGAAGAACGAGAGACCGCGGCTAATTTATCCTTTCGCGAAAGTGTGGTCGTTTGCATTTCGCGTTAGTAAAACGGTGCGGCGGGGTCCGAGCCCGGGCGAGTCCCGCTATCCTACAAGCTTTCGCGAGCTTTGAATTATCGCCGCCAAGCGATTGCGTTGTTATTGTTATTACTATAATAATCTGGACGTATTAAGGACGCGGAGCGTTTCAGGAACCCGCAGCTTCGGCAGGGAGTCTGGCAATTACTTACATACTTGCCGGTCGGAACGGCTCTTTCTAACTGTAACTCGTGTCCGAACATTTTTTTTCGTTATATCTAGCTAACGTGTATGAAGCATTATGAAGGGTTTGGCTCTACAAGCCGACATTGACACAACGTTCCCGGTTTCCATCGGTAACAGACCGAGGACAATTATACCATGAATTAGATTGTGATACGCAACGTTTCATCAAATAGTAGGATAACAGGTTAATTACAAATGTATTATTTTGTAGCCGCCTCATAATTTCATTTGAGAAGCTAATAGACGTGACCTTTATTCCTTTTAATGTACTACCAAGTAATGAAGCTGTTCGATTTTATGGCGCAATTGAACTGTAGACTTCAATAAACATCTTTTAATTAATTCTCTAATATGGAATTCTCTTATAAAAGGATTTTATCGATTCACTTCAATTGCAAAATAAAATTAATGAAATGTTTCATTTGAAGGATATTTATTTCTCTGTGTTCCTTTTTATAAACCGACTATTAATTCTTGGGGGAAATCATCGTATTTCTTAAGCAGAACAGATCATCATTGCCAGCGTGGAACGAGCTGTACCATTAATTCATTACTCTGATCACGAATTTAGCCTTACCGCTAGTTTAGAGTAGTAACTAGACAACCAGAGCGAAACTTTGTTGACTTTGTGGATATGTATGTGAAGCATGCGGAAACTTCTTCCTAAATCATTTCTCAGATTATGCTTCTCTCAACAATTCACGTAAATTATAATACAAACTAATTTGCATGAAAAATTTCAAACAATATAACTATGTTTTGTTTGTTAAATTTGATTTTATAATTATTTGAGTCAAATTACTAAGACAATCGTTGTGGGAGATGTAGGAATAGTGTAGGAATAGGAAAATGTATGAGTGGGATTGAAATTTAAAAGTAATTTAGTTTATTTGCATGAAATGAACATTAATAAAGTTGGCTCGTGGTGAACAAATAGCCAATTGTCTACCGTAATAACCGATAAAGGCAATTGTAATGGGAAAAGCGGTTTGGTTCGTAATATTGATGCTCGCGGTTGATTAATACGGGCGATTCCGTTACGGGTAGAGCTACTTACGGAAGATACTGATACAATTTTCTTCTGCATTAGCAAAATAATGCATCCGTTACAGTTAGGCGTGGAATCGAGGCTCGGCACGCCGCGTACGGTATTGGTAACCGAACGCGTGATTTATCTGTGTATTCGTGGCCGTTGTGGCGGCACATTTGTCTCTAGGGGCTGTCTGAAATTAATATTTTCAGTCGAGATTAGCCACGCGATAGCTCTCTCAGTCCAAACGGACGTGCAACCAGCGCCGTAACGGGAATCGCCGCTTGCCGTTTCTACAGAAACGAGCAAAAGTTCGCATACAATCCGGAAAAATCAACTACCGGTACGCGAACTGAACAATTTCTGCACTAGACATTTGAATAAACACTCCGCGAAACATGGGAAACTATGTGCTCTTATACCGTATCTTTACTTTTCCGCAGGTGCTAACAAAGCACATCGTTAGCGGAACATTAACGAGCTATCTGTTAATTATTGAACCGGAGAAATACGGAAAATGTTTGTGGGTTGATTGTTTTTCGATTAGTCTCACGGCGAGAACGTAAATCTATTAATCCCGTTAACATAGAAAGCATATTAACAATATAATTATACCGACTAATCTTAAAAGTTTGTTTAATTGCGGCACGATCAACTAAAGTTAAACCTTTGATGATTTGACTCATACTTGTTTATAATTTGTGTATTTGATAATGAATTAGTGCCATGACATGAAACTACGCAAACTTTTATATGAAATCTATCACTTACTAAAATTTAAGCTACAATTTTAAAACTTCAGTAAAATATCTTCAACTTTCAATGCTTTCTTCTTAGCAATTAGTGAATTTTTGCCCAGAAAATACCAGTTTGAGCTTATAATATGGATTTCGACGTAGTCGAAAATTTGCGCAATAACTTTGTTAGGGACAAAATTATAGATATGAAAGGGAATCTTTTTCAGGCCAAGGGATTGGGAGAACGCTGAGATCGGGACCATATTAGAGTTGCTCGGATGTGGTCTTTTTCAGTGTTGTTAAATACCCATATTTATTTTGAAGGGAATACACCCTGGGTATATATCCGGGGATCAAGCTATCTAATCAACTATTGCTGTCTTGCTATTGCGTTAAAATAACGAAGCTCAACTTGTAATACCTCAGAAGATTTGATAGTGCTTCCAGCAAATTTGATGTTTAGAAAAGTTGTAGTGCTTCAGAAGAGTTGATATTGCATCTAGAACACTTGAAATACTTCCAGAAGAATTGAAATGTTTCCAGAAGACTTGAAGTATTTTCTAAACACTTGATACTTAATATTTTCAAAAATCGGCGCCTATGAACTGATATAACTATTATAATCTATTTCTTTACATTTGTCTAACAAAAATAGTGCGTTTTACATTTGAACGAATACGGTAGTATTCTTTTATGATGGCCCTAATCGTATGAAAAGAAAATGAACATCTATTTAGGTAAAATACTACATCTGTATTAGTACTTTCGGTTGATGAACTTAATGCAAATTTTGACACAGCACTACTCGTTTGGTCTTTTAATAGTATGCCAAGTTTCTTAATGATAGCTAATTGCTAACAGCAAAATAATATTTTCGATCGGATTTTCATGCTGTTAGATCTAATGCAAGACCACAAACTATTGTGGTTACAGGAAAGTTTCGGGAGCAGGTTGGATTGCGGATTTTGCTTTGATCTCCATGGTCACCGAACTAATCGCCGATTGAGCATGTCTGGGATGTGATGGATCGACAATTAAGGCAAGTACCCAGATGTGCTGAGAATCTGGATGAACTTCGACACCACCTAAAGATTGCATGGAACGGGATACCTCTGGGCGTGAGGATGAAACTGGGGTGGATACAGTTGTGCGTGAGGCCAATACTAGCTTTTTCGTAGTAATTTTTTCAATTAATTCGTTTTCTAATTGATAATAAAGCATTCTTTTACCGAAGTTTCAAAATTGTAGTCTAATTCTTCATGAGTGATGTATTTCATGTGAAAATAATTGTATATCAAGATGCCAAGAAATTCCTTCAATAAGAATTATTGAAAGTCAAAACCAAAATTGAAATGCGACACAGAAAACTTGCAACTTAAAAAGCAAAACAAGTAAGAAACTGGAAGTATTAGAAGAATTTTATAACAATCTTGAAAACTGGTACACTTCAAGTATTAACAGATGAACAAACAATAGTCGTAGATATCATCGCATAAGGATCTGATACTTACGAAATCAAGAGCTGTATATATAAAACTGTCATAAACAGCACATAATGATCAGAATAAACGGAACTTAATGATCTCAACTCAACTCAACCTAGCTTACGCTGTAAAGAGTCTATTGCTAGAACATTCTTGTAAAGTATGTTGAGTTCCAAAAAACCGAAAGAAAATGTCTATGATGGATATTGTCCAACCGAAATTCCGGTTTTAGCCAGTTTCGGCCTAAGAAGATATTTTATTCGGCCAGAGATTTTAGGTCTGATAGATTTTATGCGTCTGAAGACGCACGTCTAAATCTGCATTCAAAGCCGAATATCAGTTAATACTAGTTTTAGAATCAGTTCTGGTCTTCATTAATTCTCTCTTTCACCGTTATTCACGGTGAACATTGTATGGAAAAACTTAATTTTATGGTTTCTATGGTTTCATATCATAAAGATGGTTTAAAAAGTCAGTAATAAATTTGTTTTCCATTTTGTAACTCGATTCAGGGACATACTGTTTATATGTAATTCTATCATTTCAGAGAAAAGTTTCGGCTTCGGCCCGGAAATTTCTGCTGCGGTTTCTCCTCAAAATTGAGTTTGGGTCGGACACCAATGATCGACCATCAGTTGTTTAGTTTGGACAGTTTGGATCAAATCGAACAATAAATTTACAAATTATTCTTATCTGAGGAATAAATGTCAAAATATGTATATGTTTATTGAGATTACAGTCAGAATTATGCGTGTCTGTATAGATACTGAAACAGATGTTGCCTTTTTTAATATTTACTTCTAAAACATTACTTATACTTAATAAGATTTATTTGCTTTGATAAAAAAAGTGTCAAATTCTGTTGATAAGTGCAAGTGAAATCGTATATTATAGAATTGCTAACGTAGATCACTGTGTTAGGAGGAAAGTGTGTTTAGCGCGAGAAGATATTACTTCGTAGAATTGCAACCCCGGGTTCTGTTTGCGCGGCGCCGCAATGTTGGTACAACAATCGACCTGCGCAGACAAGCACACCTTTTAGTGTGACTAATGTGGGATTCTACCGCGAGCCCCGCATCTCCGGCGTTCCTTTATCTCCAGTACATATAGTTCTCGGATGGTAATGCGCTTCGTTGCAACAATGCCTCCTTCCTACAACTATTTCTGGCTCGCAACGAAATGCAATGGACCTGAACGTGTAGATTCCGTCCGGTCTGGCTGTTTAATCAATAAAATGCTACGTTAATCACGGCCGGACCCCTTACCTTACCTCCGCGATCCATCCTTGGCCGGTATCTTTCAGCTAATCGGCTCCTTCCTGTACGCCAACAATCGCTGGAACCGTTAAGCTTAGGCCGCGAACGCCGATATTATCGACACCGGGCCTATAACATATCGTGCGGGCGTCGAACGCCGTTTTGCCTCGCTCGCCGACTTGTTGTACTTGTCAGGACTCGTGCTCTCGTGGAGCAGAAGCCTTCACTTCCGCATGTTCCGATCTACCTTTTACCAACCACTTACCGGAAAGAACTAGCTTTAATGACCCAGTAAAATAATTCAAACAGATACATATCAATTTCACAATAAATCTTATACAGGGTGTCTCACGTAACTGGTTCATTAGAACTTTTTTAGGTTCCACTATTCGTAGAGGCTTGAAATTTTGGTAACATGGGTTGTTCATTCCGATCTATTAATCTAAAATATTTTCAAGACGGCCGCCACTTCCGGTCTACCGGAAGTAGACTTCAACTTCGTTATTTTAAATGGAATGCTATAGTTTTTATTACACCATTCAATTATATATAAGAAAATATGTTGACTTTGATAACAGTTGTTGGTGCCTACCGTTTTTTGTTTTCGAGTTATTTTGATTTTAAGTGTTTTTTGGCAAATATCACCATGCTCTTTACAAGCCCATATCTCAGCCAACGTTAACTCAAAAACATTTTGCATTGGTGCGATAACTCTTCATATGCTGCTAAATAGATAGTCATTTGTTATATCAGTATATCTTATACAGGCTGGTCAAAAATTGAGTTACCGTTTCTCTGTATTCAATTGCGTCGAAAATTTTAAATGGAACGCCCCATATTTCCATACCCTATCAGAAAGGAAATTTAATTCTCTACAAATTATCTATAAATATTCCTATACCTATTTATTATAGTTTTCTTGCTATTGAGGAATTTATCACAATCATAGGTAAAATGCTAGAAACCGTCTGTGTTTTTGTTAGAAGGCCATGACATTTTGACAGTTTTTTGTTTAATTTATTTAAATTATTATTAGTATTATTTCTACAATGAACTGTGATTGAATAAACTTTAGATTGCTAGCTGTAATTTACCAAAAATAACCAAAAGAAAACCGAATAAATGAAACAATGAAAAACAACAATTTAATGATAAAAATTAAAATCAATAACATAAAAGAATGAAAAACTGAAAATTACAAAAATAAATTATGGTATTTTAATTCTCTACAAACTATTTAGATACTTTCCTGCGCCTATTTGTTGTAGTTGCCCTCATATTTGGAAATTAATGGACGCATGCAATGCTGGAAGCTTCTTGTTTTTATGTTAGAAAGCCATGGAGTTTTGATAGCTTTTCAACCATATTTATGTTATTGTTATCATTACTTAGTTGTGTCATCACTTACTGGTGTTAATGTCTTTGAATATCATGGCGAATTATTCCCACGCCAACATTTTAAATTCGTCTTATATTCATGGCGGGTGTAATAAAGTTTTGGATAGGATAAGATACGTATCTCTTAGTTTTGGAAAGATCAAAATAACAAGAAAACATAAATTTCTATAACCAGCAGCTTAAGATAATAGAATAAATGTTTTATCATATTTTATTGCTTTACCAAATTCTTCGGTAAGAGGTGCTTCGGTCGATTTAGATGAATAATATTTTACAAAAAAGCACCGTAAATAAATAAACTGAACTCTCTAGGAACATCTCGCGCATCATTACGTCGAATATTACGCCATATCATTGTTTTTCATTGTTTCATTTATGCGTTCCTCTGCTGGTTATTTTTGGCAAATAAAAGCTAACAAACTCAAGTTTATTCAATCGCCAATGACGAAAAGACCATGGTGATATTTGCCAAAAAACACTTAAAATCAAAATAACTCGAAAACAAAAAACGATAGGTACCAACAACTGTTATCAAAGTCAACATATTTTCTTACATGTAATTGAATGGTGTAAAAAAAACTATAGCATTCCATTTAAAATAACGAAGTTGAGGTCTACTTCCGGTAGACCGGAAATGGTGGCCATCTTGAAAATATTTTAGATTAATAGATCGGAATGAACAACCTATGTTACCAAAATTTCAAGCCTCTAGGAATAGTGAAACCTACAAAAGTTTTAATGAACCAGTTACGTGAGACACCTGTATATTCCCCAAGATATTCATACGCCCCCATATTTATTATCATAACCTGCAAATTATAACAAATAACTAACTTAAAACATTTTTTTTACAAATATAATAATTCATACGTAAATGTATATCGATTATGTGGTAACAAATTACACGTGTACCGTATGGTTTACCGCATGACATAACATTCTAATTTAAGTGGAACTCGAATCTAACAAGAAAAACAAAGAATTGCGTTAGATAATGATACAGTCCCATAAGTTTATCGACACGGCAATTCTTGCGCAAATTATTAACCTAAATAGTAGCAACTTGTGGATATAGAGAATTAGCGATTCGATTGCACGTTGGTGCAACGCAAAACGCGCGATTGTCATCTACGTTTGCCTTCTGGCAACAGAAAATTCGATGTGCCCTGAATACGGAATTTGCGGTGCGGTGTCGAAATGATGAACAGCCTTATTTGAAAACGCACGCAGAGTAGCAATTAAGAGACATGCCTTAAATGAAGCCGAAAAGGAGGCCGTGCGGTGACGTTTACGCGTTTAAAGCTGTGACGAAATTGTTTGGTTTAATAAATTAAAGAGCGTTGCACAAGATACTCTCTCTTCTCATCGTCGTTTCCGCGTCATCCTGTTTCCTATTCCTACATATGTACATCTGTACTTATTTGTGCATCTGCAAAAGCGGCAAGTGCACACGATTAATCGAGAGGCGAACTTTCACAGCCGAAGGAGACACCTACTAAGCCATTTATGGATAGGTGAGCCATACTATCTGATGCACTTATTCATGAATTCCCACTATTACCATGACGGTTGCACTAAGTAAGTGGATCGGGTTTCACCGGGTTACGAGTCATACCGTTTGATTGATCTCTTCGGTCACCGAAGAATTTGTGAACAATGGACATTGTTTTCTAGTCAATTATACCTGATTGGTACCCAGCAGGTCGTAATTGTCAATGATTCCGGTAGTAGGTGTAACAAATAATCGGACTAGGGAGTTCCCCTATTGATTGATTCATCAAATTGTTTATACCCATCAAAGATTACGTTAATCGCTCGTTACGTAAAGTGAAAGAAAAAAATATAGTTATATGAGGAAGTCTTTTATGGACAATAAAGTATTAATGAAACAAAATTAAAGAGCTAAAATTATGTAACTCCAAGTTGTTGGATGTAATTATAAATTTTTATTTAACAAAAAAAAAGAACTCCGAGTTAACGGTTTCTAAACAATTTTCTCGTCTTGTAGCGCAAAATAAATCAAACCGCGATTTATCATTTAAGGCGATTCTTCGCGAGGTATTCCTACATTTCAATGTAAAAAGCTTGCGACAAAGATGGATGCATCGGATCACACCCATGACACGTTATTAATAACGGACCGATTGAAACGTCGGTAAACTACGCCGTCATTAGAAACCATTTAGTCTCAATTCCAAATCGATAATAGAGAAACAGGATACAAAGAAAACTGGTTTTCCTCAGGTCCGTATCGAGAATCACCAAAATCATTTCATTTATCTCATAAATATTATACTATTTTACATTATGTTGAAGCTTTTCTCACATTACTCTAGATCTTTTTTGTGATATAGTTTTTGCTCCTAATCCAAGCAGTCAATCGGAAAAGATTAAGTAATCATGCGTAAATTAAAATGTTCAATGTGTCACAAAGAACGTTGGTCGAGTGCTGTAACGATGGTTAATTGACAATGATTACCGCATGGATTATGGATTTGTTTTACAAAAGAATCACAGAACGTTGTCTGGTCTGTCTTAATCTTGAGGATTTAAAATTATTTATCCAACGTTTAGGGTAAAAACGATTAATTGATAAATGTTGTCCTCGTTTGGTTGTCCGCAAAGGCTATCTAGACTACATCTGAAACTAAAAAATATAGAAAAAAGTGGCTACACCCAACTCTTTTTTTACATGGTCTTTTCTAACACGATTTTGAAATAACACGGTTCACCAATAAATTTTTTTACACGAATTTTTTTTGGGATTCGTGCTATAACAAAAGATTCAAACTCAAAAAAGAGTTGGGTGTATATGTTTTGTCATTAGTAAAATATGACAAATTTGCCAAAAAGACAAACATGATCATTTCTTAACAAAAATGGAGTATTATAATTAAATACTTTTTTACGAACAATTCAGTGGCGTACGTAAAATTTTCCATGTTTTATCTTTGTAATTTTACGAGTAATTTTATTTTTTTAAATATTAAGAATATTTGGCTATGGCTGAAAATAATTTATCATTTTTGCCTCATAACAAATATACAGGGTGTGTCAAAAGTCTGGAATGTAGAGTAACTGCCATTCGGGGTTTCACAGAAAAATGTTTCAAACAAAAGTTTCTTTATTAATTATTGTTTAATTGTTGGTATTGTCATTTGTTTCGTTGCTATGGCAACCAACATTTATATTTTGAATGGGATGCATATGTTTTTTACATAGTTTGATAGAGGATAAAACTCTCTTCGTGATGAACATATCAAATAAGAAAAAACTCAAGAAAAATTCCGTTTTGTGACAATATTAAATCAGTTTATATTCAATCAAAATATGTTTCGCAATGAGGTCGTTTATGCATTAGACGTCAAAAATTAACAGTTTTAAATTACGAAATATCAATGATACACTTTTCAATAATATTTACAAAGGTACACAGATTACACAAAAAGTTTAGTTCCGAAAGCAGTCATCAATCACAAAAACTAAAGTCTTTAAAAATTTTATTTGAGATATGGAAACTACAACAAATGTTCAAATTGGACACCAATTTTGCAATCCAAACAATTTTGAAGACGACGTCTAAAGCTATCCACACTACTCAAGAAATATCATCGAAGATTTGTTATATTTCAGTAGTTGTTCTCTTACATAACTGATTAACATTTTGAGGCCAATTCACGTACACTCTGTCTTTCAAGTAATCCCACAAAAAAATCTGAAGGCGTTAAATCGATCTGTCAATCGACTTCCCAGGAAAACGTAAATCTAGATATGAGAAGTATACCGGTGATGGCCCTCTTAAGGAAAATGCCATTTTAGCCATTCAGTTCATTTTACTGATCTTGATAAGGACTAATGACACATACATTGTAGTCTACATTTGTTCAATTTTCTTTCTTTTCATTTTAATTTTCTTCAACTTTCAGATAGCACTTTGAAAAATCATATTGAGTACTCTTATGTTGGACCACTTAAAATAATTATGACGTTATGATTGAACATTTTGTTTCTAACATTTGAAAGTGCCGAAGGAAGCTATAAAGCTATAACGTTGAAATTAAGTACATTTAAAAAGAGTCAGAAAGGAAACATCAGAAGGGTTGTAGTATCGAAGTTAATTAAAATTAAAAAATATAAAATGATTGTAAAATTGAGAACGTTAACAAAATTTTGCGAAAGTGTGGTTTGATTTAAAAAAAATTACAAAATGAAGTGAAAATTTTAAATGTGGATGACCATATTGGCGGAGTGAGAAGAAGAAAGTGACTTTCTATTACAACCTTTCTGATGTTTTTCGACAACTTCTCTTTACAAATGTACTTAACTTCAACGTTATAGCTTCGTTTGACACTTTCGACTGAAAATGGAATAAATTATCCGAAACCGGTGCCGATTTAATTTGCAAAAAAGTTTGCTGGTCATCCAACCTTTTTCCTGTACAAAAGAAGTGTATCTTGATTAAGCACCATTCATTAACTCGTCGTTGGATGACAGGAGGTGCGTAAATACCAATAGCACTCATTGAACAAACGACTATAACATGTCAACGTCTTTTGAACTGTGGTCAAACCGGACTCTATCCACATTGTGTATGTTCTCCGGATGAAATTGGTGTTTTCTCAAAATAGATTCTCATAACTTGAAATATGCCTGAACATTCAGTTTGTTGCAAGCTTCAGCCGTAGCTAAAGAGGTACATCGGGATTTTTTAAAGATATGCAGGAATTGCGTCTTAAGGAATCTTCGACCCATTGCCACCGAGCCATTTTATGTTTCTTGTTAAAATTGTGCTTATGCCGTTTCTTTCAGCTATTTCGTATACGAACTTATTCAAATCTGTGCTGGTTAGCACGTAAAATGATGATTCTATGTCGATGATATGATCAACAGTTTTTTTTAACGTCTTCATAAAAAGTGGGGCGTTTTCCTCCAACCTCTGTTTAAGAGTTCCTCTATTTGTGGCTAATCTTCTGCTTAATGTGGTTTTTGTGATGTTAAAAGTTTGAATAGCCAGCTCTCCATATTAACATTATCCCATTGCTGTCGTTTAGTGGCAATATTTGAAAACAATAAAAAATATACATTATACCACTGTCTTACATATAAATTTCGTAGTAATATGTTATTCCCATGACGGCCCCTAGTCTATCAAACGACAGATACATGGGGCCATCATACACAAAAATAGAAATGTTATTAAAACAGTAACACGATATTCGTACGAACATTTAATATAAAATCCTACTATAAATTTATTTACGAATTTATTAGATCAGAACATAACTTTTTTATTTTTATACACTAACACCATCCTAAGACCCGACACTCAATTCGTATTGCATGTGTAGCTTAAGAAGGATGTTAGATGACGTCGTAAAATTATCGGTTGAATCAAAATCGTGGGAAACATAAAAATATATCGGATAGGCCATCATTGGACGGGGACCATCATAGATATAAGTTCCCTACTGCTAATATGCTATCATTAATTCCACCATAATCCCTTGGGAACAAGGATTCAACCGCCGTCGCAATTTCATTTTGCAGTAGATTTAAATATCTTTTTAATAATCTTTTTATCTTTTATCAAAAACATGTCTACGAAAAATGCCAGCTCAAACATTTAAGTTTTGTGAATATTGAGTATGCCATTCTTGAATTCATTGTGGATTGATATCATTCCAATATCAGCTCTTATCACGATTCACTATGCTATTTAATATAAAAGTTGTTTCGTCGTAGAAAACGATTAAATGGTGCTAGTTGATTTTTGTTACACATTTAGCAATAATTTCTTAAAAAAACTGCACTCTTCTGTCATAATCGCATCACCAAGTTCGTAAATAACCTGAAGCTTGGGCAATTGGAAGTAATTTTTAGTAAGGCAACATGGAAATTGGAAGTAGTTTATCTTACAAAAGTTTTAAATAGCTATATTTATGTATCTGTATATTTATGGTATCTATATAGTTTGTTAGGAATATTTGTATTAATTATTGAATAATTAGGACAAAGTCTGGTTGTTGCTATGTTACATAGCTATGTATAGTGTGTAGTGTATAGTGTAATATATATTATGTAATAACCTTATTATAATGCAAACCAATGTTCTTAAGTCATTATCATTAGATTTTTGTATAGCAGGTCGATGTTAAACTGTTTCAAAGTACAAAACTTGATGCGCGTATAACATACGGTAATAAAACTTTACATTAAATGTCGAAAATTAAAAAAAAAATTAATATGCAGGAATACTACTTCAGGAATTCTACTCTCCCAAACGAGAATACAATACTAGTCGTAGAATTATATTTCAATAGATATCCGGAAAGAAGACAATACACGCAAGAACCTACAGTCGTTTAACATAAAATATAATGGAATTTTAATTTTTCAAAAAACCACGTCCCAAAAACTTACATGTGAAAAAGATCTTCAGGAACATTAAATCAATATCTTGGCTTCAGTGATTGTAAATTCACTTACATTTTGTAGAAAAATTGAACAAGAATGTTAAATCCAAAGCTCCCATATTTTGAAATAAACAATAAATGTAGCGCAGCTTCATTTATGTGTTTGAGACAGCATTTTGCAGATGGTATTTGCAAAAATTAAAAAAAAATTAAATCTGTTTCCCCAAAATATGATATGGATCGATGGAAATAATGAACGTTTTTGGTTGATACTAATCTTAACTACATAATAGCCAGACGTTCTCAAGAAGATTCGAGTTCAATGTATGGTGTGCTCTTTTAAGAATTTTTGTATTTTGTATCTACCTACATTTTAATGCAGATACCTGAATATATTAAACCAGTACATTAACAACAATATTGATGCTATAAACAATTTAGAAAAATGTTATCATTTGTATTAATAATGGACACGCTCAATTTAACCGTTTGTACTTTGGTTAAAAAACTATTTCTCTTTAAAGTTATAAATATTAGTTGTTGGTTTTTCCTTTGTGTTTATTGTTTTAGTATGGTTCTTAACCTTTATCTATCATTATTTTATATCATTGCAAAGGTTAAAGAGTAAATTCTTTTGTTTAATTAAGTCTTATATTAATTAACTCTTTAATTTTTAATGATAATTAGATTATTACCTAACTATTTACTAATTATTCAATAATTATTAGAAATATTCCTAACAAACTATATATATTTGTTATCAGGAAAAAATAACGAATTATTTTAAGCCATAGCAACTACGGTTTGCATTTAAAAATATAAAGTTACTCGTAAGATATTGAAAATAACACCTACGCCATTGAATTGTTCGTGAAAAATTGCCCATACAAGCGCAAACTTTATATAATAGTAAATATACAGCAAATTTTATATTCTAAATGATATTTATGCAAGCTTTTTCTAAGAATTATCTTTCCAGATCATACCTCGTTGTATATAGAAATGATACAAGTTTATCGATATCAGTTAATTTAGCTAGATCGAAAAGTTATAAGGAAGCGTTGCATATTGTGGTCTCAATTTGTTGTTGGACTCAATTTCAGTTCCATCTAAATGTAGTCCTTCGTGTTGTAACGACTTGTAATTGCATGGGATGCGTTCTTTTTGTATAGACTGTATAATATATATTCTCGGTTATTTAGTAAACTAAATAAGAAATAGAATGGTCCTGAAAATACCACCATAAATAGTGCATGCAGAACAAAGTGGATAATACAAGCTTCTTTGGCTTAGAGGAATAAAAACAAAATTTTGCAGAATATTAATTCTCTCCTAAAAGTTTTTTATTTGCTTTTGTGTATATCTCAGTTTGAAAGGACTAAACTTTTTTAATAGGATTTGACGGTCCTTATAATGCTAATCGATATCTTAAATTAATGGCACATAAAGATGTATTTAGATAAAATAGAGTAAATGAAGCTAGATCCGACCCTGCCCATCGACATTGCTCGCAATAAATTACCTTATGGATCGTTAATTCGTTACCGATTGAGCGAAAAGCCGCGCGAATACAGCAGATGCCGATTCTTACCTCTGCTATACAAAAAAGACCATCAATTAGCTGTAATTCCTGATAATTTATTATCGATTATCGTGCAGTAGGTTGTTGAGAAAAAACGGCCGGCAACAGGATATCCATTCGGTCGAGTGGAAAGGAAAATCTCTGAAAAACTAAGCGGCGATCGTTAAGACTAGGCGATAGGTTCTCTCCGAATTGGGAAGTCATTTATCATTAAATTTAGTAATAGCTCGTCATGGATGAGCTGTTAAGTTATGGGTCCTGACTCGTTAATTAATTGGGAACATGTTAATGAGCTGCGTGATTGGACAATCGATTGATCATCTTTATTATACACATACACGCCTATACACGCAATATTTTCTTCAAGATCTCTATTCGTTTCGTTAACAATTTGAACAAACACAATTAGTAAAAGTACCTACTGATAATAAGACAAAACCTACATACAAAATTCTGTGTCAGCAATGACGCAAAATTTTCTCACGAAATTCTTTTCCCCTTTTGCAATGCAAATGTGTCCGCTTCCTTAATTCAAATCGTGGGAGGACGAAATGCAAAGCTACTATGCTCTCGGTGAAAGTTCGCCGAAGCTTTCGGCAAGTGGTGCCAGCATCGTACATTAGCAAAAGACCCTTGGCTTCTGTTCGGTTGGCGAAATGGACGGCCGCGTGTCACGTGGCGATAATACAATGCCTATTTAATATTTAATGAATCATTGTTCTTCAGAACTGACCCAGCGACCTTCCGAACAATTTTCAACCGTTTAGCGCACGCATAACGGCCACCATTCATCTCTCGCGTTTCAATTCCGGCTTGGACCGTTCGAAATTTCGCGTATATTAAACGAGGGTCTTTAACCTGCTATCGTACTTACATCGTGTGTGGGTGTGTAACGTTTTCCATTTAAATTCAAATATTCTGATTGGTATTCTTATTGCTGATGCTATTTAACTTAATCTATCATGGAAATGTATTCTATTTATTCTACGATGGATAGGAATTGTGTTATGCGAGAATTTTTGAATGAAATTATATGGTTTTTATCGTTTTACTGTTGGTCTGGTTTGAGTGTTGATCCTTTTTCTCGGCGCGATTTTACGACCGAGGCTACACACGCACGGGACAACTTCATTAGCGATTTAATATTCAGAGACATATTTTCAGTTGGCTTGGTCGAGGTGCACCGGAGCGATCCGGCCGTATTTCAAAGGACGAAACGACCCGGAGCCATGAGATCGGCTGAAGAAATTCTCTTGTGTGTACTCGCAAGAGCCGCCACTCGGCCACGCGGTGATAACAATAAATACTCGCGGGTATAAAGCTTATAAAGCTCCGTGTTTACTGCCGAAGCTCGCCGCCGCGGCCACAAGGCCCTGATTACGCTTGAAAATCCGTAATTAAATTATATCTGTGCCGCTTTCAGGGCTCGCTCCAAAGGAGGAGTTACGGAACTCGCCCGGTTGATATTTTCTTTAATGTCAGACGGCCCCGTTTGTTCAACGCCGGTTTAAATAAGCTTCTCCTGTTGCGCGAACCGTAAAGAATACTAACGTTGAACACGATTAAAGGCCCTATTTAGTTAAACACGTTTGATACTCCATACACGAGATGGGTTGTTTTAAAAATCCGATTTATTGAATGATCTTTTGATCCAGATTAAGAAAATTACATGTATATTCAGTGTTGTTAAACACCCAGGTATTTATTTTCAAGGGAATATGTCTGGGATATTTACCCAAGTATTTAGAGGTATTTATAAAATTTAAAAAAAATACAGCAGAAACTATTAAAAAAATAATCGAGTTTAGTGCTAAAGTACAAATTCTTCTTTAATGAAAGGCAATAACAATAGTTATTTACACATATTACTCTAAATAATACATTAAGTTCTAATCATAATACCTAGTATTGTTGCCAAAATTTACTTTGTATAGCAAATTATAAAAACCTGTTGAGCACCAAATGTTTTCTTTTAATCTCCTGTTATGACTATTGTTATAACTGTTATGATCAAAACGGGCTCATTGCAAAACAATATTTTTCTAATCAATATTTCTTATATACTATCCGAATAGTCGGTTAAACCCTAATGTTTCTATATATAGGGCTAGTGTTAGTACTAAAGCTAGGTTGTAGGTGTAGGTTGTATTAGTTATACTTTTAGTCCCAGAAGAATTTACAACAGTCTAGAGCTAAATAAGAATTAAAACTAGAGCTGATACTAGACTGAAAATTAGAAAGATTCAGGTTTAGCCCGAACTAAACCCAACCCAACTTAGCTTTAGAAGTAATACTAACCTACAATTAGAAATATTAAGGTTTAGCCCTACGTTTCTTAAGATGGCTAAATCCTAATATTTCTAGTTCTGGTATTAGTTATACCTTTAGTCCCAGATGAATTTAAAACAATCAAGAGCTAAACAATAATTAAAACTAGAACTAACACTAGACCTAGAACTAGAAAGATTCTGTTAGTTCTCGTTTTGGTTCGATACAAGTATTACAATAATCTAAAATTGAATAACAGCTAAATTAGAGCTAATACGTCTGAAGACACACGGCTAAACCTGAATCTTTCTAGTTCTAGGTCTAGTGTTAGTTCTGGTTTTAGTTCGATACAAGGTGTCCGTGGTAACTTTGAACCAGCTTTATTTGCAACCAAAGCTGAAGGAAGACATATACAGGGCACAATAATTAGTGCTTTAGCTCCTGACTGCAGACAGCTCACAAATGAATTATTTTTTCCTAACATTACATCGGCATTATCAGAAGCAAAGTCAATAATATTTTGCATTGGAATGTTTTTAGAGTTTAGGCAATTTTTAAATGCAATAAATAAATTTTCCGCATTACAATTTAAACCATCAACAGTAATTAATTCTAATACTTTATCAGAAACCTTACAGAAATTATCAATGTACTTAACAACTTTATTTGCAGAAAAGTTAGTGACTTCATCAATTGAAACACTAAAGGGTTTTTGTTGTAATTTGTTGATCAAACCTATAATTTCTTTCTTAGCAATAACATATCTAATAATATTGACTGTTTTCGTATGCCCTAAATTAATATCTTTCAATATATTAAAGTATGGATAAGTAACATTCAAAAGAGGAATTCAATGATCAACAAATTGAAACATGACGTTATGATGTGCAAAAAAAAATTTGAAAGTTTCATTTCAACTTCGGTAACTTTTCGCGAATGTAAAGTATTTCTTATAACAAAGTTACTAATATCTTACAAACCTTCATGTTTTGTGACATTTTTTTATGTTTAGCCGTTGCTTCATATTTTTATCTAAATATGATGTTCCACATTTGAGTTCTGTGTTACACGCTTTACATAAGCAGAGATATTTATCTTTTGGATGTTTTTCAACCGGCCTTTAAAATGACGATCCTCTAACCATTCTTTGTTAAATTTTTGTGCATATATTTTTTTGATTTGGTGCTTCATGACGATTTTTTCTCTTCTTGACAGGAGTCTTTGTACCCGATGTTGAAACAATACCTTTCA
Source organism: Onthophagus sagittarius (assembly GCA_036711965.1). Taxonomy (NCBI): domain Eukaryota; kingdom Metazoa; phylum Arthropoda; class Insecta; order Coleoptera; family Scarabaeidae; genus Onthophagus; species Onthophagus sagittarius. The sequence continues at coordinate 55,650,418 of JASERS010000002.1, read as the reverse complement.
ATTCACCTTAAATCCTCCTTGTTGTTTTTAACCTGTCTGTAGAGTCTACATTTTTCCCTATTTGCCAATAAAATCCCTATAACTAGGGGAAAATTCTCCAATCGGTATCACTGCTGTGATGATACCAGACTGAAAAAATTATAAGATGTAATAAGCCGATTACGAAAATTTAAACAAAATTTATATTTTTTTACAATTGCAATTAAATCAAAAAATTTTAGTAAGGAAGAATTTCCTAGATAACTCAACATTCCATTTTTCACTATTTGCCAACAAAATCCCTGTAACTAGGAAAAAGTTCTCTAATCTGGCATCACTGCTTCACACGCATAGATAAACCTGATTTTTTTTTAGTTCTAGGTTTAGTGTTAGTTCTAGTTTTAGTGCGATACAAGATACAATAATTTAAATCCAAATAACAGCTAGAAACATTTAGTTAACATTTAGGTTTAGCCGTACACGAGACGTATAACATTATTTATTAGTACGATAATATTTATTTATTTGAAATAAACAGGGTTACCCCTAATTACATATTTCACTAACAATTCCTTAAACTAAATTAAACAATTCTAACAAAGAAAAAATATAGAAGCAATGAAACGATGTAAGAACAAAGCAGGAGAAAGAAATAAAAAAGAGAAGCAACGTGCAAATTAAAAATTAAGAACTTGTGTTGCATGTTCTTATTGTTAGTTTGGAAGTTTACTCAAACAGTTAAATGATAAAAATAAAATAAATGAAAAATAAAAACAAATAAATGTCTCTTCCACAAAACTACGCTAGCATCAAATAATGGAATTGCGCAGGTTAGAGATAATGTGTTGTACAAAATAAGGACTTTAACAAGAAGGGAATTCTTTCTAAGTTCAGGCACATACAGACCAACCCTTTCCAAGATTAAATGGCGTCTATGTTGTTATTAAATATTTTCGAAAGGAAACAAAGTGATAGTATTTTCCTACTAATTGATAGTTTAGCTACATTAAACAACTAACGCGAGAGATTATATTTTTTATAATATAAATATTAAATGTAATATAAATGCATTCTCTAACTTAGATCGTATAAGTGTAATAAATAACAATTTCAGAGTCTCCACATTTGTAAAGAAATGGGTGATTCTAATGAAAAACCTAGCATACGAAGTGCGTTCGATGTTGTACGCTTAATTTGTTCATCAAAACATAAATTGTTAGAAAAAGGAACACCTAAATCCTTCTTAACAACAACTGAATTTAAATTAACATTGTTAACTGTAAAATGTGTTGGTTCTCGTCTTAATGTGTATGTCATGAACTCACATTTAGAGACATTAAAATGAAGTTTGTTCACCTGATACCAATTAAATACATTATCCAAATCAGTTTGCAAAGAATGGCAGTCCTTCAAGTTACGTATAGTTATAAAAAATTTCAGGTCGTCAGCAAAAAGCAAGCATCTTGATGAATCAATGACCAACGGCAGATCATTTATAAATAGCAAAAAAGCCCAATCGATCCGACACTGCATTTTTATAAGTAATATAAGTAGACATAAATCAATCTGAAGAGACAAAAAAACTTAAGGGTATGCACAAAAAATTCGTCTTAAGACGGATCTCTTAAAACGGAACCGAATCCAACCCAACCTAGCTTCAGAACAAACAGTAGACATAGAACTAGTATCACTAGGGTCTAGCCATCTAAATTCTAGTATTAGTTATACTTTTGCAAAAGAAATTAAAACAATCTAGAGGTAAACAAAAATTAAAACTAGAACTAACACTAGACTTTAGTTTTTGTATCGACTTTAGTTCCATACAAGTATATAACAATTAAGACTGAATAGCAACTAAAAATAGAGTCAATCCTAGAGATAACACTGTACATGAAGGTCGATACCCACCCAATAAAGAGGGTGAATCAGAAAGACCACTAACAAGCCTGAACAGAAAATGTACGTCATTATATGCACATCGTTGACGGAGAGTCAGAAATCCGAACATCTCACAACTTGCGGAATAATCCACATACTCACGGTTAGGTCTGTAGCAAAAATATTTAATTAACCGTTTTTGTACATTTTCTTGACGATTGATGTACACCGCATAGTGTAGACTCCAGACAACACTTCCAAAGTTTAGGAATTGCTAATATAAGCATTATACATGCTTACAAATGTATTTGGGTTTGTGAAATGCTCGAAAGATTGTTTTATAAAGCCTAAGATTCTGTAACACTTCAAAACCACTCCATCAATATGTTGGTCAAATATCAGCTTCTGGTCGAATGTTACACCTAGATCGATAGTGTAAGTTACTCGACGCAGGACTTCCACACCAATGCGATTATATCAAAGCTTTTTTTTTTGGTAAATAAAATTATATGGGATTTGGCATATAATTTCATTTACTGTTTATTTTACATTTTTTAAATTTCATGTTAATGTTCGTGATACATCCTTTCATTTTCCATATTTTTTTTCACTTACCTTACTTCTCAAGACAATTCTTTTGTGATATGAGTGAAAGAAAAGAGCTATTGTCTGGCCAAGTAATTTATCTCTACAATAAACACATAAAGCGGCTTTCGGACTGTCAGAGCATCACTTTCACGATCGTTAGCGAAAGGATGCCTGAGGTCCCGGGTTTACTTTCAGCCTTTCGTTTAGCCGCTTCATTTCGCGCTCCTTTGGCCTCCCTAATTCCGCCGGAGGTGGAACGGAACGTTCAAAGTTCGTCTTCGGCTGGAGGCTATTTCCCACTTCAATTTATAACTCGTTACGAAGATGGTTATGGGATTTAACGTCGAGGTGATGATACGAGCTTATTACTTGAGAAGTAGTTTGGTATTTCTATTTATAAGTATTGGTTTGAAACTAAAAATACGAAACTTGCGCTTTTTTTGTGTGGATAATATCATAGAGTTAAGTTATATGAGGTTCTAAGTACGATGAACCGTATAATTTGCTAATTTAACTGTAAAGTTTGGACCGTACAATGAGATAAGCAAATCGAACTGGGCAAAACTAGCAGTATTAAGTGATAAATAACTTGTGGAACACGCGACCCACGCAGTGTGGGACTTCGTTTCGTTCTTTCACGCCCACCGTCGTACCAAGCGTATTATTACTGTTATTACTGCTATGCTTCATTGGCCGGAGGCGATGTCCTCCGCACCATGTCCGTGTCAGTAGTGGAGATGTACCAAAAATTAGGTCTCATTAAATCGATAAGAACGTCAAATATGGTAGGTAGAAGGGAAGATTTGACGTCTTGACATTTTTGATTCGAAGATTCCATTAAAATGTTAATTATAAAATTAATCGACCATAATGAACGTCTTCATCGATACATAAAGTCGTTTTCTATGGAATTTTAATAGAATTAAAATGTATGTCAGAAATATGTGTGTCAAAGACATCTTCGTTTCGTTACGGAATAAACTGCGACTCCGACAAAAAAATCGCCAGGGAAGATTATAAATAACCACGCGGGCATCGTAATAACTTTAGAATTGATAGATGCGCGTTGGGGGCACATCTTTTTCTATACTAACTCTATATTCTATATAATTTACTTCTTTATTGTACCGGATTAAATGGGACCGACGTATCGGTACCGAGGTCGGCGCTTTGATCCGGTCGAACGAACCAGAGGAGTGACCGATAACCATTAATAAATAGGCGGCAATCCTTTGCCGAGAATTCTTCTTACAAAAATAGTGACGCCTCTCCGCACTTGAGGATAATATAGTTACTTTTGTAATTATGTTGCGAGGATAGAACCATGCATGGCGTGTGTGTGTTCTTCGGTCCCGTGCGGTAGGGCAATAAGAAGAACCTTTTTTTATCATAGCAGGACGCTAATGACGATATTATCCCCGTGGAGTCGCATGAACTACTTCCACAGACGCGGGAAACCGCCAGAATTAAATGACCGAGACGATAATTTGACGAGATGACACTATAGTTCAGTACCGGCTTAAGACTTGACTTAACAAATTAATTTTAGTCAATTTTCTTTCCATACTAGGTATATATTTCTATAAATAGATCTTCTATATAATAATTTAATCGTAATCAATACATATTCAGAAATTCTACTTTTTTTTTGCTTACAGCCGAACTTGTAGTATACAACGCCACCTAGCAGCAATACTTAAAAAGTGTTTAAACAAAAGCTGAAAAAGCTCAATTGTTATGTGTCCTGTTATGCCATTGTTATCTTCAACTTTCTATATTTTCTTCCTAGCAATTAATGAATTTCTGCCCAACAAATTTAAGTTTATTTGATTGTCAAACTATCAAGTATAATCTTTTCCATATTAATGACTTTGGTTAAAGCCTAATTATCAGTATGAACGAGGTGGGTCTCTCATACTGAGAGATTGAAGGAAAGTTGAATCGTAATCACACTACAGTTGTTCGAATGTAGTCTTTGTGGTCTGAAGAAGCTATTTATAACGTCCTGCTGATGGATCTGCCCAAAGAGTAACTCACGTGAAGAACAACTCTTCTGACGGAGATTGAACGAGAGCTTTGAACCTCGACAGCAACCGTTTACCGAAGAATGTCTTCCTTTGGGATTCATTTATACTATCCTTACCTTCAGCTTCCATTAACACCTCCCCATAAAGCAGCCAGACTTGCTTGGTGTCAAGATCGGCAAGGGTGTGTTCATCAATGGAATGATGTCGTCTTCAGTAAGGTATCAAGGTTCTGTTTAAGGGGGAATGATCATCATAGAAGGGTGCAGCCTTATCGAGAGAAAAGACGAAAATTGGAGTTCTTTCAAAGACGGCACACAGCCTTAATACCTGGGGTTATGGTTTGGGGATTAATATGTGCTATACAAAGGTCACCCCTTACATTCATTCCGGGTACGTTACATTTAATGCCACTTTTCAACAGGATAATGCAAAACCCCAAGCTACTGTAGTTACAAGAAGATTCCTGATGTAGGTTAGAGCGCAGATTTGACTTGACCTGCAAGGTGACCAACTTGTCGCCAATTAAATATGTCTGGGATATGATGGCTCGCCGACCAAGACCGACTGAACTAAGTCTCCTGGGAGTTTGAATGAATTCACTATATCTAGAGCAGGAGTAGCCAACTGGCGGCACGCTGACTAGCGATTTAGCAAAGGTCGCATGTGGTTATTTTGGCAATCAAAATCCAATTTGTTTTATATACAGGTTCAGGGAGGGTGGCAAAAACGCTGTGCATTTGAGGAAAATGTCTAAAAGGGTAAATAGGGTGATATGACAGGTCTGGGGATGGTGTGAAAGAATGTTTGGAAGGGACATCAAAAAGATAAAAATCATCTTTGATGGTGAGGAAAACAATCTTGTGCGGGGTGGAGGTTTGGGGATGGAAGAGGCAGCGTATTCTGGAGGACGTGCATAATCAGTATTGGAGGTGTATTCTGGAACTGGCTAGGGAAACACCGAGAAATATTGTGAGGGACGAAGTAAAGGTAGATTAAATGAAGGTGGAGGCATGCAGAAAAGCAGCTAAATATGAAGGGAGATAGAAGGTCATATTGCAAGATCCTGGGGAGTGTTGGAATGAAGTTAGGGAGGAGTGGATTGAATATAATAAGGGAAAGAAGAGGGAATATTACAAAATACGGGTTATTTGGATGTAGAGATAAACAACAGAAGCAGGGAGGGGATAAAGATGTGAAGGAGGTAAGCACGAGGGACAGAGACAAAAGAAGAAGGTTCCCGAAACAGGTTAGATTGCAGATTATGCCCTGGTCTGCATGATCTCCAGACTTGTTGCCGATTAAACATGTGTGGGATATGATGAGTCGGTGGCTAAAACAAATACCCATGGAACGAGATACCCCAGGAGGAAAATTAGCATTCTCGTTGATTACAACATCCAAAAGGAATCAACTCTTCACTTGATGTTGAGATTAAGAGATGCAATGCAGATTTTTGTGAAGACCTTGACCGGAAAAACCATCACATTGGAAGTGGAACCATCACACATTATTGAAAATATGAAAGCAAAAATCAAAGACAAGGAAGGTACCCCCCAAATCAGCAACGTTTAATCTTTGCAGGAAAACAATTAGAAGAGGGGCGTACTCTTTCTGACTACAACATCCAGAAAGAATCCACCATTCATTTAATATTGAGATTGGGAGGTGAAATGCAGATCTTCCTGAAGACCTTAAGTGACAAAACCACCACCTTAGAAGTGGAACCTTCTAATAGCATCAAAAACGTTAAAGCTTAAATTCAGGATAAAGAAGGGATCCTACCAGATCAACAAAGATTGGTCGTCCACATAACACGCGCTGTGTTAATTTGAAAAAGAAAATGTTAATTTTGGTTTTGTTTTTTTTAACTAAACTTTCATCGTTTCTTAGTAGACAATAAAGTATTATTTTACCGAAGTTTCAAAATTGTGATCTAATTCTTAATGGATGGTGTACATCATGTGAAAGTGACTGTAAAAGAATCAATATCATAAAAGCTCCTCACAATTGCCATACTTCTTATTTTGATGTCCGAATTTGCTACGTCGAACGGAAATGGGTTTACGACGCGCGACTCTCGAAGTCACGGTTGAGCTGCGTTCAGAGGAATGTCTAACGTGCCAGTGATTTAGTGTGCATTACGCGATCGTAAACCGCTCGACAACACGTCTTAAGAGCAGGCGGGCCCGTGACCCATTCCCGTAATTACGAATATAAACGGAGAAATGCCGCGGCTCGATGATTTAGGAATTCGGGATCGATAGGGACGGTTTCGCCGCATCGGCCTTAGAAAAACGAGAACAACTCTTCATGCACGAGTGGTATGATGGAGCGTCCACGATCTGAAAGCGGACGCACCGTCCAACAAAGACAAACGGAGAGCTTCGCAATTCCTGTGCTTTGGCGCGACACCCCGATGTGATAACATTACGTCCTTTAAAACCCACTAACATTAATACTTATTTAATCTTTTTTGCTCGAAAAGATCGGTTACAACGCATAAGATAAGAATAGGTCTGGTTTTAATACCAGGTTTTGCGTGATCCAACATTATTACTCTACAAACTCATAAAATTTTACCTCATTTCGGCCAGTTATCGGGAACTGGTCCGCAGATTACGTTTTGCATAATGTTGCTTAATTTGTACACTAAATAGGGACTCCGTGAATCCCAACTACTCAAGATTGACTTATTTAAATAATGAGCGATGTTTTGTCGAGGTACTCTCGTTCTTCGTCTGCCTTTGCGGCTGTGTGTCTTGCTCAAGGTGAAAAGTATTATTATCTGTGGTATTTACACGAACGTAATTATGTGAGGGACAAATTCAATTTTATAAATAAATAAATGTTGTTAGTTGAAAGTGAGTTTATAGTTAAAATAAATTGTTCGTAAAGATTGTGTGTATGGTGTTTATGATGACGGTATAACCATTACACCAAGTTGAAACCAGACGCCGAGATACCTGTAAATATTTTGGCACGGTAACCGAGTTTGATGTTATCGAAGCAACACAGCCGGCTATCGAATTACGTCCTGTAAGTAACCTGCCAAGCTGGAAATAGAGCCGCCCAAGGATTATCGAGTTATCCTCGGCATTGCATCGGCGGTCGTCAAAAATCGTATCGCGTTTCGAGCGGACAGGTCGAGTAATAATCTTAGTTGATGAGTCACTGCGCAATTGCAGGATCCTCTACAATGTTACCTTTACGGTTGGCAGGTCGAGAAAATAACGCGATTCGATCGCTCGATAATATTTCTGAAGAAATGTAAATTATGTCGGGGCACTTTTGTAAGTAAATAAATTAGAACGAGTCGTACTTTATAGTACGCGACAATGAGAGGTCTCGCAGTCGGAGGGTGCCTCCAAGGAAGTCAGGTTCTGGTCGCAGCCGGCCGCCGCGCGTATCCTGCAATCTATTTTCTAATACTTCTTTGTGCCCCTTCGATGATTAGTCACGGTAATAGACCGACGCTCGCATGATAGCGCTCCGGCGGGTCTTATTTATTGAATTGTTCAATGGAATTCTGCAGTCAATACCCTCCAAGGAAAGGAGTAGATGAAACTTACGTTGGCGCGAAAGCCACGACAAATGGTCCTCGAAAACAATAAACGCCGCTTTAACGATGACTTACGGAACGTATACGTAAGAGAATATAAGAGACACGGTACTTGTAACCTATGTAACCGTTTCGTTTCCCACACCAACGATCATTTCCGACCACTAAACGTTTAACAAGCGATTAGTGCCTGTTAAATGTTAAATTTTCCCATGAAATGCCATGATAACCGGACAAGATTCTCAGTTAGCAATCAATTTTATTTGGCCCGTTCGTTGCCGAGGACGGGGTTAACCGCAACTTCTTTGGACGGTGGCAAAAAGAATCACTTTCTTCACGACACCTCGTACAGTTAGTTATGAGGGGGCCATAACAGTACTGGGCACCGGGAAAAGTGTACGGTTAACAAACGGTTAGTGTGGGCGCCCGGTACATTCTCGAGACGGCTTAACCACCGATGAAGTACACGCTTATTAAATTCCAAAGTCCCATTCGGTGATGCAAGTGTAACGGTAACCGGCCGCCGGAATCACGTTACGGAGAGCAAAAAGCGCCCTCGGTTGCAAAACTTCCTCTTACGTAATCACCACGTAATCGCAACTGTTTACCTCTTCAACTTGTTAGGTATGTCTTCTAACACAACCAGTAATTTGTGTAATAATCACTTCAATTTAATAACGATATCTATTCACAATTTATATTTTGAGTTTCCATTAGATCAAACAGATTTAAAAGAATACCACTTCAAATCTGCATTACCATTTCTATGGTTGATCATTAGTAAGTGTCGGCTTTAATAATAAAGGTAGCGCAGATAGAATGAAATTGAAGTAAACACCCACACAAGCCGGAAGTGGCTTGTAAACCCTGCGGCGAGCGATTCAGTTTAGAAACGTCATTACGTGCGAAAGAACCTGTGCTGTCCGCCCGATCGCGTTAGAGGCCGCTGAGACCGATTTAATAACGCTTCATTACCGGATCAGGTGCGTACCGGAACGGCTCGAGCTAAACGCTTAATTACGTTTACGCCGCTCCTGCTGGAGAGTTCAGTTCTCGGTAACACGCGAAACTTTTGCCGACTATTCCGCGAACAGTTTATTACCTGCTAATCGTTACGTAAGCCAACCGAAATGGAAGAGGATGGGGAATAAGGGATATTGCCGCTGCTGCATTTCCAGATCCCACGTCTGATAATTCTTTCCTGTTTCGCTCGCAATAGAACCGTCTTGTCCCATTAATTTCCTCATTTCGACACTAGGTTCTCTCTCTCACTCTCGATTCCACTTGCTCAACGTTCGTTCTTTACGAGCCTTTTCCATTGAGTTATTTATTCATCTTGAAACGGTGTTGCGCCAGGGAGGAATAGGTCGCGGTGGGCACGCCCATACCAACATACCTATTTCTATCGTTCACAGAGATTCTCAAACCTAATTGATAATTAAAAAAATAAAGCTAACAAATAGACAAAATTGATTAAATTTTTTTAAAACTATATTTTTCAAGATCCATTATGATTATATCTTTATTAAAGCATTGATATATCGCAAATCACATACGATAAATTCTGATTGTTTGGTAAGCACTGAATGTTCAAGTTTCAAGATTCAACTTTCAACTTTCAACAGTGAATGTCCGCGCAAAGGGATAGCAAAGACGGCATTTTATTCGGCGCTTGACCTTTTGTCGACAAATCCAAGTAGTTTTTCCACCTGTCCCGGTCTACGTGCCACATAAATTGCCCTTAACACATCGAACGCCTTGAGATACTGTTGCGTTGAGAGACTGCGGGCACGAATCAACCCGAACGACTACCGTTATCGCCAGTTCGAACGTGTTGATTATGCAAATTTGTCAAACCGTTTATCATCCTATTGGGCAATTACACACGCGTTTCGTGGGGCCCCGCTTACATAATTGACCGGCAGATTGTTCCACGTCGTTTCCCGAAGTGTCACTGTACGGCGTGTCGTCTTCTCGCAAGAGTAAACATGTACCGACACGTCCCGGAGCTTTCTGGCGAGCTTTTTCACGCCGCCGGAGTCGCCACGGCCGAAGCCGCTTCGCTCCGGTCGACCGCGGTCGACGCAAAAATTCGTGCTTGCAGCTCAAACGGAGCGAGACGACATCGAAGCATTGTTTCTGGTTCGTTCCCTCTCTGGAAGCCCCAAGGTGTCGTTACTTGTCTTCACAGATGCCAGGAAATAGAAGTACTTTAACGATAAATCTTTCATCGACAAAATTACATCATCTTAATCTCGATGAAACATAAACTTTAATGTTTATTCCACAATAGGTTAGGGTGACTGCGTATGACTGTTATTATCTTATTTTTAAGGTTGTACCGATTAATCGGCAACTATTCGGAAGAACCGATTATTCGGTCATACTTTAGTTTGCAATTAAACCAATAAAAGTATCGATTAGTCAGCATTTATTATAATGCTGCAAATAATATATCAAAGAAAAATAGAATAAAAATAGTTTTAAGTAATTATTTGTTACAAAGAATTTCTTTCTCGACATTGCTCAGGAGGTCAAAATTATTCTTGGAAACCATAAAAGTTTAATAACCTATGTTATTGAAAAGTATAGGGACAAATTAAAATACGGCTAAACACTACGTACTACACACTACGTAAGTAATAAATAATAACTATTATTAGGACTAGCGTTCGTTCTTAAGCTTTGTTACAGGTCTAGTATTACTAATACATTTACTTCCAGAAGAATTTAAAACAGAGTAGAGTGAAGCAAGATTTAAAACGAGAACTTTTAGTTCGATACAAGTATACAATAATCTAAAACCGAATAACTAGCTAAAAGCAGAGCTAATACCAGCATCAAAGCTAACACTAGACCTAGAACTAAAAAATTTGGGTTTAACCACATGGCTCTTAAGATGGATAAACGGAAACTTTCTGGTTCTTGGTCTAGTTCTTGGTGTAATCTAGTTCTAGTTTTAGTTCGATACAAGTACCGATTACAATCGATATCGAATACGATACAAGTACAATAATTTAAAACCGAATAACAGCTAATAACCGAGCTAGTGCCAACACTAAAGCTAGCACAGACTTAGAACTTAAAATATTTAGGTTTAGCTGAACGTCTCTTAAAATGGCTGAATCCTCTAGTTCTAGGTCTAGTGCTAGTTCTGAAGCTGGGTTGTTGTCTAGTATTAGTTATACTTTTAGTCCCAAGGGAATGGGACTGAAGAGGACACGGCTGAAGTTTTAGTTCGATACAAGTATACAACAATTTAAAACAGCTAATAGTAGAACTAATGCCAACACTAAAGTTAGCACTAGATCTAGAACTTAAAATATTTGGGTGTAGCCAAGCGTCTTTTAAGATGGCTAAACCCTAATGTTTGTAGTTCTAGATCTAGTATTAGTTCTGAAGCTGGGTGGTAGGTCTAGTATAAGTTATACTTTTAGTTTTAGAAGAATTTAAAACAGAGTTAAACAAGAATTAAAACTAGAACTAACACTAGACCTAGAACTAGAAAGTTAAGGAACTTAAGGAAATATAAATTTATTCCCAGCTTACCTTAAAAAGTTAATGAAATGTTCATTTAATTCTGTATTAATATTTTCCACTTTCCCAACAAAATATGTTATAGTTTTTTTTATTGCAAACTTGACTAAAACAAATAAATTAAATTGTAGGATTGATATTAAAATAATAACGAAGATATTGTTTTGTACTTTAACGATGAAATTTGATGTTTTTATTTTTTAGTTTCAACCGGTGTCGGCTTCATTGGCCATCCTCAGGAAACCACGTCATTTTTTCAATGATTTTTAAACATATTCCTTCTTTAAATTTTGTTCGTTTGTTGTAAAAACTTGTAATAATTTTATTTGGGATGTTTTAAAACTAATTAATTCGGATAAGTTACGGCGCCAAAACATCTTATCATAAGAAGAAAATGTTCGGTCAATGAAGCCAAAACCGATTAATTTGAACATAAAACCCATTGAAACTGAAAAATAAAAACATCAAATTTCATCGTAAAAGTACAGAACAATGTCTTCGTTACTATTTTAATAACAATCCTACAATAACATTCACGATGATAAACAAAAATCAAAACAGCAAAGTGAATTTACCACAATATTTACACTGTCAAAATTATCTATAAAATTATCTAATAATTCATCAATTCGAGTCATTTAATAAATCCGACATCTCATTTTCACTTTCATTTGTGGACTCTAAGTTTTTTCTTTTGTTTGCTATTGCTCTTTTCCATATTTTTCTTTCGCTTTAAACTTTTTTGTCTTGATTTTTGCATGATTTCTTCTTCTAGCTTATTTATAACCGGCGTGCTTGTCAAAACTTTTGCTCTCTTTTTCTTTCTCCCACCCCTTTTAGTTATACTCCTTTGTGTACTGGCTTTCGGTTATGGACGCAATACCTCTGGTGACATAAAATTGGAAACTGGCACATTATTCCTGTTTTAAACGAGTTGTTGAAGGTGGATTTCTTGTTTCTTTAATAATTGATGTGGGCTAATTTATCTTCTACATCTGCTGCTAAATACTCACTGTATTCGTTCACATATTTAATTATTGGAGAAATACCTGTGCTTTCAAAGGTAGATACACAATTCTTTTGTGTAAAAGTAAGTGGTGCAGCAATCTCGTAAATTGTTATCGTTGTTCCAGGATTTGCAAGCCAGGTTCTACAGGCCTCATTATAAAAACGCTTCAAAGAACCATATAGAAGCATAGAACCATTTGTCAAATGGCTGCAACTTAGTGCTTGTATGAGGTAGTAGTCTAAAAAGAATAACGCCAGAATTCTTTGTTAGTTTAATGACCTCAATGGATAAATATGTTTCATGACTATCCATTAATACTAGGTCGGATGCATAATACAAATATTTTTCATTCAGTTTTCAAATATTTTACACCTGATCCAACCCGTCGGTGAAGCTGCCCCCATTGTTCCTATAGGAGCATTCTTAATCATATTATTTTTAAAATTAACTCTGGGAAATATTAAAAGAGGCGGTATACAGTTTCCAAGAGCGTTAATTGTACCACACATGGTCACCAGAATACCTCGTTCAACGAAGGTAATTCGACCAACTTGTCTCTGTCCTTTTTGTGCAGTTATTTTGGTTGATCTCTGGACTATGGTTGAAGCTGTTTCATCAGTATTATAAATTCTACTTGCATTCATTGTTGGATATTTTTCGTATAAATCTGTTAAATCATCATAGAACTTATGCATAATGCGCTTATTAAAAGCCACAGATTTCAATATAGAAGTTGCTTTTGCTGTTAAAGGAAGTAAAGAAATTGTGGGATTCCTTTTCATAAAAGCCGTAAACTACTTTTTCCTGGCAGATTGATTTCGGTGCCAGCTTTACGAAATAATTTTGTTGTTAGCCAATGCAAGGTTGTATGCCAGTTTGCTAGCAGTTTTCGCTGGTAAACCATAATGTAGTTTTCCACATTTTATTAGGTAATGACATAACTCCAACTTTTTTTCGTTAGTAAAAACTTTTCTGCATGCATAGTTTGGTTTTATTCATGGAAAGTTTGGTTCATCACAATTTATATTTATATCACGGAATTTTTTGATATACCTACGCAATGTGGCTCGTGATGTATTGTAACGAACTGCAGCCGATTTTGCCGATAAGCGTTTTCATTTATTAGAGCAATAGTGCTTTTGCGTTTCCTGTTGCTTAGCATCAGTACAATCTTACAATCTGAGACCAACAAAAACAAGCCTCAGCCCTAAAAGAAATTTTAAAGAAGCAACGCTAAAGTCAAGTCACCTAATAATAAGTTGAGCTACTTACAGTGATGTTAAAATCTCATTGTGAGCAGTGGCCACTCTGTCTCAAATGACCCTGGGCACTGTGTACAAATCTAATCTTAAAACAAATTTCCTGTCTAAAATTATATTTTACTTTTCTAGCTCCCCGCGCGCATCGGTTATTAGTTAGTCGGTTAATGTATAAATAATGTTATAGACGAAACATAGTATTCAATGGTACAAATAACAAAACTCACAAAATTTTTACACATTTGGGAACTAAATCATACCGGACACTGTTCTTTGCGTAGTTTAGCAGCTACTTTCTAGATGATCACATATATACTGTATGCGTTTGAAAATTATTTCCTTATTTTATAGTCCTCTACATATCATAAATTTTAACTTGAAAGAATTTTTATTTAAAAAAAAAGTCCAGTTTTGACATAAAAATGGGAATAATTAGTTAACTTCCCAACCTTGCTTATTTTTCCTACGCTTCAAAAAACTCAGTAATAATACAAAAATAAATTACTAACATATCTTATTAGTGGTACATATTTTACCAAAATACGACAACAAAGAATAGAAACAATAGAGATTTCTTTTTTTATTTAGTTTTCTTTGATTTTGGTGAATCAATGCTTTAGGCAAAAGTTTATTTTATTTTTTATTTCATGGTTGGTAACAATAGCCTAACGCCCGTCCCTTTGCTTTTTGTTTCAGGTAACTTTCAATTACTGGAGACCGCCCGCATTACAACGAGCGCCACGCCAGTCACGAGGTAAAATGAACTCACCACAATATAATACAATATTTCTGTTTCGTGATAAATATCACCATTAGCGGTGCATTAACAGTCATCGCGTCAAGTAATAACTGTCATAACAATCATCTGGGTTGGTATTGCGGTTGGTATTTACTAACTAAAACATATGGGTATACGGATATTCCGCTTTTTATTGGGATGTATTAAAGATTTCTTGAGCTGTTTAGCCTTAATCGAACGTTGACATGTTGTTCAAAAGCAGCACCGTTTTCCGGTGCTGTTTAATAGTAAGTCGTAAGTATGAATTATACAAACTGGCTGGGAATTATTTAGTTCGTAGTTCGCGTCGACTGTCGGTCGTGCTAATTTTATGGTGCCCACCATAAATTACCCCCCAGATGTAGGTTAGTTTATGCCGTCCGGAGAACGGAACGAGAAAATAGCGCGGTCTTTGCTTTTGCTTCTTTAACGGGGACTCGTTGAGAACAGAATAGCCGGTGGCCGGCGCGAGTTTTGCCGTTACGATAATGGATCTGCATCACGAAACGAAATTGGATCGATAAAAGTGCATACCACGATAAATACCCATTGAATAATTTGAAAATTTTCACACCAATTGGTATTTTAAAATGTATGTAGAGGATCAACCTCTTTATATATTTCAAGGAGGCTCCAATCATAAAACATGTCTTATCAAATTTGTTCAAATATATTATGTAACTGACAAGATAGTTGAGGTTTGGTCGCTACCTCATGTTTCCCAACCTCCCCAACAGGTCTTCTCATCAAGCCTTCTCATCGCTTTATGAATAAGGAAGATGATTCCCAGGTTTTACTCTTGGAGCATTTCTTGTATAGTCCATATTTGTTCATTTAACTTATGTAACTGATAAATCACTTGAATTTCTTTGTGTTCGGAGAACTCCGCAGTAATTTGATCACTGCCTAGTCACTTATTTGTTTTGATTTTTGCAGTGCTTCTTTTATCTCTGTTAAGGTTAAAATTTTCTGCTTCAATGATTACGTTAAGAAGCTGATTGAAATATTAGGTTTGTCTATTCAATTTTAAGTTGAGTTAACACACAAAATTTCTATCCTTATATTTACACAATATTCTGGATTCTATCCATTGAGTTCATCTTGGATAATTCTGGTTTCGTTCCGATGCCAAAAGTTTTCCGATTCCTCCAATCAATCTGCTTTCATTATTCCGTTCTTTTATTTTGTAAATCCATTTCACTTGACTTGTCACCGCTTTATGAATAAGGGAAATGATCCCCAGGTTTCACTCCTTGAGTATTGCTTGTGTGGTCCATGTTTGCTTGTTATTTGCTTGTATAGTTGATACTTGCTGTTTTAATGATTATTCTGCGTTATTCTCAACGTTTTAATTCTTGATTAAAGTTGGAGTAAGACACAAGATTCTTTATCCTTACACAACATTCTGAGTAGAAAACATTCGATGTAGAGACAGTCGGATCTAACAATTAAGACAATTGTTTATAATGAAACAAATGAATTAATATGGATTTCATTTATTTTTTAAATATTGTTATGGTCGATATATAAAACGAAGTGATTATTTAACATTGAAAATGACGATGCATTAGGAGACGGGCTCGTTACCTAACGGGTCGTAGAGTTTCTACGTTGGCGTCGTGAAAAACGAACATAATTGAGTAGGAAGGTGGTTTATTAAAGTGCTACGGCCAGACCGACGCCGACTTATGAATTAGTTTATCCGCAATAAGTAATGACGCAAATTCTCATACAATGTCCCGGAGCAATCACGTACTGGAGACGGCAAACGTTCGCCGTCGTAGCTTTAGAACATTGCGTTTTATTTTATTAAAATTAACCTCCACCACTCATGAGGTTGCTAAGAAAATACGTTTTCTATTTACCGTTTAAAATGACTAAATTAAGTGCTTGAAATTAATAATAAGTTTGCGTTCGCTTACTTAACGGGTTTCTCTCAATATATTAGTCGTTTAAGAATCGTGCGAAATATCCGTCGTTATGTTGGAGTGTTTATGGTTGTTCGGACGAGTTGGTACCACCCAATGCGGCTCGAGCCTCCTCAATTTCCCGTGTGAAATGGCCACGTCCAACCGCTCGCCAATGCACTTATATATCTAAGCAGGAAACGTCGACAGATCGAGGTTTTTTATCCGATTCGATCGGCTTTGAATATTAATCGAAATGCTAAATTATTAAAGCGGTTAAAATTATTTCCAAGTAGTGTAGTAATGACGGCCCTTTCCTTTCCAATACTGTCCGTTGCCCGTTCTCACATAAACAAACCCACTAAATCCGGCCGAAAGCTCACTTCTCCTCCTGTACCAGGATGGGATAAAAATCCCGATAACCATCGCATTCCTCAATCAGGAGAGCGAGCGCCCGGACATCAATAGAATTGCAGCACCGGTAGTGCGTGCGCGGCCTCAAACGATCGATAAATCAAGCCTGATCTCTCTCGCCGGGCTCGTATTGAATGGAACCGTCATGTTTAATACATGACCGGGGTCAACATCCGGCGCGAGGGTGAGCGTAGAAACCGTCGTTATCGACGGTTTTCAGGCGCCGGAAAAGACGGCGGAATCGTGAGCCAATTTGTTCAAACCGTTTTCTCCACTATTCAACCGTAATAAACTTTGAGCAGATATCCAAAAAGATACTCAACTCAAAATTTAAAATTACAAATATAGGTTAACGTACATTGTTGATAATCTGTTTTATACAGCTTTGTATGAACGTCGCATCGTTATGCCAACATTATTTTATGTTGTCTTCTAAAGTAGCCAATTTTGATCCACTTAATCTTTTTTTTCAGATTGCCCTTAAAGTTTGCATTTTCCTTATACTTAATAAGCTCTTATTACTTTTCTAGATTATTGTACATTAATGTACAAGGTGGGCCAAATTGGATACTTTTAAAGGGAAATTTTTCTTTTTATAAGAGATAGAAGAAAAATGATATCAATGCCTGAGGCTCGATTTTTATAAGAATCTTAATAGCGGAAACAGCATTTCGATATCTGTTACGGTTTCAAAGATACAGGATGTTTTTCAAAAAAGTGGGTTTTTGAAAAGTCTACGTAACTTTTTTTCTTATTGAAAGCAGTTAACTTTCACTTGATATCTCGTTCTTAACTTAACTTTTAAGATTTTCCATTGCATACTTTGGATTTGTTGACTTTTACGGCGCTTTGATGAAACAAATGAATTGTTGACGAGAATTGTTATCAAATTTTAATTAAAATTGTAAATGCTATCGATAAGCTATAGTTAAATTGTTGCAAGTTGTCATCAACTTGCATTATAATGTTATATGAAAATAATGAAAAATGGGACGTGATAGTTTGTTTTCTACAATGTGGGGAGAATGCAGAGGCTGCAGGTAGAATCACGAAAAAAATGATAAAATTTGAAAGATCGACGAGGTTATATTTTTGACAATGAAAGATGACTTGCATGCCAAATTGCAGATTGAACCTACCTGTTTAAAATGATTAAAAAATTAAATTTTTTATTCAATGTTAGGATAATGGTATAAATGTGGAAGAGGAGATCTTTTCGGTGCTTTTCGGTGCTTTGCGATGTCAATGATGATTTTTTCATTTACATCTATAGTTTTATGTGACAAAAAAACTATCAAGGTTAGAACTCTTAGCTGTCTAAACTTCATCTTACAGAACCCCTCCATAAAATATTGACAAATTTTATGCTAATGTTCTGAAGGAACACAAATCTTTTTAGTCTGTTACAATTTTTCTTATGTTGAGTAGCTTTGTTGGTGAATGCTAAATGATGAATTCAATATTGCCAGTATTTTAACAGAAAAATATCACCAAATATGATTCAGTGTATGGAACCTATTGCACACTTGTTTCATATTTTGACAATGCAAGAACTTTTAATTAAACATTTTAAATTGCCCTCAAACCGTACTCAATTCAAAATGTTACTTTTTGCCCATTCTAAATCAATTTTGGAGGATTTTTTTGTAGAAGAAAAAAAATTGCAATTATTAACAATTTTGCATGAATGAGGATAAGATACCTAATAGGCCAATGTAGGGTTTTGAACATGTTCTTGTTGAAATCTGCAATTGCAGAAAATTTATATCATCAACGATGTCAAGGAAGGCGGCAACTTTTTAATAATATTTGAAATTGAAATTTTGTAGAAACGTTTCAGTAGAATCAAAAAAAAATGTTAAAATTTGAGAAAGATTTTCAAAAATAAGACCACCACGAGTCTTATTTTTGAAAATGAAGAAATGATTTGTGTATCAAATTGATGGTTGAACTTTCGTCTTTCAAATTACACATAATTCACTGTTTCTATTTGAAATCGATTCCACCTAAGAAGTATTAAAAGATGATGTGATTTAGACGTTTTAGTAAAATCACGAAAAAAGTTATAAAATTGCATACCAAATTGAAAGTTGAACCTTCCTCTTTAAAATTATGTATAACTTGTTGTTTCCATTTGATACCGATTCCACATAAGAAATGTTAAAGGATGTGTTTTTGGCGTTTTAATAGAATCAAGAAAAAAATGATAAAATTTGAAAGAAATCGTGGAGGTGATATTTTTGAAAATGAAGAAATGATTTACATATCAAATTCAAGGTTGAACAGTCCTCTTTAAAATTATGTATAACTTATTGTTTCCATTTGAAACGGATTCCACCTAAGAAGTGTTAAAGGATGTGTTTTTGGCATTTTAGTAGAATCACGAAAAAATAATAAAATTTGAAAGATGATGGGGGTCTTCATTTTCATAATGAAGAAATTAGTTAAATACCAAATCGAAGGTTGAACGTTCCTCTTTAAAATTATGTAGGACTCGTTGTTCCAATTTGAAACCGATTCCACCTAAGAAATGATGAGGCTGATGTGTTTTTGATGTTTTAGTAGAATCAAGAAAAAATGATAAAATTTGAAAGATCGTGAAGGTCTTATTTTTGAAAATGAAGAAATGACTTGTATTCCAAATTAATGGTTGAACTATTGTCTCTTAAATGGTGTATAACTCGTTGTTTCTATTTGAAACCGATTCCACCTAAGAAATGATGAAGGCTAATGTGTTTTTGATGTTTTAGTAGAATCATGAAAAAATGATAAAATTTGAAAGATCATGGGGATCTTATTTTTGAAAATGAAAATGAAGAAATGACTTGCATATCGAATTACAAGTTGAACCTTCGTCTTTCAAATGATGTATAGTCCGTTGTTTCTATTTGAAGTCGATTCCACTTGAGAAATGTTAAAGAATGACGTGTTTTTGGCGTTTTAGTAGAGTCATAAAAAAATGATAAAATTTGGAAGAGATCGTGGAGGTATTATTTTTGAAAATGAAGAGATGATTTGCATACCAAATTCAAGGTTGAACCTTCCTCTTTAAAATGATGTATAACTCGTTGTTTTCATTTGAAATTGATCCCACCTAAGAAATGTTAAAGGATGATGTGTTTTGAGGTTTTAGTAGAATCACGAAAAAATGATAAAATTTGAAAAAGATCGTGGCGATCTTATTTTTGAAAATAAAGAAAGGACTTGTATATCAAATTGAAGGTTGAACCTTTGTCTTCCAAATGATGTATAACTTGTTGTTTTAATTTAAAATCGTTTTCACCTAAGAAATGTTAAAAGATGATGTATTTTTGAGGTTTTTGTAGCATCACAAAAGAATGATGAAATTTGAAAGAGTGGAGGTTTTATTTTTGAAAATGAAGAAATGACTTGTATACCAAACTGAAGGTTACATCTTTGTCTTTCAAGTGACGTCTAAGTCATTGTTTCAATTTTAAATCGATTTTGCTTAAGAAATGTTAAAATATGGTTGTTTTTTGGTGTTCTAGTAGAATCACGAGAAAAATTTGAAAGATCTTAGAGATCTTATTTTTGAAAATGAAGAAGGCAAATGATGTATATCTCAGTGTTTCAATTTGAAATCGATGTCACTTAAGAAATGTTAAAAGATGTTGGCATATCATTGTTGTTGTTTTATAATGAGTTTTATTAATTTAATCTACTTTTTGTTTACGAATTTATTTTTTAATTCGTCATAACAATTTAACATGATACTAATTATAAATATAATCTTCGTATTGTTTTATTTCCAAAGCCAACTTTTCCAAAATCTGCACATCTAAGTTTTATAGTTGTATAATCAGAAAAAACTTGAACGAAATATTAAGTGTGCTTTATATTTTTGGAAAGAAAATTTTATGCACTCCTCGAATTTGCAAAAATAGATATGGTATTCCATTAAAAAAAATCATTTTTAAGTCAATAACTACTAAAATATTACTTTAAGGGAAAGCTGATTTATTCCATCGAATTTTACATAGAAAGTTGCTTTGGAAATGTTTTCACAGAAACGAAGATTTTTTAATAAGAAGAAATTTTCGTCATAAATTTCTCTTTTCGAAATTGCACTTTGTTTGAAAGTACGAAACCAGACCTTTGAAATTTCTGAAAAAGTGTTTTATAAAAATCAAGCCTCAGACGCTGATGACATCTTTTTCCTTTATCTCTTAAAGAAAGATGTTTCCTTTTAAAAGTGTCCAATTTGGCACACCCTGCATAGTTGATAATCTGTTTTATATGGCTCTGTATGGATGTCATTATGTCAAAATTATTTTGTGTAGTCTTTTATAGTGGGCAATTTTGCCTCATTAAGGCCCAGTTTATTAACCTTTTGTTATATTGTTTTGATATTTTCTATGGTTACTGTAATTTTAATTGCCATGCATTTGACCAGTAACTTTGGTAATTATCCGATAGTTTAATTTAATCAAAGATGAATAAACTAGCCTTTAGTCTTTTTTCAGATTATCCTTAAGATCTCCTCTTAGTTTTGTATTTTTTTACTTGAATTTTTATTAACAAACATACTTACAAGTTTAATTTTTGTTTGATTTTAAGTGCAGTTAAGGTAGCGTTAATTTAACAAAGTTGAGGTGTGCATCTATCACTTGAATGGTTGGTCGAATTTAGAAGACGTCCTTCATTAATTAGTTGCGCAAAAATTAACCTACCGGCCAAATGGCCGCACGTTTGTTACCTACACCGTCGGTAGACGTTAATGAGGGCCATTCATATTCAATTCTCGCGGTACCGGTTTTCCCAAAGCCACGAACGCGATAAATTATCGTAATTGACGTTGGCGTGATTCAGCTGAATTTATGTAAATAAACACCGCTAATTGCAGTACAACGGTGCGGACGCGATGCCTTTAAAGGGATTATTTGGGGTTCGATTAATTGGAGGATCGTTCGTTGAACAGTTTTTTGCCTACTTAATCCGGTAAATGCCTCTACGAAGTCCTACGAGATTAATTGGATTGCATGGACGATTCATTCGCTGATTTATGCTGCCTTGAAAAAATGGCAGTGATCATTTCTTCCGCCCACGATCAACAAGAAACTTCCTTTGGTCGTACGACCGTATCCAATTACGGACGGTTGATAAAGCTACACCGCCGTTATTGACGAATCAATTAGTGACCACGTGGTGTGCGACAGATGACAGATAGATGCATGTTTCCCCATAAAGGGGCAGAGTGAAGAGTTTGAGAGCTTATTAGGCATTGTGAGCCATGAGAAAGCGACGACAATGACACCGGGCGCCGTTTTCTTCCTTCCACGATAAGGAACAAAAACGTTCCAGATGTCTACGTAATTAGCCTTTGTTTTACATTCACGGGCGAAATCTATCATTCTTCACGTTGAAACTCACTGACTTTGATACATTCTTATTTTCCTTCGAGATGAAAGTTTTTTATTGGAATACCTCTTTAATACGACAATTTATGGCGACGCACTTTTCGACGCTTTAAAAATGCGTTTTAATAGGAGCCCGAGTTCATAAGTCAGCGAATTCAAAAGGCGCGCTTGTGTTAGCGAGCCGCGAGCTTATGTTTGCAGGTGTACCGCAAATGAATGTGTAGACATTCGTGGCACATAAATTACGGCGGAACGTCCCGTCGCGAAGCAAGAACTGTGGAAAAATGGGCGAGAAATGAGAGTAAGAACGGCTGAAAGTAGTAAATAGCAGTCGGCAAGCCGCCTCACTAATGGCTCTCTATTGTGCTGAGTTATTTAGCGAATAGTTATAGGTAAGAGAATATTTCACCAATGCGCGCAAAACGACTTGTTCGTTTCGTGCTGTTATTCAAATGGTACTTTTAACTTTATATCGATTCAAAGTAAAAATAAACATTATAAAATGATAACTTTTCATGTTTTGCTTTCATATACATATTTAAAAATGCTTATTCAAGAACTTGATTTAGGAGTGTGTTTCAACTTACATAGCGAAGCAGCCAAACTTTTTTAACGATCGTTAAAAAGATGTTGTACACTTTACTTTTCTCACTCTATTTATGGACTACACGCTACTTATTTACATTTAAAATACACTCACTTTCGCATGAAATACATCACCTATTACGAATTAGACTACAATTTTGAGACTTCAGTAAAATAATGCTTTATTATCAATTAAGAAACAATTTAAGTTTAACTGAAAAAAATAAAACTAAAATTAACAGTTTTAGAGGTTTCAAAGGAAGCTAGTAGTGGTTGCATCTCTACACGCAGCTGTGTATGTATTAACTCTTCTACATTAGTTCTATGCAGGGCAAAATATGCAATCCAACCTGCTCCAAAAACCTTCTTGTAACCACACCAGTATGGCCATAGCAATACCGGTTCCAGAACGTTGTTGATATGCGTTTATTATGTCTGGAGTGAACGTAAGGGGTGACCTTCGTCTAGCACATGTCACCCCAAACCATAAAAGCAGGTGTTAAGGCGATGTGTCATCTTTGAACGAACTCCAAATTCCATCTTTCTCCCCGATGTCGCCGCACCCTTCTGTGATAGACAATATCATTCCATTGATGAACCCACCCTTACCATTCTTGACACCATACAAGTCTGGCTGCTTTATGAGGAGGTGTTAATGAAAGACGAGAGTAAGGACGGTATGAATGAAGCCCAAAGGAAGAAATTCTACTAAAACCAGTTACCATCGACAAGTATGTTCAAAACTCTCTTCCAATCCGCAGCAATCGATCTTTTTTCCATTGTTGCAACCATCCGCCTATGAAATTGATGTTCATGCGCGTTGCTTCTTTGGGCGGGTCTTCCAGCAGGATGGTACCTCTAGAAATCTTCTTCAAGCCATAAAGACCATATCTAAGCAACTGTAGTATGGTACCGATTCAGACTTCCCCTAATCACTCGATATGAGAATCACGTCCTTTTCACACCGATATGGGCATTATTTCGTCGACTTCGCGTTGGAAGTATTACAAGGTGTCTATTTGATAGTTTACAGGAAACATAAAAGTTGAGTTCTTTCGGTAGAAACTTTCATCACTTTTTAATTAATAATAGTGCATTGCTTCAAAATTGTAATTTGAATTTTAATGGGTGGTGGATTTTAAATCAAAATGAGTATAATTTTTGATTTTCTCATTGGTTATTTTCTCTCATAATCAAAAAAATCAGAGCCAAATATCTTAATTTTTGAAAATTTTTGTGTTATATCTTTTTGAATTGACCAAAAGATTTAAATAGGTAGTACCGAACATTTCTTAGTCCCACGGCTGCACGCCATTCTAGATCGTTGAAGCGATATAGTACGTGAGTAGAGGCGCGACCTTTCACCTTGAATCATCCCGGTACGCGACTCAGTACGGTTCTCTTGCATAATACTAATGAGGTTGAAGGTGGCTCACATGAGCACCGCCGGCGGCTCTCTTCCGTAGGTACAGGTTGCGTAATCGCAGCGAATTCGCCTCGCCATTGTGATCACTCCGGGAGTGGCATTTCTATTTGTGGATAATACACACACACACACCGCAAAATGCTATGTTTCTCACAATGGATTAGACGAAATATTTGCGGACAGTGTGTTAAGTTACAAAAAATAAATTAAAACAAAGTAACTTTATCGGTTCCTCATTCAATTTAGTAACGGCAACCACACGTCAATCCATCATGAACGAGATCATTAAAGCTATAGTATAGAAAGTTCATTACGGTCTTAATCGCCTCCGTATATTACAGATTTACCAGATTATTTCGGCGAACCGTTGTTTTATCTTGACGACTGTAATTAAATCTAGATCGAATTTTCCTCGATTTGCTTTATTGCCAGACATTCTGTCCTAAGGCGCGATCGTTCCGGATAACGTCAGGTTATGTTCGACCACTACGGAGAAAACTGTTATAACTCTCATGACAGTCCGTTAACAATGGGAAAAACAATTAACGGGACAGACTCGGAATGATGCGTCAATATTTCTCACCGTCAATATCGGTCTTCGGACGAACGAGACG
The DNA here is from genome assembly GCA_036711965.1 of Onthophagus sagittarius. Lineage (NCBI taxonomy): Eukaryota > Metazoa > Arthropoda > Insecta > Coleoptera > Scarabaeidae > Onthophagus > Onthophagus sagittarius. Next base: position 55,625,480 of record JASERS010000002.1, on the reverse strand, counting down.
GTCCAAACTTTCCCAAGAGACTTTCTCTTCTCGCGAGATGGCAGACGTGCCTCTCGAAAAGGGCACAATCGAACGAACGGCTATTTAGGCAACAATTCGACCGATACAAATGTCGGGGCAGAAGAAGACTTACAATTAACTAACCGTGATTTTAGATGTTGAAACTAAATTCTGTTTACCGATTACAGAAACTATATTTTACAATCCGTAATTCTAGGGCATTGGATAGTATTATGTTACTTAAAATTACAACATCAATAATATTTTATATTTAGGAATTAAAGCCTTCAAGAAGAAGATCCTGAGAAGAAGTGTAACTCTAATATATAGGCATAATATTTGGAGAACGAGATATGTTAACATAGTTCTTAATTTACATAGAAATTCGCATGTAATGAGGTTAAAGGAGGGAACAACTTTGAAGTAAGTGGGTAACCTTAGGGAACAGTCAAGGGCTTGATGAACTTATATCTGCAAAATCAAGGACGGTGGTCGATAGAGAGAGAGGATTAGAAGCAAAGGTGGGATAAAAAGAGAATTAGTCTATGCTTCCATAAAAGGAGCAGAAGAACCAGTCACTGTAGAATGACTTTATTGCGTCTACACAGAAGTAGAGATTGCAATTTAGATGATAATGTTCATGGCTTGGTTAAAAAATACTAAGTAGAATTAAAATACTTACAATTAGTCGTGCCCGCAATATTGTTTGCAATACAGCTTAGTATTAGGAATTACAATCCCGAAGCAAATACACAATCTCGGTGTATTTTTGCGATTTTGAGACCACATTATAGTATAAACCCATTATCCCGTGATTGATTTCGGGATTGTGTTGTAAATAAAGTAAATGCCTTCATTATTTTTAATATTTATTAAAATATAGTTATAAGTCTAAACAATTCTATCAAGGGAATTCCTTAAATGGGAACAAAACTTAGTGAGTGATGAATCGGCCGAGGAGAAACATCTGTCTGTCTCAATACTTGTTAATGGAATCGTGGTTAAAAAGTCATATACACTGTAAGTTATATCCTCGTATTCCTCTATTTTCAAGAAATTCATTTCCTTGAGAATGGCATCCTTCAAATTCGCCTTTTTTTTAAAGAACCGATTTTAACAGATTTGATTAATCCGTCTTCAAGTGTTTCTTTAAAAGACTTCGCTTTCTGCTCGACAACGTTTTCTGCAGGCCAACAAACGAAATATCTTCTTCGTTTTCTTGGTCGACTTTATCATCTTTACCTTCCTTTCTTCTAAGTTTTTCCGTTATATTTTTAATCTCTCTCACCAGTACGTCTCTTTTACCCTTATTATAATAAGAGTAAACAAGACGAAATTTGATATTGTTGAGTTGTTTTAGGCTGTAACAAAATAACGGAGATTTATGTCATCAATACCTCAAAATGTTCGTCTGCATCTACACTTTCATATCCATATAGCTACAGAAGCACACTAGGCAAAGTAACAAATATACTGAACATGTACCGTTATTGTGATGGAGAAAAACTGAAGACAGTTTCAGAATCAGCGCAACATACTACGTTATAAAAAACATCACAGTCTTTGAGATTTTTCCTGTAAACTAGTGTTATTCTTGATTGTATTGAGTGTTGAGCAAAGGGTCGTTACCGGAAATCCTGCTTGGGTCGTTTAAATAACTAGACAGTCCTACGCTATTGAATCCTCAGTCAAACAATCTTCTAAGGCCTTTCCTACAGGGGTGTTACCTTTTTTAATTTCTTGCAGCATGCACTTTAGCAATATCTACTTTGTTGGAATTCATGTATCATCGACATATTTTTAACGGTCACTTTGACCGGATCCAAAAAGGAAACCAGAATTCGAAAATAAATCATTGCTTTTATAACGCAGTTTTTCAAACTCTAAATCGCTTAAACATAATTAAAAGGCTATTTCATCTTGTTTTGTAGTCGATTAGAAGTTTCAGTTCTTTACTATTCTTCTTTCACATATTCTTGAAAAACATCTGTTTTTGTTGGTAAATTTTCTAAACTTTCTGATTAATTTTCTAACATTTGAGACGACCGATTAAACGTTATAATTCCTAGATAGATCGTTTTCGGAAACATTTTGCAGAATTCCAAAGGAATCATCTCCTCATCATGTGTTTCCTTCACATTTACATTTTCCTGGGTACGCTGGTCTAGCTGTTTGGTTTTGAACAAAATATCTATAACTGCCAATTGAAATCGTGTGCCAGTTTTCCTATTTTTATCATTTAGACATAAATGATGAAATTTGAACTGTTTCTCAAAACTTTCAAAACAGACTCTGCTATCGTAGAATGCTTTATTCTAACCAATCCAAGATTTAAAATTTCAATTTTTCCTGTTCTGTATAATTTCAGTGTACTTTTATATTCATAAAATGTTTGTTTGATTGCAAGCGTAAACATTCAATTCCAGTTTAAGTAACACATGAAATCCCCATATTATGCATAAACAGCGCGGGCGACCACCTATAACAGCACGTTGAAAAGACTGTTATCTGAAAAAACTGATTAATTTTTACAAAATAAGTTAATTATTCCAATCTTTTTATAATGCCGTTTAATATTTTAAAAATGTCGAGATATTTGAGACCAAAAGGTATCTGGGATCCCGAGACTGTATGTCTTAATTGTTTGGTACAGTTAGGATAGGATTTTGCATACATTTCTAAATTAATGCAAGAGATTTAAGGAGGTGATTTTAGCAAAAATTAAAAGGTATCTTTCATACTTTGTATCCAAAACCCCCTCTCCTCTAACTCATAGACTCTCCATAAGACACTCCTTTATTTACACTCCTATATTATATATTATTATAAGACTCGGCGAAAACTAAGAACTATTATATTTGTTATTGCCAACGGAAGGATCGTGATATCACGAACAGAGGCAATAATCAACCCAAACTAATCCAAACCAACTTATACCAACCCAAGTCTTGTAGTAGCGATATTGTATAAGGCTTGGGCTGATATAGGTCAGAGATGACAGATGTGCAGTCTTGGAAGTACTTAAATGTTTCATAAAGATCCCTTAGAATTCCCTTAATTAAAGTTTTATGTAGAATAGTACTTATAATACCTATTTCATACTTAATTATTTCGAAGCTAATTATTTAAACAGTGCAGAAACAATAATAAAGAAATAAAAGCGGCCACCCAATATACAGAAAATATATTATCAATAGTAAATTAATAGTATTCATTTTCTCAACATCACGTTTTGTAAAGATTATGAGATTCCATCTATTTAAGATATTTATTGGAAACTTGAAAGGATTGGCAAGAGTCATTTGATTCAAAAGGAATAACTGCAATTTCATTTAGGGCGTCCCTGCTTATTTTATTTCTTGTTTTAATTTTCATATCAGTAACCACTGAAAAAACTTTGTTTCAGCGTTGCTCTCCAGACATACTTTTGCTAATTTTACTACAGCTGCTTACTCCAATTTATCTTGAACATTTCTTTTTTTGCCTAGAATTTTCCAAAACTCTGAAACTTCCATCTTCAATAAATCCTCCACTTCGGCGTTCCTAGAAAAGTCGATGGATATCTTATTCCATTGCTGATCGATTTCGCGACCGTCAATCCCTTCAATAAATTTAAATTTACTCCACAACACTTCCAGTGAAATAACGTGAATTGACCCTTTCATATTTAAGGGCATTATAATTATTATATAATTTCGGGTTTTGTTGAAGAATTCATTAGATAAAGGAAACCTTTTTTGAATATCTGTGGCAGTCCTGCATAAAAACTCCAAACATGATTTCCGCATGGTGCTTTGAATTGTCTTACCTGGAAAGGTAAATTGTTAATAAAATTATTATATTCACTTAACAGATCTATTGATTCTGATTTCTTTACAAGTAATGCCATAATTATTTAAACTATTTAAACACTCAGATATGCAAAAGTGGGATATCAATTGTATAAACAGTTTTTCATATTGTACTAACAGTTCATGAATCAGTAACTTTTTGGATTGAAATAAGACGTAAAACGTATTAAAATATAACTAAGAAATATGAGAAATCCTTTTGTGCAATTGTTTAATTTAACGTATCTTTATCTTCATCTTTAGAATCGTCTTCTAATTTTGCAAATTGGAAAATCTGTACAGAAGTTGCCATTGACAACTGGAAAATTCTGTACAGTTCTGATTCTGTTCAATTCAAATTTTGCACTCTTTTAATAGTGTTGCATACTTAGCCATCTTGTAGTGTACAATTTAATTTTTTTTACTTCCCATAGCATGAATGCGAAAAAGTTTTCTAGACTACGAACAAATTCATCTGAAGTTCTGGAAAACTTTGAACACACGTTATTTGCAACAATAGTAGCATAAAGACAAATGCATAGCAAAACAACTAATGTATCAGTTTCTGCTTGTAGTTTTGTTGCATTGTTGCATGCAAGGTCTATAATATTTTTGAAAGGAATGTTTTCTAATTGTATGCAGTTCTTGAATTTAAGGAACAAATTCTCAGCGTTCGCACATTCTAGCAGAATTTTCAAGAAAGCTCTCAATATTCCTAAATAAGATATAAATTCTTTGTATCCCTATTATTCAAAATATTATACAAAATATAGTATCCCCACTATTTTTCCTTAGAACTAGGGATAAATCCCCAAATCTGGCATCACTGATATAGGTTGAATTGGGTTGGGTTGGTATTACATAGGTTTCGGCCAAAACTAAGCACTATAAGATCGTTATATGACTCAACCCAGTCAGATCCTTGTTGCTATGGTCAACAAATGCATCAGGACAGCACACACACTATATACTGCAAATAAGATTAGTTTCAGCTAATTGAATAGCTAAGCACAAAGAACAACGAGTTTTATGTTGTAAGAATTGATCTGGACCTCCTGAAATCATCGTAACTAACACTTACAATTCCATGACATCAACATATATTAGTCTGATCATTTAGTGACCATCATATTTTGTAACAAAAATCGTTTCAACCCACGAAAATTATGTTGCTTCTTAGTACACAGGATCAAGAAAATTTTAAAAAACTTTTAGCGATGTGTAAATAAGATTATTTCTTTTAAATTTGTGAAAACGAACGAATTTTAGGAATTACTATTGTAAAAGATTTAAACGAGAATTTCTCAAGGATTTTTAAGTTAGTTTTCAGCGAAAGCAAGAAAATTGCAATGCCCACACGCCATCGTGAACCGTTCGCAACTCGCTCGCTCACGCTGTACAAACGACCCCACGACGACAAATTGTATAAAATTATCATAATTCTAGCGAAAGTCATACGCGCTTGTATAACTAGTTGAAGAAACGAAAGCCTTGTCGTATACAGTATATAAACACTATATACAGCGGTCGCTAACGAAGTCGACCCTTGAATGTTTAACAATCTATAATAATATAAGTAATCCAATTAACCCAAATACAACAAATAACAATAAAAAAAAACTTTTGCGTTAGAAAGGAATTTGGTAATAATTATCAATTGAGAAAAGACACCCTACGGGCAATTAAAAACACCGTACCAGACGTCGGCCCGCTAGAAATTGCACAAAAGGCACCTGTGTAGGTAGAAATGGTTGATTAGAATGCTGCAGGTAAATGGACGCCTACTCTATCATTAGCCTTCTACTCGTTTTCGATCCTTCTCTCTTTAAACTGCTTTAAAGTCGGCCGGACGAAGATGGAAATGGACCACAGCGCTCGTGATGCAACCGAACTCGTCCCTCTTCGTTCGTTCTCCGCACGAATGAATTGGCAGAATAGTAAACAATATGAGCGCCCACTCACACAGCGTACGCTCAAAGATAAAACAAATGAGTAATTGTTGAGGTTCATCGCGCAAAGGAACCCTCTCCGAGAGAAACTCGCGGCTTCGCGGAATGGTAAAAATCGAACAACGAGATGAATGCCGAGTGCCACGCCTTTCTATGCGTCTATATCCGAAGAAGTTGTAGTAGTCTAACAAATAGAAAAGCAAGGAGACACATTTTAAAAGAGAGGATATCCAGAACATCTGGACCATGCATTTTGAGATTAAACTATTATCCTCCGAAACTGCACGTTAATCCTCGCTCATTAAAAAAAAAGGAAATAAACTAGGGATATTTTTTCCAACCTGTTTCCTCTTTCCACAAACCCACGTTAATCCGACTAATTTGCTCGGAACATATCATTATTTAAGTCGCGGTGATTTGCCTAATTAACACGTGTAATCCTTTTAAGGAATCTCAATATTTCCCGACCGTTTGGCGAGATTAAAATTGCAATGCAAATTAATTCCAATTGCAAGCTACCAGTTCTTTCCGATTGCCACAAATAAGATACTTATTTGAAAGTTCGGATACCGTTAGTGTGTTTAGTCATATTGTAATGTAAATTTCATTCCAATACATTTAGTGTTATATCATCACTTTTTTCGAGCGCCAATCGAATCGAAGATGAATAGATTTAATTCGACGTTGACATCATTTCACGCTTACGACATCGGTCGCATGTAAATACAAAAAATAGGCTCGGTACTCCGCGACAATTACACGGTGCTTAGAAATGAATTAAAACCAAAAAACGCGAGCATTATGCCCGCAGACGCCAGAACTACGCCCATGGCCCGAAGATTATAAAGCCATTAACGTCGAAGCGCAGGAAACGAACGACAAACGAAAGGACAAGCTGCAATTCAACTCATTCCGTTGCAAGGAACCTTGACCGAGTAGATTTAATGGTTATGTTGAAATGTAATAAAAGAATGTTTTGCAAAACATTTAAAAAATCATTAAAACTTTGCTTATAATTTTAAGTTCAAATTTCGGTTTAGTTGGTAAGAAATAAAAAGTTGTGTGGTCAAAGTTAATTATAAATGAAGACACTTAAAGATTCTTATTAAGTGGGAAGGAATTAGAAATGTTGAGAAAGATTATAATTTTTTATAATAATTTATGGTGATGATAATAATTGGTTTTGATGAATCTATTACGTCTTAACCACAGTATTCACATCGAACTACAAATTTTACTAAGTTTAATGTTTCCTTAGAATACATATAAATTCTTTATAGACCCGTAATAACGGATTACATACATCTTGTTTATAATTAATCTTCGTCTTTCCAACGATCCATCTGATCGGGAGGAGATTTTCTTCTCCAGATGATCTTTCGAGGGCGGCAATTCCGGTTCTCTTCTGTGTATAGTTTACGCCTCGCTCGCAAAGCCTTTACTCAATTATTAACGTTGTTATTATTAAACGATATTTTAAGGTCTGTCGCACCCCATATAATTTCGCTGTTGCATTAATGCCATTGTAATTAATTAGGCGATTAATTTTGATATACGACTTCTCGGCGGACGGGGGGATATCTCGGTTCAGCACGCAAGGAATGACGTCCTCGTGGTATGTCCCGTGCCGCGCGTCTTAAAAAATAGAGGAGAAAAGGTGGTCGCCGTGGAACGCGACTCGGCTTGAACGGCGGACCAACAAAAATAAGGTCACTCGGAACCTGATACGACCTTCACGGTCGGATATTGCGATTTATAGGTGCCAATGAGGAGCAAAAAAAAACTTTAAACAAAGTGGGGATCAGATCAGGCTCACAATCAGTGTCCTTTCTTTATCCACCTTTATAACGGTCACTTTTACTTATAATTATCATGATAATTTTTTATAAGTTTTTATTAAATTGACATAAATAAACATGATTGTATTGCTTTCAATACAATATAAGCTTGGAAACCATAGCAGTTATGTTACTTAAAATTTCAACATCTTAATTTAATATAATTTCATATTTAGGAATTGAGAAAGAGAATTAATTAGATCACCCAGCACCTAGAGATTCGGAATATACCTAAAGATACAGACGATTTTGAAGCACAGTAGAACTTCGATAATCCGAACGTCTAAAAATCAAATATTAAATTTTATATTTTGGGATTTTATTTTTTATTTTATTTTTATTATAGCAAGTCATAATTGTTAGGTTTAAGAGTATAAAGACTTCTTACTCCTTGAGAATGAAATTTTTACAAACGAATTCAGGACCTTGTTGCGAAGAGAAAGGTTGCGACAGCATTTCAAAGAAAATTTATTACTGATTTTTAAACTTATCTAAGTATTTTTTCCCAATTTTATGTAAAAATTGGACTCTTTTCTAAATTGAAAATTTATTCAAGCTCAATTTATGATATGCATCCATTAAAACTATAAAATTAAGTTTTTCCATTTCAACTTGGAACTGGAAACATTTGGGCTTAACCATACCAAGAGATGTACGGCTAAACCCAAATGTTTTTAGTTCTAAGACTAGCGTTATCTTTGTATTGATATAAGCTCTACTTCTAGTTGTTATTTTGTTTTAGATTATTGTATACTTATATCGAACTAAAATTAGAACTAACACTAGACCTAGAATTAGAAAGGTTTAGGTCTGACGCATGGCTAAACCGAAGTTTTATCGTTCTAGGTCTAGTGTTAGTTCTAGTTTTTATTTTTTCTAACTCTGAATTGTTTTAAATTGTTCTAGGACTAAAAGTATTACTGATACTATGCCTACCAGAGTCGCTTCATTTCTCGAATTTATAAAGATGTTCGAATTGTCCAGAATCTTTTTAATCATCTCTATAATAATGAGAGCATCTATACGCATTCTGAACAGCCTACAAAGATTGCAGACAGTTTTTAAAGGTGTCCAAAACCGTTTAGATCTTTCTAATGACATTCTAAGTTGTTCTAAAATTAATGAAAATTAAAATTTTCCAGAAGACTTCTAAAGTACCCAAACCATATACAGAATCTTTCTTTCTAAGTGGTTCCATAATTAACAAGTGTCTAAATGCTCCTATAACGATTTGCAGAGAATGTTCAAGATGTCAAAAGGTATTCAAAATCATTCTATGACTAATGACATTTAGAACTACCAAAAAGCGTTTAAATATTGTCAGGACAACTATAAACGTATCCACAAGATTTTTAAGGATATCTAAAAAGTTCGAATGAATATCTCTACCTCTATGAATATTAAATGTTATTTGAACATTTTCTGTACTTTCATAAAGATCTTCAGAAATATTTTTTACTTCTAAAATATAAAGAAAATCACAGTGGATATTTTCTTCTTATGTGAAGAAAATTTTATCTCAAACTTTTTGGGTAAATGCAAAACCTCCATAGTATCCTTATGGAGGATGGAGGTAGAATTGGGATCGTCTTGGAAGATAAAGATTCAATTCAATCCAATCCAAACAAAACCCATTCTAACTAAAACTTAAGCCAACCCAATCCAATTCAAATTAAAACCAACTTAAACCTAAAACTCAACTCAACCCAAACCAACGGAAAAATAAAACAAATCCAACCTAACTGAAAAGCAAAGCTAACCCAACCCAAACCAAACGCAGTTCAACTGAAACTAAAGCCGACTCATTTCTGAATTTCATAAAGATATCAAAGTGTCCAATATCTTTCTAATGATATTCTAAAGTAACCGGTCAACTGAACGGTAAACAATCATAAAATGTTCTAGAAAATTTTTAAAGATCGCCAAAACGTATTCAGAACCTCACTAATCACATTTTAAATTATTCAGGCATACTAAGATATTGAACACTTAAATTTTAAAATTTCCATATTGTCGAAAAACAAGTTTTGGCTACATAGCATAAGTACAAAATGTCAGACTTTAAAAGACACGCGTTAAGCACAAAATTAGTGACGATATAATTGATTAATTTATGGAGTCAACATTAAGCAGAGATATTGGAATAAAAATAAACAAAATCGTTTTTAACCAGGCTCAGGTTTGGTACGTTAGTTAATTGTCTTGTTCAATTTTAAATTATTTAGTTCCTATTATTTAATGTTTTTGTTAGTTGTATTAATCGTTATTATTCTCCATATTAACATGAATTGTTCTTTTATAGCGTCTTGAAAATGAGCCTATGGCTCGAAACGTCGATTTATTTAAAATAAAACAAATTAGTATTGGAGGTCAAGTGTCGCATTATTAATAACCTTAAAAAATTATCCAGGCATTTTTAAGTAGTTTCACAATTGATAAAGGTTGTCTAAATGCTGGCAAGAAGATGTCGAAAGGTGTCCAAAATCGTTCTAATGACATTTATAACTACCAAAAAGCGTCTAAACCCTTTTTGAGCAACTATAAAGATATCCAACAAACCCAGAAGTCTTATATCTCAATGTCTTATATAATTATTAAATTGTGTCTAAACTACAAATAGTGACTTAGAACTAATGATGTAACTAAACTAAAGATCTTCAGATACACGGCTCAAATCGTTAGCATAGGAGCCTTCAACAGGAAGGTTCTGAAAAGGATTGTAGACACGATAGATGAGCATAATAATATTTGGAGAACAAGATATGAGAACTGAACAGCTAACATAAGCAGCCAAAGTTCTTCAAGTACATTCGGATTTACAGATTGTAATAATCAAGATATATGATGAAGAGGATGAAGGAGGGAGGAATACTGAACCTACTGCTTAGCCGCAAATTCAAGGAAGGATGTGATAGACTGTTAAGAAGCAAAATTAAGATAGACTAGGATCTTGTGTGTGAAGTCTTTAAAGGAGAAAATGATATTAGAAATATAATAAGAATTATGTGCGTCTAAATGTTGCATTGAATATAATTTAGTCTTGGAAATCATAGCAATGAGTAATGATTAAAATTTTAAAGTTCTTTCGGTAGACCGCAAGAATTTAAACGCACCCACGTACGCACCGATCTCTGTCCAGTCTTTCTATTGTCCATTAAGGCATTAGCCTTCGGCTAAATTTCATAACTTATTGAATGTGCTATAACGAGCAGGTACTAGAATTTTAAATCAAAAAGCAATATGTAGTTTCTCATGAAAAAAGTAAAATAATTGCCCTACGGGTACAGCGACTGTGTTTATATTTATATTGGCATCAATTTTATTATGGTAGGTTGTCGAAATTGTATGGGGCAAGGTTCTATAATGGTTTAATAAAAAAATTGTGGTGGAGATGAATAGTAGAAAGGACGTCGAGTACGTCCATTGGGTGGGATAACGATTGGCCCCCTGACGCAGGGGGCGCGTCTGCGATTGCGGCCGTCTAATTTATTGCGGCACGCGGAAAAATCTACCAATACAATGCGAATTTTTCACCAGTTGTTAGGCCCGTCGGCGCGTAATTACGGTCGTCCGCCGTCCGCCAGATTGGCATCTGTCACGAAACACAATGGGGGCACGAGAGAGGGCCCAGTCCACCCCGGCAAAAAGAGTAACGACAATTATCCATTATGCTCTATTATTGATATACATTTAAGAGCGGGTGTGGGCCGCTCAAGGCTGAGCTGATTACCATTCATCCACGTCGCTTTGCGGGCCGAGCGTCGCACGAATAAAAAACCTCTCATTGTTCATGTATCTACACGTTGTCATCTCTATGAGTAGGCACAGCGACCAACCGACGACGGTGTAATCTCTATCTATCTTCGGACCATGGCCGTTCTTACCCCTCCCCAACTACACCGTATCCAGAACCATCCTCAATGTTATTCGCGCAACCTCTAATCAATCTCGATGTGACACAATTAAAAACGTATTGATAAATCTAAAGGAGTAATAATAATATCTAAATACACGCACTTTATAAAGTTGGGTTAGCCTAACTGTATTGTACTGATACATTTTTGTATTCAAATTCTGGATTCGAATAATGTCGGGTGCAATAGGTTAACATATTTATCGACCATCTATAATCCTCCTACAGATACGATCGTAATGCCAAAGATGTTACCTCGTCAACGTACAAATATCAAAGATCTTTGCGTAAGATGTTACCCGTTATTCTCGCAAAAGGGCATCAATCTCGCAAGACCCATATGTATTATTCTGTTTGTACTTGCTAGGCTACATTCATACATTTAAGATACATATTTGACATAAATAAATTTACAAAGGGTGATATTAGGTGTCATTAATTTAACGATTCATTGTTTATTCTCCATTATTTGCTCTTATTTCTAAATATGTGAAGGTCATTTCAATTATAATTAACAATTTTTAACAAAATAAACGACATAATGAAAAGTGTCAATCTTTGCAAGTAAACTTACTTCCATAAAAATTGCAATATTTAGAATTATTAATGTTAATAATGTTTTATTGATATTTTCGTCAACGATGTGTTTAAATAAAACAAGCGTTATTATACTCTCTTAACATCATGTTAATATTCCCGTGTCGGAACAACTCATTGAAAAAAAACTTGTAGTTTTTTTATGTAAATGAGTCGATTTTTATACTTAATGATGTTATATTTATTTTTATGTTTTCAATCTACATATTTTGACCACCTTGTCCTCATCTTCAGAAAGAAATCCTATTACAATTACAAATATAGATTTTATTACTATTTAATTAAAATTAAAGTTAAAAGTTTTTAGTTATGTTGTTTTGTTTTGTATAGTATGTCCCTTATGGTGATCGCAAAAAATCAATGTTGGAATTTTGTTCGTTTGGACCCCGCTAAACCATTCCTCGTTCCACATATTGAGATTTGAGCTCGAATAAACGACGTTAACCTGTGCAGCTCGTCGCTCAAAGTTTGAAAAAATTCAAATTTTTTTCCAAAAAGCTGGCATATGCAGTTATAACTCCAGAACGGAAAATAATAAAAATACGCTTAATATCTCAAAAGAAAACTAAGGTTGTTCTTCAAAATTTATATTCTATACAAAATTGTTGTTATTTTAAGTCAAACCGAGTTATAGCAACCTTTATTAATAGATTAGATACTATTCTAGAGCTTTTATTAAAGTAGTTTTTGAAAGATCAGTATAATGCTCGGCATTTGCTTACAATTTGCAGGACTCATTGGTTTTGGCCTTCTTCATTAGTCAGAAGATTGTTAAAGTCGGTTATTAATTTAACACCATGCTACTTTATACATCATTAACTACTTTTAATGTTTTAACAATTTTCAATCCTTCTTGGAAGTCATTGTTTTGAGGCCAGATGTTTCGATGTTATCTTTGGAAATCTGTTTTTATATATGTAAATAAATTTACTCATCCTCCATCAACTACCTCCAATATTTTTGCCAGAAAGCTGGCATATGGAGCCATAACTTCAGAACTGAAAATAATAAAAATATGGTTAATATCTCAAAAGAAAACTAAGGTTGTTCTTCAAAATTTATATTCTATACTAAATTGTTGTTATTTTAAGTCAAATCGAGTTATAGCAACCTTTATTAATAGATTGGATACTATTCTAAAGCTTTTATTAAAGTAGTTTTTGAAAGATCAGTATAATGCTCGGCATTTGCTTACAATTTGCAGGACTCATTGTTTTTGGCCTTCATCATTAGTCAGAAGATTGTTAATGTCGGTTATTAATTTAACACCATGCTACTTTATACATCATTAACTACTTTTAATGTTTTAACACTTTTCAATCCTTCTTGGAAGTCAATGTTTTGAGGCCAGATGTTTCGATGTTATCTTTGGAAATCTGTTTTTATACATGTAAATAAATTTACTCATCCTCCATCAACTATCTCCAATATTTTTGCCAGAAAGCTGGCATATGGAGCCATAACTTCAGAACTGAAAATAATAGAAATATGGTTAATATCTCAAAAGAAAACTAAGGTTGTTCTTAAAAATTTATATTCTATACTAAATTGTTGTTATTTTAAGTCAAATCGAGTTATAGCAACCTTCATTAATAGATTGGATACTATTCTAGAGCTTTTATTAAAGTAGTTTTTGAAAGATCAGTATAATGCTCGGTATTTGCTTACAATTTGCAGGACTCATTGTTTTTGGCCTTCATCATTAGTCAGAAGATTGTTAATGTCGGTTATTAATTTAACACCATGCTACTTTATACATCATTAACTACTTTTAATGTCTTAACAATTTTCAATCCTTCTTAGAAGTCATTGTTTTGAGGCCAGATGTTTCGATGTTATCTTTGGAAATCTGTTTTTATACATGTAAATAAATTTACTCATCCTCCATCAACTATCTCCAATATTTTTGCCAGAAAGCTGGCATATGGAGCCATAACTTCAGAACTGAAAATAATAGAAATATGGTTAATATCTCAAAAGAAAACTAAGGTTGTTCTTAAAAATTTATATTCTATACTAAATTGTTGTTATTTTAAGTCAAATCGAGTTATAGCAACCTTTATTAATAGATTGGATACTATTCTAGAGCTTTTATTAAAGTAGTTTTTGAAAGATCAGTATAATGCTCGGTATTTGCTTACAATTTGCAGGACTCATTGTTTTTGGCCTTCATCATTAGTCAGAAGATTGTTAATGTCGGTTATTAATTTAACACCATGCTACTTTATACATCATTAACTGCTTTTAATGTTTTAACACTTTTCAATCCTTCTTGGAAGTCATTGTTTTGAGGCCAGATGTTTCGATGTTATCTTTGGAAATCTGTTTTTATACATGTAAATAAATTTACTCATCCTCCATCAACTACCTCCAATATTTTTGCCAGAAAGCTGGCATATGGAGCCATAACTTCAGAACTGAAAATAATAGAAATATGGTTAATATCTCAAAAGAAAACTAAGGTTGTTCTTCAAAATTTATATTCTATACTAAATTGTTGTTATTTTAAGTCAAATCGAGTTATAGCAACCTTTATTAATAGATTGGATACTATTCTAGAGCTTTTATTAAAGCAGTTTTTGAAAGATCAGTATAATGCTCGGCATTTGCTTACAATTTGCAGGACTCATTGTTTTTGGCCTTCATCATTAGTCAGAAGATTGTTAATGTCGGTTATTAATTTAACACCATGCTACTTTATACATCATTAACTACTTTTAATGTTTTAATACTTTTCAATCCTTCTTGGAAGTCAATGTTTTGAGGCCAGATGTTTCGATGTTATCTTCGGAATTCTGTTTTTATATATGTAAGTAAATTTACCAATCCTCCATCAACTACCCCTTTTAATATTTCTATCCCAACTTTTGGATTTATAACCCTAGCGTGCGACGGTTTATCTGTGCTACTGAGCAATTTATCAGCCATTAACAACTTTTCATCGTCTGTAATGGTGCGATCAGAAAAAAGTTAATCCCACCAACTCTGCATTCAAGTACCACAAATGATTCGAAAATTTGGTCAGGGCTATTTCTGCGATGTCGTTGTCACATTCTTGATAGTTTAATAAACTATACAAAATACCTAAATCTTGCTTTGGTGCAATCTGAGCTTTTGGAGCATTGATTACTATAAAAACTTTAAAAAAACATTACTAGGAAAATAGAAATGGCACGCATAGAACTTTCTTCTTCTTTACACAGCTTAAATTGACGACGAAAAATGATCATTTTTAAGCAGTAAATAGCCTTTGCTTTCTAGTGACCAAATCTTGTGATCATCTCATTTAATTTGGTCTAGATTTGACCATTGGTTCTGGATTTAGGTACTTTGGTATTAGATTGTCACTGCTACCTGTGTTGTATTTTCCTTTGTCTATCTTGGGCAACGCAATGATGAATATCTTAAAAATATCTGGATAAGAACCAGTAGTTGATTCCATTTTTATGGTGAATATGCCTCTTAACAGAATTTCCAAGATATAGTGGCGGCAAGCTAGGTATAACAATTCTCTTCCTAACATTTACTCTAATATGACGCATGCTCCTTTGAATCTTCCTGTGTTGGATGCTGTAGTGTCGAAGAACAGCAAGAAATATCCAACGACCGTACGTGGGCAACAAGTACAAAATTTATTCGCGATAAACGATCCACAAGAGGTGTTAATTAAAACAACTTTTTTTAAATACTAATATTTCGATTGTAATTTATTCAAACTTCCTCAGAACATCTTAATTGGTAAATGGAAAAAAATTTGAATCAAACATGAGGTTAAATCGAAACAACGTGTCAAATTTCACGAAGAAAAAATTTTAAATCTAAAAAACTTACTTGTTACTTGAAGCCAATAATCATGTCGTCACAAACGTTACCTAAAAACATTGAACACATTAAAACATTAAAAAAAAACTGAGTTTAACTTTTAAAATTGCAAATTACACGACACATTTTTTTTTGACAAACATAAAACACAAGTATAAAATTTAAGAAAAAAACTTGTTCGTGACTGCAAACCCAGTTCAAAATAATACTAGTGTCGAAGCACATCGCCTTGACGATGTGTATACAAATTTGTTAATAAGCAAACAATTGTGTATTATTCTTTGTCATTTATTGTGTACGTTGCACTAAAATAAGTGATATCTTTGAAGATGCTGACCAAAATCTTTGATATTTTGTATGTGCTTGAATTGTTGGACGATGTTATTGGATGTGTAGGTATACAGTAGAACCTCCATAATCCGAAATAATTGCATATCTGCTAAAACAAAACTATAATTCTTAATTAAAGATATTTACATATGTGCATATTATTAAGGATTAGCCGTACGTCTCTTAAGACGGCTAAACTCTAATGTTTCTAGTTCTAGTATTAGTTATACTTCTATTTTTAAAAGAATTTAAAACAACCTAGAGCTAAACAAAAATTAAGAAAGATTTAGTCTTCAGACTCACAGCTAAGCCGAAACTTTCCAGTTCTAGGTGTAGTATTAGTTCTAGTTTTAGTTCGATACAAGTATACAATAATCTAAAACGCAATAACAGGTAACGAACGTTCAGACTACTACCTTAAACAGTAATATAACCTTGGTACGTAACCTTGGTACGTAACCTTGGTTTCTTGACGTCAAGGTGAATCCATTTTCTTCTAAGAGTCTTTTAGGTTTTTCTATGTAATCCATTTTGTTCATTATAACCATTCCAGCATTTTAATCAACTTTAGTTACTATTAGGCTATATCATTAAATTTTTTTGTTTTAAGCTATTTATGGTTTTGTTCTCTTCTCTAATCTTCCTTTCCTTCATCTCTTCTCTCCTTCTGTTTGTTCATTTTGTCTCTTCTTTGGTTAGTATTTGTTGAATTTCTTTGTGTATGTTTTCCTTACTCGATATATGTTTTGTAATGACTTCCAATTCTATTTCTCTTAGAGTAAAATAATAAGTTAAATAATGTACAGACAACATAACTAAAAATTTTTTAATTTTAATTAAATAGTAACAGAATCTATATTTGTAATTGTAACAGGATTTCTTCCTGAAAATGACAAGATTCTCGAAACATGTGTACTGAAAACATAAGAATAAATCTAATATCTTTGAGTACAAAAATCGACACGATTTGTAATGCATTCATTTAGACAGCGCGACATGCTATCAATCAAGTAGTTGTCTGTGGTATACCAACCCAAGCTTCTTGTATCAATAGCCAGAGATCGTGTAAGTTGTATGGAGAGTGTTGTAAATTACTCATTGTCAGCCGCCTACCAACCTAATCCCGTACACGTTTAATGGGCAACAAATCGTGCGTTATCCTGTTTGAAAATAGGACCAACCCAAGCCCTAAAGATATGGAAGTGCAACGGGTTTTAGCACAATCCCGGTGTAAAATCGGCAGTTAAATTTCCATCATTGAAGGCCAAGTGTAATCTGCTTGCGTAGCATATTGCATCCCATATCATCACTTCTTGTTTTAGTTAGGTTGGGTTGAGTTGAGTTAAGTTGGGTTGTGCATACAAAATGTTATAGTGTTTATACTTACCGTATTCGTTCGAATCTAAGACGCACCCTATTTTTTTGAATTATTACATCGAAGAAAAAAATTCGTCGTAAAATAAAGATAGTAAATAAGTAAATTACTTTATTACACGATAATAATAAAAACACAACCTTAACTTTATTTATACTACCTATACAATATAAAAAGAACACTTTAATCGCTATTTGTGTCCGAGTTATTTTCCACTTCACTTACACTATTATTGCTGTTTTATTCTGAATCAGCTATCTTCTTCCCCTAAAAGTAAAAACTTCTTCCCATAAATGATCATCCTCTGAACCATCTAAAGCGTTCGTAATACAACATTTTTTAAATGAACACTCAATTATGTTTTCTGGGATTCGTTTCCAAGCTGATGATAATAATAATTAAATAATTTTAAATAATTTTTGAAGGGCTTATTAATTTAAAAGTCCAATGGCTGTAATACACTTGTCATACCTCCAGGTATAATCGCCAAATCACCGTTTTCTATTAAATGGCCTCGAAATCCCTCTAGTACTAACATATTTAACGCGGTGTCTGTTGCGTACAACTTTCACCCAATCTTTCATAAAGTCTGCTATCACCCAGTCTTTCTTTTGAGTTCGGACTGTAACATCATTGGAAAATTTTTAATTTTTTGGTATTTTTTCTGGCAATTATTCTGTGTTATTGTATTAATTCTGGCAAATATGGCGATAATTCTTTACCATTAGCAGTAACACATAACATTACCATGATTCGCTGTTTTTCGTAACCAGTTGTTATCAGTTTTATTTTTTTTGTCCTTTTTCATTAACTATGTAATTACGAAGCATATCAATATAAATTGGAGTCTCATCAGCGTTACCAATTTGACTAAATTTATAATTTTCTGTCTTTCTAAGTTTAATTACGTATCTTTGAAGAATTGTTAATTTTTGTTCAAAATTTACTGGAAGCTTTTGACATATAGATGTACGCCGTCAGAACGAAAATCCACCACGGCGCATTAATCTTCTACACCAACCTTCGCTTCCTTTAAATTTTACGCCAATGACCTTGGCAACTTCTAAGCCCTTTAATTGCATCATCGGCCTTGTTACTGGTAGTCCTTTTGCACGTTTCTCTTTGACAAAATCAATTACAGCATCATCGATGTGTGGAAATTTTCCTCGTTGAGGAGTTCTCTCCAACGCCGAATATTTGATTCGTGTATGTTGAATTGGCGGCTAGCTGCTCTATTACCGTTACTTTCTGCAAATACAATAACTTTCCACTTTAATGCCGCGTCGTAATGAACCCTTTTTGTGGCCATAATAGGTATAACTTTTTTAGGTTCCACTATTCGTAAAGGCTTGAAATTTTGGTAATATGGGTTGTTCATTCCGATCTATTAATCTAAAATATTTTCAAGATGGCCACCACTTCCGGTCTACCGGAAGTAGACCTCAACATCGTTATTTTAAATGGAATGCTATAGTTTTTATTACACCATTCAATTACACTTAAGAAAATATGTTAACTTTGATAACAGTTGTTGGTGCCTACCCTTGCTTGTTTTCGAGTTAGTTTGATTTTAAGTGTTTTTTGTCAAATATCACCATGCTCTTTACAAGCCCATATCTCAGCCAACGTTAACTCAAAAATGTATTGCATTGGTACGATAACTCTCCATATGCTGCTAAATAGATTGTCATTTGTTGTATCAGCATATCTTATACGGACTGGTCAAAAATTGAGTTACGTTTCTCTGTATTCAATTGCGTGAGAGTCGAAAATTTTAAATGGAACGCCCCATATTTTCGTACCCTATCAGGAAGGGAATCTAATTTTCTACGAATTATCTACAAATATTCCTTTTTTTATTAAAGATTTATTAAAAAAACTATAATTTATTATAGTTTTCTTGCTATTGAGGAATTTATCAAAATCATAGGTAAAATGCTAGAAACCGTTTGTGTTTTTGTTAGAAGGCCATGATATTTTGACAGTTTTTTGTTTAATTTATTTAAATTATTATTAGTACTATTTCTACAATGAGCTGTGATTGAATAAACTTTAAATTGCTAGCTGTTATTTACCAAAAATAACCAAAAGAAAACCGAATAAATTAAACAATGAAAAGCAACAATTTAATGACAAAAATTAAAACCAATAACATAAAAGAATGAAAAACTTAAAATTATAAAAATAAATTATGGGAATTTAATTCTCTACAAACTGTTTAGATACATTCCTGTGCCTATTTGTTGTAGTTGCCCTCATATTTGGAAATTAATGGACGCATGCAATGCTGGAAAGTTTCTTGTTTTTATGTTGGCCATGGAGCCAACATAAAAAATGCCATGGAGTTTTGATAGCTTTTCCACCATATTTATGTTTTTGTTATCATTACTTAGTTGTCATCACTTACTGCTATTAATGTCTTTGAATATCATGGCGAATCATTCCCACGCCAACATTTTAAATTCGTCTTATATTCATGGCGGATGTAATAAAGTTTTGGATAGGATTAGAGACGTATCTCTTAGTCTTGGAAAGATCAAGATAACAAAAAATCATAAATTTCTATCACCAGCAGCTTAAGATAATAGAATAAATGTTTTGTCATATTTTATTGCTTTACCAAATTCTTCGGTAAGAGGTGCTTCGGTCGATTTAGACGAATAATATTTTACAAGAAAGTACCGAAAATAAGTAAACTGAACTCTCTAGGAAAATCTCGCTCATCATTACGTCGAATATTACGCCATATTATTGTTTTTCATCGTTTCATTTATGCGTTCTTCTGCTGGTTATTTTTGGCAAATAAAAGCTAACAAACTAAAGTCAGTAAAAGCTAACAATCGCAGATCATTCTAGAAATAATATTATTGATAATTTAAATAAATTAAACGATAAACAGTCAAAATGTCATAGCCTTCTAATAAAAACACCAACGACTTCCAGCATTTTGTGTACTATAATAAATAAGTATAGCAATGTTTATAGATAATTTGTAGAGAATTAAATTCCCATTTAGATAGGCTACAAAGATATGGGGCGAAACGGTAATTCAATTTTTGACCACACTGTATAACAAGTGACAATCTATTTGACAGCATACGACGAGATATTGTACCAATGCAAAACGTTTTTGAATTAACGTTAGCTGAGATATGGGCTTGTAAAGACCATGGTGATATAAGTATAAAAATGATTTATTCAGGATAAATGGTCCACAAAGTAATTAATGAAACAACTTTTTAAAATTGCTAATATATTTCGAATGTATTTTTCATTCTTCTTCAGAGCATTTATGTTGCTAAAATGGAGATTTTTTTAATACAATTAATGAAAAGGTTTTTTAACATGAGCATCCAACATATGTTGAAGACGCCAAAGAACAAAATAAGATGAAATTAAACTTACTTGTTTTAAAAAGCATGAAATATAAAAATCGTCTTGGTCATAGTAGAAAACACATTAAAACTGAGTATCGGTAAATTAAAATAACAAATTAAAAGTTCAACAAGAACGTGTAAAATTTAACAATACAAAATGGACTCGATGAGAACGTTAAAATGTAAAAATTGATATGAAAAAAAAACCTGCTTTCGATCGCAAACACAACCCCGAAAAACGAAACTACGCACAAACCGAAATTTACCAAAAACAAAGCGGAAACTTTAAAAATTTAAATTTCAAAAAATTCAAACGAAAGAAACGATTTATCAAATAAAAACAATAAAACGTAATCAGAATAATTAATACAGACCATGTAAATAAGAAAATGCAATTAACAATCAAAAATGAACCTACTAACTTAAAAACTAGAAAACCATATCATTAGAGAAAGTAGAAACATTATTAATATCATGATTATGTTGGGTTGGTGGATTATAGTTATGGTTAGTCTTGTCCCTAGTAAACAAGTAAGCATATATGTTACTTAAATTCTGAGTATCCGTTCTATAGTTAACAGTATTACTAGTGTAATTTATATGGACCATCTCTAAGAAAATTCTATTGTAGTAATAAGATTCAACATCCAAAATTTTAACGTTATCAAAATCGAAGGTGTGTTTGCAATCCTGAACATGTTGGGATAATGCACAAACGGTCTTATTCAACCGGCAGTTACTTTTATGTTTAGAAATTCTACTTTTAAGCCATTGAGAAGTCTGACCAACATATTTTCCACTACAATCGTTGCATGAAATGCAGTAAATTAAATTGGATTTAAATTTGTTTTCTGTAGCGTCTTTAAGTTTTGTGAAATGGTTACCAAGTTTGTTATCGTAGCACTCAACTACTTTTAAATTGTCAATCACTGATAATGTTTTTTTCAAAGAATCACTTAACTTCTCGATATAAGGTAGTTTTTTATAAATGATAGGTTCAGTTGTAAGTAAAGATGGGTTAGTTAAACTGACCTGGTTAAATTTTTAAAGTTTCCGCTTTGTTTTTGGTAAATTTCGGTTTGTGCGCAGTTTCGTTTTTCGGGGTTGTGTTTGCGATCGAAAGCAGGTTTTTTTTTCATATCAATTTTTACATTTTAACGTTCTCATCGAGTCCATTTTGTATTGTTAAATTTTACACGTTCTTCTTGAACTTTTAATTTGTTATTTTAATTTACCGATACTCAGTTTTAATGTGTTTTCTACTATGACCAAGACGATTTTTATATTTCATGCTTTTTAAAACAAGTAAGTTTAATTTCATCTTATTTTGTTCTTTGGCGTCTTCAACATATGTTGGATGCTCATGTTAAAAAACCTTTTCATTAATTGTATTAAAAAAATCTCCATTTTAGCAACATAAATGCTCTGAAGAAGAATGAAAAATACATTCGAAATATATTAGCAATTTTAAAAAGTTGTTTCATTAATTACTTTGTGGACCGTTTATCCTGAATAAATCATTTTTATACTTATTGCCCACGTACGGTCGTTGGATACTTCTTGCCGTTATAACATGGTGATATATGCCAAAAAACACTTAAAATCAAAATAACTCGAAAACAAAAAACGGTAGGTACCAACAACTATTATCAAAGTCAACATATTTTCTTACGTATAATTGAATGGGGTAATAAAAATTATAGCATTCCATTTAAAATAACGAAGTTGAGGTCTACTTCCGGTAGACCGGAAGTGGTGGCCATCTTGAAAATATTTTAGATTAATAGATCGGAATAAACAACCCATGTTACCAACATTTCAAGCCTTTACGAATAGTGGAACCTAGAAAAGTTCTAATGATCAGTTACGTGAGACGCCCTGTATAGCAAAAATAGTGCGTCTTAGATTCGAACGAATACGGTATTTCGCTTGCACAACATAAATAAATACAACTAAACCCAAGATAAAGCAATTTATAACTGAAAAACTTGATTTAGTTAGGTTGGGTATAGTTTAGTTGAGTTAGGTTGGGTTGTGCATACAAAATGGTGTAGCGTTTGAGATTTTGCATAAATGCACAATCATTTGCAATCGGTCGAGTTGTTGAAAATCTGTCTCTTGTGGCCAAAAGTTTTAAGCGATGTTCTTCATGATCTGTAGTCTTATGGGGACCGCCTGGTCGAGGATCGGTTGTTACACTCCTTCCTTGGTCATTTGGACCAACATCGCAATACCGTTGTAACATTTTAGCGTTCCAATTTGTATGGAAGTCAGTATATTATCTGAAGTCATCAGTGTGTTTAATAACTCGTAATATCAATTAACTTTTCAAAACTTAAAAAGTACTCATTTATTATATTAACTATAAGTAATCAAAGTCAGCATTATTCTAAGGAGTATTAATATTGATTTTATTAATAAATCTACTAACAACAGATAATTCTAGCTAACTACTAATGCTTAAAACACATATTTCATTTGAGTATAGATATTACTTTATTAACGTATCTTAATAACACAAATAATCAAACTTGTTTCTGATATTTAAGAGTCAAACGTTCCGAATGAAGATTGATACCATATAAAAAAGAAAAAGAGTTAGAGAAAACCGGTCGTTACGGCGGCGTCTTTGCGGCTGACATTCAATCATCGCTACCATGGCCGCGACAGTGTCTCCTGTTAACGACGCCAATACCGACGCCCACGCACATATTCCCTTACCTACTGCTTCTTTGAATATACGCGAGTTCGCACACACGCCCGCGGACACGTTGCAATCGACACAGGACCGCACTCGAAACTTAAACAATCATTAGAACACATCGCAGTTGTCATCTTGGCAGTTTATTAAACATAATGCTGGAATTAATTTAAAATTAAAATCATCTAACCTCATTAAAATACTTATTTAATGGATTGGAAAGGTTTAATAAGATTTTGTTGGGATGTTGATGGAGGCAGGTCCGTCTCTGTCAACATCCATAGATAGATCCACGTGCATACCTGTTCTTAAAACCTACTACTAATTCGCTTCAGTTTCAGTCGCATTAAAACTGTCAAGCGGTAAAACGCGTTGCTCACGAATAGTGATCGGGATTTGTGACCTTGTGACTGTATCCTGGGGGTGTTTTCAGGATGCTGGATGGACGATAGGCGTTTGCTGGGATGCCGGATGTCACCCGTTCGGACTCGCAGAGGTCCGATACGTCACTCAGACCACGTGTGTCCTTCAACAGGGACGTGCACGTCAAAAGAATCGGTACGGACTTTATATGTTATACGGTACAACGAAATAACCAAGTTTTTTTTGTGTGTGAAATGATTTACTGTTTGTGCTAACTAAACATAATTCCTGGGAAACGGTTACCACCAACCCTTTACTTAATCTTTGTTGTTTAGTTTTATTTGTCCGTGTTCTTCTGTTATTCGGTTTATTGCTCTCCGAATGTTGGTAATCGGTAAGGACGAGCGGCGTGTGGCGAAGAACCGTCTAATAACAGCTCCTCGGGCTAATTGTACAATATCGCTAAAACAAGGGCCTCGATTACTGTCATTACGTAACCGTCCGTTTTGTAATTCTCGGTACGGGTCGGGTTCCCATGATCAACAAAAAAAATCGGAGAAGATCGAACAATTAGAACTTTCAGAGCGGTCTGTAAGTGTTTCATTTTTTGCCGGCACGGATTTTGAGTGACGCTCTCCGGGCGCCTTTACCCTGTTATTAACAGATTTGATGATTTTTAAATAACCATTATTATATATTGACGATTTAATATAATGAGTAGTGATTGCTTTTAACGTTTTTTATGAACTCATCTATAATTAGTTTTTCGAGGTGAAAGAACTTATTGAATATTAAATATTACATACCTACAAGTCAAATTATTTTCGAAATTTTTAATTTTAATCTTATTTCAAATCAGTATATCAGATAATTGTGTGGAAGATTGAAGAAGAACATTTCTCCTTCACTTCGTGATTTATTCCAAACCTCTTAAGTACGACAACTTAATTTGTCATTTTCAAGTATGTTTCTTGATTTCCGGAAATCTATTGGTAATTTACTATAAAGTGCTGTCCTTTCTCTTATTCGTGTTTTATTCACCATAAATTTTAAAGTAATATTTGCTACGCTGCTTCGCTTAATGTCGAATGCGTTGTGGGAGATTTGCTGAATATCTTTTATTTTTCTAATATTAGAAATAACTAATTGAATTTCAAATGCGTGCGGTAATTCCACAACCAGTTTATAATTTGAACTTGAGCTATTTGAAGACAAATTTCAAATTATCCCATCGGTAAATAGTGATATTAAATGACATAAATTTATAGACGACTTATTTAAAACTAACTTGAAGATATAAAATAAGTAAAAAGTTGTTTGTAAAATTAGCAGAGCATCAATAGGATTTGTTGCGAAACTTGGACCGATTAGAAAGTCTTCTTATGATGGCGTAAATTGCAATTATAGCGTCTATAGATTGGTTAGTTTAAAAAACCATTAAACTTTGAACCTATTGGGTTTATATAATTTTAGCGTACATAGATTAAAATTTACTTACATAAAATAATTGGGAATGACAACTAAAAAAGAACTAACACAAGACGTGGAACTAGAAACGTTCGGGTTTAGTCTTACTTTTGCATAAAAAATGGTGTGGTCAGGAGAATACTCCCGGCCATAGAATCAGTACTCCGCAGTTTCAACCTTCTTGATTATATAAAGATAGGTGTCAAAAGTGCCGTACCCAGCGAAAGATTGGGTCATATACTGGGCCACTTCACCTCATTTCCTGTGTGTCAAGCCTTTTCATCCCCTATAAACGCCTTAGCACATTTATTGCAAACCTTCCACCTTACCTGCCTTTTGCTCTTTAAGGTCCAGCTTGCCACAGCCAAAATTCGTAACATATAATAGAGTTAATACCTACACAAAAGCTAACACTAGACCTAGAAATATTTGAGTTTAGCCGTACGTCTCTTAAGACGGAACCGAACCCAATCCAACCTAGTTTCAGAACTAATATTAGACCTAGAACTAGAAATATTAGGGTTTAGCCGTGCGTCTGTTAAGACGGCTATACTTAGTTCTGAAGCTCGGTTGTAGGTCTAGTGTTAGTTATACTTTTAGTTCCAGAAGAATTTGGAGCTAAATAAAAATTAAAAGTAGAAGTAACATTAGACCTAGAACTAGAAAGTTATACAATAATCTAAAACCTGAATTGCATGGCTAAACCTGAATGTTTCTAGTTAGGTCTAGTGTTAGTTCTAATTTTGGTTCCATACAAGTATACAATAATCTAAGACCGAATAACAGCTAAAAGTATAGGTAATACCGACACTAAAGCTAATACTGGACCTAGAACTAAAAATATTTGGGTTTAGTCGCACCTCTCTTAGGATGGTTAAATCCAAATGTTTCTATTTCCAGTCTAATATTAATTCTAGTTTTAGTGCCTTTTAAAACTTTCTATTCTAGTTTTAATAAATTCTGGTTTTCACAGTTAACGTCATATGGAAAAACTTAATTTTAGCTTTTTCGGTATTAAACTTGCCACGACATTTTAACATTAATATTTTGGAATTAAAATCGAGCGAAGAATATTACTATGAATAGATTATCCGTCAATTTCTGAACACTTTATATTTTAGATTTTAAATTTCTTAATTTCATGTTTTTACTCTTGTTAGGAAAAATGAACATTTACACACTCAAAATTCACTTTCTAGTGTAGTTTGGAAATATTGAACATTTCCACACGTAAATGAGTGTATAAATGTTATTTTATTATAGAATTGGATTAAAGGCCTTTCAGTGTTTTTAATATACACTGTGTACATAAAGTGACGAATAGATGCCATAAACTCATAAAGGGTTTAAGGAAATATGCCTGAAAGGTGTCTTAAGATAAATTTTTTTTCAACTTTTTGAAGTAGGTTTCAAATTCTTTTCGCCATTTAATGTAACGTTATTAATACTTTCTCAAATGACAATTCCCGTTTTTATTACGAATATAAGAGAGGATTTTTTTGAATCTGGTATAGTCAATATCAATATTGATTACATAAAAAAGAAAAAAGAGAAAAATCTCGTTGAGGTTTTTAATTTTTCCACTCATTTAAGATGCAAACTGCAAACTGACAGTTGCCGTGCCACATAAACCAATTGTTTTAAATGTTTTATTGGTTGCCACTATTTCTTTGTCTCAAATGAATGGAAAATTATAAAACTTTCTCGCCTATATCCGTTGCTTTCCAGACACACTGTATGTTTTCATGCATATTTATATGTGTTACTTTAATAGGTATTATTTTAAGAAAATAGAAAATTGTTTATCTAATATTGCAACATAACAAAAATGAAGAATAAAATATTTTCGTAGATTAAAATTAATAAAAATATTTTTACATTTTACATTTTTACGATTTTTTTAAGTGCTTCCTGAGACCTTACGAAGCATGATACAACATTTAACGTTAAGATTTTCGATTCATACTCGAACGAAGAATAGATCATCCGCCAATTTCTGAATAGCCTGTATATAAGATAAGGGACAAGATCTTATACTAATTCTTTAATATCTAAGAAATGTTTCGGTTTCCGCTCAAAATTGAGTTTCGCCCGGATACTAATTTTTATTTTGCATGCACAACCCAACTCAATCCGATTCAACGCAATCTAAAGCAAATTGTGACTCCAAAATTTCTTTTAGTTAGGTTGGGTTGAGTTGAGTTGGGTTGTGCTTGCAAAATATTCTACCGCTTATGCTTATTTTGCATGAACTGTTTTTAAGGGGTCGGGGAAAATCTGCTAACAGACATCTAGCCAGAAAGCCCTTAAAAACCCCTTTCCTCGTCTTCTCCGGAACCACCTAATCGGTATTGCATCGAAGACTCAAACAGTTGGAAAGCTTTACTGCTTTTCTTTCTTCATACTTCGTACTTCATCCTGCCTCCTGGTATGCCATTTCGTCTCGCCATTGTGAGATACGTATGGATTATTACTTTTTGAAATCATATTAGTTCTATACATACCGAGGAGAGGAGGGATCTTTTTTCTCGCGCTGTTGGTTCTTCTTCCTTTCACATCCCCCATTTCATCCTGTTGGTGTGCCGTTGCTTCTCGCTATTGTGGAATACATATGGGTCGTAACTTTTTGAAATTATATTAATTCTATACATACCGGGGAGGGGTGTGATCCTCCTTATCTCTTCCTATGGCGGTTGTTTCTTCTTCGTTCTTTGTTATCATTATAGTTTTAAGGTAACCTCAGTCAGTATATTTGCCAATGTGTTTTTATTTATAAATAATCTCATGATCGCCTCTGCTCGTTTCCTCTCTGCTTCAAATCTTAACCAACCAAACAATCTGTGTTCTGGAGTATCTTCTTAATATTTTATAGGTAACTGAAAAACGAGCCCGTAAAGAGAGAGAGTCCCGAGAAAGTCCCGTAATAGCTTGTGACAGGTAGATATCTGTTGTAGGTTTTCTTTCTTGCCAAGTTTGCACATCTTTAACAAATACGTTAACCCATCCGCTATAATGTACCATTTCTGCAGCCACTTTCGAAGCATTTCCTGCCGCACTTTTTTGCTGTTGTTACCTTTGTTGTTGTAATTTTCGGTTCTTTTCCATACCATTAAGTCCACGTAAGTTTTTATACTTCTGATACCTGAGCACGCTCTGCTACGCAAGAGTTGCATATAATATCACAGAAATTATCGTTGCCACTAGTATCCTTCTCTTCTTTTTGAAGGGCCTCCCATATTTGGCATAAATTTGGGTATTTTGAAATTTTTTCTATTTTCTCACAGATCATTCTCACGTATGTTGTCATCTTTATGTCTTTGTCGAGGGTCACGCTCAGGCATTTAACTGATTTTTCGCTGTGTACTACTGCATTGTCCACTCTAATGTTCACTTGGTTAAACTTACTTTTACCTTCTAGAATTATTATTTCAGTTTTCGATTCCTCCATTTTTAAGCCGATTTTTTCGAGGCATTTCACTAATCTCAGGATCGAATATTCTGTCTTGTCAACTATATTCTGCCTCGTGCCCCGAGAAATTCCAAAGTGTACCACCAACAACTAATCTTTCTGGTATTCCGCAACTCATCCGCTTCTTTTGTCCATTTGAGAGGTATATTATTCTTTGAGAAAATATTAGTGAGCTTCTTATTGGCATTGTTATGTCCGCACAATTTAACACCTTTTTTAAGTTTTTTCATGGCGCCGAATTGAAAGCGTTTTTAATACCTATTAACACCATGACACTGAAACTTCTGTTTGTTAATGATACGTTTCTTCGTTTCTCGGCGATTTCGATGACTCTCTTTACAGTATCTACCGTCCCCTACTATTTCTATAAGCAAATTGAAGAACGCTAATTACTTCACTGGTATCAAGTTGGTCGATGAGTCTTTTATTTATCAGCTAGCAGGCTTGGGATTTGCCTGGTTTCAAGAATTTTTCAATTAATAATAGTTTGGCTCCTTTCCATATTTTCGGAAACTCTCCATTCTTCAATCACAGAAAGGAATTCGTATCTACCTCTACACATGCTCTCAAAATTTCGTTCGTAATGATATCCACGCTTTTCTTGGTTTTAACTGTTTCATAGTATTTTGTTTTCAGCAAAATGCTGATCGTGAGAAACAATAGGCAATGGCGGTTCTATTCTATCACTCTTTTCTTGTACTGTGAGAAAGCGCTTTTTAAACTGCTTTTCCACAGTATCCTAGTCTAATTCTCCTGCGTACACGTCCTCCTCCAACTCAACCCACAAGTCTTTCTTCTTGAACGTCGTAGTTGGTCTGTTGAGTTATTCGTCTATTTGCCCTCTACATTCTCTTCCTTTTTTTTGCATGAACAACCCAACTTAACCCAACCCAACCTGACTAAAATTAGTTTTAGAATTAGAACTTGTTCAGGTTGTGCTGCCTTAAGAAACACAAATAATCAAAAAACCAATGTTTTTAGTTTGGGATTTAGAGTCATAGCAATTACCACTAAAAGTACAATCCTTTGTTTACCGATCTTATAGATCAACTTGGAGAACAACACAATTTGGGAAAAAATCTAGGTTATTTTGTATTAGTCCCAACTAAAAACTGTTATTTACCCGAATTTACATCGAAAAAAATAAAAAATAACAATTTCAAACATTCAATGTGTACTTTAAAAAGTATTTGCGACATCATTTCAAAAAAAGGACATTTTAATTATCAGTTATTGACCTTGTGTACGCTTATGTGTATATAATTGGCTGAAATGTTAATTTGAAATTGGAAATGTTGTGACAACTACAAACAAGTAAATTCTTCGAAATGATGATAAACCAAACCAAAAAAAAATGTTAATAATCTTTATCTTAATTAATCTTCTTTGTAATCCATAATTATTTTTAGATTTCACCAAAAAAAAACCTTTTTAAATCCTATCTAACAATAATTACTTTGACTGTCTTAAATAAGGAACAGTCAGCATAAATTTATTGTTGGTATCGAAGGAACTGGTGGGTGTTGGCCGTGACCAACTCGGCGAACGGCTCCGAATAATAAAATTCCATTTCAGGTCGGTATGTTGGCGACCTTTACGCAGGTTACAATATGGTTCGTCATCTACGTTACCAGACAAAAAGAGTTTATTACACATTGGCCGGTATTGTGTCCTCACCAAAACCGATCATGCATGTCCTTTGTACGAGATAATTCAATTACATCTTTGTTCTTCAATAAATTATGTAATTCGCAATCTTCACTCAACTTTAATTAGAAAAATAACACGTGTAGTGTACTCAAAGATTTACCGTGCGGTTAAATGTTTACTTGAGCTACGTTGATTACGTAACGGTCACGAGGAATGTGAAAGACATATTTTATTTCGCTGGCTAAACGACGAATAAACGTCGATTGTATTTGAGAATGATTTTTCTAAAATAATAATAAGTCATTATGTTCTATGAAATGGTAGACTGACTATGGAACTGTAATAATTAGATCTTTTCTTGAGTTGCGTAACATTTTGCGTGGAACGACAAGTTCTAATAAAGCAGGAAATCTAGTTTAAATATAGCATTGAAATAGAAGAGAAAGTTGAATGAAAATAATAAATTCATGATATGCTTATCTTACGTATCACACAAAAGGAGTGAATGAATTAAATTTAATGCTTATTTTTTATTAAAGATTTTTAAACGACCTTAATAATTAACCTTGTAACGTTGCAGTTTTCGATATTTTATTGCTTGTTCGAATCAGTTGAGATGTTTATTATTAGGCAATGATCATTAATCATCCACTCTCATTAATGCAGCTTATTGTTCGCTTTCGCCTTAAGTGTCTGTAGTACAGAAATTAAATCATAAGCCATGAAGACGTTCACGCCCGCCTGCAGAGGCTGTGGTTGCCAGTGAAAATTAAGAAGTCCATCGGATGTGTAACGATGATAATCTTTAGAGTGGACCGTTAGGTTAATCAGGCTAATGGACTAACTAACCCAAAGCGTATATGTATTATATAGTGAACTGTTTCAAGGATGCGTTTTGTCGTTGTAGCTTCGAGCGAATTATGTCGTATACCTGCCAAGAGGAGACGTCTCGATAATTGCTGTCTATCAGGGCAGTTGAGTTGCTGTTCTCACACTCGGCTCGTTCAATTTAGTTCATTTGCGTTGTAGTCCCCGACGCCGTAGAAATTTCAGTTGGAATGCATGAATACGTGCATCGGAATGAGGAGCATTTTTCAGGAGTCGCGATCTTCGCTTCGGCACCTGGCAATTATCAAGTTGCCGACGCACGTAATTTGTACACAATGCAAATAACATGTTACATAAATTAAGACAAAGCAATGCGGCTCCTTTTCAGTGTCGAATGTGGGCAACGTTTGACATTTGCACGTCTCGTTGAGAAAACAATTCAAAAAGCTTCGTATTGTGTGGGAACAAATTCTTTACTCATTCACTCGATTCTTAAAAGAATAAAAAACAACACGAGTTAAATGAAGCATACATTTCTAAGAAATGGTTGAATTATTATTAAATGGGATCATCATATCCTGTTGAAAAAACTGTTTTGATTCAATGAATTGTAGATAAATCATAAATAATTTCATTCTAGATAATCTAGATGAAACTAGACTGAATGGAAATGGAGTGGGAATCGAAATAAATCATGAACACGGTTTAGCGCGGTTATTTTCTTGAGACGCGGGCGTAGATAAGGCGCGGGCGCCATTGTTTATATTTCACGTGAAGCTGTAAACTGAAGATTTCATCTGGGAACGGCGGGGAGGTTTACGTTCTGCCCGATATGACCAGATAACGGTGGCGAACTGTTGTGTGCCAGTGTTATCTCCGCGAATGCTAACCAGCTCTCCTAACAGTTGTTGTTATGCTTACGCGTGACCACTAACTCACCGGCCGCTTCGTAATTAAAACGTACGCTCTGCCGCCGACCCGTTCTATGATATCGCCCTCCGGAATCTTCAAAATTCGAGCCAATGCTATCAACCCCAGAGATTAAAGTTAAAACCCAGTAGCTGCCGACACACGTTTAATAGCAACTACTTCTACTACTATGGGTATCTATAGTTTTAACGTTATACCTAAAAATATCTAGGTAAAGAAGAAACTTTATGGATAATATTTACAAATATAGATGATATAAACAGAATGAGATGTTTGTGGAAGTATTGAATATTTCTTTTGAAGCAAATGTTGACCATTTGCTTTTTTAATAGGAAATAATCTCACCTCCGCCATCCTTTTTCTCCCCTCTCTCGGTCCACCCAACACTCGCTCCCACTCCAACCTCCCTCCCTTAAGGCGTTGCCTCCCAATCACCCTTACATAATTTTCACATCCTCCACTCTTTTTATTTGCTTCTCTTCGTTCCTGCATTCACATCGTTAAATCATACTTTTCTACCTTCTTCCATTAGATCAGAATTTCCACCATAATTATGGTTCTATATCTCCAAATCCATTATTGATACATTACTTCTTCATCACCTTCTTTTTTGTACTTCCACTTTTCTGTTTTAGCCAGAAAACTGGTTTCTACTCCCATGTTTTAGCTTCATACATTACCGCATTCCTCACCTTTTACCAAACATTATTTTCAGCCTGCACAAATCCTTTCCAAACATTCGTTCTCTCTCACGCCATCTTTATTCCAATAATCTATTTACTTTGTTAACTCTTTGCTTAACGCTCATCCGGACTTTGTATCAAATCGACACAATTCCAAAATTAATTGATGATATTTTTGTTATTTACGATCGACTAATATTTTGACTATCACTGAGTCAAAATCTGACTCAGTGATTGAACTTTTGTTTATTTTACATTTCCATTTTTCTTTTTGCTGTAATTCTTATCTAGACGGTGGAAAAAGAAAAATCCTTAATTGTCCATTGATACAGCGTCGAGTAATATATTTGTACATCTCATTTTTGATCTTGCAAGCAGATGTTATTGTAATAGGTGGTTACAGTAAAAATCAATTCATTTAGTGCAACGTTTAACGAAACACGTGTAATATTTGTGCTTTGGTGACACAAAGAAATGAATAGTTGTCTACGATTCGATGATAATTCGCTTCGTTTTTGATAATTAGGTTCAACGATTGAAACAGTTATATATTCCGGGAGATTTTGTTACTCTTGATGAGTAATTGCTTTCCATTTTGTGTGTGGAGGTAATGTGTGAAGGTAATTTCTTTGTATTTTATACGTTATTTTATTTCGATTTTTTCTTCTGTTAGGACAAAATGGTAAATTTTTACACATCACATGACAACCTTCGGTACGATTTGTAAAAATTGAACCGAAATACTACCTATCTTAGTCACTATGAAAGAGTTTGCAAGAGCATCACCTAGTCTTTAACTGCTAGTTTTTGAACTTCTGACATGCAGATTATTGCCTTTTGATAACAATTTTTAATATTTTGGAAGCAAACTTAAATTTTATATTTACTTCCGCCGCTAGTATTTAGTCTTTAATTAACAGTTTTTGGACTACTTACGTCAACATTTTGCATTATGTCCAATATTATTTAATATTTTAAGGGAAACTCAAAGGATTTATAAACAGTATCTAGTTTCTTTGCAATGATAATATTTTCTGCTACCATTTCTACAAGTAGTAACAAGTTTTTTGGCAACATTTCAATTTTTCCAGCAGCAATAACAAGTGTTCAAGAATCATTTCAAGTTTCCTACAAGTAGTATCAAGTCTTGCGGAAACATTTCAAGTCATCTAGAAACAGTATCAAGTCTCTTGGAAGCATTTCAAGTTTTCATCAAGTCTTCTGAAAGTGTACCAAATTTTCTAGAAGCAGTATCAAGCCTTCTGGAAACATTTCAAAGCTTTCGGAAGTAAAATTATAATCGTCCAGAGGCAATATCGAATCATCATTTTAAGTCTTGGAGTAGTGTGAAATCTCCTAGAAGCAGTATCAAGGCTCTTCGAGGGGCAATATCATGTTTTCTGGAAGCAGTTTAAGCCGTCTGACGTTCACTTCAAGCGTTCTTTAGACATTTCAAACAGTATCAAGTCTTCCAGAGGCAGTATCGAGTCTTCTGGAACCATTTCAGGTCTTTTGGATACATTTCAAGTCCTTTGAAGCAGTTATAAGTCATCTAGAAGCAGTATCAAGTTTTCTGGAAGCATTATAAGCGTTCTGGAAACATTTTAAAGCTTCTGGAAACAATATCAAGTCTTCTAGAAGCAGTTTAAACTTTCAGGAAGCATTTCAAGTCTTTTGGAAACAGTATTAAGTCTTCCAGTGGCAGTATCGGATCAGCTGGAAGCAGTTCAAGTCTTCTCAAAATATTTCAAATCTTCTCGAAACAATATCAAGTTTTTTGGAAGAATTTCAAGTCTACTGGAAGCGGCTCAAGCCTTTTGGAAGGGTTTAAAGTTTTTTGGAAGCAGTATCAAGTAAGTATTTAATAATAATGCTGATAATAATATTAAGTGAACCCATGAATTTTCAAAACAGTTTACAAAATGGTTAATAACCTCATTACATTGCTTTCATAATTTGAAAACAAGACACGCAGTTGTAGCATTTAAGAGAACTATCAGCATATGTAAAAAAATACAGGAAGTTCTATAAAAAAATACATTTCGTGTCGTCACACTTTTTTGGATCACTCCATATATGCGAAAATATTTTTAAGAAAGTCATATACCGGGTGTCAGATAAAAAACTCCCCAAGCTATAACTTTTTTACAAATTGGTTGGTCTC
This sequence comes from Onthophagus sagittarius, assembly GCA_036711965.1. Classification (NCBI taxonomy): domain Eukaryota; kingdom Metazoa; phylum Arthropoda; class Insecta; order Coleoptera; family Scarabaeidae; genus Onthophagus; species Onthophagus sagittarius. Next base: position 55,590,194 of record JASERS010000002.1, on the reverse strand, counting down.
TTATTTCTTCACGTCATTGGATAAATATTTTTATTCTGAACACACTGATGGGCAGTACCTCTATTTTCAATATAATTTTACCAAGAAGAAATATCTTGTATACAGAGATTATTACACAATAACACCCAATTTTGACTTTGATTTTCATAAGCTGGGTATCAAATAAAGTTGTTTAATGAATTGTATGTATGTGTCAAGCTACAAATAAATTTTATCTTATGTCATCTTCAATTTCTAAACGTTTATTTAACCTATGATTTTCAAAAAGGTCGGAATCCTACTGATTTGCGTTATTGAATAGAGATTTTTTTGATGTACAGTACATTTCTTTAACTTCTAATAAACTTCTATCCAATCACGTGACGAAAAATATACTTAGGTATTTGAGAAACAAAAGTTGACAATCGCTTGAAATAGAAGATGACGTTGGACAAAAATCATTTGTAGCATGAATGAAAATTGGCTCCTGAAAATTGGAATGTAAATGATAGAGTTATAGCTTAGGCCGTTCTTGTACGATAACCTCTATATACAGGTGTCTTTTCTTTGCTAAAATTATATTCAAAACATTGCATAAAACATATTGATTTGTTTGGTATATCACTGATCTTTTACTGCCATTTTCGATCTCCTGGTGATTTTTCCTCTGATTAGTATTTAATTCTCAAAAAATGTTATATTTTTGATTTAAAATACCAAATATTCTCGCTGAAAATGATGAACATTCTTAGCATGTGAATTTTCTTAAAAAAATTAATTTACAAAAAGTTATAATTTTAATCATATCGGTTAGTTCTTCACTACAAAAAGGTGGTTAAAAGATTTTGAATGCAGCTATATTAGCATCTACTAGGATATCTATCGTAGTAATGATAAGTTGCTTTTTTAGATTAGAACGAAAAATATTTTTTACTAAGAAATCAAAAATATTGGTAAATGATCAGGTACCATTTTCTTTGGTTGTTTTTGAAAGACCTATACTTAGCAAATAAATCGGATTAAAACATCTAGTTTCACCCCCCTAATTATAAAAAAATCTCCCTTCTCAAACACATCATCTTCGTGTTCAATCTCTTCGATATGCACAAAAACCCCTTTTCTTTAGCTCCTTCCACAATTTCTCAAAACATTCAGATAAATTTATTAAATTGGTGATATTGTTTTATAAATAGAAATGATAAAATTAAGTTTTTCTAATGTTAAAGGACAAACTGCGTAGAGGTGAGGACGTTTACTCCGCGGTCGACTGAGCTGTCATCTGAAAACTCGCTTCACTATATTACCGCTACGAATTCAGTGATATTTGATGTTACTGCTCAGTACTCCCGTAGAAGGCACCGGCTGTAGATCAGCCAGAGCTGCTTTCTCTGTCGTTCCACGCGATCTCCACATCTCTAATAACATCTCTCGTTTCGATCCCTACCACCGTCAGAGCCGGTTATATTTCGAGTGTGGTCCGCATAACGAGAAAAGAAAATTAATAAGTACTGCGACGGCTGAGAGCGACGCGTTTGCGCCCGCATTACGTAAGGGAAAATGAAAGGAGCCGCGCCGGTCCGAACCGGCAGACCGCGGTACGTAACGCAACCTTCGAAATCGACACGATCACTCCTATATTCGTCGTCGGCGCATATTGTCGTCGTTTTTTCGAATTTATTCCTCTAACCGCCGGTAGATACGTGTGCACGCGCGTGTGCTTTACATTTTGTTGGTGTTAAGTTTGTTTAAGACACTTTACCGAACGTTTTTTGGAGACGACGAGAACGGCGCGCCAACAGCAAACGTGAGTCGATTCACAATGGTTTCTTTTCAGTTCTCCTTTCGCTCTCTTTCGCCTTGAAGATGAATGGATCCATGATTCATTCATCTTCGAGAGGCAAATTACCACAAAACGCCTTCCTCTTGTTTACAATCTAACACACATTGATTACTTAGCAAGAATTCCCACAAGTCAGTAATTTATTCCGTTTACTTTTTTTCTTTCTTATTATTGGATTATGCGTGGAATTCTTTTTTGAAATATTAAAGATGTAACTTCTGTTGTGATAACAGCATACCAAGAGCGGTAAAATATGCACAGACGCCACGGTTTGACTGAATAATTCAACACTGATGTCGCTAAGCAGTAAAACCATTGATATCTGATGGACACAATTTACTTACACTTCCTGCTGTCACTGTATTGTGGTAAATATAAATTTTATGATGTTGGATGAATGCTAATTAAATTAGAGCTTCTCGGTATTAACCCAACCCAATAATTCTTTTGATGTTACATAATATAAAGCAAAACCATTATATGTCTGTTTAAAGTTAAAGACATTCTCTTAATGTAGAAAATTTTTTTTATGCTCTCGTTCATACGAAATCCACCAACGACTAACATCAAACTACACAATTTTGAATCATCGATAAAATAATGCAATCAAGAAATGATGAAATTTTCCGCCAAAACTCAACTGTTATGTTTCCTGTACCATTGTTATCTCCAAATTTCAGTATTTTTTTCTACCAATTAATGAATTTCTGCTCACAAAATCTGAGTTTATTTGATTGTCAAACTGTCAAGTAAAGCTTACATATCGACTTTCTCGAAATTTTACCCTTATCAATGACGAGTGTTTATTCCGAAAAATTGGGAAAAGGCTGAATTAAAATCACATTACAGTTGCTCGAATATGGTTTTTATGGTCCAAAGAAGATAATCAGAGGCGCCATCCTGGGGAAGACCCACCCGAAGAAGCAACGCTCGTGAAGACCGACTTTTTAGAGGCATATCTACCAGAGATCGATTTAAAACAAAAAATCGATTACTATGGATTGGACGGGAGCTTTGAACCGATACTTGTCGAAGGCAACTGTTTACATTTCTTCCTATGTGCTACATTCATATCTTCCTTCGGCTTTGCTAATCCGAATGCCTAAAAACCAAATATAAAATTAAGTGATTTTATTTTCTACTTAATTCCAATGAATTGATCTTGCAAGCCGTAATTGTTAAAACTTCTTACTTAATGAGAATGAAATTTTTATATACAAATTCGGGATCTTGTAGTGAAGAAAAGGGTTGCAACTGCAGTACAAGAGAAAATTTCCAATTATTTTCATTCTGTTATCTAAAGCTGTGTATTCATGTATTTAATATAAAATGTCTCTGAATCCAGTTACAAAGAGGAAAACAAATTTTATTACTCATTTTCAAACTTATCTCAGCATAAATAATGCGTCTCACGAATTTTATACTATATCTCAGGAGTTCTTAAAGTTTTTCTTAGACGAGCCAATTTAATTCTCCCGAAATTTTTGCAGGGCTAAAAGAATTCGTTTTCGGTCGAACATGAGACGCATCTGATTCTAAAACAATTGTTACAATCTATTTTATTTATAAATATTATACCGGGTGTCCCATTGACATAACAAAATGTCTTAAAAACTACGCATGAGACTAAAAAAAGTTCGGGATAAAATTTAATCGATTTGAATGTTAGGTTCGTAATTAAAATTTGTAAGTTGTTTCACATTACCATCTCCCCTGGTATGACAGAGAAATTCCTCTTTGTCACCATTGAATGTTTTCCTTGCTTTTCCAAACCGAACAAAGTTTATCCGGAACTTTTTTTAGTCCAACACCTAGTTTTTGAAATATTCCGTTTTGTCAGGTTAAATGGGACACCAGGTCTCACGTTTAACATACAGTGTCTTCAAAATGGGTGTACAACGAAATATCACAGATTCATTGGCTTAAATTAATCGATTTAAGTTAAATTATCTACAGCATGTCTATTATCTACAGCTGAAAAGGAGATTACTAATGCAAAAATGTTTTAACAAAAATCGCAGAATAAGAAAAATAACTGTTAAAAAAGTTTTTTGAAGTCTCCACCTTTTTTTGTTGAAGGCTATTAACTACAACGTTATTTTCATTATTTTTTTTTCATGGAATCCACTTTATAATTTTACACAATTCACTTTAATGAACTTATTTCTGTGTTGTGGAATGCAGAGTTGCTCAATATCTTCATGAATTCGCATAAGCTCTTAGACATTAATTTTTCCTTCGTATTTTTTCCGCAGTTGCCTCAATCCGTGAAGAATTATTCGAAATATTGGGCACAATAGCAATGATGTTAAGTTTGTTCAATAAAATTAATTATTTAAACTAACAAATTTTAATAGTAATATCTCTCTTATTATAACTTTTGTTAAGACTTTTTTATATTAATTACCTTCTTTTAAGATGTTTCACCACCCTGTTTTTAAGATGTAAACACCCTGTATACTCAAAGTTGCGTAGTTTTGCCACTAGAGGACTTCAAAGATAGCAAAGAAATACTTTCATTCTCTAGAACTAGAAAACGCGTTGATCAATCTAAATATTTTTTGAGAAAACAAATACAACACCAATGAGAAATAAACCACTAAATTTTTCTTCTAATTTTATATGTTATAACTCGTCACTAGTATATCAACGCCGTATACATGGGTGCTTTGAGTGCGCATATAAAATTTGCCTGGACATACAAATACTTCCTGAAAACTTGATACTGCTTTTAGATGACATGATATTGTTTCCAAAAGATTTATAAAGCTTCCAGAAGACTTGAAATGCTTCCACACGGCTTGAAGTCGTTCTAGAAGACTTGATGCTGCTTCCACAAGACTTGAAATGCTTTCACAAGGCTTGATATTGCTTCCAGAAGACATAAAATTGCTTTGGAAGGCTTGATACTGCTTCCAGAAGACTTGAGATGTGTTCACAAGACCTGAAATTTACTCAAGATACTTAAAATGTTTCCTGAGAACTTGTAATATTTCAGAAGATTTGATGCTATTTCTAGCAGACTTGATATTGCTTCCAGAAGGCTTAAAATATTTCCAGAAGACATGTAATGCTTCAGAAGACTTGATATTGCTTCTAAAACACTTGGCATTGCTTCTTGTAAATTTGAAATGCTCCCAGAAGACATGAAATATTTCCTAAAGACTTGATACTGCTTCTAGAAAGACATTTCCATTGAAGGCGAAAAATTGATGCCCGATACTTGTACATTTTTTCCCTCTTTTTTTTAGGAATCATCGTTTGTCGTGGTTTCTTAACATTCAATACCCATACGTATTTTCAAAAATCGATGTCTATGAATTGATATAGCGATTATAATTTATATGTTTACCTTATTTTGTATTTTTGAATTATATGTGGTTAAAATAGGTCCGAATCTAAGACACACCCCATTATTAGGAACATGTGTGACAAAAATACTGCGACTTAGATTTGACCGAATGCAGTAATTATCTCATTTTGTTTTACTATATACTTATTTATTTTTTAATAAAAATATAATATATCGTATCGATATCGATATCATCGCGGGCCGAATTTATAAGCTTTGCGGCCCATATTTGACCCGCGGGCCGCACTTTGAGAATCCTTGCTCTAACTACGGAAGTAAAGTAATTTTTTAATTTCTATGTTAAAATTTTATTGTTTTCTAAATTCAAAATTTATTCAAGTTCAATTTATGATATGTAACCATAAAAACTATAAAATTAAATTTTTCCATATATTAGACTTTAATTAAACTTGGAACTAGAAACATTTGGGTTTGGTTTTAGATTATTGTGTACTTGTATCGAACTAAAACTAGAACAACACTAAATCTAGAACCAGAAAGTTTCTAAATCTTTCTATTTCTAAGTCTACTGTTAGTTCTAATTTTAATTTTTGTTTAACTGTAGATTGTTTTAAATTATTCTGGGATTAAAAGTGTAACTAATAGTGATGGGAATACCGCTCCTTGGATAAGTTGCAGCAGTTCCAATGTAATGTATCTGTGTATAGGAAGGAACGGTTCATAGGAAATTGTCGCGTAAAAACCATACAATAATTCGCTTAATAAATCAAAAGAATATGCTGTCAGTTTTTCTCGAATAGAAGACTGTATAGTTTCTACCCTTAATTAGCGTAATTTAAAAAAATTACACGCTACCCAAAACTTGAAAAAAAATTATAAACGTTCAGAATTGCAACATTTCATTCCTCATTCCTCAAATAGCATACCATCCCTACAAATATGTGGGGTATATTAACGATCAGAATTGGGTGTTTTAAAAATCGTGCTGGATGTTACGTTCTATTAAAATAATGCTCCAAAATATCATTCCTCAAATACCGTACCATCTTGTAGTGATGGTATATATGGAACTCGTTACTTTTCGGTATATTAAAATCGCGTGGAATCGGTACGCTCCTCAAAAATACCGCTCAAAAATACTGTTCCCCAAAAACCGCCTCATCACCCCTACAACTCAGCTTCAGAACTAACTCTAGATCTAGAACTAGACACATTAGGGTTTAACCGTACATCTCACAAGACGGCTAAACCCTAATGTTTCTGGTTCTAGATTTAGTATTAGTTCTGAAGCTAGGTTGGTTATGTTTAGCTCTAGATTGTTCCAAATTTTTCTGGAACTAAAAGTATAACTAAACCTAGAACTAGAAACATTAGGATTTAGGCGTCCTAAGAGACGTACTGGCTAACGTACGTAATGGGTAATCCTCAATAAGCACATACCTAAGTATCTTTAATTAAGTTACTATGTATAAATAAAAATAAAAGACCTCTGTTCCTCAGAAAGTGTATTAAATATACTTGGGACCGGTTTCGTTAATACTAAATTAACATCATCAGCCAAATAATGAATTCAAAATTCAATCATATAAAGACCACATAGAAATAAATAATATAAACAAACAAACATTTAAACACATTAAAATTGTTAAAATAAAATAAAATTGTATAAGTGTACGACACAAGAGTAAAAAGCAGACTGAACCCCCAGGGTGTTTAAATGTTTGTTTGTTTATATTATTTATTTCTATGTGGTTTCTATATGATTGAATTTTAAATCGACTATTTGGCTGATGATGTTAATTTAGTATTAACGATACCGGTCCCAAGTATATTTAATACACTTTCTGAGGAACAGAAGTCTCTTATTTTTATTTATACATAGTGATTATATTTTACCTCAGTAATTATGGACTTATTCAAATTCTTTAATTAAGAATTATAGTTTTACGTTTACAAGAACATATTACTTATAAGTTTTAGTATGCAGGTATTGAAGAATTAATGCGTAGTTATACGTAAGAGTTGATAATAAAACTAATAATAAACTGGTAATAAAATTATTTTACCGAAGTTTCAAAGTTGTAGGCTAATTCTTAATGGGTGGTGTACTTCATTTGAAACTTAGTGTATCTTGATTCATGCTGTCTAAATTTTTGTTAATTCTTAAATATTGTTAGAAATTATCCTGTAGTACGCAGTATCGACTTATTAATGTTTCTTGTTTCTCGTATGTCTTATGCCGACGAACATTATTGCTTATTTGTTACAATATAGCAGTTGTAAAGAGGAGCGGGAAGTGAAGACGCTAGCACGCAGAGTAGATTTATCGCTCCCTTATGTAATATCCGCATTGAGGCAGCGCCATCTGTCCGTTGCCGGTCCGAATCCGAGAGTTGAATCCGGTCGCGAAGAGAGATCTCGGGGACGTACGGGAAGGGCTAATGTGCCGGTACTGAACGCATTAGCATAATTGCACTTGGCTGCTTATGTTTTCACACGTCGATCTGATCGAGTGTAATTGCTCACACAGTTAGGAATTTCTATTGCGGGAAAACGGAAATTTTTCTTGAACTTTGGAAGCGTCTTGGGCCCTTTCCGCGGGCGAATAATTCCGAAATTGGATGTGGTGGAAGACGAACGTAACGATTCGCATAAACTATTCCCTGTCGCGACACCATAAATCGACGAGAAAGGGAATTCGCGACGCGCCGCAGAGGGCGTGCCGCTCACAATATTGGGAACCAGGAAATGAGCATTGTGGAGCCGGCAGTAAATAATCAATAGCGATGGTAACTCACGCAGGACACCGGACCGCTATGGGGCATTCACGTCGCCTTATCTGTTCGGATATTTATACGAGACCGATAAATTTTAGCTGTTTCGCGCATTGCCAGCGCAGGCGGTGAGATATCTTGTCCCCATGTCAAACATGCGCTTCACACGATCACCACCAGAAATGATATATTTCACCTTCTATCCCAGCAATAAGCATCCCATCAATGAACGAATAAATGAATGAATTTCCGTTAAATCCCATCAAGTAATAACACTAAACATCCAAAACGCTATCCACATTCAATTTATTATCATTATTATACGTTAGTTTTTCATATAATCACATAATTGAGAGGTTATTGCTTAACTCGGATACCTACTTCATGTGTGTGAAAACACCTCCGCTTAGCTGCTGGCGGTCGTAATTACAAATAGCTTTTTGTGCAAATACCAACGCGCATTACATACATATAAAAGCGACTAATTGCAAATAGATAACGCGTAAAGGAATGCGCGTAATAATGCAGAAATGCCTTTAAGAACGGTATCGTACTACAATAACAGCGATAAGTTATATCCAAACGAAACGGCACAGATCGTTCGATTGCCACACCAAAGCCGAAGGTCGGCGATCGAGAACGGTTTGCATCGGTAAAAGGAGCACAGGTTAGCTGCACACGGCAGACGTATTTCACTTGTTTCTCTAAGCCGTCAATGCGAAAAAGAAAATTTTTCGAGATATCTCCCACGCCTTGTTTTTGCCGACCGGACAATAGGTTAATAATTTCTCGGTAATTATTCCATTCCCAAGTGAGTCAAGTGCATTTGAAAGGTCTTTCCGAGAAATTGTGTTAGTGTAAATAAATTAGAACAACTAGTTAAGGAAATTGCGATAATAAATTTCCTATAAGACGCAACAACAACATTTAAGAAAAAGTCGTTGTTGACTTTAGGCTAGAAAATTAATAACCATAAAAAAATAATGTTACGCAGAGAATGCAGCATTATGAAATCATTTGCAAAGACAGCTTTTCAAATTCTATCAAGTAAGCCAATAACCGACTATGATTGTGTTAATATAAAAGAAAGTCGAAACCAAATTAATTAGATGCAAATTTCTGGTAGAAAGCAGCCCAACGACGAAACAGTCAACTTTCATCAAGCAATCTTAATTGGGAATAAGAAATAAGAATATACATGAGCCAAGTGACATTTTTATCAGAATGCTTAGTGATTATTTGTTCAAATTAATGCATGCGAATGAGCAACAGATTATTGCAGTGAAATTTTTCTAATTGGAACTGCTATGGGTTATAATCTCTATTAATTATTCTCAAGCGTTTGAGTAGGTTTCAAATGTGTTTTTCATTCACGCGAATTCTGCATAACTCTCGAAGTTTTCTTTCGCTTCATTAGTGATTCGAGTATATATATTCCAGTTCCTGTTCAAACTCATTCTACTATTACTAATTTTCTTCAGTTTCTCTTCTCTATCTCTCTATCTTTTGCACGGACGGTAGCCGTGCAAAAGATCAAGGCTTAGATATCTTAGTCCGTGCAAAAAGTCAAGGCCCCTCACGTTAGAGATCGATATCTTCGTAACCGCTTGATGAAAAAAAAAAAGATGTGGTAAAGATTATTGTAATTAGTGAATATTTCTGCGTATCATATGGTAATTTGGAAATTTTCGGATCCACATGTTTTTCATTTATGGCGAGTTAAATGAAAAGGGTACAAGATTTTTGAGAGTACCGGCAACTTCATCAACTTTGCGATTTTTTTTCGAAAAATATTTAACAAAAAAGATTCAAATTTGACCTGGTGGTAAACCGATGTGTTCTTTATGTTTATCGATATTCATTATAGCTTCCCAGAAAATCGTGGCTCGGTAGGATATTTTGAAAACATGACGGATTTCAACGCGGTTTTTACTAACAATAAGATATCTCAAATAATGCCGTTTGTCGGGTTCCGTTATCAGTTTTTTTATAATTAAGTCTCCCTATTTTTTTGCACTGCAGGGAGAGAACCTTATTAAGGAGACTTGATTTTGCAAAAATTATAACGGAATCCGATAAATGACGTTGTTTGACATATTTTGGTAAAAATCGCATTAAAATCCGTCAGATCGTTTTCGGAATAACCGCATTCTACTAAACAGTGATTTTCTGCAAAACTATATAAAATATTGACAAAATAAAATATACTTCACATTAAGAACACATCGTGTTACCATCACTGCAAATTTCAATTTTTTTTGTTAAACAGTTTTTGAGAGAAAAAAATCGCAAATTGGACAAAGTTGCCGATTATCTAAGAAATCTGGTACTTTTTCACTTAATTCGGAATAAAAGAAAAACTAAAGACCTGACAATTGAACATTACCGCAATTTCTTTCACTGAGCGGTTAGAAAGATATTCTTCTCTGCAGTGAGGGGCCTTGACTTTTTGCACTGACTGTAGTCTATTTGTTTCTTTAGTGTTTTAATTTTCCTGCTTCTTTTTCAATGTTCCTCTTCTGTATCTAACATCATTTTCCTTTTCTTTTGAAACTTGTTTCAAGGCTATTTACGATTAATTAAAGTAAGTCAAAAGAAGCTTGATTGTTTTTGGATATAACTGGAAAGGTCTGCGACCAATATAAATTTCTAAGAGTGAAAATAGTTTTAGAATGAAATAAGCTATAGGCTAACGATACAGCAAAAAGATTTAAAGAAATAACTTTTATGAACACGCTGTATATACGATTTTTCGTGATATGTAAGATTTGTTATAATAACATTGTTCTGTTTACCAAATTTTATCAGTCTAAGACAAACCATATCGAAAATATTTAAGACTTAACTTTGAAAGCCTATATCTTAACCGTTTATAGATTCAGATCAAAAATTTGTATACGAACTGTTATCATATAATAAATATAATAAATATACAACAATAACAATATAATAAATTATGCAAAAAGTAGAAACAGCCGTAGAAACATGGGTTGGTTGTATATCATTGATTATGAAAATTTGGAGAAAACAATTAAAAACTGAATTGACAATTTGTTATGAAAATTAATAAAAATTGATGATTTTCAAATCTTCACTTAAACTGGATATTTAAGAATTATTAAACGGTTAAATAAAAGATGAAATCGTCCCCTTCAAGAAGTTGTGTATAGTTAAATTAATAAAAAAAAACCTTATTTTCTAATTAACACCTCGATCGGATTTTTAACTGTTATTGATTTATATCTTAAATGAAAACTGAAATCTTCTTTAAGATTGTGTATATTACACACAATATATCATTGATTATGAAAATATTTAGAAAAAAAATTAAAATTGAAATGACAGATTATTATAAAAGTTGATAATTTGCAAATGTGCACCTCGACCGGACTTTTATAAGCTAGGAAATGTTGTATATCTTTTATCTTAGCTGAAGATCTTTTGTTCTTTAACACGTTAAGGACGACCAACTGTTTTTATAGTACTATTCTGACACTAGTAAGGTACTAATGTTATACTACGTCATGCCAAATGTGTTAAGGTGGTGTGTAATATCATACATCATATATCAAGATGGTTAAGTTGGGTTATACAGAAACTACTTAAATTTTCATCTTTTTTATCCAGCATCTCTTCTCTTTCCTTTGTCTCTTTTTCTTCTCTCTTTCTAGTCTTGTAATTTTACTTATTTCTAACTAATCATTTCGTCTCTTTCCATTCTCTCCACGTCATTTTTCTCCAGTATGTTCTGTAAAATCTCATGCAAAAATTGCATGATATCATGAGAATTGAGTTGGTTTATTTGAGTTGGGTTGGATTATACAAAATATGTTAAGATGGTGTGTAATATCATATAATTGATGGCTGAGTTAGGTTATACAGAAACTACTTCAATCTTCCTCTTCTTCTTTATCCAGCATTTTGCCTTTGCCATTTTTTGCCATGTCTTCTCTCTTTCTTGGCTTTTCAGTTTCACTTATCCCTAACTAATTATTTACTTCTCTTTCCATTCTCACCCCATCATTTTTCTCCAGTATCATCTACAAAATTGGATTAGATCACATAGAAACTACTTCAACTTTTCTCTATTCAGTACCTCTTCTCTTTCTTACCACGCCATGCCGAATGTGTTAAGGTGGCGTGTAATATCATATATCATTGATGATCAAGTTGGGTTATATAAAAACTATTTCAATCTTCCTCTTCTTTATCCAGCATCTCTTCTCTTTCCTTTGCCTCATTTTCTTCTCTCTTTCTTGATTTGTCAGTTTTATTTATCTCTAGCTAATTATTTTCTTCTTTTTCCATTCTTTCCCCATCATTTTTCTTCAATATTATCTGTAAAATCTCATGCAAAAATAAATAATAAATGATATTTATTGATGGGCAAAAAAAATGTTTACAAAAAATAAAATTATAATACTACAGAAAATGTGATTAAAATAACAAAAACTTAATAATAACAACGCCTCATCAAAAAGGAGGAAAAATTGCGATGATTGGATTGGGTTGGGTTACTTTAAGTTAAGTTGAATTGGGTTATACCACACCATGCCGAATGTGTTAAGGTGGAGTGTAATATCATATATCACTGATCGTTGCGTTGAGTTATATAGAAACTATTTCAATCTTCCTCTTCCATAATGACTGCTTAATACTAATAAAACAGTTTTCATCCGCATAAAAAAATATTCTCACTTTAATTTTAATGAGATTTCTATTTCGGAATAAATAATCTTTTTTGGAAATGATACACATTTTACAAAGATAGATTTAATGACCTTGCAAATCCGTAGCTTTCTTCACATCTACATTTATAATATGAACGTCCTCGAATAACTAATTTCCTGTTTGGGCACATTTCTCATCATAGAAAACTTGTTTGTACAATATGCAAATGTTACTGTTTAGAACACGTCATTTCCAATATACATTTCCTAATTTTCCTAGATTTCAACGTTACTTAAACTGTTTTCATACCTATAACTTTAATGAAAAGTCGGTTAGATTACTGTAAAAAAAAATTCTTGTTAGTGTCCGCATAGAAATGTTTGGAATTCAAAGTTGGTGTTCTAATTTTGTGTTGAAGTCGCCGTAGAAGTAATGAGTAAAAAGTGTGTAGACGAACCGCTATAGATATAAAACCGTGTAGTTCTCATGTGGGAAAATGTTAAATGTGACTGTTCGCTCATTAAAGTGGCAAACAACGGCGAACCGGTGCAGAAATAAAATCGTAGCGGCAGTGAGATCACGAAGAGTTAGACCGAGACGCGCTGGTTTTGCAGTGCGCGCGGTTACCTATTGGCCATAAATGTCAAGGCAGTCGTTGTCGGGCGGCCGTGCGGATATTTGCATGCGCGATAACGTAATGCGTTATTACTACAATGTCGGTAGATTATGGTCGCTGGACGAGCGCGGCTAACTACAAGTATATCTACGGTCTATGTAGATCTAGAAGCTGCTCTTCGCGACCCGACCACAGCCCCAAGGTATAGAATAAGTCCTCCGGTGGAGTTATGAGCCCGGGTCCGGCTCGTAAGGAACACATTCTGACCTTCTGAACGAAGCCTGATTCACACACACCGCTTAAGAACACGCTAGCGAAATTGCTTAAAGCGCAAAGTAAATAGAAAGTGATAAATATATAAATACCCACAACTAACAAAGCTCAACGTTGTTCTAACCTTACGATCTAACTTGGTTATTTCAATGCTAGATCAAGGCGGTTACCATTGTTGCACGCCGTGACACGGTTTGCTGATGTTCTTATTTGGAAGTCGCTACAACTAACTGAATTGTCTAAAAAAACCTTGTACTGTAAATAAAAATCATTAAATCCTTTTTTGGGAATCGCTATTTCAATACCTTTGCTATTAATTGAACATACTAAAAAGGATTTCTATCTCGTTACGTCAATAATTACACACACAAGACTTACATATCAAATTACTTCAGATATAAATAATGATTCAACAACTTTCTCTTGTAGTACAAACGTAATAAACATTATTTATGCGAAAAACTTAGTCTGATATACCGAGAAAGTAGTGTTATTTTTGATGATGACGAACACGTGGGTCGGGCGACAATAAAATCGTGTATCATAAACAATTACCTTCTAAGTTAAGGTGCGGAGCAGACTTTCATCGTTTTAATAAAACGGTTGGATCTGAGATGCAACATCAAGTGAAATGCAAATAATAAAAGATACAAAGTTTGTTTTAGTACAAAAAACGGTAAAAACTGATTTATTTGAACATGTGTTGCTACAATTCATGACTTAAATATCCTTATTCTACGAAATAGTTTCTATTCAATTCGGCACGTTCTAATCGCAAACCGATCGTTCTACTTCCAACTCTATTATTGACAACACGAAAATTCAATAAAGTTACGCAGGGGCTAGACTTCGAAAACATTGCGAAATAGGCGAGTTGCAAACCATGTTTCTGTGATTTGAGAAATCTTTTAATCGTTGCTGAATTTCGATGTTTGTATTACAGGTTTAGATTTTCTTTTTTGTTTAAAAAAATATAATTTTTTTGACACTAAAATACATTATTTCTTGGCCACACCCCGCTAGTATTTGGTTTCTGGCAAGTATAATTCTTATGGCAGTTTATATGGTAATTTCCATACTTGAGCGGCAGTCCATGAATCTATAATTGTGTTCAAAACGAAAGGGAAATTCTCGAACATTCAAATTTACTCCAAAAGTAGACAAAAATTGATGATTAAGAGTCTACACCTCTTAAATGGATTTTAAATGAAAGCTGAAATCTTACCCATTAAGGTGGTGTGTAATATTATGTATCATTGATTGTGAAAATTTTGTGAAAATAATTAAACATTGAAATAATTTTAATTTTGTCATGAAAAATGGCAAAAATTGATAATTTTCAAATTTACACCTCGACTGACTTTTTATCAGTTTTTAAAACATTTATATTGTAAATCAAAGTTGAAATCGTCTTTTTATTTAACATGTTATATATCACCCATTTTAAAAACATTGAGAAAATAGTTAAAAACTAAAAACATTGTTATGAAAATTGATAAAGTTGAAGATTTTCAAACCTACACCTTCACCAGATTTTTAAGAATTTTAGTAGTAATATTTTAAATCACAACTGAAGTCGTGCTTTGGATCATTGACTATGAAAATTTTTAGAAAACAGTTAAAAACTAAAATGACAAATTGTTTTAAAAATTGATTAAAATTGATGATTTTCAAATCTGGACCTCGACCGGATTTTTAAGAGTTGTTAAACGATATATATCTTAAATTGAATCTTAAATTCCTCTTTAAGATGGTATGTAATATTTTATAGCTTTGATTATAAAAATTGCTAGAAAAAAATTAAAATCTAAAACGATAATTTGTATGTAAAAATTGATAAAGTTAATGATTTTCAAATCTATATCTCGACCGGATTTTTAAGAGTTATTAAACGGGTTATATCTTTAATGAAAGCTAAAATCTTCCTCATTGAGATGGCGTAAAATATTATATATCAGTGATTATTAAAATTTTGAGGAAACAGTTAACATCTAGATTGACAAATTATTACGAAAATTGATAAAAAAATATGATTCTCAAATCTACACCTCGACTGGATTTTGATGAGCTATCAAACGATCTATATTTTAATTGAATACTGAAATCTATCTCTAATACTGAATTTTTGCATTTTCTTTTTTTAATTCTTTTTATAAACTTAGTTATGCATATACTTCGATATAATCGCATATAATTTCGTATGAGCGCATATTTTGTCTATATTTCAATAATGTGTTGAACGGATTGATTGAATTGGAACTTTTAGAATATTCCGCAGTAAATCAACTAATAATAATGCAAACAAGAAGTCAAAAACTGCCTAATCCAATAATTACTACATGGGTTACATTGATTGATGCTGCTGTAGGTATTTGATGCTAATAATTTTTAAGAAAGCTAAATAATGGTTTTCTCACATTTAAAGATATTTCGTCAACACTTACAGTATGTAAATAGTGTGCTTTAGATAAGAATACTTTAAGATAGTTCGCTTTTATTAAATCTCAGTTTTCATTGTTATCATCTCGGTTTAAGAAGTTAGAAACTAACCAAACGTCTTTAAGTAACAGTTTTAAAATATTTGAAAAATAACAAAACATTTAAAGTTAGTAGTAGTTAGTTTAAAGATAGTTTAAAGTATCCACCCTTTCGTCATATGTAGTAACATATATGCTAAATTGGCAAATTGGATATAACAAAATGAAAAAGATATTGAAGATATTGTTGTGGAGTTTTGGGAGAGGAGGATGAAGAAGTTAATGACATGCCTTCTGCAGATACAGCTTTCGTAATGATATGATTATTTTAGAGATTTGGAATCCCAGGGCTGGGTTGGACGAATGAAACTAGTGCGCCCCTTTTCAAACAAAAATCCAAAGAAAAACAGAATCTGGTACTAGATCAAGTGTTAACTAAGTTAATAAAGTACTCTATTTCAGAAACTATTCATTGTAGAGGCCTTCGTTAAAAAATGCCTTTATATGCACGACTAAACCCAACCCAACTTCTTAGATCTACAGTTACATCTAATGATTTAAAACTAGAACTAACACTAGACCTAGAAGTAGAAAGATTCGGGCTTCATTTCAGCTTATAAACGATTCACAGGACGCCGTGGACTCTGTCATTGCTTTTACAGTGACTGTGGGACTAACTTTATTAGTGCTGATAGAGAGCTCAGATCCTTATTCAGTACTGCTTCAGTGGAGTGGAGACACATTTGCGAAAAGTTGTTGGGTCTTGTATCATCTTTACCTACGATGAGTGTCCACAATCCTTATACAAATTGAGACAGTTTTAAACTCACGACCTTTGTGTGCCATAACTGATGACCCCGATGATTACGATACCTTGACACCAGGACATTTTCTAATTGGAACATCCCTTTCCATAGTACCAGAACCATCATTACTAGATGAAAAATTATCACATCTTACTCGTTTTCAATTATCACTAAGAATAGTTAAAGATTTTTGGAAACGATGGCATCAGTTCTATCTTCAATCACTGCAAATCGCAACTAAATGGTTCGAAGGGAGAAACTTACCTGTCGTAGGCAGCTTGGTTCTAATCAAGGACGACTGATTACCACCTTCAAAATGTCTGATGGCGCGTATAACTGAGTTGCATCCAGGGAAAGACGGATCGAGTTCGAGTAGCAACCATAAGAACGTCATCAACAACTTTAGTAAGACCGATCGTCAAATTATGTATACTTCCCTGTCGATCTAAAGACGCACGGCTAAACCCAAAAGTTTCCTCTTCTAGATCTAGTGTTAGTTCTAGTTTTACTTCAATTGAAATATACAAGGTTGCCAAATGAGTTAGTAAAGTCCATTTCAGAAACAATTTATTGTAGAGGCCTTCGTTAAAAAAATATCTTCAAATGCACGGCTAAATCCAACCTGACCTAATTATGTAATATTTGAATGAACCAGAGCCGTCCTAAGATATTCGGTGCATAAGGGCTGGGTTAGACGAACAAACTAGTGCACCCTTTTTCATCAAAATTCAATGCAAAAAAGAATTTGGTCTGCACCTCAGAGGGGATATTGGATTTCATTGGACATTGGTACTTCGGCCCCAGGGCTGTAGCTTATTAGCCTTTAGGTTTAGGACCGCGCTGGTTATTTTAATATGTCAAGAATATATTACAGAGACCTTTCTACCAACTGTAGTAAAACGAACTTACAATCGTCTTTCTCATTCGGAACAATGAGTGTATCTCCAAAAAAAAAGCGTTTGTCGACCGTTGCGATGTTTATATGATGTTTTGAGGACCGTTCAAATCCTACCAAAGCTTAAAACATTTTGTATACTATTGGTTGCAAATATCGCAATGCAATATTAAAAGTTGTATTTTTGTAATACTTACATATTCAAGTACATGTTTTAACCGCATAATATTATATAGTGCATATTTTGACCAATTTTAAACAGACGTAAAACTTATATTGCTTATTTTTGCGGCATTTAAATCCGGACCTTAATAATATTATACGGTGTATCACTTTAAGGTATAATTGACGATAAATTTTTGAATTCTAAAACGAAATATAACTAAATTTTACGTCAAATGTCCGCAAAGTACCACAGTTAACTCAAAAAGTTTGTTAACCGCTGCAGATAAAGTGGTCTTTCTGAACAATGTACAACAAAATATTATTAATTTAGGATATAAAAAGCAAAATGGAGATTTTTAGATCATAATATGAATAAAACGTTTTCAATCTAAACTAAATTAACGTAAAAGCTTATTGAATGATAACACCAAAATCAATAACACATAATTCAACCATTTTCCTAGTTTTCTGGTATGGTAATAATTGAATAAACAATTTTCTAATATTTCCAAATATTGATATTGGTTCAAATTGCTATTTATGAAGTGAGATCCAATTCACGAACGGTGTCCCACGAAACAGCCTACAATATATTCACATTCTGGGAATACTGACGATTACAAGCTGTATGATAATGTGGATTAGTCTTTAATTAGTATCGACAATTTTGTGATGTAACCACTTCGTTAGTGATAAACGATACCCAAAAATATTATGTTTTTTTAAAAAAAGTGCTGTCTTTCAAAATTTTATTTCCAAACCAGAAACAATAATCAAAACGTTTTGCTTCGCCACCTAATTCGATAGTGTGGTTAAATTTTGGTTTATATGACAATATTTTATTTTCTCTTTAAATTCTTGTAAATGGAATTTTATTTGAAATGTCCTTTTTCTTAACGACACCTTATCATAATCCAATAAATGTTCGATACTGTAACAATCGACTCCGCATCATGTTCATCTAAAAGCTTTTTCCCTTCCTTTTATTTTCCATATTGCCCGTTTCCGGAAATCTTTTAACACCTCTCTTAATTGTTTTTTTCTACTTAAAATTATTTTTTTTCCTCAAATTCTCTTAAGTCTGCATTGTAAGTAATGTTCCCTAATCCATAGCACTGTAATATAAATATTTTATATTTTCATGTAAACATGATCAATTAATATTTGTCAATGACAACTGTTAGCTTTATTTAATTTGATCATTTTTTAATTGTAAAACGGAATATTAGAAAACAATTTAAAAACAAAACCCAGTTTTCCTTTTATATGCTAAATTAATAAAAATCTTAATGAATTTTTGTTGTATATTGTTCAGAAAGACCACTTTACCTGCAACGGTTAACTAACTTCTTGGGTTAACTTTGGTACTTTGATGACATTTGATATAAAACTTAGTTATATTTCGTTTTAAGACAATCAGACTTTAATTGCAAAAGATGGAATTTGAGTTCAAAAATCGTTTATACCTTACAATATATAACAATATGACATATTACAACAATATGATATACAGTGTATAGGGGATACACTATATAGGGGATATTGTTGTGTCTGTTTATCATATTGATTATGATTAATTTCAGAAAGTGGTTACAAACCTGAAAAAATAATTTGTCAAAAATTAGTCAAAATTGATGAGTTTCAAAAATAAACCTCGATTGGAGTTTTTGGAGTTAGGAAATGATTTATATCTTAAATTTTATATCTAATCATTGATAGTTGGGTTCGATTGCATTTAAGTTGGATTAGGTTACACAGGAACTACATCTTCGTCTTCTCTATCCAGCATCTCTCCTCTTTCCAATCGAGGTGATCGGATGTTTAGGAGTTATTAAATAATTTATATCTTAAATCAAAGTTAAAATCTACCTTCTTCTTTAAGAGAGGTATATTAGACAGGTGTTTCTGATAAAACGGAAGACTACAAATTTCTTGGCTTAAAGTTATCAACAACCATTTTTGAAAAGTCAGTCTGTAAGGAATACAGATATGATAAAAAATTTCCTTGGTATTCTTTGTATTTTGTGTTAATCGCTTTTAAATTTTGATTATATTGGATCAGAAAATTTTTTGTTTGAAAAGATGGTATATTATTAGATATGTGCAATTAGTTGTAAAAATTTTAACATCTTAAATTGAATCTTAAATTCCTCTTTAAGATGGTATGTAACATTATATAGCTTTGATTATGAAAATTGCTAGAAAAAAATTAAAAACCAAACCGATAATTTGTATGTAAAAATTGATAAAGTTGATGATTTTCAAATCTATATCTCGACCGGATTTTTAAGAGTTATTAAACGAGTTATATCTTTAATGAAAGCTAAAATCTTCCTCATTGAGATGGCGTAAAATATTATATATCAGTGATTATTAAAATTTTGAGGAAACAGTTAACATCTAGATTGACAAATTGTTACGAAAATTGATAAAAAGTTATGATTGTCAAATCTACACCTCGACTGGATTTTGATGAGCTATCAAACGATCTATATTTTAATTGAATACTGAAATCTATCTCTAATACTGAATTTTTGCATTTTCTTTTTTTAATTTTTTTTATAAATTTAGTTATCCATATACTTCGATATAATCGCATATAATTTCGTATGAGCGCATATTTTGTCTATATTTCAATAATTTGTTGAACGGATTAAATCAACTAATAATAATGCAAACAAGAAGTCAAAAACTGCCTAATCCAATAATTACTACATGGGTCACATTGATTGATGCTGCTGTAGGTATTTGATGCTAATAATTTTTAAGAAAGCTAAATAATGGTTTTCTCACATTTAAAGATATTTCGTCAACACTTCCAGTATGTAAATAGTGTGCTTTAGATAAGAATACTTTAAGATAGTTCGCTTTTATTAAAACTCAGTTTTCATTGTTATCAGCTCGGTTTAAGTAGTTAGAAACTACCCAAACGTCTTTAAGTAACAGTTTTAAAATATTAGAATAATAACAAAACATTTAAAGTTAGTAGTAGTTAGTTTAAAGATAGTTTAAAGTATCCATCCTTTCGTCATATGTAGTAAAATATGTGCTAAATTGGCAAATTGGATATAACAAAATGAAAAAGATTTGTGGAGCTTTGGGAGAGGAGGATGAAGAAGTTAATGATATGCATCCTGCCGATATAGCTTTCAAAATGATATGATTATTTTAGAGATTTGGTGTCCCAGGGCTGGGTTGGACGAATGAAACGAGTGCGCCCCTTTTCATACAAAAATCCAAAGAAAAACAGAATCAATCAAAATTGATGAGTTTCAAAAATAAACCTCGATTGGAGTTTTTGGGAGTTAGAAAATGATTTATATCTTAAATTTTATATCTAATCATTGATGGTTGGGTTCGATTGCATTTAAGTTGGATTCGGTTACACAGGAACTACATCTTCGTCTTCTCTATCCAGCAATCTCTGGATAGAGAAGACTCTTTCCAATCGGATGTTTAGGAGTTATTAAATAATTTATATCTTAAATCAAAGTAAAAATCTACCTTCTTCTTTAAGAGAGGTATATTAAACAGGTGTCTCTGATAAAACGGAAGACCACAAATTTCTTGGCTTAAAGTTATCAACAACCATTTTTGAAAAGTCAGTCTGTGAGGAATACAGATATAATGAAAAATTTCCTTGGTATTCTTTGTATTTTGTGATAATCGTTTCTAAATTTTGATTATATTGGATCAGAAAATTTTTTGTTTGAAAAGATGGTATATTAAACATGTGCAATTAGTTGCAAAAATTTTATTATAAAAAGGTATTAATGTGTCATGGTTATTGTTGTTCCTGGTTCACATAATCGAATTCCAATACATCACGCGGAGTAAACTCTCTCACGTGTCAGCCTGCAGCCCTAACAGCGATTCCTGGTTCGATCCACAGGCTAATGTGGCGTATCAATTTCCTGCAGGATTACGGAGAGAATAGTGCGGCTCCATAACCTATAATTCAAATGGTGCTCGGCGTACCGCCGGTTTCGATTCGTCTTATTTTTGCCGCGGTCGTTAGGCCGACCATATGTTCTCTAGTGCTCCGTTACTCGTTAATAGTGTTAATATTGTAATAGCAAATTACAAGCTATAAGATTGCATTAGCGACATGCGATGGCTGCCCCTCAGTCGTTAGTATCCACTAATCCAGCGCCGTGGAAATGTAAATTGCTGTCAATTTATACCTAGGAAATTACACGGCGACGTTCTCCCATATCTGGCGTTTAAACATCTCTCGCTTTCTGTGTACCTAATACACCTATAGAATAGCAAACTTCGCTTTTCAAAAGAAAGTAAAACCACCGTAAGTCACACTCCGGGTTCTCTTCGCTCTGTTTATTTACTGGTTCACACGTAACAATTCGCGTCGACTTTAGATTTTAGTCTACGCGGTTTAATTGCTTCCTGTGGTTGCGTTTCCCTTTCTCTTCTTGTTGTCTATGCTGTTCTCGCCTATAACGGCTCTCGTTCGACATTAATTGGTATACAGATTAAAGGTCATTACTATAGGCACGTAAGACAATCCTTTGTCTTACAAACAGAGAAATTGCGTCAAATGATACTCACCGACAATTATTTATCCCATTATCTCGATAAAGGACTTCCGTAATTCATTTTAAATATCTAATTAAAATAAATAAAGTGACAAAGTATAAAATACTAACATAAGTGGATAATGAAAGCCTTACATAACTTAACAACACTTACTATTTTGTAACGTTATATTACACAAGTAAATTTAATTTTATTGCTTGTTTCAGGTAAGAAACAAATTCCTAAATACTGGTAAGCTATCAGATTTCACTTTCGTTTATAAAATTAACATAAAATTTCGATTTACGCAATATTTAATAAAAATAAAAATCTTCGGCGCGAAAGCTCAAACATTATACTGAACGTAATAAAAATTAACAATGACAAAGAAAGCCTTATGGCACGATGACGTAGCCTAAAATGTTACACCCACATTGTTTACGAACCTGCGTCAAGGTGTTGTTTGTTCCTTGGTACAAGTTTACGATGGCTTCGCAAGATTTCATTACGAAACATTGTATAATAACATCCCACTTCCGCGCTCGCGCCTTATTGCACATCGCGCTTGACTTCTAAACTTTATTGCGGATCTTGATCGCTCCAGTTTTCGCAAGATCACATCACGGCATTCAAATATAAATAAATTAGAATCCATTTTTTTGAATTTAACGACCGCGTTCACCTTGCAAATCGAATAAAATTCAAAACTAACCTTTTCGCTCAGACGTAACACATCGCCCATAAAAATGGACAATACAACAAATGCATCCGGTAATTTAAAACAATTAACACAAGCTGAAATTTTTATTCAATTGCTAATCTCAAGGCGATTTTACTGAATCTCTATGAGTTTCGTAATATTGTATTTTTAGAAGAATTATTTGAAGTTGTCCTTAAATTTATTTAAATTAAAGTAAATAAGCAGTCTCCGATCGAAATAACGGCGAAGTTATTTCGCCGTTATTTCCCACTAAAGCTAAGACCAAGAACTAGAAAAAATAGGGTTTAGCTGTCTTAAGAGACGAACGGCTAAACTCTAATATTTCTATTTCTAGGTCTAGTGTTAGTTATGAGGCTGGGTTGTAGGTCTAGTTTTAATTATACTTTTAGTTCCACCTACGTCCTCTGTTAAGACTGAATCCAACCCAACCCAACCTAGCTTGAGAACTAATGCTATACATGAACTAGAAAGATAGTAGCCGTTTAGGAGACGTAAGGCTAAAACCTAATGTTTCTAGTTCTAGGTCTTGTGTTAGTACTAAAGCTAGATTGTAGGTTTAGTGTTAGTTATACTTTTAGTTCCAGAAGAATTTACAACAATGTGGAGGTAAATAAGAATTAAAACTAGAACTAACACTAGACCTAGAACTAGTTTCGGTTTAAAATCTTTCTAGTTCTAGGTCTAATGTTAGTTCTAGTTTTAGTTCGATACAATTATACAATAATCTAAAACCGAATAACAGCTACAAGTACAGCTTCTACTAACATTAATAAACTGACACTACACTTAGAAGTAAAAGCATTTGGGTTTACTATTAGTTCTAGTTTTAGTTCGATAGAAGTGTATAATAATTTAAAACCGAATTACTACTGAGATGTGCAAATTGCGTGAGTATCGCCGGATCACGATGGGTCAAGCTTGACCCACCGCGAGCAGGCATCAATATTCCTCCTACCTATATGAACGTTTGTGATCGTGAACAACATTGGTTTTGACGGGACATGGCGTGATCGAAACCGGGCATGAGCTGTTACAGTTGCAAACAACTGTATATTATTTTAAAGACTGCCAACTTATTGGCAGCATGAGCTATTATGTCACCAATGACATGCTCATCAATCTGAAGCTGCCAACTTGTTAGCTGTTCTACAGACCATATATTATCTTAATTACTACATAACTTGTTGGTAGCATGAGTTATTACTGTTCCACTGTACGTTGTTATAAAGACTGCCAACTTGTTGGCAGCATGAGTTGTTATGTCTCCATAGTCCTGCTCATCAGTTTAATGTCTGCCAATTTGTTGGCAGCATTAATGATTATGTCTCCAAAATCCTGCTTATCAGGTTGAAGTCTGCCAACTTATTGGCAGCATGAGCTATTATTGTTCCAAATACTGTACATTATCTTATAGACTGCCAACTTGTAGGCAGCATGAGCTAATATGTCTCCAAAATCCTGCTCGTCAGTTTGAAGTCTATCAACTTTTTGGAGCATGAGCTATTACTCTTCCAAATACGCTACATTATTTTATAGACTGGCAACTTGTTGGCAGAATGAGCTATTAGGTCTTCAAAATCTCGCTCATCAGTTTGAAGTCTGCCAAATTATTGACAGTATGAGCTATTACTGTTCCACAGACTATATATTATTACAACATAATTTGACATGAACTTGTCACATTATTTATTGAAACAAACAGGTTAACCTAATTACATGTTTCAATTAGTTTTAGAGTAGAACGTCTAAAATCTCTTAAAACAATATCTACTAAAATCAGGCCGAAACAACTAACACTTAATCAGTTGACTGCCATAAAACATTTAGTAATGAACTCTTTGTATAATACAGAAAATAATGGTATTGAGTTTTCTACTTTATTCTATGAAATTATCATTTTATTTAATGCTAGCTTCATAGCTATTTTGATGATTGATGATTTTATACAGGTAACCATGAAATAACTCCCCATCTGACCGACAATTTTGTTGTCATATCAAAACCTTTCGAAGTAAATTCATAAAATTGAAAATCAATAAATTTTTTGTGTTTGTAGAAAATATATTTAATAAATTTGTTGTGGACTGTTTCAATAATATTCGAATGATAGATTATTCTAGGATCCCATACACATTTTCTCTCCAAAGTCTTGCTCATTAGTTTGAAGTCTGCTAAATTGTTGATAGCATGACCTGATTACTGTATCAAATACATAATGTATAGTATTTGGAGATATAGAGAGTTTTATATCTCTCTATTTAGATTTGGAGATACAGACTGCCAACTTTTTGACAGGATGAACTATTATGTCTCCTATATCATGCTCATCAGTTGATATGAACCCGACTTGTTTTCTATTTGTAAATCGCCACGGTTCTGTGTCCTAGCAATAATATGTGCATATTATTGCATTGATTATACATATTTACAAAAATTGTTGGTGTTAAATAATTAAAATGTTAATTTATTTCTGCTGAAAATCGACGAAATTCTTAAAAATGAGCAAAAGAAGGTTTGAAAATAGCTTGGTGAAAATGTAGTGACTTTTTCCTATTATCTAATGAATTTTGTTTCCCTGATCTGGCAACACTGGTCTTAAGGGTTTTACATTTGAGTCCTAAATGTCGACACGACTGCATGTGTACTATTTATATATTCAAATATATTAAATAATTATAAATATTAATAATTACGTTAAAGAACTTGTGAATTTCCTATCAGATTTTTATAAAGGTCATAAAATTGAAAATGGTGAACATAATCATGGTAATAAGTTGATGTTAGCATACATGGTAATTCACACACTTATACAGCAGTCCATAAACTCATTACTGCGTTTTATGCCACTTCAATCCAAAGGAAAATTCACAAATATTTGTTATAGTAAGAATTCGTGATATTCATATCTATAACTCGGCCGAAGGAGTTAGGAAATTATTTATATCTTAGATCAAAGCTGAAATCTTGTGTAAGATGATGCGTAATATTAAACAGTGTATAATCTTTTGCAATTAAAGTCTGGATGTCATAAAACGAAATATAACCAACTTTTACGTCAAATGTCCTCAAAGTACCAAAGTTAACGCAAGAAATTTGTGGTCTTTCTGAGCAATATACAAGAAAAGTTGATTAATATAAAATGTTTGCTATGATAAATTATAGGTACATGCTGAATTTAGGATATAAAAGCAAAATGCAGATTTTTAAATTATAAGATTAATAAAACATTATCCATCTAAACTAAATTAACATAAAAGCTTATTCAACGATACCATCACCAACACTAACACATAATTCAGCCCTTTTCCGACATTGTTTATACCTTTTTCTAATATGG
The DNA here is from genome assembly GCA_036711965.1 of Onthophagus sagittarius. Classification (NCBI taxonomy): domain Eukaryota; kingdom Metazoa; phylum Arthropoda; class Insecta; order Coleoptera; family Scarabaeidae; genus Onthophagus; species Onthophagus sagittarius. The sequence goes on along the minus strand of JASERS010000002.1, from coordinate 55,563,794 downwards.
TCCAATGGAATTTCTCTGATAACAGTTTCAATTTTTTGTTTTAAACGGTCTATATTGTTATTAAAATTTTCAGTACAGTTTTTAAATAATAAACGTATTTAAATAATTTTTAATTAAAATGGTGGAATGCGGGCCGCAACCATCTTGTTGAAAATATAATCTATCGCATTTTTCTAAATCTATGCCGTAAAGATAATTAAATAAACAATTTTCTATTATTTCCAAATATCGGTATTGATTCAAATTGCTGGTTATGAAATAAGGTTCAATAACACCATTCTACGAAACAGCACACCACACATTCACTTTCTGGAAATAGTGGCGCTTAGAAGCTATGCGGTAATGTGATTTGAATAATCCAAATTATCGCAAAGCCAAAAGTTTTGACCAGAATCGACACTTTTATGATAGAACTTTTGTACTATATGCACAACTTTTGTAGTACATTGCTCAAAAAGACCACTTTACCTACAACGGTTAACAAACTGCTTGCGCTAACTTTGGTACTTTGAGGACATTTGACGTAAAACTTAGTTATATTTCATTTTATGGCATCCAGATATTAATAGCAAAATATGGAATTTGAATTCCAACATCTATCGTCAATTACACCTTATGGGGACACAATCCGGGGACACACTGTATATGATTGATTATCAAAATTTTTAGAAAACAATTAAAAACTGAAATTTCTTATAATAATTGATTAAAATTGATGATTTTCAAATCCGATCGGATTTTTAAGAACAATTAAATGATTTTTGTCTTAAATCAAAGCTGAAATCTGATGATAATAAACGTGGTATTAGGTGAGTATCAGTCCGCATGGTAATTCTTCCACTTGTGTGGCAGTGTATGCACTCATAAGTGTATTTTATGCCAATTAAATCTGAAATCAAACGATTGATACGATGCAATGATGTCGTTCTAAAGCATGAAGAAGAAGCTGTTTTAACATCTCAATCAAGTAAATTAACTTACCGATTTCTATTGCAACCTAATGCAACTCAATCCAAACCGATGAAATGAACCCAACCCTGTTGAATTCCAAAACTGAATGCAACTCAATGCAGCCCAACCTAACCGAACCCAATTTAGCTCTAAAATTGAATGCAACCAAATGCAACTCAACTTAATCCAATTTATCTCCTCAACTGAATGCAATATTTCTGCTGTAAATCGATAAAATTCTTAAAAATGAGCAAAAGAAGGTTTGAAAGTAGTTATAATGGGTTAAAATATGGTGACTTTTTTCCTATTATCTGATGAATTTTATTTCCCTGATCTGGAAATAAAATTCGTTATAAAAACCAATCTTGACTTGTATGTTGTTATCTATACACTCTACTTTTTAAGGTTTCAACTTCTGCGCTATACTTGTTTTTTTTCTATAATACTTGTTGATTCAAGAAAAATTATATAATTTAGTAGGTAAATTAAATATACGAAAGAACTTCTTTCTATAAATGACTGAAATTTATTTATTTTTGAAAAAAAAATATTTATTTTTTTTCCTGTTAAGAACATGTTGATCCTTCTGTGTTGTCTTAAATATAAAAAGTTTTAACGTAGAATAGTTTTTTAAATAATTTTTCAAATTTCACATCGCAAACTCGACTAAATAACTACAGAATTCCTGTGATGATATTAAACTTTAGATTTAATTTTACATATCTTCAAATATTGACGATAAACCCTCTGATGATGGCTGAACAAGGCCGAAACATGTAAGGAATGATAAATAAATAAAAACATCATCGAATTAAGTTATTTAAAGAAAGAAGTTCTTTCGTATATTTAATTTACCTACTAAACACTCATCGATGAAAAAAATGGATTTAATAAAGGACTATAATATTAAATTTTATAATGTTTCTGTTAGTGCTAAGTAGGAGCCGAATAAGATTTCTGATGTTTTCTGGATTATTAGTAACATTTTCAGTCAGTTGAGGTCAAAATTCTAATCAATTTTTAAATAAATATGATTCCAGCGAAGTGTATATTTATTGTAAAAATATTAAACATTAAACAATCTGTTGAGTTTGCCATTCTGTCAAACACAATTAATTAATAACCAAACAAATAATCAAATATGATTCATCCATTTGATCGCCTGATCGAGTGTGAGTTACGTGATTCATGTATTATATTCACGTGAGTGGCGTGCATGAGTAGGCGTGAGCGAGTATAAAACGTCACTCACGCGCACCTCTCTAATACCATCTCTAATACACTGAAGCTAATATTAGACCTAAAACTAAAAATATTTGGGTTAAGCGGCATGTCTCAGGGTGGCTAAACCTAAATGTTAAAAATAAACTTAATTTTATGGTTCCTATGGTTACATATCATAAATTGAACTCCTTTCTTTCAGAAAAAGTTTCTGTTTCGGTTCAAAATTTTGTTTCAGTCGGAGAATTTAAATAGGTATAATTTGATTTGAGTTTCTAGAAATATTATTTCCTTGTTTTGATAAGATTGTGTTAACATAAATGTAGGTCAAAAACCTTTTCGTTCCAAGAAGTGATAAAATATTGTAAAACCAATAGAGGAAGCATAAAACTTTATGTGTTCATTTATGTTTTAACTAAAATTCTTATCTTTACAATGATGTGCATAGATATCTGGTCAAACACCTCTTGTTTCTAAGAACTTAACGTTACCATTTCATTATTTTTGCACACATTTTGCTAAAGTAAACTTCCTTTTTCGTATTAATCCATTCATTGTTGGGTATTTTAGTATCTGTCATAAAGACAAGAAAAACGCATGAATAGAATTTTATGGAGATTATCATCAGGTTAAGACGTTAATTCCAAATAATAAGTCTTTTGTATTCCATCGTAAGCACCTGTAACGCCATCGTAGCTCCATTATCGTAATATTTACGATTAGGTAACTCGCCAACGCCATTGTGCGGCTCAATGGCGATGCCTTTATACGGTTTTGGCCGCTGTTGCAATGCCCTCGGTATTTGCCACTTGCACAATTTCATTAGCGAATATGACCCACTTCGGCGCTTGAATAAAGCCGCCGGTTCGACGATCGTGTTCAACCGTGTCCGGCCCATTCAAATTTCCAGTATAGAACTCCACGCTCCATTTGGAATCCTCGTACGTACGTATGTACGTAATAAATCATATCGTTACTTCTCTCACCTTTCATACCAACATAATTTTATATACGTAACATGATTTTTGATTTATTGGGAGTTAACATTGATACAATTATTTTCAATTTAACTTAAAATTTATGAATCTTATCTAATTGGTCTATGTTTTGTTTAATTGGAGCATTTAAAAGAATTGGGAGCAAACTTCATACTGTGAAATATTTCTTTGTACCTATCCTCATAGCATATATTAAATTCTGAATATATTTTTCTCGATTTAGACCTTATCATCAAATTGTGATGTAATCGAATTGAATATGACAGTTTGAATATAGATGACATTATTTATTATTATATAACTTTTTTTTCTTAAATGGAGTAACAAGAAAATCCCGATTTTAAGATTTCGAAAGTTGTATAATCGGTGAAAGTGAATAACCGGACTGCAGAATGACGAAGGCCCAACAATTTTTCATAAAATATATATATTTTAAATCATTTCGCAATGATTTACTAAGTAATTTAGAAAGAAGCAAACAAGTATACTTTCAACAGTTTACTGGGCAACGTTTATGGACGTGTCTAAATTTGTCGTTTTAGAAAATACCAAAAAGAAACTGCAAGGACTAAATACCGTACATGTTTTCTCTTGAATTGGGTTTGCTTGTATATATCCGTAAACGGGGAATAAACTAAAGATGGAATTACAACCGGGATGGTATAAAGCGAGAAGATAGTGAGCATTGTTTTTGCAATAAATTCAAGTGCATCCAATAAAGGTAGCAATTTTGCTCATTATGATGATATTGTTTAAAATTAAAATGACTATGCTTTTTAGATGGATTATTTATTTAAACGGCTCCACTGGAAAAACCATGTCGATTATATTTTTTAAAAACTTAAATCCTAATTCCATCATAATATCTTCTTCACATAATTTTATTATTGTAACCTCTTTGATTGTTTTTGTGATTTTTTTGTGATTTAAGTTATATTGGTAAAGTTTAGTATGACATTATAATGATGTCAACAGATACACATGATTCCCGAAAGAAGGATATTAAAACCTATGTTAACAATAGTCTTAGTTGCTTCTATTTTGAAACACAATCTATTATTTCTTTGCTCATACTTTCGTTGTTGTGCCTATTTACGGTAAATATGATTTATGATCGTCACCGCATAGATACTCTGAAAATGGTGAACATAATCATGGTACACACTTGTACGGCAAACCTTAAACTCATTACTGCGTTTTAGCCATTTGATTCCAAAGGAAAATTCAGGAATATTCAAATTTGTTATGATAAAAATTGATGATATTCAAATCTCTACAACAGCCGAATTTTTAGGAGTCAGGAAAGGATTCATATCGTCATTCAAAGCTGAAATCTTTTTAATCTTTTCAATTTTTAATCTTTTTAAGGTGATGTGTAATATTGTATATGATTAATTATGAAAATTTTGAGAAAACAATTAAAAACTGAAATGACAATTTCTTATAATAATTGATTAAAATTGATGATTTTCAAATTTGCACTTTTGTCGGATTCTTAAGAGCTATTAAACGATTTATGTCTTAAATCAATTGATGATGGTTGATGGATGAATTGCTGAAATTTGATGATCGCAATCGTGGTATTTGGTTAATACCAGTCTACATGCTAATTCTCACACTTCCACGGCATACACTCATAACTACGTTTTATGCCAACTGAATCTGAAGCAAAACAAATGATATGCGATGCAATGATGTCACTGTGAAACATGAAAAAGTAACTGCTTTAATTAACTCACTAATTTGTATTGCAACCTAATGCAACTCAACCTAAATCCATGAAACCCAGCCCAGTTTTAATGCCGTAACCAATTTAGCTCTAAAACTGAATGCAAACCATCCTCAACCCAACCCATTTTAGCTCCAAATCTGAATGCAGCTAAATGCTACCAAATGCAACCCAACTTAATACAATTTATCTCCTAAACTAAATGCAATTGAACGCAACTCAAAATCATTTATAAACACTCTAAAGAGTCTAGAGTATTTATAGCGTGTATCAAAGCTCAAAATGCGTATGGTTACTCTCCAAAGAAATGTGACTACTTGTATTCATTAATAACTGCAAAATTCGGTAGTTCGAGAATGAGAATGAGAAAAAATGAGGTGATCTGCTGTTAAACTCTTGGCTATGGACTGCTGAACTATTGGCGATTAACAACGACTTGAACATTATCGTCAATACTATGATCTTCTTGACATTTTCAAAATATCTTTTTTTAAATAATGTCTGAGTTCATTAATATTGTAATCATGCGATTATTTTCTTTTAGTAAATGTAAATCGTTCAGGAATAGAGGGCAAAGTAGTAGCTAATATAGCAAAAAAGAAATTGATGTTGAAATAGTCTTTGTTATTAAAGTTGGGTTCACTCTGTTAACTCATATTCAAATTGTTTTTCCCTTTTTTCTTCTCCGAATATCAGGAAATGTAGGTTCCACATTCAAACTTTTTTGCTACGTTCTATGCAAAATTTACAATTAATTCAAATATAGCATCTGTTCGATAGTCCTTTAAATGTAGTGAAAGGTTTTCATGTTTTATGACGGATCTTGAATCATTTTATTGACAACATTTATTTTTATTAAAATATACCATATTGAAACTTAAAAGTTGTAATTTTTGAAAGCAGATTACCGTTTAAGTTCTTAATTCCATATTTTTAGGGGAATCGTTAGTAATTTCCAAGACAGCTTGATAAATTTCAGGTATATTCATTTGAAGAGGTTTTACCATCTAAATAGTTGTTAACAATCGTTTTAAAGAAAATTTTGAACATGAGACTTAAATATTGACTACGCTTATACCTTTATCATCGCGTGGAATATTTTGAGATATTTTTTTGTATGGAACCCTTCGTTCAGTAACACCCCTGATTTGATTTTGATGGATGACATAATTTTCTGATGTGCCTCTACCTTCGTTATAAAAGCAGTAGTATAGGGTCTTGCATGAAAAGAAAACGTGCAAGAAAAGAAACGTCTGCATGAAAGATACTAATACTAATTACAGAACGTTGTAGATGTAACGATCTGTGTTTATAGCGCCTGGAATGAACATAAGGAGACATTCAGCACACATTGCTACCTAAACCACAACTTCTACGCCGCCGCATCTTTTTATCATCATTATTCGTCCATAAACAAAACCTTAATTCATCACTGAAGACGATGTCATTCCATTGACGAACACACCATTGATAGCATATAGTGTGTCATAACTCGAGAACCAAAATAAATAGAAATAAATGAATGTTTTTAATAAATGTTTAAAGTCCCTAAATACATAATCCATTATCAGATAAAGTCTAATGGTGACAGTCATTAAATATCAAAATGTCAAAATCGATAATTTTGGTTATATACATAGGTTCTAACTCAAGAACTGATACAGACAGAAAAAAATTTTATTAACAACAATTTTCACAATTTTTCTAAAATATATATTCCATTACCAGATAAAGTCTATCGATGGCAGATCCTTATGTATGTAGAAGGAAGTATCAAAATGTCAAAATCGATATAAACATAGGTTCTAACGCGAGAACTAAGATTGATGTAAATAAATGTCATTAAGAAAAAGTATTCATAATTATCCAATCATACATAAACCATTACCAGATAAAGTCCAACGATGACAGTTCCTTAAGTATGTAACATCAAGTATCAAAATGTCTAAATCGACAGTTTTGGTTATAAACGCAGGTTGCAACTCGAGAACCAAAATAGATAGTAACAAATCAGCAGGATCTGGAAACATGAGTACGTCATCCAGCGGGACGGGGCCTGTGAATATTTTCTTTGGACCACAAAGACCACATTCGAGGAACCTTCTGCCAATCTCTCAGAATAAAAGCGGGTCTCTTATTCTGGCTTCTATCAAAGTCATTAATATGGGCTTCTGTTCCTCTTTCATACCGGCTTCTACTAAAGTCATTGATTTAGATGGCAAAATTTTCGACAACGTTGCACTGGGGGCTTTACAAGGCATCTACCTGGCAGTTTGACAACAAAATAAACTGACATTTGATGGGAAGAAATTCGTTAATTTCTAACGTGCAGGAAACATAACAGTTTAGTCTTGTTTTGCCGAAGTATCAAAATTGTATATTGAATTCCATTAATGACTTTATTGTGCTTAATTATTATTGCACAATTTATCAATATTTGGATGGATCCATGTTAATTAGAGAAGCATATCATTTCCAGCATCAAGACGATTCCTGTATTTCATTTTTATGGCGACGTATGTCGAAAAGGATTTCCTACAGAGATGGGTTGTTATGAAAAGTATCAATTCTTTTATGGCGTGTATGGAAATTTCTCTTTGATCCAAAATGAAATAAAGCTATCTACATATGTAGATTTTAATGTGGTGTTGCAAACGACTAACTAGTTCCGCTTCGCAGAAACCTGACATGTCGTGAAATCAACGTAGCGTCATGTTGCGTATTGTAGAATTGAGTTGTGGAACCCCTAAAGGGTTTGAGTGGAATCCTAGGATTCCACGGATCATAGGTTGAGTAACACTAGCACTTGAAAAAAATTGTATACCTCTTTTTTTTAGATTTCTTTTTTTTTAAGTATATTATCTTCAAAAATCTTATAATTTTATTAGTATATACAGATAATTCAATAAGCCGCTCCTTTGCAGTAAAAACCAACACACCCATATGTTGGATTGTTACGAACATCCACGTTAGAGTACTGAGATTTATATCTTAAATTAAAGCTGAAATCTGGTGAGATCTGCTGGGTATTATCTGTATCTGTATACTAATTCTCACACTTGCATGGCAGTGCACTTTAATACATCTTCACATACATACTTCAAACCAAAGTTAAGTCAACAAAAATGTTATCTTTTTAGAAAACGAGAGAAAACTTAAAAATGTTTCCATCGTTTCATATAACCTTATTTATTAATGATAAATTATTATTTTTTTTAAATTTTAATTACAATCTCTTTGATATGTTTAAAGTTAAAATCCACCTAAAAAATATAATATGTTCCTTATAAATCACACGTTATCAGTAAATTCAAATTTTGTGTTTGGTAAAACAATTAGGTTATTGTTTGTATTAAATATTTTATAGCACTGAATATTTTCCTCTTGTGATGCTAAAACGTCAATGTTACTTTAAAATCGCAAATGATATAAATCAACAATGACGCAATACTCTCAAATAAGATCGTACCGACGTTAAATATTTATGTTATTACATAAAGAATGGCCAAAAGCAAGATTTCTAAGTTAAACGGAAACAGCTGATCCAAAAAAGAAAGTAAAATTATCCCCGAGATTGATGTGTTTCGTAACTTCGAGACGTGAGAGTCTAAGAATTGATCGTTAACTTAAATTAATTCAATAATTCAAGAGTCACTCCGTTACAATTTTAATTTCTCAATGCGCACATCCCCATCAATGTACACTTTACAATGGTTCTCATCGGTCGTTTAAAAACTAGATCCCTTTATCATCGTCTCCTTTTCATCTCTCGAACCATTGTCCTCGAGGTGCAATTCAAAAACACCACACAGAGTCAATTACTAATCCGGACGATGGAAACACGTGGGTTTCTTGCGAACGCATTTCCACGTACCAACCTCCTCACGCGTTGGCCGTTGCATTCACGTGTCTCATTATTCCGTTTATTAAATCGAGATTCGTTGGCCGATGGCGCTTATGGAACGCTTATACTATATATGAACACCTATTGCGTTCGCATACCGGCGTTTCTTGTACACCAAGCGCGGTTTTAATATGTAGATCCAGTGGCGGGGTTCTGTTTTTGATATGACAAGGTCGTATAGTCACTATACTCGGGCTGTTTCTATTCGGCCTCGATTTAACAACGTACTACACAGTCCGGAGAGACTTTTACAGATTAAGATAAATACACGGTCATTTGCATAAACGGCCACGAGAGTTATCGGTTAGGTTTTTTTGCCATCATTTTTTTCTTCTCTGCTCGATATCCGCGTATATACCTGCGTTCAGGAATTATTAACGTTTTGTAGATTCGAGAGTTGTTGCCAGTTTAGATTAATCGCCGTTACGGTGAGTTATATCGCAACATCGAATTGTAGATGAATTACAAATTCAGGAAGGTTTATATCATTTACACGTGGCGCGGCTTATAATTAACATGCAATTAAAATAATTAGCAGGTAATTAGTTAGAGTAAACACGATTCAGGGATGTAATATTAACGATGGTTTAGTCTCGTTTTTTAAATATTGAAATGCGGTGTAGCTTCTTGGCTCGTAAATATGGACTACATAATTGCATATATTACGTGTCGATTATTTAATGAATATACAATCGACTAAATATATCAGAATTAAGCTCAATTCAATCTTTTTGATAGTGTTTAATGTTGATACATGGAGCTTTATTTTATTATGTTAAATAAAAGGTTGGGAAATAAATGCTATTTAGTATTATAATATTATTAAAAATGATTGTTTACAAGGTTTTCCATTTACACTATTAATCGAATTTCGTTTCATAATGTCGTGACTTGAGTAACAAAAACCTTGCAAAATTTTAGTTTAATTCTAAAAGGTTATCTTCTACCTTAGAACCCATAAATAATAACATTGCGAACTAATAGTACCTTTAATAATAATATGGTACTTACTTATATTAGAATGATTTTAAGAGATGATTTCAAATGAGAAACTTTAATTAAGATCTTTAGCGATTAAAGTCACATTAAACTTTTACTTTCATTATTAACTACTTACGTTATACGTATTGGTCATTCAACTTTGATTGCATACTATACAATGTGATTCAAAGATAGGCACTAACATAACTTTCATAAAGTTTTGCGTCACTGCTGAAGAGTAAAAAAAATTATTGATATATATGCTAGACATTATACTGTTACGGGCATCCTAGTTAGAGTGCTGGGAAGACTCTATCACCTTAATCACTGTTTATAAAGCAATGGGAATATAGTCTGTACCACGAGAAGTGAAAGTGACTCATTGCCTAAAAGTGTACGGAACAGACGTACGCACTAGAAATCATTTCACTCTAACACATGTAAACGCGCGGACATAATATTTGCAACGTATGTGCAAAGTTCTTACGGAAACCGCCGAGTCACTTTCACTTCTCGTGGTACAGACTATACCTCAAACACCAAACAAATTAAGTTATTGATTTCTATTACAAGCTAATGCAACTTAATCTAGATCAATGAAATGAACCCAACCCAGTTTATCTCCAAAACTGAATGCAACACAATGCAACTCAATGCATCCCTTTTTTATCGAGGTTATGGAAAATCTGCTAACAGACATCCGGCCTGGGATATTGAACGGCCTGATAGCGTGAGGTTGGAGTCCATCTTTGGATCTACGACCCACTAAAACCTCTCTTATCCCACACGATGGGCTGGAACTACACTTCAGCTTTTTTGCCATTAGCCCGAGTGATCTGTCTTCTACAAGACGGGTTGGGACCGGCCCAAGACCGGACCCGTCCAAGCCCATTTGAGTTGATAACAATCCACAATATCGCAAAACAAACAACAGAGCACAACAGACTTGTTTTTAAAGTAAAATTTATTAAAGACTTACCGGGACGATTGGGGACTCACAAGACCGCCCCTCTCATCTTACCTCCTCTTCCACCTCCATTCCTTTTGCTTCAGCCTCTCTTCCATTTCTTTCTGCGCGAGAACGTCACCAATAAATTACGTAATATGCTTTCACTTGTTCTCATTTTCCAACATATGCCTTCCCGTATTTTCAGGCGCCATCACCGATGCAATAAGTTCATCCACCCCAATTATTTCTTCCCTCTATGTTTGTAGATTGTATGTTCGACATCATCTTGTTCCTCAAAGTAACCAAGTGCCCTATTAACAGCAGGCAAAAAAGGAAGTCCACGTCTTCCCAGCTTGTGGATACCCATTTTCTTAAATCCGTGATCAGCCGCTTGGTTCATTTCGCTTTTCTCGTGTCCACCCTTCATCTTTTCTCCCACTGTTTCAGTATTTTTGCCTCCACCTCGTCCTTGTTGTACCTGTTAATGGGCAAAGTGCTGCTCACTGCCTGAAGCACCTCAGTGGAACTAGACCTGTACGCACAAACAGTTCTTATTATAATAGCCCTTTGTAGCCTGGTTAGCCCACAAACATTCTTCTTAATACAGAAAGCGTTTCCCCAGGCTCTGTACGTGTACAAAATCTGTGAGTATATCGTCGCACCTATCAGCCTTCTTTTCACCTCTTTCGGTCCATAGGTGAAACCCATACACTCCACCTCATGTCTCTTGTCATCATAACACGCCCAATACTTTAAAAACTTCTGTGTACTAATTACCACACTTCCAACTGTCAGGGTTATCTCCCCAGTCCCACGTCTGCTTCTTAACATGATGGTCTCAGTCTTCTCCAGGTCCATGTTACCCATGTATTTCATTACCCGATCTAGAGCTCTCTGCGCCTTCGTCTGGATCTCCCTCCCGCTCTATCTATTATCGCTGAGACGATAATAGCAAGATCATCCGCATAAGCTTGCGTCCCTTCTCACATACTTGCTTAGCAACAGTTTATCAAAAAATATATTATAGTACCATCGTATTCAATATATCGGTCGCTTAAATTAAATAATTTTGACTAGGTATATGAACGTCCACTGTGTTTAGGAGGCATTTTCTTCCCCCTATTAAATCTGTCACATAATTGGGCCTCTTTAATAACCTTCTCAATCGCATGGACCGTTGACCTTCCCCTAGTGAAACTGGTCATACGATAATCCTTCCGTCTCACACAGTTAATCATTTATTCCGGCATTAATGATGTACTCAAAGATCTTACCAAAAAACGTTCAGAACACAGATTGGTCTATATTTCTTCCGGTCATCACTGCCTGGCTTCTCGATCAGGACCAAATTTGTTTTTTTCTACTGTGCGGGAAAAATACCTCGTCTCAGTAGATCACTATACATATAGCCCAGCTTCGTCAACGTTATCATGACAACATCCTTCGCGATTTCTGGAGTAACATCATTCTTGAGATTTTTCACGATCGTGGTAAATTCCCCCTCCGTCACGTCAACAAACATTCCTGTCTCCGCTGTCAGTTCTTCCGCTTCCCACATAACCTCTAGACTCTCCAGGAACAGCACTTTTATAAGTTGGTGTCTTTGATTACGTTTTGAATTCATGCTCTATAAATGAATTCAACCAAATTTTTGAATTCATACAGAACAGTTTTGAAGTAATTTAGCTTCAAAACTGAATGCTACCCAACCCTACCTAATTTAGCTCCAAAACTAAATGCAATCATTGATAAATACGCTAGAAATCATATTGTAGGGGTTGGGTTGCTGCAGACATCCAAGTGAGAGTACTGGCAAAAGAAATGAAAGACAATATCACCTTAATAACTGCTTATAGAGCAATCAATTTAGTTACAAAACTAAATGCAACTCAATGCAATGCAATGAAACTCAATTTAATATAACAATATAATAAACTCATTGTAACCCAATGCCCCTAAATACAACAAAATGTCGATAAGCACTCAATAAATATGACCTAGATCAAAGATCATTAAATCATAAACTGTACGTAGAAAAGTAAATAAACAAGTGTGTTGATGTGTGTGAAAAGACTACGGTTTAATTGTATATAACTTTATCTATAAATTACATATTTATTATTGTTGGATTAACATTCTGTTAAAGAGAAAACAACAGCAATTAAAACTGATGCAAAATAAGGTCACATTTGAACTGTCTATCTATACTGATATTTACATTTACGGTGTAGGTTAAGCTCAGGTACTTTACGCCCCAGTAAGCCACACATGCGCTTAACACCGCACAATATTGCCTATAAATACAAGCTCGGTGTTTTACTGCCCTATTACGCAGCGGATTACAAGCGAACGTTAAATCGCTTACTACTCTTGAATATCGTAAAACATACACGCCGATTTGTACGTTGTCCGAACGTTAACAACGTTTCGATTCGATTCGATCCGCGAATAGCGGGCGAGCGAAATCAGATGCGTTAGAAGGAGAACGATCGTTTAACGTCGGGCTACCCGCAAACATCACTACCAATCGTTCAACTCGGTCCGCAAGAAAATGGTTCGTAGGTCGTATCTACCGAACGGTATTAAAATTAATTGCCGAACACGCACGTCGCAATGGACATATCGGCTGAAATGGTTAAAACTTTATAGAAAGTGGCGCTTTACGGCTTGCGGTCGCAGAAAGCTCTTCGTCTGTATGGTTTATTGCCTTACCTTAGATGGCCGATTATAGAACGACTACGATCCGGAAAGACTACTTAAAATTATCGCTGATTTACCATCTTGAGTCTATTCGTGGAGTACTGAGGAAAGCTTTAATACTATTTATACCTATTGGATCTGTACATTTACCGTTATGGCTGTGTTGAGTCTCCAGTTTAGTATAACAGTCTGTTTGTACTTAGTTTCTATTGAAAGTTGTTGTTTATTACTAAACTATATTGTGTTCATGCAATTCATGAATGATTCACATACTTAATTACACCTTTTTGCTCCGAAATATTTTTGAGTGCCGATTTGTGATTTTTCCAAAAATAAGGATAACCCAAAACATATAGGTACATTTCTGGTTCTAATACATGTGTCGCAAGGACTGCAGAATACTTTACCTGCGAATAATCTGTTTGAAAATAAACAAAACAGCAAATTGGTCCGAGAATGGACCATTGTTGAGATATTCACAGTTTTTAGTTTCATAAGTGGACCTATTGTTAACATCAACAACTCAACACTACATAATCGAGCAACGAACATATAAAAGAAAATGTTCAATTTATTTATAACCTTTTATTGTTTCTTTCTAAAATAAGTTGAAATAAGTGGTTTCATTAATTTGCGAAAAATTTGTTAATTAAATTTCTGTAAATTTAAACATTTATTACCGCAAGAACACTCATCAAGGCTAGAATTGTTGGCACTTTGGCCAAAAATTCTGCCTGTTTGACCAAATTAGCAGTGGCGTAGAGAATATTTTAAAAAAATGATTTTTTAATGCCCTTTAATGCCTTTTTAATGCTTTTTTTAATCTGCCACACTTAAATGGTAGATTTTGTAATAAGTGGATTGACCAAAGAGATTCTATCTTCTGGCCAACTCGTTTACCAGGTTTAAATTCATTAGATTTTTGGTTTAATAATAGTTAGTTCTAAAGAAATTCAAAATGTACTAAAATTTATTATGATACCATCTAATTTGCTAATTATTGGTTATTTTTATGCTGGTTGAAAGATTTTCCTCAATAATTTTTGTTACTTGTTTTGTTAAATAATTAATAAACTGCAGTGTTAACTTGTTAATTAACTTTTTGTTAATCGTCGTAACTATACTAATCATACAATTACTGCATCTATATTTACAATTAATGATGTTAATAGTAGGTTATCCTATTAGACTAAAACTTTGAATATCTCGAAAACGAACTATTTTTGTCCATTTTCGACCAAAGAATGCGCTGATGAAATATTGTATAACCATTGCGGGACATTCTGTATAACTGTCGGCGACTTCGGCGATTACTACTCAATTTTTTTACCAGAAATATATATCCTCAAACCGTCGAGGTCGCTTGCAGGCGAGGCGCTAAACACTTCTAGATTAGACAATTTTATGTTGATATATCAAATCCAGCCTTTAAACCACCTTGGCGAATTGAAGTTAAATACTTCTCAGAAAAGATTTCATATCATTACGAAGATGTATAAGGAACGAATTGTCCTCAAATCGCCGAGGTCGCTTGCGGACGAGACCTTAAATTTTTCTAAATTTGACGATTTTGGATTGATATATCACATTCAGCACTACGCCCTCAAACGACCTTGGCGAATTGAAAATAAATGCTTCTCACAAAAGATTTTATATCATTACGAAGATATAGAAGAAACTTTCTCTTCAAATCGCCAAGGTTGCTTGCAAGGCGAGGCACTTAATTCTTCAAAAGCTGACGATTTTGGACTGACGTACCAAGTGACGACTTCGACGATTTAAAGTGAAATCGTTCCTTATATATCTTGATTACGATACAAAATTTTCCACAAAAAGAGTAATTCTCAAACTGCCGAGGTCACTTAAGAACGGATACCTAGTATCTTTCACATGTGACGATGTATGGGAAAATTCTATTTCCAATTTCGTTTTGAATGAGAAACTCAAATTATAAAAAAATTGATGACCCTTTACTCCTTACATGCGGAAACGCTTAATTGCTCTTTCTCTAAGTAACTATCTTATATGAACAGGAGAAAACCTAAATATCTATCTCATAGGAAATTTTCCCCTCTTTCTAACGTAGCGATAAGGCAATTTATGTCTCCTTATGAATGTCGAAAAATACGACTCAAACGGAAAAGATGCTCCATGTAAAGTTGTAGGAAATTTAATTAACTACAATTAAATTAAATAACAACAACTACACTTAAACAACTACAATTAAATTAAATTAAATAATTTTACAATTAAATTAAATTTAATTGTAAAATTATATTTACACTGATTAACTTTTGCTCTCCGAAGCTTAAGAAATTAAAAACTGCGAAAAAACTAGCCAAAGCTGGCAATTTAATTTTGCGTTGATTAACTTTGCTCGTCAAAGCACAGGAATTGAGAAAGATTGTAAATTCTTTGGCTGTATGACGAACAGTGCATGCATCAATCCATCAAGTCATATTTAATTAATTTGCAGTGCTGTATCAACCCTGTCCGATAACCTCACATAGAACTCTCATCTCTTATTCGGATTTAAAATCGAGAATGAAGTTGATGAGGTGTTTGTTATACAGGGTTTGTCCCATATATATGGAATATAATTATACAGCGGTAAATATTCAATTTATATTCTTAGGTATTTTATTTACTATAATAAGATGGTATTCAAATGTTCTTATTTCAGAAAACAAATGAACAACGAATGACAATTTTCATTTTTTTATTGGCAACGTACTCTTTCGATAAAGTTTTTTCTCTTTACGATAACGTAAAATGTTAATACTTTTAGACCAGAAAATTTTTGAAAAACATATTCCAATTAACCGCAAATAAAATCTACATTTAAAAATAAATCAAATGAAATTAACCCAAGAATGCTTTTTACAACAATAAATGGTCAAAATGTTCCCCGTTAATTGCTGGGGAACCTATCATAAAAAGCATGATGTAACGAATTTCTAAGAGATCTGGGAGAAATTGGTGCAGCTACCTCTTTTATTCGATGCTCCAACCTTTGATTTTAAATATCCTAAGAAGAAAAAATCGCATGATGTAAGATCTGGAGGTCGGGGTGGCCATTTCATAGGTCTTCTCTTCTGCGTATCCAACAGGCAGGATATACCATATCCAAATATCAGTGTATAGTTAAATGATAGTGGGTCATGTTATTGAAACTAGAGATAATCAAGATTTGTGTGACAAGCTTTAATAATTTGCTGTTGGAATAATTGCAAATCACGATTACCAGTTACAGTACAAAAAACTGGAATAAAAAAAGTCCATTTATGTGATTTGCACAATATCCGTCGCACTTCTTTTTGTGGTGTTTGGGTATGATTTTGAATAATAATCTCAAAAAAATTCAACACGTCGATTGTAGTCATTTTTGGATAATTCTTATAATAAAATATGTTTGTAGAGATATAAATTTTCTGAATGTAAAATTTTGTTTATTAAACCATTGTCTATAGCATGGTTTATACATGTAACGTTTTGTTTCTTTAGAGTAAATTAAATTCTTTAGAGGTTTCATAATTTTGGGGGTTATTTTTCTGTTTTGTTAATTTTAACTCCCAAGGAGCGTTTTGTAATTGATTGTTGTATCGGGCGAAACGGTAAGGAATTTATTTTTTCTTCCTATCAGTTTCTTACGTCTTTTTAAGCTTTTTTGGTTTGGAGGCCACCATTATTGTCATTATTGGTTTTCAATTGATGGAACTTATTGGAAGCATCGAAAAAGAAAAAAACCAACACCATCAGGTTAGATATTTCTTTATTATTTTATTTTACCGAAAAAGATTCTGCAGTACGTCAACAAATTTAATATCATTTTGATATCTTCGATATCGATGTTTAAATTTCATTTTTTAATAAGAAATAGACAATATTTTTATTGCATTACTATGTAAAATAACAATTTTATTGAACTTTATTTACGTTTGTTTTTCGTGACTAATTGTCACAGTATGGATCCTATTACAGTTGGATTTGTAAAGGTATATTTGATGATCTAGTGGCACCCTATTATATTATTAAATTCAGCATCTTATCCTTTGAAATTTGCCGGGACCTTCTCGTATTGTAGCGTTTATTGAGACATTACATTTTTTGATTAGTAAGTCGAGATTTTTCTTTTTGAATAACAATAATCGTTTTTGTAACGCTATACACTTAACTGATGAGTGGAAGTGTTTGGATTTTCTTCGATTTCAATACAAATATTGAGGTTTTGAACATGATTTGTTACAAACCTCCCCGGACTAGTCTTCGTCAGATCTCTTTCACATTGCTAGTTTATCTAAACCATTTCCAAGTAATTGACCACTGATTGAAAAATTAAGTAACCCTATCTGAAAACTTATATGGTTTATTTAACTTCATAACATCTCGCAAAACTAAAGTCTTCATCATCTTTTTTCCATTTTGTATACATTTTCAACATTTTTTCTTACACAACGCTGTATCTGCAAATAGGAGATGTAGCGTTTTCTCCTGTTCATAGAATTAAGTTATCAGGTCAAAGAAGGTTTAAAAGTGGTTAAGATGTGTGAATTTTGTGTTGAATTATACCATAAAAAAAGGGACGTTGTCTATAGGATATATATGGATTTAAAATTTTATCCTGTTCATCAACTAGTTATTTAGAGGAAGAGCCCTCTTTGTGACTGTGATAAGTCTTTTAAAATTCGATTTGATAACAACTGCAGAAAGGTTTAAAGTTTAGTAATTTTAACTGGGTTTAGATAAAGAAAAATCAAGCTTTAATATGGCAGATTCAGTTTTTCGTTATCTCTAATAATATACAGGGTGACATAGAAAAAAGTACATTGTATAGTGCCACAATAGAGGACACTAAAATAAGAAAAAAAAATCCCTATGATGGGATTTTTTTTTTTTTAAATCCCTACATGGGTTCGCAAGACCTTCGCTTAAAAGATACTGGGTGTTGAATTTTAATTTTTTTAAAATTTATTTGCAAAAACAATGATAAATACTTCAACAATTAAATTTTAATGGTATGATGAAAAATATGATTAATTAAAACAAAACATTAAGTTTTAAAAAGATGTTCAAATTATTGTCCTTGTACTTCAATACATTTTTCAATTTTTCTTCTTAATGGTTGACGGCATCTTTGAAATATTCCTGGTTTATTACTAAATCTATCTGCCGATTCCATATTTTATTCATTATGTATTTGTACAACATAAGCTTCATTTTTCATAAATCACCAAAATGAAAAATCGAGGGAATTAAGGTCGGGACTCGTAGTCCCTGGCCAGGATACAGATCCCCCTCGACTAATCCACGTATTTCCAAATCTCCTGTCTAAATATTTCCTTACCACTCGAGAAAAGTGAGCTGGTGCCTCATCATGCATGTAATACATTCTTCCAATAATGACCTATGGGACATCCTCTAATAATGTGTTTAAATCATTCTCCAAGAAATTTCGATACTGTCCAAGCGATTGGGCAATTAAGTAATTGTCAATTATACCTGCCCACACATTAATAGAAAACCCATGTTGGTGACTTCGAATTACAGTTTGATGAGCATTTTAATCACTCCAATGGTGCATGTTATGTAGGTTCAGAATACCATCACGACTAAAACATTTAGTCGTGATGTTAGAGTTACTACATTGAACTTAAATAATGTTGTAGAGTCTTAACATTTAAGACTTAAAAGTTAAAATTTATAAAATATCTTTACATCACATTAACACGTTAAAATTATCGGATATTTTGGGTTATTTGCAGAAGCCAAAAAGCACTACTTTTCCATGTTCTCTCACATATTTTTGAAAACATTGTTTTTTGTTAAAGATTTTCTGAACTTTCTGACTATCATTGATCAACGACATATTAATCCCGGATTCGGAAAAATTGGTTATATGAGCAATCCTGCAATCCAGAAATATCGAGAATGTAATCCCTAATTTAAGCACATTACTCTAGCAGCGCCAACAATTTTCTTTTTATTTATATTAAATAATGTTAGAAACAAAATATTTCTAATAAATAAAACGGTTTCATTCCAGGTTTCTTTTTGTATTTCTAATTTGGCACGAATATGTCCAAATTTCGCTTTAATGTCCTTTGCTTAAATATTGCATGAACCAATATCTTTTCTTACAACTAAAGCTAATGCTAACGGTTAACACTATGACTACAACTAAAACTAAAACATGTTGCATGAACCCACCATAAGAATTTGTTCATCTGTTCATCATGTCCCTGTATTCTCCAAAAGTGTAGCGAACCATTTTTGAAAACAATTTTGAATAATCAGTGAGAAAGCGAATAAAAACTTAATCACGAACACAAAATACCTCAAACAATTATTACATTAGTTTAACAAATGTCGTTAGTATGTAGCATTCTTCATCTTTAATCACAAAATTAAGATCATGTTTGAATTTAGCATGATAAAAAACCTCTGTATACCACATTTTATCCATTTTTGCGTCTCTGGCTAAAGATATTCAAAAAAAACCCTCAAAAAAAATTCAACACCCCATATCTTTTAACCGAAGGACTTGCGGACCCATGCTCATAGGAACTTTTTTTATATAATTTTTTGTATAATTGACAATTACTTAATTGTCCAATGGATTGACAGGTGGACTGTATCGAAATTTCTTGGAGAATGATTTAAACACATTATTAGAGGATGATCCATAGGTCATTATTTATTTTATTTTATACAAGTAGGGAGCCAACACGGGACGAACCCAAAAAACGTGGCTCCACGAAATTAATACAAAAAAAAAACAACAAGTATTTAAGGTCTGCATCGAGAAAATTTAAAACAAAAAACAATACAATTAAAGCGGAATAAAAATCAAATCAAATTCAAAACAACGAAAACGAAAAAGCATGCTAAGTTACAATAAGATTATCCGTATTTACGTAAGCCTAAAAATAAATAAATTACTACAGTAAAGACTCGTTAGTAGAGACGATGACGTTACGGATAAGGGACCTATATCGTTGCCTACTAAACCCGAACAAATCAATGCCGAGACGGTCCACCGTTCTCTCCATTCTAATGTTTGGCGAGTTTCTGTATGCGTTTGTGCGCATCGTGGGTGCAATCATACCGAAGCTGACGAGGAGGAACATGCAGATCGACACGTGATAAGAAATAGGATGAATCACAGTGGCCATTTAACAGTCTGTACAAGAATAGAGCATCGGTAAGTACTCGTCGCTGTCGAAGGGTGAGCTAGCCGTACAATCTGCAAGCGGAATTGTAATCTATGTAATTACCACTAGATCTATAAAAAAGAAACTTCAAGAATTTCTTTTGAACTTTCTCCAGTCTTTCTATGTGGGAAGAATACTGAGGATTCCAAATACCGCTGCTAAAGTTTAGTATGCTGTTTATAAATGCATTGTAAATGTTGATTACTGCCTGAGGGTTTGTGAAATCCTCACAAGAACGCATAACAAAACCAAGCATTCTATACGCCCTGTTCACCACTCCATCAATATGCAAACCAAAAGTAAGTTTTTGGTCGAGAGTGACACCGAGATCACGAATGGACGAGGTCCGATTTAAGACATCTTTCCCGAGCAAATAGTCATATTTAATATAATTTTGTTTCCTAGTAAATGTAATTATTGCACATTTAGATATGTTTAATGTGAGATGATTATTCGAGCAGAACTTGTACAGACTGTCAAGGTCAGCTTGCAGTTTGGCACAGTCATCCAGATAACTTATCGGCATAAATATTTTAAGATCGTCGGCATACATAAGGCAGCGACAGTATAACAAAGAGACAAATATATCGTTCACGTAAATGAGAAATAAAAGAGGTCCTAGATGACTACCCTGAGGTACACCAGACGTAACTGAAAATGATCGTGAACAGAAACCGCCAACGCGTACGACTAGAGTTCGACCCGAGACATAAGAAGCAAACCATTTTAACAGACAGCCAGTAAGACCAATACGTCTCAACTTATCGCATAACAAGTTATAATCAACCTTGTCAAATGCCTTGCTAAAATCTGTATATATTGCATCAACCTGCACATTATTATCCAGGGAAGAAAAAAGAGTATCGGTGTACTCGATCATGTTCGTGATCAGCGAACAGATCACAAAGCGAACAGAGAAAAAACCATGTTGGTTTATGTGAAGAGAGTTTTTCAGTTGGAAAAACATTCTCAAGTACACCAACCTTTCAAATACCTTCCCAAATAACGGCAAGATGGATATTGGGCGATAATTGACGGCCAAGTTTCGGTCGCCAGATTTGTAAATAGGTACAACATTGGCACGCTTCCACATCAAGGGAAAAACTCCAGTCGTTAGAGATAAGTTAAAAATGATTTGTAGAGGTATAGATAGGGCAGAAGCGCAACTGGCAATCAGGATCGAGGGAATGTTATCAGATCCAGGACCCTTATTGGGTGATACCTGACTAAGTGCGAGTTCAACATCGTCCCTATTAAAAGGTTCGATGAGCACTCGGGCACTAGTATCACTTCCCTCGTTAGAAATCTTATGAGAATTGGTCGCGGGTGGAGAAAAAACAGATGCAAAATATTCAGCAAATAATGAACAAATACTGTCACCGTCGGTAGCCGTCTCACCATTAAATTCAATTCGGGAGGGAACACCTGGTGTCCCTTTACGGCGCCTAACATAAGACCAGAACCGTTTAGGATTTGACGTTTAGGATTGTACGCGATTAATATAATTCTTATAATCTAAATCGATCAGAAATTTAGAACGACCGCGCAATAGCGAAAATGTTAGGTAATCCAATCGATTTCCGTAGCGCTTCCACTTCTTGTGCATACGATTCTTTTCAAGGACGGTACTAATCGTAGATGTGGAGAACCAAATAGGATATTTACTCGTTAAAGTATGTTTTAGCGGGACAAACTTATGAAATGCTGATCGAAGCTGGGTGTAGAAATAATCTACCACAGTATTTACATCGGAAGAGTCCAAGCTAACATCCCATCGAATGTTGTTAAGTTGAGTTGTAATGCTCGTAAATGCGGCTTTGTTGTAGTTAAAGACAGGGGAAATTCGCTCAATCAAATTACTATGTAAGTGAAGATCAAAAGAGAATTCGATAATTGTATGGGCGATGTCCTCAGGTATTAAGGGTGTCGACGATATGGAAATCATTAACTGAAACAAGTCGTGTGAGTATAAGGTCAAGAGTGTTATCGTACGCGTTTTTATAGTGATTTAGTTGCTCAAACTCACAGACAGCAAGAGCGCCAAGGAAATCAACTGAGCGTTCACTAACGGATTGTAGGGCAACACAAAAACCCGTATCCTGAATTTTTATTATTATTGGAAGAATGTATTACATGCATGATGGAGCGCCAGCTCACTTTTCTCGAGTGGTAAGGAAATATTTGGACAGGAGATTTGGAAATACGTGGATTGGTCGAGGGGGACCTGTATCCTGGCCAAGGACTAGGAGTCCCGACCTTAATTCCCTCGATTTTTCATTTTGGGGATTTATGAAAAATGAAGCTTATACTGTACAAATACATAATGAATAAAATATGGAATCGGCAGATAGATTTCGTAATAACCTAGGAATATTTCAAAGATGCCGTCAACCATTAAGAAGAAGAATTGAAAAATGTATTGAAGTACAGGACAACAATTTAAACATCTTCTTAAAACTTAATGTTTTGTTTTAATTAATCATATTTTTCATCATACCATTAAGATTTAATTGTTGAAGTATGTATCATTGCTTTTTCCAAATAAATTTAAAAAAATTAAAATTCAACACCCAGTATCTTTTAAGCGAAGGCCTTGCAGACCCATGTTCATAGGGATTTTTTTTCTTATTTTAGTGTCCTCTATTGTGTGGCACTATGCAATGTACTTTTTTCTATGTCACCCTGTAGAAGATGTCAGCTATAGAAGTAGGCAGGTAAAAGTGATGTACTTGTTTAATTACGAGACTAAGTATTTAGAAGGACGTAACGAATCAAAAGATTCAATACGAAACCTGTACAACAGGTGCCCTGTTCTTGATCCAGTCGAAGATCGTAAACGTCCGAAGAAAAAAACTTAATCAATTTAAAATTTATTATATTGCATCACGTCGGACGAGTTCGGAATTTCTATTACTCTCCGGTCCGATCTGCATTTAAATATCCGCGTTTGAAAGCTGGGCCCCTCTCCGCTTGCAATTGACTGAATAACTCAAGATCCCTAACTCGCGCGAAGTGCCTCCGCGTCCAATAAATATGCCGTCCGCGTAAATTGCGACCACACGCTGAACGCTGAACGCTGCCAGCACCGTTCGGACATGGCGGCCGTACGTCTTGCGCGTATAGCGGCGTCGCGTTGCCATCGAGATAAGCGTAAACGTACTCACCAGGAAGTTGAGGGACCGAAGACGCGACGAGGAGGGCCCGCGAGCGCCTTCTCTATAAACGAAGACGACGACGACGACGCCGCACCAGACGCCGGTAGGTGTGCGCCTGAATCTTATTTATATTTGTTAAATGTCATGTTGTTTTGCGCACATCCAACGCTCGTGAACGCCCACGTGTCTACCTTTTCATATTTTTCTTTATTTTCTTACTTCTCTCTCTCTTCCACTCTTTACCTTACATCCAAATAATGCAGGACCGAATTCAAACAATTCGTTTAAATATTATTATTCGTTATAGAAAAAGTTAGGATCTTTTTATCTTTTGGTATGATAATTGGAATTTTGAAGAAAATGCTAAAATGAAAGAGATGGACGAAAAGATTGATGGTCACTTATAGATAAGTAGCTAAAAATTGGATTGAGGAAGCCCAAAAGCAGGGATAGGTGGAAAATTATGAAGGAGCTTTTTATACTTTTTGTTACCAAATAAATTTGCTAAAAAACTTTATATCAAAAGAACATTACATCACTACTTTGAAAAATCTGGTATGATAAAATTAAAAAAATGAAAATGCGTTTAAATAACATTACATTTAAATTAAATAGAAATAAAAAAGTAATTTTAAAGCTCTATTACTTTTTTTTTATTTCATTTAAACATGCACTTTAGCTTAACCCACTTTCCTATTCATTTACTACTACAATTTCCTAAATAAATAATTCCTTTTATTGCCGAGGCGTCAAATTATTATCTAGAGAACGTGAAAATCTCATTACGTTCTCAACCGCTTAAATAGGCTCCGTACCGTTCGTTGAAAGTTCCAACCTGAGTAACGATATAATAGCCAATTGATTTGAATTGCAAATGAAATTTTACGAAATTCTTAAATTCTCGTTCAATACGATCCTGCAAATTCAAGTAAATACTCGGTTTGTTTGTACTGATGTACAAAAAAGGCACATGACGTCCTGATCATTCTCGCTCATTCTTATATAACGCGGGCGTACCAACCGTACGATTTCGTCGCTTTCTTTATATTCCAGTTTTTATAATTTATACCGGGGACCCTGCTCCTGCTGTTGTTACCGTGCCCGACTCGTTTTTTACGTCGCAGTTGCCACCGCGACTCGGACGATTGCGAATCGACGATGCGCGATCGGTTTTTGCGACAAATATGGTGACTCAATCAAATCGAATTGTTTAAACTTAGTATAAGACTGTATGATTCGATGCGAAGTGATTTAATATTAAGTGGTTTGATTTCTTTTTTCGGATTTATTTCATAACTTGGCCAAAAAGTAAGTTAAGTTCTGCTTATGTTATTAAGCAGATTTGATTTCTATTTGTTTAAACATAAAGGATTTGATGTTTTAACAGAACAAAAAGAAGGTCGGTCTATTAACATGTATTTTTTGATATCAACCCATTCTTCATCTTTCAAACGCAAATTCGAGAATAACGATGCAATCTGAAAGTAGTTAATTAGTGATGTATTTGTCTCATACACGTCGTTTGATTTGATGAGAACCCAGAGAAAGTTAATTAAAAAAAATGGTATATCCGAATTTGTTTTCTACTATAAGACAATCATAATAGTACTAGTTGCTCCTTTAGGTAGGCTGGATACTGCTTTGGGAGATACTAATGCATTATCAAGTACAGTAGAACCTCGATAATTTGATAACTAATAATTTACGTATGTGCTTACGTATGGACCTACAACTAGAAACATTAGGGTTTAGCCGTCTTATGAGATGTACGGCTAAACCTTAATGTTTCTAGTTTTAATGTTAGTTGTGAAGCTAGGTTGTATTAGTTATACTTTTAGTACCAGAAGAATTTAATACAACCTACAGTTAAACAAGACTTTAAACTAGAACTAACACTAGACCTAGAAAGATATCTTTACGTTTGTTAGGTCAAATTTCTTTCCTTTTGTTTTCATTTACTTATTAAATTGTTCGCACCAACATAATTTATCCTTTGTGAACGTCCAATTTTTATAATATTTGACCCTATTCAAATTAAATAATTAACCGATTTTCTAAAAAAGTAAAATAACTGAACCTCGATAATATTAAGTTATATTTGAAATTTTTTAACGTAGCTTCCTAATGATGGCTGAAACCGGTTGAAATCAAAAACAACAATAAAATTTCATCGTTGAAGTACAACAGAGAATTCTTATTTCCTATTCTAAACTCAACACCACGATGACAACAAAGAGATCAAATCTATCAAAAAACCCTTAGGTTTAGCCGCGCGTTTCTTAGGATGGTTAAATCCAAATGTTTCTAGTTCCAAGTTTAATGAAGTCTAATATATGGAAAAACTTAATTTTATAATTTTTATGGTTACATTTCATAAATTGAACTTGAAAAACTTGTAGAGTCCAATTTTTGCGTAAAAATGGAAATAATTACTTCTATAGTTAAAGTATAACTTAACTACCTAACTTAACTTGTACTTTAACTATAACTTCTATAGTTAAAGTACAAAATTTGTATATCACACAAATTTTGTACTGGGATAAGTTTGAAATTCAGTAATAAAATAATAATAATGACTTTATTTCCGTATAAACACAAAACACAATTAACAAATTAACAAAAAATGTAACCTTAAACAAAAATTAATACGAAAATAGGCGAAGTTCAGCTATGTAGCTGCTTTTCAACTTAACCATATTTAACTTAAAAAAGAATCTTTATAGATCGTAAACATTGCGCTTAAAGATCAATATACACATAATCAATGCAACAATAATTAATAGCAATTTAATCGCTGCAGCATACAATAATAAGAAACACTACAGAGAAAAACAATGTAGAAACCTCAAATACTCTATAAATACCCAAAAATCTCAGTCCGAGATCAAACCATAACACCTGCGTACTGCCTACGTAGCAGGTATACTCCATATCCATGCTGAATGGTCGAAACTTTCAAGGAACACTTTAATTCAAAGGGTAGATTATTGTAGGTCTTTGTTACTGAATAACTAAATGAGTTTTTGAAAAACTCATGGACATGAGCTGGAGGCATCAATGTACCTTTATATCTAACGTTCAAATTATGTACATCAGACCTAAGCTGGATACTGTTATACAGATATGGTGGCTTTTCAGTTTTTATTACCTTAAAATCTCACATCTGCGATTCTTCATGCCTAGCCATTTAGTTTCAAAAAGATTATCACAAATATTATCTCTCCTATGAATTCCATAAATCAGTCTTAAACATGAATTTTGAGATTTGGAGAATTGAGATAGCACTAAGGACTCACGTAATAAAGTTCTATTCATTTTATTGAGGAACGGTCTACTATTGAATAATATTCTTATATTCGCATAAACTTTCTGTGTGTATTTGTTTATATGTTCTACAAAATTTAACGATTCATCTATAATCAAATCTAAACTCTGCATTCCAATTGTGAACTATTTATCGAAATGTTTAATTTTGACTTAATAAAATTGCTATGTCGTTCCGGGGCAAAAACAATGATTTCCGATTTAACATGATTTGCCCGTAGTCCATGTCGTGTAGTTGCTTCAATCAGACGATGAATGTCATCATTAATAATACCACAAACTGTTACCGCGTTCTTTCTTTGTAACTCGATCCATGAACATACTCTATATCAACATAAATATGTTTGTACAAACATACATACCTTTAATTAACAGAATGAAAATAATTAGAAATCATCTTTTGAATTGCTGTCAGAACCCTTGTCTTCGCTGCAAGATCTTGAATTCGTCGGATTATCGAAGTTCTGCTGTAACTACAATCCTTCTGTTATCCGCGTATCAGTTCTGAAGAGCTGTATGATGTTATGCCTCCTTTACGAGTAACTTCGTAATTTGGTAAAAGATCTAATTGTTTAAACTTACTTGTTAGTATAATATTGTATGATTCGATTCGAATCGATTTTGTATTAAGTAGTTCGATTTTTTCGTATTTAGTTACTAAGCATAATCAAATCTTAACGTAAAAGGCTTTGATGTTTTAACAAAGCAAAAACGAGAAAGGTGCGCCTATTAACATGTATTTTTTGATAACAACCCATTCTTCATCTGTCAAACGCGAATGCGAAAATACATCGTCACATAGATACATACGTTTAATGTCGTGCTTCTCCATTATATGTAAATCTAGATACCGCTATCCATTTTTTTGTCCTTTACGATTTCATCGTCGGTATTCATGAGATTCCGTCATCGTTTGTATCACTGAGAGGACGTGTGGAGAACATAATTATAGTGATGATATTTATTTTCTTCCTATATCTGGTTGGATACACATAGAAAGTATAATCAATGGAAGATTAAAAACGGCGGTTTCATTTGCATCTAGTTAACATTTACAGTTAGATACGTTCCAATCTTTATCAATATAAAATTAAACGAGGGAAATAAATTATAATTATAAGTGAAGAATTGTTAAGTAGAAAAAGTTGTCAGGACGTCACTATTCAAATACACTTTGTTTGCCAATTAGTCATCATTATCCAATGAACCACTTCAAATATTTAACAACATCAACAGTCAATTCTCTTAAAAGACGAAATGAGTTGTTTTCTTATACGTTCCACGTTCTTTGCCATCGACCTTGAGACCTACTCAAATAAACCACTCACATATTTTCCCTTTTAAAGCAAATTTCTATTGGCGATGAACGTTTGATGTTTAAGCGTCAAACGTTCGAAGTACACTTCTCTTTTCGCTAAACGCGTAGGAAGATGGGTAAATAGTGGATCGGCAAATGTTTTCCCCACATTTCAAAACAAACGAGCCTCGCCGATTGACATTTGTCTGGCGACGCGCCGCGACCGTCTCGCAAATAACCACGTCAATTACAATTTTCTATTGGCCAATATAGAACATTAGACGGTCGTGGGAACGCCGGACGAATCGTAGTCGTCTTATAAATACGTTTCGTTCTACGGCCACGACCCTCACAATGCAGATTAATTGTGGCACGGCGGAGTAATGGCGTGTCTCCATGGCCCACTGCGATGGAGATCTATCCTACAGAGGGACGCGGGCAAAAGTTTTTTCCCCTCCGGACTGCCGGGTTATCTATTAGCCAATTTATCTAATGGACTATCCAGCCGGCCCGGTATTACGTACAAGAATTAATGCCTCAACCAACGGTGACAGCAGGAACGAAACTATTTCGTTACGCAAGAATATTGATGTATACTAATTTTTTAGCAATCATTCTAATTTCTTTAACTAAGCACTTTTTAAACATCATTAATCATATTGATCAACATAAAATAACTGAGTTCCTTATGTAAAATAATAAACCAGATTATTTTCTGATATCAGATCAGATACTAAATTACTTCACGTACAGTAAAACCCCGATTATCCGATACAAAAAATGTTCAGGCCCACGGCTAAACTTATATCTTTCCATTTCTAGGTTTAGTGTTATTTCTAGTTTTACTTCAATTTAAATATACAGGGACACCAAATCACTTTGTAAAGTACTTTGTTTCAAAAAGTGTTCATTGTAGACGCCTATGTTAAAACAAAATTTCTTCAGATGCATGGCTAAACCAAAGCCAATCCAACCCAACCTCTTGTATATTTGAAGCAGAGCTGTCCTAACATATTCGGCACCCTAGGACTGGGTTGGACGAACGAAACGAGTGTGTCTCTTTCCATGTAAAATTCAACACCAAAAAGGGATGAGGACAAAGAATGGGGACATCATATATTTCATTGCAAAAACAAACGCCCCCCAGGAGTTAGCGCTCTAGGGCTGTAACCTGTGTATTCTATGGCTGTAAACTGTATATTCTATTAGCCGTTAGGTTTAGGACGGCGTTAGTCGTCACCTATATCAGCAATTCTTAATCGGTGGTCCGCAGGAAAATTTTATCGGTCCCTCAACAATTTTGATCTATCCATGTTAACACTTTCTTGAATATACTATTGGAAATAATTCACGAGCACACCCTACAGAATCTGAATGCGTGTGACTAGCACAATGAAATTTGATATGGATACTAAAATAGTACTACATCTACAATCCTGCTGGAAGGGTGTGCAGGAATGGCTAAAATATTCTTTGTGAGCGGCGAGTACCATCGCTACACGACTTGGTATGGAGTAGATGTGTGGTTATATTACAGTGGAAGGGCTGACCTACCATGTCACCTCAACTCGCCTACATAGCTCCTCAACGTCAGCCAGTTAAGCCGGATAATGTTGAAGTTTCCGACCCATCATGTCCTAAACATATTCAATCGGACTCAAATCCGGAGAATGAGCTGGCCATGAAAGCATTCTTATACGGTGCTCTTTCACAAAGGTTTGTATAACACGCTCGATGATACGATCAGGCGTTATCGTGTATGTACAGAAAAAGTGAGTTTAGCTTAACCTTTCAGTAGTGGCGTATGTGAGGTAGAATACAGCGTTCAGGTAAACCGTCGGTCTATGAGACCGTACGTCACTAAAGGAAGCTTAACAGCTCCAAAATTTGCCCCACTTCGGCCTTTATGTTTAGAGGCATCTGAGGCTGTCTGTCATTGTTACATAAGATGTTTCTTGTGATCGGGGACGTGTAAGCTAAAATCGCCGCGCTCTGGTAATTACAATCATAGGAAAGACATTTTGTTTTCTGACGAATCAAGAATCAAACTTGGTTCACTGGAGATCCATCACCAATCGGGCGTTTTGGTATGGGATGCTATAACTCATTATGGACATATTCATCGGGTTGGTGCACGTGCACAGCAGACTTTGATGGCTCAACGACACTTAGATGAGGTGTTATAGCCCGTTGTACTTCAATACTTTCGGCGACGCCTAAATCTCTTATACATGCAACACAACCGCCGATCACCCATCGAGCGCGTTAGACAGACCTTTGTGAACTAGCACCATATAAAATTGTTTGCAGGGCCAACTCGTTCTCCAGATCTGAGTCCGATCGAACGTGTTTGGGGAAGACAGGGCTGAAGACTTCTACATAATTCGGCTTCTCCGGTTAAATATGAGGAGGTATACCCCTCTCCATACAATATGGCCGCATATCAACTCCATGCTACCTCGTGTAGCGATGGTACGAGCCGCGCCAAGATATTGCATCCTCTTCCAGAAAGGTTTTGCCTCTCCCTATATGCTACCCTATACTACTTTAGACTATTTCCATACTAATTTTCATTACACTATACTCACGCGTTTAGATTATACAGGGTGTGCTCGTAAATTATATCTGTATATTATATTATAACATAGTCTGTTATCTGTTAACTTTTGTTATTGTTCAAAAATTAATATCATTTCCTTTTACATAATTTATACGACATTGTTCAAACTATGATTAACCGGTCCGCGCAATTTTTCGGATAAATTCTACAAGTCTGTAGATCAAAATAGGTTAAGAGACGCTAACCTATATGATAATGTTCAAATCAAATATAACTTAAATCTTAAAAAAATATGTATATTACGGCACTCGTGGATAATCCGCACTGAATTTCCGCATAGGTATAATCGGGATTTTACTGTATTTTGCAATGTACCTATTCTTCAAAAATCCACTTTAGTAGTACTGACAACTCTTTTACATGATTGTATACTACTTTGGGAGATAATAACTGCAATCCCTCAGTTATTGGTTTCGAAGAGCTGTATGTAATGTTGTATGTAATAAGAGGATGCTTCGTCTGTAAGCAACTACATAATTTAGCTAAGACTGCATGCAGCTAAATAGCTACAATATGATATAAATACAACATGGTCAGATTCGGAAAATAATGTTTTGAGAATAACTGTGTCTCTGGTGTAAACTGTGCAAAATCATTTTCTGAAAGTGATTCAAAAAGCTAGATCATTTTCAGATAACAACAACTTATGTGATCATTTTCTTAATGGTTAAGACAAGATGAAATAGAATTGATGTAGTCGATGAAAGAGAAGGGGTAAAGTACGTTTTCTTTACGGTAACATAACGATACGTTTCTCATATCTATCTAATACAACTTTGTTAGTACGGTGTTTTGAACAATAAGTGTTCCCAAATTTATTAATGCAAAATTAAAAGAAACAAGTTTATTGGGTTACCAAGTAGAACTCTGCTGAACAATGTAGGATTAAAAAAGAACTCATCACATAAGAACCCAGAGCTTAAAACTCATTTGGAAGACTTTTGATTTGATGAGAACCCTGAAAAAGTTATTCCAAAAAAATTTATAAATCTGAATATCCGAATTTGTTGTCTACCATAAGATCTGTTCTTCAAAAGGCAACCTTAACGGTACTGGTTGCTTCTTTTCTTTATAGATTTTTTTCTATATACTGCTTTGGGAGATAATAATGTAATAATTACTCCGGATAGCAATTCTAGAGAGGTGTGTGATGATATGCCTCTTCTGCAAGTAATCTCGTAATTTAGCTAAGACTGCTTCAGGTAAATAGCTAAGATATTACAGCACGTTCAGATTAGGAAGATATTGTTTTCAGAATAATTGTGTCTCTGGTATAAACTGTGTAAAATCATAACCCAAATCATTTTCTGGTAACAATTTATATGATCATTTTCTGACAAACTTTGTTTGTGTTTTAATTGAAGATTAAGATAAGAAATGAGATGGTTGTGTTAGTTTTACTTTTATTGGTGTAGTCGATGGTGGAATGGCTAGTTCCCATCAATTATTTTGATGGGATATTAATTAAACTAAAATTATTATAAAATTAAAATAAAATTAGAACTAAAGATATGAATTACTACATATCTTTAGATGTTTCTCATATATTTCCAATACAAACTTATCTATATTGTGCTTTTGAATAACAAGTCTCACCGAGGTAATTAAAACAAAGTTAAAAGTAGCAGTTTTATTGGGCTACCATGTAAAAAAATTTTGAACGATGTAGGATTGAAGAAGAACTCATTCTGTAAAACTCAAAGCTTAAAACTCATTTGGAAGAGATTTTAAACAAATGGGGATGCAAGCTAAAACTGTGAATTATTGAAGTTGGTCTCATAATCTAGAGAACGTTATTAAGCTAACCTTAACAGTACTTGCTGTTCCTTTAGAAATGTTGTAAACTGCTTTGTGAGATAATAACGCATCATCAAATAACTGCATTTCTTCTATTATCTGCATATCAGATCCGCAGAGCTATATGATAATATGTCCTATCTGCAAGCAACCTCGTAATTTGGTAAAACATTCACAAATTGTACCATGAACACCAAGGCTGCTTTTCGTTAAATGGCTGTAATATGAC
This sequence comes from Onthophagus sagittarius, assembly GCA_036711965.1. Lineage (NCBI taxonomy): Eukaryota > Metazoa > Arthropoda > Insecta > Coleoptera > Scarabaeidae > Onthophagus > Onthophagus sagittarius. The sequence continues at coordinate 55,530,728 of JASERS010000002.1, read as the reverse complement.
AGCCAGATTCGGGTGGATATAATTTTAATTATTGAATTTCAGCCGTAAGCCAAGTCAACTTAATTAGTCAAGTGACACTAATAAATTGCTAATAAAGCTGATATACCGTTGATTAACCGTACGCCAATCCCACTTTAATCCAAGTCGTCGCTCCAATGAGATTATTTGATTGAGTAAAGTGTGGTCAACATTTTAGAAGTTAATGCGTTGAACTCATTTGTCCACAAATTAATTAACTTGACTGAAACAAATATAGAGAGGAATTTGTCATGAGCTCTAATCTCAGTTTTTATTTCTACCACTTTTTTAGGAGATCCTTAAGTATCTTCGATTAACAGTGTACTTATCCCATTTTCATCCGGGTGTTCTTGTTATTATATTGCTTCTTCTATCCGAGAACAGTTACTATATATTAGTATAATGTAAAAATTATTGTAAATATGAAGCGTACAAGCTATTTATCTAGATACATAAGGTAGACAATATAACAACCAAGTGTGTCAAGTCCAAAACCAACTTGTTATTGCACTTATTTTGTGATAAAATAATTAGTTTCCTTATGCAAAGTTTACTTTTTGAGTGATTTAATTGTTGTACATTTAAAATGGACAAAAATATTTCGGAATACATTCAAACAGGCGGAAAAAAGATCAACAACAATCAACATAAGCAAATCTTAATTTAAAACAAACTATAAAATAACAAATAAAATAAATAACAAGAAATTATTGATAATTAAATTGTTATTAATCTTGACTTAAACGCAAACGCAGCAATTATTTTCGGACAGAAGAAGTAAGAAATTGAATTGAAACCTTTTTTCTCCTTTCCCATCAATCAAATTCTCCTAAGAATTTGAACATTAAACAAATAATTTGCATGAAGTTACGACATTGGAAATTTGTATTTACTTTTTCAACAAGGTTAAAGAATTTCTATAAAAAATGTTGGATGGTTTAATTTAACAAGAAAAAAATTTACTTGTTGACGATTTTCATTCTATAGTAATTTTCATTCTTCAATTTTATGCTAACAATAAACTAATTTAATCATTAAAATCGTAATTTCAATAATTTTTCTTGATTAATAACAAAGTGAAAATTGATTATTGCAAAACTGCATTGAATACTGAACATCTGCGATCATATCTGTTATAAGCTCTTACGAGATTACATAATATCTCGAGAAAACTGGTAAAACTGGTCATCTTTATAGATTTTTAATTGCTCGTATCGAAATCGAGGCGTATTTAGTTGAAGATCGACTTTCACCGATTTTACGAGATGAAAGGGCGCCCGCGCCCGTTTCTTCGGGAGCCTGCATATAAAAAAAAGCAGATCGGGCTTTATTATTTATCGAAATAATGACGCAACGTAGTCGCGGAGGCAATAGCCTCGGAATTAACGGGTAAGAGCGTGTTAAATTCGGCTATTCAGAGATGTGAGCTATCCGATTTCTTGTCTCGGAATTTAGCTGTGTTGCAACCCGAAGATTTTCGTAAGATTTCACGTCTGCGCGAACTTGTTCACCGCGACAAACAAGCTGTACTCCTCTCACACAACAACATTTATTCTCGGTGATGCGTGATCGCCACCGCTAATTGTTGCTAATTGTAACTTGACCGTGGTCGGTCGAGTTTGGATATCTTTTTTTTTACCTTTCCTGAACGCTCGTCGTTATTGTTGTTATTACAGTGCCGAGGGAACCACTCCGAGTTACCAGTGTTGACAGGGAACTCCATTCAAACGCGTCAACAGTCCGAAAAGAAAAATTACCCACTTCCAAAGAAGAACTTATTAAGGAGGCATCCAAAGTCTTGCAACGTGCCGATCGCGTCGGTTGTGTCGTCCAAAATAGTGGTGAGTCAATACGCAAATTAGCGATATATACTTTTTTTTCTTTGGATCAGTGTCTTAACTCGTTCTGATAGACGGACGATTAATATAAACGCGGCTATTAATATGTATAGAGGGGGCCCATTACGGCCGGCGAATCGTCGGCACCTTTGCCTCGATGTCCGGCGCTAAATTTGACCTGCGCCGTTCCATCCCCTATTAATAAAAGTAATTAAAACGTTCCGATATCGTTATTTCCAATTTATAAGCCGCGCTCTCGCAAAAGCAAACACACGTGGGTCTGCGTTTCCAATTAAAATTCCGAATTAATTAAATTGCGCTATTTGTTGCTCTACGTAGACGCATAGCTCTATAACATCTACACACAAAACGCATACATTGAAATCTTTTATAGACATACCTACACAGAGGGAATAATAATTATTATCATATGAAATGAAATGATTATGAGTACGAAGGCTTTCATGATCAGTACTGATTGAACTAAAATTAGGAGAACATTATTAGGACTAATTGTAAACGTTATAGAAATTCGACGTACGTCTTTTGAAAAAATGTTTAACGTTTCGGATGCTATGTTACAACCTTTTTCAGAAATTGATGGGAAAAAATCTTAATTTTAGCGAATTTTAAACAATGTACTAAAAATGAAGGCACCAATGCATTTACCAATGATATTATCAAATACGGTAGACTTCCTGCATTCCTGTTCTTATGCAGTATGTCCCCGCATCAAGTTTCAAAAAGAGAAATTTTATTACCGATTTTTCAAACTTATCTCAGCATAAATAATATGTCGGATATGCTCAAATCACTAAATCACACGAATTTTATACACTACCTATAGAAGTTAACTAATTATTCCCATTTTTATGTAAAAATATGACCTTTTTTCAAATTAAATGTTTTTCAAGTTATATGTTTGCTTTGTAACCACAGAAACCATAAAATTAAGTTTATCCATACATTAGATTTCGATTAGATTTGGAGTTAGAATTACTTAGGTTTAGCCATCCTAAGAACCGTGCGACTAAACCCAAATGGTTTTAGTTGTAGGTCTAGTGTTAGTTTTAGTGTTGGTATTAGCTCCATTTTTAGTTGTTACCCGGCTTTAGGTTATTGTATCGAACTAATGTCTAGTGTTAGTTCTAGTTTTAACTGCCATTCAGTGCTTGATTGTTGTAAATTCTTCTGAAACTGAAAGTATAACTTAAGTGATAATTAGAATATATTTGTAATGCTACAATTTCATCATGGATTCCAAACCTGAGTCCAGTAGACGTAGCCTATAAAAAAAATTCAAAGGCATGAACTTGTTGCAACCGCACTTCAGAGTGATGGCGAATCTAAAGGAAGTTTATTTTGATCATCCTGTTCATAATTTGAGGTGGATGATGATGTGTCATCGGAATCTGGGGATGAAGTGGATCCTGAAATGTCAGTTTAAGAGGAAATAGAAGAATAGCAAGAGATACATGTGGACAAATTACCACTTCATACAATTTTAGGCTTAGAATCATACAAACTTGATGACATTGATACACAACATCAAGAAACTATAAGTCTCTATCTGCATGGCAGATACAGGATGCTGTTTTTTGACGCAGAAGTTTTCAGTGTTATGTTCGCGAAACAAATAAAAATGCTGTAACTACCAAGAAATATGAAATATTGAAGTTTTTTTATTGTTTTTCTTTATAATTTTTTAGGATTTGTAAAGTATTTTAAAATAGCCGATTATTGGTTCACCAGCATTTTATACAAAAATTCCTTCAATTCAAAAGTAATGAGCAGAAATTGATTTTAACTATTGCTCAGAATCATTCATTTTGCTGATAATTCGAAGTCTGATAAAAGTGATAAGTTATACACAGATACAAATCTAGATAATTGACATGATGAAGAAACGATTTAATGTCAAATATGTGCTTGGGCAAATTTTAGCTGTTGATGAAATAATAATTGCTTTTCGTGGCCCATTATTATTCAGACAGTACAATCCCAACAACAGCCACAAGCATGAAGTGAAAATGTTCAAATTGTGCAATCCAATTGGTTATACATTGAGCATGTCACTGTATTCTGGGCAAATAGTTACTGGACTGAACTCTTCTGAACTTGCTGAAAGAGAAGTTATGCAGCTTGCAGAGCCATATTTATTTGAAGGAAGGCTTATGATAGTGGATAACTTTTATACATTAGTGCCATTGGCAATTTCACTTTCACAGAGAGATACCCATTTATTAGGTACCCTAAGGAAGAACAGAAAGTACTTACGAAAGGATATCATGACAAAAGAAAACTAAAAAAGGAAAAATAGTTGATAAAGAAAATTCTAAAGGAATTGTTATTGAAAAGTGGAAGGCCAACGTGATGTTTACTTCCTAATCACAGTACATACTACAGAAAAGATAACAACTGGACGTAAGACAGGTTGAGAGAGGAAGTTTGTAAGCCAGTTGCTGTTTTAGAATACAATAAGGGAGAGACATTTCAAATCAAATGTCAAGTTAATAAGTTCGATATTGATTAGAGTATCTATTCTACCAGTATAGTGATATATATTGAAATTTAAATTAAAAATTGGTAAAAATCTGTCCTTTTTTACTGGTTTATTTTACAAAAATCTGCCTTACATGTTTCGACTATTAGCCATCTCAAATTATGTTATAGTTTAATCACAATGTAAAGGTTTTTTACGACAAAGTAAAAAGTATTTAAGTAGTAAAAGTATTTTTATTTAAGTATTTAATATGAATTAAAAATTAAAAATAAAATTAATATAAATTTAACATGTTAAAATCACCATGTAAAACTTTTAAGGACGTTACATTACCAAGTTAAAGTACAAAATGGTACCATTTTATACTTTATACTAATTTTTAATGTAAATTTCAATATATAAATGTCCAGTTATTCTATGCCCTTGACAAAAACCATTAGATATCAAAGCAAAGTAGCTTTTGAGCTTAGTGCAAAGTTAAAGATAATAATCTGCGAAAGTGAAGAAGATGTACAAATTATACGTAGAAGCTTTTATCAACAGTTAAAGTATGAAAAAGTGCCAGTTGAGCGAAATGTATTCAGATTCTACAACAGTATTCACCACATCCATAAAATGGTTAACTATAGTTTTTACTACACCAACTTGGACGCAGTTTGCCATGTTGTTATTTATTTCTTGAACCGACAATAAAAATAAACGTTCTATCCTCTGAAAGTAACCCTTCACATTTGCAAGCAGTGGCGTACCTTTATATTTTCATCGTTCCTACAAACACACGTTTCTTTTTTTTCAATTATAGGCATTGACGAAAACCAATTATCTGGCGTTCTATATCTGTTAGTTCCACGTATTGATTTACTTAGTCGCTGTTTCACTTGATTTAACGCTTTGCCATTTTGCTGTTTTCAACAATGTAGACGTATGCATTTAAAAATAACATGTTCGAGTATCAGTGATTCCAACAAGCTTTACCATGTAAATGCGGGATTTGCACCATCCTCGAAAGAGTACCAACATCTCGTACCTCTGTTGGCTTAGGTTTGGTTGAACAGGTTTTCATTCTGGCAGATATTTTATTAGATTATAGGCCCCGAATCTTGAGTTTATTGGCTTTTTACATTTAAAATTGAAGCTATCTACTGTAATATATCCAACATTAGCTTTTATAATACAGAAACGTTCTTACTCAACGAAGATTATGCACCGAATATCGCTCGTTGTACAAGCAATGTCTAGAAGTGCGACATTTAAAATCACATATTCGGTTTTTTTAGCTTAAGTTTAAGGGTTAACAACTAATTAATGCATTTTATTAACTAATTATTGCGTCACGTCTGCTTTGGAAGGAAGGAAATCTTAATCATGTTCACTACCATTTTTCATATTCTGTTGAATTCCCAATCTCTGTTGCCGTTATTTTTATGCCGATGGATTTCTATTGCTTCTCTTGTCAAGTTTTGATGATATTTGTTATTGCTAGCCAGCTCCTTTCTTTTGTCGCACCCTATTCGGTATCCCTCTCATGCTCATCGATACGACATTCGAAGTTACGTTCAATGGTGACTTCGTGGATGTCCCTCGAAATATATTCGTTCTTCTCCAACACGCCTTGTAGAAGTCGTTCCTCCTTCTTCAGGTTATCTCCTTCATATATTCTCATTGTTCGTTCAAATAAAGTATGAGGCCCGGACGTCTTATGTTTTGAGTGATGGTGTGATGATGCCTGTAAGTAACTGTTAAAATGAGTCTTTTTCCGATACATCGACAGTTCTATGTTCTAACTGTTTGGCAGTTGGGTTGGATTCGACACCACAGAAATTTGGGTGTTTAGGTGATCTAAGAACTCTTGGATTTATTCACTATCATGTTGCCATATCATAAACGTATATCGAAGCCACAACTTTGGTTTCCTTTAGCATTTTCTTCGAATAATTCCATGTAAAAATTAGCTACAACCGTCGATAATGGACAGTACTAGGTTATTCTGGTAATCCTACTTCAATGAGTTTCTGGCGACTGTATCTCTAACATTTTTCAAAAGACGCACGGCAAAACCCGAAAACTTCTAGGTTTTGTCCTTGTAATAGTTGTAGTGTTAGTACTAATTTTAGTTCAATGAAAAGATTAATTTGTCTTGAACAAGAGATCCAAATTTAATTGTGAAATTCATTTAAGGTTTTATTGGAAGAGTTTAAAATAACAATGAGTAATAATAATAAAATAAAACGTTTCTTTAAATATGATTTGAACGTAATTACACACTTAATAGGTAATAAAATATAATATATAATAAAATCCTTGACACGAAACGATGTCCTCCCGTGGTTAATGTATTAGGTGTCACCACTTAGACCTCATGACATTAAATGAATCGTTGGAACGAAACTGCAATGAAATGTCAATTCTATATGAAATAACCAAGATCGAGAAACCGTCCGTTATATGTAACGTCATTGTTGTTATTATACTAGTTATATAATAGGTATAATCGGATAAGTTGTGGAAAGAGTTCTTTTGCGTCCGGTCGTAGATACGCGACGGCGCATTAATTAGAAAGTGTAACAAAACCTGTTATAATTCCCGGGCTATTAATAGCGGTCCAGTTTTGTGGTGTGCCGGCAATTTTGTAATGGGAGTGCAAATGATCTACAAGTGTGCGCCGCTGTAAATTGCAACATTTGAGGCATATTTATGGATCGTAAATCATGACCGGTGACGCCGGTACACAAACAACAAGAACCGCCGTCGCTCGGTTCGGCTTCTTCTCGCGTTTTAAAACCGTTTTTCCGTTCCGTTCGTTGATCGCGACGAAAAGGGCCGATACCCGCGCATTAATTCGTGCCATTAAAATTCATCTCACACCTCGGAAATCGCGACATAACGCATCTCGGCGTGCCGATCCGTTTTCGTCTCGCAGTTAAAATAACAATCCAACGTTACGAAAGGAATCCTTAAAGCGGCCGGGAAGGATAATTGCTCGGCCAATTATGAATGGCGGGCATTGTTCCGGGCAATTAACAAATCGTCCGTCTCGTTAGAAGCCGATGGGATGTCGGCCGATCAGCCGCAATTATAAGTCGTAAATTAGCCGCGTCTGGAGTTATGAGGAAATGGTCGAGAGCGCGAACGCGTGTAATTGAAAACGTTCCTTTCTGTTCCGTTCCGTTCCGTACTACTACGTGCGTCTGTCCCGCGAGATCTAAAAGATGTTCCGACATCGAGTGGGAAGGAACTGGTGGTAATGGGCCGTCCAATTTGTACAAGGAAGTATACAAGATAGTTTCTACAAATTGATGCTTCAAAACGTTTCAAGAACTTGACTAGAAACGAGTTCGTAATTGTGTATTTCCCATAAGATATCTTCAAATTTACTCTCATGATATTCCAAAATTACTTCCGGTTACATGATTTATATAATATACTAAAACGTTTGGGTTTAGTTGTCTTAAGAGAACAACTAATTAAAAAACATCAAGCTTAAAAAGTAAACCCAATCCAAATGTTTTTAAACAACTAACACTACTTATTTTTTTGTTTATTTTTTGGTAAGAATGGAATCGATGTTCATCGTGTTTAAGTAATAAACACGATTTATATACATTATATATAAAACGATGAAATTATTTATTTTTATTTATTTCTGTGCTACATGTTTCGATCAAAGAGACACGGCTGATATAGAATGTAAAAACGGAAATTAGCATTTGAACAATTGCCTTTTTTTTATATTCTATATCACTCGTGCCTGAAGAAGGTCTTTGATCGAAACATGTAGCACCGAAATAAATAACGATAAATAATTTCATCGTTTTATATACATTATTAAACACTACTTATGGTAGTCCTAGAAATAAAAACATCTCAAAAATAAAAAAAGATCGAAAAACGATGATTCTTAGCTTCAAACCCTTTTAGATTATTATCAAAAAACTCGAAATAGCATAGTTCTTGGTTAAATGTTAGTATTAATTTTGATTGTTATTTAGAGTTCGGTTAAGGATGATTTTTATTAAATATGAATCTTTTTAGTACTAGGTCTAATATAGTATAATATAGGATTTAGCGATACGTCTGTTTAGACGGCTAAACTTTAATGTTTCTAGTTCTAAGTTCAATGTTAGTGCTGAAGCTAAGTTGGGTTGGGTTGCGTCTTAAGAGAGGTACGACTAAACCTACATCATTTTGTTCTAGGTCTAATACTAGCTCGAGCGTTAGTGTTTAGACCTAGTACTAGAAAGATTTAGGTTTAGCCGTGCGTCTGCAGACACTTCTAGTTTTAACTCTTATTTAGCTCTAGATTGTTGTAAATTCTTCTGGAAGTAAAAGTATTATTTAAACTACTTCAGAAGTCAGTATTACCCCAAAAAAGACCCCAACACCGAAGGAATTTTCAAAATTGAGTAACTTTTTTATTTCTCGGCCAAAGATAGATTACGTGTGCTTATCGTCTTCAATAGATATTGAAAAAGCTTTAACACTCATAAATCATCGAGCTAAACTCCTTGATTGTGCATCTTTGTGATCTAAACCATAGGTTACCAATCCTTTTCAGTTTGCGGCTCCCTAAATAATCGGATATTTTTTAAAAAATTGGAAAGTTTTCCTTTTTAAAAGCGATTACCCATATTTCATGGTGCCCTTTTGACGGCACCTCTGGGAGTCGCGACGCATAGTTTGAACATCACTGCTCTAAATAATATATTTAATTCTAATCAAGATACCTTGATCTAATCTAAATTACATCAGCTTCGTTTAATAGTATTGTATTGTTGCCAAAATTTATTGTCTTTTAGTAACAAAAAAAAATTCAATCAAATTTCAGTTAATTGTCATATTATACAAAACTATTGGGCACCAAATGTTTTCTTTCAATCTCCTGTTATAATTCGACTCTGGATCAAAACGGGGTCATCGCAAAGCAACATTCTCTTGACCAATTTGTATAGGTACTCTGTTGCAAACATTTCAAGTCTTACTGCAATAATATCATGTCTTCTAGAAGTAGTATTATGTTTTGTGGAAGCATTTTAGGTCATCTAGAAGCAGTATAAAAATCTTCTAGAAACAGTATTAAGTCTTCTAGAAACATTTAAAACCGTCAATAGGTAATACCAAGTCTTCTGCATTACAAGTCTTTTGGAAGTATTTCAAATTTTTTTGGAAGCAATATCAAATTTTCTAGAAGCAGTACTAAGTCTTCCAGGAGCAGTAGTAAGCCTTTTAGAAACATTGCAAGTCTTCTAGAAGCATGTTAAATATTCTGGAAGCAGTATTAACTTTTCCAGGCGCAGTATAAAATCTTCTAGAAGTATTGTGAGTCTTCTGGAAGTATTTCATGCTGTTGCGTATATACTTTATTTTGATTTTATATTTCAAATTCTACGTGTAGTATTAGTTCTGGTTTGAATTAGTATTCACAGCTAGGTTTTAGTATATTTCTATTCAACAAGCTCTAGATATCTATATCTATGAACATTCGGGTTGGGTTGGGTTGTCTTAAGAATCTTTCGATCAAACCCGAGTGTTTCTAGTTTTAGATCCAGTTTTAGTTCTACTAATAGTGCTATGTAGTGTTAGTTAGCATTTGATAATGCTAAAATTTTATACATTTGTCTCGATCTAGAAATGTTCAGGTTTAGCTATCTTAAGGGACTTTTCTAGTTGTATTTAGCTTTTGTTTTAAAAACTATAATAGTAGAGCAAGCCTTGTTGACTCGAATCTCCAAAGGACGACTATATATGCAAAATTAATACTTATTATACAGATGGTCCATTAGAAATATGTATCAATCCTTATGTTCAAGTATTACGATTTAGCTCAATTTATGTTGGTTAAATTGTCAGTTTTATCCAAAATATAACAAAGATATTTTGCTTTTGGTTAAAATATGACCGTGAAAATTGGTTCATTATCATTTGTTAAAGCGATCAATAGTAATTTGGTAGAGATTTCATTTATCTTTTAGATGGCGCTACCTACCGTCATAAAAAGCTTCTTTAAAGTAGTCATAAGTTTTTCATCTTCTCTAAAATTGTTCGTTTCCAAGATAATCACTGTTTAAGCGTGCGTTAAAATATTTAATTAAACTCAATGAATTTACAATTTTTTTTCAATTTTCGGTAATTTTGTTGAACATTTTCGATGAATCGCAGTTATATCACAATTGATTTCGTTATTTTCGGTGTCATCTAATTCTTAATCTGAAATGACAAAAAAAGAAATGGAAAATGACGCAGCAGCAAATTCTAATATCTTATTTTTATAATTACGTACTATCGAGAGAAGATAGGTTTCTGTTTGTGAAGATGCTGATTATAGATTTAAATACTTTTTTTAAATACTGTATTTAAGTTTAAGTTTTAAATACTATATTTAATAGCAAACAATTAAACGTTTGTGGAAAGTTAGATAGTATTGTAAGAGGACTGGATGATACTTGCTAAACATTACATACTGTTGCCAGAAGACAACTTACTGTTTTAGTTACAGAACACTGGATACTGCTATATTAGTACGCTATACATATACAACATACTGAGTATTGCCATGAGTATTGTTGGAAAACCAACAATAAGTACTGCTCATAAAAACAATAAACTGTAATTGAACGTGATCATCTTTTTCTAAAAGTTTATCCTTATGTTTTAAAATGTGTTGTGTATACTTTTATCGATAATTACTCGGCAACATATTGGGTTAAGCATTTAAATTGAGACGACCTTATAACCTAAAAATCATCAATATTTTGGAAAAACGTTCTAGATAATACTTTCATCATATGGTTATCAATATATAATAGTTATCACTGCATTTTGAAGCGCCAATTATATCTCTTTTTTATTCTGTATAATAGAAATTCAAAATGCTGTCAGGAAACATTGCATTTAATCATTAACATCAAGTAGACTGGCAATATCAAGCCTACTATTTTATAAGTATAAGAGGTTGTAGTATCGATATCAATCAAAATTTTGCTATAAGCTCTAAGACCTGAAATGATTTTAGTTTATGGAAAAGAAGCTAAAGGTATCAATTGTGATTATCTAAAGAGCGAATTTGTAGCTAAGGAATATTTTGACAGATATGGATACTAAAGCAACTGCCATCTATCATAACCGTCGGAATATATCGTGCTAATTGTGATGTTTCTTGATCTCAATTTTGCATTGTTTGTTAATTTTTAAAAAAAGTTATTATGTCTATCTCATGGAGAAGAAATGGAAGCGTAGTTTTGAAAAAAATATGTTTCCATTATAGAAAAAACTACTTAACAATTGAAAGGCATAGATGACTAAAATACAATGTACTCAGGTAAATTGGGCCACCAGACAGAACGTTAAGTTCGAAGTCCAACTCGTCTAATTTATCTCAAACTTATCTAAATTGAAACGCATCTTCACATAATTGAATTATTAGCTCAATAATTGTTGTATAAAACACCGATTATCACACACCGCTCAATTTAGAAATCTTCACCTTCATCTATACATCTCTTCATCTCCATTATTAACGCTAAGACGATTTTTTAAAGTTTAATTGATTTAAAGCGCGTTTTGATTTATACATTTTAATTTCTACCTAAATAATTTCTCGTTGAAACATCAGTTATGCTATATCATTATAAAGAGGGTTGGGTTCCATTATCTCCATTATTTTAACCATGGCGATTTTTTTTGATTCTCTCATATTTATTATTTTACTGTTATCTAAGTTGAAACGCAATCTTACATATCTCAATTTTTATCTGAATAATTTTTTAATAAAACAGCGGTTATCATATATTATTTTAAAAAAGACATCTTCATCTTCAATTTAAATCGTAATTCATTCCTATTTCTACATTATTAAAGCCAAGGCGAATTTTTGAAATTTAATAAACTTGAAACACAATTTTAACAATTTAATTTTTATATTTCTCATTGAAACATCAGTTATCATTTGGGCATTCTCGTCTTCAATTTGGTCCCTGAACATTATCTCCATTATTTTAGACTTTTTAAATTTTAGATTTTTTTTAAATTCTGATTATTATTGATATTGAATATTTTTATGATGAGTTATTTGGGACAATTATTTAACTGGGACAAATTGCGCGAGGCACAAAATATCTCATTTAACAGGCGTGCACTGTACAATAAAAATCACACAAAATAATTTCCCCCTTGATATGAGGAACAGTTTATCTAAAACTTTTTTAGATAATATCGATGAGATTATGCGATACAAGTGGTCTCAACTTAAGTGCATAAATAAGAACAGCGTTGGTTAAGAAAAACAGTAAAAAAATCTGAGTTATAACAACAAGTTGTAACAACAGTTTGTTGATAAAGTTGAAGATTTTTTTTTTCAAAACCACTTCTATTATATAACGTTAATATACAATTAAAATATCATTTCAATTTTATATCTCGATAAAATTGGTTTACGACCAAATAAATGTAAACCTGTGTTAGATAAACGTTTGGATATCCATTAAGCGAAGTCGAATCGATTATGCTTACATAACTATTGTAGAGGCGGATGTTTTACGTAGAGAAGAAAAAAATACCGACTCGAAAACAGGTCGATTTATTGATTTAAAAGTAAAGGTAGAGGTTCGACAGGATGCAATTTAGCGAGATTTCAAGATTATAAAATGAGTTGATTGTGAAATCGCTTCTGTAATATCTCCGTCTCGTTAATTGGATGTTTTAGGGTCAGAACGGGCTCCCGAAAACCAACAAAAACACGTTGAATTTAAGAGTGAATTATGCAAATCCGGTCCCGTTCAGAATAGAAACTTAATAACAAGTTTTCGGTTGGGGTTCTTGGGACGAAATGTCACGGGTTATTTTGGGACAGATGAAATATGTGCGTTCATTTTTCTTTTATTGGTAGTCGGGACTCGTTAGCTAGGGGACAAAGGAACTTTGCATACCTAAGGAACGAACGGACGCGGGTTTTACGGTGGAAAAAAGCAATGATATCGTAAGAGACGAAGGTGAGTTGATTATTTTATAACGTCCATAACTCGGAGAGCTCGTCCTCGCAACCGACAATTAACGTGCCTTCGTCTAGTTCCTCAATGAAACGCCGCCTCGGAGACTCACTGCAATCTCGAGACCACCATCGGCGCGTCAAAATCCGATGATGGATATCTTTGTTTTCGAATTTAATCTAGTTATAATGGGGCGAATTCCGCGTGGCGCAGTTCCAATTATCTCACGTGGTGGCGTCAGCGTCTTCGTTGTCGCCGTCATTGCCGATAAATTACCGCCGGGTATACGGCTATAATGGCCCATATCTTTGATATGTAACAATAATCTACATAACAGATGCAATAGCGAACGGAACGTAATGCATTTCTTCATTCGTTTTATAACCTCCCAACGACTTCGAATCGGGGAGAAGAAGGCACACGTGAGCGGCGCGGGTCCGTGCTTACAATATTTCCCCTCGGTCGATGATAACTTTCGCAAATAATCTCCCATTAATAAGTAAAGTACGTGCTTGTTGGACAACCGAACCGCACGGCGATATATTCTGCGCCCGCTGCCACGTTGTAATCTCAAAATTAATGGCGGTTATTTAAATCCCGTACGCCCTAGAGAAAATAATAACGAGAGCGACGCGAATGGAAGAATTTAAGCTGCGTATACACTACAAATGGGCTCATATTATGCACTGCTTTATAAAGTTACCTATAACTTATACACCGGCTCTTAATCTGAATTATGATTCTATAATCCTTTCTTGTAATATTTTGGTTAACAATATTAATGCTCAATTATAAATAAGCAACAATGATGCTTCATAAAAACCCATACGATGATAGCAACAAAGTTTTCTTCTTTATTATTATACATACTGAAAAACCAAATATACCATTTGAAAGCTTCTTTGAATGAAAATTCTTTCTCTACCTAAATCCGGCTACTTCTGCAAATTTACAATTGCGTCGTTTTATACTTTTTCAGAAAGAACAGAGCGATAATAAGATTTGGTTCTAAAAATTTCTCCTTTTCATATAAGAAAGTTATCGACCCGAACAAGGTTTAAAAATGGCTAAAACGTGATTTTACTAGTTTTTTCCAAATTATGTAACAGAACGTGATCGCCATGTGTTATTATTATTAAAAAGTACAGAACATTCTCGATAAGATATGGTTCTAGAGTTTTCTCTTGGTCATATACGAAAGTTATTTACTCGAAGAAGGTTTCGTGTTTTTACTATTTTTTTGTCACCTTATTAACAAGCGCGTGATCTCCACGTGTTATTAATAAAAACAGAATATTCTCAATAAGATATGGCTCTAGAGTTCTCTCCTGGTCATATAAGAAAATTATCACCCCGAACAAGGTTTAAAAGTGGCTAAAACGTGATTTCATTAGTTTCTTGCGAAAATGTACTTGTTCAAACGAGTGATCGCCGTGTGTTATTAAAAAGAGCTGAAAATTCTTGATTAAATATGGTTCTAGAGTTTTCTTCTGGTTATATAAGAAAGTTGTCGCCCCTAAACAACGTCTAAAAGTGGCTAAAACGTTCTTTTACTAGTTCTTGGCTTAATCGTGCTTGTGCAAGCGAGTGATCGTCGTGTGCGATTAAAAAGAGTTGTGCTCTTTTTAATCATACACGACGTTAAGATATAGTTCTAAAGTTTTCTCCTGGTCATATAAGAAAGTTATCGACCCGAACAAGGCTTAAAAGTAGCTAAAACGGGATGTTACTAGTTTTTGACCTAATCGTACTCGTACAAGTGTGTGATCCCCGTCTGTTATTAAAAAGAGCAGAAAATTTTCGATACTATATAGTTGTAAAGCTTACTCCTGATCATATAAAAAAGTTATTGACTCGGGCAAGGTTTACCAGTGGCTAAAATGTGATTTTGATACGCATCTTCACATAATTGAATTATTAGCTCAATAATTGTTGTATAAAACACCGATTATCACACACCGTTCAATTTAGACATCTTCACCTTCATCTATACATCTCTTCATCTCCATTATTAACGCTAAGACGATTTTTTTAAGTTTAATTGATTTGAAGCGCGTTTTGATTTATACATTTTAATTTCTACCTAAATAATTTCTCGTTGAAACATCAGTTATGCTACATCATTATAAAGAAGGTTGGGTTCCATTATCTCCATTATTTTAACCATGGCGATTTTTTTTGATTCTCTCATATTTATTATTTTATTGTTATCTAAGTTGAAACGCAATCTTACATACCTCAATTTTTATCTAAATATTTTTTTAATAAAACAGCGGTTATCATATATTATTTTAAAAAAGACATCTTCATCTTCAATTAAAATCGTAATTCATTCCTATTTCTACATTATTAAAGCCGAGGCGAATTTTTGAAATTTAATTAACGTGAAACACAATTTTAACAATTTAATTTTTATATTTCTCATACTCGACGATAAGATATAGTTCTAAAGTTTTCTCCTGATCATATAAGAAAGTTATCGACCCGAACAAGGCTTAAAAGTAGCTAAAACGGGATGTTACTAGTTTTTGACCTAATCGTACTCGTACAAGTGTGTGATCCCCGTCTGTTATTAAAAAGAACAGAAAATTTTTGATACTATATAGTTCTAAACCTTACTCCTGATCATATAAGAAAGTTATTGACTCGGACAAGGTTTATCAGTAGCTAAAATGTGATGTTGCTTGTTTTTGGTCAAATTCTAAAGTTTTTTTCTGGTCATATAATAAAGATATCGAGGCTGACATTACTTAGAAGTTACTAAAATGTTATGTTACTAATTTGTTGCCAAATTATGATTATGCAATCGCGTGGTCGCCGCCTGGTATTAAAAACAACAGAATCCCCTGTATAAGATATGGTTCTGGAATCTTCTCCTGGTTATATAAGAAAGTTATCGAAGTGACTAAAACGTGATATTAGTATTATTTTAAATTGTGCTTATCCGAACAAGTTTTAGCAATGACTAAAACGTGATTTTACTAGTTCTTGGCCAAATCGTGCTTGTTCAATCGCGTGATCTGTCTGTTATTAAAAAGAGGAGAAACTCCTGTATGATATATGGTTCTAGAGTTTTCTCCTGATCATATAAGACAGTTATCGAAGTTTTAAAACATGGTTTAAAAGTTACTAAAACGTGATATTACAAGTTTTTTTACCAAATTGTGATTGTACAATCACTTGATCGCCGCTTGTTATTAAAAGGAATCGAAAATTCTCGATAAAATATGGTTCTAGAGTTTTCTCCTGGTCATATAAGAAACCTATCGACTCAAATAAGATTTAAAAGGGGCTAAAAAGTGTGAAGTTAGTTGTTTTAGACATGAAACGTGCTGTGTACGTTCGTGATCGCCGCGTATTATACGTTATTAGAAAGAACAGAAAAGTTTCAATAAGATAGATACTTACGTTTTCCCGTATCAATTAAGAAAGTTGATCAGATGAATAGCAATTATATGATTCTGCGTGTAGGAGTTTATATTAAGAGTGATTTAGGCATGGGTCCGATAAATATTATCAGATAAAAACTCAGATCAACAACTTGACGGATGGTTGATGTTATTGAAGAATATGTTCTTAATTTACTAAAAAGGTAACGTAACAAATTTACAAGTGATGACTTGCCCGCATTTTTCATTCGTGACTGTTGTGCCATATTTGCCACTCCACTTCATCAACTTATCCTTATCCACTTGCTCTTTTCCGAAACTTTGGAAACGTTCCCGTGTTGTCCCTGTATTTAAGAAAGGTGAACGTAGCAATATTAATGATTACAGACCTATTTCACTTTTGTCAAACTTTACAAAGATTTTGGAATAAATTATGTACTCGATGATATATCCTCAGGTTCAATCATTTATATCACCCTACCAACATGGGTTTTTTAAACGTCGTTCAACGATTACCAATCTTGCGGTTGTTACTGAAATTCTGTGTGAGTCGTTGGATGCGTGTGGCCAGGTTGATGTTGTATATATAGATTTTTCTAAGACGTTTGGCACGATTCAGCATGACATCCTCTTGTATGAACTTAGTACTTTCGGACTTTGTCCTAAGCTTATGAAACTATTTGTGTCTTACTTATCTGACAGAGGTAACTGTGTGCACTACAATGGTTATACATCTGTGGAATTCGCGGTTAAGTCTGGAGTACCACAGGGTTCGCATTTAGGCCCCCTATTATTTGTCATCTTTTAAATGACTTATCGGACATGTTTTCATCGGGCGTACTAGCTTATTCAGATGATTTGAAGATTTTTAGATTCATTTCTTTTAATTCGGATGTGTTGACTCTGCAGTTTGACTTGAAGTTTTTAGCAAAATAGTGTGCTCGTTATCATCTAAAGATAAGCATTATGAAATGTAGAACTATTAGTTATACTCAAAGTGTCCCCTATTCCGTCAATTTATTACATAGATGGTGTTCCACTGCAGAAAGTATCAACAGTTAGGGATTTGGGAGTTACCTTTGATAATAAACTAACTTTTGTGTCACACATTGAAGATGTTGCTTCCTCTGCCGCCCGACTGCTTGGATTTGTCTTGCGAACTTGACGTGCTTTTACTGATCCCAACGTCTATAAGTTACTGTTTCGTGCATTTGTGCTTTCCAGAATGGAATATGGCTTTGGTTTATAACGGATACAGAGATTTTTAAAGTATTTGTCTTTCCGCTTGGATGATGCATATCCTGTTTGTGGAACAGATTAAACATCTCTGCTACTTCGTCACAATTTTTCTTCACTTGACGTGCGGCGTGATGACCAGACGATCAACTTTTTGTAGAACTTATTTCATGGAAGTTTAAATTGTGGGTGGCTGTTATCGTGTTTGACTTTTGTTGTACCTGCGTATATCAAGCGATACACTAATGTTTTCTACCTGAAAAAGTGTAGAACGAAGGTTTTAGCTAACTCGCCAGTCCAGAGGATGTATGCATTGATAAACCCAAACAGTGAAATTGATATACTTTTTGACATGATTATTATTTTCTTACTTTCATTTACATTTATTTTCTTTATATTTTGTAACATGTGTTATTTCTTTTTAGTTACGTAATTTTATCCTGTAATTGTACTTTGTTGGACAGTAAAGTGAATTATTATTCGGTTTGGTAACAATTGCATAATCCCTTAAAATTTGGTAATTTTAAACTACTTTGATGTTCTTCGTTTTTATTGATCTCATTATCAATTTTTTTAAACTCAATACAACCCATTTCCAATTTTGATGTAAAAAGTGGACCTTTCTCTAAATTGGAAATTATCCAAGTTAAGAAATTATAAAATTAAGTTCTTCCATACGATGTTAATCGGAAATGACCATAAAAGACAGAATTTATTAATACTAGAACTAATACTAAAACTGGATATTTTGGCTAATATACAGCAGAAACCAAAACTTCGCCTAAATCTCTATTTTAGGTCGAATCTGGCCGATGCCGAAATTTTGGTCAGACACTAATTATTAATTAGTGTCTGATTAATTTATTTTATTACACTAATAATTAGAAAGAATCAAAATTTCAAATGGAACATTTAATTTTTCACTGTTTTTATTGATAAGGAAGATATCATTTAAGTAAGTAGTTAGGAAATTCCGGATAAAAATTCATCGGTATTTCAACGCTTCTCATAGTTATTAATTACATTAATAAATTATTTTAATGCGTTTAACATATATTCGAACTTAAAACTTATACTTTTAGTGTTTACGAAGCTTGATGTTACGACGAGACCCTTGAGGTCGGCGTCTGACTGCGATTATTTAAATCAAATTTATTATTGTCGGACCCGGGGTAGTATGCAAATTTTGATTAATACGGGGCGGATAAATTTGCATGATTACGAAACCGGAGACGGCTACGGCGGCTTGCCCGGATTCGAAATAATAATTTTAGAGCGCGGACGCAGCGTCCGCGCCGTTATTACGTCTATCAATTTCGTAATTATCCCCAGAGAAATATGATGCTTGTCGCTCGAGATATATACGCACCTTCAAACGACTCTGCGTGCCGGCCCACGTAAACCCGCCTTTACAGGTGCTCGCCATTACGAACAAATTGGAATACTATTTGTTAGCGTCGCCGTCGCGACGCCTCGGGCGTTTATGGACGATGATATTCGCGAAATCGCTCGAAATTGCGGGGAATTTGTGACCGAGAAATGTTATTAATGACCGCTGTTAAGGGACAAATCCAATTCCAAAGCCCCCATGAGGCGGAATTCCCGCATTAATGATTATCGCCGGCGCTGTTGACTATGGGAACGAGTAATAAGTAATGGCGACTTCCTCATTATCGGTATACCGACGGCGGTAGGCAGCGGCCCAAGTGTTCGCTATAAATCTGGATTCCACGCATTAAACGCCTTAATTAAGTGGCTTTCCTGCATCTGGGCCGCGGGGTTTATTAACGGCTATCGAAAATGAATTTTCTTCGATAAGAAGAACTCGCGTCGTCTCGTCTCGTCGTATCTAAGCAAAAAACGTTCGCGTTTCAACTTTTTTTTCACATCTTCGGTTTACAAGACGCGCTTTATTGCGGAAGTGCCAATATATCATCGGTAGAGAGAG
Source organism: Onthophagus sagittarius (assembly GCA_036711965.1). Lineage (NCBI taxonomy): Eukaryota > Metazoa > Arthropoda > Insecta > Coleoptera > Scarabaeidae > Onthophagus > Onthophagus sagittarius. Next base: position 55,510,815 of record JASERS010000002.1, on the reverse strand, counting down.
CGGGCTCGCAAGCCTGAACTTGCCGATAGTTTATTGAACGTGCCTAATGAACCTCGGATGATATCCTGTTCGATGCCCGTGGAACGCATTCTTCGACGACGGAACAAATTTGCATAAACACTTTACCGCGTGGTCGACCGTTAAAACATTGAACACAATTTTCTTCAATACGGCTCCTTTTTTGTTTTCCTTTTTAATACTTGGTATAAAGCCTACATATTTAAGAGAACGGCCAACGTTTCGTAAGAATGTTTCTCGTTGCCTAACACCTCCTTGTGAAACACTTTGGCTGCAAAATGAGCTAAAGCGCAGGTGAACACCGACACCTGACCGAGAGATCAAGAATTTCGAAACTCACTCGTTTCGGCAATGCACGCAATTGTTCTCGTTAAATGAGTCCGAGGACAACCGGTTACATCCGTTACATCTTCCTTACATTTCTATATCATTTCAAATTAATATCTTTATGGATTCTAAATGATGAGACTCTCATATATTTTCTGTGAAGTTATCTGCAATAGAATTGAATGACAGGTAACAGATATGGTTCTAGAGTTTTCTTCTGGTCGATTCTCGAACTAAAGCGCAGGTGAACCCCGCGATCTGATAGATCAAGAATTTCGAACCTTGCTTGTTTTGGGAATGCGCGGAAATTGTTTGTATATCATTTCAATTTAACATTTTTATGGACAATAAGCCAAATTGATGGAATCTATCATTCGGTCTTAAGTTCTTGGTGAAGTTTTCTGCTATAGAATTGGATGATCGGTAATAGAAACGGTCTCTTAGTAATTTTTAGGTGTGTTGAACTCTCGTACGTTTATCGTAGTCATTGTATTTACATAATGAAGCAATAAACGCATCACGACGCGCCATTAGCATTAAGAGTAGCGGACCGGCGCCTTTATCTCGCATTGTATTTGGAAGGCCCTAAGTTTATAAAGGTATCTTCGCGGAAGCGGCCTCAAGAACAGAACGTAGAACTCGGGCTGAGATTATCTGGGGCCGGTTGCCGAAGGTTGCGCCGTTCTTCCTGAATCGCCCCGATATCGCACGACTTATTGTGAAGGTTAGAAGTAAAGTTTCAGTTTCCTCCGGCGCTGTTAAGCGCGAAACCGAGCCGCGTAACTTTCCCGGCTTAAGTGACAGCAAGATGTGAATGGAAGTCCTCGCCGGCGAATATAACGTACCAATTGCGGAGTCGTTTATCTTGAAAGTGCAGAATTATCTTCTTTGCCGGCTCACGCACATGTTTCTAATCGCGAAGCGGCCGCGATCAGTATATTAAGCGGTGGCAAAAATCCGACCACGGCCACTTAGTGTATCCCCTTAGATAAATGTCCTCCAGTTGCCGAGGATATTAGATTTAGGTGGAGACACGGCGATTTACTACAATATCCACCGTAATTTGTATCGCATAATGGATAGAGGCGTGCACAGCGCCCGCTGGCGGCGGCTTCTCACTATCGCGATCAGTGCTTCTCAAAATTCACTTTTATCAACGTTAAAACTCTCCCCCTACCGCAATCTTCATCTTTAATAATAACCGTTTTATCTCGAATTAAAAAGAATTGATTCAACTTCAATCATTCATGATCAACTGTAAAAGCCTCGTCATTGTTAGTGAAAGATTAGGCGTTACCTAGCATTGAGAGCCACTGACATCTTTCAAAGCCAAGCAATCAGCTAGCGGTAGTACTGGGAAAAGTATGTAAAATAAAGCAATTCGAGTAGGAGCTCGATAATTTATCTCGTGGGAAAATAATTGTTATCGGGATTATTGCAACCAGTGTCCAAAGTCTGTTGTCAACTAAGAACTATTATGATCGTTATTCCATCGGAGTATCATTACGTTTTTACCACTTCTATATCTTATTGAGGAAAAAAGTCGTTCGCCTCAGCAATTCTATTATTTACACTTCTTTGACGTTGACTTAAGATTCTAAAACTAGATATTCTTTCTTAGTATTTACTTGCAAATACTTTCTTTGATTTAAACTTTTTTTGTTCGAATCGAACTCTTCAAATTCGAACCAACAGACTAGACTTTAGATCATTAAAAATTTTTAAGGTGCCACCAATGCAAGTTGTTAGAACTTTTGTTCATTAGTTGACTTCTTTGGTGTTGACTGATACGTTTTTTGATTCCAACTTAACTTTTTTGCTTCAAATCAAACTCGTTAAATTGGAGACGACAGACTAATCCATGCGTCAAATTTATTTCAAATCCAAATTGTTAGAGCTTTTGTTCATCCCTTGACAATCTGACGCAGCACAATAAAAGTTATTTTAAAACCGTTTATGAATGTAAATCATCAACCTATCTATAATGATCCTATTAGAAATTATTTTCATTTCAAACGAGCAACAAGCAATAAGCTTGTTTGAAAGCATCGGCATTCTATTAATACACGGGATAGAAATACCACTTGTAGTACGCGTAATTTAATATGATCGGCACGACGAAAATAAAGCAAAAGGAAGTCTCAAATCTGAGACGAGAGAAGACGTTGCTTTGGTGGAGAAGTGTTAGCTCGTCATCGCGGCGTTATAGAAAAATACATTCCTTGTAATAATGCGGACGGCATATTAAAGCACCAGTAATGAATGACGAGGCGGATTCGCCAAAAGGTGCCGAGAATGCAAACTGTAAAGGTCAGGGCCGGATTAAACCTTCGGGCTTCAAAGTGTCAGCAAATATCAATCTCTAATCGGCAACTAATCTTCTCGTACCTATGATAAAGCGCGAATTAATCTTTGGTTCGGGCAAAAAATAATACTTACACATCGAATACATTTTACGATGACGTAAATATGTGTGTATTATTTACGTAATATTACTTAGTTTAAGTAGCTTATACCAGTAATAAGTAGCTTATATTATATCTGTATAAATAATTAAATCCCGTCCTGATTAAATCTGGAATGTAATCTTGTTTAATCAAGAATGTCCGAGGATATGACAAGGTCGTGTAAACCATATTTTAAAACGGAAGTGCACGTCGGCCTTCATCGCTGCTTGAGACGCAAATTAAATAAACTCGAGAGATTTTACCACGTGGTACGTACTCAAGGATTAGCGCGATGACTTGATACTTGAAGAATAAACTGTAAGCTGCAGCTTAAAAACGATTACAATAAATTCAACCCGGCGACTTTATTTGTCAAAAGATCAGCGCTAGAAAGCTCAAGAGATCAGCTTCTGCAATAATTCCAAGTGCGAAACTATATAAACGAGTTGATTTGAGGATTGAAATTCAGTGATTATAGCGAGCCTCAAACAACCACACATATTATCGTTAATGTGATTACTACTTCATAATAAGAAAATCATAATAATAATTGAGTTGTAATTATTTGCGATTTGTTTCAGGTCACAAACCCGAAAAATATTACACCCTTCCAGCGAGAAAAAAGAACCGCCCCGAATACAATCAATCCTCCTTAGAACGCAAATCGAAACGAAGAAACAGCGACGAAATAGTGATCCCCCCGAAGAAACCCCCCAGAACCTTCGCAAGCACCCGCACAAAATCCCCACAACGAACATCAATATTTAACCTATTCAAAAAATCCGAAGCCCCAGCACCTCCGCCAAAAAAGAAATCGAATCTAAGACGAAGTGTGAGCGATGCTTCAGCATTAAAATCAAAATCAAACGATGTTCAGTCAACTAAAAAGCGAGCAGAGGGTGAACCAAAGGATATTTCTAACTTAAAATCGACCCCCAAGAAACAGCTTTCGCCGATAATCGAGGTAACCCCGCGGGAAGATTACTTCCAACCTATCATCGATAAAGAGATCATCGATGATGTGAAGAAAGATGTAGAAAATCCTAAAAGTGTCACTGAACAACTTCAGGAATACATTGATGAGGTGGATGAGGATCTTTATAAAGAGACGGGAATCAGGATCAGTCCTCCAAAAGAGAAAGATAAAGATAAATCACCCCGACCCGTGATTATTGATGTCGACGAAGCCGATCAAATTTCGAAGAAGAAAACGAAAAGTTTTGGGAGTAAATTGAGATCGTTGACGAAGCGAGGTGAAAAGAAAAAGGATAAAAAGGAAAATCATAAAATCAAAGAGGTTGCGAGAAGTGTTTCCGTTAAAGCCGATAGAAAAACGAAAGTAGCAGAATTGCCTTTGGTAAGAACTAAATCGTTAGAAGATTTCAAAGAAGTGCCATCGATTTCTCCGAATATCCAGAAAGTTATTAATAACCTCGAAAATAAAAATAAAGAAGACATGATCCATAGTAGTCAAAAACCCGTGGATAAGTTGCCATTAACAAGAGGAAGAACCGTCGACAATATGGTTAAGAGATTAAGCAGGAAATCAACATCACCTCCTCCCCCAAAAACAAATATTATCATAACCCCATCCGGGAGCGTCCAACACAACAACAACCAACCTTTCTCTTACACACGCGGATTAAGCCCTGATAAAAACGATTCCCCAACCAGTCCCAAACCAATAATTTACGCCCAAGTTGTTTGCAACAACAAATCAATTCCAAATAAACAAACAGTTCACACTTACATTAACGGAAAAAAGAACATTCCTCATTCAGATTCCGACGAAGGGTTAGGTTACGAAGAAAACACAGGTTTTAGCAGAAAATACGATGAGAAACCAACGACTAGATTTGGAGATCACGATTTTTATAAAAAACCTAAAGATTATTTTATCGAAGAAGAATTTATAACCCCCAAATTTAAAAGTGTTGGTTACAATGGATTTAGTTACGAAGATAATTACGAAAATAAATTCAAAACAACAGAACAAAGTTATTTTACGGAACGCGGGAGGGGAGATGGGATGGACGCAAAAAGGCGCGAAAGTCTAACAGAACAAGAAGACGTGACTAAATTTAACGGTAACAGAAACGATTTAAGCGCTAGAAGAGATATTTTAGAATCGAGGATAAACCGTCGATTTGGCGAAAAATCTTATAGAATTTCACCGGAATATTCTCCAAAAACCAACAAAAACAACGTAAATAACGTTTATATAACAGAAACAAACTCAAAATATTACCGGAGCGGATCTGCTAGTCCCGTGGGATACAAAGAAACTTATACCTCTGAAACTATGATTGACAGAAAAGGAGAAAAACATAGGGCGGAATCGAGGAACCGACAGTACTTCGGAGAACCAGAAAGAATAACATACAAAGACAGGTTTAAAGAGGACTATAGATACAACAGTTTCGAGAATGAGCCAAAAAGTTTTGACTCCCAAATAAGTGACTACAGGTCGTCGCCCGAGAACAACCGCTACTTTGAAACTAGTCAAAACTACAGGTCCACCCACAAAGATAAATATTTAAAGACCAACCAGCATATAAGAAAGGACAGGAACGTGTACAAATCGAACCCGGAGATACACCACAGAAGTTACGACAACTACAAATACGACGACGGGTATCAAGAGACTTACCACGATTCTTTGAAACGAGAAAAACACGATAACCGAATTTCCTCGAAATACAGAAACGAAAGATATTTCGACCAGAACGACAACGAAAGGAAGGATAAATTCGGCGACTCTGGAATTGAAAACGATTTTAGAAGGGACTCTGGCGATAATTTTAAATTACCAAGATCTGATAAGAAGCGCGAACCGAGCAACGAAAGCGAAGACGAAGGATTCGCCAGTTCTTTATTGATCGCTAGCGAGCGACAGCATACCGAAGATAATTTCGCTCGGAGAAGACGCGAAGCTAGAGATAGCAAAGAAAAAGATGATCATTTTAGAAATTTGGAATCTATGGAATATAATAAGTACAAAAAATACGAGTACTCGCCTAGGGAAAGGAGTATAGATGATGGATCTCATTACGATCCTCGACTTGACAAAGAATTCGATAGGGGGACGTTAAAAAAAGTTCAAAAGAAACCACCGAAACCAGAGAAAAAGAGCGGTTTAGAAAAAGTAAGTAATAATTTTTTTTATTATTACTTTAATAATATTGTTTTTATTAATAGGTGAAGCAATTATTTTCAAGAGACACCAAAAAGAAAAAAGAGAAAGAAAAAAATATGGTTAGCGAAGAGAATCTTCGGTCAAGATACACTGAATACAGAGGAAGCAGAGAAGAATTAGAACCGAAAATAAAACGAAAAGAAATGAACGAAATACACACGGTAAGTCCATTTTGATTTTTTCAACGTTATAACTATAGATGTTTGATAATTCCTATTTATTATTATTATTTATTATTCATTATTCCCATTCATCGCGTCTCAACCGAAGTGAGACCGAATAATTTCGACAAAATGACAAAGTTATAAATTGAGTTGTTTGTTCCGTGATCATCATCAAACCAAAAAAAATTATTTAAAAAAATACTCGATACGGGTCCTTACTAAGTATGTTATTACGTTTAATGGGACCGGCAAATCTTCAAAATCCACGGGGCGTTACAAATCTAGGCGGGGAGTTGACTTTGAGTAATAGTTAACGTTTTGTTCTGGCAGTTCTCTTCTTGACCTTCAGGTTAGGGAACGCTCTTGAGACTTATACAGATAACGTCTAATGGACCGTGCCAAGATTTTTTTTAACGTCTGCTTCGTTATGAATAGGATGCGCAAAAAAGTATTCATCCGGATTGGGTTCGTTTTTTCCCACATAGTTTAATTTAACAATGATATTATTTACAATTGTGGTGGATTATTTATGTTAAAAGAAAGGTTCTAGCGGTAAGAAATACTTGTTTGTTAACAAAAAGTTTAAGAATAAGGAACTTTCGTTATAATCTTTCGTACCCGTCATCTTTGTTATCGATCCCCTGTCTTCTAAAATCTGACTTGGCTTTCTTTTATTTTAACTCAGATTGTAACACTCTGTCAACAGGTTTGCTACCGTCTCCCAACCCTCTTCGCCCAAGTCCGCCCAATACCTGTTCGCTCTTTCCTTATTACACAGAAAGATATCTGGGCACCTGTCCTTTTCCTCCTTCACCCTCCCTCTTCATCATGTGTTTTAAGAGACCTCCATCACTATGTCCTTATATCTTTCAAAATTTTTTGTGCGATTGAAATATCGGTTTTGGTTTCGGCCAGTTTCCGCCTAAATAGGGATTAGCACTGTACAGGCGTCCCAACTTCGATGTCCGCATAGGTTATCTCCGAAACTAAAAGAGATAGAGAAAAAGTAGCTAATACTTGTCATGATCTCATTTTTCTAGAAACTGTAAATGCTGAAAGCTCCGAATAGCTGTCGTCTTTTGTTTTCACCCTATCGTCAAAAAGTGAAAAATTCGCGAAAACGATAATTGCGACTATCTCATAAAGATGGAGCATTGTAATGAAAACATTATAGGGACAATTTTACGAGCAATTCAATGGCATAGGTGATGTTGTATTTTTGTTTTATATTCCAGATTTTACAACTAACTTTATTTTTTAAATACAGTCTATTGTTAGCTATGGCTTAAAATAATTCGTTATTCTTTTCTGATAACAAATATATACAGTTTGTTAGGTATTATTCTTATAATTATTGCATAATTAGCAAAAATTCTTGTTTTGTAACACGTTTGTTTGTTTTTTAACTAGTAACGTTGCCATCGTGATAATCTTACTATAATGAAAACCAATCTTTTTGTCACAACATTTTTGGGTAGTAGGCTTAAGACGACGTGAAATTGTTTCAAAGTTCTCTCAAATAAGCATACAACGGTATTTGAGGAATTATATTTCAAAAGATATCCGGAAAGAAGACAATTGTACTCAAGAACTTGCCATCGTTTAGCACAAATCACGTCTAAATACATATCAAAATGACTATAAAGAAGATTACAACAACGTATTGCCTACATTTAAGATTTATATTTTACCAATACTATTTGGAAATATTAAACAATCCGCTGTAAACACTTAATCGGTAAAATAAACGTTTTAATCCGATACTAATCCTAATTACAGAATATCCAGACGTTCTCAATGATGATTTGAGTTTAATCTATGGTATGTTCTTGTAAATAATAGAATTTTAGCATATAATATCTACTAAGAATATTTAAATGCATATAGATACCTGAAATAGTATATTTAACTTTATGTCGACAATTTGCCATTGAACGTATTTCAAATATTATATTTTGAACATGTCGGAGCTCTAGCACATAATGCCTGAGTTTAAACTTAAGCCTAGCCAATAATTTGATTGGAAATAATGACAATCTAGATCATAAATGGGCCACAGATTCCACAATCACCCGATCTATCGTTATTAGATTTCTTTCTTTGGGGCATAAAAATATGTTGTATAAATTGTTACAAATGATAATTTACCACATCTGTAGGCAAGACATTGACTTCAATTTTTCTTTAAATGTCTGTTTGGACTTGGTTTTGTAAAGAACCCAAATTCCATTAAATTTTGTGTAAATACAATGTAAAGATTTACTAAGCTGCTATAAAAGCATAAAATTTCGTATTTTGAAACATTTTAACATCGACCGATTTATTCAAAAATTTTGTGAATTAAGAAGATCGATTTATATTATAGTGAGATTGCAACGTTACTTGTTAAATAGATACAAACAATTGTATTAGAAAAAACAACAATTTCTGCTAATTATTCAATAATTACATTTATAGTTCCTAACAACTATATGTATTTACTATCAGGAAAGAATAATGAATTATTTTAAGCCATAGTCAACCACGGCTTAAATTACTCGTAAAATCATCGAAAATAAAATATGACCAACAAATTTCACCTACGCCATTGAATTGTTCATAAAAAATTGCCCATACAATGTTTTAGTTGTAATATTCCATCTTTGGAAACAACGATAACCAATATCGTCTTTGACGCACGTCCTCAGACGCTCGGCTAAACCAAAACATTCAAATACTAGGTCTAGTGTTAGTTCTAGTTTTAATTTGATTCAAGTATACAACAATTTAAGACTGAATAACAACTAAAACTACAGCCAACATTAACGCTAGAGCTAATACTAGACCTAGAACGAAAAACATTTAGATTTGGTTGTACCTCTCTTAAGACGGTACCCAACTCAACCTCTGAAGACGCACGGCTAAACCGATACTTCCTGGTTCTAGTGTGACTTTTAGTTTAATAGAAACATACAATCATCTAAAACCGAATAACAACTAAAAGTAGAGCTAATACCAACAGTAAAGCAAACATTAGACCTAGAACTAAAAACATTTGGTTTTAACCGCACATCTGTTAGGATAGGTAAAGCGAAATGCTTCTATTTCAAGTCTAATGTTTATTCTACTTTTAGGGTTAGTTCTAGTGTTAATAAATTCTCTCTTTCACGGTCATTTATGGTTAACATTATATTAAAAAACTTAATTTTATGGTTACATATCATAAAATGAACTTAAAAAAACTTTTTAGAAAAAAGTCCAGTTGTTACATAAAAATAGGAATTAGTTAACTTTGTAGTATAAAATTCGTGTGTATCTCAGAATCTATAAGACATTAATGGTATATTCTACTCAAACTTCTTCAATTTCAAAAATAAATGCAGTATGAGCATTTTTTTGAAATGACGTAAATTTGATATTTCGGCTATGACTTAAAAACAAAAGAAGATAGAGGTTTTGTCTTTGCGTGATGGAATTTGTCACAGAAGAAGGGATCGGGCTATGACACCTACATTTTCATATCTCTTATAGTTTCTGTGATAGGCTATAATAGCACCCAACTCTGCCCACCCTATACATAAGTGTCTTAAAAGTAATTAAATTACTTAAAAGGAATTAAAATAAACATAGTTAGTTGTTTCTTCACAAGTTTCTGTGAATATTTTATGCCAGCATAAAATAATAGAGTATAACTACTTACTATACCTTTAACACAAAAGGTACTTGACGTAGTTAATTACTTTTGTAGTTAACTAAGCTCAGCTCTGCTAATGCAAATGGTGAGTTGAATTGAATAAATTGTAACATCGAAATCTATAGAAATGAAAAAATTATCTTTGGTTCACTAAATATAAATTAAATTGGATAATTTTTTTTCTTACTTCATCACGATTATTAATTTGTTATTCAGATATGATTCTCAAAGTTTCTTAATTTTGACCCGTGCTTATAATATTATACAACACAAAAAATGATCACATTAAAATGTGAGCATTTAGAGCATTGATTGTTACCACATTGAAAATTAACTAAATTTGCTTTATGCTGTTTCTTATTTCATTGTGATATCTCAATTAGTTTTTGAATATCTCAATATGCTTTTTTCACTTTCAAGTTTATAAATTTAACTAATACATGGTGGGTTGACTTAAATAAATCGTAACCTCAAAATCTATGGAAATAAAAAAATGATGTTTGGGTCACCAAATATACATTAAACTTACTTCAAAACACTTCTTATTTCATCACGATATTTCAATCAGCTGTTGACATATAATTCTTAAAGTTTCTTGATTTTGAACCGACAACACTTACATTTTCCTCTCATCTCAATCATCTTTTTCAGTAACTTATCTCTTCCTCCGCATAACCTGTCCTTTTGCAATGAGCACTCCGCTTTCCTTTACCACATCAAATCTTCTCCTCCCTCTAACTACCTTACTTAATACTTCTAAGTTTTCGCAATATGAGCTTCTATCATTTTTTCATATTTAACGGTCTTCGATATGGCTACATCCTCCCTTATCGATCTTCTTCTCCCTACCCAACCTATGTTCAGTACCGATTCTTTACGTTATCCAGAATAAATTTCATTCGGATATCAATTCCTTCTTAATGAACGCATTTTTATTTCTTCACACAACACTTTTCAAAACAATTCTCTGTTAGGTTCGATCTACCCTAGAGAGGATTAAATTTCTCCCATCCATTCATCTTCCCCGTACTACTTCTTCATCTCTAAAGCTGGATTTATACGAAAACAATAATATAATATAAGCACGAATCTGTACTGGACTCTTGATTGTGGTATCTCTTTGTTAAGTGTCTTGCGGTTGGTTCTAATAAATGTTGTTTGTCTCTGTTGGATATCATGCGGTTGTTCCTCTTGTATATTACGTAATTGCACCTGCTAAACGTATGTAGTGAATTAGAAACTGCAGGACTGGTCTGCCCAAATGATATTTCAGACCTGTACCTACCACTTTAGATGACCACCAGTACGATACTTATGGATCCACCCCTAATGCCATACGACATTCTACCCATATCTGCTTTTAACAAAATGTTTGTAATTACTATTTTTACATTTGCAAGTGTCTGAGTATCATATTTGTTTAGCTTATTTAATAAATTTAACGCATACATGAAGCGTAGATCATTCGATGCAGTAGTAGAAATCTAAAACTTGCAATGCTTTTTTTTTCGTTTTCGTCTTTCTTGTACTGTTGAAGTACGAAATCTATCCTTTGACGTACTGCTCCTTTCCATCTCTAATTGTGACTCATCACTCTCCCTTTCCATTCCTAATTCTGAAGCAATGCTTACCCTTTTCAACTCCAGCTGTGATGAACACCATATTGAACGTTAACACTATCCTAACCTTTCATCCGATTCCGATCAAAGTCAACACAGAATTGATTTATTTTCCTAAACTAAACTCACTTTAGCACAACAGATGCTAAAATCAAGCACTTTGATTTGCGCCCAAATCCGACAAAAAAATGTCTTATCGCGAAACTGTTACGCGCGATCTAATCCCACCTTAATAAATATTTACATGTATCTGGTTTGTCTCGTCAAGTATCTAAAGTGCCTTAGTTATGATCTTTTAAATGCCTTGCTCAACCTTTCTTTTATTTTTAGTTTGTTCCACATTAAAACGATTGATCTGTGTTACGATGACACTCTGATTAAGCGTTTGTAAATCCACATCTCAAAAGTTTCCATCTCCTTCCTATAATGTTCACGTTTCCTCTGCATAAGGGATGATTGGTGACCTTAACCCTCAACCGCTACCATTAAAAACTGTGACGCAAACGGTATTTAGCGGTATGTGATACCGGTAAGGGATGATCGGTTTATATAGTAGATAATTGCAAAAGAATTAGTTATATTACTTTATTACAACACTAGTTTATGTTATAAGACTCATAATAACAATAAATAGTAAGAAAACATTATTTATCCAGTCCTTTAATGCATGGATCGCACATTTTTTTAGCGTGCTCTAAACAAATGGGCTTTCCACACATTCTACAAACATAAAATGTTTTTCTTTTTAGTTTATAATCACACAAATAACAGGTTTTTTTTACATCCATTCGCTCGTCGCGAATCGTTTGGCTGGGATCATTGATGTCAGGTATTTGAAGGATACCACATATCCTTGATCTTAATTCTTTTGATACTTTGTTTTTTCTAGTGTACTTGAAAGGTGTTGTTAAACTTTTTGCCAATAATTTTAAAAAGTCTTTACGTTCCATTTTTTCTGAATTCTTACAACTTTGATGTAATATATACGAATTTACAGTACACATATTTACAAGAACAAAGAATATTGCCATCGACGGGTTCTTCTACTAGGTGAATAGTTTGCACATTTTCTATCTAAATTATCCACGCCCCCTTTGGTCAAATTATAATCGGCAATAATTTCCGGTTTTCCACTTTCTTTGTCATTTGCAATAGAATGGTGCATTGAAGATATCAATATAACGGCTCTATTTTTCTTAGGAACATAGGACATTAGTGTAACATCTTCCTTGAAACCATAAAGAGTGCTGCCGATATCTTTATTTTTATTTCGCAAAAAACAACAGGGAATCTCCGGCCTGTTTCTTCTCATTGTTCCTAGGAATGTGAGTCCTCGTTTTTTTTAGTTCACAAACAAGTTGCAATGTGCCAAACCAGTTATCGGCTGTAATATTACGATTTGTTTTTTCAATCGGTTTTGCCAATCTGATAACTGATTGTGTAGGAATGCCTAAATGTTTTTCTTCAACAGATAAAGTTTTTCCGTCTGAATTCTTGCCGCTATATATATAAGCATTATATAAGTAATTATTTCGTGCATCTGTTAGACACATAATTTTTATGCCGTACTTTGCAGGCTTTTTTGGCATATAAGCTTTAAACCGACATCTACCTCGTAAAGCCACAAGAGATTCATCTACACATACATAAGCCCCCAGCGAAAAATTTCTTTGAGAATTTTCAATAAATTTTTGGAACAATCCGTTTATCGCAGTTGTAGCATCATCTTTCATCTTCTTACCTCTGTTTTGAAAGTCATCAAATCTTAAAGCACAGAGCAACGTCTCAAATCTTCTCTTAGACATCGTACATCGGAAAACATCTCTCCCTGTTCCATCTGTTGCAAATAAACAATCCACATTTTCATTGCCTGATTTGAACACTTCAGTGTAAATTAATAAACCAAGAAATGCCTTTAGTTCTAATACGTCAATATCACATAAGCTAGCTTGCGATTTATTTTTATATTTTAGTCGAACTATCCTAATTTACAATTTGTCCATCGGATAATTTCCTGCAGCATGTTCTCACTGAATAATAGATTCCATAATTCTTCTGGCTTTGGATTATCTCCTAACAAAGCAGCAGGTCCTCTTAGTCCTGGTAAATGTGTAATCAAATTGTGCTTCCTTGTTCTTACATTACGAGGTGGTTCACGTTTTGACCTACAAAGGCATTTGAACTAATATTTTCAAATCGTTTTACTATTTACATATTATGTTATGGGCCTAATGGGTATGGAAATGGGTTGAGGTTGTTTTTGAACTTAGGAAGTTTTGGAAGTAATCCGACAAAATACCATGGCTTCACCTACCATTTAGTTTTATTTGTTTTTTCGCGACCGTAATAAACATTTCTTTCCTCTGATTCTGCACAAAAATTATTTTCATTTTCCTTGTCTTCGTCCTCATCATTGTCAGCTGCAGATATTTTTGATTCACTATCGTGATCCATTTCAATAAAATTGTTTACATCTATATTTTCATCTTCATCACTACTTTCTTCCATCAAATATTCTTCAAATTCTTCATCATCAGATCTCATACAAGACGGACCTGCTTTCTGAGCCATTTTACAAAATTCCAAACAGAAGTATAAACTAATTGTCAACTCACTGTTCAAACTAATACTAAGCACTATACGAAGTTTCAATATTTCAGTTAAATTTTCAATATTTTTCACTAGTGACAGTTTTTACTACAATTCAAAAACGCAACTTAGAAACTACTGAGCGGTACCATATACCGCTAAATCCAAAAAATCTTGTAACACGTTGGTACACGTTTAACGCATATCTCCCACCGATGACTGCTTATATGTAAACTAATATACTTTAAAGGTAGACGGACTATGAACTGCGCAGGAAAAGATTTATAAAAGATACAAGCTCATAAACGTTTATAGCGGTATGACATACCGCTAGGTAGGGGTTGAGGGTTAATAGCTTAACAAGCAGTATTAGATTGGTTTTGCTGAAGCCAGAGATAAGCTAGGTTAGGTAATCTAGGCAAAATCGTATAGCTTGTGTTGCAAATATTCATCTTATTCGTTATTTATTATTTATCTGAGTTAGAGACTCCTAAAACGTTCAACCTGCGTATGGTCGTTTCTAACATCATTTTCGGAGTCATGAATTAATTTTATTGGTTTATTTTTGCAGTTTTAATAAAATTCATTAAATGCAAAGTCATATTTCATTTGTTATTATATAATAATTTCAATTAATTTAGGTATTTTCACAAAAATAACATGTTTAAACGTAATAGTTTTATAAATAATTATATGTGGCCCCTATTCATAGTCATAACTTGATTGTATGAAATTTGCAAACTTTACTTCTTGTTTGCGTAACTTGTAAGTTCAATTTTGCATCAATCTATCTCATAAAGATGCCACAAAACGCGAAGATTTTACTTAATACAAATAATATAAACAAATAAGTTGCAAATTAATTAATACTCCTTTTAGTAGTTGTCAAATTTATATTGAAATGTAATTAGGTATTAAGTGAAAAGGTATAATCGTTCTCTTTTCCTCTTATAGTCTTATAAAGACGCGTAAAATAGCAGGAATTTAGTCGAGGTAACAGGCGCGGGGTAAGAACAATAGTAATCCCGTGTAGTAATGAGCGCAATCGTTCCTACGCTCTTTCCCGATATGGATATACCAGGATTCCTGAGGGATCGGTTATAAAATTATCATTAGAAAAATGCTATTGTGAGGATGTTTTCTGCGCTTGTCGCCGGAGATCGTGGGAAATCGTCGCCGAGCTATTCCGAAAATCTTTTGATCTCGCATATAGCGGATAGGGGGTAATCGCAGAAGCAACACTCTTACCAAAAGTAGAACCGTAAAGAGACCACTTCCACCTAAAGATGACTCGGTTTTCTCAAAAACAATTTATCCCGTACCTTTCGAGAGATCATATCGTCGCCGTTCAACGAGATGTTTTTAAAAGAATTGTCTGCTAAAAATTGTCGAAAACAACTCGGTATTTTTCTACCTGCTAAGATTAATTCATAAGATCTCATAAATTTCTTCACAAAAAAATTAAAACCTTAATGTCACCTACCTGAAAATGAGATAACACATATTTTTAACTGGTTTCATTTTTTTCGTTTTCTTACATGAATACAACATTATACGACAAATTGCAAGGTTCAATTGGTTCAAGAAAAAAATCGATCTGTAGAAGAAAAAGCAGATTCGACGTGTGCAGTCCAGATAATCTCGGATTGCGCGAAGACGCCCGCAGGAGACGATGAGTCACGGGGTTTGCGCGAAAAACTAGCGTTGCGTGTCGAATATGATTTATGGACGGAAAATTGCCACACTCGTGCCCGGGAGATACCGCTCGAATCGTTAAAAAACTGAACCAATTTTTTTAGCGGTAGGTGTAAATTACGACTCGCCGTACGAAAAAAGACGGTTTTAATGGATCGGAATGACAAACCGAGTGATTTATTTCGATCGGACACCGGTTAAATTGCCGCGAATTGATTGGGATTGAATCGAAAACTCACGCTGTAATTTATAAAGAAAACGATCAACAAAATTAGATGTTTACAAGACAAGAAGCTCTTATAAGATGATTTTAACCGATAATCAAATTTCTATCCCAGTATATTCAAGACATTTCGGTGTATAAGATTTGAAAACTTGATGGTATAACAAGCAAAGTTTAGTTGGTTGTGCTATAACTGCTTTAACATTTGACTAAAACTAAGTTAGTTTAAATATGTTTTTGTTTTAACTAAGTATCTGGACTTAACTCCTAGAAGTTAAAAGATTTGAGAAGAATTAACTTCGAATGAATCGAAAACTCACGCTTTAATTTATTAAGAAAATATTCAATAAAATCAGATGTCTATAAGACAAGACAAATTTCTATGTAATTATATTCAAATAAATTAATGTCCTATGTAAAATTGGAATACTTAAGTCATTAAGATCTTAAATCATTATTGATCTGCGTCTACAATCACGCTCTGAATAACCTTCAATCGGTTCTTCTTTAAAGCGGACGTTTCCTTTGCATACAATTGGAAAACTTAAGTCATTAAGATCTTAATTCGCTATTGATCTGTACCTACGATGACACTCTGAGTAACCTTCATTCGGTCTTTCTTCTTCAACGACCACGTATTTTATGCATATCATTTGATAACTTAATGACCTAACAAGCAAAGCTAGCTTGGCTTTAATAGCCAAGCTAATTTATATATGTTTGCTTTAGCCTAAGTATCTGGCTTATGATTCCCTTAAGTTTTTACGTTATCTAAATAAAGACTCATAAGAATGTTTGTTTTTATACCATCTTAATGTTTCATTTCCTTTAGTTAAATTTGCGCAACATTTTAACACATTTCAACTGAAATCGCCGTTTTTTATAATTATCGATGAGACAAAAAAGTGAAGAAGGCAAGCAGAAAACCTAAAGTTGGTTCGAGCGTTGGCGTTTCACTGCGAGACTGCTCCCGGTGCAAAAAGGTGACTCATTTGCCGGTCTCGATGTACGATGACCGACTTGCAAACCTGCCCAACCATATAAGGAGCACTAGACCTAGTCTCGAGCGTGACGTAACGGCGAAGAGCCTCCACGGACCGAATGCAACACGGCTTTCTTCACTTTCTCCGGGGCCGCTGCGAGTTTCAAACGGCCAATTTTCGATTCCCCACGGCATTAAAGACAATGGATAATTCGAATAAAGCGAACAGAAACAAGATCATTTAGTTCGCCTCGGTTGTTGGTAATTATAAAATTCTTTGGGAGGTTTCAACGCCTACGTGTTAGCCCAAGGTCGGAATAACTGAATATTTGAATATTTTCTATGGTGAACGATAATTAAAGTGGACGTTTTTATTTTTATTGCAAGACCATTTTGTTGTTACATAACCGAAATGGTATAATTAGGATGGTGATTAAAAGACGGAATAATACAAAATCTGTTAATTAGGAATGGATTTAATTGGTATGTTGTAAGTATCTGTTAATCGCTGAATAACAGAATAATAAACTTAATAATACATTATTTACACGAAGTGGACTCTTTAATAACTCGACTTCAATTGAATTCATTGCGTCTTAAAATTTTACATTTTAACAGTTTCTTCAGATTAGTCCAACTACTCTAAGTAAATGAGTTGAGAATATTAGAAGCTTAGAGCAGCGTTTCTCAAACTGTGTTCCGCGGAACACCGGTCTTCCGGCGAGAGTCGGTAAATGTTCCGCGAAAAAATGTGAAACTAAGCATAGAGAAATTAAATATTTAAGAGCGAACAAAGAACACTGAATTAGGAGTAAAAATTTCTTTGGACATCTCAATTGAGCGACTTTCTTGTGTCACTAAAAAGAGCATTCTATACCGGGAGCTACGTAAAGTTCTGAATTTTTGATTAAAAGAAAACAGGAATTTGGAACAAGATGTAGCAAATACTTTATTAGCTACTTCTGGGATTGGTAAATATGATGACAGCTACATAAACTGGGGATTTATCTGTACTGGCATTAAAGAAGTCCCAGATGCAATGTGTCAGGACATTCATCCCGACAACGAACAGGCAAAAGAAGCACCTTTTCGTGTGAGTTATCACATTGCACGTAGTGGTAAAACATTGTATCCTGTATGGTTAATGAAGAGTCTACAAAAAAATTGTTTAATTGCAGATAATTATCCAATATTACATTACATTAGGGGGCGCAATGGCTCAGCGTATTAACTCTCGAGTTAACACGCAGACGTCCCGGGTTCGAATCCCGGTGTAATCACGTTGGGTCGCCCCCCGTCCTTCGGAGGGGACGTTAAGCCGTCGGTCCCGGCAACCAGTCGTTCATCTCTGGCTGTCGTTATCACTATGTGTGTAAGAGGTTTGAACAAAAATGGCTGAATGCGCGTTAGCGCCCTGGAGGCCTGCACCTCGTAGGGGTCCACGAGGATGTGGTACTCCTGGAGCGGCACCTGACAGGGGCGAACCCACACTGGGCCTGTGCCATAGCACGCCCGGTTTGGTGGGGGGTCGGTCAGGAAGCGGAATCAGCCAAAAATCGAGTTATACTCGCATTAACATCTCAAACCTCTTAGAGGGAGTTAGTGTACAAGGGGCCCGTTGTGGCCTAGGTGCCGCGTATAGAATACGCACTCCTCACTCCATACATACATACATCCAATATTACAGTTTCAAGTCGTATTGCTGATCTTTTAACGGATATAGAAACTAAGGTCACCAAAACTTTGCAACGAATTTGCGATACAAATGGATGAATCAACAGATGTCAACGATTTACTTTTTTGCGAATAAATCCATGAATAAACAACTGGAGAAGATATATTTAACTGTGTTAATAAATATATTATTAAAAATCTCAACTTGATTGGGGAAAATTTACAAATGTTTGCACAGATGGTGCACAATCTATGGTGGGAAAGATGAAGGGGGTTGTGATTCGAATATTGGAACTAGCAACAAAAACACACTGGATTTTACACAGGCAAGATTTGGTAACAAAAAAAGTACCACAGTATTTAGGGAATATTTTGGACATATTTGTGAAAATAATAAATCAAGTGAAATCAAGGCCCTTACAATCCCGATTATTTAAAATTTTATGTAATGAAATCGGTAGCCAACATACTTCACTTTTATTACATACTGATTTACGGTGTCTATCCAGAGGAAAAGTTTTGTCAAGGTTGTTTGAATTAAACAAAATTATGTACAATTTTTAACAAATTCTGATGGGTGTTGCTATTTAGAGTACATCTTTTTTAAATGTAGTGAAATATTTTTGTCATTACAAAGGAAGCACATATCTACTTTTCATGTAAGAGATAAAATAATGAGTTTTAAAGGAAAATTATTATTTTGGATTTCTTCAGTAGAAGAAAATAAATTTGATTGCTTTCCTACCTTAAATAAATTTTTAAATGAGGAAATTTTAAAAATGGACAACATTTGCAACATCGTTCTACAGCATTTGAGGGAACTGCAATGAAATCTTCAGGAACACTTTTCAAAGGATGTAGATGATAATCTTAGATTCGAAATCCTTTTACATCATCCAAACCAAAAAAGTTGAATACATCTGATTATGAAAAATTACTTGATCTGATAAGTGATTCGGAGTTACAACAAAAATTCAAAATACTTTCCTTAACGGAATTTTGGATAAGTATATCCAGAGAATATTCGACCTTATCAAATCAAACGGTGCGTAGTCTACTTCTACTACAAAAACTAAAGCACTACCCGGATATAAAAACAAAATATAGAAACCGACCGGATGCCGCAAAAGATATCAGAATTCAGGTTTCTAATATCGTACCTGATATTAAAAATGTAACAGAAAAAATCAAATTCATAGCAGCCATTGAATGTATGTCGTATACTATTTACTTCTTGTTTTTTAATTTTCTGAACTTGTTAAAATACTCTTTAGTAACAAATGTATGTTTATTTTGTATTATCATTATTATTTACATCCGTATTGATTTTAGTATTCCGTAGAAAATTTAGATATTAAAAAATGTTCCGCGGTAAGAAAAGTTTGAGAAACGCTGGCTTAGAGCATCAGCATTCTAAAATAATCGGGGAACTTGTAATTACAATGCTTTCTTATCATCTAATCCTAATTACATATAAAAGCAAATAATTTAAAGATTGTTTACATCATCTATTTGAATCTTGTTTCTGCTAGGTGAAAAATTGATATTAAAGAGTGATGATCTTTTTACTACAATAATAAACAATAAAAAGAATTTTTAGCAGTTTGGCGCAAGTTCTCAATGGTAACCCAACCCAAGCTAAGTCAAACCTTTTTTAAAAAGGAAATTAGGAAATCTTTAACCGGATACTTGGGCTGGTTATCGCCCGGAAGATGTCATGTTATGGTAGTGATGAGCACTATGACGTTTCCTCTTTCATTTGTGGACAGCAAACACTTTCAATGATGCTTCCTTCCCTAGGGAACCAAAAGGACCCATGGTTCGTCTCTAGATGGGCGAGCAACTTGCCTTCCCCGTTCCTCTTCTTCTCCTTGTGTTCCTCGTTGTGCTTCTCCTCGTCGGTGCATACCGCGCACAATCATCTTGTAGAGCTCTTTGTTTAAAAAAATGTCTTCAGATGCACGGCTTAAACCTAACCCAACCCAACTCTGTATATTTGAACCTGTAAAAATCCTAGTCGAAAAACTTGAAACACTGTTAAAAGTAGTATTTTTATAATTCTTGCCGACGCAAGTACATATTATTTTGGTTTTACCCCATAATATTGTCCAGTTTCCGGGATGTTACTGCTTATTTTGACCAATTTAAAATACATATAAATATATATATATATATATATACGCTTATTTTTGTCGTATATAAATCCAAACCTAAATCGTCATATTATTTTTTGAAACATCTTTTTTTGATCAACGTGTCTGGGTGATTACCTTTCCTTGACCTTCCCTTCTCTCCTTAGTGTGGGGATCTTCACACTCTTCCTATCTTACTGTCGTTCTTACTTTCATATTTGGATTAAGCTAACCCAACCTAAGCCAACATTTTTTTACGAGAACGGCGAAAATCTGTAAGCAGACAATCATAGTGTGGGATTGGGATTCATAATTCAATCCCCGACCCACTAAAAACCCTTTTCCTCGTCTTTCTTCGGAACCGCGAAACGGCATTTCTTCGGAATTGTGCCAACGTTCACTTCTTCAGTGCTGCTCCTTCCCTCTTACTTAGACTCTCCATTAATTCAGTACCGTAAAACAGAAACAAAATCAAGTTTTAACTTTTTGTATAATTTGGCCTTTTATTCATTCCTATTTGTGGGGTGGTCGTCCCTCTCCTCTGGTGACCTCCATCCAGTACCTATTTGAAAGGAAATCGTTTCTCGCCTCTAACGGCTTTCATCCCACTCACCGGTATGTATTTCCACAATAGTCTTGGATACGGCATTCCATTTCCTTTCGCTGTCCAGAATCTGCTCCATTACGTTATCAACATTTAAAATAGTCCCAACTTCGTTCTGACACTTCTCTTCTTTTTTCTTCGTTCTTTTTAGAATCTGTTTTACATAGAAATGCAGTATGCTGCGCCGTGTCTCTTTCCACACAAAACCAGCAGATGTCTGAGTTGGCTTTCTTAATTCTTTTCACATTGTTTCCAAATACACTATGGCATGTGAAGAACTGCGTCAGATGTAGTTAGTTTCCTCCCACATTAGCTGACATCATGATTTAACATCTTGTATCTTGTACCTTGTTTCCTACAGGTCCATGACTTTATTTCTCGCCGTTGGCTTGCATTTTTTTACCATTAGCATAAATATGTATACTCTCCTCAATCAGTAAGTCCGCGGGGGGCATGCTGCTAGTACTTCAACACTTATAGTGGACACAGTACAGTAAGCCAACGTCACTCCTAGTTTTCTGTTATACGGTTAGCATGTTCTGATCATATTTATACTTCAGTGCACACATCCACGTTGGTGCGGCATACATTACAGCAGACAGCACGATGGTCGCTAACAGTCATCTCTTGGTTGATCTTGGGCCTTCCAATTGTGACATTACTCTTTGGAGTATGTTGGTCATTCTCGTGGCTTTGTCGCTTATTTCCCGCACATCAGCCGTCATCCTTAGGTCTTTGTCCAGGTACAATCCTAGATATTTTATCATTGGAAAGCTTTTCACAGTCATTTCATTTACCTTAATCATCATCGTGGGCGCTTTTCTTCTTTCCTGCAGTACTATCATTTCGGTTTTATGTGCCGCTACTATGTTCTTAAATTGAAACTAAAATTCTACAATATCTCAAACTCTACCGCGTTTGGCAATATTATCCTTCTTTCCGACAGGTAGCTATGGCATTTTCAATATCAGTGGTAGCCATTGCATACAGTTCCTAATTCTTTAACGCTAAAAATATAACGCTAAATAACGTCTAATTCCTTATAAGTCTATCTCTTACTAGTGCTTCTATCATTTTGCATATGGTAGCTTCCAAGCAGATCTGTCCGTTTGTACTATTACCTTTATCATCTCATTTCAGCTTTTTGATTAATACAAGGTTTGCTACCTTCCATGAGCGCAGAAACTCTCCTTTTTTTAAAGATTCATTAAAGATACTTTTAAAAATGTCTGTTTGTTGCCTATTACACTTGCAATATCACTATCTCCGGCGTTATATTAACTGATAGAGAGCTTTCTTTCATCTAGTTTTGAGTAGAGCCTTATCTAATTCCTCTATAGTGAAGATATGGAAGAATTGGATAGGTACCTGTATATGTTTTTCTCCCTGTTCACGATTACTCCCTTTTTCACTCTTTTGTGGAAAAAGTTTATCCATCTGTTCTGTCATTACGTCATCTCTGATGGGACATTTTTTTAAGTTTAAGTTTTAGTTATAGGCTTTACTCCATATATCTTCATCCAATTTCTCGCACAACCTTCTCCAATATTCCTTTTCATCGTTTTCTATTAATCGTTTTAAACCTCTTTTGATTACGTTATATTTCTTCATTCTCTAATCTATTTCACTTTTTGGAGCCGGTTTTCCTCAACTTTACTGCTATCTCATTATTCCATCAATGTGTCTGTCCAAACCCTGTCTGTTTTCTACCAGTACTTTTGTTAAAAATCTCAGCGCATTCTTTAGTTATATTTCTGATCAGTTCTTCCTGAGTTTGATTTGTTTCTGTTGGATACAATCCTACGCAAATCTCCGCATATCTTTTCATCGCCACATCTGTCACTCTCAACCTACGTGTATTATGTATTTTCATCACAGCATCATCTTGTTGTGGCAAGCCACATGTTCGCTCTTTCCGCACTTGAAACAAAGTTTTCTCCTATCCATCTTAATTTTGTTTTTAATGGTACATCTAGATAGTCCAATTTTTATTCGACCAGTCCTTTATTAACCCAAGCCAACTTAACCCAAGTCATGTCAACCCAACCCAATCTAACCCAAAAAGATTTTAGTTCCGAATTCAAAGTATCAGAAAAATTAATTTATATCAAAAAACTAAAATGCTTAAAATCATTTAAGATAAACTAAAAAAAATTCTATGGCGATTATTACCGCAAATAAACCAATAATTTTCTGGTTACAACTTTAAATTATTTCAAATGACTCTGTTAAAGTTGTTTCGCTTTAAACATTCCTTTTTTTTATAATGTGGTCGGTTTAAAAACGATCCAATTTCCTCTAGTTTGCAGTCCGTTTCACTATCGAACATCCTAATATTTGATTTCCTGCGTGTTCTGCGTTCTTTTTGCATTAACCACTGACCCGTGGTGTATCCGAAACCACAACAGAGGCTGCAATTTCAATCGAGCCGCTATAACGTTGTTTTCTTACGATTTGTTTTTTTTTTGCTGTTTTGTTCTTTTTGATCTGAACGCCCACGAA
This sequence comes from Onthophagus sagittarius, assembly GCA_036711965.1. NCBI lineage: Eukaryota > Metazoa > Arthropoda > Insecta > Coleoptera > Scarabaeidae > Onthophagus > Onthophagus sagittarius. Next base: position 55,486,970 of record JASERS010000002.1, on the reverse strand, counting down.
CCGTAAACGAATCCAATTAGAGGGCAATAGTGCGAGAAGAACAAATCTTCGAGTTCTATAATTATTAGGAATAAATAAAAATTTGATTTCCTGTAATATTTTACGTTGGTAAATGTTGTGAAATTGTTTTGTTGAAATCTATGGTGAATATTGGTGTAAATCATGGGGCCCTACGAGATTATTTGTTCTCGTCGGCGGCCTCCTTTTACAGAGAAACACGGTGAAGCCCGCGGCTGGACAAAACAGTTAATAACGAACGCCTCCTTTTTGTCCCTGGTTTTGCGGCTCGAAGTGAGTAGCGCAAGAAAAAGGTCTGAGAGGAGTCTGGGCGAGCAAATGCGCACCAGTAGTCCTTGGAAGCGGGACGGTAGAAGTGAAAATCACGTTGCCTCTGAAAATAAAACAAAAAAAAATAAGAAAAACGAACCAAGCCAAGTTTACACTTAACCATCTACCACTTACACCTTTACTTACACCTTTATTTAGGTATCCATATCCTTACATAAGAGATTCACGTTCTAGATCATTTTTTTCGCGGTTTCTCAACCGCCATTTTCTACGCTTGCATTAAATAAGACACCTGTATGGTTGTATAAGAAACCAGCAAAATTTATGGATCATACTTTTTGTTATGTCAAGATGTACACTAGCCTTAAGCTTTCTGAATGATCTCGTCTATTTAAAGAAGTTGCGGATTAACTCCGGTTTTGGTCGCCTCCAAATGACGATTTGCATCAAATAACATTACCTTTACATCCAGTGCATGTGGAGGATTTCGTCTTTTAGAGATGGCCATTTCACCATCCGTTTACAACTAGTTTTTTGTCGCCCGCCTACACTGTAGTGATGAATTGATCTGCCTTATTTATAACGTCTTCACCAATTTATCTAACCTGCCCATTAATAAATAACATGCTAAAATGAATTTCTTGCATATTAGTGGTCCATTAATATCACGGATAATCTTGACGATTGAAATGTGTCGAGAACCTTTTCTGATTCAACACCTGTATCACGTAGTGTATTATATTAATTAATCCATGTTTTTGTGTGGCACTTTATTTTAGTGCTTTAATTGTATTAATTTTTAAAAAATAGTAGAATGCGAGGTGAGATCACGGTTAGTTGACCATTTATGGAGTTTACAAAATTATTAGATAACATCGAGGTCGAAAGACGGATAGATAAGCTCTCGGGGAATTAAGACAAGGCCGTCTTGTTGCCCAATAAAACCTGCTATCCCATGCCATATGGCGAGTCGGCTCTTATATGGTCACCAGAGTAGCACAGCCGGCACGACAACGTAATTTCTTAAAATTTATCTCTTTGAAACATACACAGTTGGGAATAATTTATTGTTTTATGCGATTTTTGGATTTAATTGACCCAAATTTAAAGCTTCTTGTTTGTTTTCATAATAAATCAACGATATTGAATTACGTAATTCCATACAAGTAACATTTTTAGTATTTTCGTTTTATATTACCATTTTGATATAGTAGCTCCTTGATCGTATCCTGTATGGTGACTATTAGCTGCAGATGTTGTTCGTGTGAGGTCTACATACACACGAAGAGTGTATCTTGACGTTAGATCAGTCCGATTGCGTCCGCAAAACTAACGGTCGACTGTCTGCACGAGCCTAATTAATTGAGGAAATTGCAACTCGACGTGGGCCGACAAAAACAATCCGCAACTTGTAATGCATTACTTAGCAAAATATCGAGAAATGTCACGACAACTTTTTCTAGTACTTCAAGATTTTATTACAAAAATAGTTGGTTCGCTACTTTCTAAATCTATCCGGATTAAAACATTTTTATTCAAATTCTTTCCTCTTTAAAACAGTTAATCCTGTTGATTAAGTTAAATGCATAAATGGAATGCCATGAATTCTTATCATTCTTGTCATGATTTTAACCACTAATTATACGTTCGTATTAAATTACTTATATTAATACAAGATTATAGTGTTTAATTGATCCTGGTCGTTGGGTTACGTTATGATATTTATTCTCAGAATGATTTTTGATGATTTGAAATGACGTATCAAAAGCTAATATTTTCTAGTTTTACTTCAATACAAATATACAGGGTTGCCAAATCAGTTTGTTATGTACTCTATTTTAGAAACTATTCATTAGGCTAAACCCAACCCAACCCAACCCTGTATATTTGACTCAAAGCCGTCCGAACATATTCGGCGCCACAAGGTTGGGTTGAACGAACGAAACGAGTGCACTCCTTTTTATACAAAGTTCAATGCCAAAGAAAGCTGTCCGCTCCTCAGAGGGTACATGTATGATGAGGGACACTATGCATTTCATTGCAAGAAAAAATAGGCGCACCAGGGTTGTAGCCCTATTTAGCCTTAGGTTTAGGATAGCACGGAGCAGACGCTTCCTCCGTACACAACACAACACTGTCAAAAATATTACTAACCTCAAACCTGATCAAATCGGACAATTGTGAATTCAAAAATAGTTCTGTTACAGTTATATAAAGGTGTTGTATTTGGAAAGCAACGTTATAAGTGATAGTATCCAGAATTAAACATAAGTTGCGCAGCTTACGTTTAATTCTGGATACAGGAAACAGGAATGAATAGGACATGAACATGCAAATACTTCCTTGATGATAGATAAAGCATCAATGTTTTGTGTAAATTAATCATTAAAGAGACTAATTCTCCGACACTTTCTTTTTATTGGTTTATTCGATAGTGTAGCAAAATTGAAAACTGAAAAATAAAAAACCATATTTTTTTATTTCTCAATTTGAGCTTTAGTTTTTCAAAACAAAAAAGTGAAACTGAAATAATCTTAGTGACGTCATCGCCGATTCGCATGTGATTAAATGATATAATATATATATGGTAATTCGTAATGCTTCACGGATGGAGAAGTATGTGTTTTGGTTGATCCGAGGTATCATCCGTTCATCTTCTTGGTTGTTCCCTGTGGACAGGGGCAGACGTTTCGCCAAGATCCCACTTGGCATCTTCAGTGCTTTGTCGTAGTCTCTACAGTCAGTCTGTCAACAGGAGGCCCCTGTCCACAGGGAACAACCAAGAAGATGAACGGATGATACCTCGGATCAACCAAAACATATATATATAAATTTAAGATAAATATCAATAAAAAAGATGCATGAGCCAGATGCTACGAGAAACTTATACGCTAGAAGAAGAAATCCGAACAATACACGTTTATTCTTGATCTTATGTGAAAACATTGTAAACGTCACGGAAGTTTTTATTAATTAAACATACAAAAATTAAAGAGTTCTATGATCTGAAAATGATAGATGATAAACAGTTTATTGATTTTTTGAAAGACGGTCTTTCTATTTAATTGAGGAGGGAAATTTTAAAAAATGTTTGGCGCCCTATATCTCGTTAAGAATTTATTAACAAGCTCATGTGTATCAGCTTAATTTTTCATGTATTATCTGCTATAGAAATCTGTCAGTGGTTTTTTGAATCTTTAATCATACTAAATCATACTTTTTATGTATTATTCACTACAAAAAGGTAGATTTTTTGGGATTCCTTAAAATATGTTTTAGTGATATCCAATAAATCATTTTAAATAACCAACATGGCTTTAAGTTTCCAAAATCTTCTGGTCCTGAGAAGGTTAAGAAACAAGATACCCAGACAAATTTGATTTTTTCTTTGGTGAGGAACTACTCAACTGGTAATTCTTTCACCAGAGGATATATTTTAAGAAAAACCTGCACATCATCCCACTTACTGCGAATATCGCTTATATCAGCTGTTGAAGCGAGCTTGAGAAACTTCTGGAGTGAGTTCTCTGTTATAGTTCTCCAGTATCTCTAGCATATTACCTCTATTGATTTCGAATTTTAAAGTTTTTCCTATGATGACGATCAACGCATTTCTCAGTCTTCAATATGTCTGCTGAGCATAGAAGCTGGCCAAACGTTTCTAGGGTTTATTAGTAAATTTATGCAGTGAATAAAATAAAATGATTCTTCCAGATATCTCGCAGGGTCAAATCTGTATTATTACTTATTCTCCCCTTCACGTCAGGATTAGCCCAAACATCGATCGGAATGTCCAAAAGAAAAAAACAAAAAACCTTTTTAATTTAAAAGTTTTATGACATACCGGGCTAAGGTGTAGCCAGTTTGACCCCGCTTTTCTTCCTTGCTTTCCAGTTGCTGCGATTAGCTAAATACAAAGGACCGAAAATCAGCACAAACCTTCACCAGATACTTCTCCGGTTGATCCCAGCTCAAAACAGAGCAGAAAACATAAGAGGCTTTCATAATTTGAAATTTACTAACACATTCCGGAAGAGGGGTGGCTAATATGACCACCCCTCATTTCGCCCTCTGTCCTTGTTTGAAGTTATTCCTCCTCTATCGCTTTCCTCTGCGTCTATCTCTCTTCAAGGTTGTAATATGTTGCCATTTCTTCTCACCACGTCTATATGATTTTCCACGCGGGCTCTCTCTACGTTCTATCAGTAGTGCACTTGTAAAACGTGTCCTCGACATCACTCTCTCACACTAATCACAAATGTCCGAATTCCCTTTTTTAAACTTGTATAGGTATGTAGTAAAGCATCCATGATCCGTAAATAATTGACTCAGATGGAAATTAACGTTCCCCCATATTCTCTTCGTCGATCTGTTCAGGTCAGTGAAAAGTCTCTTGGTTGACCACGCCTTCCCAGCTTCAGTCCTCCCCTTCTCCCCCGTTCCTCGAGAATTTTGTCTTCGACCCCGCTCTTGTTGTATCCTTCCTCCCAGACTGCCGTTCTTCTCTGTGCCTATCAGATTGGCCCTCTATCTCCTTGTCAGTTTATTCATATTTTTTTCAAATCGTAGCATCAATCAGCCTTATTTTATTTTCATGCGGATCGAATGTGCAGCCCATTACTCTATTTAAAGCCCGCACCGTTCTGCCAACCTGTCCACGTGAATGTTCCATCGTAAGTACCTAGCAAACAAGACCCTCAGGTATTTTAGGGACTCCTGCGTGATAATCATAGCGTTTCTAACTCGCAGTGTTATTTGTCGAGACCCCCATACCCTTTACGATTTGATTTAGGACCCTAAAGCCTTCTACAAAATTTCTTTCTCATCCCAACCAGACACAACAATAGCGAGGTCATTCGCATATGCAATGAGCCTGGCGTCCCTAATTGTCTCCTCACTCTGAAGTAGCTTGTCAAAGAGAATATTCTGAAGGAGTACTGTATGTATCGATCGCTTGAATATTCTTGTACGATCTTAATTGCATACGAAACGTATCGTACACTTTCCGTCGGTGAATCCGTATTGATCACGCGATCAGCCAACCCAACTCATTCATTTCTTCCACAACTCTTGACTTAATGATTAACTCAAAGACCTGGCCGAAAGTATTCAGAATATAGATCGACCTGTACTTTTCCGGTTTTGTGTTTCCAGTTTTTTCGATTAGAACCAGACTGCCCTTTTTCCAATGCGCGGAAAACACGCTTTCTTTTAGCAGCCAGTTTCGACACGGCTATCGTTTGAACATCTTTCGTAATTTCCGGAGTTATACCATCTGACTCAGGGACCTTTCCGTTTTTATGGTTTCGTACCGTCGTAGATACCTCTGCTTCCGTCATTTTAACAAAGTGTTCCTCACAACCTCCTGATCTTCAGAAACCCAACCTAACCTAACTCAACTCAACCCAACCCAACTCTAATTAATTCATTCTTGGTTTTTACCTATACAAAGTTACACCCAAATTAGATTGGAACAACAGTACCACTCAAACCATTTCGATAAATGATATTTAATTCAAAAAGTCAATCCTTGGCCAATACCAAAGTGGATCTGCCAATCCTTCGTTAAAGCTGTTGAATGAAACATTGTTTATTGAAATTGTGATTCTGTTGTTATAATCAAAATGCATGTTAAATCCTATCTACTTGGGATAAGCTGTGCATAAGTTTACTTTTGGGCTGTTTTCCTAATAAAATTAATTGCAGGTGCTTAATGTATCATTCAATAGTTGGAGGATAAGTAGCTCTTACAAGTAGCATTTATATAAGACGTAAGTTAAGATATATTTAGCATTCTGTGTTCGGAAAATGTGATTGTATGTGATAATATTGAGTCTTGCTTTACGTATTATTTAAATAGTTACGAGCCTACATAAGCTACATAACAATAACTACATAGGCTACATAATACATAAGTTACATAACTCTTGTTGTTTCTTATATTAGAAAAATATGCAAATATGTCACGGTCATAATTGAAAATGTTGAAGTGTCGTATTGGTTTCACGGTCACTTGGTGTCTCTTGTGGTGACTTTTTCATAGGTCGTAGTGTCGCGTCATCGGCGCCAGCCCGTCGTCTCTGACAAACCATTCATAAACAAAGCTTAAAGCTCCCGCGGGTAATTGCAACTTTAGTGGCGGCGGAGAAGGCGCCAAGTCCAGACGTCTTGACCCGTTTTTAACGCTACCGTTGAAATTTAATTTAGTTTCGGTTACGGTTCGTTCTACGTTTTTGAAACATGAATATAATCGAATAATAGTTTTGTGTACTTTCGATGTAAAGTAAAAAAATCTTTGTATAAAGAATGGAGAAGAAGTAATGAAATACAAACTTTGATCACGATTTTTGAAATTTCTTATTTAAAACATTTAAAATGAGATTTTTTTTTGTTATGTTTAATTTGTATTCTAGCAAAATCTAATAAGTAACAGATTATAAAGTGTCGCCACGGTTACTATCGATGTTGGAGTCTCGAGTATTTCCTGCTAACGCCGCGCTGCCGCCGTGGCGACGAGACGACCGTATTAACTTCCATTGTTGCCGTTGCCGTACAAAAGACCGTCGAATTAGAAAACGCAGATAATTTAAACTCGGCCGGAGTCCGTCGGGGCATAAACGTGGGAACCGAACCGAAGTCGACAACGACAGTAAAAGCGAGAGTGACCATTATAGAGGATTTTGCTGTACGTACCGTTTTCCCGGGTACCATCCCGGCGAAGAAGAGGAGAAGAAGGCAGTAGAAGAAGTTGCCATAAAGACTTTAATTATCGGAATATACAGCATATAGTTACCGAGAGATAAAGAGAACAGTCGATGCGATTAAGATGAAATTTACATACCTCGCGAGCAGTGATGGGCCCGTTTGTGGTCTCACCTTTGATTGGCACAAATGGACATACATTTCTAACAGGAAATGCGTACGATATGTGCCATTACGTCGATCCGAGCGTTAACTGCCGATGGCAAACGGCGCAATCGTCGCCGTGTTACGCCGATTCCACTTTATTAAAATTTCTTCAACAGCATCTGGCTACCATTAGCATTGCATAGACGCTTGGTAACGACCCGAACCACCACCGTGGATATACGTATGAATGCGAATATAGGTGCGTCTTTTTTTGCAGTTACGCTTAATTGGTGGAAGGACACTTGGTCGAGGGCAATTTAGAAAACAATTTCACCATAGCTATCATCAATAATACTGCGAGCTCAATCTATTTCGATGCAATTTGTGGTAGATTTTATAAAGGTCATAAATTCCGATTCGAAATAACGCGTAAAGAAACGTTTCCACGAAGGTATTTTTATATTTTGAATGGTCCCACCTTAAGCTTGACCAATATAAAAAGTTATGCTTAAAGATATATTGAATTAGCAAAACTTTATATAATAAAGTAAGCATATAATTATTACATTAGCTGTTTTGTTTAGTAAAAAATTTAATAAACGTATTCTTTACGGAATCAGGATCGTTGCGATCACCACATAGCAGTAACAATACACAATCCTCTAATAAAGACCCTCTTTCGACGGGAACGGCACATTGTGCGGTTCGCGATAGCGGCTCGCAGGTGATATTTATGAAGTAGGTATGCCCGGCATCCACCTCTATCAGATGCTACAAACCTTCGTGGCCGGATCGAACCAACCGGACGGCCTTCAAGGACCTTCAGGGTCCTTGCCGCGGTACCTCTTGCGGTCGCCTCTTCACATGTGTCCAAGCGGCATCTCCGTGACACACGTCGTTACACTTTAACATGAAACGCCGAAACCAAACCACTTAAAGACCAAACCTTAAAACATTCGCTCCGATCATTTTTAGAGGTGGATAAATTATTGTGAATCTACATAATGAACATCTTCGTTGACGCAACAACGACGACTATCTATCACGGTACAATGTTGTATTGATGCGAGCAAAATACTGTTATTAGCGAAGTCGCGTGAGAAATGGCACTTGGTAATACGTGGTAATGGTTCGGATCGACTCTAACCTCGCGTTCCGGTTGCGAAAGATCTCCGCCGGTCTCTTCAATTCGTCACTGTCCTGAGGGGACCCTTCTGACAGATGAAAGATGAGTAACTATCGATATAATACACCTAAATGCTACAACGGCCGAGAATATCATCATGCGTTACTAAAAAGACATCTTTAATTTTATTAAAAAAAGGTTATCATACATATTGTGATTACTTTATGATGATGTATTTTCTGAAAGTTGACGTCACTTTAGATCAATATGTCAAAGTTTGTTGGTGTTCTTATTCGTTTATGATTATAACGTTTTAACTCTCAAACTATTATTTGACAAACATTTTTAGAAGGAATTATTGGTCTGAGTAGAAATTATAATATCTCTCATCTATTGAGTTATAGTCTACACCTATATGTCTTGATGTGCACCATAATAACTTTCAATACCAAAAAGTGGACGATTTGAAAATCTCATTCAACAATTCCAGGAAGTTAGCATTAACACCTTAAGATTAGTGCTCTTTAATATTAAAAGGAATTATCCAAGAATGATTTAATAGCACATTCATAATGATGAATATAATTCTCCTTGCGATTTTGTTTTACTTTTCTTGTTATTCAATATGATGTGACTCATATGATGGATTTAATTGTTGATAGAAATTAAATCCTTAGGTTATGTTACTAAGAAAACAAAATTTTTGAAAATGGAAGGAGCTGGAGTCCAGACTTAAAGAAAGAGAGATTAATGAGAAAATAGCTAAAAATTTATTTCTTTTGTCGTTTTACCCCTGCCTTTCCACCTCTCTTTAGACTTCCTCTGTACAGTGGTGCCTTTACATTAAATATGTTTGTATCTTATTCAAGTGATTTCCCACAAATAGCTAATTTATTGGAAATAACACCTGCTTCTTATCATTCTATTTTCGAGATCGTGGTTTTTCGTTGTTTAGCAGCTGATTTAAAATGATTTCAGTTTGTGAAAGTGCAGAATAGATTTAGAGGAAGAATTTAAAACAGTGGAGAAATAATGTTTTGTGGATTGTGATCAAGATTACGAAGACTAAGGTGGAGGTCCAGATGTTAGAGACATAGAAGATGACGTTTTTCCAGATTCGTCTTTCATATATGTTTCTTCAGGATTCTGTCGAAAATAAAGCGATATTGGAGTTTTTTAAAAATGCTTATCGTTCTCAGGAATGTAATAAGTTAATACCCGAAGATATGATCGTAAGATCACGAATTTATTTCATGGACTTGTAAAAAGATTAGAAGGAGAATCGTTATCTTAAGTAAAATTAAAAGTGGTAAATTAAGTTGCTGCCTGGAAACAATATTGCTTGGATATAATATTATTATTGATGGCAATATTGTTTACACTTATCTGCTGTAAAAATTTTCTGTTCTTGTACCCATATCGATTGAAGTGTTTTAACAATTCATTAAATGACTGTGATCACGGTGTCGAAGTTCGAAAACATGGCAGTTCAAATAAACCTTGTTCCAAACCAATATCAATTCAACCAGAACAAATCACAAAAGTAGTAGAATTTTTTAAATCTCTATCTGATCGTACCGCTTTTCAGCTTCTTAAAAGGTTATCAAAATTCAAGGACTACAAAATAATGAATGTACCATCAACTGAAACCAAATCGTCAATTTCCGAATGTATATTACAACCCTTGATTCTGATGAAAGAAAAATAAGCAATAAATCTAATGACTGGAAAATTCATATCACTTCATACCATGATTTTAAAATTTCAAGAGATAGCGTTGAAGCAACACTGTTTGCCGATTCTGAAGGCCCTGCTGAATTTGAATTACTGCTAAGTCCAGTAGATAATCTAATGCCAACTGTTATTATTCCTGAAGATCTCAGTGAGGAAAGGCAATGGTATATTTACAATAATTTGAGAGATTAGGTGAAGAAAGTAAAAGTTGACTCAATACACCTCCACCAAAAGAAAGCAGCATCCACATCAAGAAAGAAAATATCCATGTCAACGAAGAAAACTGAAAAATCCTCAAATCAAAAAAAAACTACTCAACAAAACGCAACATCCGCGTCCAATAACATTATAAACCAAATAAAGATTTGAAAAAGGAAAACATCGAAAAAAGTCCAAAGGAAAAAAGAAATGTTGAACTTGTATAATTTGGTACAAGGATGACAAAAATAGGAATTCAACATGTGTTTAATGGAAAAGGGTGTTCAATTTCTGCAAATTTTTATTAAAAAACATCGATTTTTGAAATTTTCTTTAAGATTATGTGTAATTTTATATTTCATTGATGGTTGGGTTGGGTTAAATCTGAACTGCTTCAATCGTCCTATTCGCTATCCAGTATCTTATTTCTTTCTTTTTGCTATTTTTTTTGTTCATTCTCTTCTCTCTTTCTTGTCTTGATAGTTGATTAGTAAACGATTTATGTCTTAAATCAAAACTAAAATTTTCATTAAATTGATATGTAACTTTATATTTCATTAATGATTGGGTTGGATTACATCTGTACTGCTTCAATCGTCCTCTTTGTTTTTTGCTTGTTGTTTAATTTTCTTCTCTTTTTCTTGTCTTACCAGTCTTATTTTTCTTTATATAATCTGTCTCTCATCAATCATCTTTGTAAAATTTCATGCAAGAATTGCGATAATTGGGATGAATTACATCCGAACTGCATCGATTTTCTCCTTCATTATCCAGGATTTCTTTTTTTTTGCTTTTACTATTTCTTGTTTCACTTTATTCTCTGTTTGTTTCACCAGTCTTATTTTCTCTAATTAATGTGATTTACCTCTTTTCATTCTGTGCTCACCATCTTTCTACAATATCTTCTATAAAATTGGATTCAAAAATTGGAATGGGTTGGATTGTATAGAAACTGCTTCAGCATTCCTCTTCTTTGTCCAACATCTCTTTTCTCTTCTTTTGCTGTTTTTTGTTTCCTTTTCGTCTTTATTTCTGTCTTACCAGTCTTATTTTGTTCTAACTAATCTATTTTACCTCGCTCCATTCTGTGTCCAACATGGTTGGGTTCGATTAGATTGGGTTATAACCGAACTGCTTCAATCTTCTTCTTCGCTATCCAGCATCTCATTTCGTTCCTTTTGCTATTTTTTGTTTCATTTTCTTCCCTCTTTCTTGTCTTACCAATTTTATTTTTCTGTAACTAATCTGTTTTATCTCTCTCCATTCAATGCCCAGCATTGGTCTCCAAAATCATCTTTAAAATTTTGTGGAAAAATTGCGATGGTTGAGTTGGGTGAAGTTGGTTTGAGCTAGGTTGGATTAGGTTCGGTTATATCCGAACTGCTTCAATCTTCTTATTCGTTATCCAGCATCTATTTTATTCTTTTTGTTATACCAGTCTTACTTTTTTCTCACTAATCTGTTTTATCTCTCTAATTTCTGTGCTCAGGATTATTCTCCAATATCATCTTTAAAATTTCATACAAGAATTGCGATGGTTGGATTGAGATAGATTGATTTAAGTTAGGATGGTTTGGGTTTGGTTTTATCCGAACTGCTTCAATCTTCCTTTTCGTTATCCAGCATCTTTTTTTCCTTTTGCTGTTTTTTGTTTCATTCTCTTCTCTCTTTCATGTCTTACCAGTTTACCAGTCTTACCAGTTTAATTATTTTTCCTAATTAAGCTGTTTTATCTCTTTTTGTTATATGCTCAGCATCTTTCGTCAATATTCTTTATAAAATTTCATGCAAAAATTGCAATAGGTTGGGTTGTTTTGAGTTGGGATGGGTTGGGTTTTATCCGAACTGCTTCAATCTTCCTCTTCGTTGTCCAGCAGTTTTGTTTTTATCTGCTTCATTTTCTTCTCTATTTCTTATCTTACCAGTGGTATTCTTCTTTAACTAATCCGTTTTATCTCACTGCTCTCTGTGCCCAGTAGTTTTCTCTTATATCATCTATAAAACTTCTTTGCTAAACAAAATTTTTGTTAATATGGCAATGCGAAAAATGATACCAGTGCTGATATGCCTTTAGTGATACCTTTATTTCGTGAACATTTTGTTCCTTAACTGTGCATTCTTGTTCTAGTTACAGTCTTAGGTCTACTACCAATCTCTGTAGTTCTAAGTCTGATTTGAGTTCTAGTGGAAATATTACTTGATAGTTTAAATTATGCAAATAAAAAAAAGTGGCGAAATCATTACCTTTAAAAGTGCTCCAAATATGTGTTCGTTTCCAATCGACCGTGAAGACAAAATGTTTGTATCATATAAAAATAAAACAAATATTTGTTTACGTTGAATTCCTAAAATTCTTTCGATGAAACGGCATCTCCTAAAAAAAACATGAAATATGTCGATGATTTTCATTTCCTTTGCGACGATTGCGCAATGTGATGGTGCCTCGCGAAGTATGCGGGTCAATTAAGCGATCACTCCGGTTAGATAATTGCCCTTATTAAAACGAATGAGATGCAACAACGGGCGTAGCCGAGAAAAATTAATAATCTATCTCGAATTGGATGAACGTCGGTCGCGGTGTTGCTCGGTCATGCTATTGCTCGGTTTGTTGTTTCCTTGGCATTGGCCAGGTGTGGTGTTGCGGGACGAAATTTGTTCATTTGCGTGATTTGCCGGACGGTATAATACTTATTGCGACTTGTCTAACAGTATTTTACACAACATTTAACCGGCGATAAGAAAGCGGTTTTGCTTAAATACTCCATAGCGCGCCACGTTTCAATAAATGCATGGGAAAACAACCACTCCTTAGACAGCGAATTTATTGCCCCATTTATGCGGCGTCTGGTACCTTTTATAACGCATCGGATAAAATTACTTGGAAATTGCTCTTTTAGTTCGCTTTGTTTTTGGGAGTTGGGTTGCCTGAGGGGGAGGTAACGAGTTATACAGACACCGGATTTCAGAATTATTATGGAATTTATGGTAGTTTACGTAATATACGGTTAGCGTGGCCGTATTTCACAATATATCCCTTTAATGGGGGTCTCTAATAACAAGGTGGTAACATGATTCTGGCTGTACCTGAACAACTTCAGTGTGGTCTTGGTTACAAAAGCAAATAAATCTCTTATTTCCAAATATAATTGGAGACGAAATCAAATTTGAGTCAATGTTAATAAGTGAAGCCTTTTATTAGAGAAGTTGAAGGAGTTAGTCTTTAAGATCGAGATACGCTTCATTTGTCATCACTTCTTGTCGAAGAGTTGTTACTCCTCCCCATTCGTTGCGTTGCCTCTTGTTCCGCGGCCAGCTGCAGACAATTGGCAATTGCGCGGCCCGTTCTTGCAGTTGTCGTGGTTTGCCGCCGCTAAGAGAGGACCTTAACGAGGTTAAAAATCGGTTTCAATTTAATAGATTAACGAGCCCCCAGGAATCCACTCTGTGGTTTTTCGACCGCTCCTTCTCGATTCCATTGAATCGGCCCGGTTGTCATAAAATCTTCAATAAAGAAATATTTTTTACGAAAGAAGGTAAAACGTTAACGTTCGTCACCTCGCCAAAGTCACATAACGTGCAATTTTATTGAGGAACGTCTATGGACAATTTGTACCGCCACTCCTTCTTCATCTCGGTTTAGTCTTTCTTCAGCAAATCGCAATTAGTCGCACCATCTCGTTCTCCCAGCGCAAAACTTAATTTCAGATAACATCCCTGTGATTAATTTTCCTCTTCTGTGTAATTTACATACTGCCGATATCGTGACTATAATTAAATTCCAGCCAATATAATTCTTCTTAAAGCACAATATTCCTCATTTGATTTCTTATGCATTTCTAATCTTCTCCACAAGGTGAAGAAAAAGGAAGTTATTCGATATTGTTCCGATTTCATAACGAAATTAATGGACTTCATTAAATTGTTGACATCTAAATGAATGTTTAAGGATTAAAAAATCTATTAATTTTTTTTTTGCTTTTAGAGCTACACGAATTATGCAAATAGACGAAGACTTTCAACACCAAGTCCTACTCATGACCCAATACCACCACCACGTGTCGAAAAACGAGCAGAAAACACAAACGGAGGATGGTTTAAGTCTTTGGATAGGTTATCAAGGAAAAAATCAAAAAAGGTAACTACCAAATGGTATTAAATAAATACAATCTAATTAATTACACTAATAAGATTTCGTTTACCCAAACAACTTAAAACCCATTTCGTTTTTAATTATTTCTTAGCAATAAAAAGGGGAATCTATTACGTATCAAAACTAAATTTGGAAAGGAAAAGAAGTCGAAAACAAAATTAAGAGACTCGTAAACAAGCTTTAAAAACTTTAACGCTATAAACGCTTCTTTCTATAATGAACCATCTAAACTAATTAACTTTTACAGAGCGACAAAGATTCCTCTTCGGATGAAATGCCGGCTAAATCGACACCGACGAAGAACCTGAGGTTCTTCGGAGACACCGACATCGAATCCAACGACAGCTTGCGTAAAAAACCTTCGCTAAAAACCCGAACCGGACTCTCGGCGAGCAGAGATCGTCTCCGCAGCCAATCCACGAGAGATTTACACAATATTTCGGAAGAAATCGTGACCACCCCGGAAATGCGGCGTCATAACCACAAATCCATGTTGAATATTTCCGAGTCGGATCGAGAACTTAAAGGTTCCAGAATGAGTCTTAAACCTCCCATGTCTCCGAGTCATAACAGACACAGAGAAGGATCGAGATCGCGCGAAGAGCGAATGAGACGAAGAAAAAACGAAGTTAGTTCCGTTGAAAGTTCCACCGAAGGAGACAGTAGCCAACAATCCCAACGCAGCGTCGTTTATTTACACGCTCCAACAGGTAAAAAATCTAAAATAATAATAATAATAATTTTTCTTACTTAATTTTAATTTTAGTTGGTGATATCCCAGGTCCGGGTTACCTAAGAAACGGAAGACGCGCAGCATCTCGCGAAGAACTAACTTCGAACAGCTCAAGTCGAATTCAACCCCAAGTAAAAACTTTGAGTCGTTCTTTTTCAGTGTTAGCCCCATGGAGGCCAAAACATTATAAAGAAACCTTAGATATCGATTACACCCAGTATCCAAAACCGGTTAAAAATGGTAAATACGAACAAAGAGTAATGAAGAATGGATCTAGTCGTAAAGAAACTTCATCTACTTTAAAGAAGAAAGCCCAAGAAACGAAAAGAACGAACCAGAATACCTCGACGTTGAATAGGCGGTCGAAAAGTAAAGAAAATATTTCGACGTTAAAGCGAGGTCAAGACGAACCGCCGCGCGGATCTAATTCGACACTTTACAAAAAAAGAGAAAGACCTGCAAGAGAAAATAATCGTTACAGTAGTAATAGAGATGATAGGAAGATGTCTTCGAAAAGTATGTCGGTTGAGTCATTAGGAGGAACGAGTAAATCCAGCAAAAAGAGTAGGGATGATAATAGAGAAGTTTCTAGATCGATTTCTATGCCAAGAGATCCAGAAAAATCTGCCGGATGGTTCAATATGAAGAAAAAGAAGTCCGGCAGCACACAAAGATTGTGATTTTGAAAAATAATTGCAATTTTAACTTCCGTGCCATTTATTACTTTTTCCGTTTTTAAAACGAGATGTTTAAGTTCTCTCAAATTTAATGGATTTTTAAATTAATCACGATGAGAACCGTGTATTGTGCAAAATATGTATTAATAAAAAAATAAACTTGGTGACCACATCGTTTTCTCGGTGATAAAAAATCGTATTCTATTTCTTTTTCATTACATCATATTAAGGATATCTAGTGAAAAAGAATTGGAATCGAACGGTCAAAAGGTTCATACTAATAGTTATTAAGGGATTATCTAATCGTTCTTTTTTACATTTACATTTGTTTTCTTTCGTGTAGATAAGCTTTAAATTCTTTTTATAATTCTTTGTTATCAATACTTACGATTTTCATACTCAGCTTGTTTTAATAATTTCAAAATTTATTTTAATATTTTATACGTCATAACATATGCCTACACATTATTTACAATTTTTTTCTTTTTAACTTATATAACAAAATGTGCTGGTGCTATATAATTACGAACAAAAATATGCTCCCTTTTTTCATTATAAATATGTAAATAACAAGTTTATGTAGTATACGGTTTAGGTAGAGAGTATTTTTTATATATGTTTCTTTTTTTATTTTAATATAATCACTACCTTTCAATGGATAGAGAGCCGATCGTTACCAAATTACCGCGCAAGCAAATGGTAAAAAAAAACAAGTGTAATAAAGAAACCGTCAGGTATCGGTGCTTAATTAATTTTGTAAACGGCACCATATCGCTTATTATTTTTTTTTCTAATTCATTTCAAAGGATTTACGCAGAACTGGATTGTAACTTTAGTCGGTCGTTTTTAACAAATTATTTGTAATTATTGTGCTATATTTCGTAATAAAATCTAATACATAACTTGTTTATTATGTGTGTTTGTATTTCCTACTAATAATTTGTAGCAAATATGAACTCAAATTTGTTAATAAAATATGCCCCGCGTTAAAAACACATTAGGGTACCACCAGTTTAAATTTGAGTTCTTTTCGTCAAATTGATTTTGAAAAAAATTGCAAAGTGGACAAAATTGCCGGTATTTTCCAAAACGGGGTACATTTTTTCAGTTAACTCGTGATAAAAGAAAAAGCACGGACCGAAAATTTCTAAATTAACACAACATGATATGCAAAAATGTTTAATTATTATTACAGTAAATTTTACTGATTCTTTTTTATCGAGCGGTTATGAAGATATCTATCTCTGACTTTTGGCACGGATAGTACATATTTACTTTATTGAAAAGCAGTGTAAAATCAACTATATCTCCGTAACACTTGATTTTATTCCTTAAGTTTACTAAGCCTTTTTTTGTTTATCTTGAGGAAAATATCAAGAATATATTGAGTGAGTAAAATATCTGACCACAATTTTTAAACTTCGTGTATAAATAAGTGATTAAAACTAGTCTTGTTTAGTTCTTAATCAATTAAAAATTTATAGTAATACACGAAGATATTTTTTAATTCGAATGTATTTATTCGTATTTAATGTAAAAAAATAAAAATATCAGTTTGAGTAGTTAGTAAAGAAAAGTATAAGACTGCCAAAAATTCCTAGGTCTAGTATTAGTCATACTTTTACTTCTAGAAGAATTTACAACAATCAAGCACCGAATGTCAATTAAAACTGGAACTAACACTAGACTTACTAAAGTTCAGATTTAGCAATGCATCTTCAGAACGAAACTTTCTAGTACTAGGTCTAGTGTTAGTTCTACTTTTAGTGTGATACAGGTATACAACAATTTAAGATTGATAACTAAGAATAGAGCCAACACTAACGCTAGAGCTAATACTAGACCTAGAACGAAAAACATTCATGGTTAGTCGTACCTCTCTTAAAACAGAACCCAATCCAACCCAACTTAGCTTCAGAACTAACACTAGACTTAGAACTAGAATAATGATTCACAAACCTAATGAGGTTTTAGCTGTCAAAAGAGATGTACGACTAAATCCTAATATACAGGTTGTTTCAGAATTGCACGGCACTATTTCAGGGATATGCTCTCCAGCACGAAACAAACAAGAATGTTTATATAAACATAAGTCTCAAATGAATTTATTATCGAGATATTGAAAAGTTAATTTATTTAATAATAAAACATTCAAAGTAACTGTTCAAAGTGCCCTCCGTTTTGTTAAATACAGCATTCAGCACGATGAATGCTGCATGATTCTCTGGCACGGCTTAGAACGTCGGGACCCGTCATAGTAGCTACTGCTTCTTCGATGCGATTTCTTAGCTCTTCTTGCGTGGCAATAGATGTAGAATAAACCTATAAGTGTTTAAATAATCGGTGACAATATGAGAAAAGTGAGCAGGGGCACCGTCATGCATAAACCACACCCCTACCTGTTGGCAATCGGAATATCTTAAGAAGATTATTAAAGGAAGCTCATAAAGATTATTTTGCAAAAAACACAAGTATGATATTCCTGAAAGCCTTGTTGGTAAAAAGAAAGGGCCGATGAGATTATCACCAAGAACACCACACCAGACTTTTAATGAACATACCTTATGTTCGTAATGCGTAATGCTATTCGTCGTATGAGGGTTTTCGTCATTCCAAGTATGAGTGTTTCGAAAATTAGTAATTCCATTTCTGGTAAAGCAAGATTCATCGGTAACTAGCAAGCAGCTCAGGAAGTTAGCATCTCATGTGCATTGTCGAATCAACCACTGGCAGAAATTTATGCGCTTGTTATAATTCTCTTGTAACAAATGTTGCAGACATGATATGAATACAATTGTTGCTCGCGCAATGTTCGCCATACGCTTGCAGATGAAACATTGAAACATGTGAGAATTTTCTGGTGCTAGTAGTAGGAGATAACTAAACAGCATTGAGTATCCCTTCTACAACGTTAGCAGTTCGTCGAAATTTTTGTGAAATTTTTGTCGTTGTGGTTTTAGCGTGCCAGTTTCTCTAAGATATCTTTCAATGGCTTCAATCGTTGTCGGATTTGGTATTCTCCTAGTGGAAAATGTTTTTGTCATCTGTCAAACACAAAAGCGCTTTGCAATTACAATCCACGTCAATCTGATTAAATTCAAGACATTTAGATATTTATCGTTTTGTACATTAAATTTAACTGTTAAGACGGCAGATAATGTTTTTACAGAAAGGTGCGACTTCCCACTGCTCCACAATAATTATTCCCTATTGAAAATACCCTTTCAACAGCAGGAATAAATTTAAATAGTATATGAAGAAATTCAGTTATGTAAAGCAAATTTAGAAGATAAATTGAACTCACCCTCATTATCATCGGGAGGCATTTCTTGTAATTCATTTATGATGTTGCCCATACAAATGCATAGAATAGCGAAAAAGGCATGCAAATGCCTTTTTCTTTGACATGATTTTTGTCACTTAAAAATGCAATTATTATTTTCTCACATTGCTTCCAAGTCAATTAATAAACAATCGTGTTTTAACCAAACTGAGGTTGAACAAGTAAAGAACTAGATTCGTTCGTATTCTCATGTTTAGTGGTTAGTGTTCTTAAATAATATATATTGGAAAACTCTAACTATGTCGTTATTACAATGAATAAAAACGCCGCCCCTATAGAATCATTTGTTGAGACAATTATTTGTAGATCAATAAATGTGATTTGTAGTATTAATAATTATGTTTATCAATTTTTCTTTAATATGTACAGGCTGGTTCAAATTCGAAGTCCGAATAGGCTATCTCGAAAACTAGAAGAGATATAGATAAAGATAAAGAGTTGAATAAAAAATAGCTTACATGTCAATCTATTTTCTCAAAAAGAGTCTAATGCCGAAAACCTCACAGCGCTATCGTCTTTTGTTTTTTCGTAAGACGCCAGAAGTGAAAATATCGTTAAACCAGCAACTGTAATTATTTTGGTTATTATTGTTGATAGAGTATTATAACTAATTGTAAAATATTATATGACCACTTTTTACCAAGAATTTGATGACGAAGTTACATTTTTTTTCTCGCTTTTAGATTTTGAGCTATTATGACAATTTTCGTTTTTTCAAATGGCAACAATTCCTGATTTTTAGCTTATTAAATTTATTATTTTTTCTGATATCAAAAATATAAGGTTTGACAGGTATGTTAATTGTTGTTTTAGAATAAAGCTAAAAATAGGCTTTTTATAAAATTTTCAAATACCGTCATCTCGTGTTAATAACACTACAAACAAAATATTTAAACTTAATATGTTTAAATATTTTACTAAAAGTAAAAAATAGTAATTTAACTCAAAAAATCAATAGTTTTGAGATGGTTAAAATGGGCATTTTTTATAGTACTATTTCAATATTTTTGTTAAATAAAATGGTTAGAAAAAGAAATAAAATTTTAAAAAATACGAGAAAATGCTCAAATTGACCACTATTTTAAGTTATTGATTTTTTGTGTTAAATTACTATTTATTTATATTAATAAAATAGCTTATTTTTGGCTTTATTCTGAAACAATAAGAAATATACCTGTTGAACCATATATTTTTGAAATCAGAAGAACATAATGAATTTAATAAACTAAAAATCAGACAAATTACAATGTCTTACGTGCATATAATGTCTTACCATATAATAATCTACCAATAATAATAACCAAGATATTTTCACTTTTGGCGTCTAGCGGAAAAACAAAAGGCAATAACGTTTTGTGGTTTTCAGCATTGGATTAAAAAAAAAGATCATTACATGTAATTACTTTTTATCTAACTCTTATACTTTTCGAGACAGTTTATTCGGACCCGAGAATGACTCTCGTATCTGTGAATTATCTGTTACTTGTACATTACTTGTTCTGTTACTCCTCCATTTACTACACTGACACAGACAGAAATAAACCTAGAGGTAATGTAATGTGTAAAAAACAAAAATGTCACAATTATTTAAATAGATTAATACTTTAATGAAACCTAAATTCTCAAAGGCTAATGAAATATAAAAATAAAAATGAAGATATATGATATTTCTTCATTGTTGCAGAAAGTATTTGTTTCTGTTCGCATTTACAAATAGCAAGGTATTGCTTGTGGAAGGTCTAGTCTATTTCGGGACTTTGTTATATATCGCCCTGCAACGAAAAAATGTCTTTCACTCGTAAATGAAGTATATAGCAGGTATACATAAATAATATTCCGCTAGTTTGACTAAATTTGGATGTAGATTTTCGTTATTTTTCCACCAAACAAATATATTTTCTGTTCTTCCAATTGCTTGTTTCTCATTATTATGATTGTTTTCGTTTAAAAGATCGTCATCTCGAAATAATGGACTGTCTGAATTTTTGCATTCATCTTCTTCACTTTCACTTGTACTGCTATTTGAGCCCTTGTATTCTTGAATTAAGTCTGTCTCCATTACTACAGTCGCGTCCCTAACTTGCACTTCAAACGCTTTTTTTTTTATTCACTGGAATATTGGTCACATTCATGTGGTTCAAATATTAATAATTTTGTAAACCTTGGATCAAGGACTGTTGCTTTAACATTAACAGAGGTTTTTACATCTAGGTCATTAAAAAATCGAGCGATAATATTTTTTTTAACTAGTTCCTGTTTTAGAAATTTTACTCCTTGTAATTCGTAGTCGTCTTGACTTGACTGGAGTTTACTTTTTAATTTACGTAAAACATAAAGTACTTCGGAAATTGTCCAATACTTTTCTCCATAGAAAACTCTGTTGTCAATTTTTAGCAAGTTTAAAATAGGCAAGATGTTGCCGATTAATTTCCACTGCTCGTCCTTCAGTTCTAAATGTATTGTGTCACTTCTTTTTGTTACCTTTGGGTCATTCAAAATAGCACAAATACTGAGTCCCATCTAGTCTTGCAGTACTGTATCAATTTCAGTCCATGTTTTGTAGGTTTTCTGGCGAAAAGTGTTTGTTGTTGAGATGTTTCTTCTTCGTCTGATTCAAATTCTTCGTTTTCATCGTCATCCACTAGACAATTAATTTAGATAAAGTAAATACATTGATATATTTATTTGTAAAACTTTGTAAAACCAGCTGTATTTATTTGAGCATTCATGCGTTGTTTCGTGTCGTTTCAGTAGCCCGTTTGTTGCCAAAACACTATGATTGAAATGTCCGACAAATCTGCTAGCTGCATATATACACTTGGCAATAGAATTTGTAGAATCTACAGTATTCAATCCGGTAGCTGCGGTAACACACGCAGTTACAGGGTATGTACAGCGCAGGGTACATCTATCCATTTGTCATTTATCAAACAAGCAACATGTCGAATATTAGAAACGTTGTCGTAAACAATAGTCACAATCTTTTCGTAAATCTGCCAATTTAAAATGGAATTTTTAACTTCAGATGTCAAATAGGATGCGGTGTGCCTCTCCTCCAAGAAAATAGTATCTGTGCTAAATTGTAGTGCTAAATATGACGCGTTATTGTTTGATGTCCAAGCATCAGTAGTTAATGAAACATATGTAGCTTTTTTCAGTTTATTTATCACCATTTCTTTAATTTCCTATTCATCGCGTTTCAAATTTTGGACTAGTTTCATAACAGGGTACTTTATAATCTGGCTTTAGGTAATCTATAAGCTTTTTAAAAGATGCACTCTTTGTAAATAAAATGTAGGGGTAGTGCATTTTCCGATACTACATCAGTAATAAATTTGTTATTTTAACTTGATGAGATTGGAACAGTCCAATTCTTCTTTTAAAACAGCCTGTTATGCAAGTCTGGGAACCTTTACTCGAACCATTAACTATAACCCCAACATCTTTATTTTATGTTTGTTCTTTACCTGTGTTTTGTGTGTTGCCCATGCTTACACTTTCACGCTTATAAACAGAATGAACACCAGATAATTGTTTGTTCATCGAACTTGTTGAAAGACCATGCACAATTTTAGCATCACATAAATTACAAATCACATGAGACTTCTTTGGAGAGCAGTGGAAGCTTTCCCACACTGACGAGTACTTACGTTTTTCCGACATTTTGTAACTTGTTTTTAATACGTTGCCGATCCCGTTTCAGAATTGTTCAGAATCTACGCGTTATTATCTGTACCGCCTGTTATCCAGCTAGCTGAGCTCAAGAACTAAAGGCAGCAGGGCGGCATTGAGCTCATTGCACGAAAAAATTCAATGCCAACCAATAATAGCGATTAGCGGTTTTCTAATTTTTGGTAATATCCGGGTATCGGGTGATTACCCGGTACTAGATTCGGGTATCGGATACTAGGTAAAGGTAACCGGACTCGTAATCATTTCGGGTATCTCGGGTACCTGGATACCCGTTGTTATCACTAATTAATACTAAACAATCGTGTTATTAATTTTTATTATCAGCATAACGGAAAATTTCATTGTTCTAATGATTGAAACATCATCTGAATGAACAAGGTTGTTGCCAGAATAATTAGTACATCAATTTCAATAAATCGAATTTGTAATACACCCAACTCTTTTTTTACACGGTAGATACGTCCCTTAGAAAACCGTGCAAATGAAAATTATGTAAAAAAAGTTATAATAAAATGTATATGACATATTTACAAAAAAAGCTATTTATTACTTTAAAAAAGATAGTGTACAGTCAAAACTCCAACATAACAATAAAAATGTAAACTAAAATTAGAAATAAAAATCAATTTCGCAAGTTTTCATCGCTACTTGATAACAAACGTGCACGTTAATTACGGACTTGACCAAAAGCGCTATCATCAGTAGATATGTCGGATATGTCCAGCACAACTGTCGGATTTAATTCAAATGAAAAATTTCGTTCTTTATTAAAGGTCTGTGTTGTTTTTTTGTAGTTGTGAAGTCGGTTATTAGCTGCTGTTTTTTGGTTTCTCAATAAGCTTATATAATTCTTCATATCCAGCTAGACATAACTTAAGATTACGTTAAAATTTCAATCCACGCTCCATGTCATGAGTAAGAAAATATTGTTCCATACTTGTAACAAATTTCCAGCCATCGCAAATTAAATCGGCTGTTAATAGCTGAACTTCATCTTCTACCTTGTCATTATCGATTTCTTTATTTTGACAAATTGTCATACATTCGATCAAATCATCTTCATCCAAAGGGCTTTCTCGCATAAATTCGTTAATATCAGCCGTTTGAATGTTATTAAAACCGTTGCCACCAGTTAATATTTGATAGAGTTTCGCTTTTGACGCATGTTGGCAACATTTTTTTTTGCATTTAAGGTTGATTGGCGCAATTGTTTAATGGCAACAGAAGCAAGTGTAATACAATCCATAATCGTAAACTTTCTCCATGTTTCCAAAACTGTCAAATTTGTTTCTTCCACTGAATCTAAAATATATTTAAACGTTTGCTTTGTGTAGTACATTTTAAATGTTGCTATAATGGCCTGTTCGAGTGGCTGAATCAGTGAGGTAGTAATAGGCGGTAAAAATAGCAGTTGAATATTTGGGTGGTCCACCACTGGGTGGCTGGGCGCATTATCACCGAGCAAAAGTATTTTGAAATCCAAACCTCTTTCTTCCATATATTTCTGTACTTCAGGAACAAAGCAGTTGTTGAACCAATTTGTAAACAGATCAGCCGTCATCCATGCCTTTTTATTCGCCATGAAATGGACTGGAAGTTGTTTAATGTTCTTACCACCTAATGCTCGTGGCATAAGAGATTTGTTGATTAATAAAGGCTTTGGCCGCTTTAAAACCACCAGCAGATTTTTCAGATTTTGCTATATAAATCCTTTCGGGCATTTTCTTCCAAAACAATCCCGTTTCGTCGGCATTAAATATTTGTTCTGGAGTATAACCGCCCACTTCAACGATTTTTGATAGTTTACCCGGAAAGATTTTTGCAGCATTTTCATCTGCTGATGCTACTTCTCCCTTTATTTTTACATTGTGAAATGCGAGTCTTTTTATAAAACCTGTCAGCCATCCCTCACTTGCATTAAATGCCAATTTCTTCGTTGCCTGAAGACTTGTTGATGATTCCAATTCCTGAAGTCAGTTATATATTCTAAGTGCTTTTTCTTTTATATGTTTTCCATCAATAGGTATTCTTTTTGACTGTAAATCTTCTATCCAAAACACCATATGTTTTTCCGTTTTCTCTAAGATAGGATTTCGACTATAAAATGATGTTTTGGAGCTTACTTTCGATTCAGAAATTACGGATTGTGGAATCGAATTTTCATTTTTTCTAATTGTTCTTATAGTCGCTTCATTTAAACCAAAAGCTTTGCCAACAGATGTGGCACCTTAGCCTTTGTTTAGACAGTCTAAGATTTTTATTTTAGTTTCTAAGGAAATTTCTTGTCTCTTCGGAAGTTGTTCTTTAGGCATTTTATTAAACAATATGGGTACTATAAAAACAATCCAAAATAATATTGCTTATAGAATTTTTCTAAAGCGACAATCTAATACAATATTACCTTTTTTAGTAGCAAAGAATTATCATCATTACAAATAATACACTGGAAATTTCACCATCGAATTAAAAAAACTTTAATTGAAACATCCACTTTTAGAATTTTACCGAAATTATTTATTACGTCGAACAAACTGACCACTCTTAACACAAAATAAATACTGAATAACGAAATCATGTGTTCAAGTTGAAGCACAACGATATAAAGAAAAAAAGTGATCATAAAATTCTGGTATTCCCCGTAGTTACTAGTCCACAAGTTATAAACATGTGGACATAAACCGACCGACTTCTGACCACGGTATTCCCCCATTATATTTTGTTACTGTATACATAAGTTTCTGTAAGACGCTATCAAAATTAGAATTAAGATTTTTTTTTGAGATTCGTGCTATAACAAAAAATTCGTGTAAAAAAATTTATTGGTGAACCGTGTTATTTCAAAATCGTGTTAAAAAAGACCGTGTAAAAAGAAAGAGTCGGATGTATTAACCCTCCGACTGTCGGGCGCGTTTTCTTAACATTTTCGATCGGGTGTGGTCTGTGGAGTCCAAAATAGAAAAAACTCTAAAGGACGCCAACGTGTGCGAACGAGTGCTAATTTCTCATAAATATGTTTTATATGATGCTTGTACTATATAATAGCCTAATACAGGGCCAATTCCAAACTCACGTTTTATGTTAATTTGATTTAAAGAAAATGTTTACAATTTAATCACATATTTTTCAAAATTTTGAAACAACGCCTAAATAAAGGAAAAGAAAATCGATCTATAATAATATTTATTTAAAAATGTATAAAGTGTTATAAAAAAATGTCTTAACTAAAGAATAATATTCTATGCACAAACTGGAGGGCTTCAAACTGTGGTCTCCATATTTCCCAAACAATCGTTGCAGCACGCTGTTATGTGCTCCATGCACAACCAACATTTACAAATTTTGCAAAAATAACGAGTTTTTCGTCTTTTGCAATATTTACAGTTTCCTCTTTTCCCTGGTTTTTGTGGCTCTGGAATAATCTCCTCTTCAATACCTGAGAACCTCAAAGCAGAAGTACGCACACTTTTGGTCAAGTGCTATCAACGGCTCTTCTTTGCATGTTATTTTTCACTAACTCCATACCAAGATTTTTTTGAAACAGTCTGCGAGTTCTAGCAAATTCACCATCTGGTATGTTGCCTTTGTAGATAACAAAAGCGTTAATTGCTGCTATATTGAGGAGGTTATAGAAAATTACCATTGGCTAACCCTTTGTGTTTCTTGCAACATTGTATGATGTGATCATTCGATCAACAACATCTACTCCACTTTTTGTGTTATTACAAAAAGTAATTATTTCGGGCTTTTTCCGATCACCGGTAGCTTCATCGATATAATCGTCTCGGTGCATTGTTG
Organism: Onthophagus sagittarius; assembly: GCA_036711965.1. Classification (NCBI taxonomy): domain Eukaryota; kingdom Metazoa; phylum Arthropoda; class Insecta; order Coleoptera; family Scarabaeidae; genus Onthophagus; species Onthophagus sagittarius. The sequence continues at coordinate 55,460,384 of JASERS010000002.1, read as the reverse complement.
AAACTACAAGCACATTCTTTCCTTTTTTTCGGTATATATGAAACTGCAGTCATATCATTACTAAATGTGAATAACGAAGAATATACTTTCCTGTTTTTAACTTGTGTTATATCAAGAGGTAGTTCTTTTCTATTGGCTCTAATTGTACCAACCACAGTAAGGCGGTACTCTCTTAGCAGTTTCTTTACAATTGAATATCCTGTGAACCAACGATCTATTGTAACATTTCTTTCTGATCCTAATAACTGTGAACACATTTTTTCGGTTATTGCAGCGGTAGAGTTGTCAGCTTTATATGGACCATTGGGTTGAACACCAGCGTAAATTTCTATGTGTGAAGTGAAAAATGTTTTGGCATCAACAACGGCGAAGACTTTTAATCCGTGTTTGTTTGGTTTACTTGGAAAGTACATTCGGAAACTGCACCTACCCCTAAAGGTAAGCAGCATTTCATCTAATGTTATATACTCGCCCACAGAATAAGTTTTCTTACAATTGTCGTTGAACTTGTCAACAATAGTACGAACTGCTGCTAGTTTGTTTTTCTTTTCTTTGACCTCTAGTTGTAGTATCGTCTAAGCGAATGCATTTCAATAAGAAGACGAACCTCCGTTTTGCCATTGTAGCAGGATATATCTTATATCCCATACCGTCTGATGACCAATACTCTGCTAGATGTGTCCTTGATCCATGATGCTTAGCTAAATAAAGCAAACCCATCAGCACTTGGATTTCTATAGAGTCGGTAGGTCTACACTCAGTCTTATCTTGGTATTTAACAGAAATTTTATCAATAAATAAATTAGTGTTTTCAACTACAATATCAATGCAGTTTCCAAACGTGTACATCCAGCATTGAATGGGAGATAATGCGACACGTGCTTCACCGATGACCCCCGGCAGGTGAGACACTATGTTTTCGTTGCGAGTTCTAATATTTCTAGGTGGGACAGCCTTTTTCCATTTAGTTCCATCTTTACCAAAAAAATACGAGCATCTATCACGAATCACGGGTTGTTCATCTTCATCATCCTCGCCGTCATCCTGATACATAATATCTGCATCTTCATTTACATTTTCCTGCTCGGTTTCTGTATCATGATCACTGATACTTACAAAATCTGGATCTGATATCGAATTATCGTCAGACTCTTCTATTTCACTGCCCGTGCTAACTTCTTCATACAGTTTCTTTAACCTTTCTCAAATTATTATTTGATTTATCAAATAATAAATCATTTATTATTTTATCAAATCATATCAGAAAATTGTGTGTACTAAATTGTGCTAACTAGATATTTGGTATTAGTTATAAATAATTTTTATGCACTTTTCTAACCTCTTTATTTGTAAAATAAATAACACATAACACAACGCCTCAAAATGGGATTCAATAGTAAACTGGCGTGTCAACGATACGGTAACCGTATATATAGTAATTATTAAGGGAACTACCGAACTATATTGCGATTACTCCGAGGTATAGTTTTATAACTCAGTAATACCCCTACAAACACAAAAAGAACGCATACAGTTCCAACTGGAATACGATTCTTACAGATTACATCTGCGAATATTGTTACACATTTGATCGGGAAGGGTCTGTCAGGACAAAATATTATGTAGCGACTATTTGGAATTTTGAAAAACAGTTTTTTATAGCGAAAACAGTTGATATTCAGATACTTGAAAGGTACTGTGACCGTAGAAGTTTTGAGCAAAATAATTTAAAAAATATTTCACATAATCATTTTGTCGTGGATACGTAGAGCACACCCGACAGACGGAGGGTTAATATAATAAATCTGTTATAGAATCAACAAGAAATATCTATAACATTTTCGTAATATCGATGAAAATATAATTTTGATAATAAAAATGCTATTTTGCATACACTTAGCAGCAGAAGTCTGCGTACAAAAAACTTCTAACACTTTAACTGAAAAAATAAGGGTCATGATCTAATGTGATAAACTTCAATTTTTTTTTATTTTGTGTATTAACTACATATAATTCTATTAACAAAATATGCATCAATAAAACAGAAATATTAGTTACAAAAAAAATTAAAATTAAAAATTCTCCAAATAATGCGTATGCAAAAATCTGCGTACAAATAAAGACGCCTTCTCCAAAATATACTTATTTACTTAAATACGTAGTTGGCGATGTACGCTTTCCGATTTAAATAAAAGATAATCGGTGTCAATTATATTAGCAGAGGCTTAGAAGCTAAAAGTTAGAATGGACACGAAAGAAAGGAAATTGAATTGGGAGAGAGAAAAATTATTGTAAAGTTATGGAAAGAGGGAAAATCTTTTCGAAAAATAGGAGAAACTGTTCCACACTCTTCCATTCAAAGAGTAATTAATAATTATAAAGACACTGAAGATTACCTCTCACGTCCGCGATCTGGTACAGCAGTTTAGAAAAGAACCTAGGCTGACGGCAAAAAAAATAGTAGAAAATGTACAAGAAGAATTTCATAAAACTATCAGCAAAGATACGGTTAGAAGGACGTTAAAAAAAGCTAACTATCACAGTCGCGTTGCACGAAAAAAGCCATTTGTGTCAGAGGTCAATCGTCAGAAGCGGAAGGCAAAAAAACTCTTAGACAAGCCCATTGAATTCTGGGAGAAAGTTCTCTTTACAGATGAGAGCAAATTTTGCATTTTCGGCATTAAGGGTAAACAACTTGTATGGAGAAAACCTAATACTGCCCTTAATCCCGAAAATTTGAAAGCCACTGTAAAACACGGAGGTGGTGGAGTTATGGTTTGGGGGTGTATGTGCACCAAAGGGGTGGGAAGGTTGGTTTTCATAACATCAACAATGGACCATAAAATGTATATAGACATTTTAAAAGAAAATTTGAAGCCTAGCATCGATAACTTGGGCTTGGGGCCCGAGTTTATCCGACCTCATATTAATATAGAAACAATGATCTCATTTATGAATTTTTTATAAATACTGTCCTGACTTGTACGCAGATTTTTGCATACCCGTTATTTGTAGAATTTTTTGTTTTGATTTTTTTCTGTAACTACTGTTTCTGTTTTGTTGAAGCATATTTTGTTAATAGAATTATATGTAGTTAATATACAAAATAAAAAAAAATCACATTAGATTATGACTCTTATTTTTTCAATTAAAGTATTACAAGTTTTTGTACGCAGACTTCTGCTGCTGAGTGTATATCATTTTACGTAATTTTTTTTGTTAGTTTGTGTGTATGGACCCCATTAAAAATAACATTCGTGTTTAGCAATAAGTCTAAAATAATTTTTTTTAACAATTAAACAAATAATAGTTTTATTATTTTTATTATAATAATTTAATTAAAAAATATAAAATGCGTATCAACAATTTTAGTAACTTAATTATTTTTAGGTTGTCTCCCTGCATGATCCTTATCATATGTCAAAATATTCTGTCATATCGGTGTCGATTTGTAAACAAACTTATTTGTGTATGCTTATATCGAATATTAATTTAATAGTTTTAAAATGGATCATATATTCTCCGTAAGAAGAAAACCTCCAAAAGGAATTGATTCCTTTTATCTGCAAGTTATTGCACCGCTTGAAACTAAAGCGTTCTTAACCTCAATCTGTTTTAGGTTAGACAATAGTTTAATTTGTACGATTTCTAGTACAAACGTAATTGCGTTCACTACGAATACAAAAATTGAAGAAAATAACATTCGTACTTATGGTTCACATGTTTATGTAGCTGATTTAAATACCCCTTGGTTAGCGCATAGGTACACATTATGATCTAAACAATATCACCATTTAATTATGTTATTATTTCCAGAGTATATTCTAGTCCACATTTAATTACAGTTCTTCAGTGGGATTTTACCGCTGAACTTCTTCTTTTAGCTGATGAATGTGGGCATATTAGAATTTATAAAAGCAAAGATCATTTGTTGAATGATTGGCAGCTATTTTCTGAAACATCCCTCGATGGTGAACATATTTTAGCTGCTGCGTTTTTCCATTCAGGAAAGAAAGTAGTATTTATAAATTAAAGAAAAATTTTAAATTTAATTTTTTCATTTTTTTTATATAGATTTGTTTAAATTTAGAGAAGAAAGAGAGTTCATCGTATACGGAAAAATTCCAAAATGTAAAGTTTGCTTGTTCGGTGAAAAAGTTTGGCAGTAGACCATGCAATGGGGCTCTTATTTTGACAACGACTGGGATGTTAGCGGCCATTTTGTTACCACACCCAACTTCTCAATCCCAAAGCATGATAGTTGCTACTGAAAGTTTGGCTGCAACTAGAATTCAAATAAAAACTGCAGATATTTGTTATGGAAAAAGTAACTTTACCTTAATTATGAGTTAAAGTGATAATATTTATTGAAATATTTTAGATGGTCATTTTCTTTTGGCTGTAAGCAATGGGGAAACATCGACTCCTATTCAATGTTTTAATGTATCTGTTACAAAAGGAGAAGAAAAATGTAACATAACCAGTCAATCATTACCCAGTTTCTTCTTATCTGATGATGGAAAAGATGGTTATTTTTTAATTTTCTCTTAATGATTATAAAATTGTTTTTAATTCTTTGTAGCAGATCATTTCAAAAATATAAAGGCTTATATTAGTCATATAAAATGGGTTATGAGAGAGGATGCTGATTCTTTAGTTGTGGCTGCCTGCTATGATGGAGGAAGTTATCTTCAAGCTTGGGAATTGCATGAAAAAACATTTCCTGTACATGAATTATTAGCTGGATCTGAACCAAAATATTATAATACTGTGGTAAGTGACAACCTTATTTAGATATATTTGTCAGTAATTATCAATGAACTGGTTAGGCTGAGCTAAAAATAAATTGGAAGTTAGATTTAGATTTGGATTTGTATAAAGATACATTAATTTGATGAATTTACTTTGACATTTAAAAATGTTAATATCATTAATTTTTAGTATTTATTTTGAATTGCTTTAAAAATGCTTCAAAAATTTTTTCGATTTTGTCAAAAAATCAATTATGTAATCGATTTTTCCCGTCGATAGGTCAAATTATTTATTTATTATATTTGATATGAAAACTGGAAAGCCCAGCAAAGCATCCAGTAATAAAATAAATAACATAAACAAATAATTTCTTAACAAAATAAAAAATTGCTGAACAATACATTAATAATAATGAAAATTAACAAAAGAAAGTCAAATAATAACGAAAATGATTAGTAAAAGAACATAATTAACAAATAAGAAAATATTTTAAAGCTCAATTACACAGACAACATATGTAGGTAAACTATATTTATTATTAATTTCAAAAAATCAAGTCATCTTCAATAAACTTTATCTCAAAAACTAATAAAGATTTTCTAATTTAGTTTGATAGTTAGATTTGTATCTCAAAAATGAATAAATACTTTCAAGAACCGGTTTCATCACGAGAAAGTAGACACTTTCCTCTATAAATCATGAATAATTCATTAAGATATCTTAACAGTTCGATTTTTCGTGATTTTTTAAAACAATATTATTAATTTCAAAAAATTATAGAAAATTAAGTTAACTTAAATAATCTTTATCTCAAAAACGAATAAAGATTTCCTAATTTGGTTCTCACCATGACAAAATAGACACTTACCTCTATAAATTTTAAATGTATCATTAAAATATGTCAAGAATTCGATTTTTGGTAATATTTAATGAACTTGAGATAGCCATAAATGTTCACGTTGAATTTAATAATATGTACCTCAAAAATGAATAAATATTTTCAATAACCGGTTTTATCACGAGAAACTAGACACTTTCCTCTATAAATCATGAATAATTCATTAAGATATCTTAAGAGTTCGATTTTTCGTGATTTTTTAAAACAAGATTATTAATTTCAAAAAATTATAGAAAATTAGGTTAACTTAAATAATCTTTATCTCAAAAACGAATAAAGATTTGCTAATTTGGTTCTCACCATGACAAAATAGACACTTACCTCTACAAATTTTGAATGTATCATGAAAATATCTCAAGAATTCGATTTTTGTGATTTTTAATTAACTTGAGATAGCCGTAAATGTTCACGTTAAATTTAATGATTTATATCTCAAAAATAAATAAATATTTTCAAGATCCGCTTTCAACACGAGTAAGTAGACACTTTCCTCTATAAATCATGAATAATTCATTAAGATATCGTAAGAGTTCGATTTTTCGTGACTTTTTAAAACAATATTACTAATTTCAAATTATCAAAAATTAGGTTAACTTAAATAATCTTTACCTCAAAAACGAATAAAAATTCGCTAATTTGGTTCTCGCCATGGCAAAATAGACACTTGCCTCTACAAATTCTGAATGTATCATTAAAATATCTCAAGAATTCTTTTTCTGGTGATTTTTAATTAAGATCTATATCCCAAAAATGAATAGACATTTTCAAGATCCGGTTTCATCACGAGAAACTAGACACTTTCCTCTATAAATCATGAATAATTCGTTAAGATATCTTAAGAATTCGATTTTTCGTGATTTTTTTAAATCAAGATTATTAATTTCAAAAAATCATAAAAGAATAGGTTAACTTAAATAATCTTTATCTCAAACACGAATAAAGAATTTCTAATTTGGTTCTCACCATGACAAAAAGGACACTTGCCTCTATAAATTCTGAATGTATCATTAAAATATCTCAAGAATTCTTTTTCTGGTGATTTTTAATTAAGTTAAGATAGCGGTAAATGTTCACATTGAATTTAATGATCTATATCTCAAAAATGAATAGACATTTTCAAGATCCGGTTTCATCACGAGAAAGTAGACACTTTCCTCTATAAATGATGAATAATTCGTTAAGATATCTTAAGAATTCGATTTTTCGTGATTTTTTTAAATCAAGATTATTAATTTCAAAAAATCATAAAAGAATAGGTTAACTTAAATAATCTTTATCTCAAACACGAATAAAGAATTTCTAATTTGGTTCTCACCATGACAAAAAGGACACTTGCCTCTATAAATTTTGAATGTATCATTAAAATATGTTAGGAATTTTTGGTAATATTTAGTTAACTTGAGATAGCCATAAATGTTCACGTTGAATTTAATGATTTGTATCTCAAAAATGAATAAATACTTTCAAGAACCGGTTTCATCACGAGAAAGTAGACACTTTCCTCTATAAATCATGAATAATTCATTAAGATATCTTAAGAGTTCGATTTTTCGTGATTTTTTAAAACAATATTATTAATTTCAAAAAATTATAGAAAATTAAGTTAACTTAAATAATCTTTATCTCAAAAACGAATAAAAATTTGCTAATTTGGTTCTCACCATGACAAAATAGACACTTTCCTCTATAAATCATGAATAACTCATTAAGATATCTTAAGAATTCGATTTTTCGTGACTTTTTAAAACAATATTATTAATTTCAAAAAATTAGGTTAACTTAATTAATCTTTATCTCAAACACGAATAAAGAATTTCTAATTTGGTTCTCACCATGACAAAATAGACACTTAACTCTACAAATTTTGAATGTATCATTAAAATATCTCAATAATTCGATTTTTGGTAATTTTTAATTAACTTGAGATAGCCGTAAATGTTCACGTTAAATTTAATGATTTATATCTGAAAAACGAATAAATATTTTCAAGATCCGCTTTCAACACGAGTAAGTAGACACTTTCCTCTATAAATTATGAATAATTCATTAAAATAACTTAAGAATTCGATTTTTCGTGATTTTAAAAACTATAATAATAAAGAATAGCTAAAAAATAAAGATTTGCTAATTTGGTTCTCACCATGATAAAATAGACACTTAGCTTTATAAATTTTGAATGTATCATTAAAATATCTCGAGAATTCTATTTTTGGTGATTTTTAATTAAGTTGAGATAACCGTAAATGTTCACATTGAATTTAATGATCTATATCTCAAAAAATGAATAGACATTTTCAAGATACGGTTTCATCACGAGAAAGTAGACACTTTCCTCTATAAATCATGAATAATTCATTAAGATATCTTAAGAATTCGATTTTTCGTGATTTTTTAAAACAAGATCTCGAAAACGAATAAAGATTTTCTAATTTGTTTCTCATCATGATAAAGTGGACAAAATAGCTATAATCATAATGGATTGTCATAGACGAGTTTGGTTAATGTCTAGAATATTTAGAATATTGGTGTTTGGATGAACTTGAAATTGATAAAATCGACCTGAATTCTTTTGATATACTTTGAGAAGATGTTTGAATTTTACCTAATACATGTTTATTAGGTTTATTTCTGCCAAATTTTATCTTCTTTCCATAATTTTTTGATTCTTCCCGTGTTAGAAAGCAATCAAAACGCAGAAGTCGTAAAATGCCCATGAATTTATCAAGAAACTTTCCTCTCATAATAATTAGTAAGTCCCAAAATATTTCTGCAATTTTAAAAGATTCAACGGGATTTAATAAGGGATTCATTAATATTATTCCCAATTCCTCCTTTAAATATGGTAACAGTTTCAATGCAGGTATTGTATAAAACTTGATGTTTTAAATAGTAATATTTTATTGGAAGTCTTAAAATTAATATATATATTATTAATCAAGAAAATGCTACTTTACTCATAGGGTGTAGGCTATACATAGAAATTAAAAACAAAAACAAAAATACCATTTCCGTATAAAACAAAGTAAAATAAAACTATTCATTGTTGTCTATGTACAAATTTGGCCCATTCCTTTTTGTTTTTGGAAAGAGTTCTAGCTTGTTGTATCTGCAACCCTCTACTGTCCAATATTTTAGCTATTACACCATTCCACTCCTATCTTGGTCTCCCTCTTCTTCTACCACACGGCCTTGCTTCCCATACTTGCTTCACCGGTATCTCCTCTTTAAGTCTATTTAGGTGTCCCCACCAGCTCAGTTGCTTCTATTATGCTATGCTTCTTATTCTATCTCTTTTTGTCACTCCTTTTACCCTTCTTACATATTTCATCTCCATTGACGCCATTTTCTTTTTTTTTTTCTGAATGTCAATGTCCAAGATTCACATCCAAATGTTAACACTGGTCTATATATTGTTTTATATACGTTGAGTTTTGTGTTTCTCGTTACTTCCTTCTTATTTATCAGGGCTTTATTAATCTGGTAATACAGTTTGTTGGTGTTTGATATCCTCTCTTCCAGTTCGCTAAACATTTTTCCATCTTGGGTGATTTTGACTCCGAGATATTTAAACTCCCATACTTGCTCTATTTTTATGTTATCAATTTTTATGTTAACTGCTTCTTCCTTCCCTATTATCATTACTTTTGTTTTCTCTTTGTTCATGCTCATTCCGTATTTTTTCAAGGTTTCATTCCATTTCTCTAGTCTCTCTTGTAGTTCTATCGCCGAGTTCGAAATTTGTATTATATCGTCCGCAAAAGCACCAATGTCGATTTGTACCCTTTTTAGTTTCCTATAACCTATCGTTACTTGTTTCCTTGTTTTGTTCATTTCCTTTATACTTAAAATTAATTATAGGCCAAAATTCTGACATTTTAGAAATGTCAGCGTCATTAATTTTTGATATTTATTTCGAATTTTCTTAACCTTTCGATACACGCACCGGACTCTCACTCCGGGTTCTGCACCCTCTATTGTTTAACAGAAAAGGCAACTTTTTTACCGACATAATTATGTCATTTTAGTGTCAAAAATTTCTTAGTGTACAACACAGTAAAATATGAATATGAATACGATAGCGAAGAAAAATTCTTTGAAAACTCTTTGAAGGTGAAGACTGAAGCTTTTCAAAAAATTTTGCAGACGGTAAGATGTTTTTTTTCCGTTCAAAATGGCTTCTTATCTGATTAGAAGAAACGAAGAAGATAATGAAAGCAGTAGAACATAAATGTCCGGAAAAATGTGCAGCGTATTCAACGCGAGCATTTATTTGCCTATCGCAAATTTTATGATAATAAAAAAATTTTTTAAATTATTGTCTTAAAAAGAATACAAATTAAAGTCCCTAGATTTATAAAGTACCGCGGTTTCCAGAAGACTGTTACTGCTTCTAGAGGATTTAGACGACTTACAATGCTTTCAGATAACTTGATATAGCATCTAGAAAACTTAAAATGTTTCCAGAAGATTTGATGTTGTTACCTCTAGATGATTTGATACTGTTTTAAGAAAACTTTATATTGCTTTCAGAAGACTTGAATTTCTAGACTGATATTTCTAGAACACTTAAAATGATGAATTTACAGATGTCTTACAATGCATCCAGACGACTTACAATGCTTACAGATGACTTACAACGCTTTTAGAAGCCTTGATATTGCATCTAGAGGACTTGAAGTGTGTCCAGATGACCTACAATGCTTCCAAAGTACTTTATGTCGCTGTTAGAAGACTGAAGATGCTTCCAGAAGACTTGATATTGTATCTAAGAAACTTGATATGGTTTCCAGAATATTACTTCCAGATGACTTACAATGTTTCCAGAAGACCTTATACTTACTTTTAGAAGACTTGAAATACTTCAAAATTACTTGAAGTGCTTCCAAAAGACTGGATACTACTTCCAGAAGACTTGATACTGCTTCTAGATGTTTTAAAATGCCTCCTAAAGCTTTGATGCTGCCCCTATAAGACTTTATACTGCTTCTAGACGATTTCAAATGCTTTCAGAAGACTTGAGAAGTTTCCAAAAGACTTGATACTGCTTCTAGAAAATTTTAATAATTAAGAATCGATACTGCTTCTAGATATTTTAAAATGCTTTCAAAAGATTAGATATAGCCCCTGTAAGACTTTATACTATTTCTGGAAGATTTGAAATGCTTTCAGAAGACTCGAGAAGATTCCAGAAGACTTGATACTGCTTTTAGATGTTTTAAAATGCTTCCTAAAGGCTTGATACTGTCCCTGTAAGACTTTATACTGCTTCCAGAAGATTTCAAATGCTTTCAGAAGACTTGAGAAGTTTCCAAAAGACTTGATACTGCTTCTAGAAGATTTTAATAATTAAGACATGATACTGCTTCTAGATATTTTAAAATGCTTCCAAAAGATTAGATATAGCCCCTGTAAGACTTTATACTGTTTCTGGAAGATTTGAAATGCTTTCAGAAGACTCGAGAAGGTTCCAGAAGACTTGATACTACTTCTAGAAGATTTAAAATGGTTACAAAAGTCTCGATATTGGCTCAGGTAGGCTTAATATTGCTTCTAGAAGATCTAAATTGCTTCCAAAACATTTGGAATGCTAACAAAAGATTTGATATTGCTGTCAGAATACTTAACATTTCGTCTATAAGGCTTGATATGCTTCCAGAAAATTAATTTATTTGGTGCCAATCGTATTTTCATTGGAAATCTTTCTTAATGCTCCCAAACTTCTAAACGATAAATCTTCTTTCATGAAATCCCGGCATGAACCCGGAATATACTGGGACTGGACTGAAACTGAAATGTACAAGTATCTTAAAATTGAGATACCATTCCTAAGATGACTAATTGTTTAATTGTTAAGATTTCAAGGCATTAAAGATGGTATTTGCACCTCCTAGCGGTCATCTCAGAATCCTGAAAATAATTTCCTGTATTTTCTCTTAGCCACTTTAGTCATAAAGTTTTTTCCTGCAAGTCTGCTATCAAATAATTTCCAGTATTTTCTCTTAGCCACGATTTTATGATTAATAAAATCTTTTCCTGCAAGTTTAACTATCGACTTACAGAGTCTTTTAGCAATTTGCAACCGCTGGTTCGGCGGACCGCAACCATTCAAGTTAACATTTTTTTTTAATATATCCGTTCTTGTCTACGAAAAAAGGACTTACTTTCGAAAATTCGAAAGGTCATTTCGTCAGTTTCTAGTTAGTTAATCCCTTTTTTCTGTATTTGCCGATGTTGAAGGACGTCAAAGTATTATTTCAGATCAGAATGTTGTCGTTGTTAATGGCGTTGGTTGCTAGTTTCAGATTTCTAAATATATAATACTGTAGAAATGAGTTTGTAAATATAATTATATTGGACATTTTATTACTGATTGCGCAAGTGAGGAATAATCTTGGGTTTAAATGAGAACACAAGCTGAGTAACTCATCTCCACAAAGCTCGAAATCAAGTAGAGGATTATCAAAATTTATGTGGAAATACAGATAGCTCAAACGGTTCGTCGTTTTAACTACACTGAGGTCACTCTGGAAGTGCTGCCAATGAAACGGCAGATGAGCTAGTGCTAAAGCGTTTTTAGGACCAGAACCAGCAATTTGTGTAAGATTTACGATGCCCAAATAGAGGATTCGAAGAATTCTGCAGCTAACTGATTTATCTTTAGATCGTCAGTGGTACATCTAACACAATCTTCGTAGCTTCATAAGCGCCGGTTTTTGAAAATAAGTATGGGTGCTGGATAGTGAAAAAACTGAATTGGGAAAAGATTCAAACGACGAATGACTGTTCTCAAAACAAAAGTGATATGAAAAACGTCCATGTATCTGGCGCCTATGGTTAATTTGCAATAGAAATGCCTTATATCAACAGTGCTTACACCTTCACAAGCAATATTTGGTCTATAATTGAAATTTTTTGAACTTTTGAAATGAACATTTTGTATCCTAGCAGTATTTGGTATTTTGGAAGCAAAATCAAATTGTATTAACAATTTCGTGCCTTTTGCAATAAAAATGTCTTCTTTAAAACTTTGCATTTTCAAACATTTTTTGCCAGTAGTTTTACAAACGGTATCAAGTCTTTTGGAATCATTTAAAATCTTCTAGAAATAGTATCAAGTCTTTCAGCTGCAGCATAAAATCTTGTGGAAGCAGTTCAAGCCTTCTGAAAGCTATGTTAAGGCTTCTAGTAGCATTATCAAGTCTTCCAGAGGTAGTATCAACATTTTTGAAAGCAGTTCAAGGCTCCTGGTAGCTTATCAAGTTTGTTTTAAGCAGTATCAGCCACCGAAGAAACGAAAGGTGAAGTTTAATAATGGTCTCGAATCGGGGGCGGAGCAAAACGTTTTTCTCACACATAAACTCCCTATTCGTACACCTGGTCACTGACATGCTGTCAAATCACCATTTTGGCTCGAATCGTTTGAATACATAGATATCATGAACCGCGGTACTTTAGTAATCTAGGGGGTTTAATACAAATTACACATCAGCGCCATCTCTTATTTGGCAAAGAAACCCGGACTCTCAGTCCGGTGCGAGCACTCACGTCAAAAAAAAATGCGCGTGTACTGGAGGGTTAAAAATCATTTATTTTATGAATGACTTTAATGGAAAAAGGTCTGAAATATGCTCCAAAAAGAGAAATTAACCTCCCAATACTGGCAATGGAACTTCAGGCAGCTATCAAAGGACACGTTTTCATTTTATTAACCATATCACTTTTTATATGTTGTGGATATTTCTCATATAAAAGGAAAACATTATGAATAAGGAGATTCAACAAATCCTAACAAAAGAAGAAAAGAGACAAACAAACAAACAAACAATAAGAAATGGAGAAGAGGAAAAGGAACAAAAAATTATTACAAACATCAAACGGAAAATTAAAGAAAACGAATTAATAGTTAAAGTTTTATATGTTGTGTATATTTCTTGTTAGTAAATTTTGGAAATAATCCCTCTGTTAAGCAGATTCTTAGAAATTTTATGTGTTGTAGTTGTAGTTTTATTTTATATGTCGTACGCTTGTAAGTCAGGATATTGTTGACCGTATTAGCCATTGAGTAATATAAAAATAATTTTTCTTATCCTTTTTTCACCAATTATTAAATTAGGGTCTATATAAAAATTTACTTCTGGTGATAATTAAAATTTATTTTTCTAAACTAGTTTCGAGCCTTGCTCTTCTTCAGTAGATACCTACAAGTTTACAACATACGAAAATGAACATATTAATACACTTAGCAGCAGAAGTCTGCGTACAAAAAACTTCTAACACTTTAACTGAAAAAATAAGGGTCATGATCTAATGTGATAAACTTCAATTTTTTTTTATTTTATGTATTAACTACATATAATTCTATTAACAAAATATGCATCAATAAAACAGAAATATTAGTTACAAAAAAAATTAAAATTAAAAATTCTCCAAATAATGCGTATGCAAAAATCTGCGTACAAATAAAGACGCCTTCTCCAAAATATACTTATTTACTTAAATACGTAGTTGGCGATGTACGCTTTCCGATTTAAATAAAAGATAATCGGTGTCAATTATATTAGCAGAGGCTTAGAAGCTAAAAGTTAGAATGGACACGAAAGGAAAGGAAATTGAATTGGGAGAGAGAAAAATTATTGTAAAGTTATGGAAAGAGGGAAAATCTTTTCGAAAAATAGGAGAAACTGTCGCCAGGTCACACTCTTCCATTCAAAGAGTAATTAATAATTATAAAGACACTGAAGATTACCTCTCACGTCCGCGATCTGGTAGACCACCCCTTTTAACAAACCGAAAGAAGCGAAAAATTGTACAGCAGGTTAGAAAAGAACCTAGGCTGACGGCAAAAAAAATAGTAGAAAATGTACAAGAAGAATTTCATAAAACTATCAGCAAAGATACGGTGAGAAGGACGTTAAAAAAAGCTAACTATCACAGTCGCGTTGCACGAAGAAAGCCATTTGTGTCAGAGGTCAATCGTCAGAAGCGGATCGTCTTTGCAAAAAAACTCTTAGACAAGCCCATTGAATTCTGGGAAAAAGTTCTCTTTACAGATGAGAGCAAATTTTGCATTTTCGGCATTAAGGGTAAACAACTTGTATGGAGAAAACCTAATACTGCCCTTAATCCCGAAAATTTGAAAGCGACTGTAAAACACGGAGGTGGTGGAGTTATGGTTTGGGGGTGTATGTGCACCAAAGGGGTGGGAAGGTTGGTTTTCATAACATCGACAATGGACCATAAAATGTATATAGACATTTTAAAAGAAAATTTGAAGCCTAGCATCGAAAACTTGGGCTTGGGGCACGAATACTTTTTTCAACAAGATAATGACCCCAAACATTGCGCCCATAACACTAAGCTTTGGCTACTATACAATACCCCAAAGCAACTTAAAACACCTTCACAATCGCCGGACTTGAATCCCATCGAACACCTCTGGGATTTACTGGAACATAGGATTCGGCAACACAACATAACGTCGAAGGAAACGTTAAAAAATGTTATGATTGAGGAATGGGCCAAAATCAGTTCGGACGAAACGAAGAAATTAGTGCACTCCATGCCTAAACGTTTAAGGGAGGTCACTAAACGTAAAGGTTATCCGACCTCATATTAATATAGAAACAATGATCTCATTTATGAATTTTTTATAAATACTGTCCTGACTTGTACCCAGATTTTTGCATACCCGTTATTTGTAGAATTTTTAGTTTTGATTTTTTTCTGTAACTACTGTTTCTGTTTTGTTGAGGCATATTTTGTTAATAGAATTATATGTAGTTAATATACAAAATAAAAAAAAAATCAAGTTTATCACATTAGATTATGACTCTTATTTTTTCAATTAAAGTATTACAAGTTTTTTGTACGCAGACTTCTGCTGCTGAGTGTATAAAAATAAAATAATAATTATACATTAAATATTTGACATTTTATAAATGTCATTGTCATAAAATTTTATTATACATCATTATATTTGTTCCTAATTATTAATGAACTTATTTTTTTAGATTTGGCAATATCAATCAAATTTTCAACACAACCACAAAGTAGTCTCATTAGCAACAAGCAAATTAACAATTTTAAACAACGTCTCAAGCAATTACATAGTGGCCGCATTTGCTGATAATTCAATTCATTGTTTAAACAGAGATTCTCTAAAAATCTTAGCAAGTACAAGTTTACATATAGTTCCAGCAAACGATGAGCCACTCTATAGGAAACCAAGAACAATCCCCGACATCTTACACATCGATATGTCTTGGTTAGGGAATATTCTTTTAGTTATTGACGTCGATGGATTTGTGCATATGTTCAAGTTGCTTCCGCAAATAGACAATTTAATTCCGTTAAGTATACCATATGCCACGACAATTTTGGAATATTGTTTAATAACCGGATTGGATTGGTTGGATTTGTTGTTAGTTCTAAGACCAACGATTCTAGACGCTTTGTGCGATCGATTAACGGAAAGTTTCAACAAACAAACGACAGCTACTCAACAATTTTTTTATTTACAATATTTGTGCATAAAAACGTCTTTATATCGACTAAGTTCTCAAGGACATAACAAAGCGATTGATTTAACGTTGTTTTTGATGTTGCAAAGTATTTCGACGGCTTTTAAAAGTTTATTAAGACCAAGCGAAACCAGCAGCCATGAAAAAAGTCCGGCCGATTCTTTAACAAGTAAAAAATTATATCTAAATTATTCAAACATTAAGAATTTTTTATTTTAGGTGTTATAAATGAAGGTCAAGGTGATGTAGATAAAGTTTTAATGAATTTGGAAGCTAAAGAATTTACCGTTGAACCATATACTTTACAAAGTCTTCAACAATTAATACAATGGGTGGCTGATTTAGCTTTAAATTTGTTGGTGAAACTTCCAGATAGCCGCCCAACAGCGACGAAACCTTACGAATTGGTTAAAGATGTTAAAGCGTTGAATACCTTGCGGGAAATGTTGGTTTTAATTCGCATTTGGGGATTGTTAAGACCAGCTTGTTTACCTGTTTTCACTAAATCTGATGCGACATTAGATGTTTTATCGCTGTTATTTCGTCTATTAAGTCGTTTGATACAGAATGTTAATGAACCAGATGACCTTTTAATAGGTAAGTGCTAACAATTTAAAAGATTTAAAAAAACGAAATGACAAATATGGTTTAAAAAGTTTATTTGATTACATTAGAGGCTCTCATTTAGAATCCAAATTGTGGTAAGAATAAAAAGTGGCTTCATTCTATTTATATTATATCCTGTTTAGCATTCAAACAATTATTAAAGGGTTGTGTCCCGCTTTATCATATCGTAATGAATATTTTGAAATTAATTGTTGGAATTTGATATTTTAGAAATGTCAATGTCATTTTTTTAGTATTTATTTCGAATTGCTTTAAACACCATTTATTTTATCATCAAATTGAATTAAAAACATATTTATTTCAACGATTATAAGCATCCTCACAACTATAAATTAAAACAGCTGCCAATTTGATAGATTAAAATTATAAATTTGACTTAGTAAGTTATTGAACCAATAGTCCTAAAAATCGATGTTTTAAATTATGGGATGTCTTAAAATTGTTATTTAAAATTATTTATTATTATTTATAAATTGTAACATTGGTTTGTTTTTAAAGGAGATCATATTTCTTAGAATAATAGGAGAAATAACTACTATTAATGAAAGAGGGGCCAAAATACTTAATTTGACTATATACTGTTGTTTACGACGCAAACCCCGGATTTTCTAATGAGTTGCACATAATATCTTGTTATATTTGATGAAAAACTTTCTTATATTTTCGATTTTAAATTCCTTAAATTCATTTTTCTACTCTTGTTAGCAAAAATGAATTTTTCCACACTCAAAATTCAATATATGCGTATAAATGTTATTTCATGTTCAAAATGCACTCAAAGCCTTTCAGTGCGCATCAAATAAACAATGATCATTTGCAGGAGTTTATGTTTTTAATATATAGTGTGTCCGTAAAGTAACAGATATAGGTGATAAACTCATAAACGGTTTATGGAAAAATCCCTTAAAGGGGTCTAATGGTTTAATTTTTTTGCAACTTTTTAGAATAGGTTCAAATCTTTTTCGCCTTTTTTAACCGAGTTATGACTAAATCATTGATATTTTATCAACTGGTAATTCACCATTTTTATTACATAATATGAGAAAGTACAGTCAATATCTTAAATGCCGAATTTGTTGATACTCTACATCATACAACATTTTTTCTGCACCCATTCATACAAATACATACTTACTTTACCAGAAGACTTAATACTGCTCCTGGAAAACTTGATACTGCTTCTATAAGACTTGATATTGATATTGCCTCTGGAAGACTTGGTCTGCTTCCAAAAGACTTACAATGCTTCCAGAAGCCTTCATATCGCTTTGGGAAGACTTGATCTGCTTCCAAAAGACTTGATACCGCTTCTAAATGACTTGATACTGCTTCCAAAAGATTTAAAATGCTTCCAAAACAGTTGAAATGATTCCAGCAGATTTGACCTGCTATCAAAACATATATATATATAGGTACTGCCGCTGGAAGACTTGATATTGGTTCTAGAAGACTTGATATTGCTTCCAGAAGTTTTGAAATGTTACCAGAAAACTTGCATAGCTTTCAGAAGACTTAATACTTAATACCATTCGAGGTTATACGCATACATTTTTGTTTGTATTCAAAACATTAAGATCTTAAAAATAACCTGCAACAAAAGGGTTAAATACTGTTGGACAAAAAGCAGTAATGTAGTTCAATAATTAAGGACTCAATATTGCTGGCAGAAGACATTTTTATTGCATAAAATTGCTTTAAGAAAATTTGGTTTTGCTTCCATAATATCCAACTATTTGCAGAATACCAAATGCAGAAGACTGCCACTTTTATGTAGAAGACTCAAAATGATCAAGACTTGAATAATTCCAGTTGACTTGATAGTGTTCTTGGAAAATTTGATACTGCTTCTAAAAGACTGGAAATGGTTCCAGAAGAATTGATAGTGCACCTTGAAGATTTGATACTGCTTCTATAAGATTTGATACTGCTTGTAGAAGACTTGAAATGCTTCCAGATGACCTGATATTGCTTTGACTTTATATAGTCTGTACCACGAGAAGTGGTGGTGACTCATCGCCTAACAGTGTACGGAACAGACGTACGCCCTAGAAATCATTCCACTCTAACACACGTCAATACGCGGACATAATATTTGTAACGTATGCGCAAAATTATTGCGGAAATCGATGAGTCACATTCACTTCTCGTGGTACAGACTATACCGATTTTCATTGCAAAAAACAAGATGCGTTAGGAAAATTTGGTTTTGTTTCCAAACTATCTAACTATTTGCAGAATAGCTAATGCAGAAGGCTACCACTTTCATGCAGAAGACTAACATCTATCAAGACTTGAAATGATTTCAGTTGACTTGATAGTGCCCCTGGAAGATTTGATACTGCTTCTAGAAAAAGTATTGGCAGAATACCAAATTTTAATGATAGAAGACCAAAAACTATCAAGACTTAAAACGATTCCAGTAGATTTGATAGTGCCTCTGGAAGATTTGAAATACTTCCAGAAGACTTGATAATGCTTCTAGAAGGCTTAATATTGGTTTTAGAAGACTTGATACTGCTTCTAGAAGTTTTGCTACTGCTTCTAGAAGACTTGAAATGGTTCCAGAAAACTTGATAGTGCTTGTAGACGACTTGATATTGCTTCTAAAAGACTTGATATTGCTTCCAGAAAATTTGATACTGCTTCTAGAAGATTTGATATGCTTCGAGAAGACTTGATACTTCTTCTAGAAGATTTGAGATGTTTCCAGAAAATTTGACATTGCTTCCGGGTGATTTCAAATACTTCCAGAAGACTTGATACTGTTTCTAGAAGATTTGAAATACTTCCAGAAGACTTGATAGTGCTTCTAGCAGGCTTGATATTGCTTCTAGAAGACTTGATATTACTTCTGAATTGTTTCTAGAAGACCTGATATTGCTTCTGGAAGACTTCAAATGTTTCCAGAAGACTTGATACTGCTGCTAGAATTTTGAAAAAGAAACAATTTTACAAAACAATTTTACAAGCAGTATCCAGTCTTTGATTGGCAGTTTTGAAATTTCTAACATGAAGATTTTGTATTATCCAACAGTATTTCTGGAGCTCTCGTGTAAAACTGGTAATATCCACATTTTGACGAAATGTACTTGGCATATGTAACCTCATAGATTTCAAAAATACTCCAATTGGTCAAAAAAGCAAAAAGATATATCTGGTTCTGTACGCGGGCTCCTCATTTGTTATTTTATAAGCAAAATCAAATTTTATTAATAGTTGATTGCAATTTCCGATAAAACTGTCTTCTGTCAGCAGTATTTAGTCTTTAATTAACAATTTGTACTACTTCTGTCTAGATTTTAAGTATTGTCCTATTGTATTTAATATTTTCAAAACAAACTCAAATGGTTTTTCAACAGTATCTTATTTCCTGCGATAAAAACATTTTTTTGCCAGCAGTTTTACAAGCAACCCAAGAATCTGGTTCTAACTGTTAAAAGTTAGAACCAGTAAAAGTTAGAACCAGTTTCTGAAGAAGGTTGCAACATGGTATCCGAAACGTCAAACATTTTTTCAAAAAACGCACGGCGAAACCCGAAAGTTTCTAGTTTTAGATCTAGTGTTAGTCCTAGTGTTAGTTCTAATTTTAGTTCAATTAACACCGGTCGTGAAAGCCTTCGTACTTATATTATCTGCTCTCGTTTATAAAGTCGCTGTTTTCAGGACATTTCAGTTCGTAAAATACGTCGTTAACGAAAAAAAGCATTTGTCAAATCATTTCTTGACAGTTCAAAAATTGTGAATATTTATTAATATTAATTTTTAGTCCGTAGATAAAATGTTGTATGAAACTGTGCGTGAAGTGCACTCGTGCTCTAACGTCGCGTTAGTGCCGAAAAAGCTAACTTCACGCACTGTTTCATAAATAACTATTTTCTTTATTTCATTTTCGTTTGTAGCGGCCAAATCTATGGCGCGGGTCCTGTTCTTCAAATTTGATAGATTTAAATTTTATTATTTGATTTGGTAATGAAGTTATTGAACTAACACTGCTAAAAGTCGATATTTTAAATTGCAATATTTTATGGATATCTAAAAATTTGTTAAACATCAAAATTTTGAAGGTTTGACATTGATTTATTAATACGAAAAATTTGACAGTTTTTTTACATAAAAAGATTTTGATAAATTCTGTAACAAAAAAAAATCTATTTAGGAATATTTCTTTTTTTAATTTAATTAAGATCTTTTATTTTTTAATATTTGTAAGGAATAAATTAAAAAAGCTTGTTTAACTCACATCTTTATTATAACATTTAATTCTAAATACATTCAATGTGTAAAAATTTGTTCATCCTTATCAAAATAACAAATTGTAAGTTCTTTTTCGGTTTGTGCGCCGTCGACGTACATAAACGCTTCGGAGGTACAAGGTTGATTGTGAGATGCAACGTTGGCAATGAAAAATTGTGGACTAGTAGGAGTCGAGGAGCTTGTAGATCCTTTTTGTTTCAAAATAAAATCCTTAATTTCCGGTTTGTGCGGATTATCGAAATTATTCGAGGAATGTTTCCTTTCGTTTTCTATAAATTTCCACGTTTTATCCATCGATTGCAAGTGGGCGCTCCTAAAAAGATCGTAAAAAAATATTTCTCGAGGTGTTAACGGCGAAATTGGTCTGATTTCGTCTTGAAGCGATTGTCGCGGTGGTACATCTTTTTTGGTTGCGGAGGGTTTTAGCACCAAAGTTTCCGGTCTTTTCTTAAAATCGGTCGTGTCTTTACGCCTTACGCTACATCTTGGGAACATAGAATCGATTTTTTCGACCGTTGGATCTTTCGGTTCGTTTAAATCTTCCTTTGAAGGTGTTTCTTTTTTATTCGGTTTAATTTCTTTTAATTTGGGGTGTTTGATTTGCTGATCCAAATCGAATTTTTTTATGATTTTTGGAGGTAAAACTTTTTCATTTACCATGTCGAGCGAATCTTTCTTTTTTAATGAGTTATAACTGTACGTTTCATGCAGTAGTTTTTCATTTTCATTTTTACCTTCGTTATTTTTTCCGCTTCGGTTTTTGGAAAAATCATTTTGAATTTTTCTCTTCAATGTGCAACAGCACAATACGCACGATATAATCGATAAAATAATTAGGAAAATTACTAACGCGCATAACCAAAAGGACACTGGCCCTAAATTTAGATAATTATTTTTTTTTCGTTGTAACGCGACATTCGCTAAAGGGCAGAGGATAATCCAGTAAAATATGAATAAAATCACGCAGAATATTGGTAGACAAGAACGTAGCACACGGGGAATGTTAAAGCGTTTCTTGAGGCCTTTTTCCTCGGTATTGCACTTTATGGTCATCTTTTTGTTGATAAATAATGATTTGTGAATAAAACCGTAACTGTGACTGAGAATAGGAATTTGTTTCAGCGGGTAAATTGTTTCATAACCGGAAATCTAAACGTCCCGTTTCGATAAAGAAAACCACATTTACCTAGAAAGAAATAAACAATTTATTTTTCAATACTACTTTTAATTTGAAATAATTTTCTTGCTTTTTAGACGAATGTCTTCTTCTTCCGAGCCAAGTCCAAATCCAACCGCTTCAACAACAAAGTAATCGAGTTGTTTTGGCTTCGCCTCAATTAGCGCAACAAATTCTTCCGTTGCAAGTAAATAAAAATCGACGTGGATTATTATAATTTAATTATTTGTATTTTTTTTAATTCAGCTTGAATTTCAAAATGAACCTGATTGTTTAGCAAGTAACAACGACTTGTATGGGGGCCAAACGGTGGATTCGATAAGACATTTATATTTAGGAAGATGTCCCAGAGTTGTTAAACAATGCGTTAGATGTGGGGGATCAGCTGGAACTGTTCCTGTTACAAGAACGGCTGCTATCAGAGCATGGGACCAACGATGGTCCCGTTCATGCCAGTAAGATTTTTTTAAGTAAAGGTGTTAATACAGCACACTTAAATAACAAAGCAATACAGAGAAAGTGTTTAATATCTCAATATAAATGTCGCCCATCTAAAAGACATAGTTAAAAAGTTGGTTGTAGAGTAATTTACAACCCAAAATTAGTTTCAGTATAAATTCATTGTTTTTTAATTTTGTTTGTTCTTATTTTATAAGTTATTCAATGGTTGATACAAATTTATTCATATTGAAAAAGAAAGTTGTACATATTTCTTTTTTGCAAAATACTTTACACTAAAACTAGTTTGGGCTCATTATCATTCAGAATCTATAAATATTATTAAAAATAAACATGTTAACATGACAAAACTTAAGGTGAAAAAACTTAGAACAACATGTAAAGTTGTAAACATTAAAAAAACAGACTTGACTTACAATACAAATGGAAACATATTATGTAATAAAATCCTAACGAATTAAGTTCAAGTTTTGCAATGAAGATTTTAAAAAATTTTGGTAAAGGAGAGGTGAAACCAGACTAAATATATCGGCCTAATGTAAAGAATTGAGGTCAAAAGGCAACGTCAAACCAACGCCCACACGAACACGAAAATCAAATAAAAATCATATACATACTATATCTCTATAATGCTGACAGGACACAAAAATGTGTAAAGAGTAGAGTGCAGATATATGTATGTCTCACTTTGTTATGTCAATATTACTCAAAACGCGTGCGTGAGCACGAGGTATTCACACAAGGTTTGTATCAAGGTTAGTAAAGTGTATTGTACCGGGTTGACCATAGATAGTAGAACGTGTTTTGAAGGGTAAGGAGAGGGGTGACGTCACAAGTTGCGAAACATGTAATTTATATTATGTACACTGTTTTTCCTAGTGCTGGTTATGAAAGTTGCGTTTTTGTTTTTTGTTATTTCATTAAATAACTTATGTAAGTTTGAAAGAATTTAAATCTATGAAATTACCCAAAAAGATGTGGATAATGTATGTAAACTTTTAATGTTTATCTAATGTTAAACAATTTTGAAGAAGAAATATTGGCAAACTGTTTAAACAAAGAAACTGTCTGACTATACAGGCTGTCCGGAAATTGCATCTATATTCGGAAAGGGGTGATTCTACATCTAAAATCATGAAGAAAAGTTTATATAAACCCCGGTCCGAAAATGCTTCTTAAGGGCGCTAGAATCCGTTAAAGATGGCACACAGAAAGTGTTTTTTTAGCGATTTCTCAAAGAAGGTTTAGAACGGTGAAATTTGGTTTGCAGGGATATTTTTGCGTGACAAATGAGATAATCAAAAGGAAAAAAATAAATAATTTATATGTTCCAAGATAACAGGTTTCTACAGAAACAATACATAAATAAGGCACTACTTAAAAAATTGCCTAAAACGAGTATTTTTCACGAAAAATTACATTAAAGGATTCATTGTATTAAAATAAATTTTAAAATACTTTTCAAATATTCTAGTAGGCTTCTGTTATATTACAATTTCTACTGTTAGACGATTAAAAAATAATATTTATCATTAATTTTTTAATTAAATTTACTATTGAAGTGCTCATCATAGCAGAATGTTTATGAAGAAAGTACAACAAATACTTTAGTAACACAAATGCTTAATTCATCGTTTAACAGTAAAAATTGTAATGTGAAAGAAGACTACTAAGATTTTAGAATTTTTAAATTTATTTTAATACCATAAATCGGTTAATGCAATTTTTATTGTAAACAACTGGTTTTAGGTAATTTTTGAAATAGTACCTGTTTTATGTAACTTTTATTTAACTTGTTTTATTTAACTTTCCGCTGAATAGATTGATGTAATTAAAACGACAGAAAAATAAAGATAAAAAGTTGTGGTACTTTAAACACGCCCCCTACCTGTTATTTTGGAAAGTATAAATTATTTACTATTATATTTTATTATTCTCTTTCATTTGGTTATCTTATTTGTCACATAAAAATACTTTTGCATACCAAATTTGAGCATTTTAAACCTTACCGTTTTTTGAAATATCCCTAAAAAAGTACTTTCTGGGTACCATCTTTAAAGGGCTCTAGCGCCCTTTTCTTCATGATTTGAGATGTAGAATCACTCTTTTCAGTATGCGGGTCATTCTCAGAAAGGGTCGAAAAACGATTAAATAATTAAATAATGAAAATAATCTTAAATTTAGAGGTAACAGAGTTGACAAATAATTATTTATTTTCAAATTTTCTTTCTATCTAGCAATTAAACTCAATGGCGTATCATAATCCGACGATGTCGAATCTGTATATACAGCACTATAACCTAGAGGTGTTCTATACTCGATAGATCCCAAGTTATAGTATGAGCAAAGTTCGCTGGGTTCACAATACAAACATGTTGGTTCTCTGAAAATAAGTCTTATTTCTTCTTTTATTGATCGAAATGACTTCATGAACTTTCATCGAACCTTTAAACGTTAGAGTATTTGCTGGGATTAGTTCGTCGATAATAGGGATTAGTTTTTCATCGATACGAAAACTTTTGAACCCTTCTATTGCGTTTTGTAAAACTTTCACTAATGTATCATAATCTGGTATGTCTGTTCCTTGCGAAAACTATTAAGTCTGCTATACGTTTGATATAGCCTCCAATACCGTCAGCTGCTCCTTTTTCATGGCCGCTTTCACTGTAATGCCATCGAATTGTATGGCATTACAATTAATAAGATAAAACATCTTTCTATTTTTATATTGGGTAGATGGTCCATTCGATAAGAAATTAACATCCCTTAGCCTAGGAACAATCATTTTTATATCATCAAAAACATATGCTAAGTGCATGTGTATGGCTGAGGGGTCATGACGAAGACTAATTGATGCAGTATTGTAGCAGCTTGTAGTATTCAATTATGGCATAAAGAGATATCTGAGGCTTTGACGAACCAAAGTGTGCGCATTGTACTTTTTCAGTATATTTGCAGCAATAATTTTTAGAAAAATCCATGGAAATTACCACATTTGAGCACTGTTTTATTTTTCATTAGCTTAACTAAATAAATATTGCGTACATTAACAAATAAATATTTACAGTATATATAATGCATTATTAATATTATTAATAATATTATTATTAATATACAGGTGTCCCGCATAAGAACCGACACAGAGCAGGGGCATATAGATCAACCTAAAATATGATGATTTAACGTAACTTGCCTTATACCAAGTTGCACCCATGAGAAGTTATAGGCCTTCAAAGTTGAGTCTTAAATTTCGAAAAAAAATAATATCTCAGTAATGGATTAATTTAGAAAAACCAAATTTGGTATACGTTATGTGTGTACCAAGGGCATTAATTGGCAGAAAGTAGGGATCATTTAAAGCATATCAAGGGGTTCGTTAGGGATGATGGTACCCTAAAATTTGAAAGACATTTTCAACCTCTTACCGGATTTAAAAAATTCTTATTACATTTTATGGTCAATTTAATTTTGAAACTTCTTTTTCTCTTATTATTTTTTTAAAAACCTAGTCGTTTTCACAGAAAACCCGAAAAACTATAGATACGTATTTTACCAATCTTAATTAAAATCACCGAAAATTGGTGATTTGAGCGAAAATAGTGGCCATCTTTAATAATACTTATAAATTACTGTTACCAAATCGTTTTTTTTTTAATTTAAATTGTTTGATTTTCTATTAAATTATTTCTTCTACCATGTTATTTATTATATTTATTTATTTTACTTGGTGTATCTTCTTTATTTATTTATAAAAACGGTTTAAATCTAGTTTTTTAAAAGTAATGTCATAATCAAAAATTTAAAATGAAATTCCCCATAATATGTTTTAAATCTGTCCAAGCAATCACATGCGATACTCGTCAACACTTTTTCTGCAGTTTCGTTCACAAAAACTTAACATTAAATAACATATCATCTTATGCGCTGAATGAAAACTTACAAATATTTTCAAAACAAACAGTATTAAATTACTAAAACCAAATAATTTTTTCCTAGTTATCAAATCGGACGTAAAATTTCATATCCAACTCAACTTTCAATGATTTTAATTAAAATTGATAAAATACGCGTCTTTAGTTATTCGGGTTTTTTATGAAAATGCCTAGGTTTTTTAAAAAATAATAAGAGTAAAAAGTTTTAAAATTAAATTCCACATAAAATAAAATAATAAGATATTGAATCTGCTGACTGATAAAAAAAGTCTTTCAAACTTTAGGGTACCATAATCCCTAACCAACCCCTTGAAATGCTTTAAATGATCCCTGCTCTACCTATTAATGCCCTTGGTACACTGATAACGTATACCAAATTTGGTTTTTCTAACTTAATCCATTACCGAGATATTAATTTTTTTCGAAATTTAAGATTCAACATTGAAGGCCTGTAACTTCTCATGGATGCAACTTGGTATAAGGCAAGTTACGTTAAATTATCATATTTTAGATTGGTCTACAAGCCACTGCTCTGTGTCAGTTCTTATGCGGGACACTCTGTATATTAATATTATATAATAATATATTATTAATGATATTATTATTAATAAATATTAATATTAGTAAGGGAGTTGAAATTCACGGAGTTGAGAAAACGCGATTTAAAATTTTTTTTAAATAAACTTGATTTGATTTTAACCCAACAGTTGTACACTGTTTTAATCTATTTTTCACTAATTTAATTAATGTAGTTATAGTAAGAAAACATTTAAACTTTACCTTTTATGATAAGTAACGGAGTTGAGAATTCGAATGGTCAGAAAAGTAATACAGAAATATATCAGTATCTTGAATATATTCAACGTGTTAATTTTATATATTTTGACAGTTACGGCGTTGCACCTACCTGTATATATTTATATAAGAAAACAATAAGAACATGTATAACGGAGTTGAGATTAAGACGAGGGACACAACATTTTCGAGATTAATTTAAAATTGAAATCAATAACGAAATGTAAATCATTCCTAACCCTTCGTCTGTAAACCTGCGCATTTCATGTCCGGCCTAAACTGTTTAAATAAAAAATTTACTAATAAGATGAAACACATTGTGTAGACCCCAATTAAAAGGAAGGTAATATGAGATAGAATATGAACTCACAAGATTAAAGTAATGAATTTAATGAATTGTTTCATAAGGTATAATGCCATAAAAAATCGACTGAACTTGAAAGACCCACGTTTACAGACGGAAGCTGTTAAAAAAACGTTTACAGACGAAACAAAATATGTAATATAATACTGTTTTTTTTTCGATTCTGTACATAAAATATTTGTTACATTAACATAACATAATGAAATGATGCGACGAATAATACCACATAGCTTTTTGCGCGAATGAATGTAATTATCATACGTTTTAAAGATTTGGTGTTAGAGGGACACTTTTTTTGTCTTTCTGAGAATGACCCATATAGACACAATTTCCGTACATACTATATATTTTTTAAGCGAACTCAACTCAACCTACGTTTTTCAAAGACAATTCATGTATATTACCAGTGACGACGCACAAACTGAAAACCATGGTGGTGACGAAAAAGGTCACAAATCGACTGAAGGTAATACAGAAAACACAAAAAACATCAACATTTGTAGCCAGGCAAGACTACGTTATATGTGACGTGCTGGTTGCCCGGATATAAAAAGAATTATGAGAAGCAAATGGTTTAAGGTGGCCCAGGAAAGATACACATGAAAGCATATTCAAGAGGCCTTCGTCCAGAAGTGAAAAAATGTGTGAAAAGAGAACGAGAGAGATGAGATCTATGTGACCATCTCTCATGTGATATTATCGCCTTTCTCATTCTTGTGTTTTGATATATAGGGTGTACCATCGGTTGTGGTATTGGCTTTTTTGACGTCAAAATTTCAAGATAGAAACTCCAAATTCGGGATGCATTAAGTCACCCTACTTGGGCAGGTGGTGATCATGTCAAATATTTTTTTTATTGCACGGTTGCGAATAATTTGCAAAAATGTCAAAAATGATAAAATTTATGGTTATATTTTTTAACATTTTATATACCATATTGTGTGGGAGTCATAGTAAAGTAAATTCACACAAAAAAAAATTGAAATTCGTTCATTATTTTGGATAAAAATTAAGAAAAATGAAATGACAGTTAAATTTATGGTACCGTGGTTCGAGACTACTACCCTTACTAGGAGCCGCTTGTTTATTTCCGGTAGGGTAATAAACCAACCGACCAGCTCAATGATGATTTTTTGTTTTAACCTGGTGAGGCTTAATGTTAAACTTATTTTTAAATGAACATAAGTTTTTAATTTAATAAAAGGTATCTAAATGAATTTAATCAATCTAGTAAGATTTTATTGTTAAAAAGCTTCAATAGCCGTTTTTACCTGGTCAAAATTGTCATCTAATTTATAAAAAATTAAACAAGAACATTAATAATAAAAAGTTCCTTTATGATGAAGATGTAAATAAGATTAAAATGTTGATTAATACACATTTCTAACCTTTGTCTAAATGAATGTTGCACATTATCTGCTAAATTTCTTGAAACGCGGCAATAATGTGCTGCTGCCTATCTTCTCCGGTTGTTGATACTCTTTGATAAACAATGTT
The DNA here is from genome assembly GCA_036711965.1 of Onthophagus sagittarius. Lineage (NCBI taxonomy): Eukaryota > Metazoa > Arthropoda > Insecta > Coleoptera > Scarabaeidae > Onthophagus > Onthophagus sagittarius. Next base: position 55,431,109 of record JASERS010000002.1, on the reverse strand, counting down.
TTTCACCATACCCCACACAAAGAAATCCATCGGCCTATTTATCTTTCGGGAAATTTTTTGTGGATAGCATCTGTTCCATTTCTGGAGTAATCTTGTTGCATCCGCAAATTATTACCTGCCATATTTAATAATGGAATGTCCTCTAAATAATTGTCCAATTCATTTTCAATAAAGTTTGCGTACATGTCTCTGTTTTCCTTCTCGCATCCAATGTAAGTTATGTTTATTGACATTTCCACACAATTTAAAACTTGCTTCATTGGTAAACAATACGCTTTGAAAAAAGTTCTCATTCATATTCATTTGATTTAAACTCCACACTGACACATTTTTTCGATACAAGAAATCATCACCATGTAACTCTTGGTGCAGGTTGATATGATATGGGTGATATCTATGAATAAAGGTGAGCACTCTCTGAACTGACGTGTGGATCGTTATCCACAAGGTTTAGTGCTTTTCTGACACAGTTCTCTGCTTAGGTTTAAAGGAGCCAGCTTTCATAAGAACATCCACAAGCCTTTGAAATGTTAGCCGTAAGTTAGAATCATGTCCGTTTTTTCATTATTCTAAAACGTAAATGGCATTTTGAACAATGAGTGGCTTGCATAACTTTTAAGTCAACTCTAAGAAAGTCACATGTAAACTGAACCAAGAAAATAAAAGCACTTCAAAATTATACCTGCGAAGCTATAAAAAGAAAGGAAATAATAATTCTGTGAAACGTAATTTTATTATATTATTTAAATATGTAATTATATTACATATTTTTTGTTATTAATATTATTGATTTTCATTTAATTAAGTAAAAAATTGGTCTGGTAAAACGGTCGAATTTAACCTTTAACCGTTAATTTTTTAACCTTTCTAACAACAAGGTTTTGTTACATTTAAAAACATTCAGATTCCTTAATATTAAATTAAAAAATTATGTTCATTTAAAAATAAATTTTAAACCTCACCATGTTAAGACCAAAAATCAAAATTGAATTGGTCGGTTGGTTTATTACCCCACCGGCAATAAACGGGCGGCTCCTGGTAAGGGTAGTAGTCTCGAATCACGGTACCATAAATTTAACTGCCGTTTCATTTTTCTTCGTTTTTATCCAAAATAATGAACGAATTTCAAATTTTTTTGTGTGAATTTACTTTACTATGACTCCCACACAATATGGTATAAGAACTGTTAAAAAATAAAACCATAAATTTTATCGTTTTTAACATTTTAGCAGATTATTTGCAAACCGTGCAGTAAAAAAAATTTGACATGATCAACACCTGCTCAAGTAGGGTGGATACATACCGAATTTGGGGTTTCTATCTTGACATTTAGACGTCAAAAAAGCCAATACCACATTCGATGGTACACCCTGTATGATAAGATTAAATTTAATAGTTCAAGATAACTTTCCTCGTCATTTTTCAAATAATTACTATAGTCGTTGGGCTGTAGTTTTAATTCAGTAAATAAATTAACCAGGGAAAATTTTTCACGTCAAATCATTCTTTTGTCCATTTAGTACGTTCTGATATCTTTTCATATTTTGTTTGTTTTTGATATGAATAAGCAAAAGGCCTATTGCAATTAATATTGATTCTTCAGAAGTCATTTTATCAGAATATTTGTGAATTTATAATTAAACCACACTAAATCTTCTTGTATACAGTATCTTTAACTTGAAACTGAACTGAAGAGTGTATGGCAAAAACTGGCGTTCAGTTTTACTCGAGAGTTTAACTGTACATATATTTATTTATGATAAAGATGAAATTTTTTTATTATAGTATGCGAGGAAGACGTGATATGCCATTTACTTGTTAGTTACTAAAGTAACGTGAGTTTACTTGTCATCAAAGTGTCTTAAGAATATATTAACACAATTTCAAAAATAAATTAAATACAAGCAAATTTTTTCAAATGGCGAAAGTTTGTTTTTTGGCTCTACTTAAAAATAAAAGAAGGTAGAAATTTTGTGTTTGCTAATAGAATTTATCTCAGAATAAGGAACCGGGATATGGGACCTACTTTTTCATATCTCTTATAGTTATTGATATAGCCTAGAATAACATCAAAATTTGCCCACCCTGTACAATAAGCTATACTGCATATTATATGAGACAGCACATGCACATTGTAGTGTCGTAACTGTGGTACTATATTAATATATGGCGAGTTATGTGAAATTTCTGCTATATTATAGGTTGTTTAAGTTCTATTGTTACAATACTTTGATTTTTGTTTATGGGTGAATTACAAGAGAGGACGTATTTCGTGACGTAAGAAGTAGATCAAACACAACTACAAATTTGCTTGTTAATGTAACGTTGAATTTTAAAACTGCGCTATTTTTTGTTTTTTCTGTGACTCACATTTAAAACCGGATAAGATTTCTGATTAAAAGTTATATTATTATTAATAATTATATTTGATCGATTTTTTTTTGTCACGATAATTTTTATGTAATATTTGTCATTTTTTGGGAATCGGACTTAAGAAATCACTTAATAAAGACGTTAACGCCAAGATTGCGTACAAATCTACCTCTAGACAACCTCTAATACATAAACCTTGACTTAAAAGTAAATGTAAACTTTTTAAATTTTTATATGACTTTGACCTTAGGTTGCACAAAAAAATATTGTTTACACATCAATAAACATTTAATTATTTCATAAATTAATTTAATGATTTTAGACATCTTTTCTCCAAATAGTAAAAAACGTTTTAAGTAGCCGTTCTGCTAACCCGAAACTTTTTTATTTTAGTTCCATAATAAATGTAAAGATTCAATAAATTTGAATCTTTTCTATTTTTCTAGTTCTAGAAGCACCCAGAACAAATTTGATTAAGGAGTAGAGTTTTTTGAGAATAGATTTTGATATTATTCTCATATTCATTCAATAATTGATCCTTTTTTCTCATCACTAACATATTCATATATTTATTATTATCACTTAAATAAGGTTTGTGATGTGCATTCGTATCTAATTTAATAATATCTCTGGCTTTGTTAAAACGTGCTGAATTCCCCTTTTATTCTTATTTAATACAATAATATATTTTATTTAATTAGATTTTATATAATTTTTCTTAATATTTAGATGTGGAGGTCTTTGGAGAATGCAAGTTTATTCCTAAAATAAAGGTAAGAGGAAAAGTTATAAATGTTTTGTTTTTTTTAATAATAAAATTACCCAATTTTTTTGTAAATATTTAATTTTGAATAAAAAATATTTCTACAAATTAAGAATTTTCTTTATCTCCTTAAATATACATTTCGTTAGAAGATAAGATTTATCAAAATCTTCGCTCGCTTGAACATCTTCGCAAGCTGTAAAAACGGCGTCCGTTTCTTCGGGAGTTAATCCGTCCAAAAATTTTCGAATTTTTTCAAATTCAACACCCCCATCTCTGTTTCTAAAACCCAATTCGTTGTTCAAGCAAATTATAAAATTTGTTGTCGCTTCATTTTCATCGGAAATAAGTAGTTCAATGCCGATTTGGTACACTTCAACTTCATTGATTCCAGTGATGTTAATACATTTTTTTATAGCTATAATTTGTTCGTCTAAGTTTTCCTAGAACATAAATCAAAACAATTTTTTATTCAGATTTTTTTTATTAATTTCAATCACGTTTTATAAAGATTTAAGAGCGGGTTCTGAGAAATCCAACACGAGTACAACGACCTAAAGATGATTCTTGTTTCGTCCGTATTTGTTTACATAAATCTAAGTATATAAACACGAAATGAATATATTATTTCTTACCTGTAGCGTTGTTGTTATCGATACGATAAGAAAAACGATTGTAAATAGTTTTATCATTGTAAAAATGACTAATATTAGAGTTAACGGTGAACACAAACTTACATTCTTTATTTATGGAAAATATTCTCGATCTGTGTACGCGAGAGTGTCGCGTTTCTTTATCAACGATGACGCTTTTATTAAATAAATTGCCAAATGATTAAAAATTTCAAAACATCACCGAATAATTAAATTAATTAAACAAGAAACGAATTAATTAATATTTTATTAACTACATTTTATTCGTGACACAAATTTTCTAAAATCTCATTTGAATGCATCACCATATTAATAACTCTGCTTCCAATGCATTTTTCAACCCGCACGACATTTTCGCCTCTTAAAACCGACCAATCCTGATGGCAAGTATCCACAATCAAATCTAATCCTCTTGGAGTAAACAATTTCGACAAACTGTTTTTAATCTGGTCGAAATTGATTGAGCCATCCTCATTAAAATACCCCCTCTTCTCGTATTTACACTCCCAATACTTTAAAATTCTAATTGTCGGCGATTCCGTCATTAAAACGCAAGGAAGTACCGCGTCATCTTCGTTTATATCGGCCTCTTTAGCACAATAACTCGCAATTTCATCTAAAGGTGTGCCATAACCGAAATAAGGAAGAATTCCGCGTCCTACGCAAGAATCGAAATTATAGATCGTTTTTGAGATGGATTCATCATCTTTTGAGGTTGTTACGCAGTCATTGATGACTACGGCAAGTTCTTGATCCATTAGGCCCATAATTTGAGCGTTTACACTCATGTAATAATGGTCGAGGTCATTATCGATTATAAAATCTTTTTTTTCGTATAAACATTGAAGGAAAGCGTAGTATTCGGTTGGAATCGGTTGAGGAATTGCAAATGATACATTGTTGCTTAAGTCTTTATCTATACCTGATTCGAAAGCGCATGTTAATTCTGCTTCTTCGCCAACTGGAAGAGCTGAAATCTAAATTTTGTACGATTACAATTTATTGTGTGAAAGAGGAAATTTTTTTACCTTATTTTTGAAATTTGTGATGATTAAAATATGGAAAATGAGCGTGTATGCTTTCATTTTCAGTGGTCATGTGTTTAGTGTTGAAAAATCTTGAAACTTCTGGCCTATTTTTGAAGAGTTAACGGGTTTCATTACGTCTATTACCAAATTAAGCTATTGTTTAAAATTGTCGGTATCTCAATTGAGAATTATGTAAAGTGTCTTCAAAGAAAAAATTGTTTTAGATTTTAGAAAATGATAATTAGAATTTTAGTTATAAAATTCTAATTATCATCTGTGATTTTTTTCACGTCTGTGATTTTCGAAATTGAAAGAGATGAAAAAAGTAGATGAGTCATACTCTCGATTTGGGAGAAAACCAAGATACTTTAACCACAAGGTTATCTCAAAATAAATTCTTTCCTTGGTGACATTGACAAGAATGGTCTAACAAGAGACAGCTTAATGAAGAATAATTTGGTTTGGACAAATATGTGTGGACCATGTTTACTGCTTTATGCTCAGTATTTCATATCAAATCATTTAATAGAACAGACACAGACATTTCTAGGCATTCAATGTCAGAAGGAAAGTTCTTGAAAGAATTGGTTTTCCTTTTTCTTGAAAAACGAATTTTCCTAGAAAATAAAAAACTGCTGTGACCTAATTGAAATGTTTATGTAAAACTATTAGAAAAGTATATTTTGACTATTGTTAGCTGCAGCTTAAGTTGAATTAATTGTCTATTCCTTTTACTTCACCACCTTCCTATACTCCTTTTACTTCACCAACTTCCTGTAACAGATAACCAGGCGTAGTCCTACTCCGTTCATGGTCCTTCGAGCTGAATATGAACCAGCGATCTATGGATGGATTTTGTCGGTCATCTGAAACAACATTGTCTATCCCCAACCAAATTCACTAGTTTCGTCAGTCGCGTTAAAGAAGACCAATAATTGACTAAGTGTTGGGAAATAGAAGAGGTGGAACAACCGAAATAAAAGTCCGAAGATGAACAAGATTGCGAAAAATATTATCAACAATCCACAAAAAGAGGCAAGGATATAACTTATACCGTGAAGAAACCATTCAAGCCAATAGTAGAATTAGGATGCTCAAAATTCAGGGCTTTTAAAAAAGTTAGATTAGAATGTATACAGAAGATTAATAATATGCAAATATCTTGTGGCGGTTCAAGAAAGATTCTCTGATTGAAGAATATCAATTGAATACAGTGACTTATGGGACTACAGCGGCACCATACCTTGCGGTCCAGACGTTACAACAATTAGCTCGAGATGAAGAAGATTATCATCCGATCATCCGGGAACATCCGATTCTAACTGAGCCAGTAAGAACCAGTTTCTGAAGAAGGTTGCAACATGGCATCCGAAACGTCAAACATTTTTTCAAAAAACGAACGCAAAACCCGAAAGTTTCTAGTTTTAGATCTAGTGTTAGTCCTAGTGATAGTACTAGTAATAGTTCTAGTAATAGTTCTAGTGTTAGTGCTAGTGTTAGTTCTAATTTTAGTTCAACCACTAGAACAGTTCGAAGAAATAAAACTGCCAAGATAGCTCAAAACTACAGAAGATAATAACATTGAACTACATGGATTCTGCGATGCGACAGAGAAAGTATACGTCGTAGGGGTGTACGTGAAACGTATAGAAAACAAAATCCAAAGTGGCCTTCAATCAAGGTCGTATTCAGCAATCACTTTAGCGTGGTGTAGATACTACCAATAACCCAGCTGACATCATATCACTCGGAATTGATCCCGAGAGATTAGCAACACATTCATTGTGGTGGACTATCCCTGCTTGATCACAAACAGAAGAAAAGTGGCCAAAAAGCGGTAAAAATTTAACAACAGAAGAAGAAGCAAAATCAAAAGGCATTGTCAGTTGTCATTAATCTTTGGGGGAAGTCAAACTAATCCTAGAATGATTTTCTTCTCTAACAACAATAGTTCGAGTACTTGCCTACTGCAGAAGATTCATAAACAATTGCAGAAAATCAACTAAAACCGAAGGTTATCTTACGTTCGAAGAAATGAAGACAACGTCAATGAAAATTGTAGAAGAAGTACAAAAAGAATACCAGGAAGGAATAAGATCGCTACAGAAAAATTCTCAAATCGACAAGAAAAGCAAAGATATCTTGCTTTTTCCATTTTTGGATAACAACGGATTGGAGGTAGACTTCAAAAATCCTGGTTATCTTACGGAGAAAAATACCCTATCATTCTTCCATATTATTGTCATCTCACAATCATCTCTTGAAAGATGACCATAATTTTAAAGACTGTCAATGGACTATCAATGGAAAGAGAGCAGTACAAAAATGCATTCGAAATTGTGTAAAAGCATACGATACTAGGCAAAGACGGAAAAACAGCTAATGGGGGAATTACCAAGCCCTAGACTCACACCATCTCCTCCATTTATATACACTGGTGTTGACTACGCCGGTCCCATTCAAATAAGTAATACGAAAGGAAGCGGTTACAAATCATACAAGGAGTACATTGCAGTTTTTGTGTGTCTAACCACCAGAGCGATCCATAGAGAAGTGGTCAGCGACATGACAACAGAAGCAATTATAAGAGCGTTCCAAAGATTTGTCTCGACAAGAGAGTCTCACAAAATACTAGAACAAAGTCAAAACACGAAATTCTCAACGAACTCAGTGGCATTTTATTTCGCCCGCTGCTCCACTTTGGCTGTTTGAATTCCGACCACTCATTCTAATCAGCGAAGACGTCACAGAAGAAGTAATTACTCCAGGACACTTTTTAATTGGAAGATCAATCATCGCACCACCAGAAGAAAGGTCAAATATACAAGAAAATCTTTCGACAATATGGAAACTCGTCCAAAAAATGAAAAATGACTTTTGCAGTCATGATCCCGAGAATACCTGAATGTACTTCATGGGAAGAAAATATTCAATCTGGAGACGTGGTAATATTAAAAGATAACATCGTCGACACCTACAAATGGCCATTACGCAAAATTGCGGAAACTCATTCTGCCGATGGTACCGTAAGAGTCATAACTCTCAAGAAGGCAGGAGGTGGTACACTAAAATGCAGCATCAAAAGGAGAACATTAGGTGTAACAATGGAAGACTTCAATATCCATCACCACGACCAAGATCGAATTCCATAGATGGAATTAAAATGGTAGTAACAATAATGCTGTTATTGATCACGATTCAAAATACAACAACGTTATAATGTTCAGTACTTGTAATAAGGGTTGTACACCGAAGACCGGACACGTCAAGATTCAACGAGATCTATTCCGCATCGATACAAAAATAAATAAGACCACTTCAAACGTTGTACTGCGTTTGATTCTCTTCAAGAATTGTGCGAGAATCTTCACATCGTCTGGATGAGAAAAAAAAAAACATTTGAATTGGACACACCAAGGGTTAAAATGCGATTTTTCATCAGAGGCACGAAAGAGGTCTTCAAGGTAACTGATTTTGTCGGTTACTTTGAAGACCGACACCGACACGCTGGAAGTCAATCAGAAAGAGTTGATAAGGGTATCGAATCACTAAACTAAATTTATGCTCTCAGCTCTAGCGACAATTAAGACTACTAAAATGAAGATGTATGCTCACTTAGAACGGTTTCGTCAGAAGTTGGATCAAGGCATACCAATTCACCCCAAAGGACTACGGACAGATCGGGATACGCGGCAAATTAATGTGTGGAAAAATCAGGGAATAACAAAGATTATTAGTATTAAGATTATTATAAAGTAGTTCCATTCCCAGAACAGATTCCTTCAGATTCCCTGAACTTGTGGCCGCCAAGACATCGCTGAATCCATTACTATACCAAGATTTCTGACCGTGTTAGAAAACAGAATAACAGTGTCGTAGAGTCTTAATTGAATGTATTTAATTAATTATGTCAGCAAGGGGCAAGTGCCAAACACAATTGTTTGCGTTTTAGCTGGATTCAGGTTAAGTCCATGACGTCTAGACCAATCAAGCGTGCTTGATTGGTAGATATGAGATAAGAGAGATCGCTGATAAGGCGCAAAAAAGCATCTGGAAGGTTGTTAATAGTTGCTGAAGTATAAAGCTGAAGCTCATCTGCATACAAATGATAGTTACACGAGATACCATCACTGATACAATTAATGAAAATAGAGAAGAGCATAGGAACCAGCACACTGCCCTGGAGAACTTCACATTGGATGTCAACAGGAGAAGAAAGTACAGATTCCACGCGGACACGTAAAGACCGATAGGAAAGGTATGACTGGAACTAGAATATACAAGAAGGCGTAAAACTAATAGCAGAAAGCCTAGTTAATAGGATGGAATAGTCTACAGAATTAAAGGCCTTACTAAAGTCAAGTAACACTAGCAAGGTACACAACGCTTATCACAAGCAGATCTAATATCATCGGTAATCAGTACTAAAACCAGACTGGAACTTGTTAATCAGATTAAACTCCTCAAGATATTTCTGAATATGAAACAAATCGTTCAATAGCTTTCGACAACGTAGATAGACTAGAAATTGGTCGAAAGTAATCAACATGGGACGGAGAATTAATTTTTGGGATACGAATAACATTGGCCAAATTGACGGAAATATAGACTGTTCAAAAGTACAGTTGAAAATATGTGTTAGGAGTAAGTTAGAAGTAAGTTAAGGCATCCTGGACTTCAGCAGCTATAACCAAGCTGAACGAAAAGGAAAACATGTTGGTAAAATGCAAGGATTTCATTAATAGTATTCTGCCTAGTTTTATTATCTACAATATTATCAACCCACCACAGGAGGATCCGCAAAATAATCCTTTAAAGCAGCAGCATCAAGGGTGGGTTGATCTGAATGAGATTCTATAACATTAAGAGATCGTACTGTATTCCAAAATGTCTAATGAATGGTTTCAGACAACCTCTGACAGAAGTACAATCTTTTAGCGTTTTTGTATCGACGGTTGCGCAGTACGCGATACCGTTCCCGTTTGGTAACAGAAGGACTAAAGTTTGAATAATAACTTCCCACATAAGAAAACTAATCTAATCATTCAATCAAGGTACCGACATGTGTCTAAGCGTCCGCTTCCTTTCTGGTGCATATCTGGCATAGAGTTCAGGAATCTTGGAATTAAAGTGTTTCACCTTAGCATCTATATCAGGCAAAGAAGTCGGTAAAGTGGCTGCTAATCAATTTCGCTCCCATCAGACATCAATAACCTGCAGTTTACACATTGCAGATTACGCTGGATCACAACACTCCTGGAAGTAGCCCAACGTTGTTTCTGCAACGCACAGTAAATCAGGTCATGGTTCGAAAATTGAAGTGCAGGCAACTAACCACGCGTAAGAATATTATCCGGACGAGAAGTGATAATAAGATCAAGGAGAGTATGAGAGGATGACGAGGTAAGTTTGCCAACTTTTCTGCCGAAAAGGTAAAATGGATAGATTTAGTGACGAAATTATAAATTGTAGTTTTTCACAACCAGCATCTTTTTTTAATAAGCAGGTATTGGAACCACCTACCTTTGATATATAAGGATTGTATCAAAATAAAGAGAGTATCTCACAAGGATCTCCTCCACCTGATCAAACTAATAAAAGAATGCTTAAAGCTTTAGTATTATCACTAGACCTAGAACTAGAAACATTAGGATTTAGTCGTACGTCTCTTTAGGCGGCCAAACCCTAATGTTTCTAGTTCTAAGTGTAGTGTTAGTTATGAAGAGAGGGTGGGTTAGGGTAGATTGGGTTCTAGCATTAGTTCTTCTAGCAGGTTTAAAGAAAGCCGACGAACACCCGACAGGGTGATTCCGGTGAAAACGAGGAAAGGGGTTTTTAGTGGGTCGTAGTCCAATAGTCCAAAAATGGACTCCAACCCCACACTATCTGGGCGTCCATTAACCCAGGTCAGATGTCTGTTCGCAGATTTTCCCCGACCTCGTTAAAAAAAAGAAAAAAATAGCTCTTCTAGCGTTAGTGTTGGTTCTATTTTTAGTTCTTATTCAGTCTTAAATCGTTATGTATACCTGTACCACATTAAAACTAGCACTAACACTAGACCTAGTACTAGAAAGATTTAGGTTCAGCCGCTAGTTCTAGTTTTAACTGCCATTCAGCTCTTGATTGTTGCAATTTCTTCTGGAACTAAAAGTATAATTAATACTAGACCTATAATCTAGCTTTAGTATTAACACTAGACCTAGAACTAGCAACATTAAGAGATGGCATTAAATGATGCACTAAGCAATGTTTTTCGAAGTTGAAAATTCGGATGGGGTGTGCTTCTATTAGGTAAGGTCATTTTTTGAAATCCGGATACCAGATAGTTGCTGAGTATCCGGCTTTGACTAGACATTTGGGAATCGAAACGTGCTACAAAAAACTTTTAGTACAAAAACTGTAGCAAATTTTATTCTCAAGAATATTGCTCTTTCACTTTTGTCCTTAGTGTAAAGTTTTCATATCAAAACAACTTATCAGTTACACATCTTTATTTCGACTGAACATAAAATGAAATAACATCTGGTACAAAATAAAACTGGTTTTTCTGATTTAATAAAAATAACAAGATACCTAAATATAACTTATATTCTACACCTCTCCCCTTAATAAAAAAATTAAACTAATTCCGAAATACTCACAATTTATAAAATTCAAAAGCAAAAATCATTCGTACCCAAACCGTTCAGGTGGTTTTATTTGTCTCCTTGGTCTACTACTAACTGTTTCGTCTTTTTCAGGAGAATCAAATATTTCTATTACATCCGTTTCTTTATTTGTGTCTGTAGTTGGTAAAGGCGCTAATGAATTATCTGAGGTTCGACATTCACGAATTTGATTAGCATGGCGTTTCCATACCTTACCAACTTCAGGTACATTACACAAATAAACACATTTTCCAATAATTTTTATTATTTTAGCCTTTATCCATTTATTATTATTAGGAATTCGGTAATCCTTAACTAAAACAGGTTGCCCTACACTGAATTTACATTTTCTAGAACCATTGTTATATTTTAATTGACGTTTTTGACTTTCTTTTACATTACTACTAATTGGAAAATTTTTTCTTTCATAAAATTTATGTTTTATCTGTGTAAATCGAAATTTAATATTCCTTTTAAACATTAAAAAGGAAGGTTTCTCTTTAGTCGTTGCGTGTGGAGTATTTCTATAATCAAACAAAAAGTTATGCAATGCTACAAAAACGTTTTTGTTACTACTATTACTAAGTGCTCTCCGTAACGCATATTTTACTGTTCTAACCGTATTTTCAGCAGCTCCATTTGATGCGGGAGAATATGGTGCTGTCGCAATATGTTTGATTTGCATTTTATTTACAAACACTTCAAATTCTTTTGAAGTAAATTGCGGACCATTGTCCGACACTATTACCTGTGGAATACCAAATCTTGCGATTAAACTTATTAAAGCTTCAATAGTAAATGAACTGGTAGTATTTTTAGTGGGAAAAACTTCAATCCATTTCGAATGAGCATCAATCACTACCAAAAAATATTTGTTATATATTGGACCAAAATAGTCTATATGTAATCTCGACCATGGCTCTCGTGGCCATTCCCATAAATGAAGCTGATGCTTTGGTGGATTATCTCTGACTAATTTACAGTTTTCACAACTATGTGACCTTTCTTCAATATCTTTGTTTAATCCGGGCCACCAAAAATAGTTACGCGCTAATTCCTTCATTTTATTAGTTCCCATGTGCGAAGAATGCAATTCCTCAAGTAGTTTCTTACGAAGTTTATATGGAACCACAATCTTATTATTCCATAAAATTACTCCCTTATGAATTGTTAATTCATTACGAAAATTAAAGAACCTTAATAATTCTTTATTTATTACCTTGTTAGGCCAACCAAATCTAATATACTTGCTTAATTCATTAAAAATTTTATCCTGAAGAGTTTCTTTTTTTATATACCAATAATTTATTGGCATTTCATTACCCTCAAAAAAATTCATATAATCAACCGAACATTCATCTATGAATTCTGTGTTATCTCTAATTGGTATTCGTGACAATGAATCTGCTATGTTTTCCTCTGACTTAACATATTTAATATGATAATTATAATTACTAAGAATAACAGCCCAACGTCTAAGGCGATTTGCAGAAAATGCCGGAATTCCCTTTGTTGGGTTAAAAATTGTTACCAACGGTTTGTGATCAGTAACCAATGTAAATTTTTGGCCATATAAATATTGATTAAATTTACTGACACCAAATATAATACCCAAAGCTTCTTTTTCTATTTGAGAATAGCTCATTTCTGCTTTACTTAACTTTTTCGAAGCATATGCAATCGGCTTTTCGTCCCCATTCGGAAAAATGTGTGTCAATACAGCACCTACACCATAATTACTTGCGTCACAGGTTAATTGCAGTGGCATATCTGGATTAAAATGCACCAGAACTGACGCAGATGTCAAAATATCTTTTACTTGAGTAAAAGAATGAGTACATGCATCAGACCACACCCATTGACAGTTCTTTTGTAACAATTGATATAAGGGATACAAAAACGTAGACAAATTAGGAACAAATTTTGCGTAATAGTTTATTAATCCCAAAAATGACTTTAATTCTCTAACTGTGTTTGGCAATGGAGCATCTTGAATTGCCTTTACCTTGTCTTTCGTCGTATGTAACCCATTTTTATCAATTTTATAACCCAAATAGCAAACCTCATTTGCGAAGAAAATGCATTTCTCATTTTTAATTTTAAACCCTGCTATTTCAAGTTTCTTTAACACCGCCTTAACATGTTTAAGATGATCAATGAAATTTGTTCCACCAATTAAAATATCATCATAAAAACATACACAATTATCTAAACCTTGCAACAAACTTTCCATTATTTTCTGAAATTGAGCGGGACCTGAAGTTATACCGAATGAGTCGAAATTGTCGTTAATTCTCTGCAATTTTCTTCTAACAATATCTGCTGGTATGCTTGAGATAAATCTATTTTAGTAAATATAGCACTACCCTGCATGGAATTTAAGAGTTCCTCTATTCTCGGTATCGGATATCTTTCTATTTCTAAACATGGATTAAGGGTCACCTTAAAATCTCCACAAATACGAACCGATCCATCTTTTTTTTGTTATAGGAACAATGGGAGTTCCCCAATTACTAAACGAAACTGGTTCAATTATACCTTCTTTTAACAACCTATCGAATTCTATCTCCACTTTCCGTTTAAGAATAATTGGTAACGGTCTAGGTTTAAAAAATTTTGGACTTACATTTTCCGATTTCAACCGTAAAATAATTTTTCCTTCTTTAAATGTACCCAACTTATTGCAAAACACATTTCTAAATTCGCTATGTAACCGATCAAGTGCCTTATTGGAACCTTATTTAAATAATTTAAAAAAATCTCTGCCAACGATTGGTGTTCCTCCACCTCTAATTATAAAAAATTTAAAATCAAGTATTTTATTAGCATACTTTATATTTAATTTAATGTATCCAATTGGTTTAACTCGTTGGCCATTGTATACATACAAAACTTTATTTGTTTTATATAATGTTAAACTATAAAAATTTTCTAAATATAAATTTTTGTTAATTGCTGAGATACATGAACCAGTATCTATTTGAAACTTCATTAATTTTCCGTTTAATTCAATATCCGCAATAATTGGTGTATTATCTTCAATAGGAATAATATTAAAAATTTCATTGCCTAAAAAATTGTGCTCTATTTTTGCCTTACTTCTACAATTAGACGCAATATGACCTCTTTTACTACATTTAAAACATGTGGCGTTCTTAAATCTACAAGAATCGATCATATGTCCCATCTTACCACAAGCAAAACATTTAGGACTTATTTTATTTCGGTTTACATACTACTTGTCAGCGTTGCCCCCGATGTCGTTCCACGCGGTGCAGTCATTGGTGTCATCGTACGTTGCGCCGTGACTGGTGGCAGCACTCGTTGTATCATCTTCGATTTACCCTGTGATGATCCTTTTGAACAGACGCCCACGTGCCAACAGGTTTCTTGTTTAATTTCTTTAATTACGTCCTGAGATGCTACGGATTTTGCCGTCGCTATATTGATGACGTCTTGAAACGTTACTGTAGATTTTTCTTCCATTAATCTATCTTGAACCGAGCCCTCTTCATAACCGACTACAAATAAATCTCTTAAGACCGTTTCCATTTCGTTTCCAAATTCACATTTCAAAGCCAATGAACATAATCTGGCTGACCATTCTCTCGCAGATTCTTCCGTGCCACATAAAATTTAAATCTATTTGGAAACACCATTTGTGCGCTTTTAAAATGAGTATTCATAATAGTGGAAAGTTCAGCATATTTTTTATTTTCCGGGGCGGTAGGAAAAGCAAGATTATATACTAATTTATATGCTTCTTCGCTACATCAATTTAACAATATAGCTTTTTTCTTTTCTTCATCTTCAATTTCGTTTGCCGTGAAATAGTTATCCAATCTTGCTTTAAAAATGGCCGATTCATCCACGTGCGGGTCAAATTCTCTTAAACGACCATGTGTCGTCACACCTTGCTTCTTCCCTTCTCCACTTGCAGCCATTACCCATTAACTTCCTCCTTTTTATTATTATTATCACTTAATTTATTCACTTAACTAACTTAACCAATTTTCCTCGTCGCCAATGTAAAGTTTTCATATCAAAACAACTTATCAGTTACACATCTTTATTTCGACTGAACATAAAATGAAATAACATCTGGTACAAAATAAAACTGGTTTTTCTGATTTAATAAAAATAACAAAATACCTAAATATAACTTATATTCTACACTTAGATGCTTAGATATTGAAAGAAATACGAAAATATGAAAATTTGTTAAAGTTAAATTGTTTACAAATTGTTAAGGGTAACACTTGGGAGTCGGAGCATGTTACAAAAAAAAACTTTTAGAAAACTTCCAAGACTTTGATCTTGCACTTATGTTCTTAGATGCATAGATTTTGAGAGAAATACGATAATATGAATATTTTGTGCTTTACATCTTAATGGGAACCCTAGGTAATCGGAGCATGTTACAAAAAAGCTTTTAAAGCAAAAGTGCTAAAAAAATCCATATTTTAGTCAAAAACTCAAAAATGTTGTTGCTTGACTCAACGTTGAGATGTTAACTTTTTCCCGCCAAAATTTCCATTGCGTATTTATCTCGTTAACATTAACCCTCGTATTCCGGTGCCTGGGTCTATTTGGACCCAAATAAATTTTTGCGAGAAATTGTAATAAATAGATTTGTCGTTACTCAAGGAGTGCGTTAAGTTAGATCGGCGTCAAACGGACGTCCCGACGAAAAAACGACGAAAAAATATGTCTCGACCGTTTCTTTACAGCGCCAGGCGTCTGTCTGTGTAAGAGGCTATAGCGACAATACAATTGCCATTAAATTCTTGATTTAGTTCACAGAAGGTGTATTTTAGAGCAACGATCTACATCGAAAAATAAAATGTTTGCTAATTTTGTAAATAATAATGATGATTATAACAATGAAGTGTCTTCTGATGATGAATGTGCGTCATTGACTTTTAGTGATGCAGTACCAGAAGAAGAGGATTATGAAAGTGATGAGTTTAGTGGTGAAAATAGTAATAATATGTCACACTGTAAAGACCAAAATGTTTGTGGATGAACATGGAGATATATTTCCCCCACAAACAGAGATGCAGAATTTGGTAAATATGATGCTACACTCACAGCAAATTCTGAGGGTGTAGAAACCATGGAACAATGTTTTGATTTATTTATAAATGATGAAATCATGGACATTATAATTACTTATACAAATGAAAAAGCGGTTAAATATTATGAAATGTTTTCAAATAATATATGGAAGCCGGTAGACCGTGTTGAATTGAAGGCATTTTTTGGGATTTTACTAATTACTGGCCGTTTTCGGGAATCACGTGAAAGTAAAAAAGATCTATGGAAGAAAAAGATTGCTTGTAGTCGACAAATTTATCGAGCATCTATGTCTCGTGATAGATTTACAAACATTTTACGATTTTTGCGTTTTGACGACTTTCAGACACGAGAAGAAAGAAAAATGACCGATAAGTTGGCAGCTTTGAGAACCATTACAAATATTTTAACAAGAAATTGCAGAGATAATTACCGAGCGTCTAATGTAGGCACTATTGATGAACAATTAGTAACATTTCGAGGAAGATGTTCATTCAAGGTGTATATGCCGAGCAAGCCGGGAAAATATGGGCTGAAATTATGGGCCCTATGTGACGCTACTACATATTATTGTTGTAATTTTGAAGTGTATTTAGGAAAATGCGGAAACACACCGGAGAAAGGACAAGGACAACGAGTAGTTAGAGTTCTTTCAGAGTTTTGGAAGGGATCTAATCGAACTATCACAACCGACAATTTGTTTACGGATATCTCACTTGCAGAGGATTTACTCAAAGATAACATATTTATAGTGGGAACAATGCGGAAAAATAGAAAGGATTTACCAAAATCTTTGATAACAATATCCGGAAGAGCTCAATTCTCTTCCGATTTTATATTTTCTGAAAATCTAACACTTGTGTCGTATATCCCAAAACCAAGAAAATGCGTAGTTTTACTTTCGAGCGTTCATCGAGAACATGCTATTTCTGACGAAAATAATAATTACAAACCTAATATTATCAATTATTACAATTCAACAAAAAGTGGAGTGGATGTTTTAGATAAAATTCTAAGAGAATACACTTGCCGGAGATGTACACGACGTTGGCCTCTGTCGCTTTTTTTACATTATATAGATATTGCAGCCTATAATGCATTTGTACTATGGCAACTCAAAAATCCGGATTGGGCAACTGGTAACATAAAATCAAGAAGAAAACAATTTATAGAAAATTTGTCTGAACAGTTAGTTGCTGCAAACATAGATTCTAGAGCTAGAGCATTTGAAACCAATGCAGTAGTATTTTCGAGACACATTGTGGACGCCATCGAAAGTACAGGCCGAAAAATAAATAAGCAAATGAGTACAACATTAGAAAAACGCTCAAGATGTAGCTTGTGTATTGGAAATGACAATAAATATAAATCAAAATGTGATGTTTGTCAAAAATATGTATGTAATATACATTCAACATGTACAAAAAATATTTTGTGTACAAATTGTAATGATTTAGAATAAATATTTTTTATGTAATTTTTTTAAAATTTTATTTTTATGTATTATTTTATATCCCTAATAATAGTTCACCTTTAAAATAAAATAAGTCAAAATCATAATGGCAAAAGCTTCATTTTTTATATTCTACGTAAACAAAAACTGTTCGGGTCTCGGTTGACCCAGGCACCGTCCGCAACGGTTGGCGAAACGTCAGTACTGCGAGGGTTAATCTTTATTCTTATAACACTTTAAGTTTCTTTGACGATCTATTAGGACATAAAATTTAATGATTTAATAGTCGAGAATGATGATTAGAAACTTTAAAAGTTCAAAATCAACCTTTGAACTTGTTTTGAAAATCCACATGGCAAGCAAACACGGAAGTTTACAGTTCAATTTAAATGATTTTTTAAAATTGATTTTTTCAATAAATTTAAAATTTTATTTGATTAATAAAACAAGACGTCATAAGAAATCAAATTATCTTTTTTCTTTAATTTAATAATTGCAAAACAAAAATAATAATAAACGAAAAATAAACGTTTGGTTCAAGTGTAAGAGGTCAAATTACTTAAACGAGTCATGATAAAACTAGTACTTAGGCCACAAAATTCAGTTGAATAAATCCCAGCCTCTGAATACATCCAAGATGTTGTCGCTTCGGATATTGTTGATTACAATTTTTATCGTAGGAATTCAGGTATTTTAATTAATCTAATAGTTCTTTTTTTGCTTAATGTGGTAATTGTTTTAGTGTGCCCCTTTTAACTCAAAACGGGTCGATGAAGTTAAAAAAAAATGCAAGTTAGAAACTGGTATGGATGACGAAATTTTAGATATAATATCGTTGAATCAAAAACTTCCTGATCCGACCGAAACTTATCTAAAATACATCGAGTGTTCTTATAAAAATCAAGGATTTCTGAACGGAGAGGACCACATCGTTTTTGAATCGATTAAAGAGATGTTGGAAACTTTTTATCCTTCAACTGCTTTAGATGTGATCATGGAGAAATGTAAACCGCAACAACAAAATTTAAAGACACCATCGGAAAGAGCTTATAAAGCAGCTGGGTGTATAATCAATGGTTTACATGTTTACGAAGCAAGTGTCTCTAATAATATATAACAAATTTAAAAAATGAATTTTTATATCATTATTTACTTAAACTTTTATTGTTTCTTTGTTAATTTCCTGTCTATTAAGTAATTTATAAAAACGTCTAATTTGAATTAATTTTTTTTGAATAATATTGAGAATGGAAGTGTTAAACGATGTCACCTTCAAATTTACGACTTTTTTGACATTGAATTCGAGAGTTTTGCGAAGAGAACCTCCTGTGATGATGAACTTAACCGGACGTTTAAATGATATAAGACCGAAATCGACATCCTTGACATTTCTCTGCCAGAGAACATCTACTTATCCCGAACGGGAAGATGACCAGCAAGCAGTATCCAACTGAGCGATGAAGGCGCTGGTAGTGTTTGTTAGTTGTTTTCTAATCGTGCAGGTGAATTACTATTTATTAAAATTAATATTTTTTAACTCATTAGTTGCAATTAATAAAATTAAATTGTGGGAATGTTTTATCATTTTGAATTGAAGGTCACTAGAATAACAGGAAAATCCGCTTTGATTCGCGGTTACAATTATATATAGTAATTTGTGTATGTTAATAAAATTACATCCAGTATGTAAATAAGGATTCTAATAGAAATTATTTGTTACATAGTTTAAATTCTTTTTCCCAAACCATTTCTTGCTAATAAAACTTTTTTCAGAGTAAACCTGTATCGCTAGATGAGCTAAAAACGATAAGTAAAACATGTATAGAAAAAAGTAACATGGACGTTGAAGTTTTAAAACGAATTGCTTCGGCGAGAAGCTTTCCCAAACCCACAAGAGAATATTTGAATTTCCTCGAATGCAGTTATAAGAAACAAGGATATTTGGATAACGACGGTTTGATTTCTTATGAAACAATAGAAGATTTTATTTTAGATTATTACGATAAGGAGACTGTAAAATTGGCTATTGAGCCATGTATCGTTGACCAAGCGGGCGAGAATGGCGCCGAAAGGGCTTATAATACTGCTAAGTGCTTAATTGAAAACTTGGAGTTCTTGGAGCAAAAATACAACAATGAAATTATTGAGCATACTACCTTAAATAGTTTTTATAATTAATTAGTTGTAGAGACTTGATTTAACTTGTTTTATGGCTACAAATTTAATAAAGAGAAATTTTAAGATTTATTATAAATTTATTCGTTTATTCATTTTTATTATGAGTTAATATAATAAGTCCTGTAAATTGCCCAAATCCTTCATGTTAATATCAACCTGTCTTTCCGTAATTTGGAATACAACACAAAACCCACCAAAAATCGGCAAAATAAATTTCGAGAAACTCTTCGGATTCTGATGTGCTAAATACAATCATCAATCAAGTGTTGAAGGTCAAATGTGTAGAGTAAGTACAGTGTTTAGTCAAGCACACTACCTTGAGAAAAAAAATACAAGCCGGTTTCTTGTATTTCATGTAGTGGTGAATAATCGTTTTCGTATTTTACTCTAAAATATCGATTAGAAAGATACGATTTTGTTGTCAACTGTACGACATACAGCATTTAGTCTACTTTATAATTTAAAGTATCCCTAGACGCCGAATACGTGGGTGGCCAGGGTGCAAAAAACCCTAGGTGCTAACACGATAGGCGCCAAACACATATTCATGTGTTTGGCATGTGTTTGGATTCTCGAAGTGGAAGATATCATTTTCAATTCATTTTTTAATTTTAATGGATTATTGAGTTATTTTTTCCATTTTAGTCTCATCTGGTGCACGTTTTCTTTTAGAGAATGCGTGTTTTAAATTGAGACTTGATGCTGCATCCAGAAGACCTGAAATGTTTCTGTGGTGAGGCCGTCACTGAACGACTTCAACCTCTGGTAATTACCGCTGCCACCAGAAACAGTATTTCGCGCTACCTAATTCTTAGTCTGAAGGACTCCTACCTGATCCTATCTATTCAAACAAGATTAAATGGCAAGCGCGCGGTGACTATTTCAGAACCGTGGGTTCTTGCACTAAGGCTGTCAGGAAATGTGAAATAAAACGACAAGTGTTCCAACCACACTTAATCTATATTTACAAAAATAACGAACAAAAAAAGTAAGATACAAAGTCAATCTTAAAAACTACCTACGTGATACCCGACGTTATTTAAGGGGACAAAACAAAATTAAAAATGAAAATGACCTGTCTGAACCTAACCCTACAGCGAACTCTCGTTGCCCGATAATGATAGGGAGAACTGGCAAACAGACTTACCCAAGACGTGAATTCCGATCTGGTGGTCTCGGTTATGAGTCGCAACCTGAATCCTGTTGGAATCTTCTCGGGATAATCCGGGAAGACTTCTTCGACACAAACACACCAAATGCTCAAGTGAACACGGTTTCCGACACGACGCGGACGCCCGAATTAGAAGAAATTCCCTTGAGCCTGAGTCAAAGTTCTCGATTTCGACGGGACTTAGAATTGGCGTTAAAGCGAATCTAAGTTTCGGTCTAACAGAGCGCTGGTTGAGTAATGGTTCGAAATCTTTCTAAGAAGATATCTTTCGAAGTTGAATTGAAACTAAGTTCAGCATTCCCTAATTATGACGTGTGCAAGGCCTTAAGTAACCTCGGGTCTTGGAGGGGTGCAAAACCTTCATTAGGCGTTCCCTAACGTCTGGACATCCCCGACACCTAGGGCCAATCCAAAATACGGGGCGGATATTTTACATTAATTTTCTGAGCCAATGAGGGAATTTGTGGAAGGGAAGAATTCCTTGCCCACAAGACCAGAAGATAACATCCGCCACTAACTAATCCCAAAAATCGTCACGTAATTTCCAAACAGTGGAAACCATCAAATTTTTACGTGATCTAACGTCTAAGTTTTTAACGACTTCTTCGTGTCGATTCGCATCTCCCCCATCAAACTGCGGATACATAATTTTTAACAAAATTTAACACGAAGTCTGGCCTCTATACTGGACGTCGTTAACTTGAGACGTGATTTTTAGTTTCTAAAATAACGAAAGGCTGCACTCTAGGAATTTCTAATTCGAATGATTATTTCTTAAAACCGTTAAATAATTTTCGAATTATTACATTTCTAGAAGAATTGATCTGCTTCTAGAATACTTGATACTGCCTCTGCAAGACTTGATACTGCTTCCAAATAACTTGAAATTACTTTCAGAAGACTTTATATTGTTTCTGGATTACTTGAACTGCTTCCAGAACACGTAATAATCATAATAAATGGTTTATTGAGTAATAGTTTACCAAAAAAAAGATACAAACCAAACCTACTTTTCTAAACAGAAATATATATATACATATATATGTATATATATATATATATATATATATATATGCAGATTGATTGTAATATATGAGACATAAAAATATTTTTGTTTTCAACAGTAAGTAAGGCCTCAATCTTCCATCTCCGCACTAATGACTCACCCTCCTGTATATGATACAAGAATAGCATAGGCAGCAGAACATAGGCAGCTGCCACTGATTTTACTTGCACTTTAAAAAAAGAGCAAAATATTAAAATGAGTAACAGAAATATAAATGTTTACAATTCGAATAATTTTGCAAATGATAATAATTATAACAAAAAAATCCAAATTAAAAATAAAGATTCACACACTCTTGAAACACAAATCCTCTGAACTGAGCTGCCTTGCTTCCATATCTAGCCATAACAGACATAGAATTCCATAGCCGGGATATTTGATAAGAATACGAGTGACAAAATTTTGTAGACCGATGAGATGGTATAGTCATTGTAAATTTATGTCTTAAGTTTAAGTTGTGAACGTCTGTTCTAAACCTTATTTTATTTGCAACAATCCTGTAAATTAAACACAAATATTGTGTAAGAAACCTCTGCCTCATATTCAACCATCCGCTAGATTACAATACAGGTGAAATATGGTCCCTACACCTAACGCCATAAATAAAATCCAAGCAAGAATTCTGAACAACCTGCAACCGGCGCCTATATTCATACGATAAACCCGAACTATAGACTATCCTACAATAATTGAAATTTGATAAGACCAGAGTGTCACATAGTAAACGCCTGAATCTAACAGACAAAACTTGTCGCACCATAAGCACGACCACATAGAACACCCACATGATAACCAAAGTTCAATTGATCATTCATAATAACCCCGAGACTCTTAACCATACTACACAATTGTATTGGCTTATCCATAACAGAAACATTGACTCGAGCTATATCGACAAAGCAACCACTCATCTTTGTAAATACAATACCTTGTGTCTTGTCAGGATTAATTTTCAAACCATGATTTGCAATTTCGGTGCACAAAACACCCAATTCATCAGCAATTATACGGCATGCCGATTGGAGATCATCCGATTTAAAACTATAATGTAATTGCGTATCGTCCGCATAAAGATGGTAAGAACGATGTATTAATTAAGAAAATAAATTGCAAGTGTAAATAATAAAGAGAACTGCTCCAAGAATAGACCCTTGGGGAACACCTGATGAACAGAGTGCAGAACTGGACATTACTGAATTTAATTTAACGGACTGCACTTTATTAGAAAGATAGTTATCAAACAGTTTAATCGCATGTACATCGATTCGATACAAATCGACAAACTTTAATGTATTTAGTGGCAAGTTGTGATTAATTATATCAAAGGCCTTGCTGAAGTCAAGCAGTATCAATAAAGTTGACTTGTCCTGATCCCGAGCCCGAAACACATCAGCAGTCAAATCAAGAAGCGCAGTAGTAGAACCAAACTATTTTCTAAAACCAGACTGCTTAAGTTCAAGTTGCTTAGCCATAAGTGTCTCCAATAACTTTGATAAAACCGGCAATAAGATTATAGGCCTCAGATCCTTATATGTCTTAACTAGAACCAATTTGGGAATGGGTGTAACATAACCGTGCTTCCAGGAGTCTGGGAATACTGATTCAGTCAAATAGAAATTGCAGACATGCACAAGTACATCAAGAATACGGAGAAAACAAAAACGTATCATATTTATGTTGATCCCATGTGAACCTACACTAGTGAACTTCATATTCAGAAGTATTTTCAGAATAAAATCTGAAGAAATCTCACGAAATGTCATTGTTGGGGTGTCCGGATGCATTCTATTATTGTAATAATAAGGTTGGAGATTAATATCAGGCTCAACCAAAGTGCTTTTTACGGAATTGCTAAAAAAGGTGTTAATATTATTAGGATCAGCGAAATGAGATAGAATAGCAGTAGCGGAAGATTTTAAAATATTAAAATTTTTAGAGTCATTGACAATCAAATTTTTCTCAAAAAATGTTTTTTTCTCCCGATGAATCGCACCCGTGACATAATTACCCAAAGTTTTGTAGTATTGAAAATTTTGCTGTGTTCTGGATTTTTATACTAATTAAAAGCATTGTTCCTTAACTTGATCATCTGTCTAATATTCCACGTGATGCAAAGTAATGGACCTTTCTTTAAGGTTTTTGCTACAACCGGAGCATGGACATCGAACAAAAACAAACAAAATATCATTAAAACAGCCAACTTTATCGTCGATGTTTTCACAATAAAAAACAGGTTCCCAATTCATTAGATCAAGATTTCTATTAAAGGCATTCAAATCAATACTGCGCAAACTTCAACAAGTAATTTGTTTGATTTCACGTTTAGACACAGAAATTCCCTATTGACAATAAACCAGCAAGTGATTAGAAAACGCCATGTCTGCAGTGTTACAGTTACTAACTGTCAAATCATTGGATATAATAACTATATCAATGAGTGACAGAGTTTTCAGTTATTCTTGTAGGTTGTTCAATCATCTGCCTCAAATTAAACGCTTCCAAAGTGGCTAGAAGAGAATTTGTCAAAGGGTCATCAACCATAAGATTAATATTAAAGTCGCCGAGGACTAAGACTCTACAGTATAACAAATCTGAGCCAAAGATTCTTCAAATAATTCTAGAAATGACCTTGGCTCATAGGATGGAGGCCTATAGATGACGCCAATAGCGAAACTTTGTTATTTGTATTTTTGTACTCTCATTTATTGTACTCTCGGAATGTTGTCAATATCTATCACTTGACACCTGTAACCGTTTCGAACATAAAGACAAACCCCACCACCTCTAGATAATCTATCCGCTCTATATCGTTGCAAATATTCAACTTGAACTAAAGAATTATCAATGTCGGTGCTAAACCATGTTTCAGATACTGCAAATATATCAATTAGAACGGTCTAAATATTCCCGCTAAAGTGTGCAAGCAACGACCTCACGTTCAGATGTTTCACGGGAAAATTGTACATTTAAAAGACAAGAAAATGTATATATGTATTATAAATGAAGAAATGAAAATCAAACAGCAACTTTAACAAATATATCAATCAGCACGTAAATAAGGTTTAGGGAATCTTACAGTAAATGTACTAATTTATATGATCTATAGTATATCTGAGGTGAAAAATAAATAAATGTAAAAATATAATGTATAAATTATGATAATAATAGTAGTAAATGAATTGATAAACAAAATTAAGAAATCTAAATTTGCAAACAGTATAACAACGAATTGAAGGAAAAAAAAACAACTAGTCATCTCACTTGATGCTGCTTCTAAAAGACTTGAAATGCTTCCAGAAGACTTGATATTGCTTTCAAAAGAGAACCCATAAAAATTAATTACTTTGAATAGGAGTTATCATTTCCAATTAGTTTTTTACTATTGATATTATTCTTTCCAATTCAGTGTCAGCAGCAGCAGATGCGAACGTATTTTTTTTGGAGAGCATGTATGATATTTTACCTTTTTCAATCTTGTGCAACATCCATAAATACGGCTGACAATGAGATAACGCACTAAACTCACACTAATTTTGATAAAATTTTTTGTGGTGAATCTATGTTGAATATGTACAATTTTACTAAAGCTTTTGATCCAATAGCCCTTCTAAATGATGTCATTTGCGCTTAAAATTTAAAGGAGATCAAAATTTCATTGTCTTTAGATTGCCTACACGAACAAAAAACATCTTTTTTCGTTGTAGGTAAGAAGAGGTTCTTCTCGTTCAAAGGGTTTTCTGCAGCTTCTGGTTGAATGTGAAGGAAGAACACGAAAAGGATCAACGCTTTCAATAACTTAGATGTCAGGTTTTAATTTTGAAATTGAGAACACTTTTGTGATTCCTTCATTTTTGTTACAAAGGTCATAGGTCTTGTTCTGCCCTTAGGGTTTGTTTTGGTATCCTTGTATATGTTGTCTCTCCTGATTAACATCCCCTTGGATATGGTCATTGAAAAGATTAAAGATGATTGGACGATGGAGACCAGTTCCTCCAGATGATTTCTTTCCTTATCGATTCTTCGATCTTAACATCTAGTCAGCCCCATCTCAGCCACTGTTGTGATAGACTACGTTTTTGACAACTAGTCCCTTTAAGTTCATTTTCCTCTATAAAACCTGTGTGACCTTATGATTTGTAAAATTTTTCTCTTGCCACCCCCTTATATAAAAAACAACAATCTGAAGGGCATGAAGAACAATGTAGCTCGTATTTGCTATAAGACCCTAAGGTTAAAAATCCTAGGTTGTTTGCCGTCACCTCCTCGTTGTCTCTTACTCATCATATAGACAAATGGTAACATGTCAAACGTTTTGTTAAGTTACCATTTGTCTCAAGCTTCTGAAAAGCATTTTTCCAATTTGAAATATCGTCTGCTTGATGGTCTGAAGTGTAATTTGATATACAAAATTAAATTGTCAGGGTTGCTTGGGTTCATATATAGACTAAACCAACACCATGGAGATCGCAGACTAAAAACTCCAATGCCACAAATTCTTCCATCGTATACTGTGAGCCGTTCTATTTTAGACGTCTTTTCTCGGAAATGTTCTGTTTTTTAAAAAAGAACCCAAACCCATTAATTAATTGCTACTTAATTATTTTACACGATGGTTCTTGCTCTCCATCTTTGGACGACCCGTATTCTGGGGCTGTTTGGTTCTGATTTCTTCACTGGTTTTGGTGGGTTTTGAATTTTCCGCCTAGCCTCCCCTCGAGACATGAATTACGTTTCTTAGAAATGCCATTGGATCAAAAGCTCTTGTAAAACTGATGCTCTTTAACCATACTGATCTTCAAGCAAGATGTTCTTTTCACATAAATAGTCTATAAGACGACGCTTAATCAGCTCTTCAAGAACCTTGGAAAAAACTGGCAGCTTTCGTATTTGTGATCATCTCCTTTTTTATATATCGGAGAGATTTTTGCAACTTTCAGCTTAGTAGGAAAATTTCTTTCTTCGGAACATTTATTGAAAATCATAGCTAGTATTGGAGCAATTTCGCTGGCAACTTTTTTAACAATGGGAGAAGTTAATCCATATATATCATCACTGCTTGTCTGTTTTAGCTTTGAAATAACACTTAATATTAACACTTTAATATTTAAAAAATTATTACTTATAAAATTTTATAGCCTCATTATTTAGTTTCTTTTTTCATGATTAACTAGTTGTATATACTCTTGTTTGCATGCTCTATATATTTCGTACGAAGCTGTATCTATTTTAATTGTAGCGATTGTGCTCAAAGCTTCGATCAAATTTTTTTCTTTAAAATGAATAGCGAAAATTTACTGTCCACTTTCTTGGAAACTTTAATTCTTTTGTGCTGTATTGGAAAATATTCATTAAACATAGAAAAAAACAGGTCGTGGAAAATATCATAGCTCTCCTCCGCATTTAAACCCTGACAAAGCATATTCCACTGTATCTGCTTCAACGATCTTTTAAAATCTCTTATGTTTTTTTCCTTGTTATATTTCCTGGTTTTGAAGCTTTTATATTGCTTATCGACTTGATGATTTTGATCAGTTACTTGTAGCAATTGGCCATAATGTTCGGATATATGCAAGTTTACGGTTGTGGGCACTAGTGTGGATAATAATATATTACTGAAAACGTTATCTATGCAACGTGAAGATATTTCTGTTACTCTTGAAGGTGATGTAAAGATATAGGACAATGCGAAACTACTGGTTAATTCAGTCTGTTGACTGTCTAGCCTGCTTTCTTCACAAAAATGAATGTTAAAATCTGCCGCTAAGAGTATTTTATGATTTGTGTAATATTTTTCTAGAAGCAGTAATGTAACTCATTTGATCTCTAAAAATTTGGAAATCGCCATGAGGCGATTTATACAACGCTATCGCAATCACATTTTTCTTAACAATTTCCACTGCCACTATTTCTATGTATTTCAATGCTAAGGTCTTTAAATTCGCTTAGTTCTTATGTTTTGATGCCTTTTTTCACAAGTATGCCAACGCCATCATGTATTTGTTGATGTCGACAAAACATTGAGCACCATCTGTGCGTACCAATTTGTTTTAATTCCTCTTGTCCCAACCAATGCTCTGTAACGCAGGCAATATCAGTTTCATATTCATTCAAAATCATTTCAGAAACGTCTATTTTCTTAGCTAAGAATTGTGTGTTTATATTCAAAATCGTCAAACTAATTTTCTTCACTGGATTTTCTAAGCGAGTTCCGAAAAAACTTGAAACGCTTTACAATTAAGCCAAGAAACAGGGTCTTCGACTTGTTCTAGAAATTTAAAATCTACGCCTATCTTAAAAGATTTGCTAATTTTATTTTGGATCTTGGAAGAAGTCAGATCCTCAATTATTATTTCGGAAGTATATAATTTTTGTTTTAAATAGTCTAAACTCTAGCCTTTGCTAATGCGTTTTCATTTCGATTTAATAATGAATATACTAAAGTTTTTTACGTCAAACATTCCGTTCATGGTGAGCACTCGTTCTATTTCGAAACGAGGAAGACCAGTATACACTACAATTGATCAGTTAGACCAGTGTTTCCCAAAGTCTTTTGGCCCACGGACCTCTTTTCTTAGTCAAACCTTGCCGACGGACCCTCAGGGTGAAAAACTACATTAAATACATAATAGAAAAATGAAGACTTTAACTTTGTTGTCTTAATGGTAAATGGTGACGTAAAAATAAAATATAAAGTAAACATTTTGTTGAAGAAGTATTTATTGATTATAACTTTTGTACTAAAATACAATAAAATATTAATGGCTTGTATGAACCTGACGGGATGTTATTTGAGATTACTAATTTCCAGTCTGTTTCTTTTCTTTGTAATGAGGCTCATAACGGCACTGTATCCAAGTTCTACCAAATACGAAGACGGAAAAGCAATCATCAGCTTCTGTACAATAACCCATAATGCTGGATATAAAATTGGGATCTCTTTTTGTAACCAGAAATTTTCGTATCCTTGCTTAAACATTGGTTTCAGCTCCTTATTTGTGGATAATTCAATAAGTTGCTCCTGTACTGGAATGTACTCATCTGCATTTGTGCTCTGAGTTTGACTACTTACAAAAGGGTTCAACACCCAGGGAATATCCAAGTGAAGAATGTCTTCAAATCTTTGAGTAAAGTCCGAATGGAGTGCCGTTAAGTGTTGACAATAAGCAAGCAATTCTTCGTCCCTATTTTGCAATTTTGAAAGATTTGAAAACTGACAACATTCTCCTCTTCCCATGTTTTGTTTGTATAGCAAAAGTTTTACAACAAAGCCAGCTATTACACTTTTAGTTTTTTCACGGTGCGTATTACCTCACTTATAGCTGGTAGAATAAGTTGTTCGCCAATAGATTGGACTTCGCAATCATTAAAGATATGTTATAAGAAGCACGCTGTCCGTCGTCATCTCTCTGAGAAGTTGTCCCTATGAGTTCTTGCAATTTCGATATTTTCAAATATTTTTTTTTGAGTGTTTGAAAAAACGTTAAATCCTTATCTTTTTTGTCACTATGGATTTTTATTAAATGTTCCTTAAGCTTAGAAGGTTTCATTGAATTGTTTGACATCGTTTAATTACATAGAAGACAGAAAGGTAAAGTACTATTTCCTAGTGACGGAATAAAGCCAAATTTAATATATTCAACTCTGTATTGTCTGCATTTTTTCTTCGGTTCACTCATACTTTACTTCGGTTATCTGAAAAAAGGACACAAAACGAAATTTTGGTTTTTTCAAAATTTACAGCCGAAAATAGCTGAAAGTCCTAAAAAACAGGGGAACCTGAAATTATTAATAAAGCGGAGCCATTTTCTTAGGTTAAACATTATTTTTTATATTTATTTTCTTTTTTGAGTTATTGACTAATTTAGCTTTTAATTGAAAATGTTGTTTGTTAGTGCAAAAGTGTTACAAATCACAGTTTTTCTAATAAAATTCAATTTTTATAGTTTTCTATATATTGTTTTCAATTATTTCAGTATCCTGGATAGATATATACAGTTGTATTACTAATGAAACATAAATTTTACAGATTTTGTACAAGTTTCAAAGTTGATTTTCCAATAATTTTATATTTGTGCCTTATCATTGTTTCACACTAATGCCCGGTTTCTCGTACATTGTAGTATTGAGTAGATATCGGAGCGACAGTTTTTGGATCGATATCTTTTATCGAGTCGATATCGCCTGTTGGTGTTCTGGTAGGAACTGATCGACAAATATTGCACACAGTTATCGAACGATTTTTGACAGTTTTGTCAAAAAATCAATTACTTGTTTATTGTCGTCGATAGGTGGCGGTAAAAATTTTGAATAACAATTCGTAAAATTACTTATTTATTATATCTGAGATGAAAACTGGGCAAGCCAAGCGAAGCATTCAGTAATAAATCACAATAAATAACATAACCAAATAATTTCTTAACAAAAATAAAAAATTACTGAACAAGAAATTAAGAATAATGAAAATTATCAAAAGAAAATCAAATAATAACGCAAATGATAATATATTAGCCTAGTTTTTTATGATATCATAAAAAACTAGGCTAACTTAAATAATCTTTATCTCAAAAACGAATAAAGATTTTCTAATTTGGTTCTCACCATGACAAAATAGATATTTACCTCTATAAACTTTGAATGTTTCACTAAAATATTTCAAGAATTCGATTTTTGGTGATTTTTTAATTAACTTGAGATATCCATAAATATTCACCTTGAATTTAACGATTTATATCTCAAAACCGAATAAATATTTTCAAGATCCGCTTTAATCACGAGAAAATAGATACTTTCCTCTATAAATCATGAATAATTCATTAAGATATCTTAAGAATTCGATTTTTCGTGATTTTTTAAAACAAGATTATTAATTTCAAAAAAATCATAAAAAACTAGGTTAACTTAAATAATCTTTATCTCAAAAACGAATAAAGATTTTTTAATTTGGTTCTCACCATGACAAAATAGATATTTACCTCTATAAACTTTCAAAATATTTCAAGAATTCGATTTTTGGTGATTTTTAATTAACTTGAGATATCCATAAATATTCACCTTGAATTTAATGATTTATATCTCAAAAACGAATAAATATTTTCAAGATCTGGTTTCATCATGACAAAGTAGACACTTTCCTTTGTAAATCATGAATAATTCATTAATATATCTTAAGAATTCGATTTTTCGTGATTTTTTATAACAAGATTATTAATTTCAAAAAGTCATAAAGAACTAGGTTAACTTAAATAATCTTTATCTCAAAAACGAATAAAGATTTTTTAATTTGGTTCTCACCATGACAAAATAGATATTTACCTCTATAAACTTTGAATGTTTCACTAAAATATTTCAAGAATTCGATTTTTGGTGATTTTTTAATTAACTTGAGATATCCATAAATATGCACCTTGAATTTAATGATTTATATCTCAAAAACGAATAAATATTTTCAAGATCCGCTTTTATCACGAGAAAATAGATACTTTCCTCTATAAATCATGAATAATTCATTAAGATATCTTAAGAATTCGATTTTTCGTGATTTTTTAAAACAAGATTATTAATTTCAAAAAAATCATAAAAAACTAGGTTAACTTAAATAATCTTTATCTCAAAAACGAATAAAGATTTTTTAATTTGGTTCTCACCATGACAAAATAGATATTTACCTCTATAAACTTTGAATGTTTCACTAAAATATTTCAAGAATTCGATTTTTGGTGATTTTTTAATTAACTTGAGATATCCATAAATATTCACCTTGAATTTAATGATTTATATCTCAAAACCGAATAAATGTTTTCAAGATCCGCTTTTAGCACGAGAAAATAGATACTTTCCTCTATAAATCATGAATAATTCATTAAGATATCTTAAGAATTCGATTTTTCGTGATTTTTTAAAACAAGATTATTAATTTCAAAAAAATCATAAAAAACTAGGTTAACTTAAATAATCTTTATCTCAAAAACGAATAAAGATTTTCTAATTTGGTTCTCACCATGACAAAATAGATATTTGCCTCTATAAACTTTGAATGTTTCACTAAAATATTTCAAGAATTCGATTTTTGGTGATTTTTTAATTAACTTGAGATATCCATAAATATTCACCTTGAATTTAATGATTTATATCTCAAAACCGAATAAATGTTTTCAAGATCCGCTTTTATCACGAGAAAATGGATACTTTCCTCTATAAATCATGAATAATTGAATAATTCATTAAGACATCTTAAGAATTCGATTTTTCGTGATTTTTTAAAACAAGATTATTAATTTCAAAAAATCATAAAAAAATAGGTTAACTTAAATAATCTTTATCTCAAAAACGAATAAAGATTTTCTAATTTGGTTCTCACCATGACAAAATAGATACTTACCTCTATAAATTTTGAATGTTTCACTAAAATATCTCAAGAATTCGATTTTTGGTGATTTTTAATTAACTTGAGATATCCATAAATATTCACCTTGAATTTAATGATTTATATATCAAAAACGAATAAATATTTTCAAGATTCGCTTTTATCATGAGAAAATAGATACTTTCCCGTATAAATCATGAATAACTCATGAATATATCTTAAGAATTCGATTTTTCGTGATTTTTTAAAACAAGATTATTAAAATAAAAAAATATTTATTCGATTTTTGAAAAAATGGAGAAAACACTAGCTAAGATTATTAATTTCAAAAAGTCATAAAAAATTAGGCTAACTTAAATAATCTTTACCTCAAAAACGAATAAAGATTTTCTAATTTGGTTCTCACCATGACGAAATAGACACTTACTTCTATAAATTTTGAATGTTTCACTAAAATATCTCAAGAATTCGATTTTTGGTGATTTTTAATTAACTTGAGATATCCATAAATATTCACCTTGAATTTAATGATTTATATCTCAAAAACGAATAAATATTTTCAAGATCCGCTTTCAACACGAGAAAATAGACACTTTTCTCTATAAATCATGAATAATTCATTAAGATATCTTAAGAATTCGATTTTTCGTGATTTTTTAAAACAAGATTATTAATTTCAAAAAATCATAAAAAACTAGGTTAACCTAAATAATCTTTATCTCAAAAACGAATAAAGATTGTCTAATTTGGTTCTCACCATGACAAAATAGATAATTGCTTCTATAAATTTTGAATGTTTCATTAAAAGATTCTCAAGAATTCGATTTTTGGTGATTTTTAATTAACTTGAGATATCCATAAATATTCACCTTGAATTTAATGATTTATATCTCAAAAACGAATAAATATTTTCAAGATTCGCTTTTATCACGAGAAAATAGATACTTTCCTCTATAAATCATGAATAATTCATGAAGATATCTTAAGAATTCGATTTTTCGTGATTTTTTAAAACAAGATTATTAATTTCAAAAAGTCATAAAGAACTAGGTTAACTTAAATAATCTTTATCTCAAAAACGAATAAAGATTTTCTAATTTGGTTCTCACCATGACAAAATAGACAATTGCTTCTATAAATTTTGAATGTTTCATTAAAAGATTCTCAAGAATTCGATTTTTGGTGATTTTTAATTAACTTAAGATATGTTTATTTAATAATTTTTTGTACTTTTATTAACAAGACGATAATATATAGTATTTTACACAATGTTACTACCGGTTTCGGTTACGTTTAAACCATCTTCAGGAATATATTTTTTAAAGAAAATTGTTGATGTTATTGACATTTTATTTTGTGATTAATGTCATGTTGTGTCAATGTGAAAAATTAAAATAGGATTAAAATAAAATAAAATTAAAATTGAATATTTCCCAAACCAAAAAGTTCAAATATCTGTTATAAATTTGGGAAGGGAAATATGGGAAAATGTTATTGCGGTTTGACACAAATATCCCAACAACATGACAAAGAATCAAGTGCAAAAAGTTATAAAGAAACCAATTAAAACAGAAATTAAGAAACATTACAAGAAAATTGACAAAATTAATCTTGAGATGTATTACGTCTACCAAGAATTAACAAAGTCCTACCACAATATAGAAATCCAAGAAATAATGAACAACAAAACCATTTGGAATAAAGATAAAATCAATCAAAAATGGACATCAAAAGAAAGGAAATTAGATAACCTTAGAAAAGAAAAGAAAACATAAATAATAAAAGAAAATAGAAAGATAACTAAAGATTACAACATGAAACAACATATATTTCATAAACGGATAACTAATCTAACGAACATAACATTTAACCCAGAAGAATTAGAAATGCTTAATAAAGGCCATAAATATGCATTAACAACTAAACCCAATTTGAGAAAAACCGCTATTGAATTGGAAGCAATAACGAAGAAAATGGCAACCAAAGAAACAATTAATAGAGAACTTCAACAGTTATTAATTAAAGAAGAAACAAAAAGAACAACAAAAAATAAAGAGTTACTGAAAAAACGAAAAATTAATAAAGAAAAACGAATAATTAATAGCATAAAACATAAAATCAAACAAAACAATCTAACTATCACCAAAGCTGATAAAAACGCAGGTTTAATAATAATGAACAAAGAAGAATACATAAAGAAAACTGAAGATTTTTTAAAAGAAAACGGCTTTACAACTGTTTCAAAGGATCCAACTACAAGTTTCCACAAAACAGCTAAAAAAATTATATTTGAATCCAAAGAAACACTACAAAAATTTAACAAAAACATTTATTCTATTTTACCAATGAAGCCCAAAACACCAAGATTGTACGGTTTGCCGAAATTACATAAACAAAACATACCGATTCGCCCTATCATTTCCTCAATAAATTCTTCCACTTACAAAACAGCAAAATTTTTGGTCAACATATTTAAAGATATAACAGGATTTGAAACTAGACACACCATAAAAAACAGATACGATTTAATTAATAAACTTACAAAAATTAATTTTCCTGACAAATACATAATGATCTCATTTGACATCACTAACCTTTACACTAACATTCCAACTGATGAAACCCTTCAAATTTTAAACAACATTCTTAAAGATGGAATTAATAATGAAACCGACAGAAAAAATATATTTAACCTTTTTAAAATTTGCATACAGCAAAATTTTTGTAAATTTAAAAACACTTACTACACCTACAATAAGGGCCTTCCAATGGGATCATCACTAAGTGGATTACTAGCTGATATATTCTTAGACAAACTTGAAAAAGAACTTATAATAAACAATAACAACCCATATAGACACAACATCATAACATGGTTAAGATATGTAGATGATATCATCGTTTTTATCGACAATGACAGACAAGAAACAATAACCAATTTACACAACTACATTAATAATTTACATAAAGACATCAAATTTACAATCGAAATAGAACATAACAACCGCATAAATTTTTTAGACTTAACAATTTTAAAAACAGACAACGGACTTCAATACAGTATCTATAGAAAACCAACGCAAACAGATACTATCATCCCAAATGATTCTTTTCATGATTATACTCATAAAATGGCAACTTTCAACGCATATATACACCGTGCCTTCAACACAAAACTTAGTGAAAAAGAACTTAGAACAGAAATATCCATTATCAAACAAATTGGCCAAAATAACGGATATAAACCACAAATCATCAACAAAATGATTGACAAATACAGAAACAAACAGAATCACATAAAACTTACCACTCTTACAAATATAACAAATAACAAAAACAATATTTATAGAACAATAGAATATCAAGGTAACATACATAATAAAATCAAAAAAAATTTTAAGAAACACAATATAATTATAACATCCAAAAGCAACAACACACTAGATAAAATTTTAATTAACAACAAAGATAAAATCAATAAAATGAACGATAATGGAGTTTACAAATTAGAATGTGATACGTGTAAAGCCATTTACATTGGTGAAACAGGGAGTTGCTTAAAAACTCGTATAAAAGAACATAGAACACAACAGAGATCTAACTTTGGAAGACATATAATATTTAACAAAGAACACCAATTTAATGAAACAAAAAACACAACATTACTTCATAAGAAAAATAAATGTAACCTTTTGGAAATACTTGAAGTTTATGAAATTAGAAAATTTAAACATAATCATCCACAAATTTTATGTTTGAATGACCAAATTAACTACACAGAAAAACCTTTATATATGTATTTGAAAAATCCTTTTACTCCACCTAAAAATAAAAATAAAATTAAAAAACCCTAACATATACAATGAACTCAAACCGCAATAACATTTTCCCATATTTCCCTTCCCAAATTTATAATAGATATTTGAACTTTTTGGTTTGGGAAATATTCAATTTTAATTTTATTTTATTTTAATCCTATTTTAATTTTTCACATTGACACAACATGACATTAATCACAAAATAAAATGTCAATAACATCAACAATTTTCTTTAAAAAATATATTCCTGAAGATGGTTTAAACGTAACCGAAACCGGTAGTAACATTGTGTAAAATACTATATATTATCGTCTTGTTAATAAAAGTACAAAAAATTATTAAATAAACATTTAATTCAAGACGAAAAACATTCGTATAAAATAAAAAATATAACTTAAGAGCCATAAATGTTCACGATTAATTTAATGATTTATATCTCAAAATCGAATAAATATTTTCAAGATCCGGTTTCATCATGAGAAAGTAGACACTTTCCTCTATAAAACATGAATAATTCATTAAGATATCTTAAGAATTCGATTTTTCGTGATTTTTTAAAACAAGATTATTAATTTCAAAAAATCATAAAAAACTAGGCTAACCTAAATAATCTTTATCTCAAAAACGAATAAAGGTTATCTAATTTGGTTCTCACCATGACAAAATAGATACTTACCTCTATAAATTTTGAATGTTTCACTAAAATATCTCAAGAATTCGATTTTTGGTGATTTTTAAATAACTTGAGATATTCATAAATATTCACCTTGAATTTAATGATTTATATCTCAAAAACGAATAAATATTTTCAAGATCCGGTTTCATCATGAAAAAGTAGACACTTTCCTTTATAAATCATGAATAATTCATTAAGATATCTTAAGAATTCGATTTTTCGTGATTTTTTAAAACAAGATTATTAATTTCAAAAAGTCATAAAAAATTAGGCTAACTTAAATAATCTTTACCTCAAAAACGAATAAAGATTTTCTAATTTGATTCTCACCATGACAAAATAGATACTTACCTCTCTAAATTTTGAATGTTTCAATAAAATATCTCAAGAATTTGATTTTTGGTGATTTTTAATTAACTTGAGATATCCATAAATATTCACCTTGAATTTAATGATTTATATATCAAAAACGAATAAATATTTTCAAGATTCGCTTTTATCACGAGAAAATAGATACTTTCCTCTATAAATTATGAATAATTCATGAAGATATCTTAAGAATTCGATTTTTCGTGATTTTTTAAAACAAGATTATTTATTTCAAAGTCATAAAAAATTAGGCTAACTTAAATAATCTTTACCTCAAAAACGAATAAAGATTTTCTAATTTGGTTCTCACCATGACAAAATAGATACTTACCTCTATAAATTTTGAATGTTTCACTAAAATATCTCAAGAATTCGATTTTTGGTGATTTTTAATTAACTTGAGATATCCATAAATATTCACCTTGAATTTAATGATTTATATCTCAAAAACGAATAAATATTTTCAAGATTCGCTTCTATCACGAGAAAATAGATACTTTCCTCTATAAATCATGAATAATTCATGAAGATATCTTAAGAATTCGATTTTTCGTGATTTTTTAAAACAAGATTATTAATTTCAAAAAATCATAAAAAATTAGGTTAACTTAAATAATCCTTATCTCAAAAACGAATAAAGTTATTCTAACTCGGTTCTCAACATGAAAAAATGTTATCATTATAATTAATCATCATGAGTTTGGTTAATGTCTAGAATTTTTAGAATATTGATGTTTGGATGAACTTGAATTTGATAAAATCGACCTGAATTCTTTGGAGATACAATTCTTTGAGAAGATGTTTGAATTTACCTAATACATTTCCTCCCGCAGATAGTTCTTGTTTTCGAGTAATACCCGGAAACGTCCAGTAATTAGTAAAGTCCCAAAAAATTCCTTCATTTTTAAAAGATTCAAAGGGATTTAACAAGGGATTCATTAATATTTTCGGAATATATTAAAATAAGGGATCGTCACTGTCGTTAATCATGCTATGTCGAGTCAATATAGAGACATGTTGCATGCAATATAGTTATCGGTTCGATATCTCCTATTAGGTCTTTCAGAAATCCAATTGACGGATATCGCTCGAGTTATCGAACAACAGCACAATATCAGTTCGATATCGACATGTGAATACTTATGAGAAACCGGCCATTAACCCTTCAATTATATCATAAATTATAAACTTAGAATTGTTGGAGCAAAAATACAATAATAAAATTGTTGAGAGTTGTATGTTAAACAGTTAAGTAGGTTAAAATTAATAAGTTGCAAAAACTTAAATTATGACTATAAATTAAAAAGAAACTAATTTCAAGATTTATTATAAATTTATTCAGTAAAAAAGTTTAGCAATCAAGAATTTTGAAAACATATTCCAATTCCAATTGAGTATCCTCGGGTAAATCAGTACAATGAACCGCATTTTTATATTTATCAATCCCATACAAAGCTCTCAAACTCATCGGTCGAATTTGTTTCGCGACGTTTGAATGAATAGGTCCAGTAAATTGCCTAAATTCTTCATGAACATTAATATCATCCTGCCTTCCCGCAATTTCCAACGCAACACAAAACCCATCCAAATAACTGAAGAAAAGCGCGTTAAAATCAGCAATAACTCCTTTATAAACTTCAAGAAATTCTTCGCAATCTGGGGTGCTAAAGTTGATCATTCGTAATGCGGTTATTTTAAATAACTTGTTTTCTTGGATGCTTGCAATGAGATTCCCTAGGTTTCCTTGGTAAATCACGTGAGGTTTAATGATACAACACGTAGTGTTTTTTAAAAGAATGGTTGGGTTTGGAGGTAAAGTTCTAGGTCCCTTTGGGAAAAAATAATTCGATTCTTTTTCGGCGGCTTCGGCATCTTGAGCACAATGAAACGCATTCGTAGCCTTGGATTCGCCGTAGATAGCCCTTAAACTCTCGGGATGTGTTTTTCTTGCTTCAACGGGATCGTCTGGGCCAAGAATCTCGTTCCAACGTTCGATCGCGTTAAGACCAACAACTTCAACACCAACAACTGAGCCCGATATAATATGTTCAATTTGAAACGGTAAAAAAACATCGCCCTTTTTCGATTCATAAAAATCTAACGCTTCCCTTCTCGTCATATTCGCCATGCGCATTTTACAAATTTGAAAATTTCTATCTTGAATCTCATTTATTACCACTCCTAATCGGTCGGCCATCGACGGTTTTATTAAGAGAAAAGTGTGCTGTTTCGATTTACTGATCAATTTCTTCGTAAATTCATCGCCGTATTCAACCAATTCGACTTGTCTGCCGTAAATGCGCACGGTGTTTCCGATATAAAAGTCCTTCATTGCGATGTTTTCGGACGCCGATCGTCTTAAATAAACTCTTTGACTATCTTCATCGTACAATTCGACCGTGTTATCGTACGGGTAATAAGTAAGATTAAAATGCTTTAAATATTGCGTTTGATAGTCGTACCATTGCGCTTTAAAACACAGCTTCGAAGTGTAATCGTATTCATTGTTGCACATTTCCATCCTGAAAATAGAAAAGATAATTTTTTTCCGTTAAAAATAGAGGTAAATGTGTCAAAATTGACTACAAATGTAAATACGCGTCAACGAGTTCAAATTACAATAAAGGTTAATTTAATAAATTCCTAATAGCCGTTTTGATTTTGGTAAATTTGAGTTTAGTGACATATGGCTCTTTTCCGATCGGCGATTAAATTAACATGTCGGGATTCGCTACGGTGCTTCCGATTAAACGGACTTAATTGGTTTTTGAAGCTGTTGCGTACTTAACTCGCATTGAGTAATAAAAAATTGTAATGTAGAACGAAATTAGGTGGGCGAAATTAATTTGATTAATATGTAAGCTAGATTAGATTGTTGTAAAGTGTTTTGATGTGTCTAATTTATTTTGAAATGTACATAAACCAGACAAGACGTGGATATATTTTAGTCACCCGGATTCAACTACCTTGGGATTTCATTTCCGGCTGTTATCTCACATCCTTGTATTACATTCATTAATTTAATACAAAACAATTTATAAATGTTACATTTACTTATGATACTATTAATGCAAATGAGAATGATTGGGTTGATTTTTTAATTGTTACTGAATCCACAGAAAAAGAGACTTCGAACGACAATTCAAATTTACAAACCGTGAAATTACAGGTTCTTTTGGTTGAATTCTGGTCTGTAACCCCTTTCAGATCATTTCTACATCCCAGGAGGTTTTTTTATTGATAGAGCGGAATGAGTTCTGTTTGAAACGATTCTTTTTGATAAAAAGTGAGATTATTTCTATGTTTGGTGTTAAATCCACATAAAAATGATGCCAATTAAGATCAATTCGAAATACAAAAAGAAATGTAAGATTTTTACGATCAATATAACCTTAAATAGTGACGAACCGTAAAATAAATGCGTTGGTGAAATTTCCCATGAAAAATCGTTTAATTTAAGCCCAAACTCGATACGATTATATTTAGAAACAAAAAAGTTATGAAATTTTTGAGATTTCAAAAAACAATTGAAAATCGATTATGTTTAATGCGGGATATCTCAGTTGGTTTTAAAGGTTACGCCATTGAGTTTAGGCTCAAATTAAAGGAAATTAAAGGAATACGAATGTTTTGTTAAATTTTGGAAAAAATCATAATCTCAATTAATTCTTAATAGAAGCAAAAAACTAATATTGTTTTGTTAATTCTAATAGTTGAGAAAAATGGGGGTGATTCATAAAATTGATTAATGAAGCTAATAAATTTATCAACATAAACAAACATATCAACAACCTAATTTTGAGATAATATTTAAGTTTATTGATTTTTTTATTAAAGAATAAAATTTACATAAAAAATCCTTTAATGTAAGCCGAAACACGATGGTGCTATGTTTAAAAACACCTGAGATGTTTTAAATTTTAAATTAGTTTTGATGTTTTTTAGAAATAAACGAGAATCGACAAAATTTAAATTTGGTTGAGTTTGGACTCAAAGGAAAAATGATGAGGAAAATTAAAGATGATTCATAAAATTGATTAATGAAGTTAATAAATTAATCAACACCAATAAACATAACTAAATTTTGAGATAATTTATGTTTTTCGATTTTTTATGTTAAGAATAAAAATCTACGTCAAAAATCCTTTAATTTAAGTCCAAACACGATGGTGTTATGTTTAAAAACATCTGAGATATTTAAGTATATTTTGACGTTTCTAGAAACAAACGAGAATCGACAAAGTTTAAAGTAGTATATCTCGGTTAT
Source organism: Onthophagus sagittarius (assembly GCA_036711965.1). Lineage (NCBI taxonomy): Eukaryota > Metazoa > Arthropoda > Insecta > Coleoptera > Scarabaeidae > Onthophagus > Onthophagus sagittarius. Next base: position 55,389,208 of record JASERS010000002.1, on the reverse strand, counting down.
TTTTAAAGACAACCCCGTTGAGTTTGGGCTCAAATTAAAGGAGAAGTGATGGGGACAAATAAAGACGATTCATAAAGATTGATTAATGAAGTTAATAAATTAATCAACACAAATAAAGTTTACCTAATTTTGATACAATTTATGTTTTTCGATTTTTAAGTTAAAAATAAAAATCTACGTCAAAAATTTTTTAATTTAAGCCAAAACACGATGTTGTTATCTTTAAAAACATATGAGTAAGTATATTTTGACGGTTCTAGAAACAAACGAGAATCGACAAAGTTTAAAGTGGTATATCTCGGTTGCTTTTAAAGATAACCCCGTTGAGATTGGACTCAAATTAAAGGAAAAACGATGGGGAAAATAAAGATGATTCATAAAATTGATTAATAAAGTTATTAAATTAATCAACACATGTAAACCTAACCTAATTTTAAGACAATTTATGTGTTTCGATTTTTTAAATTAAGAATAAAAATCTACGTCAAAGATCCTTCAATTTAAGCCCAAACACGATGGTATTAAGTTTAAAAACATCTGAGATATTTAAGTTTTGACATTTATAAAAACAATCGAGAATCGGCCTTTGCCGATTTTAAACTTTTTTAAAGTAGTATATCTCGATTGTTTTTAAAGATAACCCCGTTGAGTTTGGGCTCAAATTAAAGGAAAAATGATGGGGAAAAATAAAGACGATTCATAAAAATTGATTAATGAAGTTAACAAATTAATCAACACAAATAAAGTTTACCTAATTTTGATACAATTTATGTTTTTCGATTTTTTTAAGTAAAAATGTTGTTATTGTAAAAACATCTGGGATACTTAAGGTTAGTTTTTATACCGATATACTTCGGTTGTTTTTAAAGGTAACTGCGTTGAGTTTGGACTCAAATTAAAGGAATAATTATGGGGAATAGGTAGAGATAATTAATAAAATTGATCAATGAAGCTAATAAATTAATCAATACAAATGAACATAACCTAATTTTGAAATAATTTTTAACTTTTTAATTAAGAATAAAAATTTAAATAAAAAATCTTTTAACTTAAGCCTAAAGTCGATGAGGTTACCTGTAATGACTGAGATATTTAATTTTAAGGTTTTGACGTTTATAGAAACAAACGAGAATCGACAAAGATTAAAGTGGTATATCTCGGTTATGTTTAAAAATAACCACGTTGAGTTTGGGCTCAAATTAAAGGAAGAACAATGGGGAAAAAAGATGATTCATAAAAATTGATTAATGAAGTTAATAAATTAATCAACACAAATAAAGTTTACCTAATTTTGATACAATTTATGTTTTTCGATATTTTTAAGTAAAAATGTTGTTATTTTAAAAATATCTAAGATATTTAAGGTTAGTTTTGATACCGATATACTTCGGTTGTTTTTAAAGGTGACCACGTTGAGTTTGGACTCAAATTAAAGGAAAAACGATGGGGAAAATAAAGATGATTCATAAAATTGATTAATAAAGTTATTAAATTAATCAACACATGTAAACCTAACCTAATTTTAAGACAATTTATGTGTTTCGATTTTTTAAATTAAGAATAAAAATCTACGTCAAAGATCCTTCAATTTAAGCCCAAACACGATGGTGTTATCTTTAAAACCGTTTGAGATATTCAAGTTTAGTTTTGACGTTTTTTGAAACAAACGAGGATCGGCAAAGTTTAAAGTGATACACCTCGGTTGTTTTTGAAGATTTTAAAGATAACTGCGTTGAGTTTAGACTCAAATTAAAAGAAAAATTATGGGGAATAGATAGATATAATTAATAAAATTGATTAATGAAGCTAATAAATTAATCAATACAAATAATCTTTACCTAATTTTGAGATAATTTATAAGTTTTTCGATTTTTTAAATTAAGAATAAAAGTCTACGTCAAAAATCCTGTAATTTAAGTCCACGCACGATGGTATTAAGTTTAAAAACATCTGAGATATTTAAGTTTTGACATTTATAAAAACAATCGAGAATCGGCCTTTGCCGATTTTAAACTTTTTTAAAGTAGTATATCTCGATTGTTTTTAAAGATAACCCCGTTGAGATTGGGCTCAAATTAAAGGAAAAATGATGGGGAAAAATAAAGACGATTCATAAAAATTGATTAATGAAGTTAATAAATTAATCAACAAATAAAGTTTACCTAATTTTGATACAATTTATGTTTTTCGATTTTTTTTAAGTAAAAATATTGTTATTTAAAAAACATCTGAGATATTTAAGGTTAGTTTTGATACCGATATACTTCGGTTGTTTTTAAAGGTAACCGCGTTGAGTTTGGACTCAAATTAAAGGAAAAATTATGGGGAATAGGTAGAGATAATTAATAAAATTGATCAATGAAGCTAATAAATTAATCAATACAAATGAACATAACCTAATTTTGAAATAATTTTTAACTTTTTAATTAAGAATAAAAATTTACATAAAAAATCTTTTAACTTAAGCCCATACACGATGAGGTTACCTTCAATGACTGAAATATTTAATTTTAAGGTTTTGACGTTTTTAGAAACAAACGAGAATCGACAAAGATAAAGTGGTATATCTCGGTTATGTTTAAAAATAACCATGTTGAGTTTGGGCTCAAATTAAAGGAAGAACAATGGGGGAAAAAGATGATTCATAAAAAATTGATTAATGAAGTTAATAAATTAACCAACACAAATAAACATAACCTGATTTTGAGATAATATATAAGTTTATCGATTTTTTAAGTTAATAATAAAAATCTACGTCAAAAATCCTTTAATTTATGTCCAAACATGATGGTATTAAGTTTAAAAACATCTGAGATATTTAAGTTTTGACATTTATAAAAACAATCGAGAATCGGCCTTTGCCGGTTTTAAACTTTTTTAAAGTAGTATATCTCGATTGTTTTTAAAGATAACCCCGTTGAGTTTGGGCTCAAATTAAAGGAAAAATGATGGGGAAAAATAAAGACGATTCATAAAAATTGATCAATGAAGTTAATAAATTAATCAACACAAATAAAGTTTACATAATTTTGATACAATTTATGTTTTTCGATTTTTTTAAGTAAAAATGTTGTTATTTTAAAAACATCTGAGATATTTAAGGTTAGTTTTGATACCGATATACTTCGGTTGTTTTTAAAGGTAACCGCGTTGAGTTTGGACTCAAATTAAAGGAAAAATTATGGGGAATAGGTAGAGATAATTAATAAAATTGATCAATGAAGCTAATAAATTAATCAATACAAATGAACATAACCTAATTTTGAAATAATTTTTAACTTTTTAATTAAGAATAAGAATTTACATAAAAAATCTTTTAACTTAAGCCCAAACACGATGAGGTTACCTTTAATGACTGAAATATTTAATTTTAAGGTTTTGACGTTTTTAGAAACAAACGAGAATCGACAAAGATTAAAGTGGTATATCTCGGTTATGTTTAAAAATAACAACGTTGAGTTTGGGCTCAAATTAAAGGAAGAACAATGGGGAAAAAGATGATTCATAAAAATTGATTAATGAAGTTAATAAATTAATCAACACAAATAAACATAACCTGATTTTGAGATAATATATAAGTTTATCGATTTTTTAAGTTAAGAATAAAAATCTACGTCAAAAATCCTTTAATTTATGTCCAAACATGATGGTGTTATCTTTAAAAACATCTGAGATATTTAAGTATATTTTGACGTTTCTAGAAACAAACGAGAATCGACAAAGTTTAAAGTGTTCAGTTTGGAATCAAATTAAAGGGAAAACGATGGGGAGAAATAAAAATAATTCATAAAATTGATTAATAATGTTAATAAATTAATCAACACATGTAAACCTAACCTAATTTTAAGACAATTTATATGTTTCGATTTTTTTAATTAAGAATAAAAATCTACGTCAAATATCCTTTAATTTAAGCCCAAACACGACGGTATTATCTTTAAAAACGTTTGAGATATTCAAGTTTAGTTTTGACGTTTTTTGAAACAAGCGAGAATCGACAAAGTTTAAAGTAATATACCTCGGTTGTTTTTAAAGATTTTAAAGATAACTGCGTTGAGTTTAGACTCAAATTAAAGGAAAAATTATGGGGAACAGATAGATATAATTAATAACATTGAGTAATGAAGCTAATGAATTAATCAATACAAATAATCTTTACCTACTTTTGAGATAATTTATAAGTTTTTCGATTTTTTAAATAAAGAATAAAAATCTACCTCAAAAATCCTTTAATTTAAGTCCAAACACTATGGTGTTATGTTAAAAAACATCTGAAATTCAAGTTTAGTTTTGACATTTCTAGAAACAAACGAGAATCGGTAATGTTTAAATTGGTATATCTCGGTTGCTTTTAAAGATAACCCCGTTGAGTTTGGGCTCAAATTAAAGGAAAAACGATGGGGAAAAGTAAAGATAATTCGTAAAATTGATTAATAAAATTAATAAATTAATCAGCACCAATAAACATAACTTATATAATTTTGATATTATAAATAAAATTTTCCATTTTTTAAATAAAAATAGAAATCTGCGCAAAAAGTCCTTTAGTTTAAGCCCAAACACAATGGTATTATCTGAGATATTTAAGTTTAGATTTGACGTTTCTAGAAACAAACGAGAATCGGAAATGTTTAAAGTGGTATCTCTGGACTATTTTTAAAGATAACCCCGTTGAATTTGGAAAAAAAAATCAAATTAGGGGAAAAACGATGGGGAATTATAGAGATAATTAATAAATAATAATTCATAATAATAATGTAAATAAAAAATAAAATATTCATAAATTGATTAATGAAGCTAATAAATTAAACACCAACGATAAACATAACCTAATTTTGAGATAATTTTAAAGTTTTTAATTAAAAATAAACATCTGCATAAAAAAATCGTTTCATTTGAACCCAAACATAATGGGGTTATTTTTAAAAACGACTGAGATATTTAAGTTTGAAGTTTTGAAAGTTTTAGAAAAAAAACGATAATTGGCAAAGTTTAAAGAGGGATATCTCAACATTTATTCTTGAATGAAGAAATATTTTTTTCCCAATTGAGTATAATATGTGTGAAAAGTACAGTTTTCCAAGATTTATATTAAAATTAGAAAATCCAGAGAAATCAACAAGATAAATATGTCTTGTTGATTTCTTTGGTATTAAACATAATATTGATGGTTGGTGGTATAACCGTATGAAATTGCACAATTATTGTCTTTGTGAAAACAAAAGTCAATTCTACATTTTTCACACATAGCCCGAGACTTTTTGTAATAATTCTGTTTTTTACATTTTTCGCGGTTATCCATGTATTAAGGCCAATGTCTAATGTGGTCACACGTGATGTTATATGATGGCAGCGGGTCATCTCTTCCTTTTTTTTATTGAAAGAATAAGGAAGAATGATTACACTTAGGCCGATGGGTCGGCTTTTTTTTGTATGACCTAGGTCCTTGGATGATATTATGGCGAACAGGATTACCAAATCAGTTTGTAAAGTACTCTATTTCAAATTATATTCATAGAGGCCTTCATTAAAAAATGTTTTCAGATTCAAAGCTAAATCTAAGACAACAAAACCCAACTCTGTACATTTGAACTGAAGTAAAACTAGAATTAGCACTAGATGTGGAACTAGAATCATTCCGATTTAGCCGTCTTGAGAGATATACGGCTAAACCCGAATGTTTCTAGTTCTAGATCTAGAGTTTAATTGAATCATATAAAACTAGAACTAACACTAGATCTAGAAGTGGAAAGATTCGGAGTTGAACCAAAATTTTCCATTTCTAGGCCTAGTGTTAGTTCCAGTTTTACTTCATTTTAAATATACAGGGTTACCAAATCAGTTTGAAAAGTACTCTATTTCAAAAACTATCCATAAGAGGTCTTCGTTAAAAAAATGTTTTCAGATTCACGGCTAAACCCAACCCAACCCAACCTAACCCAACTCTGAATATTAGAACTAGTCCGTATAGAGTTGTAATACTCAGATAATTCATTTCCTAGGTTTATAATGTTTTCCTACGAATGTTTTTGATGCAGATTATGAAGAAGATATTCATTTTGTAATAATGGCAACTGTTCTAAAACAGAAGAAGACAGAAGATATTGGGTTTATCCAGTGAATAGAGAGAGAGGCTAGAGGGGGATTTCACTCCAATCAAGATCTTTAAGCGTGACAGCGATGGTGAAAAATTTCAATAATCAGGAACAGTTCAACGAGGTTCATTCCAATTCAGAAAGAAGAAACGCAAATGACGAGTTATAAAACAGGTCTAAATTTGTCTGATCCATCTTTATGCGTCACTTCCCACTCTGAGACGGATATCGGGATCGTTGCTGATGCAACCAACAAGGCACCAGAACAAGTCAGCCAAATACAAATCCGGCTTTACCTTCATAAACAACATAAGAAAGTTCAGAGTCCTCACTTTCTGATGGAATATTGCGTACTAAAATTTGATACTTTTTTTCTACAAAAAAGGTCGTTCTTTCTACTCACATTGTTCCCAATTGGAAATATAACTTTCAAAGCATCTTACGTTTATAAGAGCACAGAGAATTAAATTGATATAATATAGATTAGCTTATTATAAATAGTCTTAAACATAAACAAATTATACTTGCTCCAATTCAACCTAAAAACATAAGTTGAACTAACTAAAACAGACTTTTTGCATGAGCATAATCAGCATGACATTCAGTTAAAAAATCACCGTTCGCACCTAACCCATAATTTTTGATTTCAATAAGTGTGTATGAATTTCTTGTATAATATGTGGTAAATAACGCTAATAATACAATCTGTTGAAAATGTGTAAGATGTAAATGTAACGATGTTATACATATAAATATATATATTTAAAAAATGTGTTCCCGATTGGGAACAATATGCGATAGAGGGTTAATTAAAATTTGATTATTATTATTAACGGAAAAAGAAAAAATACAAAAAAAAAGATATTTCAGTAAATATATTTTCACGCTTTGAATTTAAAATCACAGTCGACTGTCGACATTATTAAATTTTCTATTAATTTATAGAAAAAGTTTTTCCCAATTTATATTTCAAAAACGATTGTATTGGGTGTAAATTTCGGAATGGCCTGAAAAATGTGTTGTGCGCATTTAAAATGTAACAATACACCGAAAACAAATTTGAAACATTTACTTCCCGGTAGATTCGTGGAAGCTGCATAAAAAATACATACATTTTTAAATGTTTTTCATATACGTCGTATTGCATAAATATACAAACCAACAACAGGTAACCCTACCAGTTTTCATCGGTTCTCCCGGGCTCAATTAATTCAATCACACCGAAAAGCTCTCGACGAGCTTCGTGCTGATAAGACTTCGCGTTGGCGAAACGATTAAAAATAACGATTTGATTCCCCTTTTTGTTTATACAACGGCTAAAAAAACGTCAATAATAAATTAATATTTTTTTATTAGAAATCGTTTGTAATATATCTTATGATTTAATTATTAGAATTTTCTTCCAAACATAAAGTTTTGAAATTGAAATAAATTACAATTAATCGTAACGATAAACAAACAGAGGTCGTCAAGTTCGCGTAGCTAACAAGGGTTTTCGCCTATAAATTCGGAATTTTTAACAGAAACTGCGCATTGGAAGGTGAACGAATGCGAAAAGAGAAAATCGAATTTTTTAAATAAATAAACAAAAAGAAGGGGAAGCTTTGTGCAATCAATGTATCGATTTAATAAAAACGTACGGAATTTTTTCAACTAAAAATTCTAATGTACCCTTATTCCCCTATCTACACATCGTCGGTTAATCCAACTTTTATTCCTAATTTATATTAATGAATGTGCTCCTCTAGCATTCAACTTGACGAAACGGTTTATTATTCCAACCTTAGTTTTTACGTAAATTATAAAAGGAAGATGTTTTTGTAGCTTTATAAAACCTGAATTTTATTGATTCAAAAATTACTAACGAAGAATATATTGTCGGATTTTAAAATCAAATAAATATAAGAGCATTGTTACTAGAATTAACGGTAAATCTTTCGGCTAATTTCGAATATTTCTAATTTTAGGTCATTTTTATGATATGCTACAAATTTATGTTGAGTTCAAAAATAATATCTCGAAAACACATTGAGATATTCAAATATATTTTTGGTTTCAGAAAATCGAAAATTTTATAAAAAGCTGTAAATTTAAGTCGAGTTCAAAAATTGATCTCTCAAAAAAATTCAGATATTCGAGTATGGTTTTATTCGTTTTGAAAATGCATAATTTATTTTATAAATCACAAAAAAATCATCAAGATATCTTAAGAATTCGATTTTAGAATTGGGCGCTGTTAACTCTCAAGTATAGTTTGTGAGTTTTAAATCTTTAGTCTTATTGCTTTTATCCGAACTTGAGTGTTTAATCGGTAATACAATTGATAATGTTGATTCACCTGAACATTATTCCAGAAGAAATTGTATACTAATTCATGGAATTCCAGAAATCAATTATGAAAATATTGATATAACTCTTATTGAATTCTTTGAGTAGCATTTAAAAAGTCATAGAACTGGGAGATATGGAAAAACTCATCCTATCATTATAAAATTTATTTCATACTCAAATAGAAGTATTTGGTCAAATAAAAAAATCTAAAGGATCTAAATTTTTGATGACGGAATCGTTAACAAAGAATAACTACAACCGAATTCAAAGACGAGAACAGACGACTAGCATTACTGCTAACGAATTTAACCACTTTTTTATCGAATGTTCCGGACCGGATTTTTCCTCTATTGCACTACCTGGACTGGTGATGGGTTCCGAGAGGGTTTGCAATTGCTATGTAATAATTCAGTTGAGATGTGCTTCTTCTTTAAGGAAGTTTCCTATGGTAAAATGCGCGATATAATCGCAGAACTAAAAAATACAAATAGTCTCGATGTATTTTCTTTAAATGCCAAACTGATCAAAACAGCAAAAAGTCTAATAGGTATTTCATTAGCTAAACTTATTAACGAATGTATTCGCACACCCGTATTTCCGGACTGTCTAAAAATCGCTAAAATTATACCTATTCACAAGAATGGCTCCTTAAACCTCGTGTCTAATTATAGACCTAAATCTATTATATCTGTAGTTGGGAAGATTTATGAAATTATTTTAAACTTCCAAATAACTTGCTATTTGGAAAGTAATCAATTACTAACTAATGATCAGTTTGGATTTATTAAGGGCCGATCAACCACGCTGTTTGTGCTTTGGTTGAACGAGTGAAGTGCTCTTTTAATAAAAATCATTACAATGCGGCGTGTTTCCATGATTTAACTAAGGCTATCGATTGTGTTTCCCATGATCTTATATCAAACAAACTACACAAATTAATTTTTTTACGAAAAGCGTTAAGCTAATCAAATCCTAACTATCTATCTGACCGTCGCACAGTGGGGTATTCCATATAGAAACATGATTAAAAGTCGGGAATACAGATACACAAAAATCAAGGCGGCTGCTGTCACTTAGCCTCACCAAATATTCAGAAAACAATTTTCTGCATATTTTATTGGTGCTCGGTTCCTTAACACTGCGTAATCAGTTGTCTTTTACGCCCTTTGATGTATGCGCGTATTTCGTCAAATTATTGCAATAAATCAACGGCATATATTTATAGGTGTTCCTGTGTATTTTATTGTGAGCAGTTGAAATTTTTGTAACGGATGTTATATACTCAGGTATGTATAAATAGAATCAAGTACTTTTATCAAGTTTAATTCTATAGTCTTTGTAATTTTTTATTTATTCTATTTGCACATATTTTGTATTTACTTTTGTTTTTCTTCTATATTATGAAGTGTTTTTTTTTTACTTCCGGATTCTTCCCGGTTTTATTTCTTTTTACATCTTTTTGTTTGAAGAATTTACTCTACTATACTATAAAAAAATATTGCCAACAACTGCCTAATATATAAAAAAAAATAAATTAAACTAGTGGTATGTAGGCAAGGCAAACTTAGTTTTGCTGCGTTCTTTATTATTCTAATCTTTTCTTCGGTGTAGGTTATTCTGGTTTGAATGTCATTACCCGAGAAGGCATATATAATCTTACAAAACAATGTAATGAAAGAGATTTTGCGAAGAAACTGGATATAGTGGAAAGAAACATCATAAAACAGAGAAAGTTCTTGGATAATCAAAAGCAACAATTTTTGCGAACATTTTCGCGACTTAAGTCGGAAATGAAAAGTAAATGGCAAGCTGCAAACCGTACAGAAAAAGCGTTCTTAGAAAAAAATCGTAATTGGTTGCAAGGGACTGTTAAAATAACACAGAAATGTATGTCGAATATAGGTGGTTGTCCGGAAAGCGCATTTGAAGATTTAAGCGATTGCAGTAAACGCCGCAAAACAGCACTTCTGAGGAAGGAAAATGAAGCTGAAGCTCTCTTGTTTGCTGGTCAAATGGCACTTCGAAAATCTGGAAATGTGAGTGGAGCACAAGTGTTAAAGGACATCATGTCATCACCGTCACGTGGTAATAAATATAAGAAAGCTTTTAGAAAAAGAGACACGGTTGAATCAGAAAAGTTAACACCAACACAAGCGTTATCAATGTTTGTAGAAGCGTCATTGACACGAAGACAATATGAAATTATTAGAGAAAGCTCAAGAAAACTATATCCCTCTTATTCACTTTTACAGAGAGCAAAACAAGATTGTTATCCAGACTCGAATGCTTATCAAGTTACTGAAACTTGTGCGGAAATTAAATTACAAGCCTTAGCAGATCATACTGTAAAACGATTTATTATTTACCTAGAGGAAGTATTGATATCTCTCACACAAAAAGAATTGGCATCCTTGGAGTTGACGTATAAATGGGGTTGTGATGGTTCCCAACAAGCACAATTCAAACAAACATTTTCAAATAATAACGATTCCGATTCTAACATTTTCCAGTCATCACTAGTACCTCTTCAGCTTATATGTAAGACAAATAAGAAAATAATTTGGCAAAACCCAACGCCCTCCTCACCACGTTTTTGCCGACCAATGAGAATCAGATTTATTAGGGAATCGAAAGATGTGACAAATGAAGAGATAAGTTATCACAAAGATCAGATAAAACATTTAACTACAACCAAGAATAATATTGGAGATAAAGAAGTGACGGTCACCCATAGAATGTTATTTACCATGGTAGATGGTAAAGTTACGCTTACTTCAAAAGATTTTAATGATTTGGAAAAATGTGAAAAAGCACCTATAAACTCAGAAAACTTGGAGTTTGGACAATCGATTTTACATGCGCGAATAAGACTGTTCGAAACATTACTGCATATTTCCAATAAAATTACAATAAAAAAGTGGCAAACAAGAACAGAATCAGAAAAGAATATTATAAAAGAACGCAAGCAAACTATTCAAGAAAGGTTTAGAAATGAACTTGGTCTAATCGTTGACGTACCCAAAGCCAACTACGGCAACAGCTACGATGGAAATACCAGCAGACGATTCTTCTCTAACGTAGAAATCTCGGCATCTATAACAGGAATCGATCAAGCGCTAATTGAAAGAGTGGCTACAATTCTGGAAGTAATATCCAGTGGTCATAAAATTGACATAAATAAATTTTCAGAGTACTGTCGAGATACGGCTAAGCTCTACATCCAATTGTATTACTGGTACCCAATGTCACCAACCCTCCATAAAATTTTGCTACATGGCCCTATAGTAATAGAGCAAGCACTGCTGCCTATAGGTGCTCTATCAGAAGAGGCGGCAGAGAGCAGAAATAAACATTTTCGTCAATACAGGGAAAAATATGCACGAAAATTTTGCCGAGTCCAGTGCAATATGGATGTAATCAATCGGCTTTTGTTAACATCAGATCCATTTTTAAGTTGCAGTAGACCTAAATCTATTAAAAAATCAAAACCGTTCAGGCCGGAGACAATTAAAATGTTACTTCCATGGGATGCGTATGACAAAGATGAAACTAGCGAAAGTGATGAGCAGTTAGATGGAAATGAATGAAGTGCGTCATAATTTATCGTTTTATTAAAGAAATACATTATATTAATTACTTTTGTTACTATATAAAAAATACGATGTCATATAAATAACGCTCAAAGCTGTACATTCCGATTTTCATGAACCTAGAATTAAATGGAATGGTAGAGATTTTATGATACAAATTTTTTTTTCCGACACCATCTTCAATTTCAAGCGATTGTCAACTTTTGTTTTTTAAATTGCTCGGTATATCTTTCTTTATGTGATTAGATAGAGATTTCAAGACATGGTGACATGGGTTACCAGTAATACAACTACATGTAGAGCTTAGCCATGTCTCCGCTTCGTGAAGAAAAATATACCGAGCAATTTGAAAAACAAAAGTTGAAATTGCTGCAATTTGAAGATGGCGTCGGGAAAAAATATTTGTAGCATGTTAGTATTCATTAAACCATTTCATTTGATACCTAGCTCACAAACATCGAAATATAAATGACTAACTTACAGATTGGGGCGTTTTTTGTACGACACTCTGTATTAATTACCTATTAAATATTTTTGTTTCATTCTTCCATTTTTAGATAATTTCCAACCCCATTTCAATGAGCTTTGCTTTTGATGACAATAATTTATCACTATAGGTTCAAATAAAAATAAAGTAATGCACATATAGTTTTGATCGATAATTTGGGTCAAATACTCCACTGTGCGTCGGCAGTGTGTGAATCGTCGGCATTGAATAATAAAGTTTCCAATTTAGTCGTCAATAAGTCAATAAACACGGGGTACCTCAAGGTTCTGTATTGGGTCCCATATATTATTAATTTTTATCAATGATTTATCAAAAAATAAGCAAACGTAGACAAAAAGTATTCTTTTTGCTGATGATACTACGGCTTTAAATGTGTCAGCCTTTTCAGAAGAATTGAGACAACTGATCGTGCTATTACAAGAAAGCATTGTGAAATGGTTCTCCATGAATCACCTTAAATTAAATAAGTCGAAAACTAATGTTTTGCATTTCTCTCTTCGTCAACTTGATTCGATTTATCAATCTGAACCCTTTAAATACCTCGGTATCTCTTTAGATTCGAAGCTAGCATGGGATGAACACGTTTTCAGATAACAAAAAAATTGAACAAGAGAGTATTCGCTATAAGAAATTTGGTCAATATAGTACCACTTGAGATGATAATAAGAGCCTATTATGGCTGTTTTTATCCTCACTTATGGGATCCTGTGTCTGGGGGCATTCTGCACATGCGGAACGAGTATTTCGTACTCGGAGACGATGTGATTAAATATATTAATGCGTTACCTTCCAACATTTAAATTTTACCAACTCTATCTTTTAGACGCACAGTTGCAGCATTCTTGATCGCCGGTGCCTTTTATAACTTTGACGAATTTTTTAGTACTGATTTTAATTCCATTGACCAGACCGTTACGTTCTTCTTGAACTTTGTTTTTTTGTAAAGAAATAATTGTAACGCTGTGTAAAGAAATAAGTGTAACGTATTTATGACAAGTGAAAATACTTAATGTGTAAAACCCTGAATAAATTATTATTATTATTATCTCTCATATTGAATTGAACTTAGAAGTTTTGTTGTTTTGGACTTAATTTTTTGTTATATAAGGGATTGTACGAAGTTGAAGCTTAACTTAACCCAACTATAGAAGAAAAATTTAAACCGAAAATATGGAGAAAAAAAAATCACGGATTATTTTAAAAAATTTCAAATTTCAACCCCAACTACAGAAGAATTTTGGATTTAATTTTTTGTTATATGAGGGATGGCATGAAATTGAAAATCTTAACTATAGAATAAATAAATAAATAAAAGAAAAAATTAACGATGATAATGTTTTTATTTTTTAAAATCGGTGCGACACTGTTTCGATTGCCTAGCAATCTTCGACGGGCACAACTAAAAGTACAAACATGTAATTAACATATTAAAAATATAATTATGTATGTAAATACCGTCAAAAGGATGAAAAATACAAAAAATCATCAAAATAAAATAAAACACAGAAATGGCGATAACGATTCGTGAAACTCAAGTGAGTGAGAGACATACCATCTACAGATTCCAACAAACTGGATAGGTTTTTTTTATTTTTTTTTTGTTGATGAGCAACGCGTATGCGCAGGGTTATTTGAAATAAACGGGTGGAGGTGGTCAAGTTAATCCGAAGCAAATTTATTGAAATTAAATTTGATTGACGTATCTAAGAAAAAATCTGTTGTTGTTAAAGTCCGTGAGGTCGTTCAGAAGAAAATCGTTATTTATGTTATTGTGTTTATGTATGAACATTTCCTCCAAAAGATCTAGTTCTTTTGATTTTTTGACTTGTCTTAGTAAAATTATTTCATTATCAATCTTATGTTTTGTGTTTTGTATATGTTTATATATTGCAGAATTTTCTTTTAATAAATGTTCTTTCAATCTGGTTGAATTGAAGCTACGAAAGGAACCGCTAGATATTTGAATTTGTTTGAATAATGTGGGAAGATAAGTTTGTTAATGTGAGAGGTGTGAGTTTTGTTGTAAATCCTCTGCATGTCTGAGATGTTGTATTTATTGTTTAAACCCATCTTTATGATTATTCCCATTTCGTTAATGTAATCATTTTCTTGTAAGGGGACGTTAAATATTCTATTAAATAGAAATCTAAATGATGCTTCTTTATGTTGTAAGCAGTTATATGAGTATTTTGGAAAAATATTCTTTTATTTTATAGGAATGTTTTTCGTCTTGAATTAAAATATATATTTAATAATTTTTGCACTTTATTAAGACGATAGTATTTCATATAATGTTTCTACCGGTTTCGGTCACGTTTAGACCATCTTCAGGATACACATTTTTAAAAAAATTTAACCCAGAAGAACTAGAAATGCTTAATAAAGGCCATAAATATGCATTAACAACTAAACCCAATTTGAGAAAAACCGCTATTGAATTGGAAGCAATAACGAAGAAAATGGCAACCAAAGAAACAATTAATAGAGAACTTCAACAGTTATTAATTAAAGAAGAAACAAAAAGAACAACAAAAAATAAAGAGTTACTGAAAGAACGAAAAATTAATAAAGAAAAACGAATAATTAATAGCATAAAACATAAAATCAAACAAAACAATCTAACTATCACCAAAGCTGATAAAAACGCAGGTTTAATAATAATGAACAAAGAAGAATACATAAAGAAAACTGAAGATTTTTTAAAAGAAAATGACTTTACAACTGTTTCAAAGGATC
This sequence comes from Onthophagus sagittarius, assembly GCA_036711965.1. Lineage (NCBI taxonomy): Eukaryota > Metazoa > Arthropoda > Insecta > Coleoptera > Scarabaeidae > Onthophagus > Onthophagus sagittarius. Next base: position 55,373,948 of record JASERS010000002.1, on the reverse strand, counting down.
CAACTACAAGTTTCCACAAAACAGCTAAAAAAATTATATTTGAATCCAAAGAAACACTACAAAAATTTAACAAAAACATTTATTCTATTTTACCAATGAATCCCAAAACACCAAGATTATACGGTTTGCCGAAATTACATAAACAAAACATACCGATTCGCCCTATCATTTCCTCAATTGATTCTTCCACTTACAAAACAGCAAAATTTTTGGTCAACATATTTAAAGATATAACAGGATTTGAAACTAGACACACCATAAAAAACAGATACGATTTAATTAATAAACTCGCAAAAATTAATTTTCCTGACAAATACATAATGATCTCATTTGACATCACTAACCTTTACACTAACATTCCAACTGATGAAACCCTTCAAATTTTAAACAACATTCTTAAAGATGGAATTAGTAATGAAACCGACAGAAAAAATATATTTAACCTTTTTAAAATTTGCATACAGCAAAATTTTTGTAAATTTAAAAACACTTACTACACCTACAATAAGGGCCTTCCAATGGGATCATCACTAAGTGGATTACTAGCTGATATATTCTTAGACAAACTTGAAAAAGAACTTATAATAAACAATAACAACCCATATAGACACAACATCATAACATGGTTAAGATATGTAGATGATATCATCGTTTTTATCGACAATGACAGACAAGAAACAATAACCAACTTACACAACTACATTAATAATTTACATAAAGACATTAAATTTACAATCGAAATAGAACATAACAACCGCATAAATTTTTTAGACTTAACAATTTTAAAAACAGACAACGGACTTCAATACAGTATCTATAGAAAACCAACGCAAACAGATACTATCATCCCAAATGATTCTTTTCATGATTATACTCATAAAATGGCAACTTTCAACGCATTTATACACCGTGCCTTCAACACAAAACTTAGTGAAAAAGAACTTAGAACAGAAATATCCATTATCAAACAAATTGGCCAAAATAACGGATATAAACCACAAATCATCAACAAAATGATTGACAAATACAGAAACAAACAGAATCACATAAAACTTACCACTCTTACAAATATAACAAATAACAAAAACAATATTTATAGAACAATAGAATATCAAGGTAACATACATAATAAAATCAAAAAAATTTTTAAGAAACACAATATAATTATAACATCCAAAAGCAACAACACACTAGATAAAATTTTAATTAACAACAAAGATAAAATCAATAAAATGAACGATAATGGAGTTTACAAATTAGAATGTGATACGTGTAAAGCCATTTACATTGGTGAAACAGGGAGATGCTTAAAAACTCGTATAAAAGAACATAGAACACAACAGAGATCTAACTTTGGAAGACATATAATATTTAACAAAGAACACCAATTTAATGAAACAAAAAACACAACATTACTTCATAAGAAAAATAAAAGTAACCTTTTGGAAATACTTGAACTTTATGAAATTAGAAAATTTAAACATAATCATCCACAAATTTTATGTTTGAATGACCAAATTAATTACACAGAAAAACCTTTATATATGTATTTGAAAAATCCTTTTACTCCACCTAAAAATAAAAATAAAATTAAAAAACCCTAACATACGCAATAACATTTTCCCATTTTTCCCAAATTTATAATAGATATTTGAACTTTTGTTTTGGGAAATATTCAATTTTAATTTTATTTTATTTTATTTTAATCCTATTTTAATATATCACATTGACACATGTCATAAATCACAACATAAATAAAAATAAAACGTCAATACGATCAACAATTTTTTAAAAATGTGTATCCTGAAGATGGTCTAAACGTGACCGAAACCGGTAGAAACATTATATGAAATACTATCGTCTTAATAAAGTGCAAAAATTATTAAATAAATATTTTGGAAAAATGGTGTCAGTAGTTGTTGGTTTTCTGTAGATTTGATATGACAGAGAATTATCAACATTTTTTCTTTTGATGGTCAAGTCTAAGAAATTCAGGTTACAGTCATGTTCGATTTCTGTCGTGAATTTTAAGTTTGATATATTATCAAAAATGTTGGAAAGAGCTAGTAACTTAGCGTTGTTACCCTTATATAGGATGATAATGTCGTCCACGTATTGGCCATAGAATAATATATCTGATACAAAAAGATTGTATTTATCGGAAAAAAGCAATTTTTCGAAGTGTTGTCTGATAGAATTCCCGATATTTGGGAACCCGAAAATGAAAACGTTTTGATCGCAGACCAATTCTAGAATATTTATAAAATTATTGATTTCCTTAATGTTTAGATTTAGTTCAGTTTGGTGTGCAATTAAATGTTTTTTAATTATGTTAATGGTTAACTATAGAAGAAAAACTCATAATATTCCGTGATTTTATCATCTGTATGTATCCATCCTTCATACTGAACGGTGTGAAATTGGAGATTAACTCAATTTAACTATAGAATAAATCACAGAATATTTCCAACAATCTTAGAAGATTCGTTAGATTGGGTTGGGTGCAGTTGGGTTAAGCTACAATTTCATATCATTCAATATGAGGAATGTTATGGGTTGGATTAAGTTGATTGCGTTCGGTTTAGTTAAGGTGAGTTGGGTTTGGTTAGTCCATAATACCTAATCCATAATTCTACAAAAATCATGGACCAATACAATTTTTAGAAATAATCTTTGTAAACGTCATGTCTGCATTTCTGCTTCTATGTTAACATAGAATCGATAGATTCAACAATACTAACGTATATTGTTCAGGAATTCACTCAAAAACGTGAAAGTGTTCATTATACACCTGAATTATATAGATTGACGATAACATATACATAGTTATTGAGATTGTTGAAAGATAGCATTCTATACATCTTCAGATTGCTTAATTAATCAGTAAATATTAGATAGTAGTAAACAAATTTAAAAAATATTAAATGGGATACTTTTTAGGAAATACAACAATTTTTAGTTTTGAAATATATTGATTGGTCTTGATCAAAATGGTTCTAAATGCACTTCTGAGATGCTTAACCAATGTTGAAAAACTTAAAACAATTGATTTTGAGATATTTGAAAGAGCTTTCAAGATGTTAAAAGGTAGAAAAGGCCATTTTGCAAAAGGGCATTTTGATTATGAAATATATTAACCAAAACTAGAACCGTTTGTAACAGTTTTTCGATGCACTACTAACCCCTTTACGTTTCTAGTTCTGTGCCTAATGTTAGTTTTAGTGATAGTGCTTTTCAAACAATGTAACAAATTTATATATTAATACTGAACGCCGACCATAACAGAGCTCCGCTAAAATATATGTGGATGCAGATGCAGATCCTCAAAACAATGCGGATTATGCGTAATTATGAATTCGGATATCGGTTATATCACTAATAATAATACAAATACACGTAATGTTTTGATTTATTTTCTTTTATATATGTCTATAAGCGTTTCTTGGTTTTGCTTCTATGTTCAACTATCGCTTTTCGCTTATTGATTTTCTTATCATTTGTTTCTTCTTTTTCCTCTCTTAGTTTTTTAATATGGGGATGATAATTGCCATAAATTGAACAACTATGGGTTCATGTCCGCTTAAGTTTCTTTAATGGTTGGTGTTATTTATAGGCCGAACGTTCAATTCAATAGCTTCCTTACTAATCTTCGCTACACCTTATCCATAATTTTTCCGGTGGCTAATGATCTTGTTTGTTTGGATGACGTCAATATCGATCCAAGTGCAGTAGCAAGTGCTTAGAATAGACAGTACTTGCCATTGCTAGAATCTTTCGGTCTTAGACAGATTATTACACCCTCATACGTTTTTTCCCTATTTCAGCAACCATAAATGATCATGTACTTGTAAGTATTAACTTCCAGTTCGATAATGGGAATGTGATTCCGGTGCATAATGAAATTGAAATTTATTTAAATATTTGTTGATACAAAACGAATCGAATAAAACGTCAGATAAGCATAACATAACACGTTAATACAAATAACAATATGACGATATTATCAAGAATAATCGAGACCCATACAGTTTGTGTATTCATCAACTGAATAAAAACAATGTCTAATAATCATGGCTTTAACATATTTATAAAAATCTAGTTTATTTAACCGTTTTACATTGATTGGCAATTTATGGTATAGCTTTGTCCCCTGATAGTCAATATCCTGATGTGTTACTTTCAATTTGTGCACAGGAATTTTTTAAAGGCAAAGATAAATAAGAGATAAATTTCTGGCATTGTATTGACACAACTGAGACTTCGTCCGAAATTTGCCTTTATAATTATGAACATAGATTGAACAAGCCAAGAGGTAAGTATCCGAATGGTAAGTATGTTTTGATTTACAAAGAAGGGTTTACAACTATCTGTGGTGTTTCAACCCGGTAATTGCCTGCACACAAAATTCTCTACAACGTTACTGTAGAGAAATACCGTCTTTATACCAGGAACTAAACCTCAAACCAATATAACATACCTGGCGACGGCGTGGAAGCAGGCGTAGTATGCAGCTCTTGCAGCCTACAGGCTAGCACAACGCCTTAACCGCCGCACTTGGTAAACAGCACTCGGGAGGCATTAGCAAATCAAGTTGATATAAAGGTTCTAGCTGAGGAAAGAGTTGACGTGCAGATCCAAGAATTTTACACTGGACTTTACATCTCGATAGAAAAAATCCAACGTTTGTGTTTTATCATTGTTTAGCAACAGCCGTTGACACTTATCCAATCTGAAGCAGTGTTCACTATTTTATACTGCTTGTTGATATTGTTGTGCTATTTGAATTAATGGCTTGCATCGTCGCATCACGCACGACAAAAGATAGAACGACGACATAGAGGTAGGAAGTAGCGTTAGTTATATTTTACGGTAGGTCATTTACGTATATTACAAAGAGTAAGGGACCGAGGATGGATCCCTGCGGACACCATGAACGCATTTTTTCATTGCAGAGAGTGCCTGACACCAGTTCACTGACCTATAAAATGTTCTACGATTTCCTGATGTATATACAGAGATAAAGCGTATAAATGTGATATACCCACAATTATACGCTTTAGGGCCACTTTTACCATCTGTTGATAAATTTAGCTAACAGTTAAAATCCGGCTCATAACCAATGGGAGCGTGTAAAATCGATATATCCACCGCTAGATACTTTAACTAGAGGTTGGTAAAAGTGGGCCTTAGAAATTTTAATTAAGTAGTTTAGTTATGTAGATTTTAAGTGGCTGGGCGATACCTTAAATAAGATATCGAGTATCGATACTATTCAAAGTATCGAATTATAAGAAATAATATTTTAATAATATAATATGTACATAATGAGCACAGTTTTTATGTATTTTTCTTTGTAGATTTTAATTTTGGAGTTAAAATGGTGGAAACAACGAAGGTAAAACAAAAGGAGAAATAAAGTCCGCACTCCAACCCTTATCAAGAACATATGGGGTGAATATGTTCTTGACAATTTTCCTCGATTATCGTACTCATCACGTAAAACCAAGTAGATACGCAAATTTTCCAGTTATTAACCGTAACAGGTTTTGAAATAATGAAGAATAACCACATATTGAATGTCATCTTCAAAGTAAATTAGCTTTCCTCAAGCATAATAAAACACATCTCGATGTGAATTTTTCTTAATATTTTTTTTATGTAAAATCACTCCTTTAAATAATTTTCGATACTTCGATACTTTTGATATTTCGATGGTATCGATACCATCGACAAGTATCGATATTTTGCCCAGCCTAGTCAGTAATATAGATGACAAAATTTCACTTAACAATTTTGTGTTATCTCTGTTTAATAAGCATGCTCCCATACGGACAACTCCACTTAGGAAAAAGTACCGTTCATGGATAACAGATATTAAATTACTTATGAAATTGTGAAATGAAGCGTATAACAAATTTAAGAGAACTAAGCAGGCAACTGATTTTATGTATTATAAGGAATTGCCCAACATCTACACTACAGTAAAACTTGCAATACCGGTATCTGGTATTAAATAACCGCGATTTAATACCAGTATTACTTTCATGTATTTTATTAGTCCAATATTAAAGAAATTTTTTAGGTGCACTATGTCTATCGTTCTCAAATTAGTCATATCTGTCATCTCATGAGTGTATATGTCTAAGAAATACGATCATGAATGCTTCCTAAATATGTATAAAGACCGGAAGTAGAAATTCCAGTATCTACTATTTTGTTCATTTATTTATTTATTAGATAATTGGGACGCAAACAGGGTGAACCCCCAGCGAAGCGTCCACTTTATAAATCATAAACGGGTTAATAATAAATTTGAAAGAAACAAATAACAATTATAAAAAAATAAATTATATATAAATACATATGGCGCTAACAAATAAAATTAATTTTAATGATCCATATAATTAACACCCACACCACGCAAAAGCCGCCTAAACGCAAGCAAAGAGGTGTTGAACATATCCCTATTTCGACAATAAGTGTTAAATGAATGCATTAGTCTCTGGAGAGGTGAATTAAAGTGGGAATTCGTATTCAAACGGTTAAGTCTGAACATCAGACCATCCCTTGTCCGGTATGGAGGAACGTGAAAACATGTTCATGTTTAAGTTACTTTTCTTTCCACCAGATGGATAAATTTAAATGTATTCACCTTTGTTCATATGCTATAATTGTTATCAAACACTAATAAAAAACTATCACAGCATGTAAATAGATGAAATCTTTAACAATGTTAACTCTTAGTTAAAGAAAACTTAGAATATGATTGGTACAACAAATAAAATAAACTGAACAACCTAAGATGGGAAAAAGTTGACACACACAGATGTAACTTTCACAAAAGAATCACAAACTTGAAACTTGAACGATCAAAAGTTGAATTACTTAACAGAGGATCAAAGTATGTGTTACAAGCTACCTGAGAAAGATAGCCATAGAACTTAAAGGAAGAAAGGAAGAACAAAAAAAAGAAGAAGAAAAGAGAATCAAAGAGGAATGGAAAACAATGAACAACATTAAAAAGGATATCAAGGAATAAAATTTGGTCATTGCAAAAGTGGATAAAAATGCCGGTCTAGTAATAATGCACAAACACGATTATGTTGATAAAACAGTAACTTTTTTAAATGATAACTTCCAAATTAAATCAAAGAAGCCACTAATAAGATATTCCATAAGCAAGTGAAAAGAGAAATAAAAGACCCCAAAGATACAATTAAGAAACTTAATCAAAACCTTAAAACACATTTACCGATGAGTTCAAAACTACCAAAACACTCTACCAAAATTACACAAACCAAATCTAACCATACGACCTGTAATATCCTCTATCGACTCCAGTACAAGTAAAATTTCGACTTCAAAGACTACCTCTTTAAACACAACGGAGTGGGTGTGGAGCACACCTTGTTTGAATATGGAAGCTTGTAAGATGAAATACAGAAAACCTGGAAGAAATTATGAATAACCCCAAGAAATTGTATTAAAGTTATGGTGGAATGTTAGGAATATAGTAGAGGTGTTTGTGAAGGGATCATAGTCGTGAAGAAAGCAGAGAAGAGAGCGTAACAGAACAGTATATAGGTATGGTGATGAAATGAAGGCATTGTGGATAATAGACCGGGAAGGAGAGAGGACTCCCTCGTAATAAAAGGTTGTATTGGGTTATATTATTAACTATTAAGGGAGGTAAATGACAGGAATAGGGACATCCACAAACAGAAGAGAAGGACGCCGATAACATAGGGAAGCTTCAAAAATAACTTATGAAGGAAGGGAAAGAGGAAAAGAAGACCTTGGTGCCAGACTCTGTTGTGGTAATGAGTAGAGAGCGAACAGGCACTTGGTTGGGTTGGATTGAATAAAGTTGGGTTGGGATATGATTCCAAGAAGTTGCGGCGCCCGACGATTTGGCGATTTTTTTAATTTTCTTGCATTTACTTTAGTAATAATGCTAATACCGAAATATTGGAATTTTATCATCAATACCGGTTTTTAATATCGGACAAAAACTGTGCGGGCTCTACACTACAGTTTACAGTCTAATAGCAGTCGTGAGCGGTGGAATACTTTTATTAAAATGGGTATTACTAATTCTAAACAACGATCTGTCCCGGATTACATCAACAACTATTTTTTATCATCACAAGTTAATACACCTGGCGATCACCATACTATTAAGCCAACCCAATCCATATTATCCCATTTATCTTTACTCTACTCTTTAAACACAACGTAGTGGGTGTGAAGCACACCTTGTTTGAATATGGAAGCTTGTAAGATGAAATACAGAAAACCTGGAAGAAATTATGAATAACCCCAAGAAACTGTATTAAAGTTATGGTGGAATGTTAAGAATATAGTAGAAGTGTTTGTGAGGGGATCATAGTCGTGAAGAAAGTAGAGGAGAGTGCGTAACAGAACAGTATATAGGTATGGTGATGAAATGAAGGCATTGTGGATAATAGAGTGGGAAGGAGAGAGGACTCCCTCGTAATAAAAGGTTGTATTGGGTTATATTATTAATTATTGGGGGAGGTAAGTGACAGGAATAGGGACATCCACAGACAGAAGAGAAGGACACCGATAACATAGGGAAGCTTCAAAAATAACTTATGAAGGAAGGGAGAGAGGAAAAGAAGATCTTGGTGCCAGATTCTGTTGTGGTAATGAGTAGAGAGCAAACAGGCACTTGGTTGGGTTGGATTGAATAAAGTTGGGTTGGGGTATGATTCCAAGAGGTTGCGGCGCCCGACGATTTGGCGATTTTTTTAATTTTCTTGTATTTACTTTAGTAATAATGCTAATACCGAAATATCGGAATTTTATCATCAATACCAGTTTTTAATATCGGACAAAAACTGTGCGGGCTATACACTACAGTTTACAGTGTAATAGCAGTCGTGAGCTGTGGAATACTTTTATTAAAATGGGTATTACTAATTCTAAACAACGATCTGTCCCGGATTATATCAACAACTGTTTTTTATCATCACAAGTTAATACACCTAGCGATCTCCATACTATTAACTATTTTTAACCCAACCCAACCCATACTCTCCCATTTATCTTTAATGTTTTTAATTTTTCCCTTTCCTCTGAGTAAGAAATTTCTGATATTTTGCTTTCCTTTGAAACTGACGCGATAGGTAATGATGGAATCGGTGTGTTATCCTTATGTTGTCCCGTTATTCTACCATATTTGTGTCATATAATTAATTCCTGTTTGGAATTTGTGTTTTCGTCCTGCTGGAAAACCGCTTTAATTGTTTCTTTACTCCAGAATAATAATCCTAAGGTGTACAGTGATGTAAGACCTATAAGTAATCGGTTATCTGGAAGGTTTTCGAAAAGATTATTGCTCTGCTCTGCTAACTCCGGAATTACTTGAATTTTTGGGGGTTTGCCTTCTGTTCAATCTTACTTCAGACCTGGATTTAATTGTACTACATGTTTGTTACAGGTCACAGATAATATTATTCGTGAATCTGACAATAAATCAGTGTATGTCCTTATTTTTTAGATTTCTCAAAAGCATTTTATACCGCACATCATAGAACCCTTCTCGCTATTCATCATTACATTGGTTACTCGCGGAAATTTTCCATTTTCTTTGAACACTATCTGCTTAATTGAAAGCAAGTAGTTACTCTAAATAGACTTCACTCCGATGATGTAACTACTACATCTAGTGTACTCCAGGGTTCTGTTTTGGGACCTCATAATTTATACCGCTATACATATGTAAGCGGATGATATTCAGCTATACCTTTCATTTACTCCTCACCAAGTGTCCTTTGCTCAACAATGTATTAATAGTGATCTGAATGGATTGATTACTCGCACTTCGTAACTAAAAAGTTCTTGGTGACGTTTTTCGGAAATATACGTATGTATGAAAAAGTGCGTAAGTCTCTAATTATTAAGGTAGGAAACGATAGACTTAATGTTGTTTATGAGTTTCGAAATTTGAGTGTTGGAGTAAGATTAACAGCTCAATTATGTGAAGCATTAGTGCTGACTCATTTCAAGTTTGGTAATACTTGATATGATTCTTGTATCGATTCGGTTACTTCCAATCGTATTCAGTGTGTTCAGAATGCCTGCCTCAATTTTATTTACGAAATAAAGCGGAATGAACATGTTTCACATAGACTAGCCTAGGTTAAATGGCTTGACATGGGACGTTGAAGAATAGAGCGAATAGAACACTTCGCATGTCACTTTTATAGAGTAATTTTGAGTAATTATTGAGTAAATTACTCAATATTATTATTGAATTATTAATATTGAGTAATTTTTATAGTAGGGTTTATAACCGTATTCCGTTGCACATTAAACAGCGTGGTGAGTCTGGTTTTAAAGGGGCTTTTAAAAAATATCTGCTTCTTCAGCAGTTGTTATAACTTTCATGTTCACTTATTATATTCTAATATTTGTTAAATTTGGATAAATAAAACTTCTTACTTGCCAGTTATATTTTTATATTTTTAGGGTACTAGTTTCGGGGAAACTAGCTTCCTATCATCAGCCGAATCTGCATATACAATAACTGGTTAATGCAATAAATAAAATGAAATAAATACAAATATAAATAAAAATGAACTTACTGTCAAGTTAATAAAACTATTAAAATTGTATAAATGACGAACACAACACTTTAAAATTATTGTAAATTGACATTTTACACAAACAAAAAAGATGACGAAACCAGAATGATTGGTCCTGTTGACATTGAATAAAGACAACTTGTTTTTTGAAAACGGGTATTATGCTATTATGTCCTTTAAATACGTATAAATAAGTCTTTCATATAATTGAACTTGTTCATTGAGTAATGCTTTTTTTATTTTTAACTTTATGTTTATGAATTTCTAGTGATTCTAACAAATCCAACTTGAAACCTTTTCCACATTTGTGAACGAGATGCACATTTTCATAGTCCACTTTTTTTTGTTTCTATTGTATGTTTATAAACATTTGAATTCTTTTGTTTTGTGTTCATAGATGCGTGTTTCAAGTTTTCTTCCTATTTGTCCAATATATATAGAATCACATTTTAAACACGCAAGAGAGTAAACTCTCTTCTTTCGTTTTGTCATAATTATTCTTATGGTAATTAGAAAAAATTTTAAGTAAATAATTATTGTCAGCAAAAGCCAAAGTGATGTTGTATTTTGAAAAAATCTTATTTGATTTGAAAGTAATTTTATTGAAAGTGATGGGCTTATATACATGTTCCTTCTTTTCTGGTTTTACGTATAGTGGATCTGTTTGAATTTGTATTTTTCTAAAAATATTATTTATAACTTTTTAGGAAAACCATTTATTGCTGCTAGATTGTATATATAGCTCGATTCTTTAATTTTATCATCTTGTGATAAAAGATATTTGAAAAGCCGGTTAATCAGAAAACGGGAACTGGCTAGTTTTTGGTTTTGAGGATGAGCGGAGTCATATGGGATAATTGTTGAAATCATTGATGGTTTGCGATAGATGTCATATTCTATTTTTTCATTTTTTCAATTATTATTTTCTAGTTCTTCTATTTTTTTACTTGCACATGATCTTGTGTTTTCTGCTGCTGTTTCTTATCAATTCCTTTTTTTTTCAGTTTTATGCCTCTTTATTTCTTTTGTTGTGTGACCTTTTCTCTCTGTTCTATTTTCTTGATGCTCTTGATATTATTATTTTATTATATTTACTCATTTGTATAATCATGTTTAGTTTGTATTTTTTTCTTTAATTCTGCAGGGGTTGATGAAAAATAGTTACCCTTAGTTCATTTATGTGAACCGAGTCAATGCCTTTTGGCAAAACGTTAGAATCAAGCCGTTAAGTTATAAATTTATAAGTTTATTAAGTTGTTTTAAGGTTTGTAGCTTTTTACTATTTGCCTTGTCAATAAATACTATTCGATTACTATACATTACTTATTACTACAAATTTAGGTTGAGTTCAAAACTTGATATCTCAAAAACGAATTGAAATATTCAAATATAGTTTTTTCTCAGAAAAGTGCATACTTTCCTTTATAAATCACAAAAAAAATCATCAAGATATCTTAAGAATCGTTTTTTACAATTTTCAAAAATCAATAATTATAGTTATTTGTTATGAATGCTACAAATTTAGGTTAACAAAATAAATCTTACAAATCATAAAAATGAGTTGGTCAAAATATAAATATAAAAGAGCCATTCTCGTATTTCAGGAGAATTTTCATAAGTAAGTTATACAATCCGAAATAATGAATATGTATTCTTCAACTGCTGAAACTGCGGAGACCCGTTTTTAAATAGTTTTTTTGAAAAGACCGAACTTTGCTCTTTTCGTAAAAGTAGAAAAAGTCTTTCGCAATAAATTTACCTTTCCTGCTCCAAATTAACACATTATTTTAAAAGGAACCAAATTTTAAAAATTCGTATGAAATATTCCTAAAACCGAAATATTCGAATTGAAATTTATGTTCCTATCATATTATCTCCTTGATCCACGTCTTATAAAACCTAATAACATCCCAATGAAAGACATCAACTGAAACAAAATTTATAATGGTGTTTTATGAGGGGAGGGTATTCTACCTGAAAACTTTCGCAATAAACTTGGAATATATCTTTAAATATAACTTAAACCGCATTGAATACATTCATACCCTCACCAATTGTGACCTCTTTAAATTTAAGCATTTATTAATTCGATATCGTTAGTTAACAATTATTTGATCCGTGAAAGAGACCCTCCTATATTTTCTATGAGTGCTGACCCCTACATAAGGTAGTTATCAGGCTTTATTAAGGATCTGTTTACCATGAATGTTATAAACCAGAGAGATCATTTCCCTTGATGGTGGAGTTTGTAGAGGAACTTTAAATGGATTTTATATTCTTATGGTAAATGCCCCGAAGAGATTTCCGGGCGTAGACTTATTGAAGAATTTTTCAATAAATCTAAGAAACATTTTCCTTGTATACAAATTTAGAACACCTCTAAGACAATTTTAATTAAAATTATTCACATATCTTATTGAAAATAAAATTATTTTAAAATTAATATCTTAAAATAGATTATTATTGTAATTTCGAGATTCAAGTTCGTTAACAATTCTATTCGGATGTCACAGCCACAGTTAATAAAATTTTTATGTTGAAACTAACAAATTAAATTACATGTTGACCGCCAATGGACCCTCGAATGTAAATTATTAGAACCATTTGTAATTTAATCAAAATTATTTGTACTAAATTAGAACGACCAAATTACAAATTTCGTAATAATGGTAATTCAAATTTAAAATGTTATTTAACATTTTATAAATTTTATTAATGACTTCTTAACATTTTAATCCTCCCCGAATTAAACAAAACAATAGTCATTATATTTGATGGTTCTAATTCTGTTAATTCTTGTTTCGCAACTGATATTAAGAGACAATCAACACAACCAAGGATGTCTTAACAAGATTAAATTCTTATTACTGTAAGTTAATTTTCAACAACAGTTATGAATGAGAATTCTATTCAAAGAAATAACAATTTTTAGCATCAAAGCTATTTTATGTAGGTTTGAAGTAATTTTTTTTAAATGGGTTTATATGATGTACGCTGAGTAAAAGGGCAACCCTAATTTCAAAACGGAATGCTCGTTTTAGGGTTGAAGTAGCAAGTCTACCGTAAACACTTTTTAATAATGCTAATGACCCTCTTTTGTAATTTTAAGTAACCTCAAGGGTAAAGAACTACGAACCATGTTTATGCCGTTAATTAACTAAAGCCTAAAGACTCGGCCAACATTAGCTAGTTATTTCTTTATTCCATTCATCTTTTTCTAAAGGAAGTCATTAAAAAATAAAAAAGATTGAAGTTTAAAAAAACACTAATAAATCAATTTTTTGTATAAAGATTATTAATGATTGGATCAAATTTTTTTGGGTGATTTGTCACGCGGATTTTATCAGTTTCAAAATTAACCCAGATAAATAGGTGCACTGCTGTCGTTGGTGAAGCCGCCGCCACCACCTACGAACCCCATCAGGAGGCGGTGTTGAATTGAATGCGCCTGACACTGAACAGGTGGTAGGTATAAAATGTGGTGTCGCCACCGAGGACTTGTCTTCGTGTGCGTTTCACCATCGAGGACTACCAGTTGAAGATTCTTTCAGAATACAACCTGTTCAAGTCGGATTATCCCGAAAATATATTGTTACAAGTAAGTTGCATGTTTGTTTAAAAATTTATTATGAGATAAATGTTTTTAAGTGATTAAAATTTTTTTATAAAAGAGGATGAAATGAAAGGCTTTTATTTTTTATTGTGGTGCAAAAACTATCTTTGCTAAAATAAAACCTCAATTCAAACAGTGTTTTATTAACGAAAAATAGAAATAGATTTTTTTTAATAATTTAAAATTAATAGTACTAATATTAATTTAATAATTTCAAAAAACTCAAAAATGCTTCATCTCTAAAGTATAAAACAAAATTTTATTCTCTGATTTATACTTTTCTGAAGATGGTTTGTTATAGAATTGTCATTAATGCATAAATGTATGATATCGGATTATTATAATGAAATTAAAATTAATTATTTTTATTACTTTCACAGAGAAACAGTTATAACTAATAATTTAAAACATTTCAAAATGAACACGGTGAAGCGATGAAATATTAAATTTTCAAAAAGCGTGGGTAATTTCAAAATATTCGCGGAAAAGAATTATTTTCAGTTACGCGATAGGATTGATATTTTATAGACCATTTAATACAACCGTTTTTATCGATATTTCACGTACAATTTTATATAAATTGTTCGTTATGTGCTCAAATAAATTAAAGTATTGTTCTAACTCTTCAATCTATGCAATTTTCTTCCATATTTTTATCAATTATCATATTACAGTTAGGCATTTTGATTCTATTCTTGTATTTCATAATGAAATAATGGTTACTTGCTGGTACATAATCCGTAATTATTATTTTTCAAATAATTCTTAACAAATCAATACTTGATTTAGGCCTATTTTATTCACCTTTGATTATATTTAATTAATGGATATTTTTCAAGGTTTAAAAATTGTAGTTTTATTTGCCATGATTTGCACTAACTATGGTAAATATTACTAGCTGACTAGTTATGACTAACTTTAGTTACAATAACAAAACATTTTTGCTACTAAAAATGATTACTATCACAATTTGAATGTGATGAGCTGACCATTTTACCTGATTATGACATTTATTGATTTTTTCCGATGGGAGAGATTAAAAACACCATAACCATCTTAAACAAAAAATTGGAAAACAGGAACATTTTAACATGTTAATCGCCAGGCCGATTCGACGTTCGCAAGGTGCTGAAATTAACTCTCGTGGCGATTAACGTGTTAAGAGAAGATTAACGTTTTAAGTATTGCACATTGAAACTTTGTTGGTGAGACTTTAATTTATGGGTCAATCGTAGGGCATAAAACTCTCATCAAAATGAAAATATTGTTAAATTCTTAATTTTAGATATTATGTTGTCTTCAGTCTTCTTAAGAAACAACTTCAAACGGAGTCAAATCCTCAAACTCCGTTTAAACCCAATGAACTTCTGGTATATTTAAAATTAAACCTTAAATGTGCAGGGTGGATCAGATTCGATGTCCGAATAGGCAATCTCGAAAGCTATAAAAGTTAAATAAAAAGTAGCTTACATGACATGATCTCTTAAAAAAAAATCCAATGCTGAAAACCTCAGAGCGCTATCGTCTTTTCTTCGTAAAACCAGCAAACTACTATTATTTTGGTTATTATTATTGGTAGAGTATTAAAACTACTAACATTATATGGACACTTTTTTTACGGAGAATTTGAAGACGTAATTGAAATTTTTTTTCGATTTTAGATTTTGAGATATTATGTCAATCTTTATTTTTTTAAATCGAAATAATTTCTGATCTTTAGCTTATTAAATTCGTTATTCTTTTCTGATTTCAAAAATATAAGGTTCGACAGGAATATTTCTTATTGTTTCAGAATAAAGCTAAAAATAAGCTTTTTTATAAAATTTAATATAAAATTTTAATAAACTATAAATCAAAGATTGTTTCAATTAAAAAAAAAACAAAAATTGCCATATCTCGGAAATTAAAAGCAAAAAAATTTTCATGGGATCATGACATGTAAGCTACTTTTTATCCAACTCTTATAGTTTTCAAGATAGCCTATTCGGACTTCGAATTTGAACCAACCTGTACAGTTGTCAAAACATATTGTAAATGGAAATGTAGCGATCTTCCTTACTTAGATTCAAAGGAACTTGTTGGTTAATCTTGCTTTAAAAGGTACAAATTATATTTGGAACTTGTATTTACAACGTCTTTAGAGAGCACGTATATTCAAGTTTATACAATTTAGTAATCTAACCTTTCTATGGCGATGTTGTGAGAAAGATGATGTGACACCAACATCTCTTAATATAAGCATCACATGGACTCAAGTAATCTCAAAATAGATTCATTTAATGAGAAACCAAATTACCCATTTCGATTTATATCCAATGAATGTCTGCTATATTTAAGATTAATTCTTCTAAACGTAAACTTCAGGTACCATTTTTGTCAAGATTTGCATACAGGGTTTATTCGAGGTACTTGTTTCAACTAACAATAAAATATTTTAAGCTTTCTCCAACTTCCGGTTATACAAGAAACGGACACTAATTTCGTTATTTTAAATGGAATGTACCAATGTTCATTGAATTTTCGAGATTTAAATTTTAATACAGTTTGATATAAATCATCATATGGCTAAAGTGCACCAATATTTAATTATTTAATTTTTTTTAAATTTTGACAGATACAACAATAACAATAAATAATTTTTCGTACTTACACTCGAGTCCTGCCAAATATTCTTAGGATTTGTACAGAGAGGACCCGTAACTAACATCAAACATGAAAAGCTTTCTAAGAAAATTATACAGGCTGGTCTAAAATTTAGGCAGAATGACCTTATCTCGAAATGTCGAAAACTTTAATTTTGTAAATGGTACCAAGAATTTTCTTATTCTACGCCGAAAAATAAGGAAACTTTGTCAATACATCTCCATATTTAAAATGTATGGTTTTCTTAGGAACACAAAAAACTTTAAATTTTATCAATTATTAGTAAATTTAAAACTTTTAGTTGGCTTTTATTTGAGGAAAATGAAATAAAGGCTGTTGTACGCTAGAATCTGTTTTCAAAATGTTCCTCAAAGCCCGATGTCTACACATTTTTCATTTTCGTAATAAAATAAAACGTATGACAGCAGAACAAAAATGGAGATACTATATTTAATAAGGGAGATGAAAATTAAGAAACAAGAACAAAAAATTGATATAACTGTAGTAAATAAATAAAATTCTATAAGTACGAAGACTTTCACGACCGATGTTAATTGAACTAAAATTTGAACTGTTACGCCTCAAAAAAATTTAAACAAAGAAATGCAAAAAAAATAATAATAACGTTCTAACTAATTCTCAATCTTAAAAAAATGGAAAAGTCAAAGGAACCTTCGGTTAGTTCAGGGTTGGAGGGTTAGTTCATTTATTTGGCGCCACACCATTGCAATCCCTTGACCCACACTAATGGTAAAGCGAGTTGGTGAGAAAAGAAAGAGAAAAAAGGAATTTACAAACAAAATAATGATATAAACAATTTTATTAAAGGCATGCAAAATTTAAAAAAATAATAGCAAAAAAAATTAATAGAGTAGAATAAAAACAAAAACATCGCAAACTATAAACTTTATTTTAAGAGATAAAATGGAAGAAACTAATAATAATAATGAAATTGAAAAGAAAAACTTACAGAATCGTCCTACAAACTTGTGAGGGAAAGACGTATAAATTTAAAAAAAGAAAAAATTTTGATCATCTAATCTCAATTTTAAATATTAATATTATAATATATTATAATTTTAACAAGCAACAATTTATTATTGATAAATATATTTATTTAACGTATATTTAATTATATACAAAAAAACAAAATTATTTATCAAGTTAATTTCTTTGGTTTTGTGACTGATTGAAATTAATAATTAAATTTTTAAAAATTAAAAAGAAAATCTGAGACGTTCTGAGTTTAAGTCTACGGTATGACCATGTGTTTCTTTCTCAAAGAAAATTTGTATTCTCGCGGGACGATTTTCACAGCAAGAAAAGTCCTGCGCTTTTCGCTAAATTAATTATTGTAATGGGTCTCTACAAACTGGTTTTAATTTTGTTTTTGCTCTTCTGCTGTTTTAAGTATGGTATGATTTACTACCTAAAATTAAAGGCCTAAAGTGGAAAGCAAATCGAAAACGGAATATTAGTTTAAATAAAAAAAACTAATTAATTTTTATCACAAATGTAATTTAATTTAAAGAAAAAATAGTACTAAATAAAATGACTAAAAATAAATTTAAGAAAACCTAAATAAAATGTTTTTATTTTTATAATTTTAACGTGTTAATGTGATGTAAAAATATTTTCTAAATTTTCACTTTTAAGTTTTTAAATTAGTTTAATGTAGTAAAAAGTAAATATTCGGAATTGATTATCCACATGTTTTTGAACGATTACAAAGAATATAGAAAATAAACTTGATTTTTGTAACGTTCACACGTTGCCTCTGAAGATGCTGTAACCAGTTAAGATGTAAAACCAGTTAAAAGTACTGAACAGTTTAGACCTTTATGAAAAACCGATAGAATTGAAAATAAATAGATTCAATTAATAAAGAAGTACAATTTTACTTGTCTCATAAAAATGGAAAGAAATAATAACTTAAAAAAACCTTAGAATTGGTTGGCCTCAACTTTCAAACATTTATGAATTCTTTTTAAAAATCTGGCATGAGGGGTATTCCGAATTTCTTCTGAAGAGACAGATCAAATTGCTTCACGAACTCTTTTTCAATAAAATTACAAATAGACACAAACTACTAGGAGATGGAGCTCTGCCGTGTTGGTATTAAAAATTATGTAGTTATAATTAGTAATGAATCTAATTAAATTTATAATCTCCAATAAGCTCCTCATTCATGGCAGTGGAAACATTAATACTCTTAAATTAAAGAACTTTTCATTATTAAATCCTAAACAAGACATGCTTAACACTAATACGATAGTGTTTTTTTTTGATTTGGTTGTTTCAAAGCCAACTAAAATTTAATATTTTCTAATAATTGAATAAATTTTAATGTTTTCATATTTCTATGAAAACCATACATTTTAGATGTGGAGATGTATTAACAAAGTTACCTTATTTTTCTGGCGAAAGAAAAGGTTGGGGCTCCATTTAAAAAATGAAGTTTTCGACATTTTGAGATAGGAAAGTTTTGCACAAATTTCTGACCAACCTGTATAATTGTTTAAAAAATTTTTCATGGTTGATGTGAGTTACGGGTCCTTTCTGTGCAAATCCTGAGAATATTTGGCAGGACTCGAGTGTAAGTACGAAAAATTATTATTTATTGTTATTGCTGTAACCATATGATGATTTATATAAAATTAAATTAAAATTTAACGGCGCTCTCGAAAATTCAATAAAAATAGGTAATTCCATTGAAAATAACGAAGGGTCCATTTCCGGTACAACTGGAAGTCAGACAAAGCTGAAAATATTTTAGCTGAAACGAGCAAGTCGAATAAACCCTTTATGTAAATTTTCACAAAAATAGTAGTATTTTGGCAAATACATATAGACCTAGCTCGTTATGACAGACCCAATATAGTTGTCAAAACATCTGGTATATTTAAGATTAATCCTTAAATATAGTTGTCAAAACACCTTGTAGATGAATATCTAGAGTCTCTATTTATGCAGATCCTAATGAACTGATTGGTTCGTTTCCTTTAAAAGTTACAAATAATATTTAGAATCTGTATTTCCAACATCGTTGGGGAGCGATCTATCTTCAATTTTATCAAGTTTAGCAGCTTAACCTTTTTACGGAGATTCTGAGGGAAAGATGTTACGCCAACATTTCTTAATAACTAAACGACTATTCTCGCTATTAATGCCTCTGCTAATGTCAATTCCAGACTTTCTTTGGAGCTGTTTGACAAGTTTCAAGTTTACCAGGCTCTCAGTCATTCTAAGGCCACTAGTGTTAGTGTTGATGGTGTCAGTATAACTTCTCCATTGAGACATCGACCTTCCGTTCTATTTTGAAACTAGCTTACGTTGTACCCATAGCTATACTTAAGTGTCCTACTTGTATGAGTATTTTTCGTCCTATATCTATTATTTCCGTAATTTCCAAAGCACTAGAGCGCTTGGTATATATGCAGGTGCAGCGGTATTCTGATGAGCATAAAATTATCACTGATCTTCAATCAGGTTTCCGACCAAGTCACAGCTCGACATCGGCGCTCATCAAAATTACTGATGATATTAGACATGGTTGTGATGATCGGCGTTTGATCTTATTGGTCTTGCTCGATTTCGGCAAGGCATTTAATTCTGTAGATCATAGCTTGTTGGTGACAATTCTATTTTCTATGGTTTCCATCGTACATTTCATCTTCTTCGTCTGTAGTTACAAGCCACTGCGATGTGACTCAGTGCAGTGCCTTGGTCGTCCACTCTTATTTTCAATATTTATAAATTCCATTTCCAAAATAATTAAGTGCAACTATATGCAGAAGACCTCCAAATTTATACAACTGCAGCTGTGGATGAACTTCCAGAAGCGGTAATGCGGCTTAATAGGGTCTTGCAAGTGTTCTGGACTGGTCTAGATGCCATGGCTTGGGTTTAAATGTAGCAAAGACTCGGGTTATTGCTTTCAATGTTAAGTATCACATCGACTCAAGTAAGCTCAAAATAGCTTCATTTGATAAGATACCAAATTATCTATCTTTATTTGAATTCTTTAATGTTTAGTTGTCAAAATAACTTTGATGAGCATCTATCTGCAAGCTCATCAAATTTAGCAGCCCAACGTTTCGATAGAGCTACTAAGAGGAGGATGTAACGCCAATATTTCTTAAAGTGAACGGCCAGATCGACTCAAGTAATCTCCAAATAGCTTCATTTGATGAGAATGCAAATTACCCATCTTGATTTAACTCTCATGAATGTCTGGTATATTTAAGAAAAATCCTTAAATATATAATTGCCCAAATATCTTATAAATAGAGATATTTTCTTTTTCCTCTTTCCTTAAAAGTTAGAGTTTTAAGCATATTTAATATCAATGGTAAAATGGTTATTTCAAAACCTTTTATAAACGAATTAATTCTAAAACAGAAAACTTTCATGTGCTATTGGCAACATATAAATTTCGTTTTGCCCGATTTTTTTAACTGGAAAGTTTAAAATATTGCATTCTGAGTAGTTTAATTCAACCAATGCGCACACAACCATACGTTCAAAAATCCTAAATAAAATCTCTTTTAAATACCTAAGCGTTGATGTGCAAACAAAATAAAAAAAATAAACGAAATAAATGACTGGATTAAATTTATTTCATAAAAAGGATTTTTGAAAAAGTTAAATGGATTTATCGCATTCATAATTTTTGATACATTACCAATTAATTAATCCTTACTCTACGCGTTTGTGCATTTGATAGTAATTATATCATAATACGCAATTCCTCAGACATCAAACGTTTGATTGATTTAAATCGTAATCACGACGCAAATTAAATACACATTATTACAATATTAATACCCAATTTAAACCGTCAGATTTTATTTTTAATAATACGGCCTGAAGTTAAATAACAATCGATTTTAAGCGTCCAATTATATTTGAATTAGTATTATTACAACCGACTTAATAATCGGAATTAAACGGTAATAAGATAAGAAGAATGGAGGTTGGGATAACATCACGTTTTATTACACGCCCAAAACGTTCGAAACCGAAGCAAAATAATATGATTCACAACAAACTTCAAGAGTTATAAAGCAAAGACGACCGCGACGGTTCGTATTTGCATCAATAACGTTGATATGAAAGTATGCGCGGATGCTTTTATTATCAGTGTATATAATGGGTTCGTAATGGAGTTGAACCGATACAATTTCTTATATATATATCAATTTCTTACACATTTAAAATAACGCGGTACTCACTTCACATTCTATTTTCTCGTATATACGAAAATACGGATTTAAGAGGACTTGAAAGATTTCAAATGGAAACCAATTTTTTCCTGTTCATTTCAAATGATTCGCAGGGAAAACAGTAAGGGATAAGTTGTGACCTTTATCCTAATATTCCTTGGTCCTACATGAAATTCGGTGGAGATAACAGGATCATCCGAACGTGTTTCCGTTAGAAAAGCAGTGAGGAAAAACAAGAAAAAGTTCTATTATTATTCTTTTTCTTCTTTGTTCTTATAGCTATATTTTATGGGGGTAATTTTAGGTATTGTGTTCAACGAGTGTTTACGATTTCAATATTATGAAAGATAATAATACAAGAAGGTAATCAAATTTTATTTGTAGTTTAGTGGAATGATATCCGGATTACTAGTTTAATAAGAAATTTGCTTTATTTAAGATCAAATAGGATGTAACAATTCCCCGATACAAAAAGAGTTTGTGGATTAATTAAAAAAATAGTAAAATAATTTTAGTTTTTGTTTACAATTAGTGTTAGTCCTAGTACCAGAGTTAGTTATTAACTTAGTTGTTATTCAGTGTTAGATTGTTGTATATTTATATTAAACTAAAGCTAGAATTAACATTAGACTTGGAACCCATCTAATGACATGTTTTTTTGGGTTTAGTCGTTTATTCTGAAGACGCACGGTTAAACCTGAATGTTTGTAGTTCTAGGCCAAGAACTAATAGTAAACCAAGAACAAGAATCATTCGGATTTAGTCGTCATAAGAGATGTTTGCCTTATCCTGAAAGTTTTTAGTTCAATGCAAACCTACAACAATCTGATACAAAATAACAACCAAAATAAGAATTAGTATTACAACTAACACTAACAAAAAATTAGTAGCATTCGAGTTTAACAATGCATGCCTTAGAACAGCAGAACCCGATTTCTGGATTTTAGTTCCAATTCTAATGTTTTAGTTTAATGTAAAATATATAGTGCTGTGCAAAATAATAGATCTTATATAAAAAAGAAAATCGATTGTTAGTTGAGAAACAATCGAAGCAATTTAGAAACAAAGATAATTTCCAGGTCACATCTACTATTTTGCACAGCACTGTATTATAATTATCTTTCTCTCTCTTAAAATCATTATTATTGACTTCAATAAGTTAATTAGTTTAACTTTAGTTGGGTTGAGTTGAGATGGGCTAAGTTGCGGTTAAATACCGTTGCCTATATACGGTTGCGATTCTAAAATCACACTTGTTGATTTCAACAAAGTTGAGTAAAAAATTTTAGCACAACATTTTATCGAAAAATCTCTCAACGTGTGATTTTAAGACAGAGGAATATAATAATTCTCGAAATGCAGGCGCAACCCAACGCAAGTAATCATCACACAACTCAACCCAACCCAAGCCAACTCAAGTCAACCCAACCCAACTTAACTCAATTTTTTTTATTGAGGAGATCAGGAATTTTTTTTACAGATATATTACATACATCAGCCATACATAGATTACAGCCATCTGATATCACCTGGCCTACGATATCAGATGCCCGGGTAGTGTGAGGTTAGCTTTCCTCTTAGTTTGTTAACCAACTAAAACTGTCCCCCCTCATTGAATTATTTATTTATTCGGGATACAAACAGGGTTTCTCCCGTAAGAGTATCTTCTAACGGAATTCATTCCATAACAAAAAAGAAATTCTAAATAACAAAATCAAATACTAAATTATGAGAAAAAATACAAACTGACAAATCTACAAAGCAGTTCATTACTTTAGTTAAACAAACATAGTAAATCCGTAGCCGCTCAACCTACACGAAGTGTTCACAATCCGAATTTATGGGCCAGATAACGCACAAATCTACCTTGCTAGTCTAGTCATCGATACGGTTAATGTACACAGCTTATGCAGGAATTCATATAACTGTAGTAAAATTAAAAAAGCTGTTTACATAAGCCATGTATGAAGATTTGATGCACTGTAGATCGATTAAAGAAATTGACAATCTAACAATGAAACCCAAGCTTCTGATAACTTCCTCCCTCTACGTACTGAAATATCTGTTTGGAATCAAGCACTAACCTAGAATAAGCCTAGATCCTTAACCTTACACGACACTTTTAAGGGATCCATGATACCCTTTCATGGATCTTAAGGGCCCAAGGTTATAGTTTTGAATTATGGTGTATCTTTTTCTGGTGAACGTTATTTGACTACATTCATAGTTTTAAAAGGGATAATTATTAGTATCTTTTTATATAATTATCCATCAGAAGTAGTCAACCTTGAAAAATAGTTTGCAATCATCGGCATATAGTAAAAAATTACTATCGTGAAAGCACTCATAGATGTCGTTTATATAAGCCACATACAGACCGGACCCAAGTGACTACCATGAGTCTCAAGTAACCGGTAAAAAGTTAGATAAATAATTATTAATTTTTACAGTCAGGCATCTATCAGAAATATAAGGTGCTAACCACAACAAAAACCCATTAGTCAAGTTAAATTTTTGTAATTTGGTCAGAAGTACCTCATGATGCAGCTTGGCAAAAGCTTTACTGAAATCGGTGTAAACCGCATCAACCTGATAATTTTCATTTAACAAGCTTGAATGTAATTTATAAGTTACAAGATTGGATTCTACAGATCGACCACGGAAAATCCCATCTTGCTACTGAATAAAAGGTTACATTGGACGATATAATTTATCATAAACAATTTTTTCAAAAACCTTAGATAAAATGGAAACAAATTTCTAGGACGGTAATTTCAAACACAATTTCTACTTCCACTCTTATAGATAGGAAGTACATACTCTTTTCTTCCACTTCAATGAGAATATTGATTGAGTCAACGAACGACTAAAGATGATGAAGAGTCGTTTAGCAATTCCAGAAGCCGGTAACCAGACAGAGCCTGAACTCATCTTATTATCAACTCAAGTGAGAAGCTGCGTGACATCTTCGATTGAGAACCAAGGTTGAAAACTGGACGTTATAATAGAACTTGGTTGGTATTGAATTCTGCCCTCGATGAAGACTGAACTAAAGGAAGAAGCGAATAGTTCAGATATCAAGTCAAGACAAATTTGTCATCGTGTTCCATACGAGCCGGAAAGCTGTTGCTACAACGTCTTTTTTATGTTTTGCATAGGACCACAGTTTCGATGGCGAATCAAACAAAGTGGATGCATTTTGAATAAGTATGATTTATAATAACTCAAGATCAATGTCTTGAGTTATTAAGTCCTGTTACGTAGAACTTTAAAAAACAGAAAATCCGCGTAGTTACCCAATTTTCTATGAAATTTAATTTTTTTCTTAATTACTTTGATTGTTGAATTAGAACACCAGCTAAAAGTGAAACACGGGACAAAATCATTAACTTCAATATCATCAAATAAATCAGTTTAGTCTACACTGAGAAGACTGTCTTTTATTCCATTATAGCCAGCACGACCAGAAACTAAAGTAGACGAAGTACTATTACACTAGATATTACTTAGACAGGAAAGCGAAATAGTAAAGACACCACCAGAAAGCCCGACCTTTTCTTCATCTAAAACCATCTAAAAATATCATGCCGGTATTGCTGTATACACCGCAGAATAAAATAAAGAACACCGCCGCGTTCCGAATACACCTCAAAATTGTTAAATTTTAAGCCCGAGTACAGCCGTTATGCAACTGAATTAAAAAAAAAACATTACCAATTTAGCAAAAACGCACCTTGGGCTATCTAAATCCGGCTTTGCTTGTGATGCTATGTTAATGTTATATATGTTAATGTTACATAATAATGTTGTTGTGTTATATACCACTATAAAGAGCAGAAAATTTCAGTTTTGTTCGTATTATGTAAGAAAGTTTCCAAGAGAAAACCAATATACTGATTACTATGTAATGTTGTTTACAAACGTGTGAATTTTTGTTAGACGTAGTTAGATATTGAGCGGACAAAGCCCGGATTTAGATAGCCCAAGCTGTGTTCTTGCTAAATTGATAAAGTTTTTTCGGCTGTACACGAGCTTAAAATTTGACAATTTTGAGGTGTATTCGGAACACGGCGGTGTTCTTTATTTTTTCTACGGAGGATACAGAAATATCGACAGGACAAAACCGGAGTTTTAGATGAAGAAAGTATCGGGCTTTCTAGTGGTGTCTCGAAACGAAAATATCAGCTTGTGAAGTAGATAGGAAATTGCGGGGTAAAGTTTGTTGATGAGAGGTTTGTTGTTATTGTCGCACGGGTTTGTGGAACTCAGATCCTTGTCGCACTTTTCGGAGATTCCAGATAAAATTAAATTATTCAATCTAGAATATTGTTTAAGACTTTGAAGATTGTTCAGATATGTTGGTGATTGATTTGAGCTTAACGTTTTCAGTGGCAACTGATTCAAAGCACTACATTCTATCGTCCAGATCCTTCAAAGTATTTTCGAAGTCGGTAATTTTGTCTCTCTATGTAAAACGAAATAGATTTGCCGTGTTTTGCGTTCATGTCTTTTATTTCAAATTGAACAAGCTTTAAAAGTTGGTACATTCGGTAAATTCTGACGAGATAGAGGTTGTTAGGGTGTTCATCTATAATCATATAATAATGGAGCGATTTGCTTGCTCTCTACAGGGAGAAAAAAAATGCCTTCGGATTTATATTGCGCCAAATTCTTATCAGAGATGTTAACGCATTTAGTTTGGAAGAAAAGAAAAGTTTGGAAGAAAAGAAAACTTCCAGTGCATTGCAGACCGGGTTGCTTTGAAGACGCGTGCCGTATGTACTACAAAGTTGGGCTATGTTACATAGCATTATAACTTGACTGCCACAAAAACAAGCCGGTTCGCCTGCTACAGCCAGCTAAACCACTACTGCATTGTAGACACTGAAACTAAAATACCTCGTAACTACTGGCCGGTGTCTTCTACAAAGTAAGTAACCCCGCAAAGTAGCCCTCACAACTCACTAATTGGTACAACGCTCACTAAATAAATGCTTAAATTTCCACTAGAATAAGATTTTGTAAGCGTGATCGAAAAATTAGGTGTCTCAACATCAATTCGTATATGTC
Source organism: Onthophagus sagittarius (assembly GCA_036711965.1). Lineage (NCBI taxonomy): Eukaryota > Metazoa > Arthropoda > Insecta > Coleoptera > Scarabaeidae > Onthophagus > Onthophagus sagittarius. The sequence goes on along the minus strand of JASERS010000002.1, from coordinate 55,346,787 downwards.
ATACTCTGAAATGGTCCTTAGGACATTACTTCAGAGTGTTAATACAATACAACATCATCATCATCCCATCTTTGTTTACTTATATATTACTTATTGTCCTTCTAGATACTTCTTACGTTCATGTTAATAATTTTATACGTCAACTGTTTATTATTTACCATTTATTCTCTGATTGTAACATAACGCTAGCCATATTAGCTGAATTCAGTTAGACGCCATATCTTTATTGACCTTCCCGCTTGATTAGATCGAAATGACCACAAACAAAAAGATTGTGTTCCAGAGTATCTTCTTCTTTACGGAAACAAAAACCTATTGGTGGCGGCCTTTGCTATTTTATGCATATGTGATGTAAAAATCCCATTCTCAGTCAATACTTGAGTAAGGATATCATTACATCCTTTCCTTTTCACCGATATTTCCACATCCGATATCACTCTCTTTATTCACCCCTCAGGTTAACTTCAGCTTTTTTCCATACCTGCATAAGTTCCGCCCTGGTTTTGGCCTCATATACTTTCCTCTACTAACATATCTCTATATCTTTCGTGTTTTAATGTTCTGGCTCATATTGGCGACAAATATATTACCATCAATATATTCATTATTACTATTACCTTTTTTTGCTAACTATGGGACTCCCTTGGTATAATCCTATATTTTTTAATATGGGCGGTCATTCATATCTTTATCAAGATATACTCCCAAGTACTTGACCACTGCATCACTAACTATATAAGTCTCAACTACAGCCGTTTCACTTTACGTCTCGTTTGTAAATCCACCAGCACAGTCTTATGGGCCTTTAAACCCATCTCTCCCAATTTTACCACCACTTTATTCACCATATACGCATTCCTTCAACTGTACACCGGCTTTTCCCTGTACAAGCAACGCAAGATTGTTTGCGTATGCCACAAGTTTGCAAACATCATCCAGATTCATTCTTAGCACTACATCATAAAATATGTTCCATAACAAGGAGTCAAGTAAACAGTACTATGAAATGCCGTTGGTTACCTTGTACGCTTTGCCATTTGCTGGTAAGAGCAAATCGTCTATGAACTCAACCCAACTCATCATAATACAACTCAACCCAACCTAACGCTAGTATTAAAACTAACATTAGGTCTAGAACTAGAAATATTTTGATTGAACCGCGTCATTTATTACTGTTAAACTCGAAACTTTCAAGTATTAACTCAGTGTTGGTTCTACTGTTATAACTTGAGTTAGATTGTTATATTCTATCTACGAGAACTAACATTGATATTTGAATAAATGAACTATTTTAAAAAGCTTGCTTTAAGCTAAAATTATATGGAAATAGGATTATAATATTATTCATATTACGCGATGCGCCCATAAAGAATGCACACGCCAATTATCAAACAAAGAGTATAAAACCCTTAAAATTATTAATTCTATCCTATTTTCCCGCTCATTGTTGTTCAGACCTTCAAAAATATTTTTCCGCTTGCTCTGCGATGAAGGAGATTTAACTTAGTCTGCTCGCTCCATTTCCTTTATAACTTTGGTGACAATAATTCTTTTCGAAAATACTTCATCATCCCAATATAAATTAAAAGGGAGCGTAAAATGTCTAGAATTGACATGATATGAACGACTCATTAATCAATTAGACAATAAGAATTAATGAGGACCAAAGTAAGAACTAGAAATCTCTTTGTAGCAATTAGGAAATAGATTCTAAATATGTTAAATTAGGATTTAAAGAAATTAATACAATCTATTAAAAATTAAACAAGTCCATTCAGCAGCAAAAATTATATTATGGATGTCTCAAAAAGAATTACAAATAAAATATCCACTTTTATTTTGCTTCGGAAAAAATAACCCTAAGTGAAATCAGATATCAAGAGCAAATGAAGCATATAATTCACAGAAGTGAAAGAAAACCAAAATATTCTAATAAGCAATAAACGTTTAATTACGTTTTAAAGTCCTTTTGTAATTGAAACTTTAAGCGCAATCAAGAACTTTGCCTATTACACAGATTCTTGCGAGTTTATAACCTTAAAAGTCTTTCAAAGACTTCAATAATAAGTACCAGTTCGGTTATGTTATTTTATTCACAAGCTCAATTATATTTTTTAAATCTATTTAAACATTGTAAGAAACATTAAATTGAAAATAAAAGATTGTTTTAGTTTAACCTTTTAAAAAGCACTAAGTTAAATTGCGAGAGTATCTTACTCATAATAATAAAACGAAAATGTCTCCGTTGTAAAAGCCATCAGACCTACTAAAATAGGATATAGTTCTATGTACTATTGTAGTTTACGCGACGATGAAGAGTTCATGTTTCTTTTAAAATATCGTCTGTGCATCTGGGCAGAATGTAACGTATGTAAATGTTCTGAATTGGATAAGGTAGGAATCAACTGCCGGGAGGTGCACGTAACATAATAGTGCATACACCTTTCCATTGAACTGGCATAGCAAATTTTATTATCCAGTAAAAATATAAAACGCATCGTATGTAGGTGTTACAAAAGATGGTGCCAATTGGTGACAAATTTTCTCGATTTTCCGGTTGAGGTAAATTGGAACTATGAAAACGACTACATCCCACATACCAGCATCATTCGTAACGTTACGTAAGTTTCAGATTCAATTTCCGCCGGATTTCAAAGAATGAGATTAGACGAGGATGGCGGGAGAAAGACAAAAATATAGATAAATAATGGAAATTTTAAATTAAACTTTAATGTAAATAATAAGTATGAAAGGAGTTCGTTCCGTTATAATTTTTCTCCAACAGATGTTTTAAATAATTATATTTTACCAACGAAATTAATTTTATTAAGCTCGATAAAAAATTCACAGCGTCATAGTCTCTCCTCAAGGGAATTCAATTCAATATCATAAAATTACCTCGCAAACGGCTGTAACATGGCTAGTATCAAGATAAGGTCGAAAGCTGTCGAGCTTACGGAAAAAGAGATCGACTTAAACAGATTTCTATGCATTTTCCGGAACTCCTCCCGGTTAAACGAACGTTTAGAACTTGAATGTCGAGACGCGACGCTTTGGAACAAATTAACTACCAGACGTCGCCCATTATCTTTAATAGGCCAGGAGGCATTAGTCTTGTAGCATAAAGTACTCCTCTTCCTTTAAAGACAGTTTGTAGAAACGCAAGTTTCACTATTTATTGTAACAGATAAGAACTGTCGGAATAGAACGAAAATCTTGAAGAGATCTTCAAATTTTAATACTAATAAGATTGTTAACTTTGAAGTTTATCGGAAACTTTCGTAAAAGAGGACCGGAGGAAAATATTTTAATGTATTCTGTTTACACATCAACTCGGATGTACCAGAAGTTTGGGGATCATGAAATAATCATTTGAATTGAAAAGAATGAACATTTGGGTATATCACAATAAAGAATTCGAAAAAGTAAGAAGACCAAAATTTTAGAAGAATTAGATTCCTCATGAATATCATCAAATTATTATAAATCATTTAAACGCACATTCGAAATCCATTTTACCAGTTTTTGTAAATAATTAGGCGAAATAATACGTATATCTTTTCTTTGTACTTTCAACCAGTTTTTGATTAAGATGTGCCTTACTCGTTTCGGGTCACAGCAATCCTCGGAGACCACTTCTAGTGATGTAAAAGTTGATTAATATATCAATATTAAAATGAGAATAAATCATTTTCGTCCACCAGGTCCTGAGGATAGTTATATCTTGAAAGTAGTAAGATATCATACTTTTTGTTAATTAAAGAGTGGTTTGAAAATACAAAAAAAAACTATTCGTATTATTTTTCCTCATCAAATATACAGAGTTAACGTTTGATGTAGCTAAAGATCGTAAAGATGACGCAATTGCACATTCTTCCGAATTAAAAATATCTAATCGAATTTTCTCATAAACTTGATCTGCTACTTTTGATCCACAACTTAGTGCTGGTCAAGCTAAGTTCAAATCCTTGTTTATGATGTTTTAGCATAATAACAAGCTGATTTGTTCGTCTAATTCACGAATTTTTTGATCAACTAAACGGCTTAATTATTTATCTTGCCTAAATCTAAATGCATTCTGCATAAGTATACATATAAGAAACAAATCATTATTAATATCTCGATATGCTCTACTAATATGTGCATTGGAATCAGTATGGTATACCTTAAGCTCCAAGACAAAGTCCAATAAAGTAGCAGAACGCGATCATAATGTAAGATCAAATTATGATCAATTAATAATTAGGTTGGGTTGACTTAAGTTGGGTTGATTTCAGTTGACTTGGCTTAAATTGCATTAATTTTACTTAAATTGTTTTTGTTTAAGTATAATATATTTGCTTATTAGAATATGTAAAAATTTTAAAATCAAAAATCAATTTGAGTGAACCGAAATATGTTTTAATTTTTCCTATATAACGTTATCAAACAGAACGTTTATTTTAACTTTCATTTGCAATCTATTTACACAAAATAAAACCAAACATTAACTACCAATATTTAAAAATGATAGGAATTTGCAGATTGGTTTAACTTTGAAGAGATTACATAATATAAATTTATATCACGATCTTTTATATAAAACTTTTGGATGTGTTAAAAATTTACCAACGAACTTTTCAATTTTAAATATTTTCATTTAGTTTGTTGACTTTACTAAATCATATATTATTTATTAAAATTCTATTAAAAATGTATCAGTAACCGTTAAAATTACAAGTTTATAGTAACAAAAGTTTTTTCTACTTTATTCTATATATTATTTTATATATTAACCATATTGGAACGATAAAAAATCTCAAAAAATTGTTTTACTACGATATCCCATTTAAGAGAAAAGAAAGAACTTGATATACCCAGAAAAGGGTTAATTACTTTGCGAGAATTAAATTATACTCTTAAAGAACTTTAATTCGAAACTATTTTCTAGATTGTTCGAAATTTTTAACTAAAATTACCTACAATACATTTATCTGTCTCCCCAACTTAAGCTACATAACCATTAAACAACCGGAGACAATCCAATTTTAGTCCATCACACGCAAAAGAATTAATGATTTCGCCTCATTTCGCTCTTGAAAAACGGTCTCCAACCCACACAAATCCAAAATACTCGTTATCCGAGAGTAGTTTTAAGATTTCCACAACACAAGTGAGTATTTAGATGGATTTTCAGTTCCATTATTCTAACAAAGCTCAACAAAGAACTTACTATTTATAGCTACACTTCAGTAATAAATCTGTACAACTGTTCTGAGGCCATAATTACGGGAGGTGGCACAATTTCTTTTACGTTTAGTTTTAGCCTTTTACCTGGAAATTTACGTACTATTACAGTTTACTTTTGTGACAAATAATATATTCTTTAAAAACGTCTAAATATTTTAAAAGACGTTATGTTATCATTTTTGTCTCGTTTTAGCCATATACGAGATTGTATTAGGTTGATGCCCTTAAGCCCTTTATAACATTTAGGTAGGTTCATCGTAACCAAACGCACACGCTCGTCCCATTACAGTAATTAGTACGAGAATTTGTCACTCTCTTGGTACACTCGTGGTTTTTTCTACCCTAATACGTATTATCATTAATATTCGGATTATAATAATATCTCTTAATCAGATTAACGCCTCAAAATTTTCAAAATCAATAGACACCGCTAGGACTTATAACATCATCTAGTTAAAATCAATCGTTAAACGCTCAACATAACTTGAAATCCAATTAATTTACATTCCTCGAACGAACGGCAAGTTCAATTAAGTGTCGGTATTTAAAAATGAAATCGATTTGTATTATAAGTATAAACGTTTCTATTGAGTCAATTCAAAATTGAATTTAAACCAATTTAAATATTTGGTACTTATATAACGTTGAGATTGTGATGCAACTACCCGTATAATATTGAAAAAAAAATTGAAAGGTTGACGACATCAAACACCTTTTCGACAAATACGCACGAATGGTGATCCTTCTAAGAAAAGTTCTGAAGTTGGAGACACTTTTACGCCTAAATTAGTTCTTTGAAAGCAAAGGGAAGTTGAGATGCACCCTTTTTGAAGGCAACAGATCGATTTCTTGCAGTATTGAGCATTGTTGGAACGAAATGTTTGGAGTTCGGCGTTGCTGACAACGTTCGTCGGTGTTATAAAACCACCACCGGACCGTGCAAAATTGTAAATAAATCATGTTATGCAGCTATAATGCAGAGTTAGACAGGAATTTGAAGGATGCAAATATTTAATTTTCTTTGAGTTATTGTTTAAAAATATGACTTTATTAAAAATTTATGAATATAATGTACGTTGATGATTGTAGTTGATTAATGCGCAATTTTTTTTTACTGAATATTTTATACGTTTGTTTTTTTTTACTATAATTTATTTCATTTATGAAAAATAAATTATGTGAATATAAAAATACTCAAAAATTGATTTGTCAATAAATTCAATCTTCTTCAACGTAAAATTTTTAGTGTCACCGAAATTCAATTTTGTGCAGAAACCGAAACTTTTCTTTAAAATGAAGTAATTAGTACAAAATATATCCCGTTCAGAAATTGGTGGATAATTTATACGCAGCGACATTCTTAAAATGTTATACTATGATTCATACATGTTCAGGATAATTTTAGTGTTACATTTAATATGTATTTTTTGAACAATAAATAATTATTTAGTATTATATGACACTACAACACAGTAAAATAAAGAGTAAATTTAACTTTTTATAAATTGAAACTGAAAATTTTAAAGTATCTACTACACAGACAGTAGTATTAAAATACAATGTTGCCATATATTTACGTTCCATTTAAGTGCTTCCTGAAACCATATGAAGCATGATACAACATTTTACCATTAAGATTTTTAATTCAAGTTCGAACGAAGAATATCACTACGTATAGTTTATCCGCCAATTTCTGAACAGCCTGTATATAATATAGTATGTCCCCGGATCGAGTTACAAAGAGGAAAAAAAAGTAATTACTGAACTTATCTAAGCATAAATAATGCGTCGAATATGTTCAAACTATAAAATCACACGAATTTTATAATCTACCTATAAAAGTTCATTCAAATTTTTAAGTAAAAACTAAAAGTTTTTTCTAAATTGAATTTTTTAAGTTCAATTTATGATATGAGACCATAGAAACCATAGAATTACGTTTTTCCATACGGCATTAACCGTGAATGACCGTGAAAGATAGAATTTATAATACTAGAATTAATATTAAAACTAGAATTGACATTCGACTTGGAACTAGTAACATTTGGGTTTAACAATCCTAAGAGACGCACAGAAGCGAATTAGTTAAAAAAATGGTCTAAAAGGTATTTTTGTATGTTAGTTGTAAAAGTTAATGTAAATTTAAAAAATATATCAACGTAATTTGCAAATATGAAGTATTTTATGATATACTTACAAGGGGATGTGCGATATATACAAGGTGAGTCAGAAAGAATGGGAAATCCGAATACCGAAGATACTAGTCAGCAAAATATGGCGATTTAACCTAATATCTCTTATACAAATGTCGGTGGTGGATGGCGTACACTTCGAAAATTTACTTTAAATTCTATAGTTTTTTATTAATATATTGTTATTATTCATTATTATCGTTACTGTGTTATTACTATAGTTACTGTGTATTATTGATTGTAAATGTAAATTATTTATTAAGTGAAAAAAGTTTCTTTGAAACAATTAAAAGCACTTGGAAACCAGTAGACTTAGACAATTTAAGCAAGACAACCTTTTTTGTGTATAATTGAAAACTCTTTTAGATTTGTGGTTCTAATTCACCATTCCTCAATAATATATTTAAATGTAAATAACTCGAAAACCGTTAGACTTAAACAATTTAAATAACAGTATATTGTTTATAGACGATTATAAGCAAGTGCAGAAGTGGCAAGGACAGAAGTCTAGTAACTGCCAGCAAAAGTCTAGATACTGTTGGCGGTAAACCAGATCTTCCTATGACAAAACTAAAAAGGTCTGAATACTGTTCGTAGAAGATTACAACCGCTGGCAGAAATCTAACTACTGTTGTCAGAAAACTAGATCATGGTAATTGTAGACTATATTCTCTATATTCTCTTTGTAAATATTGCTAATAACAGCTAACTACTTCTGAAAGGAGTCTGGATGCTTAAAGAAGATTATAACTGATGGAATATGTCTCTGCTAACGTAAATCTAGATATTGTTAGTAGAAAATTGGATCTAATATCTGAAGACTTACATTCTCTTTACAGAAGTTACTGCTATTAAGAGGATTTGGAATTTCTTTTTTTGTATAATTCAAGGATAAATACTTCTGAAAAAAATCTGGGTGCTACTTGCAGAAGATTAACTCCTGGAAAAAGTCCAAAGCCTACTAAGAGAAATCTAGATACTGTTGGCAGAAAACTAGATTCTAATAACTCAAGACTATATTCTCTTTACAGAAGTTACTGCTATTAAGAGGCTAAATATTGATGATTTAAGGCTAAATACTTGTGAAAGAAATCTGGATACTGTTTGGATAAAATACTTATGTAATGAAAGCTCTATAACGCTGCATCCCAAACTTAACTTCCCTAACTCCATTACACGTGCCTATACAGAAAGTAACCACAATTAACATTTATAAATTGAACTAATATGCTTAAAGCTATCCCAAAATGCTTTACCAATGGGCTGTGTAAGATACTACAGGTACTGATGTGTTGTCAATACCATCAGATATGATAATAGTTCTGGTTTGAAAGGGAAAATTGCTAGGATCATGCAAAAATTTGCATGTTCACAGATGAAGCAAGTGACACCAGATGGTATCAATGTCGGCGCTAGCTAATGACTGTATGAGTGCTTTAAACACACTTAGTGATGGTAACAGAGTCTCTATTATCTGGGTCCCTAGTCACTCTAGAGTTACTGGTAATCAAGCAGCAGATGAGCTAGCACGAGAAGGCAGCATTAATGCGTTTGTCATAATGCACTAAAGACAGACTTTGCTTATTGTCGATCAGTTCTCCTGGAATGAGACATTATTTAACATCGTTGCTGTCAAGCCCGAGAACATTTTAGAACTTGCGCGTGGTAGTATTTGAGTTTTAAGGGGTGTCTTCACTATCGATTAAAGACACACCTCAACTTGTTACGGAATATGAGCGAAGGATAAGGATATGGTTGAACATGACTTATGCCACTGCCTTACTGTTAACCCGGCATTAATCGCTATGGTAAAAATCACATCATTAGTCGTGCGTGAGATTTTCTCTCACGAATCAAACTTTAAACAAATTGAACAGTTTTAAAACATGATATTTTCATTATCAAATAACAATTATTTTTTATCATTTTATTTATAAATCGAATAGCCAATATATTTATTAATTATTTATAATTAATAAAGTTATAATACATTTATAAATCTTCATCGGATTTCATTTCTAACGCACGAATATGACAATAAAATAATGTGTGTTCAGGGCATACCTTGAACAACACGAGTCTGTTTTTCGTAGAAAATAATTTGTACCAATTAAAGTAAAACTCTTAACTGGGTTAATCGTATTAGATTATCGTTTTTTTTTGTCGTAGTTTATCTTTATAAGGATCTGAATAACTTACAAGGAGACATGCCAGTTGACTCTTCACGAATTTGGATAAAAGTTTTTGTGGTGAATCTGTATTGAATATGTATCAGTTTTACCAGAGCTTTTGATCCAATGGCCCTTCTAAGAGATGCTATTTATTTTTAAAGTTCAAAGGTTTTTAAAATCAATTTCATATACCGTAAACAAAAATCAATTTTCAAGAACCGCGTATAGTTCGGTGAACAATCGCCAAGAACATTCGGAATTTTTTTCCAACTTATTTTCTATTCTAATTGTATGATTTTAAAGTTTTTTAAATCAATAATAAAATGTAAAGTTTTTGTATTATTTTGTTTTTTAATTTATTAAACACAAAGAATTTTCATTCTTTATTTCGAAGGAAATAAATGATTGTACACGTGCAGATTTACAACATGTGGTGTAGGTAAGAAATACCCACTTTACATAAATTGATTAATAACCATTAAAGATAATGTTGTATTACAAACATAAACTATAACTTTGAATTTATTATTGATTTACAAATATATATATATATATATATATGTGTATGAACTATAAAAACATTCAATAAATAGCAAAATAACTTTAAAAAAAAGTTCAGATCAAAGGATCGATCCTAGGAATTCAGAACAAAAGCTCGGCGATTATTCACCGAAAATATGCGGTTCTTGAATTTGATTTTTCTTTGCGGAGAAATTAATTTTAAACACCCTTAAACTTTAAAAATAAATTACGTCTCTTAGAAGAATCATTTGATTAAAAGCTCTGGTAAAACTGATACATGTTCAATACAGATTCACTACAAAAAGTTTCATGCAAATTCGAGAAGAGTTAACTGCGATGTTTCTTTGTTAATAAAGAAGTAGAAAAAATTATTTGCTTTATTATATCTGCTGCGTCTAATTTACTTTCTGACTTAAGTTAAACGAACCAAAAGTTCGTTCGCTATAACTTAGAAGAAAACTTTTGATGCTATTATCTTCATCCTCTGAAAAATATTGTAATTTTGGTTAAAAGATTATTTCCACATTTTATACACAGTCTATAATAAAACCTTATTAAAGGAAAAACCGCAAAATGTCGCAAGAAGTTCTAATAAACTCTACAATAGTACGCTTTGTACTACAAGATGTATACAATATTTCTTTTAAATAATGTTAAAAAAAATATGTTTTGCCTATTTAAATATGGCAGAACAATTATTATCTCAATTTAATATATGATGTAGCCAAACAATATTACAAGCAAAATAATAATTGAATTTTCGCAATGTGTACATTATACATTTTTTATTGTTTGACTACATCATTGTGTATATTATAAAATACTATTTCTGATCAGCAATAGTTTCCATGATAAATTTGTAAAATATATGTATAGAAAAAATCACAATTTTTATCGACGTTTTATTTACGTAATATCTTTTATTTAAAATATATTATTAATTAAAATATTTCAGCGCCGATTGTTACAATGATTATAAAGAATGTGTTTCAAGGCACCCTAATGTTTACTTAATCTCATATCGAATCTTATTTCTTGAACTTTTTAATTATGACCAAGATTTTAAAAAAATTCGCCTGGCTGAAAGACGCACGGCTAAATCTGAACTAACTGAACTAAATCTGAACTAACTGAACTAAATCTGAACTAGTGTTAGTTCTAATTTTAATTCATATTTAGCTCCAGATTGTTGCAACTTCTTCTGGGACTGAAAGTATAACTAACACTAGACCTACAACCTAGCTTTAGCATAACACTAGACCTAGAACTAGAAACATTAGGCTTTAGTCGTACGTCTCTTAAGGCGGTTAATCCCTAATGCTTCTACTATTGGATTCAAAAGATTTTACCCCTCACTTTGAAGGCGAATAACAAAGAAGCTACTCCATAGAATAAATTGTGACTACTTTTGTTTGACGCATAATTTAATTCTTTTTAACGTGTGGTAATTTCCATTTTTTTCACCCACTTGTGTAGTAATTATCGCAAGTATAATGAAAAAATGTACCCAATTTCTGTCGGTTTGCGAAGAAGCTGCAGTTTGCAATTATTTTTCTCAGAAACTGTTTGGGGAAAGAATTTCAAATTTGAACTGGTAATAACCTGATATGTTCGTAATGAAAAGCATATTTTATTTTATCAATATTTCATATAGTTTCGTGGAAAATCGCTTTTTAGTAGGTTTCGATTATTTAAAAAATGACGAAGAAAATTTCAACGCGGTTTTAACCATCCAACACCACCCAAGTGTTGGGTTCAGTCTTAAGACAGCTACGGATAAACCCAAATGTTTTAGTTCTAGGTCTAGTGTTAGCTTTAGTGTTAGTATTAGCTCTACTTTTAGCTGTTATTCGGTTTTAGATTATTGTATACTTGTATCGAACTAAAACTAGAACTAACACTAGATCTAGGACTATCAAGATTAGAGTTTAGCCATACGTCTTCAGATGCACGGCTCAGCCGAAACTTTCTGGTTCTAGATCTAGTGTTACTTCTGGTTTAAGTTTTCGTTTAGTTCTAGATTATTTTAAATTCATCTGGAGCTAAAAATATAACTAATACTAGGCATACAACCTAGTTTCAGAACTAACCTAATGTTTCTTGTTCTAATTCTAGTATAAGTTCTAAAGCTGCTAAGTTTCAACGACCACAAATAAAATCTAAACTTGGATGATATGGAAATAGGTAGCTATTTGATTTTGTTAAAATACATTTGTGCACAAAACTGTTTCTCTTTTATAGCGATTATTATATAGGATCACCAATATCACTGATTTTGTCAGACATACATGTGAACCACCTTGAAAAACAAATGTTTGATAAGGAATTTCATTTAATCACTCAGGATATTATATTTTACTCAAGATATGTCGACGATATCCTCATAATTTTTAAAGATAATAAAGCCAAATAAAAAGCGTTGCTAAACATTTTTAATCATATTAATAACTTAAAATTTACAATAGAACATGAAGTTGACAACTTCATAAATTTCATTGATATTAATAGTACTAAGAATCTGGTAGAGAATAAGCTTGATTTCGCAATTTTTACAAAACCAACGTATACGGATAACGAATCGCTAAAACTTCATATTCTGCCATACGACACAAACAAGCATCAATCAGGTTTTTATTTAACCGCATATACAACATATGTACCCCTTTCAAAGAATGACCTCCAAAGTGAAATAAAAACCATAATAAAAATTGGCATAAATAATGAGTATAATGTTAATGAAATGTAACAAATTTACAATACAGTTCATACTTTCAGACTTAATAAAATCATATATCCACGTGGTAGATGTTACAAGAGCAAATGTAATTACATAACTGTACCTTTCCATCCATCCCTTGAACGCAACCTAAAGAAGAGCGTTAATGCTTACAACGTCCTTGTAACCAAAAACCGGTTGTCCAACTTATTATTAAATAAGAAAACCCAACCTTGTAAAGAACAATTGAGCAGTGTATATAGTATAACATGACCCATTTGTAATAGAATTTATATTGGACATACTGGTAGGAATCTCCCCACAAGATTCAAAGAATATATATCTAAAAAAACATTTTACACAAAACCGTTTTTAAACCTATAAATGAATGTAAATATGACATCCAATTCACAAATATGAAACTAATTAAAAACATCATTTTTCATCATTATTTCATTTTAAATGCGCAGACGCAGGATTAAAATAATTTATGTATCTTTCGATTTTTTATTATATGAAAGGACAAAGTATGATTTGCAGATTATTCCGTTTAAAAGAATTTTTTGTTTAGTCCGATGTAAACACTTTAATATAACCCTCTAACATTTTTTTCGATTTATAACTTCTGTAAATTCAAGTGTAGTGTTACAATAGTTGTCTTAAGTTGTTTATCGTTAAGTTAATAGATATTATATTTAGACTCAAGGTAGTCTAGTAGGCTCAAGGAGTCAAGGTAGTAGACTCAAGACTACAATAGACTTATACAACTAGGTTGGGTTAGGTTCGGTTCCGCCTTAAGAGACGTACGACTAAACCCAAATGGTTCTAGTGTTGCTATTAGCTCTAGTTCTAGTTGTCTTGTGCACAATGGTGTGGTACTGGTAGATCAATTTTCGTATAGTTAGACAAAAATTAAAGTACAAATTTTCAAACACAAGAACATCTCACGTCAGGGCAAGCAAACCTAATAAAAAAATTTTGAAAGCGGGTTTTAAATAGCAATTGAAATTAAATAGAAATCCAAATTTTTGTCGAAACTACCCGAAACCGAAACTAAAAATTTCCATACAATTATTTATTAACGCTTTTTTTTAGATTAAAGTTAGATGTGCGACCGGGTCATATATGTACATACTAATAGAGTAGTCACATATTGACATATAAGCTTGAGTACGTTCATTACGCCGAACTTGGCAATTCCTGAGGGCTGGAATAACAGTCGGAGGTAAACATCTGAGAGGAAACATTGTCCTTTGCCATCGGAATCACGATGGCTACACAAACTTTTATCGCCAAGGAAAAAATTCAATAAAACACCGGTTACCGCAGGTTAATTGCTCAAAAAAAAATGTAATGTAATTTTAAGTAGTGAAAAATAAAATTCTTAATCAAAATGTAAATCATACTTAGAACTGGACGTAATTAAAATTCGCGCAAAAAGGTATGTTTCTAGTAAGCTTCAGCGAGAAGCGAAGCCGAACAAAAGTGGTGTTATAATTTCCCTGGACAGTGGTCCTCGAGTATAATATTAACCCAATCTCAAACTTCGGTCGTCACCAACACCCATAATTTCACGGAGACCGCAGTAGTTCTATATCGTGGCTTGATGGGAGACGCGTTCGGTGCGTTATGGTATGATTAAAACAGGCATCTATAAATGACGCTCTTTAATTAAAAATTTGCATATGAACAGTAACCCCCATACCAAACCTGTAGGTACGACTTACTTTACCCCTCATCGATTTATTCTAATGGACGGAAACCGCGTAAACCGCACCGTAATAGGTTCGGATAAGAGGAATTCAACGATTAAGAAAAATTTTTATTAATACAATTTTTTTATTTCCAGATGAATACCAGCAAGTTAATCATATTATCAGCCTACTTAGTGGTGGCTGTGTTTGCTATATCGGAAGAGCAAGAGTCCTACACATATCAAAAACGAGGACCGGCAGGTAAAACAAACAATTTATTTGATACAAATCCCATTTCTTTTTAAATTTTAGAATTTAGTTTGGGTCCAAGATATGGAAGAGCGAAAGTAAACGTTCCCGTTCAAAGAAGCGGCAAATTACAACACAGAAGCAACCAATTCTATTTAGGACCCAGGTGAAATTAATCATATTATATAAGAATAAAATTTCCTTGCGAAGCGATCGGAAATTCTCTCTAAATCCAAATTCCGCCCACGTAATTAATAATTAACAACAGCACGGTCAATTTGAAAGAATCTCTAATAACCCAAACCGGCTAATTTGGTTATTTCCTTATTCAACACGCCCGATAATAATTATCCTAATTATACAACAGGTTAATTAAACTTAGGATGAAATCATATAATTTGAAATAATTTAACTCAATATTTAAACAGTAACATTATTCTAAAAGATTAGAATATTATTTATCGTTATTTTTAGATATGGTAAGCGATCCAGCGACCCACAGACCATTATGAGCGTATTCCCACAATCTCAACATCGTCAACCGCCCTGTTTCAACGATAACGATTTTGCGTGCGACTACACAGGAGTATCCAATTTGTACCGTTGTATTGAAAGGTAAGTCAACGATCCTCTTTATAAAACAATATCGGTATCGTTCACAAAGGGGCTAGTTTCGCGAAAACAAAATTCTAATAAAGTGGCTCCTTTAAAGTTATCGTTTCACATTATTATCCCCTTTTACAAAACTTTTTAACAATATCGATTATTTAAATCATTTAAAATTCGTTTTTTAGATGTTAGTTTAAATATATGAAGAAATTTTAAAGGTGGTTAAAATATTGTTATTTAAAATTTTCGAAACAATCTGAATTATTAAACAATTATGAAAATAACGTTCATTATGAAGAAAAAAAAAGAAGGGTGGAAATGAAATACTATTAAAAAATGTATTACGAGCTGAATTAAGAAATGTCTCATTAAAGAAAGGGTGGAATGAAATTGCAAAGAATTAGTTTTAAGAGAAAAAAAGTGTGATTAGTCTTGCCAATTTTTTTTAATAGGAATGGGTTTTGAAATTTGTTACTTTATTTTTCAATTATCTCAATGATAAGAATAGATACATAATTTTGGTAAAGTTGGACAGATGTAATAACATAACATTTGTAACAGTTAACGTCGTGTTCTAATAACCCACGTAAAATGGGTATTAAAAAATACACGCATTGAGCAACAATTATAACGTTATTCATTATGAACCAACTGTCTTTTGAGTTTTTGCATCATAACAAAACATAATTGTAATTGAGAAAATATATACACAAGGAGTTATTTTTTGGTACATTTCGGCTTTGATATACTATTAAGAAGATGATGCAATGCAGGAATACAGTAAGCGGGCGATCAACGGAAAGATACCGGTAGTATGCGACACTAGATGGTTTGTTGCTGAAGGCTTGGAGAGTCCTGAAATGATTATTTATGAAAGTAATGTAATTTTTCATTAAAATAGATTAATAACAAAATAACATTGTTCCAAAAAACTTCTTCCTTAATGCCCATAGGAATTATACTTTAGCTCAAAGACGAGAATCACAAAAGAAGATGAACTGTGCAAAATATTTGAACCAGCGAAAACGCTCTAAAGCATCTGACTGGATAAAATTTGTCCAAAACTACCACCAAGTTGAGGAATTTAACAAAAGACTAAAAAAGATCTTGATATAAGATTGAAACAACACAACAAGTAAGGTTTAAAGTGCTTTTTAGTTTAAAGAGTTTTCAACAAGGGGTATGGTTGGCAATATCAATGAACTCTATTATTTGCTTGGTTCACGATATGATACAGATCAAAGGAAACACATACACTTTACTAATTATTAATTTATTTGCAAATTAATCTAACGCACAACGAACACACCACGACGTCCATGTTACATCATTGAACTCATCGATCTTTTTTTATCTTCTACCACACTCTGTCCTTTTCTACAGAACGCTATACGCATGAAGTTCGCGCTTTAAATTAATCAATAATAAAAATGAAACACTTATTCAACAAGGTGGTTTATTACTTTTGAACAGAGAAGTGCTATGAGTCTTATTTATATTTCTTAAGAAATATCCTAAAGTACAACAAAATAAATATTTCAAATAAATGTACTCACACTTTAAACGATGCGAAAAACAATATTTATGAAGATAGAATGAAAAGGAATATCTTGGAATACCAATAATGAAGAATCATGTTGGTAAATGTTTCATTTTATGATCATTATTGTCTAGGTAACGCTGATAACATGCACTAAGAGATTCGCAAAACATAACGAAACAGGTCATCAGGAATTGTCTTTCAATTTCCAATTTCCATTGTTTCTGATTTGGTGTGATAAACTGTGAGAGTACGCAGACCTCACTTCCTCATTTAATGGCAGTGAGGGTCTTCATTAGAGGTAAAATGGATGTCCGGAAACTATCCGGTGTCCGGCCTATCCGGTCATTTTTAAAATACGGTCGGGTAATGGATAGTTGCTAAATATCCGGTTTTGACCGGATGATAAGACAGATCCTTAAAGATTTTCCTTTTACAAGTATTCATTAGGTATACTACCAGCTATCTATGCCCAAAAGTAGCTGTCAAATCAACACAAAACTTAAAATGTGAATTTGACTCGGGGTTTCCAGATTACACACATAGAATGTCGCGAATCATGTCATAAAAAAATCGTGAGATGTTGAAATTTGTTTAAAAATCACTCGATTTTAATAATATGTGTTACATATACAAACACAACAAAATGAAATCTAGATACAAAACTTACTAACTACGTCAAAATTTAAAAAAATATTTCATTACTAAATATTAAATTAATAATAACAATTATGATCTAATATTAAATATAATCAAAATAAACCACAAACTTGATCTGCTTCCACAAGCCTTGATACTGCTTTCATCAACTTGGAAGCATTGATATAGCTAATAGAAGACTTGAACTGCTTACAGAAGACTCGATACTGCCTCTGGAAGACTTGATACTGCTTTTAAATGACTTGAAATATTTTCACAAGACAACACCGCTTCTAGATAACATGATACTACTTGTAGATGATTGATACTGTTTTCATCAAACTTAAAATGCTTCCAAAACTTGACTTATAATGCTTTTCGAAAACTTGACATGCTTCCAAAAGATTTGATACTGGCCTTAAAAAACTTAAGACTGCTTCTAGAAGCCATGAAATTGCTTACAGAAGACTTGAAATGTTTCCAGAACACTTGCAATGCTTCAGAAGTTTTAATATTGCTTCTAGAAGATTTGATATTGCTTCGAGAAGATTTGACATTGCTTCCAAAAGACTTAAAGTGCATCCAATAGGGTTAATACTGCTAGGAGGTTTGTAAAAAAAATGTAGAAAGTGTTGTTTACTGAATAAAATGTAAAATCTTGACATAAGAAGTCCAGAAACTGCTAATTAAAGAAGAAATACTGTTGACAGAAGACATTTTTATAGCTAAAGGCAAGAAATTGTTAATAAGATTTTACTTTCAAAATACCAAATACCATTGGCATACAAAATGTTCATGTCAGAAGTTTAAAAATGGTAATTAAAGACTGAAATATTGCTTGTAAAACGGTAAATCCTGTTGGCAGAAGACATGAGAGCAATTGAAAAAATATATACAGAAGGAGTTATTTTTCGGTACATTTCGGCTTTGATATATTATTAAGAAGACGAAATGCAGGAATACGGCAAGCAAGCGATCAACAGATACTGGTTAAGGCCCTTTTAGTATGCGATGCTAGATGGTTCGTTGCTGAAGGCTTGGAGAGTTCTGAAATAATAGATTACGCACATAATGTAATTTTTCATTAAACTAGATTAGTAACAAAATAACATTGTCCCAGAAGACTTCTTCCATAATAAAATCAGAGATAAGAATCACAAAAGAAGATGGAGTTAGCACAATATTTGAACAACCGAAAACACTCCAATGCTTCTGATTGGATAAAATCTGTCAAAGACTACTACTAACTTGATTAATTACACAAAGGATTAAAAGAGATCTTGATATTGTACGCATTGAAACAGCACAAGTAATGTTTAAAGTTCTTCTTGGTTTAAAGAGTTTTTAACAAGAGGTGGTTTATTACTTTTCAACGGAGAAGTGCTATGCATCATGCCTTGATGCTGCTTATAGAAGTCTTGATATGTTTCCAGAACACTTGCAATTCTTCAAAAGAAGATTTGATATTGCTTCCAAAATATTTAAAGTGCTCTCAATGGGCTTAATACTGCTTCTAGGAGGTTTGTAAAACTGCTGGTAGAATGTGTTGTTTATTGGACAAAATGCAGAATCTTGACTGAAAATTTTGACAGAAGACATTTTTATTGCTGAAAGCAAGAAACTGTTAATAAAATTTTGCTTCCAAAATATCAAATACCGTTGGCATAGAAAATGTTCATGTCAGAAAAATGCTAATTGAAGACTGAAGCTTGTAAAACTGTAAATATTGCTGGCAGAAGAATTTCCATTGCAAACGAACCACAGGCGTCAAATACATGAGTGTTTTTTCAATTCAGTTTTTCAGCACCCATAGGTTGCTATTACATATGCTATTGTAGTATCCAGCATATTTTCGGGATTTAGAACGTTTAATTTTTCAAATTTTTTTAACGGAAATGTAACATATAACATATTTGTTTTTATCTATTATTTTAAATTATTATTCTATTATTTATAATTAACACTTTCAATATAAAAATATAAACATTTAAGCTTTACTGGCCGTAAAACAGTAGAATTTTGAGTATTTGAAGTAATAATTACATCAAAATACATTTTGTTCAGTTTTAAAAATTAATCAGATTAGATTCTATTAACACTAATTATCACATTTGTAATAAAATCGTCAGAAGGACATGTCAAATCGTAAGAACGTGATATTAAAGGTAATATCATGAGATCTCATGATAAATCGTGGGACTTAGCAACCCTGATTTGACTAAGTAAATTGTTTTGTTTTTAATTCTTTTGCTGTAAAATTTTTCAAATGCAACGGCGACTTGACTTTTTCAATAGCACCATGACTAATTTTGTACATCATTCCAAAGTTCATTTTATTTTGCATTCAAGAGAGTAAATATTTTGAAACATCGATTGCAGAACAAAATAAGCTTTCGAATGAAGGTTATCTCCTTAAAACTTTTATTATTAATTCTATTATAAATTTTTCAACTGATTCTAAAAGCCGAATACTTTTTTAAATTAATTTTACTTTTCGATTTTCTACGACTTTTCAAAAATTGTTATTTTTATAAAATTGTACTTATTTAGGTCGAGTTCAAAATATGATGGCTCGAAAACGTATTGAAATATTCTAGTATGATTTTGTTCTGAGGAAAGTAGGTACATACATTTTTTTAAAATTTCAAAAAATTTCATCAAGATATATTCTACATCCGTATATACCTCTGATCCAGAAGATACCGGACAAATGTATATAATATAAAACTGATGATAAAACTGATAGTTACACATAATGGCCGAATATTATGAAGATAGTATAATCGATCCTATTCGGCTAAAGATGATGCCGGATATACGGTATTCGACTTTACGTGAAATCACTATCCGTTCCATCACTAACGTCCATCTTGTTGAAAGTAAATTTTGTCGCCATCACCAAATATTTCTGAAATTTGTGGACCAACTAACTCCTGATGCAATTTGAGATAACTCTCACCAGTGAAGTAACAGCTCAGTTAATAAAAAAATAAAATTAACACAAAAAAGTAGTATGTTGAAGTGTGAGTACATTTATTTGAAATAGCCTGTATATACCTCTGAATATTGAAAATTTTTAGACATATTAGGTAATAAACATAACCTTACATGAGGTTCTTACATCTAGTAACAAACTTGAGCTCTCAATATTCATTCAAATCCACCAAAAATGCAAGTATAATTTCTTGTATATACCTGCAATTCTTGCTATCTTTATCATTAATAAAGCTAAAAAACACAAATTGGAAATTCATTACAACCTTTTCACCGAATTTTCTGCACGATTAAAGCATTAACTATTTATAAACTTCATATACTTTACGTTGAATTACACTAGATACCCGTAAAAGGTTGGTTAACTAATTCAAAGTTAGATTAGGGTGCAGACAACTTTGTCGACACGAAATTAAATGTGGCCAGATATGCAAACGTATGTGAAAATAGATAACTCAATTTCGGTTATACGGTTGCAGTTTAGACGCTCCTGATTTCTACGTACGAATTTCGCGCCTTTAAGTATAAGTTGTGTTAGCTTTCTGTAGTACTGAGGCTTAAACTCTAGATAGAAATTTTAATTATTAATTATTAAGCAAGATCGATGATAACAATCTAATACGTATCTCGAGATAAGTGGTTGATGTGATATTAAGATACGTATTGCCTATTTTGAATATCAAATGGGAATATCTCCATAATGGGATATTAAACTGATTATGTGTATCGTATATTACTTAACGGGATAGAAATAAGATAATTAGATGATTGTTTAATAATAGTAAACAGAAACAATTTTGATGATAAGAAAGGCTATTCTATGTTTCACATCAGTGCGGTTTCAAAGTAAAATATAGCTTAATAATAGGGTGCCGCGGCAGTTCATGGATTTTACGACAGGCTTTCCAAAATACTATAACTCACAATATAGTAAAAATATCGGAGACTCCGCAACAGATTACATTTTATAGACACGGGATTAAAGAAATAAGTGCGCACATAAATCAAAAAATGATGATTATGTTTTTAAAAGGTTTCTATTTTATACTAAAATATATTGTAAGTTTCAGGAATGATGGCCCAATAGACGACATAATATCTTCTACATCGTAAACATCTCAATTAATATCGTCACCACTACTAAATTAAACATGTGATTCGAGGAGTTCTACTTCATCTTTCTCTTGAAATTGACAAAAACCTGTTAACACCGACCCGTTTATGGGCTGGATACGGATCGTTGTTAACTAAACAAAATCCTCTCCTATCGTTTCCTTGACATATAAAATTATACCTACCCACTAAACATAATGTACGCTAAGTCAATGTGTTACGGTGCAATAAGAAGTTTACGTATGTTTCAATAAATGTTCGTATTGAAGTCTCGGTGATTTATTAAAAAAAACGCCTTCCTAAATAATCCCTTTACAGATATTTCAAGATGACCTTTTATCATCCGAGTGGAAGACGAAGGTAAGAATCGAAATCGCATGAAATCGACTTCATTTCCCTTTATTAGCAAATAATAGTACGCGAACGAAATTGTCGAACGATTTGGAAATTTCTCACTTCAACAGACAACTACTAGCCAAGTAGACTGAGAAAATGGGATGATAATTCAGTTACTTCCATACTTTTTTATGTCACATTTATGCTAAATTTTTTCCGATGTATCATTATTAAATCCGTTGAGACGTTTAATCCGAAAGCTATTATTGCTATAGATTTGCGAAAGGCTCTTAAGAATAAGAAGCATCTTGAGTTATTAAAGTTATTATTGGATTTTATATCTAATACGAAGTATTCGTGTTGACATAAATCCAAATCAATTAAGTTCCGCATTGAAAAGATTATGAGATCACATTATTTCATTATTGAGTTAGAGTTAATTATTCATTATTATGTGGTGTAGCAGATACCCAATACGCCGTAAATTTACTTTTCTGCTGACACACGTCGATGTTTGAAGAAGTAATTACCTCCATTTTCTAATATGTTTCGCGTAAACAGAGTATAATACGTTATTAGTTCATCGCGTTAATATAACGTGTAAATTACGATGTAGTTTGATGTAAATATGCCATGCAAGGATTAAACTTACGAATTTCAGTTAAGAATATTTAGTGAACGAGGTTCTTTTTACTTTATAAAGTTTCAATGGTTATGTGAGTCGTTATAAAATTACCCTATTATTAAAATTTAGGTAATACGCCTTTTAGTACCAATTAGTAACCACAATAAACGCCTTTAAATTCGTTTTTAAAATGTATATAAAAAGATAAATAAATAAAAACTTACCTTATCCCTAAAACTTCTTTGCTGTATGTATCGATGTAAATATCAATGTTTGGTTGCTAAGAGAGCATAGCATCTAGGTGAAAGTCGCTCGTCCGTAACTTTACAAACAGAGGCGTGTAAACGGTTCTGCCTCAGGTACTCAAGTCTGTCAAGTAGGATTAGGTTTTCACAGACATTTTGCACGGCGGTCTGCAAGGAAGTTAAAGCTTCCGTTAGGGGCAAGTGACGACGACAGTTGTTCCACTTATCCAAAAAAGCAACCCGAATTTCGCTGCAGTCGACAGGTCGGTTAGAACTTGTGAACGAGTGCGTGGACCCCAAGTTGTTTGAGAATGTTTCCGCGTCAAAATCTTTGCTAGTGATCGATTTTCCGGATTTCCGCTTTAACCGCCGAATCTTATATCCACCTACGACAAACATTAAGAGATTGAACGTAAAATCAGCCGAAGATTTTAAATGACTAACCTTCCTCAGCAATTTCTTGTAAAATTGCTCGGAATAAACAATTTTTTGCGTGGACGTCATGGGCGTTATGGTCCATTTCTTTCCATGATTCGCAACTTTGCTGTGCTGCTAATCTTAAAAAGGGTCGCCTTAAAAATGTTTCAATTCGAAAATTTTCAGCGACGATTTTTAAGATATCGCTACATGGAAAGTTCACGAATGTTTCTGAACCATCCTCGATGGAATTTGTTGTTAATCGGTGATAACAACACGGCATTATTACTAAACATTTCGCTGAATGTATTTTTAGAAATAATTGGAGGATGGTTATACTTAAATCGGCACAAGCATGAAGACCGGTTATGCAAAAATTATCCAAACCTAAATTAATTAAAGTATCTAAAGAGTCTTTGGTTATATAACTGTGTAAATATGAAACGTTTTTGATTGATTGGGGGTAATATTTCTTTTGATACTCCTCCGCTAATCTAACTTTCTTTTCGTCGCCTTCAACCCCGATGACATTAAAATTAAATTTCTCGTTAATGAGATGTGGAAGATACCCCTAAAAATAAGTGAGAAATAATTCGGGTTTGTCTCGATTAGATATTTTATCTTACAAGTCCACATCCTACGTCAAGAACGCTTTTAACATCTTTATCCCTACAAATACGATCCACCACCGATGACAAACACAAAATTTCGTGTTTCTTTTTTATCCCTATCGAGATGTTTTTTGGAAAAGTGAAAGATATATTTTCCGGCAACGTTTCCAATTCGAATTTAGGTCTCAAATTTTCAAGTTTTCGCAAAAATTGTTTTAAACTTAAAGGGGCATCATCCTAAAACGTTTTTATTACATTTTGGGTTATATACAACGTAATATTATGATTAAGATTACGTTAACTATCCCCATGGCTAAAGAATTTAATTCGTTGGAATTGAATCCGTTAAAATATTCCGCCCAATCTAAAGGAATTTTTTCGAAAATTTTGTTAACCAAGATATGGGTGTTTGGGT
Organism: Onthophagus sagittarius; assembly: GCA_036711965.1. Lineage (NCBI taxonomy): Eukaryota > Metazoa > Arthropoda > Insecta > Coleoptera > Scarabaeidae > Onthophagus > Onthophagus sagittarius. The sequence goes on along the minus strand of JASERS010000002.1, from coordinate 55,322,470 downwards.
AATTATAAATCCATTGATAATCATTTAAAAATTGTAAACAGTCGTAGAGATATGTTTTTGAATCCGTGTACGATTGAGGTATTGCCATGATTTTTTTGATAACCTGAAGATGATTTATGATTTAACTTTATTTTAAACACAGCTTAAAAATTAGGGCATTTATAAAAACGAAGACCCCAAAATAAATGATCAATAATCATCCTTGTAATATAGTTATACAGGGTGAGTTATTAGTATCCCGGCGGACGATTGTCACTAAATCGTTTGACAAAGAAAAAATGTTTTATACAAAAGTTATTTCACTCACCACCTTCTACTATTTCAAATTATTTTCACGTATACAGAGTATTCTATGTAGGCGTAACGGAAGGATGTCATTTTTTTAAATGGAACATCCAATATATTTTATCATATTATTATTACTACTAAATTTGTTAATACAACCGCATACGTTACTAACTCCTAGAGTTCATAGTTCCTGAGATAGTCAATTATTTCACCAAAATGTACCCATTGCAGTATCTTTTTAAAAATGATTTCAAAACGACAAATTTAAAGATTTTGCTTGGATACTGTACCAAATAATAGTTAAAGTCAATTGGTAAATGACTATCGAAAAATATTAGATACGCTATACAGCGTGTTCAAAAAGTTCAGCTACTTTTGATGTTTTTCAAAAGGGTTTTTTCTTAGGTTTTTTAAATGGAACAGCCTGTATATTGTGTGCTGGTTGAGTTGCCAATTAGATTACCTTTAATTAAGGGCAGTATGATGTGTGTCTAACTTTAATGGTTTTCCTGATACAGTAAAAGGTTAACGAGTTAACGAGTATGCTCTATAACGATTACCTGTTCTATAACGAGCAAGCTTCCAAGTCCCGTGAAAAATCCTATCCATACAATGTAAAAAATCTCGGTTATCGTGCTCACTTATAACGAGAGTTCGGTTAAAACGAGAGCTCAATTGTACTTTTGCGTGTTTTGTACACTATATAAAAATCGAATGACGTAGAAATCTGGGGACGTCGTGACGCGCCATTTAGGCATCATATACAGGCAGCATCGGCAGTTCTGTTTATCGCCAGATTTACGTGAATTACGTGAACTTGTATCTATACGTCGTTACAAAAATGGAGAAACAACGTCGAAAACCTCTTTCATTAAAAGATAAAATAAATATAATAGAAAAACTCGAACAGGAATGCAAAAATGTACATATATGTCGCGAGTATAAGTTAAGTAGTTCAACGATGTCGACAATATGGACAAATAGAAATAAATATTTAGAGAGAAAACATACAAATATAAAAATGAAAAGAATTCGTAAACCTGAACGGGCTGATGTTGATAAAGGTCTCATATAATGGGTTTCTTCAAAAAGACAAACAGCCGCGATTTTTACAATGATTTTACAAAACAAAGGAAATGAACTTAATAAAATCGGTGAATCCATTTCCGATCAACCGTTTACAAGTCGCGGTGATTTTATATGTTCCAAAGGTTAGATCGACAGATTCAAGAACCGATATAACATTCGATTAGGGAAAATCCACCTAGAAGTTGCATCTGTAAATATGGAAATTACAAATAATTGGAAAGAGAACGTTTGGCCTTCGCTTCATCGAAGATACAAAGACTACGACATCTTTAATGGGGACGAACTGCTCTTGTTTATAAACTTACACCGGACAAGACATTAAAATTTAAAGGTGAAAAGTGTGTAGGCAGCAAATTATCGAAGAAGCGGTTTACGGTCTTCGTTAGCACTAACATGGACGAATCTGAAAAATCAAAGTTATGTGTCATAGGAAAGCCAAAGTCACCTCGTTGTTTTAAGAATGTTCAAAACCTGCCAGTAAATTATTTTAACAATTCCAAAGCTTGGATGACAAGTGAAATCTTCAAAAAAATGCTTTTTGATTGGGACCGTGATTTAAAACGTCAAAAAAGAAAAATTTTGTTATTGGTAGACAATTTTCCTGGGCATCCTCATATTAACAACTTAGAATGTATTGAGCTTGCGTACTTTCCGCCAAATTCATCTTCTGTCTTACAACCGATGTATCAATTAATAATACACCAAGTTAATGATGAAATAACTTTATTAAATGTTGATTCAGTGCTACATGTTTCGACTATTAATGTTAGTCTTTTTCAAGCACTACTAAAAAGAATTGAAAAAAATTATGAAAGCAACCATATTATACAAAACTATAAAAAATTTTATAAAAATAAAAATAATTACCGTCAGGTGTAGATAAAAAACATTTCTTGTCATAATATAGTTAAAAGACAATGAGACAAATATTGTACAAATAATCACACATTAAAACCGGGAAACACGTTTTTACACAACAAACTTTTTTAGTTTTACTATAATATCGATAAGATTAAATTAAAATGCCGCTGCATTTGTATTAGCAATATATAAACACTAACCATTAAAAATATAAAAAATAAAGTAAAACACTTTATTCACCAAGAGAATGCAAAAGTGACATTGCTGCATTGAAGGGTAAAAACGGCGAAACAAATCGAACAGGACTAAAGCAAACAAAATTTCTCATAGTGATTAATTTCTGATAGTGAATAAACGAAAATTTCATTGCAAAAGTGCAAAAATAAAAAGATTTTTTTAATTTGTTTTTAAAATTGCTGGTTACTACTTTTTACACAAGTATTAAAATTTATGTTACATATTACGACAACCTTGGTTATAACGAGGTACCGTCTATAGCGAGCAATTTTTTCGGTCCCTTGACTGCTCGCTATAACCGGTCTTCACTGTATTTAGAATTTAAAGAAAAATGTGTGATAAAATATGCTATTATTGCACTTAATATTAATTTTATCAGTTTTTTTTTGTTTTTTATTTTATTATTTGATTAATATTTTATAATGTAAAATAGTTCTTCTGTCATATACCAACTTTTAATGCGACTTTGTACTTTATGAAATTTACAAAGAATTATGTAATAAAATATGTTATTGTGGTACCATATAAATTTATTTTTTATATTTTTATCAGGTTTTACAACAAAACATTTATCAAAAATAATGTTTTGCTAAAACTTCAAAATTTAAGTAAACACTACATTTAAGGTACATGTGGGCCTGTCGGTTTCGACATAGATGTAGATCAAGTTAATTAATTCTTCTTTTATTTTGCAAACAAATTTATAATAAATAAATGATCTAAACTTGATAAAAATACAAAAAATAAAATTATATTGCATCACAATTGCATATTTTATAACATGAATATTTTTAAATTTCATAAAACTAAGTCGCATTTAAATTGGATATATGGGAGCAAAATTATTTTACATTATAAAATATAAATGAAATTATAAACAAACTACAAAAAAATATATAAAAATAGACAGAATATAATATTAAGAACAATAATGGCGTGTTTACTACACACATCTCGTTAAATTGTAAATATCAAGAAAATTATTAAACTTAGACATATGATATACTTATTATTAATTAAAGGGAACTTGATGGACAATTCAACCAATACAAAAGATCATTTGAGGAGCTCGCGTGCAAAACCGGATATATACATTTTTAAAAAAGTGTCAGAAAACGCGAAAAACTTTTGACAGTTTGCCTTTAAAGATAAGCAATGCATATTTTTAACTAGTTATTAGAGTGTGATATGTCCGCTTCTTCCAGTAATTGAATTTACCAAGCGGTAGACGCCATATTTCGCTTGCGAATTCATATGCAAAGTAAATTTCGTCAAAATGTAAATAACCGGTTTTGCACGCGAGCTCCTCATTTGAAAAACATCAAGTAAGTGAACTTTATGAACACGCTGTACAGTGTATCTAATATGTTTGGATACTATCATATACCTACTGACTTTGACTATTATCTGACATAGTTTCAAGGCAAAGTCGAATAAAATGTTTTTACTACGTTTTTAAGAGGACCCGCGACAAATATTTTTCGCTAACGTCTTTTAACCCATCGCGATTGACGACCATTATATCAGCCCTATGTCTTTGTAAAATATCAGGACTAATCCCCATTAAAAACTCTCTCATCCCTTTATTAGACGGAGTTAAGGGTGCACCTGTAAATTGCACATTTTGGAGAAATAATTGAATATGTCAGAAACTATAAACTTTATAGGTTAGTAATTTATACGGTTGTAACAACAAATTTAGTAGTATTCATAATATGATAATAAACAAGGTGTTCCATTTAAAAAAATGACGTGCTCTCTGTTACATCTAAATAGAACACTCTATATAAGGGAAAATAATTTTAAGTAATAGAAAGTGGTGAGTTAAACAACTTTTGTAAAATACATTTTGTTCTTCCTGAAACGGTTTAGTGACTATTGTCCGCCGGGATACCAATAACTCACCCGGTATAAATTAAAAATCTTATTATAGAGAAAAATAAGTGATTTAAAAATATTAAGAAAATTAAGAGAATTGATGTTAGATTAATGAATTACCTTAATTGTTGGTGACTTTGGGCCGTTTCAATTGGATGTTTTAATAGCACTTTCTATAAACAAAGAAAAACGTCTTAACAAATTTAAACCAAAAAAAAAAAAATAATGTGCAATAAATATAAACTATGCAATATAAAAGCAATAAAAGTTAATTTGAAATAAACGAATATCTAATTTATTTTTGTTAATCAATGAACTTCGAATTTAATCGAACCGTTTCTTTAACATTGACTCAATACATTTTACATTTTTCTAAAGTTGTTCCACAGACGTTCAATTTCCGCTTCAGTTGAACTGACTTTCATCAAATATGCTAACTTGATATCTTTTTCTCTTCGTGAAAACTTAAAACTTTTATCAACTTTTTATCTATTAAAAAAATTACAAAATAAAAGATTCAAGAATTGTAAAAGTAGTAATTCATCCCGACATAATATATTCCACAGACATTTAAAATTTTATATGATGAAATAAAACAAACGAAATAAAATTCTATGTACTTCTTTAATCCTCACATTTTCAAAGTAAAAGAAAAATAAGTTACATCAACAATTTTAATAACATAAATAACAAATCTATTGCAAATCTATCCAATCTGTTCGTTTTCGACGGTAGTCCAAAGTTCTTTCGTCCTTGAAGCTGTGTTTAAATTTTCGCTTTTAGGACCTAGTATTACTTTACTAGTTTGTGAAGGTGAATCCCGCGACAAATATTTTTCGCTAACGTCTTTTAACCCATCGCGATTGACGACCATTATATCAGCCCTATGTCTTTGTAAAATATCAGGACTAATCCCCATTAAAAACTCTCTCATCCCTTTATTAGACGGAGTTACGGGAGCATCGACAGCTTGAAACACGCCCAACTTCGCTTCCAAAATGTCCTGATTCGTCACCTTACTCAAATCGCTATGTAACCAGCTATAACTCTTATCGAAAATATCTAACGTAGCTAAATGATTCGGATCTCTGTAACTGTAAAAAGTAAAAACGCCGTCGGAATTTATTCTCGCCCCGCTTCCGTAGGCGCCTCTTTTTTCTCTTAACTCAGGATGAAGATATCTCGCAGACAATAGTCTTCCCAAAACGCGCAGTTTAGCATAATCTGCATTTGTATACGGAGCGGTTAGAATGCCTTTGCTACAAAAGTGGATTGGAACGTTAATTACGTGATGGTGACAATTTATTGCGTCGGTCGGTGCCCAAACTTTTCCTGTGTTAAATGTTGTTTCATTCGGAACTCCGAATCTATTCCCTGGTAATTTTGTTATAAACTTTTCGTAACTTCCTACAATTGTTGCTTGATTTGATTCCAATAAATTTAATGAACATCTATAACACGCAAAAGAAAACATTAATAATTAATCATATAGGTAGTTCATCGTGATCCAAGGGAATAAGTTCGATAAAATTTTAGCAATTATTCTTAGCTCTTATTATTAAAGATAACTCGTTCCCTATCGGTTGGGTTGCCATTAGAAATACCACCCCAAGTGCAACTCATGGGAATGAAAACAAACTGTTAGCCAGCAGAGCTCGGCAGTTAACTACTTTTTATAGATACGTCTGACGATCCTAATAGCAGATTGAAAGAAATCATTTGGTAAGTCGGTCTTTCGTACAATTTGATAATTAAGTGAAAGAAGATTTGACACCTCTTCTACAAAACTTGATACTGCTTCCTAACGACTTGAGATGTTACCAGAAGACTTGAAAAGCTTTTAGAAAACTTCCTACTACTTTCAGGAGACTTGAAATGCTTCTACAAAACTTGCAATGCTTCTAGAAGAATGTTTCCAGAAGACTTTAACTACGTCTAGATGACTTGTTACTGCTTCCAAAAGACTAGAAATAATCCCAGCAGACTTGAAATATTTCTAGAAGACTTGAAATGCTTTTAGAAGACTTAATACTCTTTTCAGAAGACTTGATATTGCTGCTAGAAGACTTGATACTATTTTCAAAAGACTTGAAATGCTTTCAAAAGACTACGAATGCTTTTAGTAGAATTGATACTGCTTCTAAAAGTCTTGAACTTGTTTTTGAAAGACTACAAATGCTCTCAGCAGACTTGAAATACTTTTAGAAGACTTAATAGTACTTTCAGAAAACTTGATATTGCTTTTAGAAGACTTGATACTATTTTCAGAACAATTGAAATGCTTCCAGAAGACTAAAAATGCTTTTAGAAGAATTGATACTGCTTCGAAAAGTCTTAAACTCCGTCTAGATGATTTGTTACTGCTTCGAAAAGACGAGGAATGCTCCCTGCATACTTGAAATGCTTCCAGAAAACTTGATACTGCTTCCAAAAAACTTAAACTCCGTCTAGATGACTTATTACTGCTTCCAAAATAGTACAAATGCTCCCACAAGACTTGAAATGCTTTTAGAAAACTTAATACTACTTCCAGAACACTTGATATTGTTTTTAGAGGGTTAATACTGCTTCCAGAACACTTGATATTACGTCCAGAAGACTCAATACTACTTCCAGAAGACTTGATACTGGCCTTGGAAAATTTGAAATGCTTCCAGAAGAGTTGATACTACTTGTAAAAACAGGATACTGTTGATAAATCAATTAATATATTATAGTATCAATTAGGATGCGTTGAACATATTAAATACTATTGGACAAAATGCACAATCTTTATGTAAGTAGACTATAAACTGTTAACTAAAGGCTAAATACTGCTGGCAGAAGATATTTTTATTGTAGGAGACTAGAGTTAATAAAATTTAATTTTGCTTCCAAAATACCAAACACTGTTGGCAAATTATAAAATCTTCATATCAGAAATTACCAATTAAAGACTAGATATTGTTTTTAAAACAATTGAAAAACCCGCTTCTATGCTATCAGACGAATCTGACTTAATTTAAATTACTTCTGTCTGACTTAGACACAGTAACACAGTCTGTCAACAGGAGACTACGACAAAGCACTGAAGATGCCAAGCGAGATCTTGGCGAAACGTCTGCCTCTGTCCACAGGGAACAACCAAGAAGATGAACGGATGATACCTCGGATCAACCAGGACACATACTTCTCCATCCATGAATATATATATATATATATATATATAGGTATAGTGCTATACCTCGGTTATTAATTAAGTTAAGAGTTGGATATTTTGCAAGCTTGTACTGTATCTCAGACCGCATTTCAGGAAATTGTTTTTGATTATAGAGGCTGTCCCAAAAAAAGCGCAATGATATATTACAAAATATTTTTCTGCATAATCAAAAATAATTTCCTGAAATGTGGTCTGACATACAGTACAAGCCTATAGAATACTAAACTCCCTAACTTTATTAACAACTGAGCTGCAGAAAACGGGAGCTGAGATTAAGGACCCCATATATTATTTATAATTTATTCTCTTTGATGGGATTTTGTATTTTTCAATTAACTTAACTTGTTACTCACTTTTTCAAAGATCTTTGCCTTTGTACTGTTTTTAAATTTTATAAATTCCTCGAAATACCCATCTTGTGTAAATATGCCAAGGAATATACCCTGAGAGGAAGATAGAAGAACTAATAAAGAAATGCGCCATGATTATGTGTTAATTAAACAAATATTTATAAAGTACAACACCAACATACTATCATTTGTTGCAGTTGAACGGACGTTCAATTTTGCAGCCCCTTCTTAATTCATCAAGAAGACATGCTACCTCTACATCTTTTTGAGCTGTTGTTTTTTTCTTTAAAGAAAACCTAAATTAAATTAAAAGTCGCTTAAAGTTATAAGATTTTATGTTCATTTGTTTATTACATTTTTTATTCTTTAAACACCTTTAAATGTTTAAAAAACCTTAACTTAGTATCCATGTCATAAGTTTCAGTTTTGTGTATTTAATTAAATAAAAAAAGTAATTAATTCATGTAGAACAGTTCAAAAATTGTTAACTACTAACTAGAAACTTGCTTTTACAAACATTTATTTGTTATTCTAGAACAATCCATCCATTTTTTGCAGTAATAAATTTAGTATTGGGTTTTTAGGCCTTCAAAGTGCATTTTATTATGTAGTTAAAAAACCTAACATTAATCTTTAATATTTTAAAGAAGAATTTCGTTGGAGAAAATCTTTTCCGTAATATCATAATCAAAAATTTACAAAAATTAAGTATCTATTACCTCAATTGGGCAAATTCGTAACGAAATATGAGCATTTCGTAAGCAAATAATGTTGTGTTTAACATAAGAAAATTACCATCATTTCCTCCCAAACCGGAAATGATATTTGTTTCTACTATATGTAAAAAAATCATAAATCAAAATTAAAAGTTAACCAACTTGAGGATTTTTTCCAAAAGATAAATTGCTAAAATTTTATCCAAATTATTTCTTCCATCATAAACGCGCTGTATATGAAGCAAAAATCAAATTATAACCTACCTTAAATTATTTTTATCAAACAACAACTTCGCAATATTAGCCAATTCGGAAAGTATTGATTCATATCTTCTAGTTTTCATTAAAGTTCTCATGTAACTAATGTGTTGTAAGCCTGTAAGCAAATCTTTCTGATAAGCTGCCCCCGAAACCAACCCAGCCGCCGATTGCATCGCATAAAGATGACCGCTTTCAGCCACACCTTGCGTCATACTAGTCATATATAAATGCGTTAAAGTCTCAAATCTCTTCACATCCTTAAACTCATTCAAGTTAAATATTTCAGTCCAAAGATCCCACATTGCTTCAACATTATGATCCAAACAATAACTTGATAACAATATACCCGGCTCATACACATGTAATTGATACAAACTCTCAGCGAAATGAACCGACACGTTTAAACCGGTCGTTTTGGTCATAACCAAATTGTCGAATTCGCGATAATTCATCGTTTTAGTTCCCATTTTTGTGATGATGTAACAAAATAGTGGAAGGAGCATGTGTTGTTCTGGGGTTAATTGAGATGTATTGATGATTCCTCGAAAATAAGTGATTCCATTCGAATTAACTTTGTTTATTTGGGTCGGAACCGGCCCGATTTTAACTTTTTCGGTTTGAACGTGTTCCACGTCATTGTTGATATCTTGCATGGTTAGAGTAGGTAATAATTCTTTGTTTTGTTCGGTTCCTTGTTCTTTTAATAACAACAATCCTTTTTCATAAATGGCTTGTTTTGTTTCCTCAGTCAAAGTGGCCACTTTGGTTCTTATCAATTCGGTTTCTTGTTGTAAGAGTTTAGATTCGTACTCTTTGTCAGGCGACATGGTTAAAATGAGTTTGTGATTATTTTTTTTGAAATATTTTTCTACCGTGTTTTGCAAAAATTTGGGGTCGCTCTTTAAATCTGAGCGTAATTTATCTAATAAAGTATTGACTCTTAATGAGCTGATGATGTCGCCCCCGTGATTCCACGTTGGAATCAATCCAAACAATAAATTTAAGCCAAAGCTGGACATTTCGTGTTTAACACTGATTTCGTATCGGTGTAAAACTGATTCGATGTGTTTCGATTCAAACCCATTGGTGATTACGTCATCGATGGTTTTATCATATAATTCTTGAACCTTATCAAAGTCGTCTACTTTCAATCCTTGGAGTCCGATGGTGAAAATGGAATCTCTGGGTTGTGTGTCAAGTCCGGTGCAAGGAATGAAACCCCCGGAGATGTTTGGCTCAATCATTGATTTATAAAACGGGGCGTTTGGGCCTTTAATAAGTAATTCTGTGAGAAAACTCAATAAAAATACTTCGTAAACGTTTGTGACATCAGTCATCACCAAAGATATAGTTAAAGCGTTTTGTTTTTCAAACACATCCCCCAAATTATCGTATCTCCCTTCAGCATGAACTTTTTTTAAGTCATCCCAACGTTTTTGGGAAGGGACGAAACTACCGCTTGGATTTTGGTACTCGTATGATGATAAATAAGTTTCATCTAAATACTTTAAAGTTGGACTAAGCGGAAAATTGCCGTACGAATAAAACCGCGCGTTACTTGGATGATACAGTTTCTTATGAAAATTTTTAAGATCCTCCCAAGTTAAAGATGGAATTTTTAATGGGTCCCCGCCGGAAACGAAACCATAAGTATGATCTGGCAAGATTAAATTTTGAACTTTTTGCTCTAAAATCCTCTCATTCTCAGAAAACGCCCCTTTCATCTCGTTGTAAACAATCCCTTTTATGATCAAATCAGTTTTAGGGTCCTCGGGATTCACATTTTCCAATCTCCAACCTTCCTGAAGAAAATCTAAGTAAGACAAATTCGGCCGGAAGACAGCATCCAAATAAATTTTTTGCAAATTACAAAAATCCTGGAAATTTTGCGTACTAAAGGGATACAAAGTATAATCAGAGCCAGTCATTGCATTCATAAAAGTGGCTAAAGACCGATTTAACATCTTAAAAAAAGGATCTCTGACCGGGTAAAGTTTTGAGCCACAAAGGACAGTGTGCTCAAGAATATGGGGAAGACCCGAACTGTCCATAGGGGTGGTACGAAAACAAATTGAGAAGACATTGTTGTTATCATTTCTGTATAAATGCAAATATTCGGCTTGAGTTTTTAAGTGCATTAGGCGAAGGGCTGTTATATTAAATTCCGAGATAGTTTGGAGATCTTTAACTTCGAAACCATAAGCTCTTGTACCAACTTTATACCCTAGAATTAAAATCAAAGACAAAATGAGAAATTATAGCAATATTAATTTTGGTGAATTATGAATAAAAAGATTTTCTCACCTGAAATGTCAACGGATCCATCATCTTGTATTTCAGCTTTGGTAATAGCTTGAGAAGACTGCCTAATAATCTGATGAACACTGTACAAGTTCAGTTTTAAATTGGTAAGTTTTCGGAGCATCTTAACCTATACTGTAAGAGACGGCGATAATAAATTATCGATAATTTAATTAAAACGGGAATGTTCCCGTCGCTAATAACTTGTCATTTTGACATTGTTTACACGTACCTGTACTTCACAAATAAATCCAAGACAACCAAAATTGGACACGGATTAAAACAAGAACATCATCACGTTTTAAGCATTGCGCAACATTACGGAGTAAAATAAAAACTGCCGGTTACAATTTCTTTAAATTCAAACCCGAAGTTCTCGTATAGTTCGATAATTTTTAGAGAAGGTTCAATATCTAATTGTAATTCCGGTTAAAAGAATTTTAAACAGAATTGGGTTACCAAAAAAGATTTATAGGTTATGTTTTTTGATTGATGTACTTACTTGTGTGGCGGGTAAATCGGCGTAATCAAAACGAAAAGGAATGTTACGTTGTTCGTGATGGTTGACTGAAATGTTACACGACTTATTTGTAAGTTTAATTAAAAATGTGTATGTTAATTTTCTCCGCTTCTTTTTCTGGTAGAAACACTCCACTTTTCAAGTTATGTAGAATTCCTAACCCTCAAACTCCGTTAAACGTCAAAATCACTACGTTAAATAATTCAAATTTTTTGCCATCTTTAGAAAGTTGAATACTCACAATCGGTTCATTTGACGATTATTAAGAATTTTTATTCATAAAAATTAAATAAACTCTATAAAAGACCTTGATAAATAGATTACTATATTCATTTTACTCTAGTTACAATATTAAATTTGATTACAAGGGATAACTTAAAAATATTTATAACTTCTTATATTGTTATTTTTATTATTTAATTGTTAGAAAAGTACGTACAGTACAAAAGTACGTTTTAAAGTTATTTTTTGTTATAAAAAATAATTTCATTTTACTTTTTGGTAAAGTTAAGCGCCATCTGTTGTTGAAATATTAAATTATTTTGCAAAGTATAATTTAAAAATAATATTTATATTATTTTGCGATATTATTTACATTTTTTTCTTGTTGTCTTTATTAAAAAAGGCATGTACATTTAATATTTATTTATTTCTATTGGGAAGCAACAACAAGTTGCTTTTGATGAAAATTTTCAAAACAATCGATTTCGCTGAAAGTCACGCAATCAAATCATTAAATGAGGCAGAAAACGATGGTTAAAACCGTTTTTGTCTAACGCGTTTAGTTTGTCCAAAAAATTGAAATTAATATTTGAAAAAATCCAAAGGGGGGGGCGGAGGATGAAAATTTTCAAAAAAATCGATTCAACTCGAAATTCGCTGAAAGTCACGTTTTTATATCATTAAATGACGCAGAAAACGATGGTAAAAACCGTTTTTGTCTAACGCGTTTAGTTTGTCCAAAAAATTGAAATTAATATTTGAAAAAAATCCAAAGGGGGGGGGCGGAGGATGAAAATTTTCAAAAAAATCGATTCAACTCGAAATTCGCTGAAAGTCACGTTTTTATATCATTAAATGACGCAGAAAACGATGGTAAAAACCGTTTTTGTCTAACGCGTTTAGTTTGTCCAAAAAATTGAAATCAATATTTGAAAAAAACCCAAAGGGGGGAGGATGAAAATTTTCAAAAAAATCGATTCAACTCGAAATTCGCTGAAAGTCACGTTTTTATATCATTAAATGACGCAGAAAACGATGGTAAAAACCGTTTTTGTCTAACGCGTTTAGTTTGTCCAAAAAATTGAAATTAATATTTGAAAAAAATCCAAAGGGGGGGGCGGAGGATGAAAATTTTCAAAAAAATCGATTCAACTCGAAATTCGCTGAAAGTCACGTTTTTATATCATTAAATGACGCAGAAAACGATGGTAAAAACCGTTTTTGTCTAACGCGTTTAGTTTGTCTAAAAAATTGAAATTAATATTTGAAAAAAATCCAAAGGGGGGAGGATGAAAATTTTCAAAAAAATCGATTCAACTCGAAATTCGCTGAAAGTCACGTTTTTATATCATTAAATGACGCAGAAAACGATGGTAAAAACCGTTTTTGTCTAACGCGTTTAGTTTGTCCAAAAAATTGAAATTAATATTTGAAAAAAATCCAAAGGGGGGAGGATGAAAATTTTCAAAAAAATCGATTCAACTCGAAATTCGCTGAAAGTCACGTTTTTATATCATTAAATGACGCAGAAAACGATGGTAAAAACCGTTTTTGTCTAACGCGTTTAGTTTGTCCAAAAAATTGAAATTAATATTTGAAAAAAATCCAAAGGGGGGGGCGGAGGATGAAAATTTTCAAAAAAATCGATTCAACTCGAAATTCGCTGAAAGTCACGTTTTTATATCATTAAATGACGCAGAAAACGATGGTAAAAACCGTTTTTGTCTAACGTGTTTAGTTTGTCTAAAAAATTGAAATTAATATTTGAAAAAAATCCAAAGGGGGGAGGATGAAAATTTTCAAAAAAATCGATTCAACTCGAAATTCGCTGAAAGTCACGTTTTTATATCATTAAATGACGCAGAAAACGATGGTAAAAACCGTTTTTGTCTAACGCGTTTAGTTTGTCCAAAAAATTGAAATTAATATTTGAAAAAAATCCAAAGGGGGGAGGATGAAAATTTTCAAAAAAATCGATTCAACTCGAAATTCGCTGAAAGTCACGTTTTTATATCATTAAATGACGCAGAAAACGATGGTAAAAACCGTTTTTGTCTAACGCGTTTAGTTTGTCCAAAAAATTGAAATTAATATTTGAAAAAAATCCAAAGGGGGGGGCGGAGGATGAAAATTTTCAAAAAAATCGATTCAACTCGAAATTCGCTGAAAGTCACGTTTTTATATCATTAAATGACGCAGAAAACGATGGTAAAAACCGTTTTTGTCTAACGCGTTTAGTTTGTCCAAAAAATTGAAATTAATATTTGAAAAAAGTCCAAAGGGGGGGGCGGAGGATGAAAATTTTCAAAAAAATCGATTCAACTCGAAATTCGCTGAAAGTCACGTTTTTATATCATTAAATGACGCAGAAAACGATGGTAAAAACCGTTTTTGTCTAACGCGTTTAGTTTGTCCAAAAAATTGAAATTAATATTTGAAAAAAATCCAAAGGGGGGGGCGGAGGATGAAAATTTTCAAAAAAATCGATTCAACTCGAAATTCGCTGAAAGTCACGTTTTTATATCATTAAATGACGCAGAAAACGATGGTAAAACCGTTTTTGTCTAACGCGTTTAGTTTGTCTAAAAAATTGAAATTAATATTTGAAAAAAATCCAAAGGGGGGAGGATGAAAATTTTCAAAAAAATCGATTCAACTCGAAATTCGCTGAAAGTCACGTTTTTATATCATTAAATGACGCAGAAAACGATGGTAAAAACCGTTTTTGTCTAACGCGTTTAGTTTGTCCAAAAAATTGAAATTAATATTTGAAAAAAATCCAAAGGGGGGAGGATGAAAATTTTCAAAAAAATCGATTCAACTCGAAATTCGCTGAAAGTCACGTTTTTATATCATTAAATGACGCAGAAAACGATGGTAAAAACCGTTTTTGTCTAACGCGTTTAGTTTGTCTAAAAAATTGAAATTAATATTTGAAAAAAATCCAAAGGGGGGAGGATGAAAATTTTCAAAAAAATCGATTCAACTCGAAATTCGCTGAAAGTCACGTTTTTATATCATTAAATGACGCAGAAAACGATGGTAAAAACCGTTTTTGTCTAACGCGTTTAGTTTGTCCAAAAAATTGAAATTAATATTTGAAAAAAATCCAAAGGGGGGAGGATGAAAATTTTCAAAAAAATCGATTCAACTCGAAATTCGCTGAAAGTCACGTTTTTATATCATTAAATGACGCAGAAAACGATGGTAAAAACCGTTTTTGTCTAACGCGTTTAGTTTGTCCAAAAAATTGAAATTAATATTTGAAAAAAATCCAAAGGGGGGGGCGGAGGATGAAAATTTTCAAAAAAATCGATTCAACTCGAAATTCGCTGAAAGTCACGTTTTTATATCATTAAATGACGCAGAAAACGATGGTAAAAACCGTTTTTGTCTAACGCGTTTAGTTTGTCTAAAAAATTGAAATTAATATTTGAAAAAAATCCAAAGGGGGGAGGATGAAAATTTTCAAAAAAATCGATTCAACTCGAAATTCGCTGAAAGTCACGTTTTTATATCATTAAATGACGCAGAAAACGATGGTAAAAACCGTTTTTGTCTAACGCGTTTAGTTTGTCTAAAAAATTGAAATTAATATTTGAAAAAAATCCAAAGGGGGGAGGATGAAAATTTTCAAAAAAATCGATTCAACTCGAAATTCGCTGAAAGTCACGTTTTTATATCATTAAATGACGCAGAAAACGATGGTAAAAACCGTTTTTGTCTAACGCGTTTAGTTTGTCCAAAAAATTGAAATTAATATTTGAAAAAAATCCAAAGGGGGGAGGATGAAAATTTTCAAAAAAATCGATTCAACTCGAAATTCGCTGAAAGTCACGTTTTTATATCATTAAATGACGCAGAAAACGATGGTAAAAACCGTTTTTGTCTAACGCGTTTAGTTTGTCCAAAAAATTGAAATTAATATTTGAAAAAAATCCAAAGGGGGGGCGGAGGATGAAAATTTTCAAAAAAATCGATTCAACTCGAAATTCGCTGAAAGTCACGTTTTTATATCATTAAATGACGCAGAAAACGATGGTAAAAACCGTTTTTGTCTAACGCGTTTAGTTTGTCCAAAAAATTGAAATTAATATTTGAAAAAAATCCAAAGGGGGGAGGATGAAAATTTTCAAAAAAATCGATTCAACTCGAAATTCGCTGAAAGTCACGTTTTTATATCATTAAATGACGCAGAAAACGATGGTAAAAACCGTTTTTGTCTAACGCGTTTAGTTTGTCCAAAAAATTGAAATTAATATTTGAAAAAAATCCAAAGGGGGGAGGATGAAAATTTTCAAAAAAATCGATTCAACTCGAAATTCGCTGAAAGTCACGTTTTTATATCATTAAATGACGCAGAAAACGATGGTAAAAACCGTTTTTGTCTAACGCGTTTAGTTTGTCCAAAAAATTGAAATTAATATTTGAAAAAAATCCAAAGGGGGGGGCGGAGGATGAAAATTTTCAAAAAAATCGATTCAACTCGAAATTCGCTGAAAGTCACGTTTTTATATCATTAAATGACGCAGAAAACGATGGTAAAAACCGTTTTTGTCTAACGCGTTTAGTTTGTCTAAAAAATTGAAATTAATATTTGAAAAAAATCCAAAGGGGGGAGGATGAAAATTTTCAAAAAAATCGATTCAACTCGAAATTCGCTGAAAGTCACGTTTTTATATCATTAAATGACGCAGAAAACGATGGTAAAAACCGTTTTTGTCTAACGCGTTTAGTTTGTCCAAAAAATTGAAATTAATATTTGAAAAAAATCCAAAGGGGGGAGGATGAAAATTTTCAAAAAAATCGATTCAACTCGAAATTCGCTGAAAGTCACGTTTTTATATCATTAAATGACGCAGAAAACGATGGTAAAAACCGTTTTTGTCTAACGCGTTTAGTTTGTCCAAAAAATTGAAATTAATATTTGAAAAAAATCCAAAGGGGGGGGCGGAGGATGAAAATTTTCAAAAAAATCGATTCAACTCGAAATTCGCTGAAAGTCACGTTTTTATATCATTAAATGACGCAGAAAACGATGGTAAAAACCGTTTTTGTCTAACGCGTTTAGTTTGTCTAAAAAATTGAAATTAATATTTGAAAAAAATCCAAAGGGGGGAGGATGAAAATTTTCAAAAAAATCGATTCAACTCGAAATTCGCTGAAAGTCACGTTTTTATATCATTAAATGACGCAGAAAACGATGGTAAAAACCGTTTTTGTCTAACGCGTTTAGTTTGTCCAAAAAATTGAAATTAATATTTGAAAAAAATCCAAAGGGGGGGGCGGAGGATGAAAATTTTCAAAAAAATCGATTCAACTCGAAATTCGCTGAAAGTCACGTTTTTATATCATTAAATGACGCAGAAAACGATGGTAAAAACCGTTTTTGTCTAACGCGTTTAGTTTGTCCAAAAAATTGAAATTAATATTTGAAAAAAATCCAAAGGGGGGGGCGGAGGATGAAAATTTTCAAAAAAATCGATTCAACTCGAAATTCGCTGAAAGTCACGTTTTTATATCATTAAATGACGCAGAAAACGATGGTAAAAACCGTTTTTGTCTAACGCGTTTAGTTTGTCCAAAAAATTGAAATTAATATTTGAAAAAAGTCCAAAGGGGGGGGCGGAGGATGAAAATTTTCAAAAAAATCGATTCAACTCGAAATTCGCTGAAAGTCACGTTTTTATATCATTAAATGACGCAGAAAACGATGGTAAAAACCGTTTTTGTCTAACGCGTTTAGTTTGTCCAAAAAATTGAAATTAATATTTGAAAAAAATCCAAAGGGGGGGGCGGAGGATGAAAATTTTCAAAAAAATCGATTCAACTCGAAATTCGCTGAAAGTCACGTTTTTATATCATTAAATGACGCAGAAAACGATGGTAAAACCGTTTTTGTCTAACGCGTTTAGTTTGTCTAAAAAATTGAAATTAATATTTGAAAAAAATCCAAAGGGGGGAGGATGAAAATTTTCAAAAAAATCGATTCAACTCGAAATTCGCTGAAAGTCACGTTTTTATATCATTAAATGACGCAGAAAACGATGGTAAAAACCGTTTTTGTCTAACGCGTTTAGTTTGTCCAAAAAATTGAAATTAATATTTGAAAAAAATCCAAAGGGGGGAGGATGAAAATTTTCAAAAAAATCGATTCAACTCGAAATTCGCTGAAAGTCACGTTTTTATATCATTAAATGACGCAGAAAACGATGGTAAAAACCGTTTTTGTCTAACGCGTTTAGTTTGTCCAAAAAATTGAAATTAATATTTGAAAAAAATCCAAAGGGGGGGGCGGAGGATGAAAATTTTCAAAAAAATCGATTCAACTCGAAATTCGCTGAAAGTCACGTTTTTATATCATTAAATGACGCAGAAAACGATGGTAAAAACCGTTTTTGTCTAACGCGTTTAGTTTGTCCAAAAAATTGAAATTAATATTTGAAAAAAATCCAAAGGGGGGGACGGAGGATGAAAATTTTCAAAAAAATCGATTCAACTCGAAATTCGCTGAAAGTCACGTTTTTATATCATTAAATGACGCAGAAAACGATGGTAAAAACCGTTTTTGTCTAACGCGTTTAGTTTGTCCAAAAAATTGAAATTAATATTTGAAAAAAATCCAAAGGGGGGAGGATGAAAATTTTCAAAAAAATCGATTCAACTCGAAATTCGCTGAAAGTCACGTTTTTATATCATTAAATGACGCAGAAAACGATGGTAAAAACCGTTTTTGTCTAACGCGTTTAGTTTGTCCAAAAAATTGAAATTAATATTTGAAAAAAATCCAAAGGGGGGAGGATGAAAATTTTCAAAAAAATCGATTCAACTCGAAATTCGCTGAAAGTCACGTTTTTATATCATTAAATGACGCAGAAAACGATGGTAAAAACCGTTTTTGTCTAACGCGTTTAGTTTGTCCAAAAAATTGAAATTAATATTTGAAAAAAATCCAAAGGGGGGGGCGGAGGATGAAAATTTTCAAAAAAATCGATTTCGCTGAAAGTCAGGTTTTTATATCATTAAATGACGCAGAAAACGATGGTAAAAACCGTTTTTGTCTAACGCGTTTAGTTTGTCCAAAAAATTGAAATTAATATTTGAAAAAAATCCAAAGGGGGGAGGATGAAAATTTTCAAAAAAATCGATTCAACTCGAAATTCGCTGAAAGTCACGTTTTTATATCATTAAATGACGCAGAAAACGATGGTAAAAACCGTTTTTGTCTAACGCGTTTAGTTTGTCCAAAAAATTGAAATTAATATTTGAAAAAAATCCAAAGGTGGGGGCGGAGGATGAAAATTTTCAAAAAAATCGATTCAACTCGAAATTCGCTGAAAGTCACGTTTTTATATCATTAAATGACGCAGAAAACGATGGTAAAAACCGTTTTTGTCTAACGCGTTTAGTTTGTCCAAAAAATTGAAATTAATATTTGAAAAAAATCCAAAGGGGGGAGGATGAAAATTTTCAAAAAAATCGATTCAACTCGAAATTCGCTGAAAGTCACGTTTTTATATCATTAAATGACGCAGAAAACGATGGTAAAAACCGTTTTTGTCTAACGCGTTTAGTTTGTCCAAAAAATTGAAATTAATATTTGAAAAAAATCCAAAGGGGGGAGGATGAAAATTTTCAAAAAAATCGATTCAACTCGAAATTCGCTGAAAGTCACGTTTTTATATCATTAAATGACGCAGAAAACGATGGTAAAAACCGTTTTTGTCTAACGCGTTTAGCTTGTCCAAAAAATTGAAATTAATATTTGAAAAAAATCCAAAGGGGGGGCGCAGAGGATGAAAATTTTCAAAAAAATCGATTCAACTCGAAATTCGCTGAAAGTCACGTTTTTATATCATTAAATGACGCAGAAAACGATGGTAAAAACCGTTTTTGTCTAACGCGTTTAGTTTGTCCAAAAAATTGAAATTAATATTTGAAAAAAATCCAAAGGGGGGAGGATGAAAATTTTCAAAAAAATCGATTCAACTCGAAATTCGCTGAAAGTCACGTTTTTATATCATTAAATGACGCAGAAAACGATGGTAAAAACCGTTTTTGTCTAACGCGTTTAGTTTATCCAAAAAATTGAAATTAATATTTGAAAAAAATCCAAAGGGGGAGGATGAAAATTTTCAAAAAAATCG
This sequence comes from Onthophagus sagittarius, assembly GCA_036711965.1. NCBI lineage: Eukaryota > Metazoa > Arthropoda > Insecta > Coleoptera > Scarabaeidae > Onthophagus > Onthophagus sagittarius. The sequence continues at coordinate 55,302,401 of JASERS010000002.1, read as the reverse complement.
ATTCAACTCGAAATTCGCTGAAAGTCACGTTTTTATATCATTAAATGACGCAGAAAACGATGGTAAAAACCGTTTTTGTCTAACGCGTTTAGTTTGTCCAAAAAATTGAAATAAATATTTGAAAAAAATCCAAAGGGGGGGGCGGAGGATGAAAATTTTCAAAAAAATCGATTCAACTCGAAATTCGCTGAAAGTCACGTTTTTATATCATTAAATGACGCAGAAAACGATGGTAAAACCGTTTTTGTCTAACGCGTTTAGTTTGTCTAAAAAATTGAAATTAATATTTGAAAAAAATCCAAAGGGGGGAGGATGAAAATTTTCAAAAAAATCGATTCAACTCGAAATTCGCTGAAAGTCACGTTTTTATATCATTAAATGACGCAGAAAACGATGGTAAAAACCGTTTTTGTCTAACGCGTTTAGTTTGTCCAAAAAATTGAAATTAATATTTGAAAAAAATCCAAAGGGGGGGGCGGAGGATGAAAATTTTCAAAAAAATCGATTCAACTCGAAATTCGCTGAAAGTCACGTTTTTATATCATTAAATGACGCAGAAAACGATGGTAAAACCGTTTTTGTCTAACGCGTTTAGTTTGTCTAAAAAATTGAAATTAATATTTGAAAAAAATCCAAAGGGGGGAGGATGAAAATTTTCAAAAAAATCGATTCAACTCGAAATTCGCTGAAAGTCACGTTTTTATATCATTAAATGACGCAGAAAACGATGGTAAAAACCGTTTTTGTCTAACGCGTTTAGTTTGTCCAAAAAATTGAAATTAATATTTGAAAAAAATCCAAAGGGGGGGGCGGAGGATGAAAATTTTCAAAAAAATCGATTCAACTCGAAATTCGCTGAAAGTCACGTTTTTATATCATTAAATGACGCAGAAAACGATGGTAAAACCGTTTTTGTCTAACGCGTTTAGTTTGTCTAAAAAATTGAAATTAATATTTGAAAAAAATCCAAAGGGGGGAGGATGAAAATTTTCAAAAAAATCGATTCAACTCGAAATTCGCTGAAAGTCACGTTTTTATATCATTAAATGACGCAGAAAACGATGGTAAAAACCGTTTTTGTCTAACGCGTTTAGTTTGTCCAAAAAATTGAAATTAATATTTGAAAAAAATCCAAAGGGGGGAGGATGAAAATTTTCAAAAAAATCGATTCAACTCGAAATTCGCTGAAAGTCACGTTTTTATATCATTAAATGACGCAGAAAACGATGGTAAAAACCGTTTTTGTCTAACGCGTTTAGTTTGTCCAAAAAATTGAAATTAATATTTGAAAAAAATCCAAAGGGGGGGGCGGAGGATGAAAATTTTCAAAAAAATCGATTCAACTCGAAATTCGCTGAAAGTCACGTTTTTATATCATTAAATGACGCAGAAAACGATGGTAAAAACCGTTTTTGTCTAACGCGTTTAGTTTGTCCAAAAAATTGAAATTAATATTTGAAAAAAATCCAAAGGGGGGGACGGAGGATGAAAATTTTCAAAAAAATCGATTCAACTCGAAATTCGCTGAAAGTCACGTTTTTATATCATTAAAGGACGCAGAAAACGATGGTAAAAACCGTTTTTGTCTAACGCGTTTAGTTTGTCCAAAAAATTGAAATTAATATTTGAAAAAAATCCAAAGGGGGGAGGATGAAAATTTTCAAAAAAATCGATTCAACTCGAAATTCGCTGAAAGTCACGTTTTTATATCATTAAATGACGCAGAAAACGATGGTAAAAACCGTTTTTGTCTAACGCGTTTAGTTTGTCCAAAAAATTGAAATTAATATTTGAAAAAAATCCAAAGGGGGGAGGATGAAAATTTTCAAAAAAATCGATTCAACTCGAAATTCGCTGAAAGTCACGTTTTTATATCATTAAATGACGCAGAAAACGATGGTAAAAACCGTTTTTGTCTAACGCGTTTAGTTTGTCCAAAAAATTGAAATTAATATTTGAAAAAAATCCAAAGGGGGGGGCGGAGGATGAAAATTTTCAAAAAAATCGATTTCGCTGAAAGTCAGGTTTTTATATCATTAAATGACGCAGAAAACGATGGTAAAAACCGTTTTTGTCTAACGCGTTTAGTTTGTCCAAAAAATTGAAATTAATATTTGAAAAAAATCTAAAGGGGGGAGGATGAAAATTTTCAAAAAAATCGATTCAACTCGAAATTCGCTGAAAGTCACGTTTTTATATCATTAAATGACGCAGAAAACGATGGTAAAAACCGTTTTTGTCTAACGCGTTTAGTTTGTCCAAAAAATTGAAATTAATATTTGAAAAAAATCCAAAGGGGGGAGGATGAAAATTTTCAAAAAAATCGATTCAACTCGAAATTCGCTGAAAGTCACGTTTTTATATCATTCAATGACGCAGAAAACGATGGTAAAAACCGTTTTTGTCTAACGCGTTTAGTTTGTCCAAAAAATTGAAATTAATATTTGAAAAAAATCCAAAGGGGGGCGGATGAAAATTTTCAAAAAAATCGATTCAACTCGAAATTCGCTGAAAGTCACGTTTTTATATCATTAAATGACGCAGAAAACGATGGTAAAAACCGTTCTTGTCTAACGCGTTTAGTTTGTCCAAAAAATTGAAATTAATATTTGAAAAAAATCCAAAGGGGGGGGCGGAGGATGAAAATTTTCAAAAAAATCGATTCAACTCGAAATTCGCTGAAAGTCACGTTTTTATATCATTAAATCACGCAGAAAACGATGGTAAAAACCGTTTTTGTCTAACGCGTTTAGTTTGTCCAAAAAATTGAAATTAATATTTGAAAAAAATCCAAAGGGGGGAGGATGAAAATTTTCAAAAAAATCGATTCAACTCGAAATTCGCTGAAAGTCACGTTTTTATATCATTAAATGACGCAGAAAACGATGGTAAAAACCGTTTTTGTCTAACGCGTTTAGTTTGTCCAAAAAATTGAAATTAATATTTGAAAAAAATCCAAAGGGGGGAGGATGAAAATTTTCAAAAAAATCGATTCAACTCGAAATTCGCTGAAAGTCACGTTTTTATATCATTAAATGACGCAGAAAACGATGGTAAAAGCCGTTTTTGTCTAACGCGTTTAGTTTGTCCAAAAAATTGAAATTAATATTTGAAAAAAATCCAAAGGGGGGGGCGGAGGATGAAAATTTTCAAAAAAATCGATTCAACTCGAAATTCGCTGAAAGTCACGTTTTTATATCATTAAATGACGCAGAAAACGATGGTAAAAACCGTTTTTGTCTAACGCGTTTAGTTTGTCCAAAAAATTGAAATTAATATTTGAAAAAAATCCAAAGGGGGGGGCGGAGGATGAAAATTTTCAAAAAAATCGATTTCGCTGAAAGTCAGGTTTTTATATCATTAAATGACGCAGAAAACGATGGTAAAAACCGTTTTTGTCTAACGCGTTTAGTTTGTCCAAAAAATTGAAATTAATATTTGAAAAAAATCCAAAGGGGGGAGGATGAAAATTTTCAAAAAAATCGATTCAACTCGAAATTCGCTGAAAGTCACGTTTTTATATCATTAAATGACGCAGAAAACGATGGTAAAAACCGTTTTTGTCTAACGCGTTTAGTTTGTCCAAAAAATTGAAATTAATATTTGAAAAAAATCCAAAGGGGGGGGCGGAGGATGAAAATTTTCAAAAAAATCGATTCAACTGGAAATTCGCTGAAAGTCACGTTTTTATATCATTAAATGACGCAGAAAACGATGGTAAAACCGTTTTTGTCTAACGCGTTTAGTTTGTCTAAAAAATTGAAATTAATATTTGAAAAAAATCCAAAGGGGGGAGGATGAAAATTTTCAAAAAAATCGATTCAACTCGAAATTCGCTGAAAGTCACGTTTTTATATCATTAAATGACGCAGAAAACGATGGTAAAAACCGTTTTTGTCTAACGCGTTTAGTTTGTCCAAAAAATTGAAATTAATATTTGAAAAAAATCCAAAGGGGGGAGGATGAAAATTTTCAAAAAAATCGATTCAACTCGAAATTCGCTGAAAGTCACGTTTTTATATCATTAAATGACGCAGAAAACGATGGTAAAAACCGTTTTTGTCTAACGCGTTTAGTTTGTCCAAAAAATTGAAATTAATATTTGAAAAAAATCCAAAGGGGGGGGCGGAGGATGAAAATTTTCAAAAAAATCGATTTCGCTGAAAGTCAGGTTTTTATATCATTAAATGACGCAGAAAACGATGGTAAAAACCGTTTTTGTCTAACGCGTTTAGTTTGTCCAAAAAATTGAAATTAATATTTGAAAAAAATCTAAAGGGGGGAGGATGAAAATTTTCAAAAAAATCGATTCAACTCGAAATTCGCTGAAAGTCACGTTTTTATATCATTAAATGACGCAGAAAACGATGGTAAAAACCGTTTTTGTCTAACGCGTTTAGTTTGTCCAAAAAATTGAAATTAATATTTGAAAAAAATCCAAAGGGGGGAGGATGAAAATTTTCAAAAAAATCGATTCAACTCGAAATTCGCTGAAAGTCACGTTTTTATATCATTCAATGACGCAGAAAACGATGGTAAAAACCGTTTTTGTCTAACGCGTTTAGTTTGTCCAAAAAATTGAAATTAATATTTGAAAAAAATCCAAAGGGGGGAGGATGAAAATTTTCAAAAAAATCGATTCAACTCGAAATTCGCTGAAAGTCACGTTTTTATATCATTAAATGACGCAGAAAACGATGGTAAAAACCGTTTTTGTCTAACGCGTTTAGTTTGTCCAAAAAATTGAAATTAATATTTGAAAAAAATCCAAAGGGGGGAGGATGAAAATTTTCAAAAAAATCGATTCAACTCGAAATTCGCTGAAAGTCACGTTTTTATATCATTAAATGACGCAGAAAACGATGGTAAAAACCGTTTTTGTCTAACGCGTTTAGTTTGTCCAAAAAATTGAAATTAATATTTGAAAAAAATCCAAAGGGGGGGGCGGAGGATGAAAATTTTCAAAAAAATCGATTTCGCTGAAAGTCAGGTTTTTATATCATTAAATGACGCAGAAAACGATGGTAAAAACCGTTTTTGTCTAACGCGTTTAGTTTGTCCAAAAAATTGAAATTAATATTTGAAAAAAATCTAAAGGGGGAGGATGAAAATTTTCAAAAAAATCGATTCAACTCGAAATTCGCTGAAAGTCACGTTTTTATATCATTAAATGACGCAGAAAACGATGGTAAAAACCGTTTTTGTCTAACGCGTTTAGTTTGTCCAAAAAATTGAAATTAATATTTGAAAAAAATCCAAAGGGGGGAGGATGAAAATTTTCAAAAAAATCGATTCAACTCGAAATTCGCTGAAAGTCACGTTTTTATATCATTCAATGACGCAGAAAACGATGGTAAAAACCGTTTTTGTCTAACGCGTTTAGTTTGTCCAAAAAATTGAAATTAATATTTGAAAAAAATCCAAAGGGGGGAGGATGAAAATTTTCAAAAAAATCGATTCAACTCGAAATTCGCTGAAAGTCACGTTTTTATATCATTAAATGACGCATAAAACGATGGTAAAAACCGTTTTTGTCTAACGCGTTTAGTTTGTCCAAAAAATTGAAATTAATATTTGAAAAAAATCCAAAGGTGGGGGCGGAGGATGAAAATTTTCAAAAAAATCGATTCAACTCGAAATTCGCTGAAAGTCACGTTTTTATATCATTAAATGACGCAGAAAACGATGGTAAAAACCGTTTTTGTCTAACGCGTTTAGTTTGTCCAAAAAATTGAAATTAATATTTGAAAAAAATCCAAAGGGGGGAGGATGAAAATTTTCAAAAAAATCGATTCAACTCGAAATTCGCTGAAAGTCACGTTTTTATATCATTAAATGACGCAGAAAACGATGGTAAAAACCGTTTTTGTCTAACGCGTTTAGCTTGTCCAAAAAATTGAAATTAATATTTGAAAAAAATCCAAAGGGGGGGCGCAGAGGATGAAAATTTTCAAAAAAATCGATTCAACTCGAAATTCGCTGAAAGTCACGTTTTTATATCATTAAATGACGCAGAAAACGATGGTAAAAACCGTTTTTGTCTAACGCGTTTAGTTTGTCCAAAAAATTGAAATTAATATTTGAAAAAAATCCAAAGGGGGGAGGATGAAAATTTTCAAAAAAATCGATTCAACTCGAAATTCGCTGAAAGTCACGTTTTTATATCATTAAATGACGCAGAAAACGATGGTAAAAACCGTTTTTGTCTAACGCGTTTAGTTTATCCAAAAAATTGAAATTAATATTTGAAAAAAATCCAAAGGGGGAGGATGAAAATTTTCAAAAAAATCGATTCAACTCGAAATTCGCTGAAAGTCACGTTTTTATATCATTAAATGACGCAGAAAACGATGGTAAAAACCGTTTTTGTCTAACGCGTTTAGTTTGTCCAAAAAATTGAAATTAATATTTGAAAAAAATCCAAAGGGGGGTGGATGAAAATTTTCAAAAAAATCGATTCAACTCGAAATTCGCTGAAAGTCACGTTTTTATATCATTAAATGACGCAGAAAACGATGGTAAAAACCGTTTTTGTCTAACGCGTTTAGTTTGTCCAAAAAATTGAAATTAATATTTGAAAAAAATCCAAAGGTGGGGGCGGAGGATGAAAATTTTCAAAAAAATCGATTCAACTCGAAATTCGCTGAAAGTCACGTTTTTATATCATTAAATGACGCAGAAAACGATGGTAAAAACCGTTTTTGTCTAACGCGTTTAGTTTGTCCAAAAAATTGAAATTAATATTTGAAAAAAATCCAAAGGGGGGAGGATGAAAATTTTCAAAAAAATCGATTCAACTCGAAATTCGCTGAAAGTCACGTTTTTATATCATTAAATGACGCAGAAAACGATGGTAAAAACCGTTTTTGTCTAACGCGTTTAGCTTGTCCAAAAAATTGAAATTAATATTTGAAAAAAATCCAAAGGGGGGGCGCAGAGGATGAAAATTTTCAAAAAAATCGATTCAACTCGAAATTCGCTGAAAGTCACGTTTTTATATCATTAAATGACGCAGAAAACGATGGTAAAAACCGTTTTTGTCTAACGCGTTTAGTTTGTCCAAAAAATTGAAATTAATATTTGAAAAAAATCCAAAGGGGGGAGGATGAAAATTTTCAAAAAAATCGATTCAACTCGAAATTCGCTGAAAGTCACGTTTTTATATCATTAAATGACGCAGAAAACGATGGTAAAAACCGTTTTTGTCTAACGCGTTTAGTTTATCCAAAAAATTGAAATTAATATTTGAAAAAAATCCAAAGGGGGAGGATGAAAATTTTCAAAAAAATCGATTCAACTCGAAATTCGCTGAAAGTCACGTTTTTATATCATTAAATGACGCAGAAAACGATGGTAAAAACCGTTTTTGTCTAACGCGTTTAGTTTGTCCAAAAAATTGAAATTAATATTTGAAAAAAATCCAAAGGGGGGGGCGGAGGATGAAAATTTTCAAAAAAATCGATTCAACTCGAAATTCGCTGAAAGTCACGTTTTTATATCATTAAATGACGCAGAAAACGATGGTAAAAACCGTTTTTGTCTAACGCGTTTAGTTTGTCCAAAAAATTGAAATTAATATTTGAAAAAAATCCAAAGGGGGGTGGATGAAAATTTTCAAAAAAATCGATTCAACTCGAAATTCGCTGAAAGTCACGTTTTTATATCATTAAATGACGCAGAAAACGATGGTAAAAACCGTTCTTGTCTAACGCGTTTAGTTTGTCCAAAAAATTGAAATTAATATTTGAAAAAAATCCAAAGGGGGGGGCGGAGGATGAAAATTTTCAAAAAAATCGATTCAACTCGAAATTCGCTGAAAGTCACGTTTTTATATCATTAAATCACGCAGAAAACGATGGTAAAAACCGTTTTTGTCTAACGCGTTTAGTTTGTCCAAAAAATTGAAATTAATATTTGAAAAAAATCCAAAGGGGGAGGATGAAAATTTTCAAAAAAATCGATTCAACTGGAAATTCGCTGAAAGTCACGTTTTTATATCATTAAATGACGCAGAAAACGATGGTAAAAACCGTTTTTGTCTAACGCGTTTAGTTTGTCCAAAAAATTGAAATTAATATTTGAAAAAAATCCAAAGGGGGGAGGATGAAAATTTTCAAAAAAATCGATTCAACTCGAAATTCGCTGAAAGTCACGTTTTTATATCATTAAATGACGCAGAAAACGATGGTAAAAACCGTTTTTGTCTAACGCGTTTAGCTTGTCCAAAAAATTGAAATTAATATTTGAAAAAAATCCAAAGGGGGGGCGCGGAGGATGAAAATTTTCAAAAAAATCGATTCAACTCGAAATTCGCTGAAAGTCACGTTTTTATATCATTAAATGACGCAGAAAACGATGGTAAAAACCGTTTTTGTCTAACGCGTTTAGTTTATCCAAAAAATTGAAATTAATATTTGAAAAAAATCCAAAGGGGGAGGATGAAAATTTTCAAAAAAATCGATTCAACTCGAAATTCGCTGAAAGTCACGTTTTTATATCATTAAATGACGCAGAAAACGATGGTAAAAACCGTTTTTGTCTAACGCGTTTAGTTTGTCCAAAAAATTGAAATTAATATTTGAAAAAAATCCAAAGGGGGGGGCGGAGGATGAAAATTTTCAAAAAAATCGATTTCGCTTAAAGTCACGTTTTTATATCATTAAATGACGCAGAAAACGATGGTAAAAACCGTTCTTGTCTAACGCGTTTAGTTTGTCCAAAAAATTGAAATTAATATTTGAAAAAAATCCAAAGGGGGGGGCGGAGGATGAAAATTTTCAAAAAAATCGATTTCGCTTAAAGTCACGTTTTTATATCATTAAATGACGCAGAAAACGATGGTAAAAACCGTTTTTGTCTAACGCGTTTAGTTTGTCCAAAAAATTGAAATTAATATTTGAAAAAAATCCAAAGGTGGGGGCGGAGGATGAAAATTTTCAAAAAAATCGATTCAACTCGAAATTCGCTGAAAGTCACGTTTTTATATCATTAAATGACGCAGAAAACGATGGTAAAAACCGTTTTTGTCTAACGCGTTTAGTTTGTCCAAAAAATTGAAATTAATATTTGAAAAAAATCCAAAGGTGGGGGCGGAGGATGAAAATTTTCAAAAAAATCGATTCAACTCGAAATTCGCTGAAAGTCACGTTTTTATATCATTAAATCACGCAGAAAACGATGGTAAAAACCGTTTTTGTCTAACGCGTTTAGTTTGTCCAAAAAATTGAAATTAATATTTGAAAAAAATCCAAAGGGGGGAGGATGAAAATTTTCAAAAAAATCGATTTCGCTGAAAGTCAGGTTTTTATATCATTAAATGACGCAGAAAACGATGGTAAAAACCGTTTTTGTCTAACGCGTTTAGTTTGTCCAAAAAATTGAAATTAATATTTGAAAAAAATCTAAAGGGGGGAGGATGAAAATTTTCAAAAAAATCGATCCAACTCGAAATTCGCTGAAAGTCACGTTTTTATATCATTAAATGACGCAGAAAACGATGGTAAAAACCGTTTTTGTCTAACGCGTTTAGTTTGTCCAAAAAATTGAAATTAATATTTGAAAAAAATCCAAAGGGGGGAGGATGAAAATTTTCAAAAAAATCGATTTCGCTGAAAGTCAGGTTTTTATATCATTAAATGACGCAGAAAACGATGGTAAAAACCGTTTTTGTCTAACGCGTTTAGTTTGTCCAAAAAATTGAAATTAATATTTGAAAAAAATCTAAAGGGGGGAGGATGAAAATTTTCAAAAAAATCGATCCAACTCGAAATTCGCTGAAAGTCACGTTTTTATATCATTAAATGACGCAGAAAACGATGGTAAAAACCGTTTTTGTCTAACGCGTTTAGTTTGTCCAAAAAATTGAAATTAATATTTGAAAAAAATCCAAAGGGGGGAGGATGAAAATTTTCAAAAAAATCGATTCAACTCGAAATTCGCTGAAAGTCACGTTTTTATATCATTAAATGACGCAGAAAACGATGGTAAAAACCGTTTTTGTCTAACGCGTTTAGTTTGTCCAAAAAATTGAAATTAATATTTGAAAAAAATCCAAAGGTGGGGGCGGAGGATGAAAATTTTCAAAAAAATCGATTCAACTCGAAATTCGCTGAAAGTCACGTTTTTATATCATTAAATCACGCAGAAACGATGGTAAAAACCGTTTTTGTCTAACGCGTTTAGTTTGTCCAAAAAATTGAAATTAATATTTGAAAAAAATCCAAAGGGGGGAGGATGAAAATTTTCAAAAAAATCGATTCAACTGGAAATTCGCTGAAAGTCACGTTTTTATATCATTAAATGACGCAGAAAACGATGGTAAAAACCGTTTTTGTCTAACGCGTTTAGTTTGTCCAAAAAATTGAAATTAATATTTGAAAAAAATCCAAAGGGGGGAGGATGAAAATTTTCAAAAAAATCGATTCAACTCGAAATTCGCTGAAAGTCACGTTTTTATATCATTAAATGACGCAGAAAACGATGGTAAAAACCGTTTTTGTCTAACGCGTTTAGCTTGTCCAAAAAATTGAAATTAATATTTGAAAAAAATCCAAAGGGGGGGCGCGGAGGATGAAAATTTTCAAAAAAATCGATTCAACTCGAAATTCGCTGAAAGTCACGTTTTTATATCATTAAATGACGCAGAAAACGATGGTAAAAACCGTTTTTGTCTAACGCGTTTAGTTTATCCAAAAAATTGAAATTAATATTTGAAAAAAATCCAAAGGGGGAGGATGAAAATTTTCAAAAAAATCGATTCAACTCGAAATTCGCTGAAAGTCACGTTTTTATATCATTAAATGACGCAGAAAACGATGGTAAAAACCGTTTTTGTCTAACGCGTTTAGTTTGTCCAAAAAATTGAAATTAATATTTGAAAAAAATCCAAAGGGGGGGGCGGAGGATGAAAATTTTCAAAAAAATCGATTCAACTCGAAATTCGCTGAAAGTCACGTTTTTATATCATTAAATGACGCAGAAAACGATGGTAAAAACCGTTTTTGTCTAACGCGTTTAGTTTGTCCAAAAAATTGAAATTAATATTTGAAAAAAATCCAAAGGTGGGGGCGGAGGATGAAAATTTTCAAAAAAATCGATTCAACTCGAAATTCGCTGAAAGTCACGTTTTTATATCATTAAATCACGCAGAAAACGATGGTAAAAACCGTTTTTGTCTAACGCGTTTAGTTTGTCCAAAAAATTGAAATTAATATTTGAAAAAAATCCAAAGGGGGGAGGATGAAAATTTTCAAAAAAATCGATTTCGCTGAAAGTCAGGTTTTTATATCATTAAATGACGCAGAAAACGATGGTAAAAACCGTTTTTGTCTAACGCGTTTAGTTTGTCCAAAAAATTGAAATTAATATTTGAAAAAAATCTAAAGGGGGGAGGATGAAAATTTTCAAAAAAATCGATCCAACTCGAAATTCGCTGAAAGTCACGTTTTTATATCATTAAATGACGCAGAAAACAATGGTAAAAACCGTTTTTGTCTAACGCGTTTAGTTTGTCCAAAAAATTGAAATTAATATTTGAAAAAAATCCAAAGGGGGAGGATGAAAATTTTCAAAAAAATCGATTTCGCTGAAAGTCAGGTTTTTATATCATTAAATGACGCAGAAAACGATGGTAAAAACCGTTTTTGTCTAACGCGTTTAGTTTGTCCAAAAAATTGAAATTAATATTTGAAAAAAATCTAAAGGGGGGAGGATGAAAATTTTCAAAAAAATCGATCCAACTCGAAATTCGCTGAAAGTCACGTTTTTATATCATTAAATGACGCAGAAAACGATGGTAAAAACCGTTTTTGTCTAACGCGTTTAGTTTGTCCAAAAAATTGAAATTAATATTTGAAAAAAATCCAAAGGGGGGAGGATGAAAATTTTCAAAAAAATCGATTCAACTCGAAATTCGCTGAAAGTCACGTTTTTATATCATTAAATGACGCAGAAAACGATGGTAAAAACCGTTTTTGTCTAACGCGTTTAGTTTGTCCAAAAAATTGAAATTAATATTTGAAAAAAATCCAAAGGTGGGGGCGGAGGATGAAAATTTTCAAAAAAATCGATTCAACTCGAAATTCGCTGAAAGTCACGTTTTTATATCATTAAATGACGCATAAAACGATGGTAAAAACCGTTTTTGTCTAACGCGTTTAGTTTGTCCAAAAAATTGAAATTAATATTTGAAAAAATCCAAAGGGGGGTGGATGAAAATTTTCAAAAAAATCGATTCAACTCGAAATTCGCTGAAAGTCACGTTTTTATATCATTAAATGACGCAGAAAACGATGGTAAAAACCGTTTTTGTCTAACGCGTTTAGTTTGTCCAAAAAATTGAAATTAATATTTGAAAAAAATCCAAAGGTGGGGGCGGAGGATGAAAATTTTCAAAAAAATCGATTCAACTCGAAATTCGCTGAAAGTCACGTTTTTATATCATTAAATGACGCATAAAACGATGGTAAAAACCGTTTTTGTCTAACGCGTTTAGTTTGTCCAAAAAATTGAAATTAATATTTGAAAAAAATCCAAAGGGGGGTGGATGAAAATTTTCAAAAAAATCGATTCAACTCGAAATTCGCTGAAAGTCACGTTTTTATATCATTAAATGACGCAGAAAACGATGGTAAAAACCGTTTTTGTCTAACGCGTTTAGTTTGTCCAAAAAATTGAAATTAATATTTGAAAAAAATCCAAAGGGGGGAGGATGAAAATTTTCAAAAAAATCGATTCAACTCGAAATTCGCTGAAAGTCACGTTTTTATATCATTAAATGACGCAGAAAACGATGGTAAAAACCGTTTTTGTCTAACGCGTTTAGTTTGTCCAAAAAATTGAAATTAATATTTGAAAAAAATCCAAAGGGGGGAGGATGAAAATTTTCAAAAAAATCGATTCAACTCGAAATTCGCTGAAAGTCACGTTTTTATATCATTAAATGACGCAGAAAACGATGGTAAAAACCGTTTTTGTCTAACGCGTTTAGTTTGTCCAAAAAATTGAAATTAATATTTGAAAAAAATCCAAAGGGGGGGGCGGAGGATGAAAATTTTCAAAAAAATCGATTTCGCTGAAAGTCAGGTTTTTATATCATTAAATGACGCAGAAAACGATGGTAAAAACCGTTTTTGTCTAACGCGTTTAGTTTGTCCAAAAAATTGAAATTAATATTTGAAAAAAATCTAAAGGGGGGAGGATGAAAATTTTCAAAAAAATCGATTCAACTCGAAATTCGCTGAAAGTCACGTTTTTATATCATTAAATGACGCAGAAAGCGATGGTAAAAACCGTTTTTGTCTAACGCGTTTAGTTTGTCCAAAAAATTGAAATTAATATTTGAAAAAAATCCAAAGGGGGGAGGATGAAAATTTTCAAAAAAATCGATTCAACTCGAAATTCGCTGAAAGTCACGTTTTTATATCATTCAATGACGCAGAAAACGATGGTAAAAACCGTTTTTGTCTAACGCGTTTAGTTTGTCCAAAAAATTGAAATTAATATTTGAAAAAAATCCAAAGGGGGGAGGATGAAAATTTTCAAAAAAATCGATTCAACTCGAAATTCGCTGAAAGTCACGTTTTTATATCATTAAATGACGCAGAAAACGATGGTAAAAACCGTTTTTGTCTAACGCGTTTAGTTTGTCCAAAAAATTGAAATTAATATTTGAAAAAAATCCAAAGGTGGGGGCGGAGGATGAAAATTTTCAAAAAAATCGATTCAACTCGAAATTCGCTGAAAGTCACGTTTTTATATCATTAAATGACGCAGAAAACGATGGTAAAAACCGTTTTTGTCTAACGCGTTTAGTTTGTCCAAAAAATTGAAATTAATATTTGAAAAAAATCCAAAGGGGGGAGGATGAAAATTTTCAAAAAAATCGATTCAACTCGAAATTCGCTGAAAGTCACGTTTTTATATCATTAAATGACGCAGAAAACGATGGTAAAAACCGTTTTTGTCTAACGCGTTTAGCTTGTCCAAAAAATTGAAATTAATATTTGAAAAAAATCCAAAGGGGGGGCGCAGAGGATGAAAATTTTCAAAAAAATCGATTCAACTCGAAATTCGCTGAAAGTCACGTTTTTATATCATTAAATGACGCAGAAAACGATGGTAAAAACCGTTTTTGTCTAACGCGTTTAGTTTGTCCAAAAAATTGAAATTAATATTTGAAAAAAATCCAAAGGGGGGAGGATGAAAATTTTCAAAAAAATCGATTCAACTCGAAATTCGCTGAAAGTCACGTTTTTATATCATTAAATGACGCAGAAAACGATGGTAAAAACCGTTTTTGTCTAACGCGTTTAGTTTGTCCAAAAAATTGAAATTAATATTTGAAAAAAATCCAAAGGGGGGAGGATGAAAATTTTCAAAAAAATCGATTCAACTCGAAATTCGCTGAAAGTCACGTTTTTATATCATTAAATGACGCAGAAAACGATGGTAAAAACCGTTTTTGTCTAACGCGTTTAGTTTGTCCAAAAAATTGAAATTAATATTTGAAAAAAATCCAAAGGGGGGTGGATGAAAATTTTCAAAAAAATCGATTCAACTCGAAATTCGCTGAAAGTCACGTTTTTATATCATTAAATGACGCAGAAACCGATGGTAAAAACCGTTTTTGTCTAACGCGTTTAGTTTGTCCAAAAAATTGAAATTAATATTTGAAAAAAATCCAAAGGGGGGAGGATGAAAATTTTCAAAAAAATCGATTCAACTCGAAATTCGCTGAAAGTCACGTTTTTATATCATTAAATGACGCAGAAAACGATGGTAAAAACCGTTTTTGTCTAACGCGTTTAGTTTGTCCAGAAAATTGAAATTAATATTTGAAAAAAATCCAAAGGGGGGAGGATGAAAATTTTCAAAAAAATCGATTCAACTCTAAATTCGCTGAAAGTCACGTTTTTATATCATTAAATGACGCAGAAAACGATGGTAAAAACCGTCTTTATCTAACGCGTTTAGTTTGTCCAAAAAATTGAAATTAATATTTGAAAAAAATCCAAAGGGGGGAGGATGAAAATTTTCAAAAAAATCGATTCAACTCGAAATTCGCTGAAAGTCACGTTTTTACATCATTAAATGACGCAGAAAACGATGGTAAAAACCGTTTTTGTCTAACGCGTTTAGTTTGTCCAGAAAATTGAAATTAATATTTGAAAAAAATCCAAAGGGGGGAGGATGAAAATTTTCAAAAAAATCGATTCAACTCTAAATTCGCTGAAAGTCACGTTTTTATATCATTAAATGACGCAGAAAACGATGGTAAAAACCGTTTTTGTCTAACGCGTTTAGTTTGTCCAAAAAATTGAAATTAATATTTGAAAAAAATCCAAAGGGGGGAGGATGAAAGTTTTCAAAAAAATCGATTCAACTCTAAATTCGCTGAAAGTCACGTTTTTATATCATTAAATGACGCAGAAAACGATGGTAAAAACCGTTTTTGTCTAACGCGTTTAGTTTGTCCAAAAAATTGAAATTAATATTTGAAAAAAATCCAAAGGGGGGTGGATGAAAGTTTTCAAAAAAATCGATTCAACTCTAAATTCGCTGAAAGTCACGTTTTTATATCATTAAATGACGCAGAAAACGATGGTAAAAACCGTTTTTGTTTAACGCGTTTAGTTTGTCCAAAAAATTGAAATTAATATTTGAAAAAAATCCAAAGGTGGGGGCGGAGGATGAAAATTTTCAAAAAAATCGATTTCGCTGAAAGTCACGTTTTTATATCATTAAATGACGCAGAAAACGATGGTAAAAACCGTTTTTGTCTAACGCGTTTAGTTTGTCCAAAAAATTGAAATTAATATTTGAAAAAAATCCAAAGGGGGGAGGATGAAACTTTTCAAAAAAATCGATTCAACTCTAAATTCGCTGAAAGTCACGTTTTTATATCATTAAATGACGCAGAAAACGATGGTAAAAACCGTTTTTGTCTAACGCGTTTAGTTTGTCCAAAAAATTGAAATTAATATTTGAAAAAAATCCAAAGGTGGGGGCTGAGGATGAAAATTTTCAAAAAAATCGATTCAACTCGAAATTCGCTGAAAGTCACGTTTTTATATCATTAAATGACGCAGAAAACGATGGTAAAAACCGTTTTTGTCTAACGCGTTTAGTTTGTCCAAAAAATGGAAATTAATATTTTGAAAAAAATCCAAAGGGGAGGGCGGAGGATGAAAATTTTCAAAAAAATCGATTTCGCTGAAAGTCACGTTTTTATATCATTAAATGACGCAGAAAACTATTTTAAAAACCGTTTTTGTCTAACGCGTTTAGTTTGTCCAAACAGTGGAAATTAATATTTTGAAAAAAATCCAAAGGGGGGGGGCGGAGGATGAAAATTTTCAAAAAAATCGATTTCGCTGAAAGTCACGTTTTTATATCATTAAATGACGCAGAAAACGATGGTAAAAACCGTTTTTGTCTAACGCGTTTAGTTTGTCCAAAAAATGGAAATTAATATTTTGACAAAAATCCAAAGGGGGGGGCGGAGGATGAAAATTTTCAAAAAAATCGATTTCGCTGAAAGTCACGTTTTTATATCATTAAATGACGCAGAAAACGATGGTAAAAACCGTTTTTTTCTAACGCGTTTAGTTTGTCCAAAAAATGGAAATTAATATTTTGAAAAAAATCCAAAGGGGGGGGCGGAGGATGAAAATTTTCAAAAAAATCGATTTCGCTGAAAGTCACGTTTTTATATCATTAAATGACGCAGAAAACGATGGTAAAAACCGTTTTTGTCTAACGCGTTTAGTTTGTCCAAAAAATGGAAATTAATATTTTGACAAAAATCCAAAGGGGGGGGGCGGAGGATGAAAATTTTCAAAAAAATCGATTTCGCTGAAAGTCACGTTTTTATATCAGTAAATGACTCAGAAAACTATTTTAAAAACCGTTTTTGTCTAACGCGTTTAGTTTGTCCAAAAAATGGAAATTAATATTTTGAAAAAAATCCAAAGGGGAGGGCGGAGGATGAAAATTTTCAAAAAAATCGATTTCGCTGAAAGTCACGTTTTTATATCATTAAATGACGCAGAAAACTATTTTAAAAACCGTTTTTGTCTAACGCGTTTAGTTTGTCCAAAATGTGGAAATTAATATTTTGAAAAAAATCCAAAGGGGGGGGCGGAGGATGAAAATTTTCAAAAAAATCGATTTCGCTGAAAGTCACGTTTTTATATCATTAAATGACGCAGAAAACGATGGTAAAACCCGTTTTTGTCTAACGCGTTTAGTTTGTCCAAAAAATGGAAATTAATATTTTGAAAAAAATCCAAAGGGGGGGGCGGAGGATGAAAATTTTCAAAAAAATCGATTTCGCTGAAAGTCACGTTTTTATATCATTAAATGACGCAGAAAACGATGGTAAAAGCCGTTTTTGTCTAACGCGTTTAGTTTGTCCAAAAAATGGAAATTAATATTTTGACAAAAATTCAAAGGGGGGGGCGAAAATGGAGGATGGAACGGAGGATGAAAATTTTCAAAAAAATCGATTTCGCTGAAAGTCACGTTTTTATATCATTAAATGACGCAGAAAACGATGGTAAAAACCGTTTTTGTCTAACGCGTTTAGTTTGTCCAAAAAATGGAAATTAATATTTTGACAAAAATCCAAAGGGGGGGGCGGAGGATGAAAATTTTCAAAAAAATCGATTTCGCTGAAAGTCACGTTTTTATATCATCAAATGACGCAGAAAACGATGGTAAAACCCGTTTTTGTCTAACGCGTTTAGTTTGTCCAAAAAATGGAAATTAATATTTTGAAAAAAATCCAAAGGGGGGGGCGGAGGATGAAAATTTTCAAAAAAATCGATTTCGCTGAAAGTCACGTTTTTATATCATTAAATGACGCAGAAAACGATGGTAAAACCCGTTTTTGTCTAACGCGTTTAGTTTGTCCAAAAAATGGAAATTAATATTTTGAAAAAAATCCAAAGGGGGGGGCGGAGGATGAAAATTTTCAAAAAAATCGATTTCGCTGAAAGTCACGTTTTTATATCATTAAATGACGCAGAAAACGATGGTAAAAGCCGTTTTTGTCTAACGCGTTTAGTTTGTCCAAAAAATGGAAATTAATATTTTGACAAAAATCCAAAGGGGGGGCCGAAAATGGAGGATGGAACGGAGGATGAAAATTTTCAAAAAAATCGATTTCGCTGAAAGTCACGTTTTTATACCATTAAATGACGCAGAAAACGATGGTAAAAACCGTTTTTGTCTAACGCGTTTAGTTTGTCCAAAAAATGGAAATTAATATTTTGACAAAAATCCAAAGGGGGGGGGGGCGGAGGATGAAAATTTTCAAAAAAATCGATTTCGCTGAAAGTCACGTTTTTATATCATTAAATGACTCAGAAAACTATTTTAAAAACCGTTTTTGTCTAACGCGTTTAGTTTGTCCAAAAAATGGAAATTAATATTTTGAAAAAAATCCAAAGGGGAGGGCGGAGGATGAAAATTTTCAAAAAAATCGATTTCGCTGAAAGTCACGTTTTTATATCATTAAATGACTCAGAAAACTATTTTAAAAACCGTTTTTGTCTAACGCGTTTAGTTTGTCCAAAAAATGGAAATTAATATTTTGACAAAAATCCAAAGGGGGGGGCGAAAATGGAGGATGGAACGGAGGATGAAAATTTTCAAAAAAATCGATTTCGCTGAAAGTCACGTTTTTATATCATTAAATGACGCAGAAAACGATGGTAAAAACCGTTTTTGTCTAACGCGTTTAGTTTGTCCAAAAAATGGAAATTAATATTTTGACAAAAATCCAAAGGGGGGGGGGGCGGAGGATGAAAATTTTCAAAAAAATCGATTTCGCTGAAAGTCACGTTTTTATATCATTAAATGACTCAGAAAACTATTTTAAAAACCGTTTTTGTCTAACGCGTTTAGTTTGTCCAAAAAATGGAAATTAATATTTTGAAAAAAATCCAAAGGGGAGGGCGGAGGATGAAAATTTTCAAAAAAATCGATTTCGCTGAAAGTCACGTTTTTATATCATTAAATGACTCAGAAAACTATTTTAAAAACCGTTTTTGTCTAACGCGTTTAGTTTGTCCAAAAAATGGAAATTAATATTTTGACAAAAATCCAAAGGGGGGGGCGAAAATGGAGGATGGAACGGAGGATGAAAATTTTCAAAAAAATCGATTTCGCTGAAAGTCACGTTTTTATATCATTAAATGACGCAGAAAACGATGGTAAAAACCGTTTTTGTCTAACGCGTTTAGTTTGTCCAAAAAATGGAAATTAATATTTTGAAAAAAATTCAAAGGGGGGGGCGGAGGATGAAAATTTTCAAAAAAATCGATTTCGCTTAAGGTCAGGTTTTTATATCATTAAATGACGCAGAAAACGATGGTAAAAACCGTTTTTGTCTAACGCATTTAGTTTGTCCAAAAAATGGAAATTAATATTTTGAAAAAAATCCAAAGGGGGGGGCGGAGGATGAAAATTTTCAAAAAAAACGATTTCGCTGAAAGTCACGTTTTTATATCATTAAATGACTCAGAAAACTATTTTAAAAACCGTTTTTGTCTAACGCGTTTAGTTTGTCCAAAAAATGGAAATTAATATTTTGAAAAAAATCCAAAGGGGAGGGCGGAGGATGAAAATTTTCAAAAAAATCGATTTCGCTGAAAGTCACGTTTTTATATCATTAAATGACGCAGAAAACGATGGTAAAACCCGTTTTTGTCTAACGCGTTTAGTTTGTCCAAAAAATGGAAATTAATATTTTGAAAAAAATCCAAAGGGGGGGGCGGAGGATGAAAATTTTCAAAAAAATCGATTTCGCTGAAAGTCACGTTTTTATATCATTAAATGACTCAGAAAACGATTTTAAAAACCATTTTTGTCCAACGCGTTTAAGTAGAGGACAACGCGGGTTCTGGATCACTTCCCATTACGCCCACCTTGGCCACTAGATGGCGTAGGTGTCGCATTGGCGGGTTCTGGATCACTTCCCATTACGCCCACCTTGGCCACTAGATGGCGTAGGTGTCGCATTGGCGGGTTCTGGATCGCTTCCCATTACGCCCACCTTGGTCGCTAGATGGCGCAGGTGTCGCATTGGCGGGTTCTGGATCGCTTCCAATTATGCTAATAATAATAGATGGCGTGTACCGCTTGTCATTATGGCGGCTATGATTGTAAGATGGTGTCTGTGCGGCACCCGACTTAGATAATTTTGTTGTGAGGTGAGCCGAGGAGGAGGAGGATGAGGAGGGAAGGGCGTAGTAGGGGTTGATAGAAAATGCATTTTTTTTATATTATAAAGTTTTTTATTAAAAGCTAAGGTGATTGCAATTTATTTTGAAAGCGAACACCAAATGCGGACTGCGACTTGCCTACAGCTTTCAATCCCGTGTAAATTAGTTCCATGTTCGATAGAGTGCTAATTTCTTCATCCGTTATGTTTTGCGCTAATCTTTGGGGCAGGAAAATGACAAACCCTTCTTCTAATTCAATCAGAACTGTTGGCCATTGATTGCTGCTAATTCTTCTCGCGTTCGTAATGGGATAGGGTTTGTCCACTACGAGATCACAGAGCCTTTTCTTCGGGGGAAGTTCACATGAACCCAAAGAGTTTAATTTGTTCAATAACATGCTGATGATGAATATGATCTTCACTAAACGAGCTGTATTAGCGAACTAAAATTCTTCTCAACGAGTAGGAGGAGGAGGAGGAAGGCCCAAGCGATTTTTGGTGGGGCAATTGGCGAGTGGGGTAAAGACAAGAACGAACGCGATCAACTTTCCCCCTACGCCACCCGTTGTGCAATATTTCACGTATGAACTCGTCGCTTTAAAACCAAGAAGTATAGACCAAACAAGATTTTTTCCTGTACAAACGCGATTTAGAACGGTTTTTGATAGGTGGGAGGGGTCAATTTGAAAGTGGGGTGGATATAGGATAAATACAAGAACTGTGTGAGTTGTTTGGCAATACATGTGTGAAATGTCTGAGTGTAGTGAAGTAATAAACAACAAAAACTTCTACGTCGAAAATCTCTTAGTCGATTATAAAAGAGAATTGCTTCAAGAATATCAACTTATAAACGAAAAAAGTTATTTTCTCAATAATCGTGTATCGGTGAGCACGGGAATAAGTTTGGTGAGAGGAGGTCAGCCTGTAGTAAAATTTTCACAATCGAAAAAAGTGTTTATTCAGTTTACGCCGAGCGAGTGGTCACTTTTTTGGGAAGAGGAAAATATCATCACATCATTTTTATATAAACGTGGGAAGAAGTCGAGCGAAGTAATTAAGTTAACTTGCGACATTAATCTCATTTTAAACCAGCGATCAAGAACAACCTTATCCATAGTTAATTTATTGAATACTAAAATCGATCTTACTGAACGATCATTTAAGCAATTGCAGCGTCTGAAAAGACCAATTACTTGGAGACTTAAAAGACTCGAAATATCAGGCTTCAGCGAATATTATATTAACATAATAAAATTTATTACCAAAACAAAGCCAGACGGTGAGACAATAGAAGAATTTTTAGACCAACAGTGGGACGCTTTAAAGGACCAACCATCCGAATACGACGAATGCATACAAGAAATTATCTACTTTTACCCCGATCAAATTAAACTGTGTTGTGGTGATGTGTACGTAAGTGAAACTAAATGATATCCAGAACTAGGAATAATATCTCCATTTTGAATAAAAAGAGCGTCCTTTTAAAGGTAAAGTTACGTCGATACTTAAAACAAATAGAATCTCTCAAAACTCAAATTAGTATTTATTGTGCGGTTAAGAAACTGGAACAATTAGCGTTGTGAAATCCTCAGCATGAGTGTTAAGTTTGATCATTCAACAGTATCCTGCCTATACCTGTTGAAAGTGTGGGACTCACTATCGAGTGTTGAACATGAAGAATTTAAGTTTCACTTACCATGTTTTATTCATTATAATAACTCGAATATTGACCAGATAGACGGTCCACCACAATCTGTTACTAAATGTCTCGAATGTAAACAGATATGTCCAAAATGTGCTTAGATGTAAATTAAATTAATAAAAAAATATTAAATGTGCGTAACTGGTTTTATTACTTAATTTTTAAGGGAAATTAAAAGAGCATTTACATTTATAAAGATCTTTATTTAAAATTACTCTACATTTGATTTATCAATCCAACTGTTTTTTGAGGAGGGAAACCCCAACCATTTCACATATACTTTATTTTTCTTTCTATGTAACACTTTTTCTATAAGATAGGTGTCTTCATAATTAGTAGGTTGAATTTCATATTCGTAAAAAGCGCCCAGTATCGGATTATTCTCCATATCGACTAACAGATAGGTTGGAGGATTCGTAATTTGAACTTTCCGTATTTTGAACAGTTCAGTCGTCCAATTTGGTGTGTAACCTTTTTCGAATATTGATTTATACTTACTAATACGTACTATTCTACCTATACAATATTTAGGACGCCCGGCTATTTTCAGACGATTATAGACAGTTTTTAAGAGTTGATCAGCGTTCTCTCGTGTAACATCAACCGGCCGCATACCGATGGTTCCATGGGTTGTACCGTTATATTCTTTACCTACGTCGTCAATTATCTCAACCCATTTACGATTGCCCATATAGTTGAACCGCTTGTATATTTTTTCCTTTAATGTCCTAATAACTCGTTCAGCGATTGACGCTTTTGTGGTGCTATAGGTGGAATAATGATTGATATTAAATCTATTCAACAGCTGTTTCATTTGGGAATTATAAAATTCTTTTCCAGCATCGGTCTGTAAGTTATCTGGTATTCTACCCTCCATAAAAACACATTCAAAAGCCGCTTTCACTTCACAACCTCTTTTCGATTTTAAAGCTTTAAGCCAAATATACTTTGATAGACAATCAATTATTACTAACATATATTTGTATTGCTTATTCCACTTAACATAATTACTCATATCGGCTAAATCTGCTTGCCATAAATCGTCCAGACCTCGAATAATTGTTTTCCTCCGGTTAAATCGCTTCCTTGCCGGTTTATGAATTTCGTTTATAATACCAATCTTTGTAGAGGTATTAAATGACATGATGTGCTTGAATTGATAACTTTATTAGTAATGAGAAATATCATCGATTTTATAGTTTTTAAATTATTGTTCGAATTTTGCATTAATAGCTTCCGTCAATTCTGTAATTCGTTTTTGAATAAACCTAACGGTAAGTTCGTTGTTTTCTTTAATACATCGATCAATATATTTTTTTAAGGCTTCGGCACTATTTTTAAGGCTAGTATCCACATACTTTTTCACTGAGATATCATTATTTTTAATATATGTATTAATATATTTTTCCGACTCTCTAATATTGTCCTTAAGTCTGGTTTCCATATGTTTTTTTGAGAATATATCATTATCTTTAATACATTTTAATACATATTGTTTACTTGCTGCATCGCCATTTTTTACTGGATCGAGTAAATTACATAAACGTTTATCACCAACATTGATCATACCATCGTCAGTTATACTAAATTTTAATCTAACATCGTGGTTGCATATGGCGCGATTTGTCGGCTTACTTGTTCGCCTATAATTAAAAGCACCGAATTTATCCATCTTAGAAAATAACGTTTGCTTCTTTAAGTTCTTCTACTATAGAAACAATTTCGTTGTTATGTGATGTATTACCCGCCTGTTTGGAGCTTACTAACAGGCGTAATCGATCAACAATTTCATTTATATCATCAAAATAAACATACTGATATGGTGTGTCAACCTTGGGGACAGTTAAACTTAAAGATGAACCGGTGCGATGAGGTGATGGAGATATTTCCAACCTTTTCTTAACATTTCGGGTTTTCTTGTGAATCAGTGGTTTAATAATTGTTTTATATTTCAGCGATCTGGTACCGCTTATCTGCTGATTAGGATTGTAATTTCGCTTATGTGCGCTACTTCTAACCAGTATATCATGATAAATATTATAGTAATTTTGCGTGCAAATTGTTTTTATAGGCTTCTTTTTAAATAGTAATTCGTACAGTCCAGGTGTACCTTTATACGTAACATTATCAATAATAATGTTATTTTTCGGCTCAATATTTATACTATAGCCCGGAGCCACTTGCGGTGCAAATTCAAAGAGGGTATGTGATTGCTTCGAATCGTAAAATGAACTTGTTATGATATTACATTCAATCCGTATACTAGTTACTCTAATTATTTGCACCGGTTGCTCAGATTCTCGCATAACACCTGGCGGTATTGGTTTACTTCCGCGACCAAAGCCCAACATCGGCCCAATCGAATCCGGTTTATCAAGATGTATCCAATACTTATTCGATCTTATTTCACATTTTAAGGTATTATGATTAGGTTTAATGCTAATAATTGGCTCATCACCATCATTAATTGCTGATTTGAGATCTTTTTGCATTGTTTTACGCACATACTCATCTATATTATTGATTTCATATGATCCAGTAGGAATTTCAATAAATTTAGATCCATCTTTATCATAGTAGATTCTATTTCGTCCTGGCTCAATATTCGGGATACTATTGTAAGTATAAAGACCTATTAGGCCCAAGGCGTAGTTTGATGACTCATCTAACTCATAAAATGGGTAATAATCAGCTGAAAGGGTACTATCCCTTCCTCTCAATGTAAACGTAGTTGACATACTAAATCGTAGACTATTGTCAATACTTAATTTATACATAATTTTCTTAAAAATTCGAGGCATAAATGACCGCAATTTACCGTACCGAATTCCTGAAAACGTTCATGATTGTATAAAATGGTAGCGTTTGCGCCAAAGTACTGTACAACTTCTTTGGGGGGTCTCAAACTCCCGAAACTATCGAAATAACGAACTAAATTCCCATCTTTGTGATATGCGACCCAATGTGTTCCAGCCCCCCGGATGGAATCTAAATTGATAACCCCACACTCTTTCCTAAGTGGTTTTTTAGGAAGAGTATCACGCATAAATACTCCACGGAAATTACTTAAATGGCGATTACCATATCTAATAATATTAACATTAGTTAGCGGTTTTTGCGCTTGTTTTTTTTTTTAAGCTTCGGGTGTAGAAAGAGTCCCAAACCCTTACGGTAAGGTTGTAAATAGAGACCACCCCCCGTTTTATTACTATTTATTTTAACAGCTTCTATTGATTTGTTATGCCGTCGAAGTTCATCAAATTCTCGTTTAGCACTCCTAGCTTTTTTAATTGCGCTAATAACATTAGAGACGCCGGACGCCATAGAACCAGCCGCTGATAGACCCGCGAATATTGGTAATAGAAAAGGTAGTAATCCACCTGTTTTAGTTTCATCCGACAGTCTACTCGGAATCGGTATAATACGGGGTGTTCGCACGTTTTTTCTACCGCCAACGTTTTTAACAGCTAATTTTGCTGCGTTTAAAGCAATTTTTACGTTCTTCGAGAGGTTCGCATCGCTTCGAAGGTTTTTAAGTGTTTTTTTCAATTTGGACTTAACGGGTTTTAAAATATTAGAATTAAAACCACAACTAAGGCGAACCCCCATACCAAGTTTTCTTTTGGCCTTCATTGCAGCGTTTATAAACCACGCGTTAATTTTTTCACTTGATTTAGCGTTTTTATCAATGACTCTCTTCCAAGCTTCTTCCTGTAATACCTTGTCCGCTTCGTGCCTTTTTTGAATATCTGAACTTTTAGCGTAAGCGATATCGTGCTGTTTACAGGCTCTATCTAGTCCATTAATTCCCTCATCACCTCGTTTTAATCGTTTTTCAAGTTTAGTACCCGGTCCACAATACTGATAATTTTTTAAATGAACCTCATACGGAATATTATTAATTATTGAATTTAACAGACCCCTGCCTCTCACGGCAGTCGTCATATTACTGAATATAGTCGCCCGTGTTTGCATATAAATATTATGCCCCCACCTTTCTATTCTTTAGTTATTGACTGTATATACAATGGAAAAGATACGACTGTGTAAAGTAGAAAATAATATACAAATAGAAAACCTCGACACAAAATTGGGTTGTGGGACAGCGGTAATTAAACACCGTCATGGCGCTGAATTGCCTGATACAATTAGAGCAATAATTGCTGGCTCAAGTAATTCTGGAAAAACTAACGTAATGCTCTCGCTCTTATTTCATCCGAACGGATTAAAATTCGAAAATGTATACGTTTATTCGAAATCGCTATATCAACCGAAATATAAATTCTTGGAAAGCGTGCTCAAAACGATTCCTGATATTAAATATTTCCCATATAAAGATAATCAGGAAGTTGTTGAGCCAAGTAAAGCGTTACCCAATTCAATTTTTATTTTCGATGATGTGGCGACAGGTAATCAGAAAATAATTCAGCAGTTCTATTCGATGGGGCGACATTGTAGCGTAGATAGCTTTTACCTAGCCCAGTCATATTCCAGAGTGCCGAAACAATTAATTAGAGATAATGTAAATTTGATCATTTTATTTAAACAAGACGCTACTAATCTTAAGCATGTATTTCATAATCACGTTGAACCTGACATGACTTTCGAGGAATTTCAAGTAATTTGTCGCATGTGCTGGTCTGATAATTATGGTTTTTTAATTATTGACAAAGATCGATCCATAAAAACAGGACGTTATAAATTCAAGTTTGATAGTTACATATTGATTTAAGTAGCAGGACTTTAAGCTGCGAACAGCCCGTTCTTTTATCGGATTTCTCTATTTTTTACAAACACTTCAAATAAAGGGGTCTGTTTAAAAAAAGAGATCTGTTTAGTGAACACTTCAAATAAAGGGGTCTGTTTAAAAAAAGAGATCTGTTTAGTGGTATTTTTTATACCATCCCTTTTTACCGATGAACAGCCTGTTTTTTTTTTCTATCACACCTGATTCTATGCGACCGCTTAAAGCAAGGGTTATTATTAAAGAAGATATCTATTTAATATATAAGTTCATATACGCCATCCGCTAATTTTAGTTATGTATAAGCTAGGAGAAAGAGTGCAGTGCGGCCATCGTCGTCATCGTAAAGATATAATAAATAATTCGATTCGTTCCGATATTGTCAATATTAGCGAAGCTATTAGAAAGAAGTATTTAGCTATCAAGGCGGGTAAACGCGTAGAGGAAGAAACATTAGAACGACTTCATAGCCCCGTAATTAAACCGCTAAATAAGTTATTGAAAACCGTACAGCATTCATCTAATCAACCAGTTAAACATGAATTAGTTAAAGAATAAAAAGAAGAGCTCATTAATAAATCTGGTCCTAATATAAAATCTGACGATCAGTCTGGTTTCGAGTTTCAGAATACCAGCGAGGTTTCTGAAACTTCCAGCTTGGACGATGTTCCGGGGTATACACCTAAGGAGTTTACTTATCGGCAAGATGAATTAGCACCCGAATCCCTCGATGCATATTTAGAGCAATATCATGAGTTACCGAGAACATATATAAGAGGTCTAATAGAAAATAATTTTGATCATGATACTAAAACCGGTCTTACACATAACAGTGTAACAGACAAATGGAGTATTGGTTGCAGTTCAGTAGATTTTGATAATCACGGTAACATTATTATTGATAATGTTACGTATAAAGGTACACCTGGACTGTACGAATTACTATTTAAAAAGAAGCCTATAAAAACAATTTGCACGCAAAATGACTATAATATTTATCATGATATACTGGTTAGAAGTAGCGCACATAAACGAAATTACAATCCTAATCAGCAGATAAGCGGTACCAGATCGCTGAAATATAAAACAATTATTAAACCACTGATTCACAAGAAAACCCGAAATGTTAAGAAAAGGTTGGAAATATCTCCATCACCTCATCGCACCGGTTCATCTTTAAGTTTAACTGTCCCCAAGGTTGACACACCATATCAGTATGTTTATTTTGATGATATAAATGAAATTGTTGATCGATTACGCCTGTTAGTAAGCTCCAAACAGGCGGGTAATACATCACATAACAACGAAATTGTTTCTATAGTAGAAGAACTTAAAGAAGCAAACGTTATTTTCTAAGATGGATAAATTCGGTGCTTTTAATTATAGGCGAACAAGTAAGCCGACAAATCGCGCCATATGCAACCACGATGTTAGATTAAAATTTAGTATAACTGACGATGGTATGATCAATGTTGGTGATAAACGTTTATGTAATTTACTCGATCCAGTAAAAAATGGCGATGCAGCAAGTAAACAATATGTATTAAAATGTATTAAAGATAATGATATATTCTCAAAAAAACATATGGAAACCAGACTTAAGGACAATATTAGAGAGTCGGAAAAATATATTAATACATATATTAAAAATAATGATATCTCAGTGAAAAAGTATGTGGATACTAGCCTTAAAAATAGTGCCGAAGCCTTAAAAAAATATATTGATCGATGTATTAAAGAAAACAACGAACTTACCGTTAGGTTTATTCAAAAACGAATTACAGAATTGACGGAAGCTATTAATGCAAAATTCGAACAATAATTTAAAAACTATAAAATCGATGATATTTCTCATTACTAATAAAGTTATCAATTCAAGCACATCATGTCATTTAATACCTCTACAAAGATTGGTATTATAAACGAAATTCATAAACCGGCAAGGAAGCGATTTAACCGGAGGAAAACAATTATTCGAGGTCTGGACGATTTATGGCAAGCAGATTTAGCCGATATGAGTAATTATGTTAAGTGGAATAAGCAATACAAATATATGTTAGTAATAATTGATTGTCTATCAAAGTATATTTGGCTTAAAGCTTTAAAATCGAAAAGAGGTTGTGAAGTGAAAGCGGCTTTTGAATGTGTTTTTATGGAGGGTAGAATACCAGATAACTTACAGACCGATGCTGGAAAAGAATTTTATAATTCCCAAATGAAACAGCTGTTGAATAGATTTAATATCAATCATTATTCCACCTATAGCACCACAAAAGCGTCAATCGCTGAACGAGTTATTAGGACATTAAAGGAAAAAATATACAAGCGGTTCAACTATATGGGCAATCGTAAATGGGTTGAGATAATTGACGACGTAGGTAAAGAATATAACGGTACAACCCATGGAACCATCGGTATGCGGCCGGTTGATGTTACACGAGAGAACGCTGATCAACTCTTAAAAACTGTCTATAATCGTCTGAAAATAGCCGGGCGTCCTAAATATTGTATAGGTAGAATAGTACGTATTAGTAAGTATAAATCAATATTCGAAAAAGGTTACACACCAAATTGGACGACTGAACTGTTCAAAATACGGAAAGTTCAAATTACGAATCCTCCAACCTATCTGTTAGTCGATATGGAGAATAATCCGATACTGGGCGCTTTTTACGAATATGAAATTCAACCTACTAATTATGAAGACACCTATCTTATAGAAAAAGTGTTACATAGAAAGAAAAATAAAGTATATGTGAAATGGTTGGGGTTTCCCTCCTCAAAAAACAGTTGGATTGATAAATCAAATGTAGAGTAATTTTAAATAAAGATCTTTATAAATGTAAATGCTCTTTTAATTTCCCTTAAAAATTAAGTAATAAAACCAGTTACGCACATTTAATATTTTTTTATTAATTTAATTTACATCTAAGCACATTTTGGACATATCTGTTTACATTCGAGACATTTAGTAACAGATTGTGGTGGACCGTCTATCTGGTCAATATTCGAGTTATTATAATGAATAAAACATGGTAAGTGAAACTTAAATTCTTCATGTTCAACACTCGATAGTGAGTCCCACACTTTCAACAGGTATAGGCAGGATACTGTTGAATGATCAAACTTAACACTCATGCTGAGGATTTCACAACGCTAATTGTTCCAGTTTCTTAACCGCACAATAAATACTAATTTGAGTTTTGAGAGATTCTATTTGTTTTAAGTATCGACGTAACTTTACCTTTAAAAGGACGCTCTTTTTATTCAAAATGGAGATATTATTCCTAGTTCTGGATATCATTTAGTTTCACTTACGTACACATCACCACAACACAGTTTAATTTGATCGGGGTAAAAGTAGATAATTTCTTGTATGCATTCGTCGTATTCGGATGGTTGGTCCTTTAAAGCGTCCCACTGTTGGTCTAAAAATTCTTCTATTGTCTCACCGTCTGGCTTTGTTTTGGTAATAAATTTTATTATGTTAATATAATATTCGCTGAAGCCTGATATTTCGAGTCTTTTAAGTCTCCAAGTAATTGGTCTTTTCAGACGCTGCAATTGCTTAAATGATCGTTCAGTAAGATCGATTTTAGTATTCAATAAATTAACTATGGATAAGGTTGTTCTTGATCGCTGGTTTAAAATGAGATTAATGTCGCAAGTTAACTTAATTACTTCGCTCGACTTCTTCCCACGTTTATATAAAAATGATGTGATGATATTTTCCTCTTCCCAAAAAAGTGACCACTCGCTCGGCGTAAACTGAATAAACACTTTTTTCGATTGTGAAAATTTTACTACAGGCTGACCTCCTCTCACCAAACTTATTCCCGTGCTCACCGATACACGATTATTGAGAAAATAACTTTTTTCGTTTATAAGTTGATATTCTTGAAGCAATTCTCTTTTATAATCGACTAAGAGATTTTCGACGTAGAAGTTTTTGTTGTTTATTACTTCACTACACTCAGACATTTCACACATGTATTGCCAAACAACTCACACAGTTCTTGTATTTATCCTATATCCACCCCACTTTCAAATTGACCCCTCCCACCTATCAAAAACCGTTCTAAATCGCGTTTGTACAGGAAAAAATCTTGTTTGGTCTATACTTCTTGGTTTTAAAGCGACGAGTTCATACGTGAAATATTGCACAACGGGTGGCGTAGGGGGAAAGTTGATCGCGTTCGTTCTTGTCTTTACCCCACTCGCCAATTGCCCCACCAAAAATCGCTTGGGCCTTCCTCCTCCTCCTCCTACTCGTTGAGAAGAATTTTAGTTCGCTAATACAGCTCGTTTAGTGAAGATCATATTCATCATCAGCATGTTATTGAACAAATTAAACTCTTTGGGTTCATGTGAACTTCCCCCGAAGAAAAGGCTCTGTGATCTCGTAGTGGACAAACCCTATCCCATTACGAACGCGAGAAGAATTAGCAGCAATCAATGGCCAACAGTTCTGATTGAATTAGAAGAAGGGTTTGTCATTTTCCTGCCCCAAAGATTAGCGCAAAACATAACGGATGAAGAAATTAGCACTCTATCGAACATGGAACTAATTTACACGGGATTGAAAGCTGTAGGCAAGTCGCAGTCCGCATTTGGTGTTCGCTTTCAAAATAAATTGCAATCACCTTAGCTTTTAATAAAAAACTTTATAATATAAAAAAAATGCATTTTCTATCAACCCCTACTACGCCCTTCCCTCCTCATCCTCCTCCTCCTCGGCTCACCTCACAACAAAATTATCTAAGTCGGGTGCCGCACAGACACCATCTTACAATCATAGCCGCCATAATGACAAGCGGTACACGCCATCTATTATTATTAGCATAATTGGAAGCGATCCAGAACCCGCCAATGCGACACCTGCGCCATCTAGCGACCAAGGTGGGCGTAATGGGAAGCGATCCAGAACCCGCCAATGCGACACCTACGCCATCTAGTGGCCAAGGTGGGCGTAATGGGAAGTGATCCAGAACCCGCCAATGCGACACCTACGCCATCTAGTGGCCAAGGTGGGCGTAATGGGAAGTGATCCAGAACCCGCGTTCTCCTCTACTCGTTTAGTTTGTCCAAAAAATGGAAATTAATATTTTGAAAAAAATCCAAAGGGGGGGGCGGAGGATGAAAATTTTCAAAAAAATCGATTTCGCTGAAAGTCACGTTTTTATATCATTAAATGACGCAGAAAACAATGGTAAAAACCGTTTTTGTCTAACGCGTTTAGTTTGTCCAAAAAATGGAAATTAATATTTTGAAAAAAATCCAAAGGGGGGGGCGGAGGATGAAAATTTTCAAAAAAATCGATTTCGCTGAAAGTCACGTTTTTATATCATTAAATGACGCAGAAAACAATGGTAAAAACCGTTTTTGTCTAACGCGTTTAGTTTGTCCAAAAAATGGAAATTAATATTTTGAAAAAAATCCAAAGGGGGGGGCGGAGGATGAAAATTTTCAAAAAAATCGATTTCGCTGAAAGTCACGTCTTTATATCATTAAATGACGCAGAAAACGATGGTAAAACCCGTTTTTGTCTAACGCGTTTAGTTTGTCCAAAAAATGGAAATTAATATTTTGAAAAAAATCCAAAGGGGGGGGCGGAGGATGAAAATTTTCAAAAAAATCGATTTCGCTGAAAGTCATGTTTTTATATCATTAAATGACGCAGAAAACGATGGTAAAACCCGTTTTTGTCTAACGCGTTTAGTTTGTCCAAAAAATGGAAATTAATATTTTGAAAAAAATCCAAAGGGGGGGGCGGAGGATGAAAATTTTCAAAAAAATCGATTTCGCTGAAAGTCACGTTTTTATATCATTAAATGACGCAGAAAACGATGGTAAAACCCGTTTTTGTCTAACGCGTTTAGTTTGTCCAAAAAATGGAAATTAATATTTTGAAAAAAATCCAAAGGGGGGGGCGGAGGATGAAAATTTTCAAAAAAATCGATTTCGCTGAAAGTCACGTTTTTATATCATTAAATGACGCAGAAAACGATGGTAAAAACCGTTTTTGTCTAACGCGTTTAGTTTGTCCAAAAAATGGAAATTAATATTTTGAAAAAAATCCAAAGGGGGGGGCGGAGGATGAAAATTTTCAAAAAAATCGATTTCGCTGAAAGTCACGTTTTTATATCATTAAATGACGCAGAAAACGATGGTAAAAACCGTTTTTGTCTAACGCGTTTAGTTTGTCCAAAAAATGGAAATTAATATTTTGAAAAAAATCCAAAGGGGGGGGCGGAGGATGAAAATTTTCAAAAAAATCGATTTCGCTGAAAGTCACGTTTTTATATCATTAAATGACGCAGAAAACAATGGTAAAAACCGTTTTTGTCTAACGCGTTTAGTTTGTCCAAAAAATGGAAATTAATATTTTGAAAAAAATCCAAAGGGGGGGGCGGAGGATGAAAATTTTCAAAAAAATCGATTTCGCTGAAAGTCACGTTTTTATATCATTAAATGACGCAGAAAACGATGGTAAAACCCGTTTTTGTCTAACGCGTTTAGTTTGTCCAAAAAATGGAAATTAATATTTTGAAAAAAATCCAAAGGGGGGGGTGGAGGATGAAAATTTTCAAAAAAATCGATTTCGCTGAAAGTCACGTTTTTATATCATTAAATGACGCAGAAAACGATGGTAAAAACCGTTTTTGTCTAACGCGTTTAGTTTGTCCAAAAGATGGAAATTAATATTTTGAAAAAAATCCAAAGGGGGGGGGCGGAGGATGAAAATTTTCAAAAAAATCGATTTCGCTTAAGGTCAGGTTTTTATATCATTAAATGACGCAGAAAACGATGGTAAAAACCGTTTTTGTCTAACGCATTTAGTTTGTCCAAAAAATGGAAATTAATATTTTGAAAAAAATCCAAAGGGGGGGGCGGAGGATGAAAATTTTCAAAAAAATCGATTTGGCTGAAAGTCACGTTTTTATATCATTAAATGACTCAGAAAACTATTTTAAAAACCGTTTTTGTCTAACGCGTTTAGTTTGTCCAAAAAATGGAAATTAATATTTTGAAAAAAATCCAAAGGGGGGGGCGGAGGATGAAAATTTTCAAAAAAATCGATTTCGCTGAAAGTCACGTTTTTATATCATTAAATGACGCAGAAAACGATGGTAATAACCGTTTTTGTCTAACGCGTTTAGTTTGTCCAAAAAATGGAAATTAATATTTTGAAAAAAATCCAAAGGGGGGGGCGGAGGATGAAAATTTTCAAAAAAATCGATTTCGCTGAAAGTCACGTTTTTATATCATTAAATGACGCAGAAAACGATGGTAAAAACCGTTTTTGTCTAAGGCGTTTAGTTTGTCCAAAAAATGGAAATTAATATTTTGAAAAAAATCCAAAGGGGGGGGCGGAGGATGAATATTTTCAAAAAAATCGATTTCGCTGAAAGTCACGTTTTTATATCATTAAATGACGCAGAAAACGATGGTAAAAACCGTTTTTGTCTAACGCGTTTAGTTTGTCCAAAAAATTGAAATTAATATTTGAAAAAAATCTAAAGGGGGGAGGATGAAAATTTTCAAAAAAATCGATTCAACTCGAAATTCGCTGAAAGTCACGTTTTTATATCATTAAATGACGCAGAAAACGATGGTAAAAACCGTTTTTGTCTAACGCGTTTAGTTTGTCCAAAAAATTGAAATTAATATTTGAAAAAAATCCAAAGGGGGGGGCGGAGGATGAAAATTTTCAAAAAAATCGATTCAACTCGAAATTCGCTGAAAGTCACGTTTTTATATCATTAAATGACGCAGAAAACGATGGTAAAAACCGTTTTTGTCTAACGCGTTTAGTTTGTCCAAAAAATGGAAATTAATATTTTGAAAAAAATCCAAAGGGGGGGGCGGAGGATGAAAATTTTCAAAAAAATCGATTTCGCTGAAAGTCACGTTTTTATATCATTAAATGACGCAGAAAACGATGGTAAAAACCGTTTTTGTCTAACGCGTTTAGTTTGTCCAAAAAATGGAAATTAATATTTTGAAAAAAATCCAAAGGGTGGGGCGGAGGATGAAAATTTTCAAAAAAATCGATTTCGCTGAAAGTCACGTTTTTATATCATTAAATGACGCAGAAAACGATGGTAACAACCGTTTTTGTCTAACGCGTTTAGTTTGTCCAAAAAATGGAAATTAATATTTTGAAAAAAATCCAAAGGGGGGGGCGGAGGATGAAAATTTTCAAAAAAATGGATTTCGCTGAAAGTCACGTTTTTATATCATTAAATGACGCAGAAAACGATGGTAAAAACCGTTTTTGTCTAACGCGTTTAGTTTGTCCAAAAAATGGAAATTAATATTTTGAAAAAAATCCAAAGGGGGGGGCGGAGGATGAAAATTTTCAAAAAAATGGATTTCGCTGAAAGTCACGTTTTTATATCATTAAATGACGCAGAAAACGATGGTAAAAACCGTTTTTGTCTAACGCGTTTAGTTTGTCCAAAAAATGGAAATTAATATTTTGAAAAAAATCCAAATGGGGGGGCGGAGGATGAAAATTTTCAAAAAAATGGATTTCGCTGAAAGTCACGTTTTTATATCATTAAATGACGCAGAAAACGATGGTAAAAACCGTTTTTGTCTAACGCGTTTAGTTTGTCCAAAAAATGGAAATTAATATTTTGAAAAAAATCCAAATGGGGGGGCGGAGGATGAAAATTTTCAAAAAAATCGATTTCGCTGAAAGTCACGTTTTTATATCATTAAATGACGCAGAAAACGATGGTAAAAACCGTTTTTGTCTAACGCGTTTAGTTTGTCCAAAAAATGGAAATTAATATTTTGAAAAAAATCCAAAGGGGGGGGCGGAGGATGAAAATTTTCAAAAAAATGGATTTCGCTGAAAGTCACGTTTTTATATCATTAAATGACGCAGAAAACGATGGTAAAAACCGTTTTTGTCTAACGCGTTTAGTTTGTCCAAAAAATGGAAATTAATATTTTGAAAAAAATCCAAATGGGGGGGCGGAGGATGAAAATTTTCAAAAAAATCGATTTCGCTGAAAGTCACGTTTTTATATCATTAAATGACGCAGAAAACAATGGTAAAAACCGTTTTTGTCTAACGCGTTTAGTTTGTCCAAAAAATGGAAATTAATATTTTGAAAAAAATCCAAAGGGGGGGGCGGAGGATGAAAATTTTCAAAAAAATCGATTTCGCTGAAAGTCACGTTTTTATATCATTAAATGACGCAGAAAACGATGGTAAAACCCGTTTTTGTCTAACGCGTTTAGTTTGTCAAAAAAATGGAAATTAATATTTTGAAAAAAATCCAAAGGGGGGGGCGGAGGATGAAAATTTTCAAAAAAATCGATTTCGCTGAAAGTCACGTTTTTATATCATTAAATGACGCAGAAAACGATGGTAAAACCCGTTTTTGTCTAACGCGTTTAGTTTGTCCAAAAAATGGAAATTAATATTTTGAAAAAAATCCAAAGGGGGGGGCGGAGGATGAAAATTTTCAAAAAAATCGATTTCGCCGAAAGTCACGTTTTTATATCATTAAATGACGCAGAAAACGATGGTAAAAACCGTTTTTGTCTAACGCGTTTAGTTTGTCCAAAAAATGGAAATTAATATTTTGAAAAAAATCCAAAGGGGGGGGCGGAGGATGAAAATTTTCAAAAAAATCGATTTCGCCGAAAGTCACGTTTTTATATCATTAAATGACGCAGAAAACGATGGTAAAACCCGTTTTTGTCTAACGCGTTTAGTTTGTCCAAAAAATGGAAATTAATATTTTGAAAAAAATCCAAAGGGGGGGGCGGAGGATGAAAATTTTCAAAAAAATCGATTTCGCCGAAAGTCACGTTTTTATATCATTAAATGACGCAGAAAACGATGGTAAAACCCGTTTTTGTCTAACGCGTTTAGTTTGTCCAAAAAATGGAAATTAATATTTTGAAAAAAATCCAAAGGGGGGGGCGGAGGATGAAAATTTTCAAAAAAATCGAGTTCGCTGAAAGTCACGTTTTTATATCATTAAATGACGCAGAAAACGATGGTAAAAACCGTTTTTGTCTAACGCGTTTAGTTTGTCCAAAAAATGGAAATTAATATTTTGAAAAAAATCCAAAGGGGGGGGCGGAGGATGAAAATTTTCAAAAAAATCGATTTCGCTGAAAGTCACGTTTTTATATAATTAAATGACTCAGAAAACTATTTTAAAAACCGTTTTTGTCTAACGCGTTTAGTTTGTCCAAAAAATGGAAATTAATATTTTGAAAAAAATCCAAAGGGGGGGGCGGAGGATGAAAATTTTCAAAAAAATCGATTTCGGTGAAAGTCTCGTTTTTATATCATTAAATGACTCAGAAAACTATTTTAAAAACCGTTTTTGTCTAACGCGTTTAGTTTGTCCAAAAAATGGAAATTAATATTTTGAAAAAAATCCAAAGGGGGGGGCGGAGGATGAAAATTTTCAAAAAAATCGATTTCGCTGAAAGTCACGTTTTTATATCATTAAATGACGCAGAAAACGATGGTAAAAACCGTTTTTGTCTAACGCGTTTAGTTTGTCCAAAAAATGGAAATTAATATTTTGACAAAAATCCAAAGGGGGGGGCGGAGGATGAAAATTTTCAAAAAAATCGATTTCGCTGAAAGTCACGTTTTTATACCATTAAATGACGCAGAAAACGATGGTAAAAACCGTTTTTGTCTAACGCGTTTAGTTTGTCCAAAAAATGGAAATTAATATTTTGAAAAAAATCCAAAGGGGGGGGCGGAGGATGAAAATTTTCAAAAAAATCGATTTCGCTGAAAGTCACGTTTTTATATCATTAAATGACGCAGAAAACGATGGTAAAAACCGTTTTTGTCTAACGCGTTTAGTTTGTCCAAAAAATGGAAATTAATATTTTGACAAAAATCCAAAGGGGGGGGCAGAGGATGAAAATTTTCAAAAAAATCGATTTCGCTGAAAGTCACGTTTTTATACCATTAAATGACGCAGAAAACGATGGTAAAAACCGTTTTTGTCTAACGGGTTTAGTTTGTCCAAAAAATGGAAATTAATATTTTAAAAAAAATCCAAAGGGGGGGACGGAGGATGAAAATTTTCAAAAAAATCGATTTCGCTGAAAGTCACGTTTTTATATCATTAAATGACGCAGTAAACGATGGTAAAAACCGTTTTTGTCTAACGCGTTTAGTTTGTCCAAAAAATGGAAATTAATATTTTGACAAAAATCCAAAGGGGGGGGCGGAGGATGAAAATTTTCAAAAAAATCGATTTCGCTGAAAGTCACGTTTTTATACCATTAAATGACGCAGAAAACGATGGTAAAAACCGTTTTTGTCTAACGGGTTTAGTTTGTCCAAAAAATGGAAATTAATATTTTAAAAAAAATCCAAAGGGGGGGACGGAGGATGAAAATTTTCAAAAAAACCGATTTCGCTGAAAGTCACGTTTTTATATCATTAAATGACGCAGAAAACGATGGTAAAAACCGTTTTTGTCTAACGCGTTTAGTTTGTCCAAAAAATGGAAATTAATATTTTGAAAAAAATCCAAAGGGGGGGGCGGAGGATGAAAATTTTCAAAAAAATCGATTTCGCTGAAAGTCACGTTTTTATATCATTAAATGACTCAGAAAACGATTTTAAAAACCATTTTTGTCTAACGCGTTTAGTTTATCCAAAAAATGGAAATTAATATTTTGAAAAAAATCCAAAGGGGGGGGGCGGAGGATGAAAATTTTCAAAAAAATCGATTTCGCTGAAAGTCACGTTTTTATATCATTAAATGACTCAGAAAACGATTTTAAAAACCATTTTTGTCAAACGCGTTTAGTTTATCCAAAAAATGGAAATTAATATTTTGAAAAAAATCCAAAGGGGGGGGCGGAGGATGAAAATTTTCAAAAAAATCGATTTCGCTGAAAGTCACGTTTTTATATCATTAAATGACGCAGAAAACGATGGTAGAAACCGTTTTTGTCTAACGCGTTTAGTTTGTCCAAAAAATGGAAATTAATATTTTGAAAAAAATCCAAAGAGGGGGGCGGAGGATGAAAATTTTCAAAAAAATCGATTTCGCTGAATGTCACGTTTTTATATCATTAAATGACGCAGAAAACGATGGTAAAACCGTTTTTGTCTAACGCGTTAAGTTTGTCCAAAAAATTGAAATTAATATTTTGAAATAAATCCAAAGGGGGGGGCGGAGGATGAAAATTTTCAAAAAAATCTATTTCGCTGAAAGTCACGTTTTTATATCATTAAATGACGCAGAAAACGATGGTAAAAACCGTTTTTGTCTAACGCGTTTAGTTTGTCCAAAAAATGGAAATTAATATTTTGAAAAAAATCCAAAGGGGGGGGCGGAGGATGAAAATTTTCAAAAAAATCGATTTCGCTGAAAGTCACGTTTTTATATCATTAAATGACTCAGAAAACGATTTTAAAAACCATTTTTGTCTAACGCGTTTAGTTTATCCAAAAAATGGAAATTAATATTTTGAAAAAAATCCAAAGGGGGGGGGCGGAGGATGAAAATTTTCAAAAAAATCGATTTCGCTGAAAGTCACGTTTTTATATCATTAAATGACTCAGAAAACGATTTTGAAAACCATTTTTGTCTAACGCGTTTAGTTTATCCAAAAAATGGAAATTAATATTTTGAAAAAAATCCAAAGGGGGGGGCGGAGGATGAAAATTTTCAAAAAAATCGATTTCGCTGAAAGTCACGTTTTTATATCATTAAATGACGCAGAAAACGATGGTAGAAACCGTTTTTGTCTAACGCGTTTAGTTTGTCCAAAAAATGGAAATTAATATTTTGAAAAAAATCCAAAGAGGGGGGCGGAGGATGAAAATTTTCAAAAAAATCGATTTCGCTGAATGTCACGTTTTTATATCATTAAATGACGCAGAAAACGATGGTAAAACCGTTTTTGTCTAACGCGTTAAGTTTGTCCAAAAAATTGAAATTAATATTTTGAAATAAATCCAAAGGGGGGGGCGGAGGATGAAAATTTTCAAAAAAATCTATTTCGCTGAAAGTCACGTTTTTATATCATTAAATGACGCAGAAAACGATGGTAAAAACCGTTTTTGTCTAACGCGTTTAGTTTGTCCAAAAAATGGAAATTAATATTTTGAAAAAAATCCAAAGGGGGGGGGCGGAGGATGAAAATTTTCAAAAAAATCGATTTCGCTGAAAGTCACGTTTTTATATCATTAAATGACGCAGAAAACGATGGTAAAAACCGTTTTTGTCTAACGCGTTTAGTTTGTCCAAAAAATTGAAATTAATATTTTGAAATAAATCCAAAGGGGGGGGGCGGAGGATGAAAATTTTCAAAAAAATCGATTTCGCTGAAAGTCACGTTTTTATATCATTAAATGACGCAGAAAACGATGGTAAAACCCGTTTTTGTCTAACGCGTTTAGTTTGTCCAAAAAATTGAAATTAATATTTTGAAAAAAATCCAAAGGGGGGGGCGGAGGATGAAAATTTTCAAAAAAATCGATTTCGCTGAAAGTCACGTTTTTATATCATTAAATGACGCAGAAAACGATGGTAAAAACCGTTTTTGTCTAACGCGTTTAGTTTGTCCAAAAAATGGAAATTAATATTTTGAAAAAAATCCAAAGGGGGGGGCGGAGGATGAAAATTTTCAAAAAAATCGATTTCGCTGAAAGTCACGTTTTTATATCATTAAATGACTCAGAAAACGATTTTAAAAACCATTTTTGTCTAACGCGTTTAATTTATCCAAAAAATGGAAATTAATATTTTGAAAAAAATCCAAAGGGGGGGGGGGCGGAGGATGAAAATTTTCAAAAAAATCGATTTCGCTGAAAGTCACGTTTTTATATCATTAAATGACGCAGAAAACGATGGTAAAAACCGTTTTTGTCTAACGCGTTTAGTTTGTCCAAAAAATGGAAATTAATATTTTGAAAAAAATCCAAAGGGGGGGGCGGAGGATGAAAATTTTCAAAAAAATCGATTTCGCTGAAAGTCACGTTTTTATATCATTAAATGACTCAGAAAACGATTTTAAAAACCGTTTTTGTCTAACGCGTTTAGTTTGTCCAAAAAATGGAAATTAATATTTTGAAAGAAATCCAAAGGGGGGGGCGGAGGATGAAAATTTTCAAAAAAATCGATTTCGCTGAAAGTCACGTTTTTATATCATTAAATGACTCAGAAAACGATTTTAAAAACCATTTTTGTCTAACGCGTTTAGTTTATCCAAAAAATGGAAATTAATATTTTGAAAAAAATCCAAAGGGGGGGGCGGAGGATGAAAATTTTCAAAAAAATCGATTTCGCTGAAAGTCACGTTTTTATATCATTAAATGACTCAGAAAACGATTTTAAAAACCGTTTTTGTCTAACGCGTTTAGTTTGTCCAAAAAATGGAAATTAATATTTTGAAAAAAATCCAAAGGGGGGGGCGGAGGATGAAAATTTTCAAAAAAATCGATTTCGCTGAAAGTCACGTTTTTATATCATTAAATGACGCAGAAAACGATGGTAACAACCGTTTTTGTCTAACGCGTTTAGTTTGTCCAAAAAATGGAAATTAATATTTTGAAAAAAATCCAAAGGGGGGGGCGGAGGATGAAAATTTTCAAAAAAATCGATTTCGCTGAAAGTCACGTTTTTATATCATTAAATGACGCAGAAAACGATGGTAAAAACCGTTTTTGTCTAACGCGTTTAGTTTGTCCAAAAAATGGAAATTAATATTTTGAAAAAAATCCAAAGGGGGGGGCGGAGGATGAAAATTTTCAAAAAAACCGATTTCGCTGAAAGTCACGTTTTTATATCATTAAATGACGCAGAAAACGATGGTAAAAACAGTTTTTGTCTAACGCGTTTAGTTTGTCCAAAAAATTGAAATTAATATTTTGAAATAAATCCAAAGGGGGGGGCGGAGGATGAAAATTTTCAAAAAAATCGATTTCGCTGAAAGTCACGTTTTTATATCATTAAATGACGCAGAAAACGATTTTAAAAACCGTTTTTGCCTAACGCGTTTAGTTTGTCCAAAAAATGGAAATTAATATTTTGAAAAAAATCCAAAGGGGGGGGCGGAGGATGAAAATTTTCAAAAAAATCGATTTCGCTGAAAGTCACGTTTTTATATCATTAAATGACTCAGAAAACGATTTTAAAAACCGTTTTTGTCTAACGCGTTTAGTTTGTCCAAAAAATGGAAATTAATATTTTGAAAAAAATCCAAAGGGGGGGGGCGGAGGATGAAAATTTTCAAAAAAATCGATTTCGCTGAAAGTCACGTTTTTATATCATTAAATGACTCAGAAAACGATTTTAAAAACCGTTTTTGTCTAACGCGTTTAGTTTGTCCAAAAAATGGAAATTAATATTTTGAAAAAAATCCAAAGGGGGGGCCGGAGGATGAAAATTTTCAAAAAAATCGATTTCGCTGAAAGTCACGTTTTTATATCATTAAATGACGCAGAAAACGATGGTAAAACCGTTTTTGTCTAACGCGTTAAGTTTGTCCAAAAAATTGAAATTAATATTTTGAAATAAATCCAAAGGGGGGGGCGGAGGATGAAAATTTTCAAAAAAATCTATTTCGCTGAAAGTCACGTTTTTATATCATTAAATGACGCAGAAAACGATGGTAAAAACCGTTTTTGTCTAACGCGTTTAGTTTGTCCAAAAAATGGAAATTAATATTTTGAAAAAAATCCAAAGGGGGGGGCGGAGGATGAAAATTTTCAAAAAAATCGATTTCGCTGAAAGTCACGTTTTTATATCATTAAATGACTCAGAAAACGATTTTAAAAACCGTTTTTGTCTAACGCGTTTATTTTGTCCAAA
The DNA here is from genome assembly GCA_036711965.1 of Onthophagus sagittarius. Taxonomy (NCBI): domain Eukaryota; kingdom Metazoa; phylum Arthropoda; class Insecta; order Coleoptera; family Scarabaeidae; genus Onthophagus; species Onthophagus sagittarius. Next base: position 55,259,898 of record JASERS010000002.1, on the reverse strand, counting down.
AAATGGAAATTAATATTTTGAAAAAAATCCAAAGGGGGGGGCGGAGGATGAAAATTTTCAAAAAAATCGATTTCGCTGAAAGTCACGTTTTTATATCATTAAATGACTCCGAAAACGATTTTAAAAACCGTTTTTGTCTAACGCGTTTATTTTGTCCAAAAAATGGAAATTAATATTTTGAAAAAAATCCAAAGGGGGGGGCGGAGGATGAAAATTTTCAAAAAAATCGATTTCGTTGAAAGTCACGTTTTTATATCATTAAATGACTCAGAAAACGATTTTAATAACCGTTTTTGTCTAACGCGTTTAGTTTGTCCAAAAAATGGAAATTAATATTTTGAAAAAAATCCAAAGGGGGGGGGCGGAGGATGAAAATTTTCAAAAAAATCGATTTCGCTGAAAGTCACGTTTTTATATCATTAAATGACTCAGAAAACGATTTTAAAAACCGTTTTTGTCTAACGCGTTTAGTTTGTCCAAAAAATGGAAATTAATATTTTGAAAAAAATCCAAAGGGGGGGGCGGAGGATGAAAATTTTCAAAAAAACCGATTTCGCTGAAAGTCACGTTTTTATATCATTAAATGACTCAGAAAACGATTTTAAAAACCGTTTTTGTCTAACGCGTTTAGTTTGTCCAAAAAATGGAAATTAATATTTTGAAAAAAATCCAAAGGGGGGGGCGGAGGATGAAAATTTTCAAAAAAATCGATTTCGCTGAAAGTCACGTTTTTATATCATTAAATGACGCAGAAAACGATGGTAAAAACCGTTTTTGTCCAACGCGTTTAGTTTGTCCAAAAAATGGAAATTAATATTTTGAAAAAAATCCAAAGGGGGGGGCGGAGGATGAAAATTTTCAAAAAAATCGATTTCGCTGAAAGTCACGTTTTTATATCATTAAATGACGCAGAAAACGATGGTAAAAACCGTTTTTGTCTAACGCGTTTAGTTTGTCCAAAAAATGGAAATTAATATTTTGAAAAAAATCCAAAGGGGGGGGCGGAGGATGAAAATTTTCAAAAAAATCGATTTCGCTGAAAGTCACGTTTTTATATCATTAAATGGCTCAGAAAACGATTTTAAAAACCGTTTTTGTCTAACGCGTTTATTTTGTCCAAAAAATGGAAATTAATATTTTGAAAAAAATCCAAAGGGGGGGGCGGAGGATGAAAATTTTCAAAAAAATCGATTTCGCTGAAAGTCACGTTTTTATATCATTAAATGACTCAGAAAACGATTTTAAAAACCGTTTTTGTCTAACGCGTTTAGTTTGTCCAAAAAATGGAAATTAATATTTTGAAAAAAATCCAAAGGGGGGGGGCGGAGGATGAAAATTTTCAAAAAAATCGATTTCGCTGAAAGTCACGTTTTTATATCATTAAATGACTCAGAAAACGATTTTAAAAACCGTTTTTGTCTAACGCGTTTAGTTTGTCCAAAAAATGGAAATTAATATTTTGAAAAAAATCCAAAGGGGGGGGCGGAGGATGAAAATTTTCAAAAAAACCGATTTCGCTGAAAGTCACGTTTTTATATCATTAAATGACTCAGAAAACGATTTTAAAAACCGTTTTTGTCTAACGCGTTTAGTTTGTCCAAAAAATGGAAATTAATATTTTGAAAAAAATCCAAAGGGGGGGGCGGAGGATGAAAATTTTCAAAAAAATCGATTTCGCTGAAAGTCACGTTTTTATATCATTAAATGACTCAGAAAACGATTTTAAAAACCGTTTTTGTCTAACGCGTTTAGTTTGTCCAAAAAATGGAAATTAATATTTTGAAAAAAGTCCAAAGGGGGGGGCGGAGGATGAAAATTTTCAAAAAAATCGATTTCGCTGAAAGTCACGTTTTTATATCATTAAATGACTCAGAAAACGATTTTAAAAACCGTTTTTGTCTAACGCGTTTAGTTTGTCCAAAAAATGGAAATTAATATTTTGAAAAAAATCCAAAGGGGGGGGCGGAGGATGAAAATTTTCAAAAAAATCGATTTCGCTGAAAGTCACGTTTTTATATCATTAAATGACTCAGAAAACGATTTTAAAAACCGTTTTTGTCTAACGCGTTTATTTTGTCCAAAAAATGGAAATTAATATTTTGAAAAAAATCCAAAGGGGGGGGCGGAGGATGAAAATTTTCAAAAAAATCGATTTCGCTGAAAGTCACGTTTTTATATCATTAAATGACTCAGAAAACGATTTTAAAAACCGTTTTTGTCTAACGCGTTTAGTTTGTCCAAAAAATGGAAATTAATATTTTGAAAAAAATCCAAAGGGGGGGGCGGAGGATGAAAATTTTCAAAAAAATCGATTTCGCTGAAAGTCACGTTTTTATATCATTAAATGACTCAGAAAACGATTTTAAAAACCGTTTTTGTCTAACGCGTTTAGTTTGTCCAAAAAATGGAAATTAATATTTTGAAAAAAATCCAAAGGGGGGGCGGAGGATGAAAATTTTCAAAAAAATCGATTTCGCTGAAAGTCACGTTTTTATATCATTAAATGACTCAGAAAACGATTTTAAAAACCGTTTTTGTCTAACGCGTTTAGTTTGTCCAAAAAATGGAAATTAATATTTTGAAAAAAATCCAAAGGGGGGGGCGGAGGATGAAAATTTTCAAAAAAATCGATTTCGCTGAAAGTCACGTTTTTATATCATTAAATGACTCAGAAAACGATTTTAAAAACCGTTTTTGTCTAACGCGTTTATTTTGTCCAAAAAATGGAAATTAATATTTTGAAAAAAATCCAAAGGGGGGGCGGAGGATGAAAATTTTCAAAAAAATCGATTTCGCTGAAAGTCACGTTTTTATATCATTAAATGACTCAGAAAACGATTTTAAAAACCGTTTTTGTCTAACGCGTTTAGTTTGTCCAAAAAATGGAAATTAATATTTTGAAAAAAATCCTAAGGGGGGGGCGGAGGATGAAAATTTTAAAAAAAATCGATTTCGCTGAAAGTCACGTTTTTATATCATTAAATGACGCAGAAAACGATGGTAAAAACCGTTTTTGTCTAACGCGTTTAGTTTGTCCAAAAAATGGAAATTAATATTTTGAAAAAAATCCAAAGGGGGGGGCGGAGGATGAAAATTTTCAAAAAAATCGATTTCGCTGAAAGTCACGTTTTTATATCATTAAATGACGCAGAAAACGATGGTAAAAACCGTTTTTGTCTAACGCGTTTAGTTTGTCCAAAAAATGGAAATTAATATTTTGAAAAAAATCCAAAGGGGGGGGCGGAGGATGAAAATTTTCAAAAAAATCGATTTCGCTGAAAGTCACGTTTTTATATCATTAAATGACGCAGAAAACGATGGTAAAAACCGTTTTTGTCTAACGCGTTTAGTTTGTCCAAAAAATGGAAATTAATATTTTGAAAAAAATCCAAAGGGGGGGGCGGAGGATGAAAATTTTAAAAAAAATCGATTTCGCTGAAAGTCACGTTTTTATATCATTAAATGACGCAGAAAACGATGGTAAAAACCGTTTTTGTCTAACGCGTTTAGTTTGTCCAAAAAATGGAAATTAATATTTTGAAAAAAATCCAAAGGGGGGGGCGGAGGATGAAAATTTTCAAAAAAATCGATTTCGCTGAAAGTCACGTTTTTATATCATTAAATGACTCAGAAAACGATTTTAAAAACCGTTTTTGTCTAACGCGTTTAGTTTGTCCAAAAAATGGAAATTAATATTTTGAAAAAAATCCAAAGGGGGGGGCGGAGGATGAAAATTTTCAAAAAAATCGATTTCGCTGAAAGTCACGTTTTTATATCATTAAATGACTCAGAAAACGATTTTAAAAACCGTTTTTGTCTAACGCGTTTAGTTTGTCCAAAAAATGGAAATTAATATTTTGAAAAAAATCCAAAGGGGGGGGCGGAGGATGAAAATTTTCAAAAAAACCGATTTCGCTGAAAGTCACGTTTTTATATCATTAAATGACTCAGAAAACGATTTTAAAAACCGTTTTTGTCTAACGCGTTTAGTTTGTCCAAAAAATGGAAATTAATATTTTGAAAAAAATCCAAAGGGGGGGGCGGAGGATGAAAATTTTCAAAAAAATCGATTTCGCTGAAAGTCACGTTTTTATATCATTAAATGACGCAGAAAACGATGGTAAAAACCGTTTTTGTCTAACGCGTTTAGTTTGTCCAAAAAATGGAAATTAATATTTTGAAAAAAATCCAAAGGGGGGGGCGGAGGATGAAAATTTTCAAAAAAATCGATTTCGCTGAAAGTCACGTTTTTATATCATTAAATGACGCAGAAAACGATGGTAAAAACCGTTTTTGTCTAACGCGTTTAGTTTGTCCAAAAAATGGAAATTAATATTTTGAAAAAAATCCAAAGGGGGGGGCGGAGGATGAAAATTTTAAAAAAAATCGATTTCGCTGAAAGTCACGTTTTTATATCATTAAATGACGCAGAAAACGATGGTAAAAACCGTTTTTGTCTAACGCGTTTAGTTTGTCCAAAAAATGGAAATTAATATTTTGAAAAAAATCCAAAGGGGGGGGCGGAGGATGAAAATTTTCAAAAAAATCGATTTCGCTGAAAGTCACGTTTTTATATCATTAAATGACTCAGAAAACGATTTTAAAAACCGTTTTTGTCTAACGCGTTTAGTTTGTCCAAAAAATGGAAATTAATATTTTGAAAAAAATCCAAAGGGGGGGGCGGAGGATGAAAATTTTCAAAAAAACCGATTTCGCTGAAAGTCACGTTTTTATATCATTAAATGACTCAGAAAACGATTTTAAAAACCGTTTTTGTCTAACGCGTTTAGTTTGTCCAAAAAATGGAAATTAATATTTTGAAAAAAATCCAAAGGGGGGGGCGGAGGATGAAAATTTTCAAAAAAACCGATTTCGCTGAAAGTCACGTTTTTATATCATTAAATGACTCAGAAAACGATTTTAAAAACCGTTTTTGTCTAACGCGTTTAGTTTGTCCAAAAAATGGAAATTAATATTTTGAAAAAAATCCAAAGGGGGGGGCGGAGGATGAAAATTTTAAAAAAAATCGATTTCGCTGAAAGTCACGTTTTTATATCATTAAATGACGCAGAAAACGATGGTAAAAACCGTTTTTGTCTAACGCGTTTAGTTTGTCCAAAAAATGGAAATTAATATTTTGAAAAAAATCCAAAGGGGGGGGCGGAGGATGAAAATTTTCAAAAAAATCGATTTCGCTGAAAGTCACGTTTTTATATCATTAAATGACGCAGAAAACGATGGTAAAAACCGTTTTTGTCTAACGCGTTTAGTTTGTCCAAAAAATGGAAATTAATATTTTGAAAAAAATCCAAAGGGGGGGGCGGAGGATGAAAATTTTAAAAAAAATCGATTTCGCTGAAAGTCACGTTTTTATATCATTAAATGACGCAGAAAACGATGGTAAAAACCGTTTTTGTCTAACGCGTTTAGTTTGTCCAAAAAATGGAAATTAATATTTTGAAAAAAATCCAAAGGGGGGGGCGGAGGATGAAAATTTTCAAAAAAATCGATTTCGCTGAAAGTCACGTTTTTATATCATTAAATGACTCAGAAAACGATTTTAAAAACCGTTTTTGTCTAACGCGTTTAGTTTGTCCAAAAAATGGAAATTAATATTTTGAAAAAAATCCAAAGGGGGGGGGCGGAGGATGAAAATTTTCAAAAAAACCGATTTCGCTGAAAGTCACGTTTTTATATCATTAAATGACTCAGAAAACGATTTTAAAAACCGTTTTTGTCTAACGCGTTTAGTTTGTCCAAAAAATGGAAATTAATATTTTGAAAAAAATCCAAAGGGGGGGGCGGAGGATGAAAATTTTCAAAAAAATCGATTTCGCTGAAAGTCACGTTTTTATATCATTAAATGACTCAGAAAACGATTTTAAAAACCGTTTTTGTCTAACGCGTTTAGTTTGTCCAAAAAATGGAAATTAATATTTTGAAAAAAATCCAAAGGGGGGGGCGGAGGATGAAAATTTTCAAAAAAACCGATTTCGCTGAAAGTCACGTTTTTATATCATTAAATGACTCAGAAAACGATTTTAAAAACCGTTTTTGTCTAACGCGTTTAGTTTGTCCAAAAAATGGAAATTAATATTTTGAAAAAAATCCAAAGGGGGGGGCGGAGGATGAAAATTTTCAAAAAAATCGATTTCGCTGAAAGTCACGTTTTTATATCATTAAATGACTCAGAAAACGATTTTAAAAACCGTTTTTGTCTAACGCGTTTAGTTTGTCCAAAAAATGGAAATTAATATTTTGAAAAAAATCCAAAGGGGGGGGCGGAGGATGAAAATTTTCAAAAAAACCGATTTCGCTGAAAGTCACGTTTTTATATCATTAAATGACTCAGAAAACGATTTTAAAAACCGTTTTTGTCTAACGCGTTTAGTTTGTCCAAAAAATGGAAATTAATATTTTGAAAAAAATCCAAAGGGGGGGGCGGAGGATGAAAATTTTCAAAACAATCGATTTCGCTGAAAGTCACGTTTTTATATCATTAAATGACTCAGAAAACGATTTTAAAAACCGTTTTTGTCTAACGCGTTTAGTTTGTCCAAAAAATGGAAATTAATATTTTGAAAAAAATCCAAAGGGGGGGGCGGAGGATGAAAATTTTCAAAAAAATCGATTTCGCTGAAAGTCACGTTTTTATATCATTAAATGACTCAGAAAACGATTTTAAAAACCGTTTTTGTCTAACGCGTTTAGTTTGTCCAAAAAATGGAAATTAATATTTTGAAAAAAATCCAAAGGGGGGGGCGGAGGATGAAAATTTTCAAAAAATCGATTTCGCTGAAAGTCACGTTTTTATATCATTAAATGACGCAGAAAACGATGGTAAAAACCGTTTTTGTCTAACGCATTTAGTTTGTCCAAAAAATGGAAATTAATATTTTGAAAAAAATCCAAAGGGGGGGGCGGAGGATGAAAATTTTCAAAAAAATCGATTTCGCTGAAAGTCATGTTTTTATATCATTAAATGACGCAGAAAACGATGGTAAAAACCGTTTTTGTCTAACGCATTTAGTTTGTCCAAAAAATGGAAATTAATATTTTGAAAAAAATCCAAAGGGGGGGGCGGAGGATGAAAATTTTCAAAAAAATCGATTTCGCTGAAAGTCATGTTTTTATATCATTAAATGACGCAGAAAACGATGGTAAAAACCGTTTTTGTCTAACGCATTTAGTTTGTCCAAAAAATGGAAATTAATATTTTGAAAAAAATCCAAAGGGGGGGGCGGAGGATGAAAATTTTCAAAAAAATCGATTTCGCTGAAAGTCACGTTTTTATATCATTAAATGACGCAGAAAACGATGGTAAAACCCGTTTTTGTCTAACGCGTTTAGTTTGTCCAAAAAATGGAAATTAATATTTTGAAAAAAATCCAAAGGGGGGGGCGGAGGATGAAAATTTTCAAAAAAATCGATTTCGCTGAAAGTCACGTTTTTATATCATTAAATGACGCAGAAAACGATGGTAAAACCCGTTTTTGTCTAACGCGTTTAGTTTGTCCAAAAAATGGAAATTAATATTTTGAAAAAAATCCAAAGGGGGGGGCGGAGGATGAAAATTTTCAAAAAAATCGATTTCGCTGAAAGTCACGTTTTTATATCATTAAATGACGCAGAAAACGATGGTAAAAACCGTTTTTGTCTAACGCATTTAGTTTGTCCAAAAAATGGAAATTAATATTTTGAAAAAAATCCAAAGGGGGGGGCGGAGGATGAAAATTTTCAAAAAAATCGATTTCGCTGAAAGTCACGTTTTTATATCATTAAATGACTCAGAAAACGATTTTAAAAACCGTTTTTGTCTAACGCGTTTAGTTTGTCCAAAAAATGGAAATTAATATTTTGAAAAAAATCCAAAGGGGGGGGCGGAGGATGAAAATTTTCAAAAAAATCGATTTCGCTGAAAGTCACGTTTTTATATCATTAAATGACGCAGAAAACGATGGTAAAAACCGTTTTTGTCTAACGCATTTAGTTTGTCCAAAAAATGGAAATTAATATTTTGAAAAAAATCCAAAGGGGGGGGCGGAGGATGAAAATTTTCAAAAAAATCGATTTCGCTGAAAGTCACGTTTTTATATCATTAAATGACTCAGAAAACGATTTTAAAAACCGTTTTTGTCTAACGCGTTTAGTTTGTCCAAAAAATGGAAATTAATATTTTGAAAAAAATCCAAAGGGGGGGGCGGAGGATGAAAATTTTCAAAAAATCGATTTCGCTGAAAGTCACGTTTTTATATCATTAAATGACGCAGAAAACGATGGTAAAACCCGTTTTTGTCTAACGCGTTTAGTTTGTCCAAAAAATGGAAATTAATATTTTGAAAAAAATCCAAAGGGGGGGGCGGAGGATGAAAATTTTAAAAAAAATCGATTTCGCTGAAAGTCACGTTTTTATATCATTAAATGACGCAGAAAACGATGGTAAAAACCGTTTTTGTCTAACGCGTTTAGTTTGTCCAAAAAATGGAAATTAATATTTTGAAAAAAATCCAAAGGGGGGGGCGGAGGATGAAAATTTTCAAAAAAATCGATTTCGCTGAAAGTCACGTTTTTATATCATTAAATGACTCAGAAAACGATTTTAAAAACCGTTTTTGTCTAACGCGTTTAGTTTGTCCAAAAAATGGAAATTAATATTTTGAAAAAAATCCAAAGGGGGGGGCGGAGGATGAAAATTTTCAAAAAAATCGATTTCGCTGAAAGTCACGTTTTTATATCATTAAATGACTCAGAAAACGATTTTAAAAACCGTTTTTGTCTAACGCGTTTATTTTGTCCAAAAAATGGAAATTAATATTTTGAAAAAAATCCAAAGGGGGGGGCGGAGGATGAAAATTTTCAAAAAAATCGATTTCGCTGAAAGTCACGTTTTTATATCATTAAATGACTCAGAAAACGATTTTAAAAACCGTTTTTGTCTAACGCGTTTAGTTTGTCCAAAAAATGGAAATTAATATTTTGAAAAAAATCCAAAGGGGGGGGCGGAGGATGAAAATTCAAAATTCAAAAAAATCGATTTCGCTGAAAGTCACGTTTTTATATCATTAAATGACTCAGAAAACGATTTTAAAAACCGTTTTTGTCTAACGCGTTTAGTTTGTCCAAAAAATGGAAATTAATATTTTGAAAAAAATCCAAAGGGGGGGGCGGAGGATGAAAATTTTCAAAAAAATCGATTTCGCTGAAAGTCACGTTTTTATATCATTAAATGACTCAGAAAACGATTTTAAAAACCGTTTTTGTCTAACGCGTTTAGTTTGTCCAAAAAATGGAAATTAATATTTTGAAAAAAATCCAAAGGGGGGGGCGGAGGATGAAAATTTTCAAAAAAATCGATTTCGCTGAAAGTCACGTTTTTATATCATTAAATGACTCAGAAAACGATTTTAAAAACCGTTTTTGTCTAACGCGTTTATTTTGTCCAAAAAATGGAAATTAATATTTTGAAAAAAATCCAAAGGGGGGGGCGGAGGATGAAAATTTTCAAAAAAATCGATTTCGCTGAAAGTCACGTTTTTATATCATTAAATGACTCAGAAAACGATTTTAAAAACCGTTTTTGTCTAACGCGTTTAGTTTGTCCAAAAAATGGAAATTAATATTTTGAAAAAAATCCAAAGGGGGGGGCGGAGGATGAAAATTTTAAAAAAAATCGATTTCGCTGAAAGTCACGTTTTTATATCATTAAATGACGCAGAAAACGATGGTAAAAACCGTTTTTGTCTAACGCGTTTAGTTTGTCCAAAAAATGGAAATTAATATTTTGAAAAAAATCCAAAGGGGGGGGCGGAGGATGAAAATTTTCAAAAAAATCGATTTCGCTGAAAGTCACGTTTTTATATCATTAAATGACGCAGAAAACGATGGTAAAAACCGTTTTTGTCTAACGCGTTTAGTTTGTCCAAAAAATGGAAATTAATATTTTGAAAAAAATCCAAAGGGGGGGGCGGAGGATGAAAATTTTCAAAAAAATCGATTTCGCTGAAAGTCACGTTTTTATATCATTAAATGACGCAGAAAACGATGGTAAAAACCGTTTTTGTCTAACGCGTTTAGTTTGTCCAAAAAATGGAAATTAATATTTTGAAAAAAATCCAAAGGGGGGGCGGAGGATGAAAATTTTAAAAAAAATCGATTTCGCTGAAAGTCACGTTTTTATATCATTAAATGACGCAGAAAACGATGGTAAAAACCGTTTTTGTCTAACGCGTTTAGTTTGTCCAAAAAATGGAAATTAATATTTTGAAAAAAATCCAAAGGGGGGGCGGAGGATGAAAATTTTCAAAAAAATCGATTTCGCTGAAAGTCACGTTTTTATATCATTAAATGACTCAGAAAACGATTTTAAAAACCGTTTTTGTCTAACGCGTTTAGTTTGTACAAAAAATGGAAATTAATATTTTGAAAAAAATCCAAAGGGGGGGGCGGAGGATGAAAATTTTCAAAAAAACCGATTTCGCTGAAAGTCACGTTTTTATATCATTAAATGACTCAGAAAACGATTTTAAAAACCGTTTTTGTCTAACGCGTTTAGTTTGTCCAAAAAATGGAAATTAATATTTTGAAAAAAATCCAAAGGGGGGGGCGGAGGATGAAAATTTTCAAAAAAATCGATTTCGCTGAAAGTCACGTTTTTATATCATTAAATGACGCAGAAAACGATGGTAAAAACCGTTTTTGTCTAACGCGTTTAGTTTGTCCAAAAAATGGAAATTAATATTTTGAAAAAAATCCAAAGGGGGGGGCGGAGGATGAAAATTTTAAAAAAAATCGATTTCGCTGAAAGTCACGTTTTTATATCATTAAATGACGCAGAAAACGATGGTAAAAACCGTTTTTGTCTAACGCGTTTAGTTTGTCCAAAAAATGGAAATTAATATTTTGAAAAAAATCCAAAGGGGGGGGCGGAGGATGAAAATTTTCAAAAAAATCGATTTCGCTGAAAGTCACGTTTTTATATCATTAAATGACGCAGAAAACGATGGTAAAAACCGTTTTTGTCTAACGCGTTTAGTTTGTCCAAAAAATGGAAATTAATATTTTGAAAAAAATCCAAAGGGGGGGGCGGAGGATGAAAATTTTAAAAAAAATCGATTTCGCTGAAAGTCACGTTTTTATATCATTAAATGACGCAGAAAACGATGGTAAAAACCGTTTTTGTCTAACGCGTTTAGTTTGTCCAAAAAATGGAAATTAATATTTTGAAAAAAATCCAAAGGGGGGGGCGGAGGATGAAAATTTTCAAAAAAATCGATTTCGCTGAAAGTCACGTTTTTATATCATTAAATGACTCAGAAAACGATTTTAAAAACCGTTTTTGTCTAACGCGTTTAGTTTGTCCAAAAAATGGAAATTAATATTTTGAAAAAAATCCAAAGGGGGGGGCGGAGGATGAAAATTTTCAAAAAAACCGATTTCGCTGAAAGTCACGTTTTTATATCATTAAATGACTCAGAAAACTATTTTAAAAACCGTTTTTGTCTAACGCGTTTAGTTTGTCCAAAAAATGGAAATTAATATTTTGAAAAAAATCCAAAGGGGGGGGCGGAGGATGAAAATTTTCAAAACAATCGATTTCGCTGAAAGTCACGTTTTTATATCATTAAATGACTCAGAAAACGATTTTAAAAACCGTTTTTGTCTAACGCGTTTAGTTTGTCCAAAAAATGGAAATTAATATTTTGAAAAAAATCCAAAGGGGGGGGCGGAGGATGAAAATTTTCAAAAAAATCGATTTCGCTGAAAGTCACGTTTTTATATCATTAAATGACGCAGAAAACGATGGTAAAAACCGTTTTTGTCTAACGCGTTTAGTTTGTCCAAAAAATGGAAATTAATATTTTGAAAAAAATCCAAAGGGGGGGGCGGAGGATGAAAATTTAAAAAAAAATCGATTTCGCTGAAAGTCACGTTTTTATATCATTAAATGACGCAGAAAACGATGGTAAAAACCGTTTTTGTCTAACGCGTTTAGTTTGTCCAAAAAATGGAAATTAATATTTTGAAAAAAATCCAAAGGGGGGGGCGGAGGATGAAAATTTTCAAAAAAATCGATTTCGCTGAAAGTCACGTTTTTATATCATTAAATGACTCAGAAAACGATTTTAAAAACCGTTTTTGTCTAACGCGTTTAGTTTGTCCAAAAAATGGAAATTAATATTTTGAAAAAAATCCAAAGGGGGGGGCGGAGGATGAAAATTTTCAAAAAAACCGATTTCGCTGAAAGTCACGTTTTTATATCATTAAATGACTCAGAAAACGATTTTAAAAACCGTTTTTGTCTAACGCGTTTAGTTTGTCCAAAAAATGGAAATTAATATTTTGAAAAAAATCCAAAGGGGGGGGCGGAGGATGAAAATTTTCAAAAAAATCGATTTCGCTGAAAGTCACGTTTTTATATCATTAAATGACTCAGAAAACGATTTTAAAAACCGTTTTTGTCTAACGCGTTTAGTTTGTCCAAAAAATGGAAATTAATATTTTGAAAAAAATCCAAAGGGGGGGGCGGAGGATGAAAATTTTCAAAAAAACCGATTTCGCTGAAAGTCACGTTTTTATATCATTAAATGACTCAGAAAACGATTTTAAAAACCGTTTTTGTCTAACGCGTTTAGTTTGTCCAAAAAATGGAAATTAATATTTTGAAAAAAATCCAAAGGGGGGGGCGGAGGATGAAAATTTTCAAAACAATCGATTTCGCTGAAAGTCACGTTTTTATATCATTAAATGACTCAGAAAACGATTTTAAAAACCGTTTTTGTCTAACGCGTTTAGTTTGTCCAAAAAATGGAAATTAATATTTTGAAAAAAATCCAAAGGGGGGGGCGGAGGATGAAAATTTTCAAAAAAATCGATTTCGCTGAAAGTCACGTTTTTATATCATTAAATGACTCAGAAAACGATTTTAAAAACCGTTTTTGTCTAACGCGTTTAGTTTGTCCAAAAAATGGAAATTAATATTTTGAAAAAAATCCAAAGGGGGGGGCGGAGGATGAAAATTTTCAAAAAATCGATTTCGCTGAAAGTCACGTTTTTATATCATTAAATGACGCAGAAAACGATGGTAAAAACCGTTTTTGTCTAACGCATTTAGTTTGTCCAAAAAATGGAAATTAATATTTTGAAAAAAATCCAAAGGGGGGGGCGGAGGATGAAAATTTTCAAAAAAATCGATTTCGCTGAAAGTCACGTTTTTATATCATTAAATGACGCAGAAAACGATGGTAAAAACCGTTTTTGTCTAACGCATTTAGTTTGTCCAAAAAATGGCAATTAATATTTTGAAAAAAATCCAAAGGGGGGAGCGGAGGATGAAAATTTTCAAAAAAATCGATTTCGCTGAAAGTCACGTTTTTATATCATTAAATGACGCAGAAAACGATGGTAAAACCCGTTTTTGTCTAACGCGTTTAGTTTGTCCAAAAAATGGAAATTAATATTTTGAAAAAAATCCAAAGGGGGGGGCGGAGGATGAAAATTTTCAAAAAAATCGATTTCGCTGAAAGTCACGTTTTTATATCATTAAATGACGCAGAAAACGATGGTAAAACCCGTTTTTGTCTAACGCGTTTAGTTTGTCCAAAAAATGGAAATTAATATTTTGAAAAAAATCCAAAGGGGGGGGCGGAGGATGAAAATTTTCAAAAAAATCGATTTCGCTGAAAGTCACGTTTTTATATCATTAAATGACGCAGAAAACGATGGTAAAAACCGTTTTTGTCTAACGCATTTAGTTTGTCCAAAAAATGGAAATTAATATTTTGAAAAAAATCCAAGGGGGGGGGCGGAGGATGAAAATTTTCAAAAAAATCGATTTCGCTGAAAGTCACGTTTTTATATCATTAAATGACTCAGAAAACGATTTTAAAAACCGTTTTTGTCTAACGCGTTTAGTTTGTCCAAAAAATGGAAATTAATATTTTGAAAAAAATCCAAAGGGGGGGGCGGAGGATGAAAATTTTCAAAAAAATCGATTTCGCTGAAAGTCACGTTTTTATATCATTAAATGACGCAGAAAACGATGGTGAAACCCGTTTTTGTCTAACGTGTTTAGTTTGTCCAAAAAATGGAAATTAATATTTTGAAAAAAATCCAAAGGGGGGGGCGGAGGATGAAAATTTTCAAAAAAATCGATTTCGCTGAAAGTCACGTTTTTATATCATTAAATGACGCAGAAAACGATGGTAAAACCCGTTTTTGTCTAACGCGTTTAGTTTGTCCAAAAAATGGAAATTAATATTTTGAAAAAAATCCAAAGGGGGGGGCGGAGGATGAAAATTTTCAAAAAAATCGATTTCGCTGAAAGTCACGTTTTTATATCATTAAATGACGCAGAAAACGATGGTAAAAACCGTTTTTGTCTAACGCATTTAGTTTGTCCAAAAAATGGAAATTAATATTTTGAAAAAAATCCAAAGGGGGGGGCGGAGGATGAAAATTTTCAAAAAAATCGATTTCGCTGAAAGTCACGTTTTTATATCATTAAATGACTCAGAAAACGATTTTAAAAACCGTTTTTGTCTAACGCGTTTAGTTTGTCCAAAAAATGGAAATTAATATTTTGAAAAAAATCCAAAGGGGGGGGCGGAGGATGAAAATTTTCAAAAAATCGATTTCGCTGAAAGTCACGTTTTTATATCATTAAATGACGCAGAAAACGATGGTAAAAACCGTTTTTGTCTAACGCGTTTAGTTTGTCCAAAAAATGGAAATTAATATTTTGAAAAAAATCCAAAGGGGGGGGCGGAGGATGAAAATTTTCAAAAAAATCGATTTCGCTGAAAGTCACGTTTTTATATCATTAAATGACTCAGAAAACGATTTTAAAAACCGTTTTTGTCTAACGCGTTTAGTTTGTCCAAAAAATGGAAATTAATATTTTGAAAAAAATCCAAAGGGGGGGGCGGAGGATGAAAATTTTCAAAAAATCGATTTCGCTGAAAGTCACGTTTTTATATCATTAAATGACGCAGAAAACGATGGTAAAAACCGTTTTTGTCTAACGCATTTAGTTTGTCCAAAAAATGGAAATTAATATTTTGAAAAAAATCCAAAGGGGGGGGCGGAGGATGAAAATTTTCAAAAAAATCGATTTCGCTGAAAGTCACGTTTTTATATCATTAAATGACTCAGAAAACGATTTTAAAAACCGTTTTTGTCTAACGCGTTTAGTTTGTCCAAAAAATGGAAATTAATATTTTGAAAAAAATCCAAAGGGGGGGGCGGAGGATGAAAATTTTCAAAAAAACCGATTTCGCTGAAAGTCACGTTTTTATATCATTAAATGACTCAGAAAACGATTTTAAAAACCGTTTTTGTCTAACGCGTTTAGTTTGTCCAAAAAATGGAAATTAATATTTTGAAAAAAATCCAAAGGGGGGGGCGGAGGATGAAAATTTTCAAAAAAATCGATTTCGCTGAAAGTCACGTTTTTATATCATTAAATGACTCAGAAAACGATTTTAAAAACCGTTTTTGTCTAACGCGTTTAGTTTGTCCAAAAAATGGAAATTAATATTTTGAAAAAAATCCAAAGGGGGGGGCGGAGGATGAAAATTTTCAAAAAAACCGATTTCGCTGAAAGTCACGTTTTTATATCATTAAATGACTCAGAAAACGATTTTAAAAACCGTTTTTGTCTAACGCGTTTAGTTTGTCCAAAAAATGGAAATTAATATTTTGAAAAAAATCCAAAGGGGGGGGCGGAGGATGAAAATTTTCAAAACAATCGATTTCGCTGAAAGTCACGTTTTTATATCATTAAATGACTCAGAAAACGATTTTAAAAACCGTTTTTGTCTAACGCGTTTAGTTTGTCCAAAAAATGGAAA
This sequence comes from Onthophagus sagittarius, assembly GCA_036711965.1. Classification (NCBI taxonomy): domain Eukaryota; kingdom Metazoa; phylum Arthropoda; class Insecta; order Coleoptera; family Scarabaeidae; genus Onthophagus; species Onthophagus sagittarius. The sequence goes on along the minus strand of JASERS010000002.1, from coordinate 55,244,050 downwards.
TTAATATTTTGAAAAAAATCCAAAGGGGGGGGCGGAGGATGAAAATTTTCAAAAAAATCGATTTCGCTGAAAGTCACGTTTTTATATCATTAAATGACTCAGAAAACGATTTTAAAAACCGTTTTTGTCTAACGCGTTTAGTTTGTCCAAAAAATGGAAATTAATATTTTGAAAAAAATCCAAAGGGGGGGGCGGAGGATGAAAATTTTCAAAAAATCGATTTCGCTGAAAGTCACGTTTTTATATCATTAAATGACGCAGAAAACGATGGTAAAAACCGTTTTTGTCTAACGCATTTAGTTTGTCCAAAAAATGGAAATTAATATTTTGAAAAAAATCCAAAGGGGGGGGCGGAGGATGAAAATTTTCAAAAAAATCGATTTCGCTGAAAGTCACGTTTTTATATCATTAAATGACGCAGAAAACGATGGTAAAAACCGTTTTTGTCTAACGCGTTTAGTTTGTCCAAAAAATGGAAATTAATATTTTGAAAAAAATCCAAAGGGGGGGGCGGAGGATGAAAATTTAAAAAAAAATCGATTTCGCTGAAAGTCACGTTTTTATATCATTAAATGACGCAGAAAACGATGGTAAAAACCGTTTTTGTCTAACGCGTTTAGTTTGTCCAAAAAATGGAAATTAATATTTTGAAAAAAATCCAAAGGGGGGGGCGGAGGATGAAAATTTAAAAAAAAATCGATTTCGCTGAAAGTCACGTTTTTATATCATTAAATGACGCAGAAAACGATGGTAAAAACCGTTTTTGTCTAACGCGTTTAGTTTGTCCAAAAAATGGAAATTAATATTTTGAAAAAAATCCAAAGGGGGGGGCGGAGGATGAAAATTTTCAAAAAAAATCGATTTCGCTGAAAGTCACGTTTTTATATCATTAAATGACTCAGAAAACGATTTTAAAAACCGTTTTTGTCTAACGCGTTTAGTTTGTCCAAAAAATGGAAATTAATATTTTGAAAAAAATCCAAAGGGGGGGGCGGAGGATGAAAATTTTCAAAAAATCGATTTCGCTGAAAGTCACGTTTTTATATCATTAAATGACGCAGAAAACGATGGTAAAAACCGTTTTTGTCTAACGCATTTAGTTTGTCCAAAAAATGGAAATTAATATTTTGAAAAAAATCCAAAGGGGGGGGCGGAGGATGAAAATTTTCAAAAAAATCGATTTCGCTGAAAGTCACGTTTTTATATCATTAAATGACTCAGAAAACGATTTTAAAAACCGTTTTTGTCTAACGCGTTTAGTTTGTCCAAAAAATGGAAATTAATATTTTGAAAAAAATCCAAAGGGGGGGGCGGAGGATGAAAATTTTCAAAAAAATCGATTTCGCTGAAAGTCACGTTTTTATATCATTAAATGACTCAGAAAACGATTTTAAAAACCGTTTTTGTCTAACGCGTTTAGTTTGTCCAAAAAATGGAAATTAATATTTTGAAAAAAATCCAAAGGGGGGGGCGGAGGATGAAAATTTTCAAAAAAACCGATTTCGCTGAAAGTCACGTTTTTATATCATTAAATGACTCAGAAAACGATTTTAAAAACCGTTTTTGTCTAACGCGTTTAGTTTGTCCAAAAAATGGAAATTAATATTTTGAAAAAAATCCAAAGGGGGGGGCGGAGGATGAAAATTTTCAAAAAAATCGATTTCGCTGAAAGTCACGTTTTTATATCATTAAATGACTCAGAAAACGATTTTAAAAACCGTTTTTGTCTAACGCGTTTAGTTTGTCCAAAAAATGGAAATTAATATTTTGAAAAAAATCCAAAGGGGGGGGCGGAGGATGAAAATTTTCAAAAAAACCGATTTCGCTGAAAGTCACGTTTTTATATCATTAAATGACTCAGAAAACGATTTTAAAAACCGTTTTTGTCTAACGCGTTTAGTTTGTCCAAAAAATGGAAATTAATATTTTGAAAAAAATCCAAAGGGGGGGGCGGAGGATGAAAATTTTCAAAACAATCGATTTCGCTGAAAGTCACGTTTTTATATCATTAAATGACTCAGAAAACGATTTTAAAAACCGTTTTTGTCTAACGCGTTTAGTTTGTCCAAAAAATGGAAATTAATATTTTGAAAAAAATCCAAAGGGGGGGGCGGAGGATGAAAATTTTCAAAAAAATCGATTTCGCTGAAAGTCACGTTTTTATATCATTAAATGACTCAGAAAACGATTTTAAAAACCGTTTTTGTCTAACGCGTTTAGTTTGTCCAAAAAATGGAAATTAATATTTTGAAAAAAATCCAAAGGGGGGGGCGGAGGATGAAAATTTTCAAAAAATCGATTTCGCTGAAAGTCACGTTTTTATATCATTAAATGACGCAGAAAACGATGGTAAAAACCGTTTTTGTCTAACGCATTTAGTTTGTCCAAAAAATGGAAATTAATATTTTGAAAAAAATCCAAAGGGGGGGGCGGAGGATGAAAATTTTCAAAAAAATCGATTTCGCTGAAAGTCACGTTTTTATATCATTAAATGACTCAGAAAACGATTTTAAAAACCGTTTTTGTCTAACGCGTTTAGTTTGTCCAAAAAATGGAAATTAATATTTTGAAAAAAATCCAAAGGGGGGGGCGGAGGATGAAAATTTTCAAAAAATCGATTTCGCTGAAAGTCACGTTTTTATATCATTAAATGACGCAGAAAACGATGGTAAAAACCGTTTTTGTCTAACGCATTTAGTTTGTCCAAAAAATGGAAATTAATATTTTGAAAAAAATCCAAAGGGGGGGGCGGAGGATGAAAATTTTCAAAAAAATCGATTTCGCTGAAAGTCACGTTTTTATATCATTAAATGACGCAGAAAACGATTGTAAAACCCGTTTTTGTCTAACGCGTTTAGTTTGTCCAAAAAATGGAAATTAATATTTTGAAAAAAATCCAAAGGGGGGGGCGGAGGATGAAAATTTTCAAAAAAATCGATTTCGCTGAAAGTCACGTTTTTATATCATTAAATGACGCAGAAAACGATGGTAAAACCCGTTTTTGTCTAACGCGTTTAGTTTGTCCAAAAAATGGAAATTAATATTTTGAAAAAAATCCAAAGGGGGGGGCGGAGGATGAAAATTTTCAAAAAAATCGATTTCGCTGAAAGTCACGTTTTTATATCATTAAATGACGCAGAAAACGATGGTAAAAACCGTTTTTGTCTAACGCATTTAGTTTGTCCAAAAAATGGAAATTAATATTTTGAAAAAAATCCAAAGGGGGGGGCGGAGGATGAAAATTTTCAAAAAAATCGATTTCGCTGAAAGTCACGTTTTTATATCATTAAATGACTCAGAAAACGATTTTAAAAACCGTTTTTGTCTAACGCGTTTAGTTTGTCCAAAAAATGGAAATTAATATTTTGAAAAAAATCCAAAGGGGGGGGCGGAGGATGAAAATTTTCAAAAAAATCGATTTCGCTGAAAGTCACGTTTTTATATCATTAAATGACGCAGAAAACGATGGTAAAACCCGTTTTTGTCTAACGTGTTTAGTTTGTCCAAAAAATGGAAATTAATATTTTGAAAAAAATCCAAAGGGGGGGGCGGAGGATGAAAATTTTCAAAAAAATCGATTTCGCTGAAAGTCACGTTTTTATATCATTAAATGACGCAGAAAACGATGGTAAAACCCGTTTTTGTCTAACGCGTTTAGTTTGTCCAAAAAATGGAAATTAATATTTTGAAAAAAATCCAAAGGGGGGGGCGGAGGATGAAAATTTTCAAAAAAATCGATTTCGCTGAAAGTCACGTTTTTATATCATTAAATGACGCAGAAAACGATGGTAAAAACCGTTTTTGTCTAACGCATTTAGTTTGTCCAAAAAATGGAAATTAATATTTTGAAAAAAATCCAAAGGGGGGGGCGGAGGATGAAAATTTTCAAAAAAATCGATTTCGCTGAAAGTCACGTTTTTATATCATTAAATGACGCAGAAAACGATGGTAAAACCCGTTTTTGTCTAACGCGTTTAGTTTGTCCAAAAAATGGAAATTAATATTTTGAAAAAAATCCAAAGGGGGGGGCGGAGGATGAAAATTTTCAAAAAAATCGATTTCGCTGAAAGTCACGTTTTTATATCATTAAATGACGCAGAAAACGATGGTAAAAACCGTTTTTGTCTAACGCATTTAGTTTGTCCAAAAAATGGAAATTAATATTTTGAAAAAAATCCAAAGGGGGGGGCGGAGGATGAAAATTTTCAAAAAAATCGATTTCGCCGAAAGTCACGTTTTTATATCATTAAATGACTCAGAAAACGATTTTAAAAACCGTTTTTGTCTAACGCGTTTAGTTTGTCCAAAAAATGGAAATTAATATTTTGAAAAAAATCCAAAGGGGGGGGCGGAGGATGAAAATTTTCAAAAAATCGATTTCGCTGAAAGTCACGTTTTTATATCATTAAATGACGCAGAAAACGATGGTAAAACCCGTTTTTGTCTAACGCGTTTAGTTTGTCCAAAAAATGGAAATTAATATTTTGAAAAAAATCCAAAGGGGGGGGCGGAGGATGAAAATTTTAAAAAAAATCGATTTCGCTGAAAGTCACGTTTTTATATCATTAAATGACGCAGAAAACGATGGTAAAAACCGTTTTTGTCTAACGCGTTTAGTTTGTCCAAAAAATGGAAATTAATATTTTGAAAAAAATCCAAAGGGGGGGGCGGAGGATGAAAATTTAAAAAAAAATCGATTTCGCTGAAAGTCACGTTTTTATATCATTAAATGACGCAGAAAACGATGGTAAAAACCGTTTTTGTCTAACGCGTTTAGTTTGTCCAAAAAATGGAAATTAATATTTTGAAAAAAATCCAAAGGGGGGGGCGGAGGATGAAAATTTTCAAAAAAATCGATTTCGCTGAAAGTCACGTTTTTATATCATTAAATGACGCAGAAAACGATGGTAAAAACCGTTTTTGTCTAACGCGTTTAGTTTGTCCAAAAAATGGAAATTAATATTTTGAAAAAAATCCAAAGGGGGGGGCGGAGGATGAAAATTTAAAAAAAAATCGATTTCGCTGAAAGTCACGTTTTTATATCATTAAATGACGCAGAAAACGATGGTAAAAACCGTTTTTGTCTAACGCGTTTAGTTTGTCCAAAAAATGGAAATTAATATTTTGAAAAAAATCCAAAGGGGGGGGCGGAGGATGAAAATTTTCAAAAAAATCGATTTCGCTGAAAGTCACGTTTTCATATCATTAAATGACTCAGAAAACGATTTTAAAAACCGTTTTTGTCTAACGCGTTTAGTTTGTCCAAAAAATGGAAATTAATATTTTGAAAAAAATCCAAAGGGGGGGGCGGAGGATGAAAATTTTCAAAAAAATCGATTTCGCTGAAAGTCACGTTTTTATATCATTAAATGACGCAGAAAACGATGGTAAAAACCGTTTTTGTCTAACGCGTTTAGTTTGTCCAAAAAATGGAAATTAATATTTTGAAAAAAATCCAAAGGGGGGGGCGGAGGATGAAAATTTAAAAAAAAATCGATTTCGCTGAAAGTCACGTTTTTATATCATTAAATGACGCAGAAAACGATGGTAAAAACCGTTTTTGTCTAACGCGTTTAGTTTGTCCAAAAAATGGAAATTAATATTTTGAAAAAAATCCAAAGGGGGGGGCGGAGGATGAAAATTTTCAAAAAAATCGATTTCGCTGAAAGTCACGTTTTTATATCATTAAATGACTCAGAAAACGATTTTAAAAACCGTTTTTGTCTAACGCGTTTAGTTTGTCCAAAAAATGGAAATTAATATTTTGAAAAAAATCCAAAGGGGGGGGCGGAGGATGAAAATTTTCAAAAAATCGATTTCGCTGAAAGTCACGTTTTTATATCATTAAATGACGCAGAAAACGATGGTAAAAACCGTTTTTGTCTAACGCATTTAGTTTGTCCAAAAAATGGAAATTAATATTTTGAAAAAAATCCAAAGGGGGGGGCGGAGGATGAAAATTTTCAAAAAAATCGATTTCGCTGAAAGTCACGTTTTTATATCATTAAATGACGCAGAAAACGATGGTAAAAACCGTTTTTGTCTAACGCATTTAGTTTGTCCAAAAAATGGAAATTAATATTTTGAAAAAAATCCAAAGGGGGGGCGGAGGATGAAAATTTTCAAAAAAATCGATTTCGCTGAAAGTCACGTTTTTATATCATTAAATGACTCAGAAAACGATTTTAAAAACCGTTTTTGTCTAACGCGTTTAGTTTGTCCAAAAAATGGAAATTAATATTTTGAAAAAAATCCAAAGGGGGGGGCGGAGGATGAAAATTTTCAAAAAAATCGATTTCGCTGAAAGTCACGTTTTTATATCATTGAATGACGCAGAAAACGATGGTAAAAACCGTTTTTGTCTAACGCATTTAGTTTGTCCAAAGAATGGAAATTAATATTTTGAAAAAAATCCAAAGGGGGGGGCGGAGGATGAAAATGTTCAAAAAAATCGATTTCGCTGAAAGTCACGTTTTTATATCATTAAATGACTCAGAAAACGATTTTAAAAACCGTTTTTGTCTAACGCGTTTAGTTTGTCCAAAAAATGGAAATTAATATTTTGAAAAAAATCCAAAGGGGGGGGCGGAGGATGAAAATTTTCAAAAAAATCGATTCAACTCGAAATTCGCTGAAAGTCACGTTTTTATATCATTAAATGACGCAGAAAACGATGGTAAAAACCGTTTTTGTCTAACGCGTTTAGTTTGTCCAAAAAATGGAAATTAATATTTTGAAAAAAATCCAAAGGGGGGGGCGGAGGATGAAAATTTTCAAAAAAATCGATTTCGCTGAAAGTCACGTTTTTATATCATTAAATGACGCAGAAAACGATGGTAAAACCGTTTTTGTCTAACGCATTTAGTTTGTCCAAAAAATGGAAATTAATATTTTGAAAAAAATCCAAAGGGGGGGGCGGAGGATGAAAATTTTCAAAAAAATCGATTTCGCTGAAAGTCACGTTTTTATATCATTAAATGACTCAGAAAACGATTTTAAAAACCGTTTTTGTCTAACGCGTTTAGTTTGTCCAAAAAATGGAAATTAATATTTTGCAAAAAATCCAAAGGGGGGGGGGGCGGAGGATGAAAATTTTCAAAAAAATCGATTTCGCTGAAAGTCACGTTTTTATATCATTAAATGACGCAGAAAACGATGGTAAAACCCGTTTTTGTCTAACGCGTTTAGTTTGTCCAAAAAATGGAAATTAATATTTTGAAAAAAATCCAAAGGGGGGGGCGGAGGATGAAAATTTTCAAAAAAATCGATTTCGCTGAAAGTCACGTTTTTATATCATTAAATGACGCAGAAAACGTTGGTAACAACCGTTTTTGTCTAACGCATTTAGTTTGTCCAAAAAATGGAAATTAATATTTTGAAAAAAATCCAAAGGGGCGGGCGGAGGATGAAAATTTTCAAAAAAATCGATTTCGCTGAAAGTCACGTTTTTATATCATTAAATGACGCAGAAAACGATGGTAAAAACCGTTTTTGTCTAACGCATTTAGTTTGTCCAAAAAATGGAAATTAATATTTTGAAAAAAATCCAAAGGGAGGGGGCGGAGGATGAAAATTTTCAAAAAAACCGATTTCGCTGAAAGTCACGTTTTTATATCATTAAATGACTCAGAAAACGATTTTAAAAACCGTTTTTGTCTAACGCGTTTAGTTTGTCCAAAAAATGGAAATTAATATTTTGAAAAAAATCCAAAGGGGGGGGCGGAGGATGAAAATTTTCAAAAAAATCGATTTCGCTGAAAGTCACGTTTTTATATCATTAAATGACGCAGAAAACGATGGTAAAAACCGTTTTTGTCTAACGCATTTAGTTTGTCCAAAAAATGGAAATTAATATTTTGAAAAAAATCCAAAGGGGGGGGCGGAGGATGAAAATTTTCAAAAAAATCGATTTCGCTGAAAGTCACGTTTTTATATCATTAAATGACTCAGAAAACGATTTTAAAAACCGTTTTTGTCTAACGCGTTTAGTTTGTCCAAAAAATGGAAATTAATATTTTGAAAAAAATCCAAAGGGGGGGGCGGAGGATGAAAATTTTCAAAAAATCGATTTCGCTGAAAGTCACGTTTTTATATCATTAAATGACGCAGAAAACGATGGTAAAACCCGTTTTTGTCTAACGCGTTTAGTTTGTCCAAAAAATGGAAATTAATATTTTGAAAAAAATCCAAAGGGGGGGGCGGAGGATGAAAATTTTCAAAAAAATCGATATCGCTGAAAGTCACGTTTTTATATCATTAAATGACGCAAAAAACAATGGTAAAAACCGTTTTTGTCTAACGCGTTTAGTTTGTCCAAAAAATGGAAATTAATATTTTGAAAAAAATCCAAAGGGGGGGGCGGAGGATGAAAATTTTAAAAAAAATCGATTTCGCTGAAAGTCACGTTTTTATATCATTAAATGACGCAGAAAACGATGGTAAAAACCGTTTTTGTCTAACGCGTTTAGTTTGTCCAAAAAATGGAAATTAATATTTTGAAAAAAATCCAAAGGGGGGGGCGGAGGATGAAAATTTAAAAAAAAAACCATTTCGCTGAAAGTCACGTTTTTATATCATTAAATGACGCAGAAAACGATGGTAAAAACCGTTTTTGTCTAACGCGTTTAGTTTGTCCAAAAAATGGAAATTAATATTTTGAAAAAAATCCAAAGGGGGGGGCGGAGGATGAAAATTTTCAAAAAAATCGATTTCGCTGAAAGTCACGTTTTTATATCATTAAATGACTCAGAAAACGATTTTAAAAACCGTTTTTGTCTAACGCGTTTAGTTTGTCCAAAAAATGGAAATTAATATTTTGAAAAAAATCCAAAGGGGGGGGCGGAGGATGAAAATTTTCAAAAAATCGATTTCGCTGAAAGTCACGTTTTTATATCATTAAATGACGCAGAAAACGATGGTAAAACCCGTTTTTGTCTAACGCGTTTAGTTTGTCCAAAAAATGGAAATTAATATTTTGAAAAAAATCCAAAGGGGGGGGCGGAGGATGAAAATTTTCAAAAAAATCGATATCGCTGAAAGTCACGTTTTTATATCATTAAATGACGCAAAAAACAATGGTAAAAACCGTTTTTGTCTAACGCGTTTAGTTTGTCCAAAAAATGGAAATTAATATTTTGAAAAAAATCCAAAGGGGGGGGCGGAGGATGAAAATTTTAAAAAAAATCGATTTCGCTGAAAGTCACGTTTTTATATCATTAAATGACGCAGAAAACGATGGTAAAAACCGTTTTTGTCTAACGCGTTTAGTTTGTCCAAAAAATGGAAATTAATATTTTGAAAAAAATCCAAAGGGGGGGGCGGAGGATGAAAATTTAAAAAAAAATCGATTTCGCTGAAAGTCACGTTTTTATATCATTAAATGACGCAGAAAACGATGGTAAAAACCGTTTTTGTCTAACGCGTTTAGTTTGTCCAAAAAATGGAAATTAATATTTTGAAAAAAATCCAAAGGGGGGGGCGGAGGATGAAAATTTTCAAAAAAATCGATTTCGCTGAAAGTCACGTTTTTATATCATTAAATGACTCAGAAAACGATTTTAAAAACCGTTTTTGTCTAACGCGTTTAGTTTGTCCAAAAAATGGAAATTAATATTTTGAAAAAAATCCAAAGGGGGGGGCGGAGGATGAAAATTTTCAAAAAATCGATTTCGCTGAAAGTCACGTTTTTATATCATTAAATGACGCAGAAAACGATGGTAAAAACCGTTTTTGTCTAACGCATTTAGTTTGTCCAAAAAATGGAAATTAATATTTTGAAAAAAATCCAAAGGGGGGGGCGGAGGATGAAAATTTTAAAAAAAATCGATTTCGCTGAAAGTCACGTTTTTATATCATTAAATGACGCAGAAAACGATGGTAAAAACCGTTTTTGTCTAACGCGTTTAGTTTGTCCAAAAAATGGAAATTAATATTTTGAAAAAAATCCAAAGGGGGGGGCGGAGGATGAAAATTTAAAAAAAAATCGATTTCGCTGAAAGTCACGTTTTTATATCATTAAATGACGCAGAAAACGATGGTAAAAACCGTTTTTGTCTAACGCGTTTAGTTTGTCCAAAAAATGGAAATTAATATTTTGAAAAAAATCCAAAGGGGGGGGCGGAGGATGAAAATTTTCAAAAAAATCGATTTCGCTGAAAGTCACGTTTTTATATCATTAAATGACTCAGAAAACGATTTTAAAAACCGTTTTTGTCTAACGCGTTTAGTTTGTCCAAAAAATGGAAATTAATATTTTGAAAAAAATCCAAAGGGGGGGGCGGAGGATGAAAATTTTCAAAAAAATCGATTTCGCTGAAAGTCACGTTTTTATATCATTAAATGACTCAGAAAACGATTTTAAAAACCGTTTTTGTCTAACGCGTTTAGTTTGTCCAAAAAATGGAAATTAATATTTTGAAAAAAATCCAAAGGGGGGGGCGGAGGATGAAAATTTTCAAAAAAATCGATTTCGCTGAAAGTCACGTTTTTATATCATTAAATGACTCAGAAAACGATTTTAAAAACCGTTTTTGTCTAACGCGTTTAGTTTGTCCAAAAAATGGAAATTAATATTTTGAAAAAAATCCAAAGGGGGGGGCGGAGGATGAAAATTTTCAAAAAATCGATTTCGCTGAAAGTCACGTTTTTATATCATTAAATGACGCAGAAAACGATGGTAAAAACCGTTTTTGTCTAACGCATTTAGTTTGTCCAAAAAATGGAAATTAATATTTTGAAAAAAATCCAAAGGGGGGGGCGGAGGATGAAAATTTTCAAAAAAATCGATTTCGCTGAAAGTCACGTTTTTATATCATTAAATGACGCAGAAAACGATGGTAAAAACCGTTTTTGTCTAACGCATTTAGTTTGTCCAAAAAATGGAAATTAATATTTTGAAAAAAATCCAAAGGGGGGGGCGGAGGATGAAAATTTTCAAAAAAATCGATTTCGCTGAAAGTCACGTTTTTATATCATTAAATGACGCAGAAAACGATGGTAAAAACCGTTTTTGTCTAACGCATTTAGTTTGTCCAAAAAATGGAAATTAATATTTTGAAAAAAATCCAAAGGGGGGGGCGGAGGATGAAAATGTTCAAAAAAATCGATTTCGCTGAAAGTCACGTTTTTATATCATTAAATGACGCAGAAAACGATGGTAAAAACCGTTTTTGTCTAACGCATTTAGTTTGTCCAAAAAATGGAAATTAATATTTTGAAAAAAATCCAAAGGGGGGGGCGGAGGATGAAAATTTTCAAAAAAATCGATTTCGCTGAAAGTCACGTTTTTATATCATTAAATGACTCAGAAAACGATTTTAAAAACCGTTTTTGTCTAACGTGTTTAGTTTGTCCAAAAAATGGAAATTAATATTTTGAAAAAAATCCAAAGGGGGGGGCGGAGGATGAAAATTTTCAAAAAAATCGATTTCGCTGAAAGTCACGTTTTTATATCATTAAATGACGCAGAAAACGATGGTAAAAACCGTTTTTGTCTAACGCATTTAGTTTGTCCAAAAAATGGAAATTAATATTTTGAAAAAAATCCAAAGGGGGGGGCGGAGGATGAAAATTTTCAAAAAATCGATTTCGCTGAAAGTCACGTTTTTATATCATTAAATGACTCAGAAAACGATTTTAAAAACCGTTTTTGTCTAACGCGTTTAGTTTGTCCAAAAAATGGAAATTAATATTTTGAAAAAAATCCAAAGGGGGGGGCGGAGGATGAAAATTTTCAAAAAAATCGATTTCGCTGAAAGTCACGTTTTTATATCATTAAATGACTCAGAAAACGATTTTAAAAACCGTTTTTGTCTAACGCGTTTAGTTTGTCCAAAAAATGGAAATTAATATTTTGAAAAAAATCCAAAGGGGGGGGCGGAGGATGAAAATTTTCAAAAAAATCGATTTCGCTGAAAGTCACGTTTTTATATCATTAAATGACGCAGAAAACGATGGTAAAACCCGTTTTTGTCTAACGCGTTTAGTTTGTCCAAAAAATGGAAATTAATATTTTGAAAAAAATCCAAAGGGGGGGGCGGAGGATGAAAATTTTCAAAAAAATCGATATCGCTGAAAGTCACGTTTTTATATCATTAAATGACGCAAAAAATAATGGTAAAAACCGTTTTTGTCTAACGCGTTTAGTTTGTCCAAAAAATGGAAATTAATATTTTGAAAAAAATCCAAAGGGGGGGGCGGAGGATGAAAATTTAAAAAAAAATCGATTTCGCTGAAAGTCACGTTTTTATATCATTAAATGACGCAGAAAACGATGGTAAAACCCGTTTTTGTCTAACGCGTTTAGTTTGTCCAAAAAATGGAAATTAATATTTTGAAAAAAATCCAAAGGGGGGGGCGGAGGATGAAAATTTTCAAAAAAATCGATATCGCTGAAAGTCACGTTTTTATATCATTAAATGACTCAGAAAACGATTTTAAAAACCGTTTTTGTCTAACGCGTTTAGTTTGTCCAAAAAATGGAAATTAATATTTTGAAAAAAATCCAAAGGGGGGGGCGGAGGATGAAAATTTTCAAAAAAATCGATATCGCTGAAAGTCACGTTTTTATATCATTAAATGACTCAGAAAACGATTTTAAAAACCGTTTTTGTCTAACGCGTTTAGTTTGTCCAAAAAATGGAAATTAATATTTTGAAAAAAATCCAAAGGGGGGGGCGGAGGATGAAAATTTTCAAAAAAATCGATATCGCTGAAAGTCACGTTTTTATATCATTAAATGACTCAGAAAACGATTTTAAAAACCGTTTTTGTCTAACGCGTTTAGTTTGTCCAAAAAATGGAAATTAATATTTTGAAAAAAATCCAAAGGGGGGGGCGGAGGATGAAAATTTTCAAAAAAATCGATTTCGCTGAAAGTCACGTTTTTATATCATTAAATGACTCAGAAAACGATTTTAAAAACCGTTTTTGTCTAACGTGTTTAGTTTGTCCAAAAAATGGAAATTAATATTTTGAAAAAAATCCAAAGGGGGGGGCGGAGGATGAAAATTTTCAAAAAAATCGATTTCGCTGAAAGTCACGTTTTTATATCATTAAATGACGCAGAAAACGATGGTAAAAACCGTTTTTGTCTAACGCATTTAGTTTGTCCAAAAAATGGAAATTAATATTTTGAAAAAAATCCAAAGGGGGGGGCGGAGGATGAAAATTTTCAAAAAAATCGATTTCGCTGAAAGTCACGTTTTTATATCATTAAATGACTCAGAAAACGATTTTAAAAACCGTTTTTGTCTAACGCGTTTAGTTTGTCCAAAAAATGGAAATTAATATTTTGAAAAAAATCCAAAGGGGGGGGCGGAGGATGAAAATTTTCAAAAAAATCGATTTCGCTGAAAGTCACGTTTTTATATCATTAAATGACTCAGAAAACGATTTTAAAAACCGTTTTTGTCTAACGCGTTTAGTTTGTCCAAAAAATGGAAATTAATATTTTGAAAAAAATCCAAAGGGGGGGGCGGAGGATGAAAATTTTCAAAAAAATCGATTTCGCTGAAAGTCACGTTTTTATATCATTAAATGACGCAGAAAACGATGGTAAAACCCGTTTTTGTCTAACGCGTTTAGTTTGTCCAAAAAATGGAAATTAATATTTTGAAAAAAATCCAAAGGGGGGGGCGGAGGATGAAAATTTTCAAAAAAATCGATATCGCTGAAAGTCACGTTTTTATATCATTAAATGACGCAAAAAACAATGGTAAAAACCGTTTTTGTCTAACGCGTTTAGTTTGTCCAAAAAATGGAAATTAATATTTTGAAAAAAATCCAAAGGGGGGGGCGGAGGATGAAAATTTAAAAAAAAATCGATTTCGCTGAAAGTCACGTTTTTATATCATTAAATGACGCAGAAAACGATGGTAAAACCCGTTTTTGTCTAACGCGTTTAGTTTGTCCAAAAAATGGAAATTAATATTTTGAAAAAAATCCAAAGGGGGGGGCGGAGGATGAAAATTTTCAAAAAAATCGATATCGCTGAAAGTCACGTTTTTATATCATTAAATGACTCAGAAAACGATTTTAAAAACCGTTTTTGTCTAACGCGTTTAGTTTGTCCAAAAAATGGAAATTAATATTTTGAAAAAAATCCAAAGGGGGGGGCGGAGGATGAAAATTTTCAAAAAAATCGATATCGCTGAAAGTCACGTTTTTATATCATTAAATGACTCAGAAAACGATTTTAAAAACCGTTTTTGTCTAACGCGTTTAGTTTGTCCAAAAAATGGAAATTAATATTTTGAAAAAAATCCAAAGGGGGGGGCGGAGGATGAAAATTTTCAAAAAAATCGATTTCGCTGAAAGTCACGTTTTTATATCATTAAATGACTCAGAAAACGATTTTAAAAACCGTTTTTGTCTAACGCGTTTAGTTTGTCCAAAAAATGGAAATTAATATTTTGAAAAAAATCCAAAGGGGGGGGCGGAGGATGAAAATTTTCAAAAAAATCGATATCGCTGAAAGTCACGTTTTTATATCATTAAATGACGCAAAAAACAATGGTAAAAACCGTTTTTGTCTAACGCGTTTAGTTTGTCCAAAAAATGGAAATTAATATTTTGAAAAAAATCCAAAGGGGGGGGCGGAGGATGAAAATTTTCAAAAAAATCGATTCAACTCGAAATTCGCTGAAAGTCACGTTTTTATATCATTAAATGACGCAGAAAACGATGGTAAAAACCGTTTTTGTCTAACGCGTTTAGTTTGTCCAAAAAATGGAAATTAATATTTTGAAAAAAATCCAAAGGGGGGGGCGGAGGATGAAAATTTTCAAAAAAATCGATATCGCTGAAAGTCACGTTTTTATATCATTAAATGACTCAGAAAACGATTTTAAAAACCGTTTTTGTCTAACGCGTTTAGTTTGTCCAAAAAATGGAAATTAATATTTTGAAAAAAATCCAAAGGGGGGGGCGGAGGATGAAAATTTTCAAAAAAATCGATATCGCTGAAAGTCACGTTTTTATATCATTAAATGACGCAAAAAACAATGGTAAAAACCGTTTTTGTCTAACGCGTTTAGTTTGTCCAAAAAATGGAAATTAATATTTTGAAAAAAATCCAAAGGGGGGGGCGGAGGATGAAAATTTTAAAAAAAATCGATATCGCTGAAAGTCACGTTTTTATATCATTAAATGACGCAGAAAACGATGGTAAAACCCGTTTTTGTCTAACGCGTTTAGTTTGTCCAAAAAATGGAAATTAATATTTTGAAAAAAATCCAAAGGGGGGGGCGGAGGATGAAAATTTTCAAAAAAATCGATTTCGCTGAAAGTCACGTTTTTATATCATTAAATGACTCAGAAAACGATTTTAAAAACCGTTTTTGTCTAACGCGTTTAATTTGTCCAAAAAATGGAAATTAATATTTTGAAAAAAATCCAAAGGGGGGGGGCGGAGGATGAAAATTTTCAAAAAAATCGAATTCGCTGAAAGTCACGTTTTTATATCATTAAATGACGCAGAAAACGATGGTAGAAACCGTTTTTGTCTAACGCGTTTAATTTGTCCAAAAAATGGAAATTAATATTTTGAAAAAAATCCAAAGGGGGGGGCGGAGGATGAAAATTTTCAAAAAAATCGATTTCGCTGAAAGTCACGTTTTTATATCATTAAATGACGCAGAAAACAATGGTAGAAACCGTTTTTGTCTAACGCGTTTAGTTTGTCCAAAAAATGGAAATTAATATTTTGAAAAAAATCCAAAGGGGGGGGGGGGGGGCGGAGGATGAAAATTTTCAAAAAAATCGATTTCGCTGAAAGTCACGTTTTTATATCATTAAATGACTCAGAAAACGATTTTAAAAACCGTTTTTGTCTAACGCGTTTAGTTTGTCCAAAAAATGGAAATTAATATTTTGAAAAAAATCCAAAGGGGGGGGCGGAGGATGAAAATTTTCAAAAAAATCGAATTCGCTGAAAGTCACGTTTTTATATCATTAAATGACGCAGAAAACGATGGTAGAAACCGTTTTTGTCTAACGCGTTTAATTTGTCCAAAAAATGGAAATTAATATTTTGAAAAAAATCCAAAGGGGGGGGCGGAGGATGAAAATTTTCAAAAAAATCGAATTCGCTGAAAGTCACGTTTTTATATCATTAAATGACGCAGAAAACGATGGTAGAAACCGTTTTTGTCTAACGCGTTTAATTTGTCCAAAAAATGGAAATTAATATTTTGAAAAAAATCCAAAGGGGGGGGCGGAGGATGAAAATTTTCAAAAAAATCGATTTCGCTGAAAGTCACGTTTTTATATCATTAAATGACGCAGAAAACGATGGTAGAAACCGTTTTTGTCTAACGCGTTTAGTTTGTCCAAAAAATGGAAATTAATATTTTGAAAAAAATCCAAAGTGGGGGGCGGAGGATGAAAATTTTCAAAAAAATCGATTTCGCTTAAAGTCACGTTTTTATATCATTAAATGACGCAGAAAACGATGGTAAAAACCGTTTTTGTCTAACGCGTTTAGTTTGTCCAAAAAATGGAAATTAATATTTTGAAAAAAATCCAAAGTGGGGGGCGGAGGATGAAAATTTTCAAAAAAATCGATTTCGCTGAAAGTCACGTTTTTATATCATTAAATGACGCAGAAAACGATGGTAGAAACCGTTTTTGTCTAACGCGTTTAGTTTGTCCAAAAAATGGAAATTAATATTTTGAAAAAAATCCAAAGTGGGGGGCGGAGGATGAAAATTTTCAAAAAAATCGATTTCGCTGAAAGTCACGTTTTTATATCATTAAATGACGCAGAAAACGATGGTAGAAACCGTTTTTGTCTAACGCGTTTAGTTTGTCCAAAAAATGGAAATTAATATTTTGAAAAAAATCCAAAGGGGGGGGCGGAGGATGAAAATTTTCAAAAAAATCGATTTCGCTGAAAGTCACGTTTTTATATCATTAAATGACTCAGAAAACGATTTGAAAAACCGTTTTTGTCTAACGCGTTTAGTTTGTCCAAAAAATGGAAATTAATATTTTGAAAAAAATCCAAAGGGGGGGGGCGGAGGATGAAAATTTTCAAAAAAATCGATTTCGCTGAAAGTCACGTTTTTATATCATTAAATGACTCAGAAAACGATTTTAAAAACCGTTTTTGTCTAACGCGTTTAGTTTGTCCAAAAAATGGAAATTAATATTTTGAAAAAAATCCAAAGGGTGGGGCGGAGGATGAAAATTTTCAAAAAAATCGATTTCGCTGAAAGTCACGTTTTTATATCATTAAATGACACAGAAAACGATGGTAGAAACCGTTTTTGTCTAACGCGTTTAGTTTGTCCAAAAAATGGAAATTAATATTTTGAAAAAAATCCAAAGGGGGGGGCGGAGGATGAAAATTTTCAAAAAAATCGATTTCGCTGAAAGTCACGTTTTTATATCATTAAATGACGCAGAAAACGATGGTAGAAACCGTTCTTGTCTAACGCGTTTAGTTTGTCCAAAAAATGGAAATTAATATTTTGAAAAAAATCCAAAGGGGGGGGCGGAGGATGAAAATTTTCAAAAAAATCGATTTCGCTGAAAGTCACGTTTTTATATCATTAAATGACGCAGAAAACGATGGTAGAAACCGTTTTTGTCTAACGCGTTTAGTTTGTCCAAAAAATGGAAATTAATATTTTGAAAAAAATCCAAAGGGGGGGGCGGAGGATGAAAATTTTCAAAAAAATCGATTTCGCTGAAAGTCACGTTTTTATATCATTAAATGACTCAGAAAACGATTTTAAAAACCGTTTTTGTCTAACGCGTTTAGTTTGTCCAAAAAATGGAAATTAATATTTTGAAAAAAATCCAAAGGGGGGGGCGGAGGATGAAAATTTTCAAAAAAATCGATTTCGCTGAAAGTCACGTTTTTATATCATTAAATGACTCAGAAAACGATTTGAAAAACCGTTTTTGTCTAACGCGTTTAGTTTGTCCAAAAAATGGAAATTAATATTTTGAAAAAATTCCAAAGGGGGGGGGCGGAGGATGAAAATTTTCAAAAAAATCGATTTCGCTGAAAGTCACCTTTTTATATCATTAAATGACTCAGAAAACGATTTTAAAAACCGTTTTTGTCTATCGCGTTTAGTTTGTCCAAAAAATGGAAATTAATATTTTGAAAAAAATCCAAAGGGGGGGGCGGAGGATGAAAATTTTCAAAAAAATCGATTTCGCTGAAAGTCACGTTTTTATATCATTAAATGACGCAGAAAACGATGGTAGAAACCGTTTTTGTCTAACGCGTTTAGTTTGTCCAAAAAATGGAAATTAATATTTTGAAAAAAATCCAAAGGGGGGGGCGGAGGATGAAAATTTTCAAAAAAATCGATTTCGCTGAAAGTCACGTTTTTATATCATTAAATGACTCAGAAAACGATTTTAAAAACCGTTTTTGTCTAACGCGTTTAGTTTGTCCAAAAAATGGAAATTAATATTTTGAAAAAAATCCAAAGGGGGGGGCGGAGAATGAAAATTTTCAAAAAAATCGATTTCGCTGAAAGTCACGTTTTTATATCATTAAATGACGCAGAAAACGATGGTAGAAACCGTTTTTGTCTAACGCGTTTAGTTTGTCCAAAAAATGGAAATTAATATTTTGAAAAAAATCCAAAGGGGGGGGGGAGGATGAAAATTTTCAAAAAAATCGATTTCGCTGAAAGTCACGATTTTATATCATTAAATGACGCAGAAAACGATGGTAAAAACCGTTTTTGTCTAACGCGTTTAGTTTGTCCAAAAAATTGAAATTAATATTTGAAAAAAATCCAAAGGGGGGGGGCGGAGGATGAAAATTTTCAAAAAAATCGATTTCGCTGAAAGTCACGTTTTTATATCATTAAATGACTCAGAAAACGATTTTAAAAACCGTTTTTGTCTAACGCGTTTAGTTTGTCCAAAAAATGGAAATTAATATTTTGAAAAAATTCCAAAGGGGGGGGCGGAGGATGAAAATTTTCAAAAAAATCGATTTCGCTGAAAGTCATGTTTTTATATCATTAAATGACGCAGAAAGCGATGGTAGAAACCGTTTTTATCTAACGCGTTTAGTTTGTCCAAAAAATGGAAATTAATATTTTGAAAAAAATCCAAAGGGGGGGGCGGAGGATGAAAATTTTCAAAAAAATTGATTTCGCTGAAAGTCACGTTTTTATATCATTAAATGACGCAGAAAACGATGGTAGAAACCGTTTTTCTCTAACGCGTTTAGTTTGTCCAAAAAATGGAAATTAATATTTTGAAAAAAATCCAAAGGGGGGGGCGGAGGATGAAAATTTTCAAAAAAATCGATTTCGCTGAAAGTCACGTTTTTATATCATTAAATGACTCAGAAAACGATTTTAAAAACCGTTTTTGTCTAACGCGTTTAGTTTGTCCAAAAAATGGAAATTAATATTTTGAAAAAAATCCAAAGGGGGGGGCGGAGGATGAAAATTTTCAAAAAAATCGATTTCGCTGAAAGTCACGTTTTTATATCATTAAATGACTCAGAAAACGATTTTAAAAACCGTTTTTGTCTAACGCGTTTAGTTTGTCCAAAAAATGGAAATTAATATTTTGAAAAAATTCCAAAGGGGGGGGCGGAGGATGAAAATTTTCAAAAAAATCGATTTCGCTGAAAGTCACGTTTTTATATCATTAAATGACGCAGAAAACGATGGTAGAAACCGTTTTTATCTAACGCGTTTAGTTTGTCCAAAAAATGGAAATTAATATTTTGAAAAAAATCCAAAGGGGGGGGCGGAGGATGAAAATTTTCAAAAAAATCGATTTCGCTGAAAGTCACGTTTTTATATCATTAAATGACTCAGAAAACGATTTTAAAAACCGTTTTTGTCTAACGCGTTTAGTTTGTCCAAAAAATGGAAATTAATATTTTGAAAAAAATCCAAAGGGGGGGGCGGAGGATGAAAATTTTCAAAAAAATCGATTTCGCTGAAAGTCACGTTTTTATATCATTAAATGACTCAGAAAACGATTTTAAAAACCGTTTTTGTCTAACGCGTTTAGTTTGTCCAAAAAATGGAAATTAATATTTTGAAAAAATTCCAAAGGTGGGGGCGGAGGATGAAAATTTTCAAAAAAATCGATTTCGCTGAAAGTCACGTTTTTATATCATTAAATGACGCAGAAAACGATGGTAAAAACCGTTTTTATCTAACGCGTTTAGTTTGTCCAAAAAATGGAAATTAATATTTTGAAAAAAAGTCCAAAGGGGGGGGGCGGAGGATGAAAATTTTCAAAAAAATTGATTTCGCTGAAAGTCACGTTTTTATATCATTAAATGACGCAGAAAACGATGGTAGAAACCGTTTTTATCTAACGCGTTTAGTTTGTCCAAAAAATGGAAATTAATATTTTGAAAAAAATCCAAAGGGGGGGGCGGAGGATGAAAATTTTCAAAAAAATCGATTTCGCTGAAAGTCACGTTTTTATATCATTAAATGACTCAGAAAACGATTTTAAAAACCGTTTTTGTCTAACGCGTTTAGTTTGTCCAAAAAATGGAAATTAATATTTTGAAAAAATTCCAAAGGTGGGGGCGGAGGATGAAAATTTTCAAAAAAATCGATTTCGCTGAAAGTCACGTTTTTATATCATTAAATGACGCAGAAAACGATGGTAAAAACCGTTTTTATCTAACGCGTTTAGTTTGTCCAAAAAATGGAAATTAATATTTTGAAAAAAAGTCCAAAGGGGGGGGGCGGAGGATGAAAATTTTCAAAAAAATTGATTTCGCTGAAAGTCACGTTTTTATATCATTAAATGACGCAGAAAACGATGGTAGAAACCGTTTTTATCTAACGCGTTTAGTTTGTCCAAAAAATGGAAATTAATATTTTGAAAAAAATCCAAAGGGGGGGGCGGAGGATGAAAATTTTCAAAAAAATCGATTTCGCTGAAAGTCACGTTTTTATATCATTAAATGACTCAGAAAACGATTTTAAAAACCGTTTTTGTCTAACGCGTTTAGTTTGTCCAAAAAATGGAAATTAATATTTTGAAAAAAATCCAAAGGGGGGGCGGAGGATGAAAATTTTCAAAAAAATCGATTTCGCTGAAAGTCACGTTTTTATATCATTAAATGACGCAGAAAACGATGGTAGAAACCGTTTTTGTCTAACGCGTTTAGTTTGTCCAAAAAATGGAAATTAATATTTTGAAAAAAATCCAAAGGGGGGGGCGGAGGATGAAAATTTTCAAAAAAATCGATTTCGCTGAAAGTCACGTTTTTATATCATTAAATGACGCAGAAAACGATGGTAGAAACCGTTTTTATCTAACGCGTTTAGTTTGTCCAAAAAATGGAAATTAATATTTTGAAAAAAAATCCAAAGGGGGGGGCGGAGGATGAAAATTTTCAAAAAAATTGATTTCGCTGAAAGTCACGTTTTTATATCATTAAATGACACAGAAAACGATGGTAGAAACCGTTTTTATCTAACGCGTTTAGTTTGTCCAAAAAATGGAAATTAATATTTTGAAAAAAATCCAAAGGGGGGGGCGGAGGATGAAAATTTTCAAAAAAATCGATTTCGCTGAAAGTCACGTTTTTATATCATTAAATGACTCAGAAAACGATTTTAAAACCCGTTTTTGTCTAACGCGTTTAGTTTGTCCAAAAAATGGAAATTAATATTTTGAAAAAAATCCAAAGGGGGGGGCGGAGGATGAAAATTTTCAAAAAAATCGATTTCGCTGAAAGTCACGTTTTTATATCATTAAATGACGCAGAAAACGATGGTAGAAACCGTTTTTATCTAACGCGTTTAGTTTGTCCAAAAAATGGAAATTAATATTTTGAAAAAAATCCAAAGGGGGGGGCGGAGGATGAAAATTTTCAAAAAAATCGATTTCGCTGAATGTCACGTTTTTATATCATTAAATGACGCAGAAAACGATGGTAAAAACCGTTTTTGTCTAACGCGTTTAGTTTGTCCAAAAAATGGAAATTAATATTTTGAAAAAAATCCAAAGGGGGGGGCGGAGGATGAAAATTTTCAAAAAAATCGATTTCGCTGAATGTCACGTTTTTATATCATTAAATGACGCAGAAAACGATGGTAAAAACCGTTTTTGTCTAACGCGTTTAGTTTGTCCAAAAAATGGAAATTAATATTTTGAAAAAAATCCAAAGGGGGGGCGGAGGATGAAAATTTTCAAAAAAATCGATTTCGCTGAATGTCACGTTTTTATATCATTAAATGACGCTGAAAACGATGGTAAAAACCGTTTTTGTCTAACGCGTTTAGTTTGTCCAAAAAATGGAAATTAATATTTTGAAAAAAATCCAAAGGGGGGGGCGGAGGATGAAAATTTTCAAAAAAATAGATTTCGCTGAATGTCACGTTTTTATATCATTAAATGACGCAGAAAACGATGGTAAAAACCGTTTTTGTCTAACGCGTTTAGTTTGTCCAAAAACTGGAAATTAATATTTTGAAAAAAATCCAAAGGGGGGGGCGGAGGATGAAAATTTTCAAAAAAATCGATTTCGCTGAAAGTCACGTTTTTATATCATTAAATGACGCAGAAAACGATGGTAAAAACCGTTTTTGTCTAACGCGTTTAGTTTGTCCAAAAAATGGAAATTAATATTTTGAAAAAAATCCAAAGGGGGGGGCGGAGGATGAAAATTTTCAAAAAAATCGATTTCGCTGAAAGTCACGTTTTTATATCATTAAATGACGCAGAAAACGATGGTAAAAACCGTTTTTGTCTAACGCGTTTAGTTTGTCCAAAAAATGGAAATTAATATTTTGAAATAAATCCAAAGGGGGGGGCGGAGGATGAAAATTTTCAAAAAAATCGATTTCGCTGAAAGTCACGTTTTTATATCATTAAATGACTCAGAAAACGATTTTAAAACCCGTTTTTGTCTAACGCGTTTAGTTTGTCCAAATAATGGAAATTAATATTTTGAAAAAAATCCAAAGGGGGGGGCGGAGGATGAAAATTTTCAAAAAAATCGATTCAACTCGAAATTCGCTGAAAGTCACGTTTTTATATCATTAAATGACGCAGAAAACAATGGTAAAAACCGTTTTTGTCTAACGCGTTTAGTTTGTCCAAAAAATGGAAATTAATATTTTGAAAAAAATCCAAAGGGGGGGGCGGAGGATGAAAATTTTCAAAAAAATGGATTCAACTCGAAATTCGCTGAAAGTCACGTTTTTATATCATTAAATGACGCAGAAAACGATGGTAAAAACCGTTTTTGTCTAACGCGTTTAGTTTGTCCAAAAAATGGAAATTAATATTTTGAAAAAAATCCAAAGGGGGGGGCGGAGGATGAAAATTTTCAAAAAAATCGATTCAACTCGAAATTCGCTGAAAGTCACGTTTTTATATCATTAAATGACGCAGAAAACGATGGTAAAAACCGTTTTTGTCTAACGCGTTTAGTTTGTCCAAAAAATGGAAATTAATATTTTGAAAAAAATCCAAAGGGGGGGGCGGAGGATGAAAATTTTCAAAAAAATCGATTCAACTCGAAATTCGCTGAAAGTCACGTTTTTATATCATTAAATGACGCAGAAAACGATGGTAAAAACCGTTTTTGTCTAACGCGTTTAGTTTGTCCAAAAAATGGAAATTAATATTTTGAAAAAAATCCAAAGGGGGGGGCGGAGGATGAAAATTTTCAAAAAAATCGATTCAACTCGAAATTCGCTGAAAGTCACGTTTCTATATCATTAAATGACGCAGAAAACGATGGTAAAAACCGTTTTTGTCTAACGCGTTTAGTTTGTCCAAAAAATGGAAATTAATATTTTGAAAAAAATCCAAAGGGGGGGGCGGAGGATGAAAATTTTCAAAAAAATCGATTCAACTCGAAATTCGCTGAAAGTCACGTTTTTATATCATTAAATGACGCAGAAAACGATGGTAAAAACCGTTTTTGTCTAACGCGTTTAGTTTGTCCAAAAAATGGAAATTAATATTTTGAAAAAAATCCAAAGGGGGGGGCGGAGGATGAAAATTTTCAAAAAAATCGATTCAACTCGAAATTCGCTGAAAGTCACGTTTTTATATCATTAAATGACGCAGAAAACGATGGTAAAAACCGTTTTTGTCTAACGCGTTTAGTTTGTCCAAAAAATGGAAATTAATATTTTGAAAAAATCCAAAGGGGGGGGCGGAGGATGAAAATTTTCAAAAAAATCGATTCAACTCGAAATTCGCTGAAAGTCACGTTTTTATATCATTAAATGACGCAGAAAACGATGGTAAAAACCGTTTTTGTCTAACGCGTTTAGTTTGTCCAAAAAATGGAAATTAATATTTTGAAAAAAATCCAAAGGGGGGGGCGGAGGATGAAAATTTTCAAAAAAATCGATTCAACTCGAAATTCGCTGAAAGTCACGTTTCTATATCATTAAATGACGCAGAAAACGATGGTAAAAACCGTTTTTGTCTAACGCGTTTAGTTTGTCCAAAAAATGGAAATTAATATTTTGAAAAAAATCCAAAGGGGGGGGCGGAGGATGAAAATTTTCAAAAAAATCGATTCAACTCGAAATTCGCTGAAAGTCACGTTTTTATATCATTAAATGACGCAGAAAACGATGGTAAAAACCGTTTTTGTCTAACGCGTTTAGTTTGTCCAAAAAATGGAAATTAATATTTTGAAAAAATCCAAAGGGGGGGGCGGAGGATGAAAATTTTCAAAAAAATCGATTCAACTCGAAATTCGCTGAAAGTCACGATTTTATATCATTAAATGACGCAGAAAACGATGGTAAAAACCGTTTTTGTCTAACGCGTTTAGTTTGTCCAAAAAATTGAAATTAATATTTGAAAAAAATCCAAAGGCGGGGGCGGAGGATGAAAATTTTCAAAAAAATCGATTTCGCTGAAAGTCACGATTTTATATCATTAAATGACGCAGAAAACGATGGTAAAAACCGTTTTTGTCTAACGCGTTTAGTTTTTCCAAAAAATTGAAATTAATATTTGAAAAAAATCCAAAGGGGGGGGGCGGAGGATGAAAATTTTCAAAAAAATCGATTCAACTCGAAATTCGCTGAAGGTCACGTTTCTATATCATTAAATGACGCAGAAAACGATGGTAAAAACCGTTTTTGTCTAACGCGTTTAGTTTGTCCAAAAAATTGAAATTAATATTTGAAAAAAATCAAAAGGGGGGGGCGGAGGATGAAAATTTTTAAAAAAATCGATTTCGCTGAAAGTCACGTTTTTATATCATTAAATGACGCAGAAAACGATGGTAAAAACCGTTTTTGTCTAACGCGTTTAGTTTGTCCAAAAAATGGAAATTAATATTTTGAAATAAATCCAAAGGGGGGGGCGGAGGATGAAAATTTTCAAAAAAATCGATTTCGCTGAAAGTCACGTTTTTATATCATTAAATGACTCAGAAAACGATTTTAAAAACCGTTTTTGTCTAACGCGTTTAGTTTGTCCAAAAAATGGAAATTAATATTTTGAAATAAATCCAAAGGGGGGGGCGGAGGATGAAAATTTTCAAAAAAATCGATTTCGCTGAAAGTCACGTTTTTATATCATTAAATGACTCAGAAAACGATTTTAAAACCCGTTTTTGTCTAACGCG
This sequence comes from Onthophagus sagittarius, assembly GCA_036711965.1. Taxonomy (NCBI): domain Eukaryota; kingdom Metazoa; phylum Arthropoda; class Insecta; order Coleoptera; family Scarabaeidae; genus Onthophagus; species Onthophagus sagittarius. The sequence goes on along the minus strand of JASERS010000002.1, from coordinate 55,218,480 downwards.
TTTAGTTTGTCCAAAAAATGGAAATTAATATTTTGAAAAAAATCCAAAGGGGGGGGCGGAGGATGAAAATTTTCAAAAAAATCGATTCAACTCGAAATTCGCTGAAAGTCACGTTTTTATATCATTAAATGACGCAGAAAACAATGGTAAAAACCGTTTTTGTCTAACGCGTTTAGTTTGTCCAAAAAATGGAAATTAATATTTTGAAAAAAATCCAAAGGGGGGGGCGGAGGATGAAAATTTTCAAAAAAATGGATTCAACTCGAAATTCGCTGAAAGTCACGTTTTTATATCATTAAATGACGCAGAAAACGATGGTAAAAACCGTTTTTGTCTAACGCGTTTAGTTTGTCCAAAAAATGGAAATTAATATTTTGAAAAAAATCCAAAGGGGGGGGCGGAGGATGAAAATTTTCAAAAAAATCGATTCAACTCGAAATTCGCTGAAAGTCACGTTTTTATATCATTAAATGACGCAGAAAACGATGGTAAAAACCGTTTTTGTCTAACGCGTTTAGTTTGTCCAAAAAATGGAAATTAATATTTTGAAAAAAATCCAAAGGGGGGGGCGGAGGATGAAAATTTTCAAAAAAATCGATTCAACTCGAAATTCGCTGAAAGTCACGTTTTTATATCATTAAATGACGCAGAAAACGATGGTAAAAACCGTTTTTGTCTAACGCGTTTAGTTTGTCCAAAAAATGGAAATTAATATTTTGAAAAAAATCCAAAGGGGGGGGCGGAGGATGAAAATTTTCAAAAAAATCGATTCAACTCGAAATTCGCTGAAAGTCACGTTTCTATATCATTAAATGACGCAGAAAACGATGGTAAAAACCGTTTTTGTCTAACGCGTTTAGTTTGTTCAAAAAATGGAAATTAATATTTTGAAAAAAATCCAAAGGGGGGGGCGGAGGATGAAAATTTTCAAAAAAATCGATTCAACTCGAAATTCGCTGAAAGTCACGTTTTTATATCATTAAATGACGCAGAAAACGATGGTAAAAACCGTTTTTGTCTAACGCGTTTAGTTTGTCCAAAAAATGGAAATTAATATTTTGAAAAAAATCCAAAGGGGGGGGCGGAGGATGAAAATTTTCAAAAAAATCGATTCAACTCGAAATTCGCTGAAAGTCACGTTTCTATATCATTAAATGACGCAGAAAACGATGGTAAAAACCGTTTTTGTCTAACGCGTTTAGTTTGTCCAAAAAATGGAAATTAATATTTTGAAAAAAATCCAAAGGGGGGGGCGGAGGATGAAAATTTTCAAAAAAATCGATTCAACTCGAAATTCGCTGAAAGTCACGTTTTTATATCATTAAATGACGCAGAAAACGATGGTAAAAACCGTTTTTGTCTAACGCGTTTAGTTTGTCCAAAAAATGGAAATTAATATTTTGAAAAAATCCAAAGGGGGGGGCGGAGGATGAAAATTTTCAAAAAAATCGATTCAACTCGAAATTCGCTGAAAGTCACGATTTTATATCATTAAATGACGCAGAAAACGATGGTAAAAACCGTTTTTGTCTAACGCGTTTAGTTTGTCCAAAAAATTGAAATTAATATTTGAAAAAAATCCAAAGGGGGGGGGCGGAGGATGAAAATTTTCAAAAAAATCGATTTCGCTGAAAGTCCCGTTTTTATATCATTAAATGACGCAGAAAACGATGGTAAAACCGTTTTTGTCTAACGCGTTTAGTTTGTCCAAAAAATTGAAATTAATATTTTGAAAAAATTCCAAAGGGGGGGGCGGAGGATGAAAATTTTCAAAAAAATCGATTTCGCTGAAAGTCACGTTTTTATATCATTAAATGACTCAGAAAACGATTTTAAAAACCGTTTTTGTCTAACGCGTTTAGTTTGTCCAAAAAATGGAAATTAATATTTTGAAAAAAATCCAAAGGGGGGGCGGAGGATGAAAATTTTCAAAAAAATCGATTTCGCTGAAAGTCACGTTTCTATATCATTAAATGACGCAGAAAACGATGGTAAAAACCGATTTTGTCTAACGCGTTTAGTTTGTCCAAAAAATTGAAATTAATATTTGAAAAAAATCCAAAGGGGGGGGGCGGAGGATGAAAATTTTCAAAAAAATCGATTTCGCTGAAAGTCCCGTTTTTATATCATTAAATGACGCAGAAAACGATGGTAAAACCGTTTTTGTCTAACGCGTTTAGTTTGTCCAAAAAATTGAAATTAATATTTGAAAAAAATCCAAAGGGGGGGGGTGGAGGATGAAAATTTTCAAAAAAATCGATTTCGCTGATAATGACGCAATTATATCATTAAATGACGCAGAAAACGATGGTAAAAACCGTTTTTGTCTAACGCGTTTAGTTTGTCCAAAAAATTGAAATTAATATTTGAAAAAATCCAAAGGGGGGGGGCGGGAGGATGAAAATTTTCAAAAAAATCGATTCAACTCGAAATTCGCTGAAAGTCACGTTTCTATATCATTAAATGACGCAGAAAACGATGGTAAAATCCGTTTTTGTCTAACGCGTTTAGTTTGTCCAAAAAATTGAAATTAATATTTGAAAAAAATCCAAAGGGGGGGGGCGGAGGATGAAAATTTTCAAAAAAATCGATTTCGCTGAAAGTCACGTTTTTATATCATTAAATGACGCAGAAATCGATGGTAAAAACCGTTTTTGTCTAACGCGTTTAGTTTGTCCAAAAAATTGAAATTAATATTTGAAAAAAATCCAAAGGGGGGGGGCGGAGGATGAAAATTTTCAAAAAAATCGATTTCGCTGAAAGTCACGTTTTTATATCATTAAATGACGCAGAAATCGATGGTAAAAACCGTTTTTGTCTAACGCGTTTAGTTTGTCCAAAAAATTGAAATTAATATTTGAAAAAAATCCAAAGGGGGGGGGCGGAGGATGAAAATTTTCAAAAAAATCGATTTCGCTGAAAGTCACGTTTTTATATCATTAAATGACGCAGAAAACGATGCAAAAAACCGTTTTTGTCTAACGCGTTTAGTTTGTCCAAAAAATTGAAATTAATATTTGAAAAAAATCCAAAGGGGGGGGCGGAGGATGAAAATTTTCAAAAAAATCGATTTCGCTGAAAGTCACGTTTTTATATCATTAAATGACGCAGAAAACGCTGCAAAAAACCGTTTTTGTCTAACGCGTTTAGTTTGTCCAAAAAATTGAAATTAATATTTGAAAAAAATCCAAAGGGGGGGGGGCGGAGGATGAAAATTTTCAAAAAAATCGATTCAACTCGAAATTCGCTGAAAGTCACGTTTTTATATCATTAAATGACGCAGAAAACGATGGTAAAAACCGTTTTTGTCTAACGCGTTTAGTTTGTCCAAAAAATTGAAATTAATATTTGAAAAAAATCCAAAGGGGGGGGCGGAGGATGAAAATTTTCAAAAAAATCGATTTCGCTGAAAGTCACGTTTTTATATCATTAAATGACGCAGAAATCGATGGTAAAAACCGTTTTTGTCTAACGCGTTTAGTTTGTCCAAAAAATTGAAATTAATAATTGAAAAAAATCCAAAGGGGAGGGCGGAGGATGAAAATTTTCAAAAAAATCGATTCAACTCGAAATTCGCTGAAAGTCACGTTTTTATATCATTAAATGACGCAGAAAACGATGGTAAAAACCGTTTTTGTCTAACGCGTTTAGTTTGTCCAAAAAATTGAAATTAATATTTGAAAAAAATCCAAAGGGGGGGGGCGGAGGATGAAAATTTTCAAAAAAATCGATTTCGCTGAAAGTCACGATTTTATATCATTAAATGACGCAGAAAACGATGGTAAAAACCGTTTTTGTCTAACGCGTTTAGTTTGTCCAAAAAATTGAAATTAATATTTGAAAAAAATCCAAAGGGGGGGGGCGGAGGATGAAAATTTTCAAAAAAATCGATTTCGCTGAAAGTCACGATTTTATATCATTAAATGACGCAGAAAACGATGGTAAAAACCGTTTTTGTCTAACGCGTTTAGTTTGTCCAAAAAATTGAAATTAATATTTGAAAAAAATCCAAAGGGGGGGGCGGAGGATGAAAATTTTCAAAAAAATCGATTTCGCTGAAAGTCACGATTTGATATCATTAAATGACGCAGAGAACGATGGTAAAAACCGTTTTTGTCTAACGCGTTTAGTTTGTCCAAAAAATTGAAATTAATATTTGAAAAAAATCCAAAGGGGGGGGGCGGAGGATGAAAATTTTCAAAAAAATCGATTTCGCTGAAAGTCACGATTTTATATCATTAAATGACGCAGAAAACGATGGTAAAAACCGTTTTTGTCTAACGCGTTTAGTTTGTCCAAAAAATTGAAATTAATATTTGAAAAAAATCCAAAGGGGGGGGCGGAGGATGAAAATTTTCAAAAAAATCGATTTCGCTGAAAGTCACGATTTTATATCATTAAATGACGCAGAAAACGATGGTAAAAACCGTTTTTGTCTAACGCGTTTAGTTTGTCCAAAAAATTGAAATTAATATTTGAAAAAAATCCAAAGGGGGGGGCGGAGGATGAAAATTTTCAAAAAAATCGATTTCGCTGAAAGTCACGTTTTTATATCATTAAATGACGCAGAAAACGATGGTAAAAACCGTTTTTGTCTAACGCGTTTAGTTTGTCCAAAAAATTGAAATTAATATTTGAAAAAAATCCAAAGGGGGGGGCGGAGGATGAAAATTTTCAAAAAAATCGATTTCGCTCAAAGTCACGTTTTTATATCATTAAATGACGCAGAAAACGATGGTAAAAACCGTTTTTGTCTAACGCGTTTAGTTTGTCCAAAAAATTGAAATTAATATTTGAAAAAAATCCAAAGGGGGGGGCAGAGGATGAAAATTTTCAAAAAAATCGATTTCGCTGAAAGTCACGATTTTATATCATTAAATGACGCAGAAAACGATGGTAAAAACCGTTTTTGTCTAACGCGTTTAGTTTGTCCAAAAAATTGAAATTAATATTTGAAAAAAATCCAAAGGGGTGGGCGGAGGATGAAAATTTTCAAAAAAATCGATTTCGCTGAAAGTCACGATTTTATATCATTAAATGACGCAGAAAACGATGGTAAAAACCGTTTTTGTCTAACGCGTTTAGTTTGTCCAAAAAATTGAAATTAATATTTGAAAAAAATCCAAAGGGGGGGCGGAGGATGAAAATTTTCAAAAAAATCGATTCAACTCGAAATTCGCTGAAAGTCACGTTTTTATATCATTAAATGACGCAGAAAACGATGGTAAAAACCGTTTTTGTCTAACGCGTTTAGTTTGTCCAAAAAATTGAAATTAATAATTGAAAAAAATCCAAAGGGGGGGGCGGAGGATGAAAATTTTCAAAAAAATCGATTCAACTCGAAATTCGCTGAAAGTCACGTTTTTATATCATTAAATGACGCAGAAAACGATGGTAAAAACCGTTTTTGTCTAACGCGTTTAGTTTGTCCAAAAAATTGAAATTAATATTTGAAAAAAATCCAAAGGGGGGGGCGGAGGATGAAAATTTTCAAAAAAATCGATTTCGCTGAAAGTCACGTTTTTATATCATTAAATGACGCAGAAAACGATGGTAAAAACCGTTTTTGTCTAACGCGTTTAGTTTGTCCAAAAAATTGAAATTAATAATTGAAAAAAATCCAAAGGGGGGGGCGGAGGATGAAAATTTTCAAAAAAATCGATTCAACTCGAAATTCGCTGAAAGTCACGTTTTTATATCATTAAATGACGCAGAAAACGATGGTAAAAACCGTTTTTGTCTAACGCGTTTAGTTTGTCCAAAAAATTGAAATTAATATTTGAAAAAAATCCAAAGGGGGGGGCGGAGGATGAAAATGTTCAAAAAAATCGATTTCGCTGAAAGTCACGTTTTTATATCATTAAATGACGCAGAAAACCATGGTAAAAACCGTTTTTGTCTAACGCGTTTAGTTTGTCCAAAAAATTGAAATTAATATTTGAAAAAAATCCAAAGGGGGGAGGATGAAACTTTTCAAAAAAATCGATTCAACTCTAAATTCGCTGAAAGTCACGTTTTTATATCATTAAATGACGCAGAAAACGATGGTAAAAACCGTTTTTGTCTAACGCGTTTAGTTTGTCCAAAAAATTGAAATTAATATTTGAAAAAAATCCAAAGGTGGGGGCTGAGGATGAAAATTTTCAAAAAAATCGATTTCGCTGAAAGTCACGTTTTTATATCATTAAATGACGCAGAAAACGATGGTAAAAACCGTTTTTGTCTAACGCGTTTAGTTTGTCCAAAAAATTGAAATTAATATTTGAAAAAAATCCAAAGGTGGGGGCGGAGGATGAAAATTTTCAAAAAAATCGATTTCGCTGAAAGTCACGTTTTTATATCATTAAATGACGCAGAAAACGATGGTAAAAACCGTTTTTGTCTAACGCGTTTAGTTTGTCCAAAAAACTGGAATTTATATTTGAAAAAAATCCAAAGGAGGGGGGCGGAGGATGAAAATTTTCAAAAAAATCGATTTCGCTGAAAGTCACGCAATCATACCATTAAATGACACAGAAAACGATGGTAAAAACCGTTTTTGTCTAACGCGTTTAGTTTGTCCAAAAAGCTGGAATTTATATTTGAAAAAAATCCAAGGGGGGGGGGGGCGGAGGATGAAAGATTGTGACAAAGATGACCCGTAAGTAGCCACCAATCTGTCCTAAACTACAGATGAAAAGTACTCCCCAAAATGATTGCAACGCTCTGATACATCATCTATCAACCTGTCATCAACGGACAACACCACAGAACTACTCTGTGGATGGCGCCTCAACTACTCGTTGATGCAACACCACAGCATTCTACATTTGTTTGAAGAATTATTGATTTTATTTACTAAAAAATCTCTTTTTGCCTGGTTAATTAAATCTCGATATGTTCCTTTTTTATTGTTGTATTCCGCTCGAATTTCCGAAAAACCATTTGTTGGTGTGAATTAAAAATATAAATTGAATGGTTCTGTTACAAATTCCTATATCAGAACTATCAAAATAGGTTTTGTAATCGAAAGCTTCAATCAGGAGTGACTCAGGAGGGCCATGAAATGAACATGATATTAAACGATTTAAGGCATGATATTGAATGTTACTAAAAATGACAATCATATTGAGAGATGTGAATTAAGTGTATAAAATAAAATTCGTTTGTACTATATTTATATTAAAATTACAATTAAACAATAAAAAAAATATTGGTTAGTCTCGTTTTGTTAGTTTAAATTTCAAGGGGTTTATCGGCGTGTAAGTCGGGACCACTTTATAGGTCATATGTCCATAATTATATTCCACTTTGTATTTGCGAAAGATCTAAAAGAATATAAAACTAATAAAATTCGAATGAATGGATATTTAAACAAAACAAAACAAACTTTCGCTAATAAAATATACAACTCCGCCTCGGCGAATCGTTTTCCTAAACAAGCTCTTCGTCCATAACCAAATGGTAATGACACGAAAGGATGAAATTTTTCCGAATCTTTGTTTTCTTTTAACCAACGTGCCGGGATGAATTTACTCGGCTCATTAAAATATTTCTCCAAGTTACCCACCACTAAATGCGGAAAAATAACGTGAGTCTATTTAAAAAAAATTAAATTATACTTCATTATTAATCTAAAATAAACGATTAAAATTACTCCTTTTGGTACTAAATATCCATCGATAACCCTTTCCGATTGTAAGCTTCTTCCATTCCCTAAAACGACCGGTTTTAATCTAAAAAATTATTAATTTAACTAAAATTAATTCAAAAAATAAGATTAAAATACCTCAACGTTTCTTTTACGCACGCTTTTAAGTATGATAAATCGGAAGATAAATCAACAGGCTGATTTAAATTTGGAATATTTTTTTTTAATTCTTCGTACAATTTTGATTGTTTCTCTTGATTTTGTGATAAATGATACATAGTTGAAGCTATGGTTATTGATGTCTTAAAAAATATAAAACAAAGATAATTAATTAATTTTTTTCATTATTAATTTTTCTCACTGTATCAACCCCAACTAAAAAGAAATCTAACGCCAAAACCGTCGCTAATCTAGGACTACCAGTTCGTTCAACAATCCTTTTAACAATTGACGTCCTTCCCGGATGAACATCTTTCTGTATTGCCTCATTAATATGTTTAACGCATAATCTGGAAATAAAATGCAAAATTTATCGATTTTTTCCCGCCCAAAAAAGTGTGTCAAATTAAGTAATAATGATAGAGTTTAACGTTCCAGACGGCCGGTTACCTCACGATCACTTTCAATGCCAAGTTTATATCGAGAATCTTTCTCCTCGCTTAGCTTTCGATTCTGTTACATTATGTTAGTGTTGGTTGTTGGGATTCGAAGGAGGCTGGTGAACGAACTTGTTACATGATCACTTACATAACGCAAAAGAAATGTGAACAATTAAATCGCGCACATCTGCCGTCAAAGATTAAATAACAAACGAAACCGCACCTTTTTCGTCGGTATTTCACGTTCGGGAGACATTTAAACGAGAATAAATGTTTATGACCTATTGAACGGCATCGAACTCCGTTCAAAAAAACACCTTCACGGTATCAAGAATTTTGTAAAATCGAGCTTACGTTTACGGAAGCGTAACCCAGATAACGGGTTCATTTCATACTCACGACAACTGTTATATAATGCATATAATGCATGTTGAACTGTGCCACCGGTGATATAACGAACAAGAGACAACAAATTAAGAATTGGTCGTGTAAAGAGTTGCTTATGGGTCGTTATTATGTACAGTTACCATTAAAAGATAATACTTACGTCCTAAATGTTTCCAGCGCGGCTATGTAATCTCTAAAATTTTTGTTGTGGTAGAGTCGCCAAATTGGAAAACGAAGTTCCACCTCGGGGACGTTCTTAAAAAACGTTAGGATTGAGTTGATTATTTTTTTTGGTTCCGAATTTTTTGCCAAGTTTGGTTTTAAACATCCTAATCTTGTATCTAATGATACTCTGGCAACAGCTTAAAAAACATTAAATTGTTAGTTAGAGTAAGGACAAAAGAAATCTTAATACTAAGTTCAAAATGATGATAGATGTTAAGGGAGGTAATTAAGAATGATGTAGAGAACACGACGATATTATCGTCAAACAACACTATATCTATCTCAAGTCTGCCTGGACCAAGAACGAAATTTAAAGTTACGAATATTTGTGAGAATGGGTAATTATGAGCGATGTTAGGGACGATACTAATCACTACCAAGGTCGCTATGAATAATACTGAGTAATACTTGGGACGATATTACGGGGATTACTAATAAAGATGGTATTAAACGATTTAAGAGTTGATGTTGAAAGAAAATACTGAAGATATCCACATCTGTTATTGAGAGATGTGAAGCTTGATACTGTCAGATTCTGGAATGATATTAAAGAAGACGAAGAATATGATATTAAAAGAGATTATATACTTTAAGAAATAGCAGCTAAAATACTGAAAGATGTCAGGTTGGTTAAAAAACTGAGAGGGTATTTGAATCGAGGTTTGTCAATAATGATATGGAGCAATGTTCATGAAGATATTACATATTGCCTTTATAAATTTAAAGAATGTTTCGGACGATATAAAGAAATAATTGATAAAATATTTTGAGCATCTGAGCTGATATTGAAAGATATCAGACAAGATATTTTGGGATGCTTAAAAAAGATGTTGAGTAATACCAAAAGTCATATTGAGCAATAAATAGAATAATGTTGAAATGAGTCAGAGGCAATATAAAATAATGCACAACGTAAGAGTTGATATTGAGAGAAGATACCGAAGAAATAATTGATAAAATATTTTGATCATCTAAGTTGATATTGAAAGATATCAGACAAGATATTGAGTGATGTGTAAGAAGATGGTCAATAATGCCAAGAGTCACTTAGAGCAATAAACAAAATAATGTTGAAATGTGTCAGAGATAATAGAAAATAAGGCGTCGTGCATTATTTTGAGGATTCTGGCATTAGATATAGAAATACAATATTAAAACAGATTCTGTACTTTAAGGAATAGCAGTTACAATGTTGGGAGATGGGCTGGTTAAGAGAGTATTTGTGTCACTAATCATATAGAGCGATGTTCTTAAAACAATATAATAATTGATAAAATATTTTGAGAATTTGAGCTGTTATTGAAAGATATCAGGCAAGATTTTGAGGGGTGCCCAAAAAGATATTGAGTAATGTGAAGAGTCATATTGAACAATAAACAAAGTAATGTTGAATTGTGTTAGAGGCAATATAAAATAATACACGACAATATTATTGAGTGTTATCAAAATAAAAGCTAATTGGTGAGGATTGGCAATTATGAGCTATGTTAGTGATACTTGACACGTTATTACCGGTTTTACAAATAAACATGATATTAAACGATTTAAAGTCTGATGTTGAGTGGTAAAGATGGTCACATCTCATATTGAGCGATGTAAGACTTGATATTGTCGGATTCTGGTATCATATTAAGGTAGACGAGAAATATAATATTAAAATAGATTATGTACTTTAAGGAATGTAGCCAAAATGTTGAGAGATTTCAGGCTGTTTAAGAAACTGAGAGAGTATTTGGGCTGAAGTGTGACACTAATGATATAGAGCGATGTTCTTGAAAAGAATAAAATAATTGATAAAATATTTGGAGTATCTGAGCTGATATTGAAATATATCAGACAAGATATTGAGGGATGCTCAAAAAAATGTTGAGTAATGCCAAGAGTCATAACAATAAACAAAATAATGTTAAAATGTGTCAGAAGCAATATAAAATAATACACGACATATAATATTATAGATTGTTATCAAAAAACAAGCTAATTGGTGAGGAATGGCAACTATGATTGTTGTTAGGGACGCAATGAATAAGCTATTAAGATCGATATGAATGATAATGAGCCATACTTGAGACGTTATTACCGGGATTACGAATAAACATGATATTAAACGATTTAAGGTCTGATGTTGAGTGGTACTAAATTTGTCCAGATCTTATATTGAGGGGTGTTATTGAATATTGAGGGCATATATGATGATTGTGGCATCATACTAAAGTCGACGAGAAATATAATATTAAAATAGATTTTTAAAATAGATGTACTTTAAGGAATAGCAGCTAAAATGTTGAGAGATGTTGATGAGACGTTGGTTAAGAAACAGAGAGTATTTGGATTTACGTTTGTCACTAATAATATAGAACAATGTTCTTGAAAACAATAAAATAATTAATAAAATATTTTGAGCATCTGAGCTGATATTGAAAGATATCAGACAAGATATTGAGGGATGCTCAAAAAGATGTTGAGTAGTGTCAAGAGTCATATCGAGCAATAAACAAAATAATGTTGACATGTGTCAAAAGCAATATAAAATAATGCACGACATATTATTCAATATTATTGAGTGCTGTAAAAAATAGTTAATGGGTGAGGATGGGAATTATAAACGATATTAGGGACGATATTAATAGTGATACTAAAGATGGCCAGATCCAATCTTGAAGGATGTTGGACTTAATGTCGTCGAATTCTGACATTTAATTTAAACGAATATAACTTCAACATAATATTGAAACAGTTAGAAGTACTTTAATGAACAGCAGCCAAAATGTTGAGAAATGTCAGGTTGGTTAATAAACTGGGATAATATTTGGGTTGAGGTGTGTCACTGATGATATAGAGCAATAATAGCGAACCTGTTTAACTGGACGTGCTAAATTTTCAAACTCTTAGTAAACAATATGCTGCCATGTTAGATAAAAATTTTAAGGCATAAAAATGAGAAACAAAATAATTTAAACCGATCTCCTATTGTATGTGACCTGGTCTATGAATAGGGAGCTTATGTGTGAAGAAAAATGTTTTCACTTTTTTAACGATTCAATGTGACTTTGAGACGCTCTTTCACAGAATGAAAACCAAAAACCTATAGTTTATATAAAAGACACCTAAAAAGTTAGTAGAAAGAAGAATACGTATAAGCACGAAACAAACAGAAATTATTTGTTAAGAAAATACATAATAAAATAAAAAATCCACTTCGAAAAGAAAATGCATTCTAAAACCAAAAAACATACACTTGACAACATCAACCTGTTTTCGTAGCTTTTCTTTTTCTTTATAGTCATCTATCTTGAAACCTTATTACGTGTTGGTTGGCAAAAACATAGATGTTGCCCCGTTCCTGGATCGAGAACATTATTCAACTTCACCTTTCGTTTGACATGCTTCCAGAAGACTTGAAATGTTGTCACAAGATTTGATACAGCTTCCACAAACCTTGAAATGCTTTCACAAGACTTGATATTGCTTCCAGAAGACTCGATACTACCTTTGGAAGACTTGATACTGACATTGGAAGACTTGATATTGCTTTTAAAAGTCTTGAAATGCTTCCAGAAAACTTGATACTGCTTCCAGAAGACTTAAACTGCTTCGAGAAGACTCGATACTACCTTTGGAAGACTTGATACTGTCTTTGGAAGACTTGATACTGCCTTTGGAAGACTTGATATTGCTTTTAGAAGACTTGATACTGCTTCCAGAAGAGTTGATATGTTTCCACAAGACATACAGCTTCCAAAAGCCTTGAAATATTTTCAGAAGACTTGATATTGCTTTCAGAAGACTCGATACAGCTTTTGGAAGATTTGGTGCTGCCTTTGGAAGATTTGATACTGGCTTTAGAAAACTTGATATTGCTTTTAAAACTCTTGAAATGCTTCTAAAGATTTGATAGTACTTCTAGAAGACTTCTGAAAAAATTCCAGAAGACTTGTAATACTTCCAGAAGACTTGATACTGTTTCCAGAAGACTTGATGCTGCTTCCAAACGACTTAAAATGTTTCTAGAAGACTCGAGGCTACCTTTGGAAGACCTTTATAAAACTTAATACTACTTTTAAAAGTCTTGAAATGCTTCAAGAAAACTTGAAACTGCTTCTAAAAGATTTGGTACTGTTTCCAAAAGACTTGAAATGTTTCCACAAGACTTAATGCAGCTTCCAGAAGCTTTGAAATGTTTTTAGAACACTAAATATTGCTTCCAAAAGACTTAAAATGCTTTCAAAAGACACAATACTGCCTTTGGAAGACTTGATATTAGTTTTAAAAGACTTCAGATGCTTTCAGAAAACATGATTAAAGTAGACTTGATACTGTTTGTAAAACTGTCGGCAGAAAATGTTGTTTCTTTGACAAAATGCAATCATTTCTCTTAAAGAAGAGAACAAATCTTTTTTATTGCAAAAGGCAAGAAACTGTAAAGATTTTCCAAAATATCTAAAACTGTTGGTATACAATATGTTCACATCAAAAGTTCAAATAATATCAATTAAAGACTAGATATTGCTTGTAAAATTGTAAACACTACTTCCAGAAAGCATTTTCATTGCAAAAGGCGCCATATACCTGGACGTCATTCGTCGTTTGCCCTAATTCATTTTTTTCAGCATCCATACTTATTTCCAAAAAACGGCGCCTATGAAGTTGCGAAGATTATGTTAGATATAACACTGACGCTCTAAAGATAAATCAGCTAAAGGTAGAATTTTTCCAATCCTCTATTTGATTATCACAAATGTTACACAAACTGCTGCTAGCTGTAGTAGTACAAACGCATTCGTGCTTACTTCTCGTATTAGGTCAACTGCCGTTTGATTAGCAGTAACTTCAAAGTGATACTCAGTGTGGTTAAAGCGCTGAACCGTTTAAGTCACTATTATTTGCACAAATACTGATAATTCGCTACTTGATTTCGATCTTTGCGGAGATGATTTATCCAGCTAGTATCCTCGTTCAATCTCAAGATCGCTCTTCACTTTCGCAAACAATAGTAAAAAACGGCCAACATGATATTCACAAACTCACTTATCCAGTATTATTTATTTAGAAATCCGAAACTAGCAATTGACGCTATTAACTACGGCCATATTTTGATCTGAAGCAATACTTTGACGTCCTTCAACACTGGCCAATACAGAAAAACAGAATAATTAAGTAGAAACTGACGATACGGCTTGTTTATCTTTATTAGTAGTTTTAACGAAAACTTAGTTTTTAACGTAAGCTCCCTTTTCATAAACGAGGACACATATAAAGAGTGATCTTGTCTCAATGGATGTCATAGGTCCTATTCCTGATATAGAGCAATGTTCTTGCAAACAATAAAATAAAATTATTTATATACATAATAAATAATACTGAAAGATGTCAAGTAGTAAGCAATTATGGAATATTCAAAGAAGATAAAGAAATGGGTGAGAATGATTAATTACGAGGTCGATTTAAATGATTGAGATTTTGGGATGATATAGAGGTAGGCGAGAAATAGAGCTATTGAAGATCTGTCGGTCACGATATTAAAAGAAATTACATGTATGAACTTTTCAGCCAAAATGTTCAGAAAAATCAGGTTTATTTAGAAACTTAGAGAGTATTTGGGTTGAGGAGTGTCAGATAATTGATAAAATATTTACAGTAGGGGAGTCGGTCAGATTTGTACTAGGGGCACCATCATACACAAGATATATCTGAAGTTTAATTAAGCGCATGTGTGCATAACTATCTTATACCAGTGTCCCAAAATGAAGTACAGAAAATAGTATCATAACATTCTTTGGTTCAAAGGATTAAGATTGGTTCAAAAAAGTGAATGGAAAAAGTGTCTCTTTGACTGCCAAAGTTCTTGAAAAAAATTATAATTTTTGCTATATCTGGAGAATATGTTAACAGATTTTTATAAGATTCACAGAGTATTTATTTATTAATGGAAGGTATGTTTTGATGTAACATTCATGTCCATTCGTAATGGGCAAGTGGTAAATTCTTCACCATCTTAAACCATTCAACGGTTTAACAATTGGCAGAACTTTCTATTGGTCACGTAAATCGTATTGATTTTTTTTCTGGAAATGCAAATTTCCAGAAATTTTTTTCGTACTGCTCATTTGCCAACATTTTCGATTTCCTCCTTCTTTCTTTGTAATTTTTTCTCCGATTCGTATTTCACTCTCAAAAAAGTGTTTTCTGTTGTTCATCTGAAACACCAATTTTCTATTACTGCGGGAGTATAAGTAGTTCTGCTAAATGTTAAGCAAAAAATATGATATTTTTTTCAAGAACGTTGATGGTCAATAACTTCTAAAGGAGACTCTTTTGCCATATACTTTTTGAACCAATTTTAATCTTTTGAACCAAAGAATCTTAGTTTGTGAATTGCTCTGTGAATAATGACTGTTGATTTTCTAATAATATTTAATTTTAATTTTCTTGTGATGGGGTTGGTTCATACACAAGTATATGGGATACATTAATACTGTATGAATGTGTGACATAATTATGTTTTGCTGAACTATTATGGTCATACATTACAAAAAATTGCCAGATCAGTAAGCTTTAACAAAACAGCAATGAATGATTTAAATACTAAGGCATTTAAGGTGTTGATTGAATTAAAATTAGAACTAATACTAAGCAATGTTAGAACTAAAACATAAAGGTTTTGGACTGAACCGTGTTTTTTGAAAAAATATTTGACGTTTCGAATGCTATGTTGCAACCTTCTTCAGAAACTGGTTCAAATCAGCTAAAGTTTCTCCCAACTGGACTAAACAATTTGGAACAACTACCACAACGAGGATAAGTTTGATGTTTCATAATATTGGCATGTTGTGGATACATCGTCATTCTAGAAACTGCTTTGATCCAAAATACCAGATGTTTAGTGTAAAGCGCGTCGATATATCCATTATAGTGTGGGATGATTCAACATCATCAAGACTGATCAACATACTTTCAAATTCTTTTACCTACAAGTTACCCAGATGATTTGACATTAAATCGTATTTTATATGGTCTAGAAGAAACACAATTTTGTCATAAGAAGATATTTATCCTCAAATTGCCCACAGTCCGAACACAAATGGAAAGAACATGGAATGGGATTAGGTGTTCCAACAAGGTAACGATCTGAAACATTGTTCCAGGCACATTGCCAACAGGTCCGCGTAGCGTAGCAAAATTTGTCACATCATTGCATCGCTTTGAAACATTCCGCTTGTTCAAATGAACTATTTGAATCAATTGATCCAGTTTCTCAAGAAGGTTGCAACATAGCATCTTAACGTCAAATATTTTTTCAAATGATGCATGGTAAAACCAGATAGTTTCTAGTTTTAGTTCCAGTATTAGTAGTTCTAATTTTAATTCTTCTCTAGACGCTTATCTATACGAATCTGTTTCCATACCTTGATTTTGATAATTGAAAAAAATATTTTTTGCAACTTGTGTATTTTTTCATGTATAAATATATGAATGTTTATATATGAATATTTATGAATGTACCCATAAATTTTTCATATTTTATTTTTTTGCGCTAATGTCTTTATTATAAAGACAGATACTAATTATCTGTCTCTATATCGATTTGATGAATAGAGATAGATGTCAATACTCAAACGAATTCTATTGATATTAAAAGATATCAAACAAGATATTGAGAGATGTTCGAAAAGTTGTTGAGTGACATTGACCGATGTTTCACTTTAACTCTTCTTCCTTTGTTTTTAAAAAACAAAACTCTTTCCAATCTTGATTAGATATCTCATTAATATAAGACACTTACCAAAAAAGAATGTAATTCAAATGTTAAAAGCGATCATTAAAGTTATTTCACTTTTATACTTACATTCTAAAGCCCACTTATTCAATTCGCTCATAAAATTAGCAGGAAGTTCGTCATTTTCATCCAAGAGATACGCATCTATGCTAAATAAAAACGAAAAAAAAAATTATTTGATTTGCTTTATGTCTAACAATAAAATTTAATATTCATTTATTTAAATTTGTGTCAATGATAAAAGAGTAATAAATAAACACGTAAATCAATCAATATGTAAGTTCAATATTTAATAATGTCAACGAACTATTTATCAGTTACCTTTATTTCAAGGTTTTCCAAAGCAATTATTTCGCGATTTTCATTTTTACGATTATACAATGTTAGCAGTCAATGCTACTAATTTAAGTTCAAGGAATACAAGAAAGATAGTTAAAATAGCTTCTTAATTTCACTTAACGAAGGCGAAAAAAAAGTGTTTCTAAATCAAATCCCGAAGCATATTGAAATCGTTGAAAGGTTGTGAAACTGAAACGGTTTCTAGCGCGTCCATTCTACTTAGTCATTATTCGTTGCGTAAAAATTTGATATTTATTTTTTGACCTAGCATGAAACGATTGCGTCACCGTTAGTTTTGCGCGATTTTTATTTTTTCCTGCTTCTTCTAACGAGTACGAGTGGAAGTTGTAAACTGTGTTGAATATAGTGAAATCGAATTAGTAGGTAGTCGACAAAAGATGATATGAGGCAATGACAACGATGATTGTCGGAATTTCTTAGACGTTAAGTTTCGTTACGTTATATCCAACTGACCGACAATTTTTAACGATTAATTTTTTTTCTTTTACATATGATTTCTGATACGCATGAAATCATTATTTCCTGTTGTAATATATTATGTTTATTTACAAATATAGGTCAACGGTTTTATTACGAATCTTAATTTTTAACATACCCTCAATAAATAATAGAAGAATAAATAATATGAAGAGTGTATAGAAAAATCATAGGAAACTGTTTCTTTGACAAGATGAAAAGAAAAGGTTACAGCTAAAATTATGGTAAAAATCTATTAGAATATTGCAGATATATGGGTATGGGGACGAAGGGTGAAAAGGATGAAAATTAAAATTAGAATAAATCAAGTTTGAATAACTGCGAAATAATAGCACATCAAGGACAGAAAATTAAAATTTAGAAGAAAGAATAAACTGACTATGGGTATGATGAATAAGAACTTTCGTGGTATTGATACTATTCAAAGTATCGAAATTCGAAAGTATTGAATTATTATATTTTTCTTCGTAGGTTTTAATTTTGTGGTTACCATTTGGCAAGAATAAAAGTAATAGAAAGACAAATAAGTTACGCACCCTAACTTGTTGAAATTGTTGATGGTTAGATGGATAGATTGAAGATTATCATCATCTTTTATTATTTTTTTAATTTTAATGTATCATTGAAACTTTTCTACCCAATTCAGTCCTAGAACCTGCTGCGAATGTTTTTCTGAGAACAAGTAATTTAAATTGAGACTTAATACTACTTCTAGGAGACTTTGCAGAAGACTTGCAATACTTCCAGAAGACTTCATACTGGTTGTGAAAGACTTGAAATGCTTCCAAAAGACTTAACATTGCCTCTGGAAGACTTGAACAACTTCTAGCAGACTTGAAATGCTTACAGAACACTTAATATTCTCTTTGAAAGACTTTCAGAAGATTTGATGCTGATTATAGAAGCTTTGAAATACTTCCAAAACTCTCGGTATTGTCTCTGTAAGACTTGAAATGCTTCCAAATGACTCGATACTGCCCCAGGAAGACTTGAAAGTGCTTCCAAAAGACTTGAAATGTTTCCAGAAGACTTAATACTGACCCTAGAGGACTTGAAATGCTTCCAGAAAACTTGAACTGCTTCTAGAAAATTTACCACTGTCCTTGGAAGACTTGATACTACTTCTAGAAGACTTGGTATTGCTTTCAGAAGACATGATACTGGTTGTAGAATATTTGAAATGCTTCCAAAAGACATGATAATTCTTCTGAAAAACTTGATACTGTTTCTAGAAGACTTAAAAGCTTACCAAAGACTTACAATACTTTCAGAAGATATGATTCTGCTTCTAAAAGTCTTGAAATAATTCCAAAAGACTGGAATCGACTCGAAGAGGACACTTAACAGTTAGTCCTTCAAACTTGTAGTTGTTCTTAGACCCACACTAGAGTTTGTACCTGTGCCGTAAAACAAAGAAATTGGTTCCAATAGTTTTGATCAACATTTCTTCGACCTTTAGTTATATTTGTATTTACTATTTTTTTGCAAATAAAAATTTCGTTTCATGAAGACGTTTGGTTTTTCTAACGTTCTCTTTAATGTATAAAACATTCAGCCCATAATGAGACACGATCTGGATACCGAGTATTCTAAAAATTTTTCTTGAAATGCAGCTCATTCACGCCACGTCGACAATTTGGAGAGTGTGATTAAAAATTTTCGCCGTTATGGAAGGATGAGATGTGAGCTGATGAAATATGGAGTAAATAGATGTCTGCAAAGGTCCACTTTATAACTAATTCTAAGACATCAATAGGTTGTTCTATAGAATCAAGAACGTGATGGATGAAAAAAGCTATCTGGCGCAGTCTAGTAGTAACGATCAGATCGTTCTTATTTCGATATTAACAAAGAAGATAGTGAAACGAAAATGGGATAGAGTCGAAATGGATAATGCTTCTAAAAGACTTAATAAAATGCTTCCTAAAGACTTAATACTGCTTATAAAACTGCTGGAAGAAAACATTTTCATCGCAAAAACAAGATAAATCTTTGAATTTGTTTCGAAAACATTAAGTATTATTGGACAAAATGTGAAATCTTGACGTAAGTCCAAAAACTGTTAATTAATCGCTAAATACTGCTGGAAAAAGACATTTTTAATACAAAAGACAAGATGCTGTTAATAAAATTTGATTTTGCTTTCAAAACACCAAATATCTCAAAAGTTCAAAAAATGACAATTTAAGATTCTAAACACTTCTGGCAGAAAATATTACTTTTGCAAGCGAACCATAGGCTCTAAATACGTGGTTCCTCATACAGTCTTTTTCCAATTTTTTTCAAAAACCAGCGCCTATGTACCTAACCCATACTCTCTCCATATGTTCTTGATACGTCAAATTTCGTGTTTTTAACACTAATGCGTTTTAAAATGATGAGGATCACATATTGATAACCACATATTGAATCTAATCTTCAAGGTAAGATACCCGTAAGGTTCCCGTAAAGCATTTTAAGACACATCTCTATAGGATGTTTTCTTGAGATTTTTTTATGTAGAATCGCCCTTTTAAATACAAAGCATTCGCTACTTCGATACCTTCGATGCTCCTGTTTCCTGTTTCGATACCGATATTTTGCGGGTATCGAGTGTCGATACCAAGGTAAGTATCGATACCATCGACAAGTATCGATACGTTGCTCAGCACTAATAAGAACCTATATGTTGTGTAAAATGTGTACCAGCTTTGGAAATGGCTCTGTTAGAAAGTATTCAAAGATCAGCAACTAAATGTTAAAAATCACAATAAAAAATTTCGACGATAAAATCTATTCCATAAATGCATACACAGCCTACATAATTGAAAAATAAGAAAGCATAGTAAGAAACTTTCGGAAGAATCACAAATAATCACCGATGGCCTAAAGCTAGGACTATTAAAGACAATGAAAATGTTTTGCCAAAAATGTTCTTACATCACAGATGATACTCGATGTGAGAACTTAATGTGAAAAATATGATGGTGAACAACCCACAAGACATCAAAACGAAAGCCACAATATACGGTATGTTCAAGGAACAAAATCGACAAACTTTTAACAGCTGCTCTTTAACAAGAATGTTAGAACTGGTCAATTAATTGGTGCTAATTAGCTGATTATGTTGGTTGGGGTTGAGATAAGGTAGCTCATCCCAACCCAAACCCAATTAATATTTGATAATAACTAACTAGTTAGTTTGGGTTGAATTGAGATAAGGTTAATGGCTCAACCTAAGCCATCCCAATTAATATATGATGCTTTCAACTTTAAACCAACCCAACCCAACTAGCTAATTAACACAAAATATAAGGTTGGGTTGAACATCAACTTTAACCCAACCCAATTAGCTAGTTTATACTAGATATTAGTTGGGTTGAGCCGTCAACCTTATCTCAACTCAAATGATATCCGGTGCTAACTATATCTGGTGTTAACTATCTAGTTGGATTGGGTTAATATTGATAGATTAATGTTGATATGCTATATATATGAATTGGGATGGGTTGGGTTGAGGAAGTTGATGACTTAACTCAACCCAATTAGCTAGTTTACGCTAGATATTAGTTGGATTGAATCGACCTTATCTCAACCGAACTAATATGCAAAGTAATATGAAACAACTTATTTGTTTTTATTGGCTTTATTAAACTCTGCCTGACACGTTTATGCGTCTTTGTATATGCCGTCTTTGGAGGCTTTCATCGTAACATTACAAATATTGCTAAAGCATTTACATAAAAATATTGTTGTATTCTATATAAGATGAAGAAGCACTTATTTTTAGATAAGATGTAGATATTTTAATTTTATTCAATCTTCTTAACATGAACAAAACCCCAAATGATATGTGTAATTGTGTCTCTTTTGTTCATGTTAAGAAGAATGAATAAAAATAAAATTAAAATATCTACAACACCTTATCTAAAAATAAGTGCTTCCTTATCTTATATAGAATACAACAATATTTTTATGTAAATGTTTTAGCAATTTTTGTAATGTTAGGACGAAAGCCTCCGAAGATGGCATAAGCCGAAACCCGTCAGGCAGAGTTTAATAAAACCAATAAAAGCAAATAAATGGTTTCATATTACTTTATTAAACACATATTGGTAACACGGATCCACACCATGTATAACTAATATGTATCTAACGTTAACTAGCGAATGGGGTTAGGTTGAAGTTGATGGCTCAACCCAACCTAATTCACATCTAGCGCATTTTTGCCGACGAACAGTTGCTAGAATTTTATTGAATTTATTAATTTCATAGTGAACGAACGTCACAATGCAATAAAATGAAAAAAGCTACCAATGCCATACAATGATTACGATAGTTTGCACTTGGAACTACCAAAAAATAACTAACTAGTGACGATATTTATTAACCAATTTGCTTTATGTCAGTTTCTATGGAATCAAATTGAACCTCATCTACGACGCTTCTTATGCTGACTGAATTCTTATATGAATCACAAAAACCAGTTTATAACTAAACACATCTTATGTTTAGTGTTAACTGGCTAGTTGGGTTGGTTTAATGTTAATAGCACTATATGGGTTGAGTTGAACCATCAACTTTCTCAACCCAACCCAACCCAACTAGCTAGTTTACACTAGATATTAGTTGGATTGAGCTAACAACCTTAGTTCAACCTAACTAATATGGATTTAGTTAACTAAATCCTGTTAACTGTTAACTAGCTAGTAGGGTTGGGTTAAAATTGATGACTCAACTCAACCTAATTAATATCTAGTGCATTTTTGCAGAGGAACAGTAGCTAGCATTTTATTCAAATTATTCCTTTCATTATGAACGCACGTTATAATGCAATGAAACGAACAGGGCTACCAACGTCTATACAACGATTAAGACAGCTTGCACTTGGAACTACCAAAAAGGAACTGACTAGTGACGAGATTTATTAACCAATTTGCTTTGAATCACTTTCTATACAACAATCAAAGAGAACGTTATCCACGGCGTTTCTGAAGATGATTGACTATGAATCACGGAAAGCAGTTTATAACTAAACATATTTTATGTTTAGTGTTAACTAGCTAATTGGATTGAGTTGGTTAAAAGTTGAGAGCACCATATATTAATTGGGACCAACTAACTAGTTTACACGAGATATTAATTAGATTGAGCCATCAACCTTAACTCAACCCAACTATCTAGCGTTAACCTAATTAATATCTGGTGCAATTTTGCGAAGAAGAGTAGCTAGAATTTTATTGAAATTATTCCTTTCATAGTGAACGCACGTTATAATGCAATAAAACGAACAGAACTACCCATGTCTATACAATTAATTCCAAGTGATCCACCAGGATGAATGTTCAACAATTCAACCTTTTGTTCATGACAGAAATAGAAAAATATCCTAGGTTAGTCAAGGAAATATAAAAACGGACAACACGTGGCTTGAGAAAGTCGTTACAAAGATTTCCCTGACTCCCATAATTATGTTTTTTGTTTGGAAAGGAAGCTAATCTCACTGGTTTCCAATAATTTTCTTTGGACATTCTATAGACTCATACATCCAGACTTGGCATCTGAAATTTCGAATTTCTTTGCAGCAACAAATAAAAATTCCTTTCATTATTCTTCTCGTAATGATGTAATATGTCATGATAGTTTCATTGTTGCTGGAACTGCTTTTTTGAAGTTTCCAAATCGTGTTCTGCATCTATGACAACACTGAATTAATCACCGATTTTGATCGCTGATTATTGAAAATTGGTACTCATTGTCAGTCAGCTTATTGAATGCTGACTTGTGTATTGAAGTAACTACCTTTTTACATCATAGCCACTAATGAGTGAGTGAGTTATTAGTGCCCAATCAAATAATAATCAGTATAATCCTGGTGGATTTTGGAACGGATGGGCAAGAACTCCTCAGTAGTATTTCTCAAGCCAGACCTTCGTCTGATTTGAGGTTATTTTCTCTTCATCTCTGTCAAATTCTGGAATATCTTGGTGCAGTTTTGTATTAATATCGCGGGTGGTTATCGTTTTTAATGTTGAAGTCTGTTTTGATCAGATTGATATTGATACTGTTTTGGGTTTAAGGGTTCTTTCCTAACAGATCTAAATGATTCCGGACTGTATATGTAGAAAATTTCAGAATTAATTAAGTGTGCAAATTTCAATCAGATCGGAGACTCGTCATTTTCAAACTGGTCATGGCCTATATTTCTAGTACATTTAAATAAAACGTTGACGACAAATCTTTAAATTTAAGATATTACGTAAATTAATGTTAATTGACTTAAATAAAATAACAATAATAATAAAAGAAATCATAAATATTACATAATAATGTTTAAATCAATTAATGTCACACTTTATCAACATAAAAATCGGTTTAATTATTTATTTCCTGGAGTAGAAGAGAAAATAACACTTAAATTTATTTTACCACAAAAGAATATATTTGCTAACTTCACCTTTGTAGTATTATTTGGAGAATTATCTCCGTCAATATCTTATTGTATCCGTTTTAAACATTGAATTTAGATAAGAATCAGCGTTGCGTTAAAAATAATAAAAGTTGCGTTAGATGATGATTTAACACGGATAATTATAGCGTTCAAAAATAATTGCAATGATTTAATGTAATTCATGATTTTAAGTTGAAATGATTTACCGATTGATGAATTCTGTTGCAATTTCATCTAATGGTCCGTAGTAAGTCTTTGCAATTGATGGTTGTAAAACGATTTGTTGAACATTCCTTCGGAACTCATCCCATAACGGCCCGTGGCTATTACAACAAAATAATCACTATTTTTTCACTTCAATTTCAAAAATCACTTTTTAACTTACACTCCGACAGCTCCGGGACTCGACCCAAAAAAATCTTTTTTTAATCTTTGTTTGTAATAGTGTAAAGAAGGCATTGAAGGTCTATGAGGTAATTCTTCCTCCAACTTAAAGATGCTTTTTATTATATCCCCGTCGAAAACGAATAACAAATCGGGATGCCCAAATAACCCACTTACTCTAACCATCTTTCCATAATCGTAATATAACGACCACATCACTTTATCTAATTCTTGTATTTGATATTGCCCTAAATTGGTATTTGTTTAACATAATTTTTTGTTTAAATAAATTATTTTTACCTATAATCGGGGCAAATCTCCATCCGTTTCCTATAAACGGCAATTTTTTCGGTCCCGGAATTGACTCGTAGGGTTTAACATTATTTTCTTCCGTAATTTTCCGCGGTAAATCCCCGAAATTTTCATCCAAAACACCAAGCGCGGTCGAATAACTATTACCGAATTTAAGATAAGATCGATTAATCGCGTAATCGACGAGATATTTCGTTAATTTCCCTTTCATTTTTATTAACACACTAAACTTAAAAAAAAAATAGTGATCGAGTTAAAATGAAAATTTGTTATCTTATGTCACAAAGAAACCGCGGCCGGCGTCTTTTATATCGCCATAGAAAATTTAGGGAGGGGTTATGGCTTTTCGTAAAAGCGGACTTGCTCATAATAAGCGGACATACACACCTCTGTGGGGTGTCCAATCAAAATTAGTTTCATTCCTAAAACCCACAAGAGAATAAAATTAATCGAAAAGTTTACGTTCGTTACATAAGTGAGGCATTAAATTAAATTTATTTGCGTAGATAAAATTGGATATTAAAGTTTTCAAAACGCAAATTGCCTGGAATTTGTATTCAGCCTCAAAATTTTTACTCAAACATCTAATTTGCAAACAAACAGTCTTGTAAAGTGAAAACGTTCGTAGTATTTTAGTACATATATTTTTTTCCTGTTATTGCGACAAAAAAAATTTTCGTTTAATTTAAATAAACAATGATTTTTATAAAAAACTTAATTATATATTATCGAATTAGAAGACTTCGTAATAGCTCACTATTTACAACCAAATCTTGCAACACGATTATCTAATAGTTCGAGAAGGAATACTTAATCGGGTATTAAAAAATAAATTTAAAAAAACGCTTAGATATCTAAAAAATAAATAAATAAAATAAACTGGGTTTAATTTCCACGCTCACTAATTAACATCTAGTGAAATTATTACGATTTGAAACTCTACTAATATGTTATACAACGCGATCTTGAATCATGTGGTCAAAACTATACGATTACGAAAGGAATATATTCGAATTTAATGCATGAGAGGAAGTCAGCTCGATGTGGTATCACTTAGATGGTCTTTATGACTTCATGGTTTCGATTTAAACAAAATCTGCATTTTCAGCGAATCACAACCGTCATTAATTTGGCTCAAGACGATTCCTGATTACATTTAGTGGCTTTCGAAACCCTTTCCGGGGTCTCCAAGATAGTTTTGAGAGATTAATTACTCTATTATTAAATTATAAATAATTTATAACAATTTCAAATGGTTTTACATAACCTTATAAAATTTAACTGAATTTTTCGATGATTTATGAAGTCAATGACATTAAGTTTGTTATGAAACGTGTGATCATAATGAATAATGAACTAAATTTTTTTTAACTTAGTTTATTATTATTTGCAGAACTTTGTGTTCAAAAACTTAAACGAAATTGGCATCAATTCTGACAAAGCTTTAATGGATGATCGCTGATAGCCAATTCGACTAGATAAATGTAGGTAAACGACTATTGTCCTTGCCAGAGATCAAGGCCCCTCACTTTAGAGATCGATATCTTCGAAATCGCTCGATGAAAAATATTGCGATAAAAATTAGTGTAATCAATCAACATTTCTGTGTATTATATGTTAATTTGGAAATTTTCGGATCTGCGGTTTTTCTTTTATCGCGAGTTAAGTAAAACGAGTAGCTGATTGTTGATTCGATTTGTAAAATTAAACGGTATTCAGGGAAAAGATACGATACACAATCGGGAAAAATTATTCTTGCCAAAGTTTTTCAAAATGAAGATTGCCAATACCGAAAAGACTGCTTGAAAAATTTAAATGAAACAGAAAGAAAACGTATTTTCGAAATGTTTTGGAACTTAGAAGACTTTAATAAGCAAAATATATTGCTATACGAAGCGACCGGACGCAATGTTGAAAAAAGAAGACGTCAGAGAAACGGAAAGGGTTCTTGTAGAAATGAGAGTTTTACGGATTGGTTAAATTCTAAAACAGGGCAAAGTTGCTGTTTGCAAAAAAAATTTTTTTAGATACTTTTCAAATAAGCGAAGGACGATTAAAACGTGTATTAAAATCTAAAATCATTGGCAACAATTTACGTGGGCGTTTGCCTGGATCGTCGAGAAGAATATGTAATGAAGCAAATATGATTGTACAAAACAACAGTTTCCCAAAATTTGAATCACATTATACTAGGGAGCATAATCCCGACAGAAAATATCTTCATCATGAACTGACTATAAAAAAATGTTTAATTACTATGAGCTTTACTGTGAAGAAAATAATTTAAAAGCAGTTAATGAATGGACTTATAGAAAAATATTCAAAAAGGATTTTAATCTACATTTCCACCAATCACGAAAAGACACATGTCACAGATGTGATCTATTAAACATTAAAGCCAAAGCATCAGAAAACCATGAAGAATAGAAAAAACTTATGGAAGAACATGACATTCATTTGAAGCTAGCAGAATCGGCTAGAAATGCGCTAAAACAAGATCAAGAGCGAGTATCAACATCTCATTATTTAGGCTTTTCATTCGATTTGCAGAAAGCGTTACCATTCCGAAAGTTAACTACTTCAGTAGCTTATTATAAATGTAACATGTATATTTTAAATTTAGGCATACACAATTTTCACAACGATAATGTATACATGTACGTTTGGGATGAAACAAAAACTTCTAGAGGTTCCCAAGAAGTGGCTTCATGCCTCCTGAGACACCTAAAAACCCTGAAAGGTGCAAAACACATCATTGCAAATAGTGACATATGTGGAGGAAAAAAACAGAAACATCAAAATATCTTTAATGTGGTTAAAAATTCTATCGATGGGCAATGATTTGGAAATCATAGACCACAAATTTTTAATATCAGGGCATTCATTTTTACCTAATGAAAGAGATTTTGGCGTTATAAAAATGTCGTTAAAAAGAAATCAGTTATTGTATGTGCCACAAGATTATTATAATATAATTAAAAATGTAGAAAAGATAATACTTTCATACTAAATGTAATGAAACAAGAGGATTTTATATCAACAAGACTCTTGGAAGAAGCAGTTTACAAAAGATCCAAAAATACCAATGGAGAAAAAATAAACTGGCTTCAAATATGCTGGATGCGACTTTAAAGAAATAAACCGTATAGAATTTTATACAAAACAACCATGGATGAGAACGCAGAATTCAAAATTCTTGATTTATTGCCACGTCGGGGTAGACCTAAAAAATTTGGGAATATCGTATTGTCATCGTTATAAAAGTATAAGAAGCATCACATCACTAAAATACCGACACATGATGGACTTATTGCGGTATATACATCCGGAAACACCATAACTACTTTAAATCACTCCCGCATACTGAGAATGTTAACGAATAATTTGTTACTAAATTTATTACTATTATCTAAAAATATAATTTAAACGTTTTTTTTTCTATTTTTTAAGCTATATGTAACGCACTTCTTTCACTTTTTGTGACAAAACAAATTTTTATTTTGAAAGTGACCTAAGTCCTTTTAAGGTAAGCAAGGTCATATTAGACACTTAATAATAGTGATGGAAGAAGATTGAGTAATGCTAGTAGAAAACTGGAACTGGATTAATATTATATAACGTGATCTTGAATCATGTGGTCAAAACTATACGATTATGAGAGGAATATATTTGAATTTAAGACATGGGAGGAAGTCAGCTCGACGTGATATCTCTTAGATGGTATTCATAACTTCATGATTTCAATTTAAACATAATCTACATTCTCAGCGAATCATAACTATCATTAATTTGACTTAAGACGATTCCTGATGACATTTAGTGACTTTATAAATATTTTCGGCACCTCCTTTAGCTTGATTAAGCTCCAACTTAGCTTGCAAAGAATTATATGCTGGTAATAGACTAGTAAATACAGCTTACAAAAATTGAGTTTTTGTTAGATGAAGATTTGAAATTGCTTGCAGAAGTCTAAATATTATTTGTAGGACTGTCCACAAACCAATTAAAGAAAAAATATGCTAGTATTCAAGTGGATGCTGCTAGCACACAACTAAATACTAGTAATTAATGAGTATGTACTGATTGGAGAAGGCTAAGCATTGCAATCAAAAGACATTTAACAGAAGATTTAACGTTGCTTAAGAAAATTTAATATTCTTTACAGAACTATACAGCCTGTTTCAAAGTAAGCGCCTTATTTTTTAGCCATACTATAGGTACTACTTTCAAAATATTTACCAGTAATATCTTTGAAGACATCTTTGAAGTCATATCAGATTTTCAATTGGACTTATTATTTCAAAATGGCGACTTTTAATTTTTTTTTTCAAATCGAATGCCGTCATTTTTTATCATTATTGAGATCCTAAAAACATTTTTTCAACGATAGTATATTGTTTTTCTCAAAAATTCATTTCTTTCCCCATTAAAAAGCAAATTGATATTTTAATCTAGTAGCCCATGAATGTTTTAGATCCAAGTTATTTAATGTTATTTTTAGACACAAAAGAAATAATTAAATTTTAGTCAAGTAGTCGAACTTCAATCTATTCAATTTAGTTGTCAGTTCTTGTTAATAACAATTGTAAATTTCACCCATTTAAAATGATTATTCATCAAGAAATAGCCAAAAATAATTCTCTGTTAAGAATTAATTTTGCACAGTGGTGTTTGTAACAAATAGGACAAAATAGAAACTTTTTTAACGTTCTATTTTTGGAGGAAGCAAGTTTTCGAAGTAGCGCTGTTGTTGTAAGACATAACATGCATTAATATAGTATTGTAAATTTTTTAATTTGAGTTTCAAAAAGTAGATGTTTATTGCAAAATAAAATTTAATTGTTGTTTTGTTTAATGTGACTTGATATTCGGCCAGAAATAACATCATTTTAATAACAAAATTAAAATGCCAAATTGCTTTTTGATGGAGAAAAATGAATTTTTAAAATACTATCGTAAAAAGAATGTTAGAATGTTGTCAGGATCTCAATAATGATATAAAAATGATGGCAATCCATTTGAAAAAAATGTTGAAAGTCGTTATAAGGTAAATAAAGCAGATAAGCAAGCATCAATTACGCCGAAAGCTAAACTTGCTAGCATAAGACTGGGTACAGCTTACAAAAGTGTAAATGTTGCTAACTGGAGATTTGATATTGTGTGCAGAAAGCAAGTATAACGAACAGAAGCTTAGTTGCAACTAGCAGAAAATTTGATATTGCTTGTTAAAGACTAAATGTTATTTACTAGATATATACTACTAAGAAGCCAAATAAAGGATATATATTAACTACACACTATTGTCAAACAATTGTATACTACTGATTAAAGAGTAGACAATGTTGGCAGAAACCCATTCATTACTAAGTGAAGAGGAGCAATTGACAGTATTCCCGGGAAAAATATCGATACATGTACTTAATATCAGGAATACTTAATACCAGCAAAGTATCGGTATTGAAGTATCGAAATATCAAAAGTATCGAAAGTGTCGAAGTATCGAAAATTGTTTTGTATATACAGAAATTTGCTGTATACAGTATATTTAAAGGAGTGATTTTGCATAAAAAAATATTAAAAGAAATTCACATCGGGATGTATCCTAAGATGATGGCCTAAGTATATTCATGTCATGCATATCAAGTGTCGAAGTATCGAAAATTGTTTTGTATATACAGAAAATTGCGTATACAGTATATTTAAAGGAGTGAGTTTGCATAAAAGAATATTAAAAGAAATTCACATCGGGATGTGTCCTAAAATGATGGCCTAAGTATATTCATGTCATGCATATCCATGTCACATCAAAAAATTTTACTGCTCGAGTTGTCACAAAATACGGTACTGGTTCACCTTTCATTTGGGTAATCTGGAATCCATAATTTTGTATAAATTAATAAATAATTCTTCACTCTACTGTAAGTCTGCTAAAAAACCTAAATAAGTTAGCGGACTTCAAAATGATGAGCAGGAGTTCGAAGATATAATAGCTCATGCTATTATGAAGTATTTATGATAATGTACAATGTTTGGATTAGCAATAGCTCATGTTGCCAATAAGTTAGCAGATTCTAAACTAATGAGCAAAGTTTTGGAGACGTAATAGCACCACCCTGGAAACAAGTTGGAAGTCCTTTACACATTCGCTGTCCACTACAAATTAACACGTATGTCAACGTTAGTTATTAAGCGCCAGCTACGAGATAAGTCTTAGAACATTTTCTAGTTTTATAATTAATTTACTAAAAACAGTTGGCGTGATGGGCCCGTTTTTGAAATGTTACTCGGCAGCGAAAGTGTTAAGATAATTATAAACCGTGGAACAGTAATGGTTCATGCTACCATCAAGTTAGCAGACATCAAGCTTATGAACAGGACTTTGGAGACAAAATAGCCCATACTGCCATCAAGTTGGCAGACTCTATAATAATGTACGGTGTTTTGAACAGTAATCGTTAATACTACCAACAAGCTAGCAGCCATAAAGATAATATACAGACTATGGAACAGTAATAGCTTATACTGCCAACAAGTTGGCAAATTTTACTCTAAGCAGCAGGACTTTGGAGACGTTAGAGACAAAATAGTTCATGCTGCCAATAAGTTGGCAGTCTTTAAGATAATGTACGGTGTTTTGAACAGTAATCACTCATACTACCACTTGTCGAAAGTCATTAAGATGATATAAAGTCTGTAGAGCAGTAAAAGCTTATGCTACCAACAAACTGGCATTCATTGAAATAATATATAATCTGTAGAACAGTATTAGCTTATGCTGCCAACAGGTTGATAATCTTTAAAATAATATATAGTCTGTGGAACAGTAATAGCTTATGCTGCCATCAAGTTAGCAGACGTCAAGCTGATGAGCAGGATTTTGGAGACAACATAGCCTAAACTGCCAACAAGTTGGCACTCTCTATGGTAATGTAGGCTGTTTTGAACAGTAATCACTCATATTGCCAACAAGTCGGCAGCCATTAAGATGATATGTAGTCTGTGGAACAGTAGCAGCTCATACTGCCAACAAGTTGGTAAATTTTAATCTAAGGAGCAGGACTTTGGAGACATAATAGCTGAAGCTGCCAAGAAGTTGGCAGTTTTTAAGATAATATGTAGTCAGGTAAAACAGTAATAGCTCATGCTGTCAACAAGTTGGCAGACAGCAAACTGATGAGCAGAACTTTGGAGATATAAACACTCATACTGCCAACACGTTGGCAGTCTTTAAGATAATATACAGTGTTTGGAACAGTAATAGCTTATGCTGCCAATAATTTGACAGACAGTAAGCTAAACAGACAATAAGTTGATATGCGGAACTTTACAGATATAAACACTCATACTGCCGACATGTTTGCAGTCTTTAAGATAATGCAGACTGTTTAGAGCAGTAATAGCTCATACTGCCAATAAATTGGCAAACTTTAAATTGATGAACATGATTTTAGAGATATAATAGCTCATGCTGCCAACAAGTTAGCAGTCTTTAAGATAACTTACAGTGTTTGGAGCAGTAGTAGCTCATGCTGCCAACAAGCTAGCAGTCTTTAGGATAATATATAGTCTGTGGAACAGTAATAGCTTATGCTGCCAATAATTTGACAGACAGTAAGTTAAACAGACAATAAGCTGATATGCGGAACTTTACAGATATAAACACTCATACTGCCGACATGT
Source organism: Onthophagus sagittarius (assembly GCA_036711965.1). Classification (NCBI taxonomy): domain Eukaryota; kingdom Metazoa; phylum Arthropoda; class Insecta; order Coleoptera; family Scarabaeidae; genus Onthophagus; species Onthophagus sagittarius. Next base: position 55,186,219 of record JASERS010000002.1, on the reverse strand, counting down.
TTGCAGTCTTTAAGATAATGCAGACTGTTTAGAGCAGTAATAGCTCATACTGCCAATAAATTGGCAAACTTTAAATTGATGAACATGATTTTAGAGATATAATAGCTCATGCTGCCAACAAGTTAGCAGTCTTTAAGATAACTTACAGTGTTTGGAGCAGTAGTAGCTCATGCTGCCAACAAGCTAGCAGTCTTTAGGATAATATATAGTCTGTGGAACAGTAATAGCTTATGTTACCAACAAGTTGGCAGACTTCAAATTGACGAGCAGGACTTTGGAGATATAAACACTCATACTGCCAACATATTAGCAATCTTTAAGATAATGTACGTATTCAAGATTAAAATCTATCAAGGCAAATACATAAAAAAATGTACTAATTATATTATTAAAACATTATTTCCAATAATGCGATTCTTTGAATAGTATCGATACTCGATCCCTCATTTAAGGTATCGCCCAGCGCTGGTTTCCAGCAGTCTAGATATAGCTAGCAGACGATTTGACATTGTCTGCAGATGACTAAATATTCTTTACAGAATATTCTCGTGGTATAGTCTGTACCATTAGAAGTGAGAGTGACTCATTGCCTAAATGTGTACGGAACAGACATACACACTTAAAATCATTTCACTCTAACACACGTAAACGCGCGGGTATAATATTTGTAACAAACGCGCAAAATTCTTACGAAAATCGATGAGTCACTCTCACTTCTCATGGTACAGACTATAAGGAACAATATTAAGTTCCTTTTTGTTGAAGATTGACTTGCTGAAGACTAGATCACTGCAAGTCTGTGGAACAATATCAAGTTCCTTTTTGTTGAAGATTGACTTGCTGAAGACTAGATCACTATTAGGTCACGCGATATATAGCACTCGCTTCGTTCGTGCTCTAAATATTGCGCTCGTGCCGAAAAAGCTAACTTTACGCACTGTTTCATAAATAACTATTTAAGTATATTAAAACGGTCACCTCTAGAAACGGCCAACTTTCAAATTCCTGGAACAATTACGGACGAAATCCCGTTCTAATAACCCTCCCAATAACGGCACCCCTCATAACGATCACGGCCACCCTTTGAAAAAATTTCGGCAAAAATTATCTGCACTTTTACTCAATACCGGTCATAAATTGTTTTTAACAATAACCTTTGTTTTGTATGGAGGTTATAACCTGTCATTTATGTTTAAAAAGCGAATCCCTTGTGGATTTTGAATGAGTCGACGCTCTACAGTGTATCAACATGTCGCTAAAAAGAAAACGTTTATCTCTTAAAGACAAAATTGACATTGCAGAAAGTGAAAAGTTCAGTAATAGTGCTAGAAAGTTGGCTGAAAAATTTGGAGTTGGAAGAACACAAGTAAACGACATTTTAAAAAATAAATCCCACTTTAAAAAGTTGTTTGAAGAAAATTCCAATCTAGAGCAAAAGAGAAAATTTCCTAAAACCCAAGGACTGGCTATTGATCAAATAGTTTACAATTGGTTCTGTAAAGCGAGAAATAGAAACATTACCATATCTGGACCTTTATTAAAAGAAAAAGCCATGGAAGCAGCCCAATATTTGAAACTTTTGAGTTTTAAAGCTTCAAATGGATGACTTGAAAAATTTTGTCGAAGACATGAAATAAGCTTTAAAACCGTTTGCGGTGAATCAGCTGATGTCGACCTGATCAGTGTTGAAGCATGGAAAACAAAGTTAAAATTGATATTGAAGAACTACTTACCAAAAGATGTGTACAATGCTGACGAAACTGGACTGTGTTATCTTGCAATGCCGAACAAAACGTTTGCTCTAAAAGGCGATAAATGTACGGGTAAAAAAAAACCAAACAGAGATTGACAATTTCATTTTGCACAAACATGGAAGGAGACAAGGAGGATCCGTTAATCATCAGGAAAAGTAAAAACCCTCGTTGCTTTAAAGAACCGCATATCAACAAACTTCCTTTAAAATGGGAGTGTAATAAAAAGGCCTGGATGACAACAGAGATTATGACTTCGTGGCTAAAACAATTTGATGATAAAATTAGAAAGCAAAATAGAAAAGTACTCTTATTTCTGGATAACGCCACGTCTCATCCCAAACTTGCATTAGAACATGTAAAAATAGTGTTTCTACCTCCAAACACTACCTCACATTGCCAGCCATTAGATCAAGGGATCATCAATAGCTTTAAGGTTGCTTACAGAAAATCCTTAATTAAAAGGCTTTTAACATTTACAAACAACGAAAGTTGTTTCGAAGATGCCGAAAGAAGTATCAATTTGACCAGTGCCATAGTTTGGACAATAACAGCTTGGAAAAATATTTCTCCAACAACCATTTCAAAATGCTTTGCAAAAGCCGGATTCTTCGAGAATCTTGAACAAGAAGGCGATTTTGAGGAAGAGGATTAAATTCCACTGGCCCAGCTTTTTTCAGGTTTAAATAATATGCCAAACATAAACCCGGAAAATTATGCGTCTATTGATTCTAATGTATTAACTGAAAATCCCAATATAGACATACAAGAAATAATCAACGAATTAAGTGACGATAAAGGCAATAATTCAAACAGTGAAAGTGATGTTGAAGTATCTGAAAGTTGTACGTCAAATATTAAGAACATGACTGAAGTATGTGCAAAACTAAGGGATGTACAAAGTTTTTTATTTTGTAACAATAAAGGCGAACTAGCTGTAGAAGTTGTTAACATTTTAGCTACATGTGAATCTCAGGTGTTACAAACGAAAATTCAAAGCTTAAAACAAACCTGTATTGAACAATATTTCAGGAAAATATAATTTCATTATACTTATAATTTTGCATTAAATGAAATGATCAACACGATTTATTTACTTATTTATTACCTCTTAATAACGACCACCTACCTTTAACGGCCATTTTTTCAATAAATTTTTGTGGCCGCTATTGAGAGGTTTTAATGTAAATCATTAAAAAATAGTGTGGTTTCCTGAAGATGGCCAATGAAGCCGAAACTAAAAAATAAAAACATCAAATTTCATGGTTAAAGCACAAAACAATATCTTCGTTATTATTTTAATAACAATCCAACAATAACATTCACGATGATAAATAAAAATCAAAAGAATAATATTGTCTGTAGATGACTATAAAGTATATAACTAAATAATAACTAATAAGTATGACTACAAGTAACAACTTCAAAGTACAAATAAAACGAAAGATATTACTAGAATTTAACTACGAAATACTGTTAAAGATTTATATACTACTGCTTGAGAGGATTCATTGCTAGGTGAAGATTAGGAGCAATTTACAGTTGTGTAGTACAGTTTATAAATGTGACATTGTCTGCAGATGACTAAATGCTCTTTGAAGGGCTGTATACTGTCCAAAGGCTTAAGAAAGACTAAATGCTGTCGGTATTCAACTAAATACTCCTGCGAAAAAATTTAATACTGCTTGTTGAAGACAAGATATTAGTGGCAGAATGACAAATTTTGCTGGCAGAAGACTAGTATAGCTTACAAAAATGTTAGTTACTGCTAGCAAAAGATTTAACAATACTTCCAGACGGCTAAATGTTGTTTGCAGTAAATTTTATACTGCTAATATGCTAAACAGATTCACGATCAACATTATTGAATCGTGTGATTGAAGTTGATTCAAAGCAGATATATTTCTAAAATTAAGACAGCGATAGTTTTTATAATGGTACATTGTAATTTCAAAGAAATTGAATGAAAATGTCGTTGTCCAAAATAACTCACTTTATAATTTTTGTTGATTTTTAATAATATAATTTTAAATTTTGTCATCTATTTTAATTTATTTTAAATCAATACATTAAACGTATCCTCCGTATGTATCGCAAATATATGACCTGAAACCTCGATGTTTGAAGAGCAAAACAAAGCAAATATGGGACGTTACTTCCTCCATATTTATATTTCGCGTAAGACATGCGTGCTCACGTTATATTTCGTTTGTTGTATGCAAAATTTCACTTCGTGAGATTTTGTTATTACGAAATCTCTGAAGGTATATTATATCAAAGGTATATAAAAGTCGGTTGGGAAAGATTACACGTTCCCGCAAACGTAATGCGGAAGCAATTTCGTATTAATGATAAATCTTATGTCGTAAAATATAAAACAAAAATTACATTATCATTAGAAATTTATTAGAATAGATGTAAAATTACACATTTTAAATCATTAATTTAGTTTTTCCCTTTCTAAAGCAATAGAGATCAAAAAAATTATTTCTTCTTCCGCGTTATTTTTATTTGGGTACGGGTGGTGGTTTGGGTATGTCGGGGCCATAAATCTCCAATTTAAATTCCGGTTTAGTACTGAGCCAACCGTATTCATGGTTTACCGAGTTTGGAAAAGGAGACAGTTTGCGTAAATCCGTTATTTCCTTCTTTTTAACAATTACCGACTTTTCCGTTATTTTATCTAAAGAATCCTTCAATGCCTTGTATTCATCTAAAAGCCAACCCCACTTCACCGGCCAATTTTTAACACTAGTAGCTAAAGCTCTTGCGTTAGCTCTAGCAAGTATCAACTCGGCACTTGGCGAAATATAAGATTTACTCATTTTCAAAAAATTTTTCTATCTTGTCATTAATTGACAAATAAACAATTTGTATGTCATAATTTTGCAGACGATTTAATAATACCATGAAGAACGAAAAGAAAGAATTAACACCCGCCGAAAAGTTTCAGGCGCAGCTTCAGCTCGAAGCTGAGCTTTTCAGGCTTCAAAGGCAGTATCAAATTTTGGAAAGGGATCGAAAAATCGCCCAAGAGGGTGGGAATAAGCTATCGAAATTAGGAAATGTTATTCGAATCTTAAAAAAGGAGCACCATGAAATTTTAACGGATCTCTGCGTAGCTGCTTCGGAAAATAATCTCAGAAAAGATGCGCTTACCGTAACGAAACTAAAACAATTACTTTCCGAACATTCCGAAGCAAAGGAATTGATAAAACAGGAGAAAGGGCATCTTCAAGAGATGGAAGAACAAATTTGGATGGTAACTAAGGCATCAATCGATCTTAAATCAAAACAAGTCTCCGACGAACAATGCCAACAAAGAGTGGTTGAAGGACAAAAAACATTAGAAGCTTTAGAAAATAAATTAGAAACGGCTAATAAAAGATTTTGCACGATTTTAACTGATAACACCAAGCTACGAGCTGAAATCGATCATTTATTGCGCGAAAGAGCACATTTTAACGAACTTTGGGAAAGATTAATCAAAACGTTATCTCATGGGAAAAAATTCATGATTGATTTAATCGAACAAGCAACCATAGCTTACGATCAAAGGGAAGAATGGTGCCATAAACTACAAGCTTTACGAACCCGCGCTAAAAGCGATTTAATAAGTCACACGCAAGAAATGCGCGAGTTAGAACGAAGGATGGATCACGATGTAAAATTGGAAACATTTTTAAGCATTAAAGGACAAAGAAGAATAATGCGCGATCTCGCGGCCAAAGAGAGGCTGAAACGAGAATTGCAAAGAGAAGAATTGGAAAAACAACTTGTCGCTTATAAAGAAATGCTGGCCAATATTACCGAGTTCACGAATTTAACGGATATCGGCGAAATCGCCGCCGCTTTTATAAAACAAGAAGAGGAAAACTTCGCCCTCTTTAGTTATATCAGCGCGTTAAATAAAGAAATGGAATTTTTAAGTGACGAATTACAAGAATTACATTACAAAATCGGTAATAAAAAAATATAGTATAAATAAAATCGGGAATAATTAACAATCTTAATAATATTAATTTAGACGAGCAAAAAGAAATTCAAGATGGGAGATGTGAAAAACAAAAAAGTACGTTGGAAACGTTGAGAAAAGAAGTAGAAGATAAAAACGCGGAGGTAAAAAAACTATGACTTATTTGTTTGACATGTAAAATTCAAAATTTGTTATTGAAATTTCATGTAGGCAGATCAAGCGGAAAAAGCTCTGAAAGAAACCGAAAAAATGTTAAATAGTCTTCTAAAAGGAATCGATAATCTCTTTAAGATTTGCAAATGTAGCAATGCGCCTTTGCTGGAATTGTTAGGTAATACCGATAATCAAAATTTCGCAAACAAAAAAATTATTTTCAATTTTTAATAGGTTATAACTCAACTATTACCAATAACAACGTTCTTCTATATTTGGAGACGTTAGAAAAGAAAGTAACCGAATTAATTATGGCTGCTTATTACAAAGAGAAGACCGATAAGAAAAAAGTTAAAGAATTTGTTATTAAGGAGGATAGGATCAAATATGAACAGAGTAATGCTATTGAAGAGTTTATTGCATCTAATCCATGTCCATTGTAAGTATTATTTAACTCAATACGGTTAAAATGAGTGTTTGAGGCCCGCTTTTACCAACCTCCAGTTAAGCAAATTAGCTAGGTGGATATATCGATTTTAAGCGCTTCCATTGGTTATGAGCCGGTTTATAACTGTTAGATAAATTTATCAGGAGGTGGTAAAAGTGAGTTTTTTCAAATGAGGTGCTAAAAATATTTATTTCTCTCAACTACATAGTATTGTTAATTTTCAGGTTTAGCAAAATTTCTATATCTATATTCAAAGGTCTAAAAGTAGGCAATTCATTGCAGATTCTAGAGATTTTGTATTATAGCAGAAAGGATCATCCCATCATTACAATATACAAGCAAATACTAAAACTTTCATATTCATCCGCTTATAGCTTAGGTTAGGTAAACAAACATGGTTATACAGCAGATTAAAGAGGTTTCTTGTACAAAATCCTACCTGCCTACAAGAACCATTTCTTTCAAAACGCCTTCTCCAACCAAAAATTTTTCAAATTGCAATTTTCTAGTGATCATCACAATACGAAATCTTGAATGAATCTTGAAATTTTGCCAACGCAGCTGCATCTATACAATGCAATTGCGTTTAAAGATTTATCTCCTAATACCGAGCGTATTTTCGTTGCAAAACAACCGTCAATAGAAAACGTCCTTTCCAATTCTACGCTCATGGGCGTAGAATCGGAAAGGGCGTTTCGAGGAATTCTTGCCTGGACAATCGACTCCCTCGAAAACGGCCATTTCGTCTTTAATTATCGTAATTAATGCATTCTTTTAATGTTCTAGTTTATGGTGGTGATATTGCTCTCATGCTAGTAGACGTAGACATTGCATTTTCAAATATCCCATTTAATTTTTCCGCTAATGATACTTCATTACCTTGTTTATAATTTTTAAGACAAGATTAGCGGAATAACGACTTCATCGTCTTCCTCTTGCATTGTTGGTGACGGCGACGATGTTTGTGATAATCTTTGCGTCAACTTTAAAAAAACTGGAATATTTCCATATTATCTGAATGATCAAAAGTAAATCATTTGATCTTTCTATATATTTAAGCGAATTACAGCGATAACTCAACGCACTTGATGTCACAGTTCTTCGTTCATTTATTTGGTGCTTTAATTCAGATTGCAAGGTTGTACTAAATGAAATATTAATTTTCGAAAGTTCTTGAAACATAAACCTAAAGCTGGCATGTTGGCATACTACCAACATTGTGAGTTTCAAGACATTTTGCAACTCCTTGTAGAAGTTCAAAGTCATAAAAGTTCTGAATATTATATATTTCTTCTGAATATAGCCCTTTAGAAAAACAAACCGTTCTAACATTTGAACTAAGCTGTTTCATAGTGCTTTGCTATCTAAAATAAGTTTTAACTTCTTTCAATGATTCTCTTTTGCGACGAGCGATGAAATAATTTGACAATCTTCCGTACTTCGGTTACTAGTCTGTGAATGTTCCCGTGATTGTTTAAATTAAAGGATATTTGATCATCGTCTTCAATTAATTCAAAACCACCGCCTTCAGTATTGTCACTATTATATTCGTCCTCGCTACTACTCGTACTGCCATCAGTTTCAGTATTTGGGTTTGATAATTTCTATTCATTTTTAGAATAAATGATGGTAATCACTACAAGTAGAATGCCATGAGCAAAGCATAATTGTTACAGTGGCTGTATTAATTTTCCCAATTTCACCATTACACTGGCTCCATCTGTTGTGATCGAAACATGTCAACATGTTTAAGCTTAACTTAAATCGCTCGAGTTTTGTTTCGACAAGAAGCAGGCAAAGATCCTTTGATACGTACTAATCCGATATTCCATATTTTAAGGCTTTGTCACAATTATCCATCCAAGTATCCGTGAATGTTTATATTTATATATCGTTTGGTGGCTTTGGACGTCCATTCATCGAATGTTAAGCTGAAACGACGACCTTTTTCTTGTAGACTTCATCACTTCACCGGTGAAATTGTCAAATACCTTTTCGCAATACAAAAATTCTATTTTGAATTGTTGATGTAGAAATTGGTAAATTCTGAAATCCCCTTGCCTCCAAATCTTTTTTTAAATCCCTAGACATAATAAAAACTCTAAATAGAAGTCCATCTAATGCTGCCATTCGAGCAATAATGTGCGAGTTCATACAACGTGTTTTAGCTTTAGTCGTAGTCTTAGACTTAACCGTTTGCGTTACCTGTAATTGTAAGGAAAAGTATTGGTTCATGCGAGATTTAATATATTAAAGCTAAATTTTGGCATATAAACAGTCGACCCAAAATAAAAATACAAAAAGAAATCTGGAGGATCAGGAGTGAAACAGTTCTTTTAGAAATATTTTATTTCTAATAGTATTTAATAGTGATTTATTATGAATAAAAAGAAAATTGTTGTCGCTGCTAGTGCAATGTATTTAAATGCAGCTTTATTAATCGCACAAAGATTGAAGAGTAGAAGACGACGGCGTTTTGGCTAATCTATCAATAAGAATAATTAAGAATAGGAATTAAGCCATTCCTATTAGAAATATGTTAGAAAAGGAAGAGAACGATTTACAATGTTTTAAATATGTCTACATGTCATTCGTGGAGTTTAAACAATTGTTAAAACAGGTTGCAAATTTTTTATCAAGAAACCAAATAAAGGAGCAATTTTACCAGCTAAGAAGTTACTACCAGACTTAACAAGAGACATATTAATCTCTGTTGAAAATATGTTTTACAAAAGATGAAACATACCCAATTGTATCGAGGCTATTGATGGGAAACACATCAAACACAAGCGCCAGAAGTATCGGGAAGTGAGTTCTTTAATTACAAGCATAGCTTCAGCATTGTTCCAGATATTGGAGCTAGTGGAAGAAATCATGACAGCACTATCTTTAGGATCTTCTTTCGGTAGAGCTTTTTTAAGTGGAAACATAGATATTCCTTTTCCAAAGAAACTACTGAAAGTAATATTAATCTTTCACATTTTGTTGTGGGTGATGCTGCATTTTCTTTATTGGAAAATGTAATGTGACCATATCCATAACAGTAATTAGTGCTAGAAAAAACATTTTCAATTATTGTTTATCCAGGGCAAGGAGAACCGTAGAAAATGCCTTTGGAGTATTCTATCAGCTGTGGTGAATTCTACGGAAGCCAATCATAGCTAACGTAGACGTAGTAGAAAGTATTGTAAAAGCTATATAGTCTTACATAACTTAAAAAATGGAAGGTACCGTCCTCCAGGATATAGGGCATTTATTACATTTATTTATAATATATTTATATTACATTTGAAGGCATTTTCACACATTAATTTATTTTATGACCTGGATCATAAATATATGGGTACCCTTTTATCAAGTCTATTAATTTTTAATCAATGTGATCGGGGTTTGATTCCATTGTTATAACGGTAATGTAATAAAATACAAAATCTAACCGACTAATTCAAATTATAAAGTAAAAAAAGCACTGCCATCAAGGGAACGAAAGAGAAAGGTGCGCATGCGTCAAGTTGCGACGGAGGGTTTTAGCTTTAAGAACTTGAAAGTTGGGCAACTCTACAGCTACGACAAAAACTGTTTTTGTCGTAAGGTGTTATATGAACAGTACTATTATAACACATTACATTAACTTTTCACACTTACGTCTATGACTACGACTATAACTAAAACACGTTGCATGAACCCACCATAACTCCATCTAAAGAATTATCTTCTTGATTGGAATCAATGAGGAAATAATCAGTCACTTTTCTTTTTTTTGCGTTATTTGGGAAAATTGGGGAAGACGACGTAAAAGATGAGCTAGACTGTAGACGCTGTAGTTCGTTTTCGTCTGTATCAACAATTGCGACTTCAACAGTCAAATTTTTTTCCAACGCTGCCGATAACAGACGATTTAATTGTTGAACTACACCTTTCTTTTTATGCACTACAGCGAAATGCTTGTGTAATCCTTTTATTGATCTGCCTTTACACATAATAATTTTATTAGGACAAATCTTACATTTCGCCGTTTGTTTATCCGTTGATATATAAAAATGTTTTTGTTTGGGTGTACCGCATACATTGCGGAATCAGAACTCATTTTATAAATTTAAACAGCTTATACCTTAAAAAATTTCAACACAATGAAAGAAAAGTTTTTTGACTCATACACAAAAAACTAGAAAGCATTTAACTCGAGCACCTGGTATATAATACCGATTCTACAAATATTGCAAGTCGTAACTCGTTCTAGTCGGTGATTCCCCCAATTGATTCCCTCAATTTAGGTTTTTCACGAACTTTGAGAACCGTTTCGTTAAATCATCCGTTAGCTAGTCGGAGTCTTGAGGTCAACATTGTTGACAGGTTGTAAACCTGTTATTTGAAGTCGTTCCGGATATTTTAACTTTTTCTTAATTTCGGGACTTTGAAAATCCCGGGACTTCTTAGTAGTCCCGAGACTACATTTCTTTCAAGAAATCCCGGGACTGGACGCCCAGAAATGTTCACTGATTGTAATAAACTTTAACACAATTTTTTTTCATCAAGCGATTTTGAAAATATCGATCTCTAAAGTGAGGGGCCTTGACCTCTAGCAAGGATAGTAGTTTATGAGAAAAGCAGATAAACTACGGCAGATAAATTTATTTGTCAAGTTAATTTTATTAATTCTTTTCTTCTTCATAGATGTGTTGAACAGGAACAAGTTAGCGATGTTATCGACAGCCTCCAAATAGTCCTTAATAAAGAGGAAGTAAAAGAGAAATTAAACATACACTTAAGCTTAGCGGATTCAGCGGATGTGGTCCACAACGTTTCCGCATGCCATTTACCAAAATCCAGAGAGATCATCCAAAAAAGATACCAATAATCATATCATATATGGCGTATTTTTAGTAAAGCTTTTTTTATAAAATCATTTGTGTAACTAAGAGCGTAATAAAAACGTAAAAATGCACCAAAACGCTTTTTAAATATGAAATCAAATTGTGTAGTGTATTAAAATACGGTTGTTACATCACATTACAAAAAAATACTAACGATTAACGTCGGTAATAGCAATAATTTACGTTAATAAATATGTGAGAAGAATCAGCACGAAATTAAATCACAAACGTTGCAAACATAAAATGTTCAAAAATTCAACACTCACTCTAAACGTTTAAAAAATAAAAGTAAAACATAAAACACTAGAGTATTGCATCATTCAATTCTTTTCTAACCGTATAAGTCCATTATTAATACTATTTGTGCTACGCGAACATTTACGCTAAAATTAAATTGGAAATAAAAAACAACCAACAATCGTGATTCTACGCATTAAACATAACAAACTCGGCAATTTAACTGGGAAAACTTAATAACAAGGAAAGAAGCGTCTATTGTGGAAACGCGGAAAGTAAAAAAATTCCAGTCTATCACTTATAGGAATGTTTAAAAACCAAAAATTTGCTTCAAGAACAATTTCTTAAATCTTATTATTATATGGACACATCTCCGTATTGTAGCGACCATTTTTCGTACGCGACCAAACTTTGAGGGGACACGCTACGACGTATCCTTTTTAATGAATCCAAAAAATCGTTTAATGTTATTCCACGAACAGCTCCTGGATCCATATGTTTTACTTGTTCGGGTTGAAGCTCTATAATCAAAAAATAAGCCTCAAAAATTTGAATCTAAAGTAATAAGTCTTATACAAAGGATGGAAATGTGATGAGGAGAACTAAAAATGATTAGTAAGGTCATTAGAAATCTATTAGAACCAATGTTTAAACCCACAAACTATGTGTTCGGAAAAACTATGAAGAATCATTGAAAAAATCGTGAAAATTTCGACCACAACAAAAAAAAAATGATGTTTATCATTGAATAGAGGAGAAGCTGGAGTTAAGAAAAGGAACAAAATTATCATAAATTAATTTTTTTTTTAATTTACCTCTTATTGGTCCAAGTGCAGCATCTTTAGCAAGAGCAGTAAGATCGCTCCCCGAATAACCCTCTGTAAGCGTCGCAAGCCTCTTCAGTTCATTAGAACTAAAAGAACATCCCTGTTTGGCAAGTAATTTCTTTAAAAGCTGAATTCTCGTGTCCAAATCAGGCAACATAACATAAACCCTTTTTGGAAATCTTCTCAACGCAGCTTCATCCAATTCTTGCGGTCGATTTGTAGCTGCCATTACAATAACTTTTTCATTTTCCGGATTACTTGGCAACCCGTCAAATTCGACCAGAAACTCCGTTTTTAATCGTCGACTTGCTTCGTGTTCGTTGGTGGATCGTTCGGAAAGCAACGAATCCACTTCGTCGATGAAAATGATCGATGGTTGGAGCTCCCTGGCGATGACGAAAAGCGCCCTAACTAATTTTTCGCCTTCGCCGAGATATTTTGATGTTAAGCTCGCGGCACTTATCGAAAAAAACGTCGCCTGACATTCCGTCGCTACGGCGCGTGCTAATAACGTTTTTCCGTTTCCGGGTGGTCCGAAAAGTAATAAACCACGCGCGGGCGATCGAAGACCCGTAAATAATTCGGGACGTAACGAAGGCAAAATAACCATTTCTTGTAAAGCTTGTTTCGCTGTATCTTGACCAACGATATCGTCCCATTGAATTGCTTGACCGCCTTCTACAATCTCGTCTAAGATACATTGTGCTAATTTTGCGTCTACACCTCTTAAATTAACGGGGGATTTACGAGCCCCTGTTGTTTTAGCACCTAAATATTAAAAAAATGTAAGGATTATTTTTAAAACACTTTATGAGATATTACCTGATGTTATGGCTTTTCGTGCAGGTGAATTACTACCGCCTGGCATTGAAAGTTGTTTTTTAATAGCTGGTGGTGTTGAAGAAAGTTTATTAAAAGGACGAACGGGTTGGACTGGGGTTGTTCGAGAACCCATTGATCTTGGCAATGTTTGGCTTTTCGATAACGTTGCATTTACTGGACGTTTTGCAGCTACGGTTAATTTTTTTCCAGATGCTACAAAAATACAATTACTATAATTTTATATGTATTAATTTGTAACGAAACATATACATGCAGTGCGACTTGTACGAAAAGTGAAAGCTCAAATTTAACTAAAAGAATAGATGAAATGAAAATTTTTATTATACCTGTCGTTGGATATTGAGGATTTTTGAGGGTAGGAATAAAACTATTGCAACTAACGTATTTGGGTGGCTCGGGTTTGGGTTCCGTGTGCACAGCCAGAGTTTCCACAGCCTTTATATTCTCTACAAAAAAATAGAATTTGAAACAATAAAAACAAAGGGGGAACAATACAAATTTTAATAATAGAATTTTTAACAACCAAGAAATAACGGTGGTGCAGAAACGATTTATACAATAAGAACGTTTATAACAAGAAAGTTTGTTTTCTTCAAGGTCCACCATACAAAACACATACAGGTTGTTCAGATTTTAAACAGGAAATTTTATTAAGATGTATTATTATAACTCTTTTGTTTTCCAGCTATAAACGGTCAAAGTTAAGCTAAATATTTACACTTTATTGTTTATTTCGGTTATATAAAAACCAAAGAATTTAAAATTCCGTACATATTTACTGCTGGTTAACAGAATTTGGTAGTATAGGGTAAACGACCCAGTGTTTGACCGATTAAGGATTTTTTAACGTCAGTGTTTGACCGAGCCATATTACTTCTCTTGTAGATCCCTGATCCTTTAAATAAAATGATCAAAATATGATCAAGTACACGTTTGGTTCATTCAAAGTTACTTACCTTACATATAAAGTATATCATCATGAATTAATATTTTTTAAATTAAAAAAGAAAACCGTATTTCGCATTTAGTGTTTGACTACTTTGATTGTATACAAGCCTGTATATAAATATAATAAAATAAATAAATCTTCAGCAAGACTTGAAAAAAATAAAGAAGGGGTAGCAAGAAATTTGTTGCAAAAATATGTAATGTTTCACTTAACATTACATATTTCATAAATTCCCCATTTCTTAATTTTGAAAAGGTTTTGATTTTTGAATTTATCATATCACAAAACATCATCTCTACTTTTTCAATCAATAGAATTTTGAAAATATGCTTCACTATATTTAAACTTGGGCTTCGTTGGCATATTGGCAGTGAAAAAATTTCAGCTAATTCATATTTGTTAAATTTTCTATATGGAAATTCCATTTTCTAATAATTAACCACTATAGAATTCGGTATTGACCAACCTTTTATCCTTTTAATTTTACAGACTGATTGTGTTCAAGTGCGTTCAATTACTTTTATTATTATAAAAGAGATTTTATAGAATAGAAAAGAATTAAACATTTACGCTCATATTTAGGCTCATAATTTTAGGCTTAAATATTTATAAATTTTAAAATGGGTTAAAAAAATTAGTATTTGAGCTGTTTGTGTCCTATAATTGACCTACAGAAGAACCAGTAATTGACTGCATATTTAAAGTTGTATCTTACTTTTAAAGTAAAAAAGGTTTGGTCAAATACTAAACGCTTTAAACGGGAAGACAAAAGTTTTAAAATGTTTTTAAATGACAATAGTTAAAACGGTAATTTCTTAATAAAATCAATAGGACAAATTGTTAGATTACTAGCAAACCAAAAAGAAACACCATATGCAAAAACGGCTACATAAACCCACCTTGCTTGGGCGTATGTCTAGACATAAAAAATACGCTTTTTAGAACTATACAAATAAGCCGGCAGTTACTGCGAAATTAAACAACTATAACTCAAAAATGGTATAATTGTGGAGTTTGTAGTTGGTATAAGGTGGAGATGAGACTGGTGGCTATTGATTACTTGGTTTGTATTTTCTTAGATTTTCCTTGGTTCCTTATTTTGTTACGCTTTTTTACAGAAACTGTCAAACACTTATCCTACAGTACTTTGAATACCTTTGACTGTATTCGTATTTGAATTTTGTATTCGATTCATAGTGAAGAAAAAAGCTTATTTTCAAGTTTCAAATAGCAAAAATATAGATCAATAAAATTAGAAAACTTTTACACATTTTTGTAAATAGTCAACTCTAAAATTATTTAATGATTTTACTTGTATATTAATATTTCAAAACTTTGATGAGCTGTATCTCTGCCATTCAATGTATTATTTTTTTTTTACACAAACCTTCAATATTTTTGCTGTAGTATACATATGTGATAAAATTTCTGCACAACTCACAGATATAGTCTTCATTTATCCCCTAATAAAAACATTATGTATAATTTTAGTGCTTTAATTTCTAGTGACATGATTTCAGCTATTACTTCATTCTTAATTCAACATTAATTCTTTTTAAACGTAATTTATTTTATGATAGTAGAAAAGTAATGAAAAATGGTCACCTGTTAAGAATTACACCAAGTAAAAAAAGGAAAGAGAAAGCTATAAAAGAAGATTTTTAAATGGGACCAGAATCATCAACATCTTTTCAAACAACCAATAGTAATTTCGATGAATCTGCTGCTACTTCAACTTTTTATCGATAGATTTTGTTTCTTGCCAGAGTATTTATGTGTCTATATTATATTTTTATTTTTCTGTTTAATATACAGGTTGTTTCCAGTTTTTGTAGTAGGATTTTAACGGTAGATAGATCTTTCAAAATTAACAAAACTTCATTGAATATAAATCGACAAAGTGTATTTTAATTTATTCTATTCAAATTTGGTATGCGGCGGTTATTGGCATAGGAAAGATGATTATGGAGTCAGTTTCTTATCAAAATGCGCTAAAGGTAGCAGTTTTCAAGATTATCCGCTTTGTATTATTCGGCATTACAGCAAAATGGTCTACAATTGTAAAAATTTCCTTATTTGGTTCTTTTTACATTTCAAATTAAAAAGACACTAATAAAGTGAAACATTAGTTAATTTACCTAAATTATCCTAAAAAATTTGGTCTACACACTATAATAAAAAGCTAATTCTCTTGAAAACGATCAACTTTCACGCATATTGATATGAGTACCTTTTTTGTTTAAATAAATAAATACTATCACTGTTTAATACTGACCTAACAGGAGTTAATGGAATGTCAGATTTCATAAGTTATTCTCATTTCAGAAAATGTGCGTTCTCTATAAACTCTACTTGCGCAGGACTTGACAAATGGTTGTGAGCTATTTTGCTTAATTCGGGATAGTCTTCCGCCGTTTTTTTACCAAACAATTGGATCAGATCATCTGTCTATTATACGCACATTCAAGAATGCATTAACTAGTTGTACAAGCTTATCGTCTCTGGTTGTAGCAATTTTTTCGTCACTGGCTTTATTTGAGTTCGTAATACGTCATAAACATCAGATATTTTATTTTTGATATAATTCCGAGAAGGAAGTGTAGGTATACTTTAGAACAATAGTAGAATAAACGTGAAAAACCTAGTGTATCTACTTGTGAGTATGGTTTATAATCTAAGCAGTTTTGATAGTATTTTTTTAGATCGTTGTTAAATTGGTTGTTACATATTAGTTTTCAGTTTTACCGGTTCCATTAGCGTTTATCTCCAGTTATGTTTTCTCTGTACTTTCTTATTTTCATCTTCATGGTGTTGTTTTAAATAAAGGTAGTAACGGACTAGTGGAAACTGCTTTTCTTCTCCCCCCTCTCGATATTATTTGCTTGCACAATTTAAAATTGTTTTTTGCTTCATCACTTTCATTGATGTTAAAATATTGCCAAACTAAACTATTTTTAATAGACATTTTAAAAGATTTTCAACAAAAGGATTTTATAGACGTATCAGAGTGAACATGTTTGAACTGGCAAGGGAAGTTTTTAGCCACCACAGAATTGTAGCGAAAGATAATGAATGATTCGACGGCCGGAATTCCGGCGTTTCCACTTAGGGATTGGCCGACAATTTCTTAATCTTATGTAACTAGTATTAATTATTGAAAGATATTGATTTCCATGGTATAACCAGTTTAGAGATTAAAGAGTAATATCCAACAAATATCTAATAATTTTATATCTAATAAATTTTTGGCATATCTAATAAATTTTTAAAAATAAAACCAGAAGTAACATTTTTTTGATATTACTCTTTAGTATCAATTTTGACTAAATCATATTTAGAAAAAAATATTGATGCCCTCATAACTTGTTTAAAAATAGAAATAAACGTTTTAAATTGATTTAATGACTATACGTTACTTTTGGGAAGCACTATACATGTGTTTCTAAATTGATGCGAAAAATTTGAAAAGGTGATTTTTCAGCGAAAATTAAGGGGTGGCTTTCAAATAACTTTTTGTTAAAAGCCCTTTAGCTCTTTATCATTTTTTAACAAACTAATGTTATTACGAAAAAATGCAAAGACGGAAAAAAGTTGTGTATGTGTTAAAAACTTAGTTAAGTATCAGAGAGGTTGATTTTTCCCCCCTCTCGTATTTAGCATTTTAGCGTTAATATCGCCAAAAGGTTATTAGTAATAGTTATCTGCGAAGTTTCATTTACCTTAAAAAAATTAAAAGTAAATCCTTCCAAAAAGGATTTCTTGTGAATAAAAACTTTTTTTCTCCTAACTTTAGAGGACTGTGAGTTGGAGGAGAAGGGGTTTTGAACAAAATGTTATATAAAAGAGATCCTTTAATTTTCGCAGAAAAATCACCCCTTGAAATCCTTCGCATTAATTTAGAAACATCTTTATATACAGGTGAGTCAATAGTGACTGTTTCTAAATGAAATTACCTGTCTTACATGTTATAATTGCAAATCTTGCCAAGTTATTAACTATTTTGTAAACATATTTGAAAACTCATGTGGTCACGCAAAATTGGTTTTTAGCATTATTATTATTAGCATTATTTAGCATTATAACTGATGATTTCAATTTGGCACATTGACAAACAAAGCTCGGGTCTTTCGAATGCTGCTAATACTATTAGATAATATTATACAAGATGTTTACCAGCAGCGATTAATTCACACAATTTTTGAGGAACCATAACTTTGTTGTTTTAAATGTAACAACCTGGATTTTCCAAGGCTATCGAAGGACTATGACATGTATACTTTTGAAAGATCTCAAAATAAGTTATCTCAAAAATATTGATATAAACATGATTTTTCCATCCACTTTCCACTTTCGATTTCGTTTGTTTTTCAATCGGTTCCAAAACACAGCGATTTTTCGGTTTTTGAGAATACCACTCAAAATGTGTATCTTATCTTCATTATTGATAGAGATTTCACAAAACGATCGACGGAATTCGATAGAGAATCATGTACCCGTTTGTACCACTTTTGATTTCGTTTATACCTCAACCGGTTCCAAAATACAGCGATTTTTTAGTTTATGAGAATACAGCTTAAAATGTGTATCTTCGTTATTGATAGAGATATCGCAAAACGATCGCTGTTTCGATAGAAAATCTTTTGTACCCGTTTGTACCACTTTCGATTTCATTTATACCTCAAGCGGTTCAAAAATACAGCATATTTTGTATTTCGAGAGATGTACAAGTACATGTGTTTAGCTGACTTTTTGTTATCAATTTTCGACCGTTTTGCGATATCTCTATCAATAATGAAGATACACATTTTCAGCGGTATTCTCAAAAATCAAAAAATCACTGTGTTTTGGAACTGGTTGAGGTATACACGAAATCGAAAGTAGTACAAACTGGTACATACGATTCTCCATAGAATTTCATCGACCATTTTGCGATGTCTCCTTTCGTAACGGAAATACACACTTTCAGCAGTTATTCTCCAAAATCAAAAAATCGCTGCATTTTGGAACCTGTTGAGGTACAAATGAAGCCGAAAGTGGTACAAACGATTCTCTATCAAATCGTATTAATAAAATTAGAATATCAAAGAGTGGATTCTGGCGGTTTTCAAATTTTTTTTATCACTTTAGATCTTGCAACCGTTCGTTTAATTGCAAACAAAATTAAAAGTGGCACAAACGATTCTCTGTCGATTGGTATTAATAAAACCAAAATATCGAAAACTCAGGTTCCAAGCAAGATCCGTAAAGCGTATTGTACCAGGTTGGCCAGACGGAGGCTTTCAAGGTATGAAAAGTAAACCCCTCGATATGCCCTAGTCGTGACGTCACACGTTACAGGCGCTGAGGAGTAACGTGACGCACATTGAGCTATATCTCGATATTGTTGTTGGTGAACAAATTTGTTTTTGTGGGCTTAACAACTGTTAGAAGCTAGAATAACAAAAAAATATTAAAAAAGATATAAGAAGGAAAAAGTAGGTGTTATTTTAGTTTTCAAAACAAAATTTTGTTTGAATTTTGAAATTTTTCATATAATTTTTAGGAAAAAAATTAGTATAAAGTAAAATGGCATGATAAAATAAATGCTAATATAATTTCTAGTAAAAGGAAGAACTATTGTTATAAAAAGGCACTTTAGAAATTCTCTTCCCCGTCTTTATTTTGGCTTTTCATTCATATTATTTCCCAAAAATCGACCACATCTTAAAAAACAAAAGTTGCAGAAAATCCTATTAAACGAATATTGCTTAATATGTTTTTCTTTTCGTTCTTTAATAGTTAGTGAACCAGAAAAGTATGATCCATAATCAGTTACAACCTAGATATGACAAGATTGCGGGAATAAAGAGAATATTTTCGAAATACACACTACAAATCTACAACGCATTATAATTTGGTTATTACAGTTTAACGTCAAAATCTCTAAAAAATCATAATTGATGATTTTTATTGCAAAACCTCTTCATAATTCAAAAATCAAAATGGATGATCAAAGACCTCATTCATGAAAGTTGTTCATAATTGCGTGGAAGAGAATAATTCATAACCAGTTACAACCTGTAAATAAAGAATTTGCAAAAATATAGCAAATATCTTCAAAATATCATAATTTACAAAAATTAATCACAAGTCAAAAACTAAAATAGATAGAAAGATACTGTTTTCATAAATATTGTTGATAATGAACTATAAACGCTTAATCCATAACCAGATACAACCTATATATACAACTGGGGAATTATTAAATCTGCAAAAGTGCTATCATTTAAGGGTTTTATTCGATTAATCTATAAAAATTAATCGAAATCTTTTATATAAGAACTTAATAACGGCTCCAAAAATCAAATGTTTATAAAAGAAAATTGTCTAATATTACACAATTGTGTTTTTTTAAATTATCCACATCTTTTTGATTCATTTCTAATATTTTACTGGTTTTAAGTTTGAAACTTATGTATTTTGTTTAATTAAATAATAAAAAACAAAACACGTAACATTCACAATCAGCATTAAGAAAGCAGTACATACATATAAGATAAATTATATTGATACAGTTTCTAGCTATCATTGCTTCGTAACTTGCGACGTCACCCCCTCCTTACCCTTCAAAACGCGTTCTTCAATCTCTGGCCAACCTGGTACAGTACGCTTTACGGACCTTGGTTCCAGGTTCACACAGCTTTGTTTCAAGCATACTTTGAAGTTCCCTTGCGCTCTCAAAGAGGATGAAATTAGCAACCCAATATGCATTTCTTATAAGAACTTAATAATAGTAAGGAAAAGTAGTTAATAAAATCAAAATTATTATGTATTAACATGAAAAAATGTGGGTTTTAAAGCCCAATCTTTAAAATTACTTTTTTGTCTATTTAGCTTTTTCCTTAAAATTAATAGTTTTTGCGTAAAAAAATAAAATATTGTAGCCAAAACTGTCTGACAAATTGTAAGTTTCATTTTCGTATCCATAAAGGGCGCTACATAAGCGCATGATGAACATATCATCTTAACCCTTTATTGCATAATGTTCCCTTTCGGGAACACAATATTCTAAGCCAATAAAGTGGCCACTTGATCATTTTGATTGATTTTAGAAGATCAAATCTAGTTTCTAGGGTTATTTTCTGGTAAGTATGTATTTTTTATACTTAGTTTCAAGTGTTAGGAGTAGAATAATGCATAATTCGATATATTTCGTTCGTTCCTTTTTTTGCAGCAGGTCATAACTTGTTTGTTCCCATTTGGGAACATTATTTCCAACAATTAGACCAAGCGCTTTTTATGGAAGAAAAAAAGTTCAAGTTGATGCAATTCGAGATATTCCTTCAGATAGCGAGGATTCTGAGCTATCAGATGATGATGAAGGTAAATTTTATGCCAGTAAAAATAGTTTGGTCTTGATGTTCATATGCATATTTTTCTCTGCAGTGGAAGTACAGGTTCCTCACGACTTAGATGATGACGAGATTGAATCCCAGGATATTGAGGACCCAGACGACATACCTTTGACGCAGTTATTTGATCTTCCCCCAAATACGAGATTTTTCTTCCAGAGAATGCGATCTTCCAGAATATATTTTAGAATTACAAAGTGCATATAGTCTATTCAAATTCTTTATGTCTGATGATTTTATATCTATGGTGGTTGAGCAAACATGTTTGTACAGCACACAGAGAAGACCTGACAGGCCTTTGAGAACTGATGCTAAAGAAATTGAGCAGTTTTTGGGGATAGTTATATGGATGTCTTTGATAAGGCAGCACTCAACGCGTAGGTACTGGTCGGCCAATACTAGAACACCACAAATAGCAGACATCATGCCTCTCAATAGATTTGAGGAGCTGAAACGTTTTTTGCATTTCTCAGATAATACCTTAGCCACTGGAAGCACACATAAAATTATGCCGGTATTGAATCAAATAAAGAAATCCTGCCAAAAAAATCCCTTTTGAGGAAAATTTATCCTGTGATGAACAAATTATTCCATTCAAGGGAAGAACATCTTTAAAGACATATAATCCCAAAAAGCCACACAAATGGGGTTACAAAATGTATGTCTTATCAGGAGTAAGTGGCTTCAGTACAAATTTTGAGCTTTGCAATAGTAAAGCTGACAAAAATCTATTGCCAGGGGAACCAAATCTTGGAGCTGCCAGCAATATCATCGTCCGTTTATGTAGACCAATTCCGAGAGACAAAAATCATAAGGTTTACTATGACAATTATTTTTCTGGTATAAATTTGTTATCCTATCTGGGAAAATTAGGCATACAAAGTGTGGCAACAATAAGATCTAATCGGCTGAAGGGCCTAAAAATAGTTAGTGAAAAAGAAATGAAAAAAAAGGGACGAGGCTCACACATTGAGAAAACTGCAAATGTTGCTGGAGTAGATGTTCATGTTGTGCAGTGGTATGATAATCGAATGTAACTAATTAGTTTCTACATTCTCTGGTACATTTCCACTTACCAAAGTAAAGCGTTTTTTCAAGTCGGAGAACTGCAAGAAAGAAATTGATCGTCCCGACATTGTTTCAATCTACAACATGCACATGGGAGGGGTAGATTTACAGGATTCTCTATTAGGATTGTATCCCATAAAATTGAAGAGCCGCAAATGGTATATGCGCATATTTTGCCACATGCTTGACATTGTGGTAGTAAATTCATGGTTACTTTCAAGAAGAATCAATAAACAACTAAACAAGAATGAGAAGGTTTCTCTATTGGAATTCAAAACAATACTAGCACAAGATCTATGTCTAGTGGGAAAAATAAAGGCAAAAAAGAGAGGCCGACCTAACACTAGTGGCGCCAATACGCCCATCGACTCGCCCATTCCTTTCACACCTAAAAGAAAATGTTTGGAAGCACGTCCAACAAGAAACATAATATTGGATAATACTGGACATTGGCCTTTACAGACAGAAAACCGAGAAAGATGCAAAAAACCTAACTGCAAGGGTAAATCCAGAACAATGTGCGAAAAATGTGGAATACATTTGTGTTTAAATAAAGTAAATAGTTGCTTCAAGTCATTTCACACCATGTAAAAAAAATGTACTTTGAGCCCACAATGTGCCCATTTGGGAACACATTTTTTTTTTTCTCTACAAATACAAATTTTGAAAAAAAAAACTCATAGGTGTCTTATTTCTATGCACATTTATCACAAAAAATGCAAAAAAAAATTTTTTTCAAACTATAAAATAAATTATGCAATAGAGGGTTAATGTATGAGCTTGAAAATAAGATCTTATCCAATAGTTTCATATTCTATGATTTAGATATAGCTGAAATAATCAATAAAATATATATTTTTGCCTCAACTTTGATTGCTCATAACTCCAAAACAAGATTCTAGCCAAGTTCATAAAGTAAAATTGTGTTGTTTTGGCAGTACATCTTAATATAATTTTTTGATTAAAATCTGGACCATCCTACGATTTTAAAATCAGTATTGGTATCAAATATTTTGTTTGAAATATTATTTTAAAATTGTGTTTTTTATGATGAACCTTTTATTTAGAAGTATCAAAATGAGTTACCTAAAAATTGTAACCTATCTTTTGCCATCGCAAGATTACTTTTCATCTTTTCATGTAGACGTTGTGCTCTTTCCCATACTTCTCCACGTCCACCCCAACATTGCACTGCAATTCCAAGTTCCAACTCAGTGATTCCTTTCCGATAAAGTTCAATTGCCAAATCTTTTTGACCTTGAAAATAGTAAAATTTAAATAATTTGCTCATAAACCTGTCATCACTTTCAAATATTTGTAGCATGTATCACTACTTTATCTTAAAATTAAAAATAAATATTATTTAAATTACCTTCATTTTCTTCATCAATTTTAAGTGCTTTAGAAATATACTCAAAAGCTCTTCGGTGATGATGTTTTTGTTTAGCAAGTAAAGGGTCCCCAGGACCAGGCCCAGAGTTTCTTTGTTGAGCTTGAGCCATATCTTCTTCTGCTGCTACAATAACACCTTCACCTTCAACATTTTCAAGTCGATTTGTCGCGACCTCGCTTCCTTTCTTGTACTTGACCAAATAATTGGATGAGCTGCAGTAAATAAAACGTAGTATGACGAATACTTGGTAGAGGAGCGATCGAAGTACGTTGAACAAGAATATAATCGGGAATGAGACGATGCATAAGTTTCGTTTATGAACTGACGTCGTGTCCGTGTAGGACGTGAACATTAAATGTCTACTCTGGTTGTCCGCGTCGCTCTTTCTCGACTTTTTCGGCGATTTTGCGTTTTGTGTTTTGCGGACCATTCGGAGGCCATAACAAAGCAGACGGGCATTACATCAATTTTCCCATTGTGTTTCAGACTCTATCCGTTTACGTATCTATCTTCACTACGGTTTTCCACAACAAATAATCGACATTTTTAACTAACTTCATGACGAATTTTTGAATTTAAAATAAAATTATTACAATATTTAAAAAAATTAATAAAAATTGAATTATTTTTGGTTTAATCGATAAATAATTCCCTCTAAATATATCTCCGTTTATTGGGAACATCTATTTTTATGCTTGCTTTAAAAATTGTGCAATGCAACCGTCTTAAATACACCAAACCAGATTCTAATTATATCTATTTAAAACGTATCTAGGCTTTGTTATTATGTTTATTGATATATTCTTTATTTAATCAGTAATAAACTAAAACTAATTAAAAACAACTATTAACGAAATATCCTTGAAATGATAAGACAAAATTTTAAATTTGCATTAAATATACGCATTGCAATAGCACTTTATAAAACTTTATCAGTATTTCGTAAATTTAAAGTGTATCATTTCGTGGATGCTGCACCTAAATGTTCACTGTATCTAAACATCATGAGTTGGTTAGACTGAGAGAGAGACAAGCTAAAACTCGTTTTATTTACAAAAGAATAATAAAAAATGGTGATTGTGGATAATATAGTGGGAAAATTGTACCCGCTTGTGATAAACGAAGGCATTAAAGGTATATTTTAAGGTTCATTTACGTTTTGAACTCGATAATCTCGTTTTATTAAGATAACGTATTGACATCGATTAATTATTATACGTTTAAATTGGCGATATAAAAGAACATTATTGAATATTGACGCTCCTTCATCAATTATTAAGCCCATTTTTTTATTTATAATAATTATCTTGAGCTCTAAAATTAATTAAATTAAAGAATTGGGGGAGATTTTATTGATTTTGTAAGCGCCATCTACTGTGATAATCCGAACTAAGAGAATCGCGCTAAATTTAAACATAAAATTGACAACAAAAGATAAACTTATTAAATTACTTATTATTGTATAAAATACTTATTAATTATTACTTATTATTAAATTGCTACCCTTGCACTATATATAGTGCCCGACAAAAGGTCAGCAACACCTGTTTTTCTTTTAAACCGTTGTATCTACGTTTTTGACATTCAGCTTTTATGGGAAGTTCATCCCAATCTTTCGATCTAAAATATTAACACAATATAATTAATACAAAGATTAAAACATACTAACTAAATTTCAAAAACGTAGTTGTAACGGTTCAAAAGAACGGTGTCGTAACGGTGTTGCCGACTTTTGGTGGGCACTGTATATATATACACTCAGCAGCAGAAGTCTGCGTACAAAAAACTTGTAATACTTTAATTGAAAAAATAAGAGTCATAATCTAATGTGATAAACTTGATTTTTTTTATTTTGTATATTAACTACATATAATTCTATTAACGAAATATGCTTCAACAAAACAGAAACAGTAGTTACAGAAAAAAATCAAAACTAAAAATTCTACAAATAACGGGTATGCAAAAATGTGCGTACAAGTCAGGACAGTATTTATAAAAAATTCATAAATGAGATCATTGTTTCTATATTAATATGAGGTCGGATAACCTTTACGTTTAATGACCTCCCTTAAACGTTTAGGCATGGAGTGCACTAATTTCTTCGTTTCGTCCGAACTGATTTTGGCCCATTCCTCAATCATAACATTTTTTAACATTTTTTTCGACGTTATGTTGTGTTGCCGAATCCTGCGTTCCAGTAAATCCCAGAGGTGTTCGATGGGATTCAAGTCCGGCGATTGTGGAGGTGTTTTAAGTTGCTTTGGTGTATTGTATAGTAGCCAAAGCTTAGTGTTGTGGGCGCAATGTTTGGGGTCATTATCTTGTTGAAAAAAGTATTCGGGCCCCAAGCCCAAGTTTTCGATGCTAGGCTTCAAATTTTCTTTTAAAATGTCTATATACATTTTATGGTCCATTGTCGATGTTATGAAAACCAACCTTCCCACCCCTTTGGTGCACATACACCCCCAAACCATAACTCCACCACCTCCGTGTTTTACAGTCGCTTTCAAATTATCGGGATTAAGGGCAGTATTAGGTTTTCCCCATACAAGTTGTTTACCCTTAATGCCGAAAATGCAAAATTTGCTCTCATCTGTAAAGAGAACTTTCTCCCAGAATTCAATGGGCTTGTCTAAGAGTTTTTTTGCAAAGGCGATCCGCTTCTGACGATTGACCTCTGACACAAATGGCTTTTTTCGTGCAACGCGACTGTGATAGCTTTTTTTAACGTCCTTCTCACCGTGTCTTTGCTGATAGTTTTATGAAATTCTTCTTGTACATTTTTTACTATTTTTTTTGCCGTCAGCCTAGGTTCTTTTCTAACCTGCTGTACAATTTTTCGCTTCTCTCGGTTTGTTAAAAGGGGTGGTCTACCAGATCGCGGACGTGAGAGGTAATCTTCAGTGTCTTTATAATTATTAATTACTCTTTGAATGGAAGAGTGTGACCTGCCGACAGTTTCTCTTATTTTTCGTAAAGATTTTCCCTCTTCCATAACTTTACAATAATTTTTCTCTCTCCCAATTCAATTTCCTTTCCTTTCGTGTCCATTCTAACTTTTAGCTTCTAAGCCTCTGCTAATATAATTGACACCGATTATCTTTTATTTAAATCGGAAAGCGTACATCGCCAACTACGTATTTAAGTAAATAAGTATATTTTGGAGAAGGCGTTTTTATTTGTACGCAGATTTTTGCATACGCATTATTTGGAGTATTTTTAATTTTAATTTTTTTTGTAACTAATATTTCTGTTTTATTGATGCATATTTTGTTAATAGAATTATATGTAGTTAATACACAAAATAAAAAAAATTGAAGTTTATCACATTAGATCATGACCCTTATTTTTTCAGTTAAAGTGTTAGAAATTTTTTGTATGCAGACTTCTGCTGCTAAGTGTATATTATAACACAATATAATTAATACAAATATTAAAACATACTAACTAAATTTCAAAAACGTAGTTGTAACGGTTCAAAAGAACGGTGTCGTAACGGTGTTGCCGACTTTTGGTGGGCACTGTATATATATAAGTGTATTTCAGGCAAATATTTTCGTATACAGGATGTCTCACGTAACTGGTTCATTAGAACTTTTCTAGGTTCCACTATTAGTAGAGGCTTAAAATTTTGGTAACATGGGTTGTTCATTCCAATCTATTAATTTAAAATATTTTCAAGATAGCGACCATTTCCGGTCTACCGGAAGTAGACCTCAACTTCATTATTTTAAATGGAATGCTATAGTTTTTATTGCACCATTCAATCTTACGTAAGAAAATATGTTGACTTTGATAATAGTTATTGGTACCTAGCGTTTTTTGTTTTCGAGTTATTTTGATTTTAAATGTTTTTTAGCAAATATCACCATGCTCTTTAAAAGCACGTATCTCAGCCAACGTTAATTCAAAAACGTTTTGCATTGGTTCGATAACTCTTCATATGCTGTCAAATACATTGTCACTTGTTGTATCAGTATATCTTATACAGGTTGGTCAAAAAATGAGTTACCATTTATCTGTGTTCAATTGCGAGAAAGTCGAAAATTTTAAATGGAACGCCCCATATCTTGTTAGCCTATCAAAACGGTAATTTAATTCTCTACAAATTATCTATAAACATTGCTATACCTATTTATTATAGTTTTCTTCATATTGAGCATTTTATCAAAATCCTACACAAAATGCTGGTAGCCGTTCAGTTTTTATTAGAAGGCTATGACAATTTGACAGTTTATCGCTTGATTTATTTAAATTATTATAGGTATTATTTCTAGAATGAACTGCGATTGAATAAACTTTAGTTTGTTAGCTTTTATTTACCAAAAATAACCAGCAGAAGAACGTATAAATGAAACAATGAAAAACAATAATACGGCGTAATATTCGCCATAATAATGGGCGAAATATTCCTAGAGAGTTCACTTTATCTATTAACGGTGCTTTCTTTGAAAATATTATTCATCTAAATCGATCGAAGCACCTCTTACCGAAGAATTTGGTAAAGCAACAAAATATGACAAAACATTTATTCCCTTATCTTAATCTGCTGGTGATAGAGATTTACGGTATCTTGTTATTTTGATCTTTCCAAAACTAAGAAACAGATTATATCCAAAACTTTATTACATCCGCCATGAATATAAAACGAATTTAAAATGTTGTCGTTCGAATAATTCGCCATGATATTCATTAACAGAAGTAAGACATTAACAGAAGTAAGTGATGACACAACTAAGTAATGACATCAATAATATAAATATGGATGAAAAGCTGACAAAACTCCATGGCTTTCTAATATAAAACCAGAAGCTTTCCAGCATTGCATGCGTCCATAAATTTCCAGATATGAGGGCACTACAACAAATAGGCGCAGGAAAGTTTCTAGATAGTTTGCAGAGAATTAAATTCTCTTAATTTATTTTTATAATTTAAAGTTTTTGATTCTTTTATGTTATTAATTTTAATTTTGTCATTAAATTGTTGTTTTTCATTGTTTTATTTATTCGGTTTTCTTTCGGTTATTTTTGTTAAATAACAGCTAGCAATCTAAAGTTTATTCAATCGCAGTTCATTGTAGAAATAATACTAATAATAATTTAAATAAATTAAACAAAAAACTGTCAAAATGTCATGGCCCTCTAACAAAAACACAAACGGTTTTTAGCATTTTACGTATGGTTTTGATAAATTCCTCAATAGCAAGAAAACTATAATAAATAGGTATAGGAATGTTTATAGATAATTTATAGACAATTAAATTCCCTTTCTGATGGGGTATGACTATATGGGGCGTTCCATTTAAAATTTTCGACTTTCACACAATTGAATACAGAGAAACGGTAACCCAATTTTTGACCAGCCTGTATAAGATAAACTGATACAGCAAGTGACAATCTATTTAACAGCATATGAAGACTTATTGTACCAACGCAAAACGTTTTTGAATTAACGTTGGCTGAGATATGTGCTTTTAAAGAGCATGGTGATAGTTGCTAAAAAATACTTAAAATCAAAATAACTCGAAAACAATAAACGCTAGGTACCAATAACTATTATCAAAGTCAACATATTTTCTTACGTATAATTGAATGGTATAATAAAAACTATAGCATTCTATTTAAAATAACGAAGTTGAGGTCTATTTTAGGTAGACCGGAAATGGTGGCCATCTTGAAAATATTTTATATTAAAAGATCAGAATGACAACCCATGATACCAAAATTTCAAGTCTCTACGAATAGTGGAACCTAAAAAAGTTCTAATGAACCAGTTACGTGAGACACCCTGTATACAAAATGGTCCAAAAATGTGTGACGATACAAATTGTATTTTTTTAAATGGAACACCCTATATTTTTTACATATGCTGATTAGCTGTCTTCAATGCTCTTGAAACTGCATATTTTATTTTTAAATTTTACGTCAAGATTACCATGATATTAACCATTTTGGGAAAATTTTGAAAATTTTTGTAGCCACTTAAAATTCGTTATCAGCACTACTATTAAATATTGTAGGAGCACATCGATAATACTACACTATTTAATACTATTGGATAATATTATACAGGACGGTTACCAGAACCAGCTAAATTATGCAATCTTTAAGGGACCACAACTTTGTAATTTTTAATGGAACAGCCTGTATTTTTCCAAAACTTCGAAAGGGTTAATTAATTACCTTTCATTTTTGTTAAGCATAGGGTGTATCTAACACATGTACTTTTTGAGATAATTAGACTGTTTTAAAAATATCGACATAAACATGATTTCAGTCATTTTTTACAAGAAATATACGAGAGTATAATTTTTTAATTGTATTCTATTCATCGGATAAGTGATGTTTCGTAAAAATAACTATGTTAACTTAAACATAAATCTTAATTATTACGATAGTGTCAACACTAATTTTCTACATGAAGTAATCTACTAACGTTGATGGTCTTAAAACGCCTGGTAGGGATTGTGATTGGTCGTATTTTTTCGAGACAACCGTTAACGGAGAATCTTTCTGAATTTCTTAGAAAATCAATTGCCAACCCTTTTAGAAGATGTTTCAATACAATTCAATGTTTGAATGTGATCTCAGCACGATAATGCACCTCCTCATTATGATAAGACTTTTACAACATATTTAAATAGAATTTTTCAAGAGAAATTTTTGCATTTTTTTTAAATTATCTGTTTCATACCTCATTTCTTGTGAAAAAATCAGATTTATTCTGACATTTTTGAAATAGTATAATTATTTCAAAAAATATACGTGTTAGATATACCACATCCATAATAAAAACGAAAGATAATTAATAAATAATATAAATCTGGTAACCAGCCTGTATAATATTATCTAATATAATAGTGGTCTAAAGTAGCTTTGTTTATCGATATGCCAAATTGCAAATTGATGATTACAATTTGGCATTTAACAATAGTGCTGATAACGAATTTTAAGTGACTATATTAATTTTCAAAACTTTTCACAAATGGTAATAACTTTGCAACTTTACACAAAAAATTTGAAAACAAGATGCAGCTACAGTATCTAAGACAGCTAATCAGCATATGTAAAAGAATACGGGTAATCCATTCGAAATAAATACATTTGTGTCGTCACACTTTTTTGGACCAGTGCGCATATGCAAAAATATATTTCAGAAATACACTCGTATATATAATACAATCCTGCGTTTGAAAGAAATTTTTAATTTAATTGGTATAAGCACTAATTGGTATAGGAGTATGCCTGACGCATTATTGCAAGACTTTGGGATTTCAGACCGTACCCTATTTTGCGAAAAATTGCATTAAAATATAAAACACTGTTAAAAGCACTGGTTAGTTGTTCTCTTTGGCCTTCTGCATCTATAGTGCAGAAGGCCAAATTTATGCAGAACAGATTTCTAATCTTCAAACTCACGGCTAAACCCGAATCTTTCTAGTTCTAGGTCTAGTGTTAGTTTAGTTTTAGTTCGATACAAGTATACAATAATCTAAAACCGAATAATAGCTAAAAGTGGAGCTAATACCAACACTATTTAACACTAGATCTAGAAGAACTTAAGACTGAACCCAACCCAGCCCAACCCAACCAAACTTAGCTTGAGAACTAACACTATACTTAAAACTAGTAACAGTAAGGTTTAGCCATAATAAGAGACGTACAGCCCAAATATTTATATTAGTAAACCCTAATATTTCTAGGTCTAGTGTTAGTACTATAGCTAGGTTGTAGGTCTAATAGTGTTAGTGATGTTCTTAGTTCTAGAAGGTAAAAAAAATAGATAAAAACTAAAAATAGAGCTACTATCAACACTACTTAACACTAGACCTAGAACTAAAAACATTTGGATTGAGCCGTACCTCTCTTAAGACTGTACCCTTTTTTTTTCTATTTGGATCTCTGACCTACTAAAAACCCTTTCATCTAATCCCACACGATGCACTGGAATTACGCCTCAGCATTTCTGCCATTAACCCACCGAATAATCTGTCCTCCACAACTCTCCATCATCTCTCACTGTCCATACCATTTCGACATTGGAAACACTTGCCAACACCGAAAACAACCATTCGAGCCGGTAACAATCCACAATAACGCAAAACAAACAACAGACTTTTTTAAAAGTAAAATTACCGCTCTTCCTTTTGCCTCAGCTTCTCTTCTCTTTTGTTCTGTGCCAGAATGTCGCCAACGAATTGCGTAATATGTTTCCACTTGTTCTCATTTTCCAACATGTGCCCTACCGTATTTTCCAGCGTGATCATCGACCTAATAAGTTCCTCAACCCTAATTCTTTCTTCCCTCCGCTTGTTACATTTGTAGAACGTATGTTCTACATCATTTTATTTCTCACAGTAATCACAAGTATTAGACTCCGTTTTTTTAAATTTACATAAATGCGCATTAAAACACCCGCGGCCTATTAACAGGTGGCAAAGATGGAAGTTCACGTCCCCCTAGTTTCTAGATACCCTCCATTTTTTCTCCCACTCTTCCAGTATTTTTGCCTCAACGTCGCTCTTATTGTACCCTTCCTTTCATGCGGTTGCTCTTCTCATAATCATTAGATCAATGGACAAAGTGCTGCCCATCACCTGAAGCGTCTCAGTGGAACTAGTTCTGTACGCACTCACAGTTCTTATTATAACAGCCCTCTGTAACCTGGTTAATCTACAAATATTCTTCGTAAGACAGCAAGTCTCTCCACGCTCTGCACGCGTATAAAATCTGTTTGTACATCTGTTTGTACTGAACTGTTTTTCCGGCCTTTTCAATGACCAAATACTTTAAGTGTACTAATTACCATACTTCCAACTGTCAGGGTTATCTCCCCAGCTCCATGTTTGCTTTTTAACATGATGGCCTTAGTCTTCTGAGGGACTATTTCCAGGCTCATGTTACCCATAAATTTCACTACCTGATCTAGATCTACTTCTCGCTCCAGAGAGAAGGAGACGACAAAAGCGAGATCATTTGCATAAGCTATAAATCTTGTGTCCCCCTCACATACTTGTTTTGCAGTAGTTTATCAAAAAATATATTTCAGAGGAGGCCCAGGGACAGACCCCTGTGGAACTCCTCTCGTCATCTTATAACTATGATCAACTATCATCTTGTAACCTCGTATTTAATATATTGGTCGCTTAAATAAGTCTTTATTATTTTGACTAGGTATACAGATAACCTTTATTCCTTAACAGCCTCGACAATTTCCGTCCATGTCGCCGTACCGAAGGCATTTCGAACGTCCACTGTGATCAGGAGGTATTTCTATTTAATCTGTAATTGGATCTCTTTAATGAGCTCCTCAATCGCATTGACCGTTCCTTTTTATTGACTTTCCTCTGGTGAAACTATACTGGTTGCACGATAGTCCTCCCGACTGACGCAAAAATAAAGACCTTACCAAAAACGCTGAGAAAACAGATTGGTCTATACTTCTTCCGGTCAAAACTGCCTGGCTTTTTGATCAGGACCAAATTTGCTTTTTTCCACTGTGCGGGAAAAATGCCTCATCTCAGTAGGTCACTATACATATAGCCCAGCTTCGCCGACGGTATCATGGCAATATCATTCACGATTTCTGGAGTAATACCGTCCGATAACTTCCCCCTCCGTCACGTTGATAAAAATTCCTGTCTCCGCTGTTAGTTTTTCGGCTTCGCACGTGACCTCTAGACTCTTCGGAAACAGCCCTTTTATAAGTTGGGCTCTTTGATTAGGTTCAATTTCGATTCTCCTGATATTTCCTGTTCTCTTAATTGCTATGTTGTAAGCGTTCCCCCATACGTGCTCATGCAAGTCCTTGCATGGAGACTTCCAGGCATCCCTCTTCGCCTTTTTAATCATGCCTCTCAGGCTCTTTTTTTGCTATTGCATATTCTTCCATTGCCTTTGCACGTACCCTCTCGTTACTAGTTCTTCGATTTTCCCTCGTCATCTTTTTACGACACTTGTTTGCTCACTCTCTTGTCCTCTTCGCTTCCTCATTCCACCAGTAATGTTTTCCTTTACCTACTCTTTCGCTTCTCTTCTTCCCGTATGCTGTAATGCATGTTTTTCCGGTCACATTTGCTAGCCGTACAGGGTCAAAGGGTTTTTGTATAAGGTTCTTCTTAAGAATTCTTTCTGGAAGCATTTCAGCCTGTGCACCCTTCTTTTCCACTTTGGTTTGCTCATGTTATGCTGTTTCCAACAGTCGATACTATCATCCAGCCAAAAGGTTATATACAGGTGATCGCTCAGATTCTCCATATCAACCACTCGTTCCTGATTTCCGTTCATCTCCAGCGTGCACATTGTGATGTCGATCCTAGACTCTTGGTTCCCTCTCCTACAAAATTGAACTCAACCCAAACCAACCTAGCTTCAGAACTAACACTATACTCAGAACTAGAAACATTATGGTTTAGCCGTCTTAGGAGAGGTATGGCTAAATCCTAGTGTTTCTAGTTCTAGGTTTAGTATTAATTCTGTAAGTAGGTTGTAAGTGTAGTATTAGTTATAACTCGGAGTATACTCTATGTTCCAGAACGATTTATAACAACATAAAGCTTAATTAGAACTAAAACTAGAACTAAGTCTAGTTTTAGTATTAGTTCTAGTGTTAGAAGTTCTCTCTTTCACGATCATTTACAGTTAATGTGGTATGAAGAAACTTTATTTTATGGTTTCTATGGTTACATATTATAAATTGAATTATGTTTGAAAAATCAGTAATAAAATTTTTCCCGGCGGATGATAGTCACTAAACCGTTTGACAAGAAAAAAAAAGTTTTACACAAAAGTTATTTGACTCACTTTTCATTTTGTTATATTGCAGTATCAGATAATAATAAACAATTATTTATTGTTAAAATAATGCATATTAAGTGTAACACATAAATTATGTACCCAATACAATTAATTCTTTTTTACATCAATTATCCAAAATTTGAGAACCTTCTGAACATGTACTCAGGATTCAGATATTCGCTTTATAATCGAATGAAGAATGTCGCTACGTATAGATTATCAGCCAATTTCTGAAAACCTGTATATATATCTTGTACTAATTTCTTCATTTTAAAGAAATGTTTCGGTTTCGGCCGAAACTACGATTATGGATGAATTTCGGCTCAAAATTGAGTTTTAGTCGGACACTAATTGTGACTTTAAAGTTAATCAAATTAAATAATTTATAAAGATTTTATTGATTTTTCGCATTATTGATCTATCATAAAAACAGAACCAAAATAATCTCCCGAAATTAAAAATTTTATTTGTTATTTTTTTATAGAACATGAAATAAACGAATGGAGATTGTTAGGACAAGAAAAAGACAGCGTAATTCTCTTTAGTTGGGTTGAAAGGGGTGAAAATTTACCACCATCAACACACATAGGGACGTATAAATGCACAGAGAATGTGTTCAAAAAAATCTTTTCTTTGCCAAAAATTGAAAATGTTATTCAAGCGACCATAAATACGGATCATACATTATTGGGGTATGTAATAAAAACTACTAAAGAAGACGACGAGGTGGTTTACCGTCCTTTTTTGGTTAAAATCGGGGAAAACTGCGAGGAACCAAGCTGCGATTTAAAACTCGAAAGAACCAAACAAGTTATGATACAATTTTTATATTACAAAAGATCGATTCTAAACGAAAATCCAACGGAGAAATTATTAGTTTTTATCCACGAAGAATGTATCATGCAATACACTTTAACAAACGACGTCATCAAAATGATATTAAATCCGGATAAATTTCACGTTGAGACGATTGTTAAAATTTTTTTATGGGCCCAATGGGACGCTGTGCATCAAACGCTATATTACATTCATCATAGGAAACCCATAAGAAGTTTCGTTGATGGGGAAGATTCAGATTTTAATGTTTCTAGTCAAAATAGTAATACATCACCAACTTTATCTGGGATGCAATTCCACGATGATTTACCTTACGAATCAGTTGTAATATATAAATTATGATTTAGATTTAACATTTTTTACCTAATTTTGATTTTTAAGCTGAATATTCCGCTGAATTTGCCACACTTATCATTTGCTGAAACAACTTGTAATTTATATGAAGATGACACCGTTCCTTTGCGTATTCATAATTGTTCCTTAGATTTAATTGTTTTAACAGATCCGGATGGAGGTGTTTGTGTTTGTCATCATTATTTATATCAGGTAAAAATATTTAATTTGGTTAAAACAATCAGATTCGTCGTCTACTTGTCAAAAACGATCATCTATATAAAGCAATGGAATCAAATCCTGTGTATTGAAACACATTGTTTGACATGTGCGATTGCATTTGATAAGAATACGATGAGTCAGGCCGCTTGTTGGGACAAAGTTTATGTATTTGCTTAAAATTTAAACTAATATCATAACTACTAAAATTAATACCAGAAGCTTTTGGGTATTGCCGTGCTTTTTTTGAAAAAAATGTTGATACCATGTTGCAATTTTCTTCAGAAACTGCTTCGAACGATCCGAATCATAAAATACTTTTTTCAAAAAAATGCGCGGATTTCTACTGTTAGTTTTAATTTTAGTAATAAAGCTTAAGTAGACAATTGAAATCAATTTATTCATTTCAGCCTGTTAAATCTTCTTATAAACTTGAAGATGAAGATGAATGTCCTGTTAATTTTGCTTATTCAGTAACAGTTCTTCATCATGGCTGTATAATTCATTGTGTTATACCAGGAATTCCTTGGAAGCAAGCTAAATGCATAAGACCTTTATTTATGTTTTATGGTTAATAATTACAACAAAATCATAATGTATCAAAATTAATGATTTTCTTTATTATTTTAAGGCGATCACATGTTAGTATCAATTCCAAGTCTTTGTATACATCTTTTAGACATTGGGTTTCTCCACGAACCATGTTGCCATATAATTTTAAACGACAACAACACTCCGAGTATGGATTTAAATAAAATCTCCTTGACCACAATAAGAGGTTTGGGCGATTCTAATTTCGCATTGAACGTGCCAACTTTAGACATAATCGATTTCCACTTACCCACAAAAGAATTAGTCGATACTTTTAAATCAATCAATTCCCTTGAAAATCGTTTATCGATTTTACATTATTTAATAGTTCACCGAAACGAAACGGAAGCGGTCGTCGAATTGGTGCAGTATTATATTGAGCAACAAATTATCGTAGGAACGCCACAAATTTTTAAAGAATTTTTAATCGGCAATTGTTACGCTTCCGTTTGTCGCACTTTGCCAAGTGATGCCAATCAGTTGATCGAATTGCTTCCGGTTACGACTCAAGCGACCGGATGCGATGTGGAGGTTGAGGTGAACGAAAAAGTTAGAGTTTGCATCTCTCAAGATGCTTTATGGAACGCCTCGATGATGTTGTTATCGCCGCAACAAAGGGTCGTTCCTTATCGAGTTGATATTTGGGTCAAATTGTGGGAGAGACTTTTGAAAAATGCCAAATCGAAGCAAAAGTTTCGGCCAGCTCAAGTTGCTGAAAAGTTACTTGTATCTTTAGTTTGTTATCAAGTAAATTTTTATAATTTAACATTACTTGATGTATTGAGATGTTTATTTTTTAGCCTGAAGCTTTATCTAGATCAACAACTCCAATGTCGCCGATTCCTTCGAGCAACTTAACCAATTTACCTAAAGATATAGCGTCAATAAAAAATCCTGTTGGTTCCTTGCCTTTTTATGAGGTTGAAAGTTGCACAGCAAGTAAACAAGAACATATTATCTCAGTTGTAATGTGGTTTTGATTAATTTCTTTTATATGAAATGGTAATTTTATAATTGTTGTAGAATTTGCGCGAATTAAGTATGCATTTACTCAAACAATCGACGGATAATAAGATAAGTCGTTTTCAATGGCAATCGCAGACTCCAATGCACGTTCATGCTGTAGCCACAAGATACGTTGGTGCTCAACTCGAACAATCTCGAAATCTTTGTCAAATTTTATGTAAAGCTTGCGTTAAAACATTATGTACCGAAGAAAAAGGATTTTTATTCATGTAAGAAATTTAAATAAAATAATAACGATTTAAAATTATGATTTTTAGCGATCAACTTCCGGAAGAATTGCGTTTTATTCTTTTTACAACTCTAGAACAATATTGTTTGGCGGTGGAATCGATTGCATTTCCACTTCCTTTGGGATTTACGTCGTTTTTTACGTTTCTGGGTTATCGAACTTTGGAATATGATATTTTTTTGCAATACGTACAAAGACATGTTTTTGAATTGCAAATTGATGTTATGAAAATTATTATGACCGGTAAGAAAATTAATTTAATAGAATAGTATATGTATGTAGAATTAAGCATAAAAATTTACAAATTTATAATGAAAATGGGTGTTCAGTCCCGTTCTACACCTAAGGGCTAATATGGCTACAGCTCTGAGGCATCTGAGGCAATGAAATGGTGTCTCATCACACATGTATTCAGTGTCCCCTTTGAGATACGGCGCCTTTATTTTGGCATTGAATTTTGTATGAAAAAGGGAGTACTCGTGTCGTTCGTCCAATCCTGGGGCACCTAATATCTTAGGACGGCTTTGGTTCAAATATACAGAGTTGGGTTGGGTTTAACTGTGTATCTGAAGACTTCTTTTAAGGAAGGCCTCTACAATGAATACTTTTTTACATGATACTAGGAACATAAGGCATGATATTCGAGTAGTCATGCGCGATCATTCTGCGCATGACGCCACAAAGAGATTATATTTCAGAATACACAGTTCTTTCCAAAAGTCGACAGTTACTTTTCACCGTTAGTAAAATATCACTGTTGACAATGGTGACGTAAAATAAAAAAGGACAATGGCCGTGATTTTATTTTTGGTATCCATACGTCCTGGTATTATTGGCACTATCATAGGCG
This sequence comes from Onthophagus sagittarius, assembly GCA_036711965.1. Taxonomy (NCBI): domain Eukaryota; kingdom Metazoa; phylum Arthropoda; class Insecta; order Coleoptera; family Scarabaeidae; genus Onthophagus; species Onthophagus sagittarius. The sequence goes on along the minus strand of JASERS010000002.1, from coordinate 55,147,428 downwards.
TAGAATATGAGCTGGTAGATACTTAGTTTAATTGCGCTTAAGTTAAGTGTTTTATCTATTTTTCATCTATAATTTCTCGTACTGTTCGTGATTGTGAATATGGTCTGGTTCGGATAATCCTTGCTTCAACTATTTCAGGTTTTTCATAATATATAAATTTACATATACAGACTTGATACTGCTTTTAGATATCTTGATACCACTTTTAAAAGATTTAATACTGCTTCCAGAAGACTTGAAACTGCTTCCAGAAGACTTGGAACTGCTTCCAGAAAACTTTAAACTACTTCCAGAAGACTTTCAACTGTTTCCAGAAGACTTTAAAATGCTTTCAGAAGACTTGATGCTGTTTAAAAGACTTGATATTGCTTCTAGATGACTTGCAATGCTTCCGCAAGACCTGAACTGTTTTCAGAGGACTTGACACTGCTTCTACAAGACTTGAAATGTTTACGGAAAACTTGATATTGGCTCTGGAAAATGAACATGAAATGTCTCCAGAAATCTTAATATTGCTTTTAGAAGATATGATATTGCTTCAAGAAGACTTGAAATGATTCTAAATGACCTGAAACTGTGTGTAAAAGATGAAATATTTACAAAAAACTTGATACTGATTCTAGAAGGCTTGAAATGCTTCCAGGAGACTTGACATTACTGCTAGAAGATTTAAAATGCTTGCAGAAGACGTGATATTGCCTGTAAATTTTTTTTTCAGTTCAGTTTTTTTCAGCACCCAGCACTCATATGTATTTTGAAAAAAAGGCTCCGATGCACAAAAACACACTATAACCTTAATTTAAGTATTTTAAAGTTGTTTGACATTATTTCCTGTGATTATTTGAACTAACGCTAGAATCACCACTAGGACTAAATGCTAGACCTAAAACTAAAAACGTCCGAGTTTTGTCGTGCGCATCTTGAAAAAATGTTTGACGATTCGGATGCTATGTTATGCAACCTTCTTCAGAAACTGGTCGAAGTAACAAAAATAGGAATCGTAAAACAATATGTATATCGCTCTAAAACTAATTAATAATTAATTTATACTAATCACAAGCTAATTATCAACTAATTACTGCGTTGGGTCCGGTTTGGGAGTCGTGTTCGTGTTCACCACCATCTTCCATGTTCTGCTAAGTTTCCAGCCATCTTCTCTGTTGACGTTGTTTTCATGTCGGAGGATTTATATGACTTCCCTTGTCAGCCTTTGGTGATATTTATTAGTCCTAACCAGAACCTTTGTTTTATCGAAGTCTATTCGATGTCCATACATTCGATGTTACGTCTGGTTTGGCCAACGTAAAACTTCCCCACCTGCACGATTGGTCCGTTACACCGGAAACATAAGGAAAACAGATTAATCCAGCTGGTTCTGTACAAGTTATAGGTTCTCCCTGCTTCCGCTGCTTGGTGATGTCCAAACGGTAAAAGGTGATGCTCGGTTGATATCCCTCAAAGTATATCCATTCTTCTGTAGTACGTCCCGCAGAAACCGTTCTTCCTTCGTTAGGTTGTCTGATTCACATATTCTTGCTGCTTTCCAAAATATCCTCAGCGTCTAACATTTTTTTTTCGATACCAGAAAATGTAAAGAGTCCCTAACATATGATTACGTGTTGCTTATAAAAGGAAAGAAAATTTTCGCGAGATGTTTGGCCAGTAGGTACGTTGGGGAGTTGATGGCTTTGACGACATTTCGAACGTCTGGTTCATGGATCTTCGCTAGTCCATAATTTTTTCGATTTTTACGATTTCTGATTTTTCTTTAATAGATCGGAGTGCCTTCTTTTCACTAGGTATCAAGTTGGATTTTGGTGGTTTTGCCGATTTTAACACCTTAGCAACTTTTTGTCAGATCTCTTCAGCTTTCAGTGCAGACATCCCTCGAACTGCTACTTCCACTTCGTAAAGTATTTCTTCCTTCGGGACTTTCTTTCGGGCGATTGCATAATTTAGTCCTTTGGCCAATACCGTGGTTTCTTCCTTCGTTCCTTCGTCTTCCCTCGAACTATTGATGATCGTTTCTACTGGTAAACTGTTGTTCCTCTTTTTCTGCATCCGGCGTTTCAAATTTCTTCATATGTGTGTCGCGGATCTTCTGCAATTCACGACTAGATTTCTTCATTGTTAGTCTCCGGACATACTATGGGAAAGTAATTAAAGAAATGATGTCTGCAAATATAAAATAAGTGTTAATAAAAGCACTGTATATGAAATGCACCCTACGCAATCCAATAGAGAAGTGAGTTTCAGAGTTATCCTTGACCGGCCAAAATAGATTTGCCAAGCTGTACAAGCGTTTATTTTCTTCTTCCAGTTAGTTCTTTTACTACATAGTTGGTATCTAATATTTTTTATTACTTTCTTTGGACCTCCCTTTGCATTTGTAATTTATTTGTTCTAATTGTAAATAACTTCTTTTGCTCTTTTATCATAATATTTCTTTGATATGTCCTGTACTTCTTTCATACTAATTTCTACAATTTCTTGAATGTTTTTCAATCGTTCTAATAATTTCAAACCATCGCTAACTACTGGTTCATTAGTACCTCTGCCATTCCATAAATTTTTTAACATACTTAACGGAGATCCAATTTGCCTCTCATAAAATAGCTCCACAGGACTGAAACCATGTGCTGCATGTGGTGCACTTTTTATGGCAAACACTGCTTGATCTGCTCTGAGTAATCTCTTAAACACTCCATGCAATCCTTCTACAGCATTCGACTGAGAATGGTATGCAGACTTATTGATTATTTTAATACCACTTTATTCCAAAAGTAAAATAAATTAAATCTTTAGATACATCTCAGCGATTTTTAGTTGAGTTTACTGTTAGTATAAAGCGGGCAAAGTACTCCAACGCTTTTAAATTGTTGATATCTTCACATTAGTGACAGCAGACGCTTTTAGATGGAAGGCGAATTTCAATCTAATTGGAAGCCTCACCAAAGCTTCAGCTAGATTAGATCTCTTTAAGGTCCTCAACAATTTAAAGAGCTTATTCATATGCCAGTTTATTTTTGCTCGTCTCGTTTAATTGAGAAATGCTCAGGAGTTCAACTTTCAAGTTACAACTGACTACAAGACAGACTCATACCATGACAAAGATAACGTTGTCTTTCAATGAATAATCACACTAATCACTGAGGTACTCATTTTTCATTAGCCCTGTCCAAGGCCAGATGACTTCTTGGGTGTCAGATGCTGCCCTATCCTCATAAGTCATACATTCCATCAATTCACCAGATGTCATTCCTAAGCACTTTTTGACTTTGTTGAATCAACCTTGTTATATGCGCTCATGATCCATAGCATGAATGTCTTGGAATTTTCAGAGAATCTGGTTAACGCCGGTGCTATAACTGCATAACAGTGCTTGTTAGGTGGTGACATTGCTTCTGAAATGTGAAACTAGTCGAAGAATTCACTAATTCTTGGCCCCAGGTATGAACAAAAGTGGTTTTCTGTTTTTTCCTCGGTTTGTATCATGAATGTTAACAAATTGAAACACGTGTATCCTAACCCAGAGACAGTTTAGTTCTTTCTCTCCTGCGTTTGGCTTTAGTTCCATCCAAGACTTCCCATAATGTCTCGTAACTTGTCTCTCGAACCATCAATTCTTCATTTTGAGCTCGCTCATCCTGATTAATAAAAGCCTCCTTCTTTTCTGAGAATCATGAGAATGTAGGGTATTTGCCTAAAAGAAAAATGGTCGTCGGTCTAAATAAATCTCTTTACACATCTTTACCCGGTACTTTTCTCGTATCAGGATCGATTTCAAAGGTTTAAACAGCATTCTGTACTTTGCGATATAAAATGTGTGGCTTAGTCGATAATATTGCGACATCTTGCATCGATTATCGTCCCATAAGTTTTAAGATTAAATTCGAATCAGCCCAAAACGTGCTTATCGACCCCTGCTTACCGCCCAAAGCAACCTCACCGCCCCTCAGAATTCTTTCAGAGCCCTCCAGGGGGTGTTACTGCCCCCCCGTTGAGAATCACTGCTACACGTGGTAGACAATTCACTGAAGGTGGGACTGGAGTTGATTCGCTGTTGAGAATCTCAATGATTCTCACAGATATCGAAACAATAGCTTACTTGTGGATTCCTAGTATTATGATTTTCTGAAATAGAGTACTTTACAAACTGATTTGGCAACCCTGTATATTTGAATTGAAGTAAAACTAGATATAATACTAGACCTAGGGGTGGAAAGTTTATGTGGTGATTTTGGAAGTGAAAAGTCAGCAGACGCATGGCTAAACCCGAATCTTTTCACTTTTAGGTTTAGTGTTAGTTCTAGTTCGGGTTTTATATCATTAGATTAATGATATAAAACTGGAACTAAAACTAGATCTAGAAGTTGAAAGATTCGGGTTTACCCGTGTGTCTTCAGACCGTCTTGACATATGTACGGCGAAACCCTAATGTTTCTAGTTCTAAATCTAGAATTAAGTCTAATGGTATAAAACTAAAACTAACACTAGATTTAGAACCAGAAACATTCGAGTTTAGCCGTACATCTCCTAAGCCGGCTAAACTCGAAGGATTCCAGTTTTAGGTCTAGTGTTAGTTCTAGTTTTACTTCAATTCAAATAGACAGGGTGGGTTGGGTTAGATTTAGCCATGTATCTGAAAACATTTTTTTAAAGACGATCTCTACAAGGAACAGTTTCTGAAATAGAGTACATTGCAAACTGATTTGGCGACCCTGTATATTTGAATTGAAATAAAACTACAACTAACACTAGACACTAGAAGTGGAATGTTTTAGTTTTATGCGTGCGACTTCAGACGCAACCCAACCCAACCCGAATCTTTCCACTTCTAGGTTTAGTGTTCTAATTTTGTATCATTAGATTTAAGTCTAGATCTAACTATTCAACTTGGATTTTTTTGTTTAATTTTGTTTGGAAAGGGGCGCACTCGTTTCGTTTGTCCAACCCAGCCCTAGGGCGCTAAATATCTTAGGACAGCACTGTGGACGTTGTTACCTTTACAGGATGATTTAATTACTACAGAACTAGAAATCAGAGATGTGGCCCATTTCAAATTTCAATTAGTTTTGAACCAGTTTAAAACCAGAAAATAGTACATTATCTCGATATCTAATGCATCTGAGAGCAAAAATTTATGAGACCAATATTGTTAGGAACAAGATTTCTTACAATTTTTGTTATAACTTTTTTGTATCATGATCTGTTCAAGTATTACCATTAAGGACGTGTAAACCAACGAAATGTGTCAAAATTTTCAAATTTTGGTATTGTCACAAACCTAGCCCTTAAGATCTTCTTTTGCTCCTGGAGAGGGTTTCCTGGCTAGGTCCACGGAGCGGCTCGCGTACCCGACAGTCAACGATCTCCTCTGCCTCTTAGTTGCTAGTAGTGACAAGATTAGGGTTTGGCACTCTGCATGCGTTCGCTTAAAAACGAACAGCAGGAAGTTGTTAATGATAAGTAAAAGAAATAATAAAATAATAAAAAAAAGGAAATTTGCCTTTATAATAAGAAAATTTTATTCTATCAGTAAAAGAAACGCGTTACACCGGTGTAAAAGAACAATAAAAATAAAATGAAATGTTTTCCAGCTCACAATGATTCGAGTCTTAAGGTTTCTGAGGTGATCAGTAGGTGCGCGCCCAAACGAAAATAGGAGAATAAAGAATTTTTGAATTGCTCACCCATATGAAATACTATTCCTGAATAACACGAAACTTAACGAAATAACAACTCATTTTAAAAGTCTAAATTCCGCCTATCGCGAATTTAAAGCACACACAAAAATACAGTATCGCACGGTACTTTCCCGATCACACCTACTAACCGACTCTTTTTAATCTACAGACTCTACCTACGCAAACCTTTTTGTAGATTCGTCTTTTCTCCCAGCATAACAATGCACTTAAATTACAAAGTTGTGCCTTACAATAGACCTTGCTGTTTTACGTTTCACTTTCTACAATGTCGAACTAATAATGTAATTTAATTACAAAGTTGTAATTTACTAGACTAATTAATTAATATTTTCTTATCTACTTAATATTTTAATCGGATCCTAGAATGCGGTTTGTTACAATATTTTTCGATAATTATAGATTCAAGTAAAAATACAAAATAAGAATATGATTAGAAACAAAATTCACAACAACTTTTGGTTTAAAAAATTTTTGATAACATAACCCGTTTCCAAAGAATCATATTTGGTGTTTTTCTCAATATTTAAAGATCTGAGTACAAAAGTACAAGAGAGTAATAGTGTTAGGAATAAAATTTGCAAAAAATTTTTCTTTCATATTGCTCACTATTGAAGATAAGAAAATCATTTTTAATAATTTAATTTTATATTCAATTTTTTTAAGACATGGACGACACCACAGAAAATATAAAAAGAAAATTATCATTATTATCACTTCTACCAAGAATGCGAGCAAAACGCTTATTAAATCAATGGCAACATCCAGTTAGTTTAATGATAAGAGCCAGAGAACACGCCACAAACATCCTCTCAGGTGTTGAGGGCCAAAACGTACGATTGAACGCCTCTCAGAAGACCACCAAATACCAATTGGGTAATGAGAAAAAATTAGAGCATGGTATTTGTTACAAATAGAGATTTTATTTTTGTATTGTAATCGTTTATCCCGTTATAATTACTGATTTACATCCTCAATTATTAATTCTAAATTTTATTAATTAATTAAACTTAATTTTAGGTTTTGCCGCTTTTCCAACACACGACAGGTTATCTCCATTAGACACATTCTTGGATTTACTAACAGCTAAAGCTAGTCTGAACGAATTAGACTTCGGATTGTTAATCGAAGCAACAATTTCATCTATTGACAATGTTTATTAAAAAAATATTATTTTAATCTAACTTAAATGTGCCAATTAAAAAATTAATACTAATTAATTTATTGTTAATTGTAGAAGGGGTTATAAGTCACCCAATGTGCTCTATTTTGTTCTTGTTCAGATTTATGAGAGGTAAATAATGATTTATAAACATCTGAAGCATTCGGATCTTTAGCCACACTATAATCTGGTTTCATTTTCTTTACTCGAGCATCTTTATTGATTACTAAAGCTCCTGGTCGTTTTTGTAAATTATTTAAAGATATTGATGCAGATGTTGAAGGAGTATCTCTAGTCATTTTAAGTTTACTTTGTCCTTGTACCTGTTTTAGAAATAAATAATAATCATTAATAACTAATTTCTACTTTTTTTAAATTAAATTAACCTTTTTAATATCATCTTCTTTTATTGTATCTTCTTGCTGTGTTGGTTTAACCTTAACTTTTTTGGTTTTTTGTTGCCGGTTGCTTAATCTGGACTTCATCAACTTTAAATCTTCTTCATTTCCATTCAACACAACTACATCTTCTTGAGCGAAAGATTTTTGGCACTAAAAATATTCCAATTAGAATCATATTAACAAAAATAAATTTAATTTTAACCTTATGACAGATTGTAGTATCAATTTCCTTTAAAGCTCTTTCGGAAAATACACACCCACACGTCCAAATACCAACGAAACGGAATTTACCAGCCATTTCAAGCCCAATAACTGGACAAATGTATGGAGCTACATCATCGCTGGTAGGTTCACCTTCTTTTCTTTCGTTGCCATTATAAGCGGGATTCGGGGTGAGGTTTAATTCTTTAACGTCCTAATTAAAATATAATTAAAACTAGGTAATTAAATTAATGATTTTGTACCTTTAAAGATTTGATGTGCTTAATACTTTCGTATGACGAACTTTTTGTGATTAAAGCTTCAATCAAAGACGTTTTATTGTATAATTGGCCCAATCCGCACATAACGATCGGTTTTTCTAGTACTTGTTGGCTTATTGAGCAGTGTCTCCAACGAAAAGCAAGCTCAGAGTCTTTATCTCTCTATAAAAAAAGAATTTTATTGTTATTTGGTTAGAATTTCTTTGTTTATGTATTTACAGCTTCTGGTTTCTTTTTCGTTTTAACTAATTCATCTCGACGAGGAATTGTTCCACCATCACAACCCATTTTAATTAATTAATTTACACAACAACAATGAAGATTAATAAGAAATATTTTTTTAGGTTATTTTCTAAATGTCAAATTTGACATAATTGATGATTGTCAAAAAAAGAAAACTGTAAATATCTCTAATAATGAATACTACCAATAGAGGGAGCAACAAAAGATAATTTTTTAAATTTAATTTTAATCAATTAATTTGATTTTAAGTAAATTTAATACATTATGTATATAATAAATATTTTTTTTACATTTTAATGACTATTTTTTTATTACAATTCTATTATTAAATATATTATCAAGAAATAATGGGAACAAGAATGATTGTGTAAAAAGTACTCAATTAAAGTTATGCAAGACAAAGTAATAAATTTTTTTGCGTCAATACATTCTAAGGTGGACGTTCTTCTCTGACGCAAACAATCTTTTTTCAAATATCCGCGTCGGCGTGGATTGACGCAAAAAGATCCAATCTTTCCATAAAAAACCAATATCGATTTTCAGAATTGATTCGTATCTAAAGTGCTAAGCAAACGCAGGTTTCACCTTGCAGAGCCACTTATTGAATTCGATATCATTCGATAATTGACGCTTCTCAAACTGCAGAAATCGATATCTTTGCGCAAACAGATTATGCTTGTATTTCAAACTCTAATTGTAAGAAGTGCATAAACAAAAAGAAAATTGGAGTGGAAACAATTTGCTTAAATATTTCAATTTAAATGAAATTCCCGAAATGATAGTAGTAGCAATTAAATAAATCCTGAATGTTTTTTCCCTTAGTTAATTATTCTGAGCACGAGATTTTCGAACCGGGAACAACGCAGTTTTAATAATCTATGAAAGGTACGCAAATACAAGAGAAATTCCGTTCGTACTTGAAACACTAATTAATGTAATTACCCCCGGTAAGTTTATTTGATAGAAATGAATCGGAATTTTTTGTAAAGTTATCTGAAAAAAACTAACAAATTTTTTTTTAAACTGTTAAAACAAGTAAAGTGATAGATTTGTTTAGTGTATAGTTGGGTATTGTATTTTATTTATTTTTTTGCACATTTCGCAAAATAAAACGTTAAACAAACAACACTTTGTATGTTTTATTGTTTAACATTAATTAGATTCATAACAACCAGCTTTTTATTAACTTAACAATAAATAAAAGGTAATGGTGTTTTAACGACAATAAATTTTAAATAAAACTTCGTTTCGACTATTTGTGTGGTAAAAATATTTCTTTCTGATTTATTATTTCTAAATAGTTACAATAAGAATCTATGAGAATTCTATAATCTATGAAATCATTTTTACCTAATTATTAAGCAATTCCAAATCACAATCATCTTTGCTTAATTATTAATCAATTAATGTTTTCAAAATAAAAATCAATAAAAAATAACCTCATTAAGCTTCCTCTTCGTGCCAAAAGTTTTAAGTTTAAAAACAATGTTGGATGTGCACTAATCTTCTTTAAGCTTCTTGGACCTCGAAAAAATTAAGTGGTATGGTCCTTGCAAATGTGACAACTTTGTAAACCTATATGGCGTTTTTCCATCTTAAACTACGAGTCTTGAAGTTGCAATATTCTTCATTGATAGCGTTATTTGTCGTTTTGTTTTGCTTCAGTTATCTACAATCATGTGATTAGCTCTTTGTGGCCTAAATGAGCAAAAAGTACATGATAGAAATATCGTTGGATTGCTTGTTATGGGTTTCTGCTTATAATCTTGCAATACATTTGGAATATTTATATTCATCATCATGTCGTTGAGAAATGATTATTGCCAGGATAAACGATTTTATTAAATCATGAGATTTCAGAGGCATTATTCCTTTTAAGGAAAATACTTTAAGGTCAATCTGTTCGTTTGACACAACATACACTTATTTATCAATTTAGCAGACATCTTTTGGTGTTTGAGTTCTAGCAAATCCAAACTTTTCTAATTCTTTTGGACATACTCTTTGGAGTGCTTACATCATATCATAAAGTAGTGAGTACGTACATTTCGGTAAGCATCATTTTTTGGAAATTGATGTATTTGCAAAATCTTACTAACATTCGTCAAACTTCTCTTGATTCAGTTACCTGAGTCACTTGATTAGCTCTTCGTAGCAAAAATGTGCAAAAAATACCGTATAGAAATATCGTTGAATCCTTGTCATAGGATTCTGCTTATAAATCTTGGAATGTATTTGTAAAATTCATTTTCATCAATAATTGTATTGCTTCTTGAGTTGTAACGCAACCAGCGTCTTGTTTCGTCATTCTAAGGAAAGTACTTTAAAACCAATCTGCGCATATCTTTAGTGTTTGAAACTTTGCAAATTCATTCTTTTTTGCATTCTCCGGACTCGATCTTCGAAAAGTCTACCACATCGCAATGTGGTTTAATCTGGTAATTTAAACGGTTTCTTCTCAATCACAGTGATTTCAAACAGATGGTTTCTGTTTGATCACCGTTTATCTTTTACATAAAGAGATGTCCATATTTTCCCAGTCGTATAACAAACGTCATTATCTGACTCAAAATCAGTGGTGATAGGACGATTGAACATGTTTTTGAGTTGGTTTTCCTTTAGAGCTAAAAACAGATTTGGAGAGAGTGTTTGTTAGTAACCTATTTACGAAAATTGTGGAGCAAAGTGGTATTAAAATATTCTATAGATGTACATATCATCCCAAGTCAAATGCAAAAGAAAAATTTTATTGAATATTTAAGAACATGTTAAGAGATTTGATTTACGACAATGGAAAAGAGTGGAATGAGTATATTGATCAACCATTTCAATCTTTTGGAGTTATGGGAGGTAAATTAGATCTCCGTAAAGTGTATTAGAACGATTGAAAAACATGTAAGAAATGAAAAACCAACCCAATCCAACTCAATACAACCTAATATTACTTTAAGACATCAATCATGGATATATCTTTATTCGCTTAAAAGATATCAAAAAGGAAGTGCTTGTAACAAATGGAATCTATACTCGAAAGCAAATTTGAGAGATTCTAGGAATTTAATTTAAATGCGCAATATTGGCTTTAAAATTATATAAATTAGGGATTCTTGTGAGATATTGATCACTAAAATATCTTTATTTACACAAAAATTATGGAATATAAGAATTCAAGTCGATATTGTCAATTTCAAGTTCATCTAAATACCTATTTGATTGAAATTTTGGACGTTGTAATGAAATCTACTAGTTTAGAGTGAAATTCTTCTTAATCAAGTATTATTTTGACATATCAATATATATCTTTATTTGCCAAAATGAGATCAAAGAGAAAAGTAGATTGTAATTGTGGGAAATAAAAGCTGTACCCAGAAGTAAATTTGAGAAATTCTCGGAATTTGATTTATGTGCACAATATCGGCTTCAAATTGACATGATTTTGGGATTCTTGAGCTATTAATCATCAATATACCTTTATTTACTCAAAAGTTATGGAATATAAAGGATTAAACTCGATTTTGTCAAATTCAAGGTCATGCAAACACCCATATTCCAAAAATCCTGGATCTTGTACTGAAGTCTACTTCTTTAGAGTTAAATCGTATTTAATTAAGCTTTATTTTAAGATGTCAATCATGAAAATATCTTTATTCACTCAAAAGATATCAAATAGGAAGGTAGGTTTTGATTGCAATAAATGGAACCTGTACTGAGAAGCAAATTTGAGAGATTCTAGGAATTTTATTAATTTGGACAATTTTGGCTTTAAATAGATATAAATTGGGGACACTTTTAAGATACTAATCACCAACATATTTTTATTCACTCAAAAGTTATGGAATATAAAGAATTCAAGGAGATTTTGTCAATTTCAAGTTCATCCACACACCCATATTTCAAAAATTGTAGGCGTAGATCCAACTTGCCTATAATGATCCGTTATAGTAATATCGGAAAATCTCGGACACCGTTCTGTGAGGTCTATTTACACTGCGCAGTGACGTGACCGTGCCGTGATAGTGACGTGATCGCGACGTGATTTACTGGATTTACACACGACAGTGCCGTGGCCGATCAGTAATTTTTTCGGCCATAATCTAAAGCTCAAGATTCTTATGAATATCTAGTAATAATAGTAGTTAATAATAGTCTGGCAGTACGTAAGGTCAAAATGGTAATTTTGCAGAGGATGAACTCATTATAGCTGTTTTGGTTTTGGACGAATAAAAGGAAGAGAAAATAAAAGAAACGCCTGTGAGTCCACAAGGCATAAAAGAATGGAAACAAAAGGTGAATTTGTTAGTATGTACAAGGAATTGATAAACGATGGAAGAAAATTAATTTTTGCTTTGTTTAAAAATTCACAATATCCTAGGAACGATCACGATTCGGCACTGGTAAGATCACCGACATTACTGTTTGTCACTGAACTGCAGTCTCACGGCACGTCACTGTCTCACACAGGGCAGTGGGAACATACTGATCTAAAATGTAGTTACAGTCACGTCACTGGCATGGTACAGTCATGTCATTGCGTAGTATAAATATAATCATAAATATACTCATCTCTAATGTGAGAACATAAACTTCGACAAGGCATGATTTCTTGGTAATTGATGTATTTGTAAAACCTTCCAAACTCTAGTTCATTATTCTCAAAAGGAATCATAATTTTAAGCCCACTTCCTTACTTTTTTATTTGCTTCTGATTTCTTTTTGACATAAAGTTAAAGCATTAGTTCGTTAATTAAACTACTTTGTATGCTTGTCCAGAAGTACATTAAAGAGATTGGATGTTTTGATAATGTAGAAATTTATTACCACCAAGTTTTCCGAGATGAACATTAGATACTGATCATATTATGAGCCACGTCCATTTTGTCCATTTTGACATAATCCATTCTACAAATTTAGCCAATAAAACATTGTATTGACAGAAATTTTAATTCCTTTGAAGCAAACTGTATGTTTGATACTTGTATAAGGATAAGAACGCAACACACGAGGAAAAGTTGAGATAACATTGCCCAATAGTTAGGCCAATAAAGTTTATTGTAAAACTACTATTCATTGCTTTTACAAGAAAATTTTTATGTCAGAAGTTCCTCCCCATGGAACCTCACTAAGTTCCATGGGGAGTTTACTATGGTTGCATTCGCCAGAGATTTATTAGTGGTCTTTTATCTTTAATCTTTTATCTTCGATGATGTTGAACACTTGTCGGTTATAATTAGTGATGGATTATCTGCATTGTTTTAAGGATCCGCATCTGCATCCGAATCCATATATTTTAACGGAGCTCCGGTTAGGTCAACACTCGGCATTAATATATATTAATGAATGTTGCATCCTGCTTGAAAGAAAAGAAATATTGAAACCTGATCAACTTGGAATGTAGAAGCATAGAAACGAATAGGTTTCCGGGATTGCTGGAGGCGGCTGATATCTTCGAAGTTGGCCGTGATCAGACTTACACTTTGTTTGCATTTTAATGTAAACACAAACGTTAGGATTTGTACGGAACTTTACACTTAATGTGTTGTATCTTGGTTGAAACAGAAGAAACATTTAATTTCGGCCGACTGTGAAGATGTTAGCCGCCTCTGAGAACTTACCAAGCAACTTGGAATGTTGTATGTATATTGGAACCTGTATTGAGAAGCAAATTTGAGAGATTCTAGGAATTTGATTAATTTGGACAATTTTGGCTTTAAATAGATATAAATTGGGGATACTTTTAAGTTCCATATTCCATAACTTTTACTCAAAAGTTATGGAATATAAAGGATTCAAGTGGATTTTGTTAATTTCAAGTTCATCCAAACACCCATGTTCCAAAAATTCTATACGTTAATCCAATTTGCCTATGATGATCCATTATAGTAATATCGGAAAATCACGGACACCGTTCTTTAAGGTCTATTTGCACTGCGCAGTGACGTGACCGTGCCGTGACAGTGACGTGATCGTGACGTGATTTAGTAGATTTACACACGACAGTGGCGTGGCAGATCAGTGATTTTATCGACCATAATCTAAAGCGCAAAATTTTTATGAATATGATTGTCTAGCAGTACGTAAGGTCAAAATGGTAATTTTGCAGAGGATGAACTCATTATAGCTGTTTTGGTTTTGGACGAAGAAGAGGTAGAGAAAATAAAAAACGCCTGAGAGTTCACAAGGCATAAAAGAATGGAAACAAAAGGTGAATTTGTTAGCATGTACAAGGAATTGATAAACGATGGAAGAAAATTAATTTTTGTTTTGTTTAAAAATTCACAATATCCTAGGAACGATCACGGTTCCGCACTGGTAAGATCACTGACATCACTGTTTGTCACTGAACTGCAGTCTCACGGCACGTCACTGTCTCACACAGGGCAGTGGGAACATACTGATCAAAAATGTAGTTACAGTCACGTTGCTGGCATGGTACAGTCATGTCATTGCGTAGTATAAATATACTTAAGGCATGATTTCTTGGTAATTGATGTATTAGTAAAATCTTCCAAACTTTAGTTCATTATTTTCAAAAGGAATCATAATTTTAAGCCTGCTTCCTTTCTATTAGATTCCTTGCAGTTCTTTCAAATTTCTATATTTTTCAATTTTTTATCCAACTTACAAGTTTTTGTCAGCTTTCTTTCAACGCTTCTGATTTCTTTTTGACATACAGTTAAAGCATTAGTTCGTTAATTAAACTACTTTGTATGCTTGTCCAGAAGTACATTAAAGAGATTGGATGTTTTGATCATGTAGAAATGTATTACCACCAAGTTTTCCGAGATGAACACTAGATACTGATCATATTATGAGCCACGTCCTTGTGGAAGATGGCGAAAATGTCCATTTTGACATAATCCATTCTACAAAATTTAGCCAATAAAACATTGTATTGACAGAAATTTTAATTATTTTGAAGCAAACTGTATGTTTGATGCTTGTATAAGAATAAGAACTCTACACACGAGGAAAAGTTGAGATAACATTGCCCAATTGCCAAAAGTATATTGTAAAACTACTATTCATTGCTTTTACCAGAAAATTTTTATATCAGTTCCTACCCTACAAGTTCCTCCCCATGAAACCTCACTAAGTACCATGGGGAGTTTACTATGGTTGCATTCGCCAGAGATTTATTAGTGGTCTTTTATATTTAATTTTTTATCTTCGATTATGTTGAACACTTGTCGGTTATAATTAGTGATGGATAGATATTAATGAATGTTGCATCCTGCTTGAAGAAAAAGAAATATTGAAACCTGATCAACTTGGAATGTAGAAGCATAGAAACGAGTAGGTTTCCGGGATTGCTGGAGACGACTGATATCTTCGAAGTTGGCCGTGATCAGACTTACATTTTGTTTGCATCTTAATGTAAACCCAAACGTTAGGATTTTTACGGAACTTTGCACTTAATGTGTTGTATGTTGGTTGATACAGAAGAAAAATTTTATTTCGGCCGACTGCGAAGATGTTAGCCGCCTCTGAGAACTTATCAAGCTAAATACTTGGATTGGAAGAAAGTTAAACTCGACAAACTTGGAATGTTGTATATATATTGGAGCGGATTCGGGTTGGTATCCAATATTTTCAGAGGTGATGAAAATGACCTCTGCCATCTTCGAAGGCAGCCGTCATCAGGTTTAAACTTGATTGATACAAAACCAAACATTAGGTTGTTATGGAACCTAATGATAAAGCGTTGTACCTTGATTGGAATTGAAGGCAAATATAATCTCGGTTGACTTCGAAGACATCAGCCGCCTTAAACTTCAAACCTACTTAGATAATGTGAGAAAAAACCATTATGGCCAACCAGATCGGTTGCGTTGTCGAACGTGCTAGTCAAGACATTTAAAGTTTACTGATGACTTGGTCGAAAGATGAAAACTACAAAAAGGCGGAGAATTAGAACACTATCATCACGGAACTCAAATGTTTCTTTATCAGGTTATGTTCTGCTGTGATGTAAAAGTAGGCCTAAGATCGTTAGCAATTTCAACTGAGACTATAACTATAGAAAACGAAGAAGACTTGAATCAAATTCTTCAGACATTAGAGGGAGACGGAAATAATGTTGAAACTGAGGAACAAATATCGGAATGAAGAAGAGTTTGTAGGATTAGTAGTAGAAAAAAGAACAGCTTATGAACTATGTAATTAAAACGGAAATAAAAAAAGACGCAAACTATTCATTGGCAGTTCATATGAAAATTCCTGATATTGACAAAGGTAGAGGTGATAGGTTGTATAAATTGGATGGAGAACATCTTACGGCAGAAAAAAGCTGCATCAATTCATATACAAGCTATATCTTTTCTTTAGATGAATCGACAATGTTCTTAATGATACAGCAATGCAGAAGAGTTCTTCGGTCAAGTCTGAAGGGTTAAGTGCTAGAAGACACACTGCAATCCCGCTGTTTAGTATGAAAGAACATCCAAAAGAAACTGAGAAAGAGAAAAGACAACCTGCTACGCACCCAACAATTATAAGATGAAAATGTAAACTTAAAGGCAAAGAGAACATTTCAATAAAGGGTGTTTTAAAAGGGATGCTGAAACGAAATTTGGATCCAAGAAAACTTGTAGGTTACAATGCTATACCAGAGTACTTTATAGAGCTTATTACGCTCGTCAGAGGAATTTTATTAACACACAAATAATTGATATTACATAATCAAAATTTTATTGCATTTTCTGAACAACATCTCATTGAGTGTTTTTTTATTGTTTTGCATAGATTAACCACCCGAAAGATGTAAGATTCAATTTCTATAACTTTGACACGTTCTAACTTTTGTTATCTTAAAACGTTTCATCAATCTCAAAATCAGTTATTTTAAGTTTTTCAACATTGGTTAAGTATCTAAGAAGTGCATTAAAACCACTTTGAATTTTCTGAAGAACATTCCATTTAGTACTTTTTATTTGATTTACATTGATTAAGCAACCTAAATACGTATAGAATCATTTGGTACCATATTGGCACATGCTAAGAGGCCTTTTCCATCTTTTGACATATTAGAAGCTCTTTAGAAAATCTGAAAATTACGAATATTATTACTGTCAAGTTCTGTGTTATAGGTGTATATAGATATAAAATAGGAGGATTTTAATATGTAACTTTTTTCAATAACTCTGCATTGCTTAAATCCGCATCCGCTTACACATCCGTATCCGCGAAATTAAAATTAAAAAATCCTATTCCACATCCGCATCTGCTAAAACCCAAATCCAACATCACTATTGCCTGTGCCAGATGTCAAGACTCCTCAGTTAGAGATGGACATCTTCGAAATCGCTCGATGAAACATAATGTGGGAAAGTTTATTGTAATCAGTGAACATTTCTGTATATCATATGTTAATTTGAAAAATTTCAGATCCGTGGTTTTTTTTTTATCGCGAGTTAAATGAAAAGAGTGCCTGATATTTGAAAGTACCGACAACTTTGTCTACTTTGCGATTTTTTTTCTCAAAACCTATTCGATGAAAAAATTACAAATTTGAATTGGTGGTAACCCAATATGTTGTTGATGTGTCAGTTTTTCAAAATAAGGCTCTCTAATTTCTTTAAGAGTGATTTTATAGGAATACAAGTTAAGGAGAAACAGAAATAACACTCCGGGGAGAGGTGCTCATTAGGGAGACCTAATTTTGAAACAGTGATTTCGGAATCCTACAAACGACATTATTAAACACATTTTGGTAAAAATCGCGTTGAAATCCGCCCGTTCGTTTTCGAAATAATCGCATCTTACTGACCCACGATTTTTTGCGAAACTGTATGGAATATTGATAAAATAAAATAAAATATGGTCCACGTTAAGAACATATCGAGTTGCCACCAGTTCAAATATGAAATTTTTTCGTCAAATAGTTTTTGGAAAAAAATCGCAAAGTAGACAAAGTTGCCTGCACTCTCAAAAATCGGGCACTGGTTTCACTTAATTCGCAATATAAAAAAATCCGCCGATCCGAAAATTTCCAAATTAACATGTGATGCACAGAAATGTTCACTGATTATAATAAACTTTACCGTAATTTTTTCATAGAACGGTTTTGAAGATATCCACCTCTAAAGTGAAGGGCCTTGGCTTTTGGCACGGACTTTAGTTATTATGTGTAAGTATGGAGAGCTTTTTCTTTAAGGACAAATTACAGACACTTATTCTGTGTGTGTCTTATTCAGATACAAACTGCAAAGTCTTTTATTACCAATGCCCATCTTAAGGTATCGGCCCAGATGATGAGCCCAGAAAAGTCCGGAAGAGTCTACCTGAAGCATGGCAACCTTTCGCGACGAACTGGCATGAGTGAGTCCAGAGGACCATAACTAGTCCTAGAATTAAGCATTCAGTCTGAAAAATCTTAGACTAAAAGTCAAGCTTCTGTGGCTTTAAACGTACGGAGAGATTTGCTTTAATGGTAAACCGTCTTGTTTAAATATATAAGTTATTTTGGTAAAGAAAATTAAAAATTTAATATAAAAGTAGAACTATATTTAGGTTCTGAAAGAGCAAAACACCAAATGGGATCACTAAATATTACGTGAGTTAATCAAAAAATCTAGGTAATGTTTCACCAAAGTCAAATCAATATCAAAATTCCAAATTTAAAAGAACGAAATAAATGAAGAAAAACTGAGAGGTAAAATGAACGTAATGTTTTTTTAGTTAAAATCTTGAAATTTCTCGGTATTACGATTGGATTGAACTAAATGCATTTTTTAGACAATTTGAATATGCTAAATTTTTTGAATACAATTCTGATATTATGTATTCATAGTAAATATATTCGCAATCAAAATCCAAACACAAACATTTGCGTTTCGTTTAAGATAACAAAATTAACTATATACTACAGTAGCGTAACCAAAAATATTACAAATAAATCAAAGTAAACAAACACCGGTTAATAATATTTTTTTATTTTTACTCTAACCATTACGAGCAGAAGAATTTGCATATAAATTCTCTTTAACCACGACTAAAATAAACATATCCGTTAAAAAAGTTCCTGTAAAATTTGGAAATTAATAATTCTTAGTTAAAGTTTACTGGACTACATTTAATCCTGGAAATAATAAAAATAAGGAAAGATCAAGTATGCAAATGTGATGATTAAGGTTAACGACGACATTGCATTGAGTTTGTTCCTTTAAAATTCAAGGACGAGGTCCGAGAACGTGTATCTAGGATACCAGACGAACACCCCGGGATTCCAAGTCCTTTATCCCAAGCGACGGACGCCTATGGATGCGTGTGCGCGAATCCCACCTCAGACGGAACATTTTAGCCGAAACCGACCACCAGTGCTAAACCAACAATAGTGCGCGTCGCGTCGTCATCGTCGCCGTCGTCCGGACGCGGTCCCTCATCGTTGAATTACATCGTAAATTCACCTAGTCTTCGTGTAATGTGGACACCATAAAGAAAAAAAATCAATTCTAAAAACTTCTTTTAGAATAAACTTTTCTTCTTTTTCCTGCTTCAGTTATTTCCCTTCATTCAAAACAAACAAAAACAAACCATGGGGGAACCCCACAATAATAGTTCGAATTTAATCCAATGTACAGACGGTTTGGTCATACCATGTTGGCTTCCTTTACAAGATCTTACAGCCATGGAAAGAATATGTCGTGGTTTGGTGTACTTCATCGCATTGGTATATCTCTTTATCGGTGTTTCAATCATTTCTGATAGATTTATGGCTGCTATTGAAGTGATTACCTCGCAAGAAAGGGAGGTTAAAGTGAGGAAATCGAATGGGGAACGTCATATATTGGTGGTGAGGGTTTGGAATGAAACGGTAGCTAATTTAACCCTTATGGCCCTTGGATCGAGCGCACCGGAAATTTTATTGTCCGTTATCGAAATTTACGCAAAGCATTTCGAAGCCGGCGAATTGGGACCGGGTACAATCGTTGGTTCCGCAGCTTATAATCTTTTTATTATTATCGCCATCTGCGTTTCAGTTATCCCGAAAGGAGAAACAAGACGAATAAAACATTTAAGCGTATTCTTCGTGACCGCAACATGGTCAGTGTTTGCCTACATTTGGCTTTACGCTATCTTAGCCGTTATTACTCCTGGAATTGTTGAAGTTTGGGAAGCACTTCTTACATTTATTTTCTTCCCAGCCACTGTTTTAACGGCTTACATGGCAGATCGGAAAATGTACAAATACATTAGGAAAGGATACCGAATGAATCGTCGCGGTGTTATTGTTCAAGCGGAAGCTTTAGAACTTGGATCTAACGATTTAATGGACGCGGAGGACGCTCACGAAGAAATCAAATCAGAGTATATTTCAACGTTAAAAGAGCTGAGAGCTCAACATCCAACATGCGACTTGGAATCATTGGAAAGGATGGCTCACGAGCTACTTTTAAATCGTGGGCCGAAGTCACGAGCTTTTTATCGAATCCAAGCAACCAGAAAATTGATGGGATCTGGAGATTTATTAAGAAGAATTTCCGAAAGGGCCCAAAGTGATCTTAGTGAAGTTAAGGCCGAACTTCAAAGAGAATCCGGTGCCGCTGAATTTAATCCATCAGCTTCCAGTAGAGTTATCTTCGAACCCGCCACTTACACCGTTTTAGAAAGTTGCGGAAGATTCGACGTTCGCGTCTTAAGACACGGAGACATCGACGGTCCCTTGATGATTGATTATTGTACCGAAGATGGTACGGCAACGGCCGGTGCTGATTATATAGCTACGAAGGGCACCTTACATTTTGCACCGGGCGAAAAGGAAAAGTGTTTCTCCTTGGAGGTAATCGACGACGACGTCTTTGAAGCAGACGAACACTTTTACGTTAGATTAAGGAACAGTCAACCCCCCGGTATGATCGGGTCACCAAATTTAGCAACGATTATCATCATGGACGATGATCACGGGGGTATTTTTAAGTTTACAAAACAAAACTTTGAACTGGTTGAAAGTGTTGGTACTTATGAGCTGAACGTGAATAGGTGTTCCGGGGCGAGAGGACGTGTTTTGGTTCCGTATTGGACGGAAGATGGTACGGCCAAAAACGGGAAGGAGTACGAAAGCGTCGAAGGGCATCTTGTCTTTGAAAACAATGAATCTGAGTATGTATTAAAAATAAAGTGTTTTTGTAGCGAAATAAGAAGGATTGTTTGATTTTCTAATGTTTTGGGAGAATTGTAATGTATAACAAGTCTAGTCACAACAAACAGTTTCTATTTCTAACTAAAGAGTATATTTTAGATGAGTATTAGATATTATTATTCATAAACTGCAAGTGTTTGCGTTGTTTTAATTAAACCTCGAGGTTTAATTTTGTTAATCCTTTATCAAAGTTGCATAGTAAGTAAACAGCGGTGAAATGGTATTGCTTCCGAAAGTAAATAATTTTATCACCGTCAAGATTCGTTAATATTTTATTAACATTTTCGATTCTTTTCTATAATATCATAATTTTTCATAATTATTATCGATTTAGATACACAGCATGACAGAGGCTATGTACCTAATTAAACACGAATCACTTAGATGATTCCATTGCCAATGTTAATGATTACTAAATGATTCCAACACAGTATTTTTCATAACTTGACCAATTCAATGACTTCATTACCATTACTCACTAAAGTTTAAATTGGCCATGAATTATTCTTAACATTAAGACAAAGTATATTCGTTAAATTTTTGTCATTATAAAACTTTTTTTAAGTGGCGTTTTCAAAGTGTAGTAAAGTAATATTTTTATGATACCATTTCATATTTTAATTATGCTTAGGTCATAGCGACGGACTTAAAGTGCATAGTTAATCGGTTTAGGTCCGCTTCGTGCACCCGTTCAAAAATGGGAAACTTCTTCAGGAAGAAAAATTTCAATAAAATTATCATTAAATGATGTTTGAAAAAGAAATGAGAAAGAAATGATTCTTACGTTCATATGTTGGATAATTTTCATTTAATATTGTACGTTCATAAAACAAGAAGTAAAATTAAGATATGTGTAGAATTTTAAAGTAAATTTTAATCGTTTGTAATCTGCTCAAAATTATTCCCTAATTACTAATATGATTTTTTAAATTCATTTCTTCATATGACTTATGACAAGTATAAAAGTATCAAAATTCTCAAAACTGTATTTCACGAAGTAATTGAGATATCGACATGATTTAAAAACTATCTTAAAGTAAATTTAATATAGTTTCGATACATAACAAATAATTGTTCTGTTTCTATACATTCCGGTGATATGATTTTTTAAATTCACCTCTGTACATCACCTTCCAGCCGGTTTAGTTTATAATTAACAAAAACAAGAATATTGTATCTCAAACTTAAAAATGTTATGTCAAGAAGTAATTGAATATCAATATGATATAAAGATCATTTTATGGCGAACGTAATATATTTTCGGCACACCTAAAATAATTATTTCGTTTCCGTAAATTCCGGTTATATCATTTTTTAAATAAATCTCTACATTTCATCTTACACTACCTTCATAAAACCTTAAATTAAAAATATTGTATTTTAAGATCTAATTGAGATATCGAAATGATTTAAAGATTATTTTATGGCAAATTGAATGAAGTTTCAGCACACCTAAAATAATTATTTCATTTCTATAAATTCCGGTGATATGATTTTTTAAATTAACCTCTGCATTTCATCTTACAGTAACTTCATTTTATAAACACCAAATATAAAAATGTTGTATTACAAAAAGTAATTAAGATATCGAAATGATATAAATACTATTTTATGACAAATTTTGTGTAGTTTTAACACACCTAACATAATTATTTCGTTTCTGTAAATTTCGGTGATATCATTTTTTTAATTAATCTCTGCATTTCATCTTACACTGCCTTCATATACACTAAAATTAAAAATATTATATTTTAAGATCTAAATGAGATATCGAAATGATTTAAAGACAATTTTATGGCCAATTTAATTTAGTTCCAGCACACCTAAAATAATTATTTCGTTTCTGTAAATTGCGGTGATATGATTTTTTAAATAAATCTCTGTATTTCGCCTTACAGTAACTTCAGTTCGTAAACACCAAATTTAAAAATGTTGTATTTCAAGAAGTAATTGAGATATTGAAATGATATAAAGATCATTTTATGACAAATTTAATGTAATTTCACCATACCCAAAAAAAAATTTCGTTTCAGTAAATTCCGGTGATATGATTTTTTTTAAATTAATCTCTGCATTTCATCTTACAATAACTTCACTTCTTAAACATCAAACCTAAAAATGTTGTATTTCAACAAGTAATTGAGATATCGAAATGATATAAAAATCATTTTATGACAAATTTAATGTAGTTTCAGCACGCTTAAAATAATTATTTGGTTTCTGTAAATTCTGGTGATATGACTTTGTTAAATTAATCTCTACATTTCGCCTTACAGTAACTTCAGTTCATAAACACCAAACTTAAAGATGTTGTATTTCAAGAACTAATTTAGATATCGAAATGATATAAAGATAAGTTTATGTCAAATTTAATGTAGTTTTAGCACACTTAATATAATTATTTCTTTTCTGTGAATTCCAGTGATATGATTTTATAAATTAATCTCTGCATTTCGTCATACTGCAACTTCAAAAACACCAAAATTAAAAATGTATTTCAAGAAGTAACTGAGTTATCGAAATGATATAAAGATAACTTTATGGCAAATTTAATGTAGTTTCAACACATTTAAAATAATTATTTCGTTTCTATAAATTCCGGTGATATGATCTTTTTGATTAACCTCTGCATTTTATCTTACAGTAACTTTAGTTTAAAAACACCAAAATTAAGAATGTTGTATTTCAAGAAGTAATTGAGATATCGAAATGATATAAAGACCATTTTATGGCAAATTTAATGCAGTTTCAGCACACCTAAAATAATTATTTGGTTTCTGTAAATTCTTGTGATATGATTTTTTTAAATTAAACTCTACATTTCGTCTTACAGTAACTTCAGTTCATAAATACCAAACTTAAAGATGTTGTATTTTAAGAAGTAATTTAGATATCGAAATGATATAATAGTTTATGGCAAATTTGATGTAGTTTCAGTACACCTAAAATAATTATTTGGTTTCTGTAAATTCTGGTGATATGATTTTTTTAAATTAATCTCTACATTTCGTCTTACAGTAACTTCAGTTCATAAATACCAAACTTAAAGATGTTGTATTTCAAGAAGTAATTTAGATATCGAAGTCATATAATAATTAGTTTATGGCAAATTTAATGTAGTTTCAGCACACCTAAAATAATTATTTGGTTTCTGTAAATTCTGGTGATATGATTTTTTTAAATTAATCTCTACATTTCGTCTTGTAATAACTTCAGTTCATAAATACCAAACTTAAAGATGTTGTATTTCAAGAAGTAAATTAGATATCGAAATGATATAATAATTAGTTTATGGCAAATTTAATGTAGTTTCAGCACACCTAAAATAATTGTTTCGTTTCTGTAAATTCCAGTGATATGATTTTTTAAATTAATCTCTGCATTTCATCTTACAGTAACATCAGTTCATAAACACCAAATATAACAATGTTGTATTTCAATAAGTAATTGAGATATAGAAATGATTTAAAGATTATTTTATGGCAAATTTAATGTAGTTTCAGCACACCTAAAATAATTATTTCGTTTTTGTAAATTCTGGGGAAATTATTTCTTTAATTAATCTCTGCATTTCACCTTACACTAACTTCACAAATACTAAAATTAAAAATATTGCATTTTAAGAACTAATTAAGATATCGAAATGATTTAAAGATCATTTTAAGGCAAATTTAATGTACTTTCAGCACACCTGAAATAATTATTTCATTTCTGTAAATTCCGGTAATATAACTTTTTTATTCATCTCTATGACATTTTCAGAAATACGAACTTATACGAAATTATATCTCAAGAAGTAATTGAGATATGAAATTGATTTAGAAAGTATTTTATTGCAAATTTAATATAGTTTCAACAAACTAAAGATAATTTTTTCATTGTTGTAAATGCGAGAATATGATAATTTTTTAAAAGTAACTCCTTCGTTATTGTGGTTATGTGATTAAAATGCAATTGACATCATCGCTCTACCAGAAAGAATTGAGGAATCGTCATAAAATGCAAACCGTTATCTCAGTTTCTTGAAAGAGCATCTACAAGAATCTGTGAAAAATTTATCATCTCGAAGAAATTCCTTAGAAAATGTGTGAATTAATCAATATTATTAAATATTAAACTTAAAAATATTGTACCTTAAGAAATGATTAAGATATCGAAATGTTTTAAAGATCATTTTGTGGCATAATGTAGTTTCTGCACACCTAATATAATTATTTCATTTCTATAAATTCCGTTGAGATTATTTCTTTAATTAATCGCTGCATTTCATCTTTCATTATCTTCATAAACACTAAAATTAAAAATATTGTATTTTAAGAACTAATTGAAATATCGAAATGATTTAAAGAACATTTTATGGCAAATTTAATATAGTTTCAAGACACCTAAAATAATTATTTCGTTTCTGTAAATTCCGGTGATATGATTTTTTTATTCATCTCTATGACATTTTTAGAAGTTCGAACCTGTACGAAATTATATCTCAAGAAGTAGTTGAGATATTAAGTTGATTTAGAAAGTATTTTATTGCAAATTTAATGTAGTTTAAACAAACTAAATATAATTTTTTCATTGTTGTAAATGCCGATAATATGATAATTTTTTAAAAGTAACTCCTTGGTTACTGTGGTTATGTGATTAAAATGCAATTGACATCATCGCTTTACCAGAAAGGATTGAGGAATCATAAAACGCAAACCGTTATCTCAGTTTCTTGAAAGAGCAACTACAAGAATCTGTAGAAAATTTATCATCTCGAAGAAGTTTCTTAGAAAATGTTTGAATTAATCAACATTATTAAATACTAAACTTAAAAATGTTGTATCTCAAGAAGTAATTGAGATATCAAGATGATTTGAAGATATATAATTTTAAGACACCAAAAATAATTATTTCGTTTGTTATTTGCAAATTTTGGTGGTATAACTTTTTTAATTCATCTTTGCATATCATCGTACAGCAATTTTAAAACCAAACTTAAAAATATTGTATCTCGAGAAGAAATTGAAACATCGAGATGATTTATATGGAAAATTTAATTTAGTTTTTGCACACCACAAATTATTGTTTCGTTTCTGTAAATTCCATTAATAAAAGTTTTTAATTCATCGCTGCAGATAATCTTATAGTAATTTTGTGAACACCAAAATTAAAAGTATTATATCTCGAGATGTATTTGATAGATCATTTGATTGATTGATTTAATATAATTTTAACATATAGTTTTCATTTGTGTAAATTCCGATGTATCATAATTTTTTTTTAAATTAACTCTATGGTTGTTGTGGTTAAGTGATAAAAATGTAATTGACATCATCAGGATAGTGAGATTATCATAAAATGCAACCCGTTATCTCAGTTCCTTGACAAAACATCATCTACAAAAATCTGTAATAAAAAGTTTTCATTTCGAAAAACTTTCTTAGAAAATCTATTAATTAATCAACATTAGTCCCAAAGTATTTAATCTTAAAAAAAAATAACCAATTTAAATCAATATATCTGATTCTTTTAAATCACCGGTATCAATTAGACGATTTAGACTGTTATTTCGCCTTGGTCAAAGTAATAAACTTATTATTACGAAATCTTAATAGCTTTTTAACAGATAAATTTGTACACTACATTTTGAAGTCGTCAAGTGAATTGAAATCGATTATTATAGAGATAAGGGACGATATATTTTGTAGAGGAAAAAGATAACTGCGTGTGAGTGATTCTTTTTTTAAGTAAAGTCTGCCAAGTATATAAATAACCCATGCATATAAGTGCCCTTGTTACAACAAATTCTTGTGTAACTCGTCATTGTTCCCATCAAGATTATAACATTATCATGTCTTGTTATATAAACCATTTTATTAAACAAATAAAAATCGAAAATCGTAATGTAATAAATTAAATTATTTAACGAACGTTTTAGATACGATTTTATTAAATTATTATAATTGAATTGAGTTTTATGAAAATTTGTTCATCGCGTTTGCCTCCATTGTTGGATTTGAATATATCGGAAGCGGTCTGAATGTAAATCATGGAACGGATGGTCATTCCGAGGTTATTTATTGGACTAGTGCGGTTTACTTCCATCTCGAATCCGACGTTTATTTATATAATTGAAGTCGGGTTAGTCAAGGTGGCCAAACATTTATAAGCAAATTTTAAAGTCGATTAATAAAATTCAAACCAACTTTTCATTCAAATGAAAACGATTTTCAACTCCATTAAAACTTTTTTCTTTAAAAAAAATAGTCCCGGAAATAAACATGAAATCAATACTAAACAGTTTTCATCGTCTACAGCTGAAATAATTTATAACAAGTGGTTCGTGTCGTGTATATGCTAATGGTCCTGTAATTTTTACATGGCATTAATTTTAATAATGGGGTGGCATCGAAATTGTAATATAAAATGGAACGTAAAATAACGAGTCGATAACTAAACAGATTCTCCTCATTAACTTATTTTAATATTGACACAAAACCAATTCATTACTCAAGTTAAATAGAAGCCGTCTATTGAAAATTAGTAATGAATAGGCAAATGGAAAAATCAATAAATAATAAATCTTTTGTTGAGAAGTCTTTTGTCTGAAAAAATCTTTGAGAAAGGTATCACAAAGAAAGTTATTATAGATACTAAGAAACCTATAAATGAAGACAGAAAAAATTCAAAACGTTATGAACTAATGGTGCTAATGAAGTGTATTAATCGAAAACGTTTAATCAAAGCATTGAAAATTTATCAGCACTGGCACGCATTACCAGAATAAACACGCCACAATTCCTAATTGTCACAGCGAGTTAGACTTAAGCTTTAATTTACAGTGGCAAACCACGTTCAACGTTCAAATTTCACCGTTCGATATTGAAGGCATTCATTAATTACTAAACTGACAAACGATGCGTTTTAAATCAACAATGTTACACACAAGTAATCGTGAAATTTGTTTACCTCCAATTCGGCACGGTAAAGTTTGTTTATCAAACTTGATATTATTGCGAACAAAGACAACAGATATACTTATTTACTAATTCACTTGTTATAAAGATCACAATTTTGGTAATATTAAATTACTTAGAATTACGTAAATTTAATACAGTTTCGATTCACCAAAAAAATAACATAAATATACAAAACAGGGCAGTCATAAGAAATTTCGCGCCCGTGGGCTACACATATCAATGCGCCCTTATTCCACAAAAAAATTAAATATAAGTGGGGCTACATACATTTCGTGTCAAAAATTGCCGCCCTCTAAAATCTGGCGTCCTAGGGCTTTAGCCCAGTTAGCCCTGTGGTTAGGGTGACCCTGATACAAAATATACATATATTATACTACAAAATGACCTATGAGATGAACGTCAGATTAGACTAGATGTCAGATTAAACTACAAAACGCAGTGTTTCGAGAAGTAATTAAAAAATCGAGATGTTGGTTTTGTAGTAAATTTAATATATTTCAACACACTTAAAATATTTTATTTAAAAATGTTGTAACAAATTTAATGTAGTTTTAACTAGAAATGTGCAAATTGTGCAAATTATGTAAATGTACAAATGTGCCGCACACTTGCACAGTCCAAAGCGATCAAAACTCGATCGAAAATCAATTTTTTTTTGTGTTCTTTTTTTAAATGTTATATATATTTTAACTATTTAAAGACTCTTAGTGGTAACTATGAAGATATGTGTGTTTTATATTTTTTTTACAAAACGGTGAATATTTTTTGTCAAGGGTTTCTTATAAAGTAAAGGAAACTCTTAATTTTGTGCTATTGAAAAT
The DNA here is from genome assembly GCA_036711965.1 of Onthophagus sagittarius. Lineage (NCBI taxonomy): Eukaryota > Metazoa > Arthropoda > Insecta > Coleoptera > Scarabaeidae > Onthophagus > Onthophagus sagittarius. The sequence continues at coordinate 55,118,514 of JASERS010000002.1, read as the reverse complement.
TTCTAAAAGTTTGTTAAAAAAATTACATTCATTTTTATTAACGTCAATAAATACTCATATTTTTTCATCATTTTATCTCTTAACCCTCTATTGCATATTGTCCCCAATTGGGAACACATTTTTTAAATATACAGGGTGTCTCACGTAACTGGTTCATTAGAACACTTTTGGGTTACACTATTCGTAGAGGCTTGAAATTTTGGTATCATAGGTTGTTCATTCCGATCTATTAATCTAAAATATTTTCAAGATGGCCACCACTTCCGGTCTACCGGAAGTAGACCTCAACTTCGTTATTTTAAATGGAATGCTATAGTTTTTATTACACCATTCTCACTCAATTATACGTAAGAAAATATGTTGACTTTGATAACAATTGTTGGTACCTACCGTTTTTTGTTTTCGAGTTATTTTGATTTTAAGCGTTTTTTGGCAAATATCACCATGGTCTTTACAAGCCCATATCTCACCCAACGTTAATTCAAAAACATTTTGCATTGGTAAAATAACTCGTCATATGCTGTTAAATAGATTGTCACTTGTTATATCAGTGTACCTTATACAGCGTGGTCAAAAATGGAATTACCGTTTCGCTGTATTCAATTGCGAGAAAGTCGAAAATTTTAAATGGAACGCCCCATATCTTATTAGCCTATCTAAACAGGAATTTAATTCTCTACAAATTGTCTATAAACATTGTTATACCTATTTATTATAGTTTTCTTCATATTGAGTATTTTATCGAAATCCTACACAAAATGCTGGAAGCCGTTCGTGTTTTTATTAGAAGGCTATGATATTTTGACAGTTTATTTTTCTTTTAATGTTTAATTTATTTAAATTATCATTGGTATTATTTCTAGAATGATCTGCGATCGAATAAACTTTAGTTTGTTAGCTTTTATTTGCCAAAAATAACCAGCAGAAGAACGCATAAATGAACAATGAAAAACAATAATATGGCGTAATATTCGACGTAATGATGGGTGAGATATTCCTAGAGAGTTCAGTTTATTTATTTGCGGTGCTTTCTTGTAAAATATTATTCATATAAATCGACCGAAGCACCTCTTACCAAAGAATTTGGTAAAGCAATAAAATATGACAAAACATTTATTCTATTATCTTAAGCTGCTGGTGATAGAAATTTATGGTTTCTTGTTATTTTGATCTTTCCAAAACTAACAGATACGTCTCTTATCCTATCCAAAACTTTATTACACCCGCCATGAATATAAGACGAATTTAAAATATTGGCGTGGGAATAATTGGCCATGATATTCAAAGACATTAACAGCAGTAAGTGATGACACAACTAAGTAATGACAACAATAACATAAACATGGTTGAAAAGCTATCAAAACTCCATGGATTTCATAAACATAAAAACAAGAAGCTTTCCAGCATTGCATGCGTCCATTAATTTCCAAATATGAGGGCAACTATAACAAATAGGCACAGGAAAGCATCTAAATAGTTTGCAGAGAATTAAATTCCTATAATTTACTTTTGTAATTTTAAGTTTTTCATTCTTTTATGTTATTGATTTTAATGTTTGTCATTAAATTGTTGTTTTTCATTGTTTCATTTATTCGGTTTTCTTTTGGTTATTTTTGGAAAATTACAGCTAGCAATCTAAAGTTTATTCAATCGCAGTTCATTGTAGAAATAATACTAATAAAAATTTAAAGAAATTAAACAAAAAAGTGTCAAAATGTCATGGCGTTCTAACAAAAACACAGACCGTTTCTAGCATTTTACCTATGATTTTGATAAATTCCTCAATAGCAAGAAAACTGTAATAAATAGGTACAGGAATATTCATAGATAATTTGTAGAGAATTAAATTCCCTTTCTGATAGGGTATGAAAATATGGGACGTTCTATTTAAAATTTTTTACTTTCACGCAATTGAATACAAAGAAACGGTAACTCAATTTTTGACCAACCTGTATAAGATATACTGATACAATACATGATAATCTATTTAGCAGCGTATGAAGAGTTATCGTACCAATGCAAAACGTTTTTGAGTTAACGTTGACTGAGATATGGGCATGTAAAGAGCATGGTGATATTTGCCAAAAAACACTTAAAATCAATATAACTCGAAAACAAAAAACGGTAGGCACCAACAACTGTTTTCAAACTCAACATATTTTCTTATGTATAATTGAATGGTGCAATAAAAACTATAGCATTCCATTTAAAATAACGAAGTTGAGGTCTACTTCCGGTAGACCGGAAGTGACGGCCATCTTGAAAATATTTTAGATTAATAGATCGGAATGAACAACCCATGTCACCAAAATTTCAAGCCTCTACGAATAGTGTAACCCAAAAAAGTTCTAATGAACCAGTTACGTGAGACACCCTGTATATACAGGGTGTCATGGGTTGTTCATTCCAATCTATTAATCTAAAATATTTTCAAGATGGCCACCACTTCCGGTCTACCGGAAGTAGACCCCAATTTAGTTATTTTAAATGGAATGCTATAGTTTTTATTACACCATTCAATTACACGTAAGAAAATATGTTGACTTTGATAACAGTTGTTGGTACCTATCGTTTTTTGTTTTCGAGTTATTTTGATTTAAAGTGTTTTTTGGCAAATATCACCATGGTCTTTATAAGCCCATATCTCAGCCAACGTTAATCCAAAAACGTTTTGCATTGGTACAATAACTCGTCATATGCTGTTAAATAGATTGTCACTTGTTATATCAATGTACCTTATACAGCGTGGTCAAAAATTGAATTACCATTTCGCTGTATTCAATTGCGAGAAAGTCGAAAATTTTAAATGGAACGCACCATATCCTTTTAGCCTATCTAAACGGGAATTTAACTCTCTACAAATTATCTATAAATATTGCTATACCTATTTATTATAGTTTTCGTCATATTGAGTATTTTATCAAAATCCTACACAAAATGCTGGAAGCCGGTCGTGTTTTTAGTAGAAGGCTATGATATTTTGACAGTTTATTGTTTAATTTATGTAAATTATCATTGGTATTATTTCTAGAATGATCTGCGATTGAATAAACTTGAGTTTGTTAGCTTTTATTTGCCAAAAATAACCAGCAGAAGAACGCATAAATGAAACAATGAAAAACAATGATATGGCGTAATATTCGATGTAATGATGCGCGAGATGTTCCTAGAGAGTTCAGTTTATTTATTTACGGTGCTTTTTTGTAAAATATTATTCATCTAAATCGACCAAAGCACCTCTTACCGAAGAATTTGGTAAAGCAATAAAATATGACAAAACATTTATTCTGTTATCTTATGCTGCTGGTGATAGAAATTTATGTTTTCTTGTTATTTTGATCTTTCCAAAACTAAGAGATACGTATCTTATCCTATCCAAAACTTTATTACACCCGCCATGAATATAAGACGAATTTAAAATGTTGGCGTGGGAATAATTCGCCATGATATTCAAAGACATTAACAGCAGTAAGTGATGACACAACTAAGTAATAACAACAATAACATAAATATGGTTGAAAAGCTATCAAAACTCCATGGCTTTCTAACATAAAAACAAGAAGCTTCCAGCATTGTATGCGTCCATTAATTTCCAGATAGGAGGGCAACTACAACAAATAGGCGCAGGAAGTATCTAAATAGTTTGTAGAGAATTAAATTCCCATAATTTATTTTTGTAATTTTCAGTTTTTCATTCTTTTATGTTATTGATTTTAATTTTATCATTAAATTGTTGTTTTTCATTGTTTCATTTATTCGGTTTTCTTTTGGTTATTTTTGGTAAATTATAGCTAGCAATCTAAAGTTTATTCAATCACCGTTCATTGTAGAAATAATACTAATAATAATTTAAATAAATTAAACAAAAAACTGTCAAAATGTCATTGCCTTCTAACAAAAACACAGACAATTTTTAGCATTTTACCTATGATTTTGATAAATTCCTCAATAGCAAGAAAACTATAATAAATAGGTATACGAATATTTATAGATAATTTGTAGAGAATTAAATTTCCTTTCTGATAGTGTATGAAAATATGGGGCGTTCCATTTAAAATTTTCGACTTTCACGCAATTGAATACTGAGAAACGGTAACTCAATTTTTGACCAGCCTTTATAAGATATACTGATATAACAAATGACAATCTATTTAGCAGCATATGAAGAGTTATCGCACCAATGCAAAACGTTTTTGAGTTAACGTTGGCTGAGATATGGGCTTGTAAAGAGCATGGTGATATTTGCCAAAAAACACTTAAAATCAAAATAACTCGAAAACAAAAAACGGTAGGCACCAACAACTGTTATCAAAGTCAACATATTTTCTTATGTACAATTGAATGGTGTAATAAAAACTATAGCATTCCATTTAAAATAACGAAGTTGAAGTCTACTTCCGGTAGACCGGAAGTGGCGGCCATCTTGAAATTATTTTAGATTAATAGATCGGAATGAACCAAAATTTCAAGCCTCTACGAATAGTGGAACCTAGAAAAGTTCTAATGAACCAGTTACGTGAGACACCCTGTATATATAAAACACCGTCATCTTACACATTTTCGTACGATTAGCGTTGTTTACCACATATATTCGTAAATAATTATTGAAATCAAATGTTATGTGTTACACGCGAACTTCGACTGGATGTCATGTTAATTATACTAATGCAAAAAGTGTCTGTTTGAGTTAGTTTAATTTATGTTTTTATGTTGATTTGGAGCAAGTATAATTTGTTTATGTTTAAAATTGTTTAAAATAAGCTTACCTGTATTATATCAGTTTAATTCTCTGTGCTCTTATGTATAAATATAGTATCCGTCCGAGTAGTAGAGTCCTCTTTTATGACTCGGATTTGCGTTTCTTCTTTCTCAATTGGAATGAACCTCGATGAACACTGGATGAACCAAATATCTTCTCTACCCTTCTTTTTTTAAAAGGTTGCTAGCATTAGAAAATTAATATCTTCTTCATAATCTGGATCAGACGCAAACTATTCATAGGAAATTATTATATACTTACGTATGAATTCTCTGCATGCTACAATTCTATACGGATCTGCTTTTAATAAACTGAGTAGGGATGAATAGGGTTTGGGTTTAGCTGTGCATCTGAGGACATTTTTCCCTGTATCAATCCACGTATATTTCAAATGAAGTAATACTAGAATTGACACTAGATCTAGATGTGGAAAAATTGGGGTTTAAGCGTACGTTTTCAGACTAGTGTTAGTTCTAGTTTTATATCATCTGATCTAACTTAATATCTAGAACTAGAAATATTCGTGTTTAGCCGTATATATCACTCAAGACGGCTAAACCCGAATGATTCTATTTCTATGTCTTCTTTTTCTATGTTCTAGTTTTACTTCAGTTCAAATATGCAGAGATGGCTTGGGTAGATTTAGACGTGCATTTGAAGACATTTCTCTAACGAAAACCTTTACAATGAATAGTTTTTGAAGCAGAGTAGTTTAAAACTGATTTGGTAACCCTGTATATTTGAAATGAAGTAAAACTAGAACTAACACTAGACCTAGAAGTGGGAAGAATCGGGTTTAGCCATGCGTCTGAAGATGCATGGCTATTCGTTATTATGGCGATTCGCTATAGCATCTTAGGGCCTATATTATACAAAAATGACAACCCATCGGTCTAAGTATAATCGTTCTTCTTTATCCTTTCAATAAAAAAAGAACAGATGAGCCTCAGCAAACATATAACATCAAGTTTGACAACATTAGACATTGGCCTTTACAGATGAATAATTGCGAAAGATGTAAAAACCGCAATTGTTACAAAAAATTTCGGGCTAGGTGTGAAAAATATAGAATGTACTGTTTTCACAAAGACAATAGTTGTATTAAACAATTTCATTGGGATAATGGAAACACAGTTATGCCACTAACCACCAATATTATGCTTACATGTTTATCTGTTGATTTCTCTTGCATTTCTAATTTTAATATAAATTCTAGAATACTGTACTTTTTACACACATTGTTCCCAATTGGGAACAAAAAATATTTCTTCGTTTAAAAAAGAAATGTTTGTAAATATTGTTGTTTTTTTAAAGACTTATTTATATTAAACATAATAATATACATTTTTTTCTTATAAAGTGCAATGAATTGTACAATAGAGGGTTAAGTTAAATATCTTGTGAAAGAACAAATAAGAACAATTGTAGTTAACATTTTTTTATTGCTAAAGGTATGGCGCACATAGCATAAAAAGAAATCTTGTGCCAAAGTGCACCGAAAGAAAAAGATTGGTAGTCAAAGATTACTTCACACATAATTGTGGATCTTACATTTATTCTTGTTATAATTTTCGACATTTTGGCGTTGTGTTTTGGCTTTTATATTTATTTTTTTCTAAAGATACTACTTTTTAAATGTAGTTTCACTTCTCTTAAAATTCGTGACAATCGGAAAAATCACAACAAATTCGATTTACTGTTGAGGAAGCACTTGATTTAATATCATCCCTTAATTTAACTAAAAACCAATACTTAAAGATTCGAAAGACCATCAATGGATATAGACATAATTTGGTAGCGTTTTAAAACGTAAAAATGTGTTTTGATATCTGTGAAAAATATTGGTATGTTTCAATGTGCGGTCAGAAGTTTAAATGAAATTTAACGTTACATTGTAAATAATATAATATATAAAAATAATAATAATAAGCAAAAATTCCAAAATAATCCTGAGGAAAGAGATGACTCTGTATTTCTGTCGTCATTCGCGAGCTATTCTATTTGTTATATGTTAATGTGGATATTGTCGTGTCCATGTTTTTTCTTTTATCGCGAGTTAAGTGAAGCAAGTTTTTGAAAATGCCAGCAACTTTGTCTACTTATTCGACGAAAAAATTTCATATTTGAGTTGATATTTTATATTTATTTGGTATTTTACTTTATCGATATTTCGTGCTGTTTCGCGGAAAATCGCCGTTTGGATGCGGTTATTTCGAAAACAATATATCGAATTTCAATGCGGTTTTTACTAAAATATATCCTTTGGCGGATTCTGTTGTCAGTTTTTGAAAATTATGGCTCGAAAGCCCGCAAATTTCCTAATTAACATATGATATGCAGAAATGTTCACTGATTATAACAAACTTTACTGCAATTTCTTTTATTGAACGGTTACGACGATATCAATCTCTAACGTGGTCTTAACTTTTTGTACAGATTTTAGATTTGAAGAGATGTCCAAAGAGTATTTTTAATTAATTTTTATTTTTATTTTTTTTTTTAATAAATTTTTCATTAATTAGTAACTTTTATAAACAAAGAAAAAAAAGTAAACAATTTGAATCAAGACATGAACAATTTAATTATATTGGACGAATCTCCAGAACAAAATGGTAAAGAAGATGATGATGAAGAAAGTGAAAAGAAGCATATTATACAGAAGTAGATTCGACATTTTAAATATGTTTTTCTTTCAAATTCTAAACTATAGCAAATTCTTTGCGTCAAACTTCCATAGATTTAATGTATCTAACTACTAAAGCAGTTATTTCCGGTATAAGCGAAAGTGATATAATGCTACTACACTTAAAAGAGAGGCTTCTTTTTTGCTACTATATAGTTTCTCTGTAAAACAACTTATATGTGTGTTTAGGAACTTCCGGTCACGTAACTTCACGAAAAAATGTCAAAATAATATATGTCAAACATTAAATTTGTACAATATTTTATTATTACATTTGATGATTTTTTTGTGATCTGATGAAATGGAAACTTCAGATAAATTTCACATTTCTGGTGATTTGTCAACTTTTCATTTCTTAAAGACTGCCAACTTGTTGGCAGCATGAGCTATTACTATTGAAAACATTGTACATTATCTTCAAGAACGTGAACATGTTGGCAGTATGAGTTTATATATCTTCAAAGTCTTACTTATTTGTTTGAAGTCTTCCAACTTACTGGAAGCATGAACTATTGTGTTTCTAAATACTTGTTCATAAGTTTAAAGTCTGCCAGCATGAGCTATTACTATTCCAAATATTGTACATGATCTTAAAGACTGCTAACTTGTCAGCAGCATGAACTACTGTGTCTCTAAACACTTCTTCACCAGTTTAAAGGCTGCCAATTTGTTGGTAGCATGTGCTGTTATGTCTCCAAAGTCTTGCTCATCATTTGAAGTCAGCCAACTTATTGGCAGCATGATCTATTACTGTTCCAAACACTATACATTATCTTAAAGACTGTCAACATGTTGGCAGTATGAGTTTTTAAGTCTCCATAGTCCTGTTCACCACTTTGTAGTCTGCTATCTTGTAGGCAACATGAACCATTAAAAGAAAATTGGAAGAAAATAAATACACTAAAATTTGTACTGAAACTGAAAAAAAAGTACTGAATTGAGTGAGAAGCATGAACTTTTTTTCTGTTTCAACTTTAGTATGCACGGCTTATGATCACTAAATACTAAATCACTAAATATTTTTGTTACATCCAAAATTTTTCATTTTTGCAATTTATTCTGCTCTTTATTTTGTTACACATTAAAACATAAATTGAGACAATTTTATGGTGCCACAATAGCATTTGCATCGGTTGTTTTATTGACATTTTCATTAATAATTTCTCCAACGCGACATTTTAATTACACATCTGCTAATGGATGGGAATGTTTATTATTTCGAGGATTGATGTTGGCATGTGCCTCATTTTGAAATATTTTACGTTTCAAGTAAAATTTCAATATCATTTGAAAATACATTGTTATGCTTGGTAATATTATATGAATTCTTGGATTTTTACTTTGAAAATTAAGATTCATGTTTATATTAACATTTAAAATATATTGAAGAAATTGAAAATATAACTAACTTGTTAGCAATATGAACTATTACATCTCCAATGTTCTATTCATCAGTTTGAAGTCTGCCAACTTGTTGGCAGTATTTGCTACTACTATTCCATACACCATATATTATTTTAAAGATTACCAACTTGTTAGCAGCATGAGCTATTATGTCTCCAGAGCCCTGTTCCTAAATTTAAAGTCTGCCAACTTGTTTGTAGCATGAGGTATAGATTTAAATAAAATTTCTGATGTTTTCTGGATTGGAAATTCTAATCAATTTTAAAGTAAATACGATTTTAGCGAAGTGCATATTTATTGTAAAAGCATTCTATAAACCAGAGGTCCCCAAACTTTTTGTGTCTTAGAAAACCCCTTGCCATATTTTTCGGATCCCCTTTGTGGTTGTAATAGATTTTATGCGGTAAAAACAAAAAGAAATCATACTTGCATAGAATAACATCATCAACATTGAATAGTGTTAGTTCATGTTGTGATGACCAAAAAAACCCTCTACCAGGATGTCTCCTTCCTCTGTCGAGGTGAGATTTCACCTTAACACATACGTGGATGTTATTGGTCTTCAGATTACGTACTATTATAAAAATCCGGACTCTAATTATAAGATATATAATGTAAGTAAATAAGTACTATCGTGAACCCCCACTTTCATTTCATGGACCACAAACTTCTTTTTCGCTGACGTAGATCCCTTGCAGGTTGTCGTAGACCCCTGGGGGTCGATATAAACCACTTTGGGAATCACTGCTATAAACTAATGAAATAGAGCAAAATTTAATCTCAATTTATATTAAAAGGAGGAAGATCTTTAAATCGTTAAAGGAAGTATTATCCATAAGAATATGTCAGTCCCTATATTTAGTTTAATTTAAATCACAAAATAAAATGTCAATAAGATCAACAAATTTTTTAAAATGTATTTCGTGAAGATGGTTTAAACGTAACCGAAACCGGTTGAAACATTGTGTTAAATACTATCGTCTTGTTAATAAAAGTGCAAAAAATTATTAAATAAATAATTTTATAACAGCTTCATTTACTTCAGAATATGATAAATAAAACTAAACTTTGTTAAACCTGCCATTTTGTCAAACACCACACAAGTCATACATTTGATCACCTGATCGAGCATGTGTCACGTAAATTGATGTGATCCACGCGTGAGTTACGTGATTCATGTATGATATTCACATAAAATGAATACGAAGAAACGCGGGCGTGCGTGACCCGCCTGTGTCCAGATCGTGAGTAATCGTGACTGATGATGTGATTTTTTTTATTATCTATTTTATTATTTTTAATAAATTTCAAAAAGCTGTATCTCAAGACCTGATTTAAGAAGTATTTTGTAGTAAATTTAATGTAGTTTCAACAAACTTAAAATATTTATTTCGATTCTATAAAAACTGATGATATGATTTTATTTCACCTTCACCCATCTACTTATGAAAATGTTAAAAAATTAAACTTCAAGGAGCTGTATTTCAAGAATTTATTAAGATATAACCATAATATAAAAAGTATTTTGTTATAAATTTAGTAGTTTCAGCACAAAATATTTATTTCGATTCTATAAGAACCGATGATGTGATTTTTTTAATTCACCTCAACATATCAATAATACTTTGAGAAGGTTAGAAAAATAAATTTCAAAAAGCTGTATCTCAAGATGTAATTAAGATGTCGACCTGTTTTAGGAAATATTTTGTGGTACATTTAATGTAGTTCCAGAACACTTAAAATATTTATTTCGATTCTATAAGGACCGATGATGTGATTTTTTTAATTCACCTCTACATATCAATAATACCTTGAGAAGGTTAAAAAAATTTTTTCAAAAAGCTGTATCTCAAGAAGTAATTAAGATATCGACCTGTTTTAGGAAATATTTTGTAGTAAATTTAATGTAGTTTCAACACACTTAAAATATTTTTTTCGATTCTTTAAGAATCGATTCTATTTCACCTCTATCTATCTACCTGTGAGATTATTAGAAAATCAAATTTAAAAAAGGTGTATCTTAAGAAGTTATTAAGATATAGCCCTAATTTAAAAAGAGTTTTCTAATAAATTTAATGTAGTTTCAACACACTTGAAATATTTATTTCGATTCTATAAGGACTGATGATATGGTTTTTTTAATTCACCAATACATATCAATAATGCCTTAAGAAGGTTAGAAAAGCAAATTTCAAAAAGTTATATCTCAAGAAGTAATTAAGATATCGAACTGGTTTAAAAAGTATCTTATACTAAACTTAATGTAGTTTCAACACAGTTAAAATATTAAATTGGATTCTATAAGGACCGATGATGTGATTTTCTTAAGTCACCTCTACTATGAATAAAGCCTTGAGAAGGTTAGAAATCCAAATTTCAAAAAGCTGTATCTCAAGAAGTAATTAAGATATCAAAATGATTTCAGAAGTATTTTATACCTAATTTAATATAGTTTCAACACACTTCGGATATTTATTTCGATTCTATATGAATCTAGCTATCTGCTTATGAAAATGTTAGAACTTTCAAAAAGCTGTGTTTCAAGAAGTTATTGAGATATAGCCATAATTTAGAAAGTATTTTGTAATAAATTTAATGTAGTTTCAACACACAAAATATTTAGTTCAATTCTGTAAGAATTGACAATATGATTTCTTTTACCTCTACATATCTACTTATGAAAAGGTTAGAAAATTAACTTTCAAAAAGCAATATCTCTAGAAGTAATTAAGATATCGCATTTGATTTGATTAATTTAAAAGCATTTGGTCGTAAATTTAATGTAGTTTCAACACATTTAAAATATTTATTTAATTTTTGTAAATACAGCCGATACAATGTTTTAAATTCACTTCGGCATATCCACTTATGATAACTTAAGCAAATAGAAGAAAGAATACCTATTTTCATAAAATTGTCTCTTAAGTAATAATTAAGATATCCAGATAATTTGAATAGTATTTAGAGGTAAATTTAATATACTTTCTATACATTAACAATATTTATTTCGTTTCTCTAAATACAGCTGATATGAATTTTTTAAATCATCTCCGCATATCTTTTTATAACAAATTTAGGTTGAAACTTAATTTTAAAAAGATAGTGTCTCAAAAAATAATATAGATGTCGAGATAAGTTAAGAAGTATTTTGTAGCAAATTTAATATAGTTCCAAGACACTTAAAATATTTATTTCCATTCTGTAAGAACCGACGATATGATTTTTTTAAATTCTCCTCTACATGTGTATTTACTCAAGGTTAGAAACCCAAATTTTAAAAACTAAATCTCGAGAATTTATTAAGATTTATTTTGTTATTTTGATTCATTGTGAATGATTTAAGAAGTATTTTGTAGTAATTTTAATGTGGTTTCAACACACTTAAAATATTTATTTCCATTCTATAAGAAACGATTGTAATTTTTTAAAAATTATTTCAAAAACCTAAATATCAAGAAGTTACCATGAAATAATATAGCTTTATTTCGATTCCGCCAATCTTGATATGATCCATCTATGCGTAATCATTTAAGGCAGCTAAGTTTAGATTCAATAAACATATTTCGTATGGAAGCGACGAGGATTAAGTAACCCATTTATTGTTAAATATAAATGGAAAGAAACTTATGATGGATCTAACGTAACAGTATAAATCGTCGTGGGAGATGTTGGCAGGAAACTTTTTTACTTACACCATTAACACAGTTTACAATAAATCTATTTCGATCACCAGCAAAGCAGAAGCATCAAAGCGGTTGGCTCTAAAGATATATTTTTGATTCATATATGAAAATTAAGAGATAAAACAAAAGAAGCATTTATCCTTTATTACCCGCAAACAAATCATAGCAACCACGCAAACTTTAGATTTAAGTTGAGGTTTTGTAAGCATAAAATTATTTTATTGCTGCTGTTGGTGTTTCTATTATCGAGCTATATATACAAGCCACACATTGTAATTTGTAGCTGCAACAACCATTTTATTTAGCTCTAGGTCACTAAACACGTCACCATTAGTTATCATCGGTCGTAATGCTGCGAAGGATGTTTCTGGTGGTAAACCCCAGTAGAATGTTTGCGTCCTATTCAAGTGTAACCCCGAATATATCACTTTATTCGCGAGAGGAACATTACAAAACCATCACATAAGGTACCCAAGTTGGTTTTATTGCGAACTTGTTTTATACAATAAACCTAAATTTTGTTTTCATACAAATTACATTAATTATATTATCTTTTTTCTAATTTAATTCTAACACCTTTCTCAGGTCTTAAAATTAGTTCACCTAATTCGTTTATATCATCTTGCGAGTCAATTGATATAACTTTATAAGTTTTTAATATTGCTGCTAATACCGTTTTTTCTTCATAAATAGCAAATTTTTGTCCAATGCAATTTCTTGGGCCAGCACTGAATGGGATGTAAGCGTATGGGTGTCGTGATGCAGTATTTTCAGGTAAAAATCGATTCGGATCGAATTTCATCGGATTCGGATAAATTTTTGGATCTCTATGAACTTTATAAATGTGTACGGTACAATAAACGTTTTTAGGAACTTTATAACCATCTAAAACTATTTCTTCGGATAATCTTCTTGATATTAATGGTACACTCGGATATATTCTTAAAGCTTCTTTAATACAACATTCTAAGTATTTCAAATCGTTTAATTCGGATATCGTTTCGGGGCATTTTTTGTCGCCTAAAACCTCTTTAAGTTCTTTATAGACTTTTTCTTGTAGATCAAGATTATTTCCTAACAAAAATAAACTCCAAGATATCGCTGCTGTTGTTGTATCGTGCCCTTCAAACATAAAGGTGTCCACTTCTTCTCTTATATCTTTATCGGGCACGGTTTCATTAGCAGATAAAAGTAGATCAAGGAAAGATAATTTTTGTTTCGAATTTAACAAAACATCATCGAATGATGTTGGGATTTTGTTATTTGGATTTTCTTGCAAAATTTTTTTTCTATCGGCAATAACTTTCGTTGTAAATCCATGGAGAATCTTTAAATGCTGTTGAAATTCTCTTCCCTCGGGGAGTAAAAAATACCAATTCGGGTGATACCAAGGAGTGAATAATCTGTTAATAATTAATTCGCTACTTTTGTATAATGAGTTGACATATTGATTATTTTCCGTGTTTTCCAAAGCGTTCGTTGAAACCCCCATGGCGGTTTCGCAAATGATATCTAAAGCGCAATGGGTTATGTACGGATAAATATCGAATACTTCTTTGTTCGTTTCTCTTTCTAAAACTGAAATTAAACGTTTACTTTTTTGTGAGAAAACGCTCATATAGTGCTCCAAGATTTTGAAATGAAATGCCGGTGTTATTAACTTGCGACGCTGAAACCATTTGGAAGCTAAAATTAATTAATTAAATGTTAACGGAGCTCCGTATTCCAAAGTAATTTAATCTTACCATTACTAATTAATAAGCCATCACCTAACCATGGCAGAATAAAATCGTACGCTCTTCCTTTTGTTATTAATTTTGAGCTTTTTAGAATCGTTTCAATGTGCTCAGGTTGCATAACATGAATTTCCGCAGAAGTATTATTCCAGGTTCTAAAAAATGGTTTATATTTTTCGGTGATTTCTTTCATTCTTTTGAAAATGTCTTAAATAAAATATTTTAAGTTAATTTTTTTTTATTTTACATGATCGTTTATGTTAGTTATAACTTTATCTTTATTTACCAAGTTTTGTAGTTCCAAAAAATATGTGTAAACTTCCGATAAACGGGTAAGCTTTCGGACCTTGAATTTTCTCGATGTGGTGTACAACTTCTTTGCGCCATTTCCAATAATTTTGAAGCATCCATAATAAAATTGCAACACACAAAGTAATTATGTAGTAGAAGTACATTTTTATACTAAAAATGCATTATTTTTCGTTTATAAATCTGATCAACGACTGTTACAGAACGTGTTGATTTGCGCACTTGTAACTATCGCACAATTTGGAGTTTGAACTCATCCTTATCATTTTTATTATCATCACTAAAAATTTATTAGAAATTTTTAAATTTCAAATATATCGCTTTTTGATAAAGTTTCCGATATCAGGGAAATTAAAATTAATGGGCATGTTACAACTTTATAAATAATTTTTAGAGGATTAAATTCTCTCTTTGATAGGTTTAAAAAAAAATCAACTTTTTCGCATTTGAATACACGTTGATACACCAAATGACAACCTATTTGATATCATTTAAAGAGTGATTGTGATAATGTAGAGATTTCTTGAATGAATGGTGGCCGAGATATGGGATTTAAAGAGTTTCCTGTCCAAGATAGGACCTAATTTTTTTGCTTCATCGCATACCAGTATTTTTCTCCGTTCAGCACGACGTTGCAATCATTGAGATTCACAGATCTAAAAGTATTCATTTTTGATTTTGATAGGTTAAGTGTTAGAGACATCTTCTTAGAGTAATTAATATAAATTGCTTTTAGATCGTCATTTAGTTTGAAACAAGCGGCGTCTATGTCATTTTTCTGGAACGTGGTATAGAACTGTGTATCATCCTCATACATATACAGGGAAGAATGTTAGACTTATTTGGGTAATTGTGAGGTATATAAGAAGAAAAGTAAAGCAGCCAAAATTGAGCCCTGATGACGCCAGTTGTGATTGGCAACAGTTGCGAATAGTGATCATCTACTTTAATCAACTGCCGACGTTCAGATAAAAAGCTAGTGAATAGCTTGACGGCAGATTTCGACAACCCCAAATAGTTTAACAATGTTAACAGCATTTCATAATTAATCCTATCAAAGTCTTTACTGTAATCAAGTAGAGCCGCAATAATGTGTTGTTACCTGTCTCTTAAACGATAATGTCATCAGTAATTTTTAAGAGATCCTTAGACTGATTTGTTGGTAATAGATTATTATTAACTGTGTAATTAAAAAGTTGTCTCTCCACGCACTTTTCAAAAATTTTAGAAAACGTTGGTGTGAACTAATTTGCAACAGTTAATAATCTGTCATAAATAGAATAATATGTGGACAGCAGAGTCGAATCAAAGTAATATTAAATTCATCAGTGCCAGAAGCATAAAATTGAATTTGTTTAATTATTCTTGAAACGTCACTTAAATTAATGAGGTTAAGTTCGAATATTAGCTCATTCCCCAACAATTTTTATTAATGTAATAATCGAGCAACTCGTCATCGATGGTGTCGCTTACAAGTTTTTGGATATCCAAAATGATTAGTACTTATGTTGCTGGATGAACAACAGAAATTGATGAGCAAGTTCTAGAAACTAACCGGTCAATGTGCAATCCATCTCATTACTTCAGTTTCAAAAACTTCTAGTGTGTGTTGAAACGTGTTGAAACTAAACAGAACTGCTAATAAGAGATAACGATGCTATGAGATCTCTTGTTGCCCATTTCTTTGACTCCAATTTTTTACATTACGACTTGTTACTGTCAAAACCTTCAAAAACCCTTCTCTTCCCTGCACCTCCCGTCTAGGCATTACTTTGGGAAAATCAATCATGTCAAGCGTTCTTCATCATTACATCCTTACGCGCATTCTTCCTGGAACGGAAATTAGTAATCTGCGTGAAAGAATTGATTCGGAGAGACTTCACAATCATGAGACACATTTTGCTGTTTGTTTGCAGGGTGGTGTTGTCAAAGATAAGACTATCTTTGACAACGAGTGGTTAGATCAAAGATTCTTCACTGTAATAATATCATTCTGATTACATTGATGGTATCAAGAAAAATAATCCAATTAAGGTTTTTAGTATCTTTTTTGTAGAGGGGGTTATTAAATCTGCGACCAGACATCCAACTTAAGAAATCAACTAGCCAGTTAGTGACGGATTGGAATATATTCTGATCATCTAAAACCCTTCCCTTTCTCTTTCCAGAACCTCCCGTCAAGGCATTACTTTGGGGAAATCATTCATTTTAACCATCCCTCATCATTGCATGCCTTAGGCGCATTCATACTGGAACGGTACAAGCTTCTTCCTTGTGGAACTCACAAGAACCCATTGTTCTTTTGGTTGAAGGGGCAAGCGTCTTTCATTTTGTTCATCTGGCGCTCCATATTGCAGGGCATATATATTCTATTTATTTTTGAAGCATATTATTTATTCGACGTACCTGCATGCACGGGATTCCCCCTTGTCTCTTAGTTTCATCATTCTACATACCTCGAGTAGGGAGATCTAGCCCCCCAAGCAATCTTCTTCGTCCCATGCGCCTGTTTTTTCTCGCAAACTCTTGTACACTCCTGCCTTATTTGATCAAACCCTGCTCATTGAAACAATGTGTACTCAGGCGTAGTACTCTCTCTCTATATAATTAGCAATCCTCCGTCTCCGTTCGTTTGTGGTGGTATAGTAATCTACTTCTCCTCACCTTCTGTTCAGTCAGGATGTCAAATTCGGAATCATAGTCTAGGTCCATCCACAGTAGCTGGCCCATCTCTTGTGCCATTCCTCCACAAGTTGGGATCTAAATTCCGCCTTAAAGCCCCATTCTCTTTAGTCCATAGCACTCCTCTCCTCAACCATGAGATACCACCTCTTTACAACCGAAGCAAGCGGAGGCAACCTCTACGGTACTTCAATTTTTGGCCAACCTGTATAACAGACTTTGATAGACCAAATGACAATCTATTTAATATCATCTGAAGAGTAATCGTGCTAATGTAGAAGTTTATTGAATGAATACTAGCTAAGATATGAGGTGTTGAAGAGCATGATGAAATTTGGAAATCGATTGGTGGAAATCCTGATATCACCTCCATTCAACCGGAGCAAATAGAGGCAACCCCTGCACAACCTTTCTGTGTGCCGATTGTAATATTCTTCTATAGTGCTAGTATTTCAGAGCTCTTCTCCATATTGGCACTAACAGTAACAGTAAAACAGATGTACTGCATATGTAACCCATATGTAACCCATCTAAATCCAAACTCACCCACACCAAACCAAACCCAACCTTCTTTTTGCGTAGGAGAGGAGAAAATGCATTGAGCACTACGGTTTACTGTTGGTTTCTCTTGTGTTTTTCACTGCACGGGAAAATGGAAAAGGAAAATGTTACTTTTGAAATGAATAATTTCCTTTACGTCCCTGGTCGAAGAGGAGGATCTCCCCCTCGTTCCTTTTCTCTCCTTCTTCTTCTCCATAGTCCCATTAGCCCATCCGATGGTGGAAAAAGAATACATTACTTTCAGAAATTATTCATTTTCTCTACATACCCAGGTCGGGATAACCCAACCCAACTAAGAACTGCCCCTCTCTTCCCGAAATCGGAAATATCTTTGAGGTTACAGAATGAAGCCTCAACTGACGCTCAATCTCCTCTTGTATTATCCCGCGTCCTCTAGGTTTGGGAATTTTATGTTCAGTTTCTTTAAACTCTTCATCTCTCTTTATATGATGTCAATTCCCGATGACGTAAGAAGGCATTAGCTTTTCATTTGCTCATTATTATATTACCGTGTCTTCGTTCTATTTT
The DNA here is from genome assembly GCA_036711965.1 of Onthophagus sagittarius. Taxonomy (NCBI): domain Eukaryota; kingdom Metazoa; phylum Arthropoda; class Insecta; order Coleoptera; family Scarabaeidae; genus Onthophagus; species Onthophagus sagittarius. The sequence continues at coordinate 55,100,169 of JASERS010000002.1, read as the reverse complement.
CTTCTTCTTTTTCTTCATACCATCTCTCCACTTCTTAACCCAACCCAAACATTTTTTCTTCCATTTCTTAACTCAATCAACCTTTTTGTTTTTTAAACTATATCGGGAAAATGCTGCTTCAGATGCTGTGGGGTTGTGGTCAAAGTTCTCGACCCACTAAAAACCCCTTTTCTGTCTTCCTCTGTGTACCCGCCTGATGGCCATTTCTTCGGAGATCTTCGGATTCTCATTCGTTCATCGGAATAACAACATAAAAAATATCTCTTATTCGATTTTGTCTAATTCTTGACACCTTAGTTTACCTGGATGAGGGGAGGAGGAGCCTTCCCATCGTTCCTCTTCAGTTACCCTTCTAATCGATACCAAATTTACCGTACCCTCTCTTCTTCTGTTTCTTCCTCTTTCGGCCATTGGACAGAAAAGTATCAGGAACAAAACAAAAACACTCCCATACATTTTAATCTTCCTTTACCTCATTTTATGTTACCTAGAAAATGAACTATGTGTGGTCCTCCCTTCTTTCTTCTTCTGATACTCTCACCTCACAACCACAGTCGTTGTTTCTAACCATTCTCTCCTGAATTTTTCTTCTTGTTTCATTTTAAAGATAAATCTGATCAGTTGTTATATTTCTTCTCAGTTACCTTTACTTTCCATCATGATTTCATTAAAGTTATTATTTATAAAGTTATACAAATTGTCTCTTGAATAACGTTATTAACAAAATCCTCTAAATATTATTATCGCTAAAAATTATAAAACCAATTTTTATTCGGATTAACGTATCATTTAACAACGCATTTCGCGTTTAATATCCCAATTTCTATCGTAGCGGATATTTTAATTTTTTAAACGTTCAAGCTCCTAAATTTAGCCCACTTTAATATGTACCCCGATTTAAAATTTAAATCAGTTTAGTGAATTCGACTATGAATTTCAGATACGGCAAATAAATCCATCGCAAAAATTTTCCTACGTAGTACATTTTTTCGCACTACATGTTAACGTGATTAGGTACATATACAGAGATAGAAATGATTCAAATGACTAAGCGTTGGCTTTACGCTTGAATTGGTACAATGTCAGTTCTATTAATAGTACTTACTATTATTTTTATTAACTATCACGATCTACGATTTCAAAATAAAGTATTTGAATAATTTATTCATTAGCGTCACTACCTTGTAAATGTTTAATGTGTGTGGACTTAATAAGATTGTCTTGATTGCGAAGTACACTTAATTTAATTTCTTTTATTTTTTTATTTATCCGATATTATTTGTTAGATTTTATGCTTAAGTTGTTCTCGATTTCCTTTAATCGCGTGTGATTCGCCCACGAGATTATACAATGGTAAAGGGACAATCTCATTCAATTCTACTAAGTAACGAGTTTCCCTTCGACTCTTTCCACTTTTCCACACCGTTTGTCCCCATAGCAACCGAGCATTTAATTTAAAAAGTTTTCAATTGACCGATAGGAAGTGCTCCGAGCCTCTAAAGCTCGTAATAAGGGCAAACTTTTCAGAACGATATCCTTCAACGCACATTGCAATCTGACTATCTTGTCATCATTAACCTTTAATCAGAAAATCTAAATAGTTTGATGACGACGAGAATAAGTTAATGATGGAAGTCATCAAATAAAATTTGATTTTGTCTAAATCGATTTTTAAGCGCCCATTAAATTTTTTATTTTATTCATATTTATCGTTGCGTTTTTTCATGGGTTTACCATTAACACGAGCACTTTCTGCCCTGAATAGTCCCTCGGCACGCACGAAGATTAATGCTGTTGCTAAAGTTGAAAAAGGGGACTGTCACAAAAATAAATGTAATAATTGGAAGATTTTTGAGCACGCAAAAAAATAAAGTCACGTTAAAGTTATTATCTTATTAAATTACGTTAATTATGTAAGAAAATAATCGTAAAAACTGATTAAATAATAATGTAATTCAAGAAATATTTTTTTGTTCTTTCATAAAACGTGAGCTTTCGGTTGACACGTAAAATATCGATGATTACAGTTATTTTGATTTTTTTGTAATATATTGTGATAAGAGGTCGCAAAGAAAAGAAAAATTTTGATTGTGTAATTTCGGTGAGTTGGTTTATAAAGGAAATACGGGGGAATTACCCACTTTAGTATCACGGTAGGGCGTAATTGGGTACAATTAAAACGGGGCTACCGACAGCGGAGGTCATTAATCGGTTAATCCGGTTACGTTCTCTTTATTCTGTTAGCGCGAGTTTAGCTAATTCGCGTGTACCACGTCCTGTTCCTATTTTATACGGCGGTTCATATACAATCGTCATGTTATTTCATGGAATAAAAGTGTTTTGTAAACGGTATTAATTGGCATGTTTACGTGTTGCGATACCTTTGATATACGCCAATGATAGTTTATGATCTAGCAGCGTACTAACTAGAATTACAAATTGAGTTACCGTTCTGTAGTGTGATTGTATTAAACTGTATTAAGCTTTATGTTTAACAGAGGCGTTGCAAACGACTCAATATTAGCTATGAAATTGGGTATAGATAGAGGAGACCGGAAACTTTATAATTTTATAAAGCTTGCTTCGAGGTATCTTACCATTCAGTATCGAATTTCCACGTTACAAAGCTTTTTAGCTAACTTTGTTGCTATGAGTTAATTTAATGAGAAGTTAGTTTACTCGTTAACATATTTGCACAAACAACAGTTTTTTAAATAAATAAAAACAACGTCGAAACAAATTAATATTGACACGATTCGTAGATCTTGCCATTCTCACCAAAGGAGAGTTTTGATAGGCATTTGTTCTAGGAGTGCAACAATAGATGTTTAAAAGATTATAGATGTATAACGTATTACCACAAAATCAACACGAATGATGCACAGGTAGATTCATAAACAGTGTAATGAACGGAAAATTTAAAACAAAGATATTTGACAAATTTAGACTGAATATGATCAATTCTGGACTGGTACGATTAATACTGAAGGTTTCAAACACCACTGCAAAAGTTTGGTGTGCTCTAAATATTAAAAATTTAATTACATTAAATACTAGAAAGAGCTAACGTGGACCTCATAACAAGACGTTATATACGCCAGGCTTTAGTGACAACAGTATTATTATATTTGTCAAATAATAATTTGCAATCCAATGTAATGCCTAAATCTTTAATAAATGGGACACATTGCAATTTCTCACCAGCGACGCTATAATTGTAGTGAATTGAGTTTGCCTTCCTAGAAAAGGAAATAATATTACATGTTAATAAGTTTAATAGAAGGTCATTAGTTAAGCAAAAGGCATGAAGATATTTAAAGTAGATTGCAGTTTAGAACAATCAAGAGGTGAAAAAACACGGAGAAATAGTTTTAAGTCTTCAGAATACATTAAACAATGGGCATATTGAACGACATCAAATATGTCGTTAATAAATATATTAAACAGTAAAGGGCCTAGATGGCTACTCTGAGGAACACCAGAAGGATTGGAGAAAACAACCATTTCCCGAAACAATCAGAAATCTTTCCCTCAGATAGGAAGAAAGCCTTTGCAAAAGTTTACCGTTTATACCAAATTTGGATAGTTTAATCAGTAAAAAGTTGTGATCCATCTGGTCGAAATCCTTACTAAAGTCCGTATAGACAAAATCAACATGATAGGAATCATCCATAGAATTTAAAATGTATTGGGTATATTCAAGTAAGCTATTTTCAACCGAGTGACCAGCAAAAAGAACATATTGTCTACAATTGAGTTTAGACTTAAGGGCAAAGAATAGACGTGCTTCATCCACTTTCTCAACCACTTTCCCAAATTCTGGCAAAGTAGATATGGGGTGACAATTAGATGTATCACCACGGTCCCCAGACTTAAAAATGGGAATAATAACAGCTCGCTTTCACACTGATGGAAAGACGCCCACACTCAATTGCGTATTAAATGAAATAGTTAATGGATGAGACAAAGAGCAAGGACATTCCTTAAGTAAAATGGATGGGATTCCATCAGCGTCAACACTATCAGTAGCTATCAGGCCCATAAGGGCCTCCTCAACTTCTATCCTGTCAAACTTCATCTGACTCAATCCCAGCACATTATTTTTCATACCGTTTACATTATGCTGGACTGGAGAAGGATATACAAAAACCGAGGAAAAGAATTCAGCGAACAATTCCATTTTTTTAAATTTTCTTTCATTCCATGACATCGTAGATGGAATGACCTCCGCACGACATTTAGATTTAAAAAGTCCAAAATTTTTTGGGTCTCATTGAATGTTACTTTCAGATCTTTCAACAAACTTCATGTAATCATGGTACTTTCAACGACTTCTTAAAATTGAGAAAGTACGATATTCAAGTCTGTTACCAAACCATTTCCATTTATAGTGCGCAGTACTTTTCTTCTGAATCAGATTAACGGTATTATGTGGAAACCAAATAGGAAAACCCTTGGAAATAGTGCGTTTTAAAGGGCTACATTTTCGTATAGTCATTAATTTAATTAACACCAAGTTCAGATTCCCAATCAATTGCGTCCAAATACTCATTCATTTCAAGAAACCGGGTTTTCCTAAAACAAAAACAACACTATGATGTATAAGTAAAGAAGAAGAAAAACGAATTGGGCAGGAAACCTCAAGAGCGTATTGTCCTCAGGAACTAATATATCACTACAAACTGAAATTGGATATAATTTTCTTAATAATACTGTTTCTTCTATAATAATATTAGATAAAAAGGTTCTGTTACTACGAGTTAATTAAAATCTACTTATTTATGGCTACCGTTTGTGTCAAGTTGCTGAGTAAGTTGTATGACAAGACTTACTAATAGTTTTATGTTAGTTTTTGTAGATAGAGGTTGCAACTACATTTGTGCAAATTTTAAAATTTTCTAGAAAACATTTCCTTTAAAATTATTAATTTATTTTGCCCTTACTAAGTAACTTCAACATGTCTTCATTTGATTAATTTTATTTTGACAAACACCAACAAGCATTTTCTTCTTCCAGATACCTCTTTTGATAACACTTAAAAAAGCATCAACATCAGCCTTTTTCATTTTGATTTCCAGCAGTTTGATTTTTGCATACTTTCGAAGTAATGGAATTTCCTGGAAAACTTCTCTAAGTAACTTGAAAATGTTTTTAATTGATTACACTACAGAACATTATCGGAGTCACTGTATGTGGGCATGAGAAATTCCAAGTTAAGGTTAAATTACTAGGCCAGTGTAGTAAAACCGTCAAAGGCTTTAGTTAAATTATGATCTTACCTTACTGTTTGTTTGTGTAACTTCTCAGTTATAACTCAAGAACCATTGATGATTTCACATTTCACTCTTCAGCAACATTGTAGCTTATTTTAAAATAAATAATTTTTATCAATATATCCATGTAAAAATTAGGTCTTTACTCGAGTTTTACAAATTGTAACTACAGGGTGGAGCAGATTGGAAGGGCGTATTTAAAAAGTAAAGTTTAGATATTACCATTTAGCAATGAAAAACTGAAAATATTTAAATAAGTTTTGAAAATTGAGAAATACGTCAACGCAGAATTAACACAAGATACATCATGTTTTTTGGAAGCATATCAAGTCTTCTGGAAGCAATAGCAAATGTTTTAGAGACAGTAACAAGTCATCCGGGTCAGTATCAAGTCTTCTGGAAGCAGTCTTGTCGAAACATTTTAAGTGTGCTGAAAGCATTTCAAGTCTTTTAAAATCTATGTCAACTCTTCAAGATGCAGTATCCAGTTTTTTGGAAGTTGTTTAAGTCTTCTGAAAGCAATTCAAGTCCTTTAGAAGCAGTATTAAGTCTTCTGAAAGTATTTCAAATCTTTTAACACCAGTATCAAGTCTTTCAGAGGCAGTGGCGAATCTGCTGGAAGTAGTTTAGGTCTTTTGAAAGCATTTCAAATTTTCTAGAGTATTCTAGAGTTTAGTAGTATGAAGTCTTATGGAAGCAATATCAAGTTATCTAGAAACAGTCGTCATATATGAAGTCTTCCAAGGGCAGTACCAAGTCTTCTGGCAACAGTGCTTCAAACTTGTCGAAGTAATATCAAACCTTCTGGAAGCAGTTTAAGACTTCTGAAAGCATTTCAAGCCTTCTAGAAGCAGTATCATGTCTTCTAAAAGCAGTATCAAGACTTATAGAAGCAATTTAAAGCTTTCTGGACGCGTTTGAAGTCTTTTGGAAGCAGTATCAAATCTCCTATAAGCAGTGTCATCTCTCAATTCAAAATATGTGCTCTACAAAGAAATCCTTTACAGCAGACACCGGGATTGTATTAAGAAGAAATAACTCAATAGTATGTTAAAATTAAAAATTAATTGAAGATGGTAATTTCAATCCAGATTAGTAATGGGACGGTATTTGAGAAACGGTATTTTGGAGCAGTATTCTTGGCACATTATGCATATATATTTACGACTTGAGGTTACTATTAAAAACCATTTTTTTTTTTTTAATTTTTAAGGCCACTCAAATTTTGAAACGTATTCTTGAGTAGCGACCGTTTCTGCAGCGTGACACGGTTATGAGCGGTATTCTCATCACTAACCCAGATAGAACCATTAACAATTTCGTATAGCTGCTCGAGCAGCTTGATAACTTACATATTAGGCGGTTATGCGTATGGTGCTCTGGACCCTTACAATTTTTTTTATGTGTGCTTGCACACCCAGATGAGCCACGAATCCAGCGCCTATGTTTGACCCCACTTATTTAAGCCAAATCATCAATTGGCTTCTAAATGAGAAATCATCAATAGTTCTTGAATTACAACTGAAAAACTAAGCAAATTAACTAAGATAAGGAAAAAATGTGAAAGGTCGTAAATAAAAACTTTGACCGGAGTTTTAACTTTAACCTAGTACTTTCACCCTTGTTTGGAGTATCTCACTCCCCGGAATTGTTATTATACTGCGTTATTTGCCAAACACCAATAAGCATTTTCGACTTTCTTGTACCTGTAAAATACTTAAAAAAGCATCAACATCGGTCGTTTTTATTCCATTAATATTTTTTAACGCCCTTGGGATATTTATAATCGATTAGAGATATTTGTGTTTATATCAATCAAATTTTGGCATACTCTCCAAGTCTTAGATTTTTCTGCAAAACATCTCCTTTTATACAATTAACTAATTCTGCCATTACCAAGTAATATTAAAGTGTATTCAATCGATTAACAACATTTTGACAGACATTAACAAGAATTTTCTACTTTTTGTTACTTTTCAAACACTTAAATATGCATCACTATCAGCCCTTTTCATTCTATTATTTCTATTTAACATCCTAACGATGCTTTTGATCGATTAGAAGCATTTTGAGTCAAGTCAGTTAAATGGTGCCATATTTTTCTTGTTTTAGAATTTTCTGCAAAACATTTCCTTTTATACAATTAACTTATTTTGCCATTACCAAGTAATATCAAAGTATTTCCAATCGATTAACACCATTTTGACAGACATCAACAAGCATTATCTACTTTTTGACTCCTTTAAAACACTTAAAGACACATCACGCCCTTTTCATTCTATTATTCCTGTTTAACATTCCTTAACATTATGACGATTTTTTTGATCGATTAGAATCATTTTGATTCACACCGATCAGACTTTGCCATGCTTTTCTAGTCTTAGATTTTTTTGCAGGGCATCTGCTTTTATACAATTACCTTAGTTTACTATTACCAAGAATTTACAGAGTGTTTCCAATCGATTAATACCATTTTGATAGACACCATGAAGAATTTTTACTTTCTGGTATCTTTACAATTACTTTGACTTACACCAATAAATTCGATACTTCCCAATAGCATATTTTCAGTAAATATGGGCTATTTTGGGGTACACTCATCGATTACAAATCTATACTAGAAACAAATAACTTTCTTATATGCTGTTTTAAGTGTTTCAATTACTGTTGTAATTCGTGTTGTGTTGATAAGATTAATTAAGTACATTTATTAATTTAGTAATATAAATGCATACCGAAAGCAAACATATTTATTAATGAAAAGATTCCAGAAATATTTGCCCACATAAAGTACTTGGTGCAATAATTCAAATGTTGCGTCGACTATAAAAGCACACAAAGCCATGGACTAGCGTGGAGTTTGGCAAGGTTTTATTGCGGCCCATCTGGCGCCGGAGTTCTTCAACAAGAGGGATGAGAGGACACCAGCGCGCTTTCGAACAAAACGCACCAAGCTCAACAGCAGCCCGCTTTAAAATCGATTTTTATTGTACTTTTCATCGCCACGCCGTTCAAGAACTTATAAACGTGTAAAGACCAACATTCTCAGCGATTGAAAGAAAACTGCGTAATTTCAATTATTCGCCTTAAATGTCGCATGAGGAAAAAATGAAAAAATTTCTTTGTAATTTTTATGATTGTTTAATAGGATCTTAAATTCAAGCGACCCCCTTAAATGTTTCAACGAGGTTTGCATAAATTTTCAATTTCAACCTTGAAAGTTCAGAACGGAGCTACTGCAATTGATGGAACTATCTAAACCTATGCATTTTTCATGGACCACTATGCCACAACCTACATACGATATAGCATGAAAACACCTTAAAATAAGAACGAAAAACATCATTTTATTTTCATAAACACGCTTCACTTCAAACTTTTCGTTACATCCGTTACTTTTAAAATAAATCATCAAACGAAACGCCGATATTTATGAGTTAAAGTTTCTTAACGCAAGTTTATAAAAAAAATTACGAAAATCAGGATGTTTTGGCGACGTAGGTCACGTTTTGTGCGCGAATACAAGGTGACTATACAACCTACGTAAACGCTCTACATATTTTATTCAAGGGGCAATTTTCTGGAACGCTTTAGTCGCCCTTTGCGAAACTACAGCCCTTTTTCATTGCAGGACACCGGTAAATTATGCAACCAACCGTTTTCGTCGACGTAAATTCCAATTTACACCAACAAAGTTCGTCGTTTTTTCGTCATCTTCGACATTTTCGTTTAGAATACAAAATGTTTCAAAAATGACCTATAAAATCAAAATTAAATTTTTAAATGAAATATATAGGGGGCTTAAACTCACGTGCAATATTAAGAACATAAGAACAATTTTTACGATTGTGCTTTAGTTTATGGGCTATCCAAGTAGACTACGCAAATTCAATATTATTGCTTAGGTCATGGAGGAAATCCACGTGACATCATATTCCATTGACACAGCTCGGATGCATCTCCACACGTAGCAAGAAGACTTAACACCTGGTTAAGTGAACATATTAATGGCAATGTTTATAAGTTGTCATGGTCTTGTAGCAAATCCTCCAACATTACCAGACCTGGTTTTACTATCCCAACTGGTAGAACTTTAGTTTGTGTGACCAGTGTACTATAAACTGGAATGCCGCTGTTAAAAATGTATCCAAAGTAATTGAAATCATTTTCATCAAATTTAGTATTAATTAATCATCAAATTAATTAATATTAAAACGTAATTACATTATTGCATATTTACATATAAATACCTTGTATACGCTCTCTTAATATTTCTGCTCAACGACATTCTGCAAAAGGTTGTCGGTCCAGATAAATTATTTTCATAATTGTGCTGATTTCCCAAGTAAAACGGAATCTTTCTCTTCCGCTTTTATAAAGTTTCTTAGTAACAAGCGGCCACCATGAATATATCCATTGTCTAACAGCCTCACTTTTCTCGATCATTTCCAAATAATTCACAAATGAGTTTTCTTGGCCATCAATCATTTTGTACCATTTATCAAAGCGGGCTTATAGTTAAGGATTGCCATTTCTGCCAGACTGGACTTTGATAAAAACCTCAGTGTTTTGTCTTTGATCTACCTTATTGGAACTTCTTTTACCTGCAACTAATAGAAGAGATTCCATCTCTATGCATTTTTTTCATTATTTATTAGGAATTTGGATCCGGTATGAAGATAAAATAAAGGAATATTTTTCAAAAAATATGGTTTTATTAAAAAGACAATTTTACATTCAAAAACGAAAATAATTTCGGATTGATTGAAACGGCTGGCCTTAGACTGCGTCATCCATTCAACCCGATTTGAATTGTTTCCAGATGATTAGCTTAAATGCCAAAATGCGAAAGTTTTCCCATTGTGTCGAAATAGCATTCATTTCAAAAGATGCTATTTTTGTAAAAATACTCATGCACACCAGTTAGCCTCATAGCCTCATTTAATACTGCTTTTAAAAGACTTAATCTGCTTGAAGAAGACTTGATAGTACTTCTAGATGAGTTGATACTGCTTCGAGATGACCTGAAATGTTTCCAAAAGACTTAATGTTGTCTCCAGAAAACCTAATATGCTTTCAGAAGACTTGATACTGCGTGTGGAAACTTGGTACTGCATCAAAAGTGGTTCCAGAAGACTTGAAATGCATAAAAAAAAACTTGAAATGCTTCCAGAGGACCTGAACTGCTTCAAGATTTACTGCTTTCAAAAACCTTAAATGCTTCCATATCACTTGAAATGCTTCCAAAAGATTTGAACTCTTTCTAAAGATTTACCGCTACCTAGATTAGATACTGCCTGTGGAAGACTTGGTACTGCATCAAAAACACTTGAAATGCTTCCAGAATAATTGAAATGGTTCTAGAAGACTTGAAATGGTCCAGAAGATTTGAAGTGCTTCCAAAGGACTTGATATGCTTCCAAAAGACTTGAGCTGACTCTAAAGATTTACCGCTACCTCTGAAAAACTTACTGTTAAAGAATTGCAATGCTTCCAGAAGACTTGCAATGCTTTTAGAAAACTTGATACTGCTTCTAGCAGATTTAAAATGTTCCCAAAAGACTTGATGGTTCTACCTAACTTGAAGTTATCATTTCCAATTATTTTTTTAATTTCAATGTACCATTCAGCTTATTCTTTCCAATTCAGTGCCAACATCTGCTGTGAACGTTTTTTTAGAGGATACTTATTAAATTTTTTTCAAACCTTTTCAGACCCAATTCAGGTTTTGTTTCGAAGAGGCGTCGTTTGATTCATTGTTTGAATCTATTCCCAGTTCAGCTTTTACCACACGTATTTCTAAAAATCGGCATAAACCTCTTCTCCTTGCAACTGGTTTATTATAAAGAATGATAGAATCTTTACATTGATGGTCAAAGGCTTTTTTTTTGATAAAGCTTTCATTTATGCAAATTGTTGCGAAATACCAGAAAGATGACCAAGTTATGTTGATGGATTTTGAAACTCTACGCAACAAGCAATAACGATTTCTGCTTGTTTTGTTCAACAATCCAGATCCACAATTTGGGTTCAAAACTCATTGTTTTGGAAGTAGCTTTTCAATGTTCCCATTTATGTTCAAGTTAAAATTAGTTTGACACTACAATTACTACTTCTAGATGAGTTGATACTGCGTACAGAAGACCTGAAATGCTTTCGGAAGATTTGATACTGTTTCTAGAAGATATGAAATGTTTCCAGAAAATTTGATACCGCTTTCTAAATACCTCCTATGCTTCCAGAAGATTTGATATTGCTACCAGAAGACTTGATATTGCTTTTAGATGATTATTTAGATGAGTTTCGATATATAATAAAACTTGGAAGATTTGAAACACTTCCAGAAAACTCGATACTGCTTCAAAAGAACTTGAAATGCTTCCAGATGACTTGAAATGCTTCCAAAATACTTGAAATGCTCCTAGAAGACTTGACATGATTCCTGAAGATTTTAACTGCTTCTGGAAGATTTGAAGCTGCTTCTAGAAGATCTGAAATGTTTCCAGAAGACTTGACATTGCTTGTAGAAGTCGTGATTTGCTTCTAGAAGACGTGATACTGCTTCTAAGAGACTTGATATTGTTTCCAGAAGACCTGAAATGCTTCCAAAAGACTTGATATTGATTCCAGAAAACTTGATATTGATTTTAGTGACTTAATATTGTTTCTAGAAAATTTGATACTGGTTCAAAGAGACTTGAAATGCTTCCAGAAGACTTAAAATACTTCCATAAAACTTCAAATACTTCCAAAAGACTTGAAATGCTTCCATAAAACTTGAAGTGCTTCCAGAAGACTTGAAATGCATCCAGAAAGCTTGAAATGCTTCTGGAAGATTTGAAATGATTCAAGAAGACCTGAACTGCTTCTAGAAGATTTATCACTACCCTTAGAAGACTTGATACTGCTTCCAAAAGACTTTAAATGCTGCCATAAGAATTATAATTCTTCTGGAAGACTTAGAATGCTTCCATAAAACTTGATACTTCTTCCAAAAGACCTGAAATGCTTCCGGAAGATTAGATACTACTTCTAGATGACTTGATATTGCTTTTAGATGACTTAATACTGCTTCCAAAAGATTTATAATACTTTGAGATGACTTAATACTGTTTCCAAAAGACTTGAATTGCTTCCAGAAGATTTGAAATACTTCCAGAAGACTCGATACTGCCTATGGAAGACTTGATACTACTTCAAAAAGATTTGAAATTCTTCCAGAAGACTTGAACTGCTTCTACAAAATTTACCACTGCCTTTGGAAGACTTGATACTGCTTCTAGAAAACTTGATACTGGTTCCAGAAGACTTTAAATGCTGTCAGAAGAATTGTAATTCTTCCCGAAGACTTAAAATGCTTCCAGAAATCTTGATACTGTTTCTAGAAGATTTGATATTGCTTCTAGAAGACTTGACCAGAAGACTTTAAATGCTGTCAGAAGAATTGTAATTCTTCCCGAAGACTTAAAATGATTTTTTAGAAGATTTGAAATATTTCCAAAAGACTTGGATAGTTTTATCTAGTAGCTTGATATTATCATTTCAATTATTAATTAATTTTTTAATTTTAGTGTATTATTGAGCTTATTCTTTCCAATTCAGTGCTCGCAACTGCTGTGAAGGTTTTTTAGAAAACACGTATTTTAAAATTTTTCAAAGCTTTGTTTTGAAGAGGTGACTTTTGTTTCATCGTCTATTACCAGTTCAGTTTTTCCAGCACCCAACAGCCATAGGTATTTTGAAAAATCGATGCCTATGATTATAATAGAGTAATCCCAAGTTATTTGCATATATTCTTTTGTCATGGACTATGTTGACCCATTTAGTATAACCGGTATTTTAGCACTTTAATTAATGATTGCCATTTCTGCCAGATTGAAGCTTGACGAAAACCAGATTTCCAAAGTTTTATCTTTGAACTACTCACCTTGCTGGAACTTCTTCTTCTTGCATATGCTTTATTATGTAGAAAGATAGAAGATTTACATTGCAAGAACACAACACAACATTATTCAAATGACTGGCTTTAAAGTGCGATTCATTTAGATCAATTCAACTTTTAAATACTTACTTTTTAATTATTTGGGCATAAATTTGTGGTGGTTCAAGCCCTCAATCGTTCAAGTCAAATCTCAAATCTGACAGTTGTACTATTAACATCGCTTCATGAGGAGGAAATGTACTTTATCTGAAAAAATGATTTTTTGGGTCATCTTTGATCAAACCATCCCCAACCCATTGGGCGAAGCCGAAACCGAATCAGATTCAGGTTTTATTTATGCAAGATTTGGAATAGTTCTTCAGAATCGCAATAAGCTACACAATAAGCAACAATGATTGAATGATTGATTTTGTAAAAAGTAACTTTCTTACAATTCAGTTTCAAGACTCACCACTTTGGAAATTAATTTTCTCTTTTTTTTTCACTTTATATACTTTTCTGTTAATTCATGAAAGAGATTGTATGTTTCAAAATTAATACATCACAAAATCTATTTGCTTTGTCCTGATATTTATCGTTGTTTGCGACTTCATTAGCTTTGTAATTAACACGGCCAATATTCTATTGTTTTTGTCTACCCACAATTTACCTTCCTTACATTTAACAGTTTTTTAACGAATGAGTAAATTAAATTTTGAATGATTCACAAAAACGAAATTTAACCACATCTGCAAAAAAATGTTTTATCAACTTAAAACGATCTTTGAATTTATCCGGGTCGCATTAATCATACAAAGTTCACGTTGTGAATAACGGCTGATGGTTTGGCTATGTTATATCGCTCTTCCGCTACGTTTACGATAGATGGAGAGCGCACCCCTCCAGGGTTCGCCAAAATGTATAGGATTAAAACTTCTGGTAGCCGGCTGTAAACGAACTTAATTACGAACCCAGGGTATAGGGGATGCCATTAAAATACCCATCAACTTTTAGGGCGTATAAAACGATTGGAAATGAAGCAAATGAATCAATTTAATTGTTGAAGACATATTTTTTTTAAATACAACAAAAAAATGTTTTTGTTCATCATCTCCTTTTTTCTTTAACATTTACTAGATTAAAGTAGGGTTTAAATTGAAGGAAGCGCCTTTAATGTACTAATAAAGCAGATTAGCTCAAAAAGTTTTCAAAAGTTGTTAAAGCCAACACTTGAAAGTTTAGTCATTTAACTTTCCGCAAAATTGTGCAACGTGTTTTTAATTAAATTAACCTCGTTATTAATTCGGCCTTAATATGCACTACTAAATGAAGCAATTATAATAAAAATAATTAAATTATAGATTAAAAGAAAAATTTGTACAATTCTAAATTACGAAATTTATCACTTTGATTCCCATTTTGCGTGACCATTGGCGTACGTGACCGATGATGGGAAAGCTTTTTGCTCGTTAGTCCGAGCTTTCAAGCGTACATAATTAACATTGATCAGTTTGATTACGTTTTGGTGTCTGCTCTGTGATTAAAGCAATAAGTAATTTGGAATTAAAAAAACGAAAGTCAACTTAAATAAACAAATATATTATAATATAATTAGCTAATTACAAAATGTAATCAACATCCCTAAAAAAATAAAAAAAGATTATTTATAACGTGTTCTTAGGAACGTTTGTTAATTTAACTTACATTTATTAATTGCTTAAAACACTTCTCGACACAATTTTTTAATCCTTCTTTGTCCTTTAGGGCAACGTGGGTACAAAGGAAATAGTCCCTCCACCTCATCCATTAAAAACATGACGTAAAACATCACCAGCATCACCAAAAAGATTCTTACTCCAAACATTATTTATTGCGGTACTTCTCAAAGGCAAAGTTCGTTCAATACTAATAAGCAAACGGATTTTCGCGTTCTTTTAAATCATGAATCGTAAAATGTGGTTTCCACTTTCTTTTTCATCCTTATCTCACGATTTCTTAAACAAATTAATTAGGAAATTTTTATTTGAGGAGTGTGCGTTCGATTTAAAAACCGCAAAACAAGCATACTACTGCACACAAAGCTATTTGCATCATAGCTTGACCTGCTTTTGAGTGAGTTTTGATGAGTAATTACCCGTTTATGAGCGGATCTTGATGACGCAGGTACGGATTTTAAAATAGTTTTAAGTAAAGGAAGTTACAAAGAGGGATAATGTTAGAAAATAACGAGTTGATTTAGAAGTTAGGTGTGTTAATACTTTATTGTAGAACTTGAATTTTCGTGGAATTTTATAGCCGAAACCAATTACTTTCCGTGGCTATTCCCTTGATTTACACTGATTGCGGAGTTAAAATGTTTGTAGTTACTTCAGGTAGTGTTAAATTAACGAGGTGTTGGGTAAAAGGTTCTTGGGGTGTGGACGAGAAAGTTTCGGGCAACGCTTTATTTATTAAGTTCGGTTACTTTTCATTTAAAAGGATATCCATCATGATTACAATAAAAAAAAGTTTGTAACTATTAATCATTGTGTCAAAACGGAAACTTTAACCCCTAGAGTCACGTGTTGTACTATAATTTCAAACTATGTTTTGCACATAGCACACTAGCGATCAATCACTCCGCTAAAGCGCGTGTTTTGTAAAAACTGATTGAGATTTGTATACAAAATTCTCATAATAAAACAATTATGTCGAGATTATTTCTTATTTTGTATGTGGAACAAGTAAAATAACAAATCGTTTAATTCATGGCATAAGAAGTGAAGTAAAACTTGGTCGTAATTATAAATTTAAAACTTTAAATTAAGGTTAATGTCATGTTATTTATTGTTTGCAAAATCTATAAATAATAGCCTTATCATGATTTTGTAGCTCATTTTATCATCATTACAGTCAGGTTACCACCTTTTTCCACATTTAAGCATTTCTAATTTATTTTCGTTCATTTTTTCAATTTCTTTGATGTCATGCCAAAGCTTATTCCATCAAAGCATGAGTAAGTGAAGAAATACTACCACTAGAAGAATTCAACTCTAATCAGGAAGTGGAAGCCAACTCTCTAAGTAAAAGAACTAGAGACTTAATTAAATGAATGAAAGAAATTTGGGTCCTTTATAACTTATTTGTTAATAGTGTAATAATTAATGAAGAAAGTAATATAAAAATAACATTTCGTGTTAATTTTAGTTTAGTTATGACTTTTATTGAGATACTCAACAGAGTGTCTGCGCAATCGGCTATAAAACCGTCACCGGGATCTTATTGACGGCATTCGACCTCTTTAACGAAGGTGTGGGATCATTCAGACCCGGGAAATAACTTTTAGGGATGTATAGTTGAACTTGGAACAATCCTCACCTTTTCGGACTATAAAACTGTCGTTAACCGCAAAGTCAATTGGGGATAAAGGTCCAAATAAACTCCTGTCTCATCGATATCTGACGTATCCTTGATTAATTTTGAGCTTTGCGATATTGAAAAAATCAAATCTATGGGATTTATAAGAATGAGGGAAATGTTGGTGGTAAATGTTGAAACTAGATTAAAGTTTCTGCAAAATGGACTTAATTTTTAAGTTATCTTTTTTAAAGTTCAGTGGTTACAATTAGTGTCCGACCGAAACTGAATTTTGAGCCAAAATGCCGGAATTTTATGGTTTTAGATTATTGTGTTGTTTTAGACTTGTGTCGAATTCGATACAACCGATTCTGGTTTAGCTGTGCGTCTGGAGACACACGGCTAAACCAAAACTTTCTAGTTCTAGGTCTAGTGTTAGTTCTAGTTTTACTTTTTGTTTAGCTCTAGATTGTTTTGAATTCTTCTGGAACTAAAAGTATAACTAATACTAAGTCTACAACCCAGTTTAACCGTACGTCTCTTAAGACGGCTAAACCCCAATGTTTCTTGTTCTAGGTAGTATTAGTTCTGAAGCTAGGTTCTAACCCAAATGACTAAGCCCAAATGTTTCAAATTCTAGTGTTAGATCTAGCGTTAGTGTTGACTCTAGTTTTAGTTGCACAGTGTACATTGCTATAGTACTGGTGGATCCCGTTTTCTTGTAGTTAGACAAGGATTCCAAAAATATCCGAACACAAGAATACCTCACGTTAGGGTACGCAAACTTATAAAGATAATTTTGGAAACGGATTTTAAATAGCAAATATTAATAATTAACCAGTGTTCACTAGGAGAATTGGTAGGTGGTAAAGAGAGTTATTTTAATGCAATATATCGCAAGATAGTGTACGGTCTGGACTCCCAATATAAGAACGGAATACCACTGAAGTTTTGGTTCAAACATATCGCAATTAACCTTTATGGGCGTAGTTTCGATTTCGGCCAAAATACAGCCGAATCCGAAGCTTCGCCGAAATTCCTATTTGAGGCCGAAACTGAAATTTCGGTCGGGCACTAGTTACAATCATATGTTGTCTTTAAGAGTGTTGATATTCTTGGGGCTAAAGGACATATTTTTAGATTAACACAACGATGGTTTTATTAATTAAACTTATTCTTCTCTTTGACGCTCTCTAAAAAACTAAAACTATTACCAATTTCGTAAAACTAAAATAACTATGTTGTTTTAATTACAACTCATCAACATACCCCTTCAATAAAGTTATTATTTAGTTTTTGACTAATAACCAACAAAAAATACGAAAACTCACCACCGCACAGAAGCGAATTAGTTAAAAATCATGGTCAAAAAGATATTTTTGTATATTAGTTGTAAATGTTGGTGGAACTTAAAAAAAACATCTACACAATTAACAAGCATTAAGTATTTTATCTTTTACTTACAAGTTGTAATATTTATGTAGTGAAAGCTCTAGAACGCAGGAACCAAAACTTAACTTCCCTAATTCCTTTACACGTGCACACGCAGAATGTAGCCAGAATTGTCATTTACGGACTTAAGTAATATGCTTAAGCTGTTTCAAAATGCTTTATCAATGCGCTGGGGAAGGTACTACAGATACTGCTATTATGCTATCAGATCATCAGATATGATGATCTATAAAGTCCGGGAATGTTTTAGAACTTGCGCGTAGAGTTCCAATTGGTAACTGCTTAAACACACACCTTAACTTGTTGAGCCTAGTCGACGATGTTGAATGCTAAATATATGTGGAGGACGAGGAAATGGTTGAGCATGTCTTATGTCACTGCTCTGCTATCAATCGTATTAGGTTATCATTTTTTTTGTCGCTGTTTATCTTCATAAGGATCTGAATAACTTTTCACCAAGCAAGGTGATAATGTTCGTTAAGAGCATTGGTTTGTGTGGTAAAATCTGATAGCGTAATCTCGGGGTACAATAGCTAGAAAACCAGCCTTAAAGATGCAAACAATCTTGAAGTAGTATGATCCAATAAGTTTTGGAGAGACGCTTCCGCTTTGTCTTACAGATTGTTTAGATAGCATCTTTTTTTGGAGAAGTAGCTTCATAGGTTTTATACAGATTTGAATAGTGAGTTTTTGCAACGCTTCTCATGACAATGTACTGGAATTTTTGTTAACTTAGCTTCTACAAAAAACGATAATGATTCGTCTCTGGAAAGTGGACATACTTTTGTGTTAGCCAAAGATTTCTTGAACCTTGAGGCGCGAGTGGGAGTAGAAAAAACTGTTTGCTTTATTACATCTGTTGCGTCTAATTTACCTTCCGACCTAAATTGCATTTATGCAGCATATGTAAGTTCTTCAATAGAAATATCAAAGAGAAACTCGGAAGAGTTTTTTCTTCTTCTGGTTCGTTTATACAACTTTGAAGGAGACTTGTGGTCTTCCGCCATCAACTTCATCCTCTGCTGTAGCTGATTTTTGTATAATTGGTGTTAAATAAAAAACATTGCAATTTTGGTTAAACATTTTTTTGTAGGCACTCTATAGTATCAATTTTTGTGATAAAAGGGTTCTCTTAGTATCTATTTTCTGTCTGTAGATGCGCTTCCCAAACAAGAAAAGCTCTTCTGTCTTTCTTCTTTTGATTTTTTCGTTACAACTTTGAAGGAAACTTGTGGTCTTCCGCCATCATCTTCATCCTCTGCTATAGCTGATTTTTATATAATTAGTGTTTCATGAAAGATATTGTAATTTTGGTTAACAACTTTTTGTGGGCAGTCTGTAGTATCAGTTTTTGTTATTTTTGTTATCCGTTATTCGTTCTCAATCGTTTTACATTATTTCCTGTTTGGGTTTCTAAAAGATTCAAGAATTTCTCCATATTACTCATTGCTTCTGATTTATCTTTTAAAAAATACACCACTCTGTAGTTTGAGTAATTATCTTTCAACAGTAAAAAGTATCTTGCGTCTCCCAATGACTCTTCTATTGGTCCCTCTTAAACTCCATGTATTAATTCACCTATTCTGTTAGCTCGTGAATTACTTATCGGGATTACCTTTTTATAAGGTGTTTCATTTCTTTTCATAACTTTCATAACCTGTTCAAAATGAGTATGAGTCATCTTGCAATGCCAGTCGATTAAACTATCTACTTTTAGATAGTAATCAAGTTTATCTTTGTTAAATTCAAATGTCATTTTATTTAATTTTCCTATTCCTAATATATTTCTCCATCCAATTCTGTACTTAAGGGGTTACATGGGTTTCGGAGATGTAAAGAAGTCATGTTTTCTCCATTTTTTTCAGATGCATATAAAAAAGAAACCGTGAAATTATATTTTCTAAGACATCCACACAATTTTTCAGAGACGGTTTAACCTAAATGAACAAACCATTTTTTTGTTACTAGGTAAGTATAGCTAGGGAATAACCGAAGGATTTAAAATTTTTTGAAAATTGAATTTTTGCCAGAGTTCTAAAGAAAAGGATACAATTTTTGGTGCAATTTTTATTATGTAATGGCCCGTAAATCATGTTGTAATGAAAAAAAATTAAAATCGCTTGGTTATTCCTTACTTAATGCTACATTGAATAAGTGAATAAAATTTTAATAATCGATACGTTAGTTTTCGATTAATCGTGTCCGATTAACCGATTTTGAAAAATATTGTTTTGAGAAAAACGCGTTTAAAGATTTAGGTAAGGATAAAATTTCTTCTAATAAAAAAAAAGAAAACCCTACAGTAAATCGTTAGTTAATCTTATTGTGAAGAAGTGTGAAAAAAATGCAATTAAATCGGTACAGTAATTTTTGAATAATTGTGTCCACCGACATCAAAGTCAAGGGTGCTTTTAGAAGAAAATTAGGTAGAGTTGAGATATCGCCATTGAATGTGCAAGCAGCTATTAATGCAGCAATTTCTACTATCTTTGATCCACCAGGAAATACCTTTGGACTAATTTTCGGAATTGACCGGTTAAAGCTTTCATTATTATTTTGCGTAAATCCACCAACACACCGCTTTAAAAGTACATCCTTTGCTAAGCTCTTCATAAATAGACCTGATAGCCGATGAAACATCACTTGGTAATGGAGCATAGTCGTATTTGAATGATGACAAAGCTGAATTCATAGCTGAAGCACGCTGCCACGTGCACCATGAGTTAAGCCCTCTTGGGCATATTTCATGCTGTGAGTTTTGATCCGTAGGGATGTAATGGAAGTAAATTGCCCATAACGAGTAGTTCATTTTGCATTTAATCACAATGTCTTCATATAGTTCGCAATAAACTGTAATTTATCAATAAATTTACTAGTAAGCTTTCCATTACCAGATACAGTTATTTTCCTGATCGGTTTGCCCTTGATTTCTATCTCTTCATTTTTTCCACCAAATCACGTAAATGGGTGCCTATTTACAATTCTTTTTTATTTATTTAATTAATTAATATTTATTCAATTTTATTTATTTATATATTACGTTTTGGAATCACTGTCTCCACTGTAATTAACGTACCTCAGCCGTATTTTTCTAACGAGCATTAAAACATGGCAACGATTGATGATACTTCCATATTACCTGCTGGTCCTTCATGATTAGCACACCATTCATTTTCTCTAAATGATCTTGCCACTCTTCAAAATGGGCAGAATTTACAATATGAGCTTTTCACAAATACATCCAACACTTTTCTAGAATGACAAACCAATCAATGTAACCACACATAAAGTGCGCTAACAACAAAAACATGAAAGTTTGTTGTCGGCGCATGATACCGGAACTAATTTTTAACAAAGAATGTTTCCAATTTGGAAATTGCCAAGAATAATAATTATTTTTTTTAATCCTCACAACAAAGAGATGAAAGATTAATAAAAATATTTATGGCCGGTTTCTCGTATGTATTCACATGTCAATATCGAACCGATATTGTGCTGTTGATCGATAATTCGAGCGATATCCGTCCATTGGGTTTCTGAAAGGGCCAATAGGAGATATCGGACCGATATTTAATCGATAACTATATCGCATGCAACAAGTACCTATATCGACTCGATAGGTGTGATTAACGACAGTGACGTATATGTCAAAAGTGATACTTTCTATTTTCTAATTTATATTTACATAAATATTTCTTAATTAAACATTGTGCATTATTTTGAAATTTTAAAAAGGAGATTTCCTTGCCTATTGATGAGAATGCGATTAAAACGTAAGACGATTTACTTTTACATCAATTTCCGCATGTGTAGTTTTATACAATATCTATTTTGAAAATGTTGCCATATTTGAAAGAGGAATCGGGGAAAATATTAATGAATCCCTTATTAAATCCATTTGAATCTTTTAAAATTGAAGGAATTTTTTCGGACTTACTAATTACTAGACGTTTCCGGGTATTACTCGAAAACAAGAACTATCTGCGGGAGGAAATGTTTCCTGATAAATACACGGGCATTTTAGGACTTCTGCGTTTTGATTACTTTCTAACACAGGAAGAAACAAAAAATCCTGGAAGGAAGATAAAATTTGAATTTAAAAAAATATAATTACATGTATTAGGTAAAATGCATCATCTTCTTCAATGCAACATCTTCTCACTGAATTGTATCTCAAAAGAATTCAGGTCGATTTTATCAATTTCAAGTTCATCCAAACACCCATATTATAAAAATTCTATCCATTAACCAAACTCACCTATGATGATTCATTATAATAATAGCTATTTTGTCTATTTTATCATGGTGAGAACCAAATTAGAAAAACATTATTCGTTTTTGAGATAAAGATTATTTAAGTTAACCTAATTTTTTATAATTTTTTGAAATTAATAATCTTGTTTTAAAAAGCCACGAAAAATCGAATTCTTAAGATATCTTAATGAACTATTCATGATTTATAGAGGAAAGTGTCTATTTTCTGGTGATGAAAGCGGATCTTGAAAATGTTTATTCGTTTTTGAGATATAAATCATTAATTTGAACGAGAACATTTATGGCTATCTCATGTTAATTAAAAATCACCAATAATCGAGATATTTTAATGATATATTCAAAATTTATAGAGGCAAGTGTTTATTTTGTCATGGTGAGAACCAAATTAGAAAAACTTTATTTGTTTTTGAGATAAAGATTATTTAAGTTAACCTAATGTTTTATAATTTTTTGAAATTAATAATCTTGTTTTAAAAAGCCACGAAAAATCGAATTCTTAAGATATCTTAATGAACTATTCATGATTTATAGAGGAAAGTGTCTATTTTCTGGTGATGAAAGCGGATCTTGAAAATATTTATTCATTTTTGAGATATAAATCATTAAATTGAATAAGAACATTTATGGCTGTCTCAAGTTAACTAAAAAATCACCAAAAATCGAATTCTTGAGATATTTTAATGATATATTCAAAATGTATAGAGGCAAGTGTCTATTTTGTCATGGTGAGAACCAAATTAGAAAAACTTTATTCGTTGTTGAGATAAAGATTATTTAAGTTAACCTATTTTTTTATGATTTTTTTGAAATTAATAATCTTGTTTTAAAAAAATCACGAAAAATCGAATTCCTAAGATATCTTAATGAACTATTCATGATTTCTAGAGAAAAGTGTCTATTTTCTGGTGATGAAAGCGGATCTTGAAAATATTTATTCGTTTTTAAGATATAAATCATTAAATTGAACGAGAACAAATATGGCTATCTCAAGTTAATTAAAAATCGCCAAAAATCGAATTCTTGGGATATTTTAATGAAACATTCAAAATTTATAGAGGCAACTGTGTATTTTGTCATGGTGATAACCAAATTAGAAAATATTTATTCGTTTTTGAGATAAAGATTATTTAAGTAACCTGATTTTTTATGATTTTTGGAAATTAATAATAAATATAATTTACCTACAATTGAGCCTTTAAAAAGTTTTCTTATTTGTTAATTATGTTCTTTTACTAATAATTTTCGTTATTATTTGATTTTTTTTTGTTAATTTTCATTATTCTTAATTTCTTGTTCAGTAATTTTTTATTTTTGTTAAGAAATTATTTATATATGTTATTTATTGTGATTTATTACTGGATACTTCGCTGGGCTTTCCAGTTTTCATCTCAAATATTATAAATACCTATCAATGGGAATAAACAAGTAATCGATTTCTTAACAAAACTGTAAAAAGCTGTTCGATAACTATTGTGTGCAATAACTGTCGATCAGTTCCTACCACAACACCAATAGGCGATATCGACTCGATAAAAGATATCGATCCAATAACTGTCGCTCCGATATCTACTCAATACTATAACGTACGAGAAACCGGGCATTAGTGTTTATTCTGGCGAGGAAATTGCAGTATTAACACGCATACTATTAGTCTATAGATATCTCGTAACATAGTTTTACTCAAATTGACTTGAAATTGTCGGAAAATATCATAGACATATTATACAATCAAATAAAAAACACAATTTTTTGACATTTTCAAACCCATGTAACCCCTTAAAGAAAATAGATTTACCTGTAATGATGGTAAAAACAAAACTGCATAAATCTATTTTAATCCATGTTGTTCCATTCCATGCGTTAACTTCTACCGTCTCGATTCCACTTCCTTCTGCAATTGATCCATTACCCACTTTGGCTTGTTTCTGCTTCTCTGGTTCTCTTAATTTTTTAAACATATCTCGTATGTAACACATGTGCTCTGTAGTTGCGAGATTAAAAAAACTTTGTTGTATCAAATGAACACTGAGCTGCGATTTATTATCATAAATGCTCTAAAGCTTGTCCCACATTTCTGCAGCAGTACTACACGACGTGACATGGTTTAACGGCTTATCTTCTATTCGACATACCAACTGTTCTTGTGCTTTCGGTCCCTCAGTTTCCATTCTGCTATCTATCCCGCTTCTTTGGCTTTTCTACATTACCCGTTACGAAATCGTAATACCCTTTGGCTTTTAAAACTATTTGCATCTGGAACCTCCATGTCGTCCAATTTTCTCCATTAAATTTCACAACCGGCGTTCCTTGTTCTGCCATCTTTCTCTTCGTCTATTTTATCCCAACAATAACGTTTCATTTTTGACTTTCGCAGGTTCTTATGATAAAAAGACACCTCTTTTGATTAACACAATAATGATTTTATTAATTAAACTTATTTTTCCCTTTGACTGACTTCTCGAATGCTCTCTACTTTTTACATCTTGTCGAAGCTTATTATTATTCCTACGCAC
Source organism: Onthophagus sagittarius (assembly GCA_036711965.1). Lineage (NCBI taxonomy): Eukaryota > Metazoa > Arthropoda > Insecta > Coleoptera > Scarabaeidae > Onthophagus > Onthophagus sagittarius. The sequence goes on along the minus strand of JASERS010000002.1, from coordinate 55,075,399 downwards.
TCCCTTCATTTTAAATTATCCTTAGAATGAAGCTTAAATTATCTCGATATCTCGATTAATTTTAAGATATCATGTTTTTAAGTTTAGTGGTTACAATCATAAATTGCCTTTACGAGAAAATTTTAAAGAATCACTCTGTCAAAATTTGTGTAGACGAAAAAATGTCTTTCAACACTTTAAATATTAACTCAATTTGCTTTAAAATGTTGTTTGTTTCCCATCTTATCCTAAATCATACACAGGTGCATTAAAAAATCGTGTTTCTGAGATTTATAGGAATGAAAGAAACATTGAAACGAGATTAAATTGTCTAGAAAATGATAAATTTAAAAATCAAAAAGCAAATTTGGGAAGAAGATTTTTATCGTTATATATTCGCAAAATTAGACTTAGTATAATCACATAAATCATAAAATTACTTTAACAGTTGGAATAACCTTATCTGTTTTCCAGCTGATGTCAGAATCAGTAATAGACTTTTCAGCAAGTCGGTTGCAGATGGTTACCCTGAACCCGTTGGTGCGTCTCGTTTCAGATAAGATTGTTGAAATCGCACACTTGTCCAAGTGAGAATAGCTTTGCTGCGGAACCGAAACGATCCGACGCGGGGCCAAAAGGGCCGCCGTTGACAAACGATGCCGTTAAAGCGGCGTCAAAGCGAATTTTTCATGCTGCTCTCCCTATTCAAGTTTATTTTTATGGGGGGAGGATACAGATTTTACAGGGGATAAATTTTCCACGAGTCATGATTCCGTTAAATTCTTTTTGTTTAAATTGTATCACTTTTTTGTTTAAATTGTAATTCTCTTTTATTTAAAATGTATCGATTTTTTTGTGACAAATTCGCGCTCTGTACTATTTGTAGAAAGTATGAATCACGTTTTAGTGTTAAAAAAAACTTTTTTCATACAAAAATGTTTGCATGAATTCGCTTTAAAAAAAATATGCGTCATTTTTAAAAAGTGAGTAATTGTGACATCATTATTGATTCTTGGGTTGGGTAATTTTTCTTTTTCGAATACCCTATCAATACAATGACGCAATAAATATCAACAAAATATGTTAAAAACGTATTTGCGGTTTTATTCTAATTTGTTTTGTGACGCACGTTAAAATAACGTGAGTTAAGTTACACGCACGTTTGGCATAGAATGGATTTTGGAATTCAATGCATTCAAAGATCAAATTCTTAACTAATGTTAACTGAAACTTCTCCGCATACCGACCTGTTGATGCATTTCGGTCAACATATAGAAGCAGCTCGCCTATTATTAGATTTGAATCTCTGACGACACACCAGTTCCGATCAGAATTACAAATTGAATTGCCAAACTAACAATAGACATTGGGAAATATCGTCTAACAAAAACGATCTGGATCAAAGAAAATTAGAATCGCCGTAGACCTGAAATTAACCGACACACGTGCGTTTCGACTTTCAACACACCTCTCCTATATGCCGGTTAATAAAATGCCATAATATGAAAACGGTGCGGCGTGTCCAATCGTTTGGAAAGCAAACATAATAAATCGATAATGGAAACGCGAGGCTCGATTTCGGGATAACCGAAACCGTCCAGATTGGCTTTGCGTAATAACCGAATGGGAAAACATCCCGATCGAAAATAATATTCGAAAATGTTGATGGGGTTTTGATCGATACACCTCTTTTTTATGGGAATTATTCGCGGTACACTTCTCCTCACAAACCGCGTATAAATTACTAAAAATGGAAGCGGTTGTCACTTGCAGAAGATGAACGAGGTCGCGACGCGAAGGTTTAACTCAGCTTTTTTCACCATCCTGCGAACGGTTGATAGCAGAAAATGTTCATTTTATATTCGATGATAAATATTTAAGGGTATATCACTCAATCCGTAATTTCGCCGTATAAGTTAACTTTATTTGTCCAAACTAAAATTAGAAGTAATACATTAAACTTCGAACCAGTTTCTCATATTTTTTGAAAAGACGTAAAACAAAATCTGATAGCTTCTAGGATTAGTTCTAGTAATAGTTCCAATGTTAACTTTAACATATTTTTTAATGTGTATTTTAACGCTTAGTCTTTAACGCTTCCAAAAAAATAATGTGCTCTAAACACCCGGTAATTATTACCGACATCAAACCAGGGGGATTATTTACCAGTCGAGTTATTAGTTCGTGACAACTATGCAAGCGCGTGACAAAATCCAATTTCATCGAGGGGTCAAGTGCTAAATTTTAACCACGAAATTACACCCCTTTTCACGATCTATAATGTTATGTAGTTAGCATTATACGATATCAGGGTTTGTATTTAAAATTACCAATAATTTGAAAATTATATTTGTTATTTACTTGAAAGCTTACTGATAAACTTATTATGTAGCGTAATTTCGAATTTAGTACTTCATTCAATCAGTTTTAACTGGCTTAAAATAAAAATTTAATCGAATAGAACGTCTAAAACTGCGTTTCTAGCTTTGCCATAGAAACATAAATATACATCTCACCCTCATTGTTTAAGAAATCGATCTATTCATAAATAATAAAACCTCGTTAAAACGAAATGGCCTACACGTGTTAAGAGAATTCGTTTAAAATGTGTGAATCAGAAAGATAAAAAAGCTTATTGTAATACAATGAAGTGTTGATTCTTAATTCTTTTCAACTTCAAACTAATAATGATTTTTTTTATAAAGCCTTTTTGAGATTTGCTATAAACGTAAATATTGCATAATATACAGAGTGTTCCAATAAAGCAAGCGTAGAGTCTTTAAACTTTTCGTTTTACATGATATTCTTAATTTGCCTTTATTTTAACCAATTTTGAACTATGTAAAGTTGAAAAGTTCATTTGATTTATAAAGGAGAGTATATATTTTTCTTTGAATAAAACTATACATGAATATCTAATTTATTTTTTGAAATAAATTTAGATATATAAAAGATTGATCATTTTAGATTCAGCCTGCATTTTGGTATGCGAGTCATTTCTTCATTTTCAAAAGTAAGACCTCCACGATCTTTCAAATTTTATCATTTTTGTGTAATTCTAATAAAACGTCAAAAATACATCATCCTTTAACATTTCTTAAATGGAATCGCTTTCCAACTGAAACAACAAGCTATACATCATTTGGAAGAGGGATGTTCAATCTTTAACTTGGTAAGCAGTCATTTCTTCATTTTTAAAAATTAGACCTGGAACAATTTAATGAAAAATGTTTTCGTGATTCTACTAAAACGTCAAAAACACATCATCTTTTAACATTTCTTATTAAATCATCTTATTTATACATCATCTTATTAACATCACCTTTCGTTTCTTCGGTGGCTGATACTGCTTAAAACAAACTTGATAAGCTACCAGGAGCCTTGAACTGCTTTCAAAAATGTTGATACTACCTCTGGAAGACTTGATAATGCTTCTAGAAGCCTTAACATAGCTTTCAGAAGGCTTGAACTGCTTCCACAAGATTTTATACTGCAGCTGAAAGACTTGATACTATTTCTAGAAGATTTTAAATGATTCCAAAAGACTTGATACCGTTTGTAAAACTACTGGCAAAAAAATGTTTGAAAATGCAAAGTCTTAAAGAAGACATTTTTATTGCAAAAGGCACGAAATTGTTAATACAATTTGATTTTGCTTCCAAAATACCAAATACTGCTAGGATACAAAATGTTCATTTCAAAAGTTCAAAAAATTTCAATTATAGACCAAATATTGCTTGTGAAGGTGTAAGCACTGTTGATATAAGGCATTTCTATTGCAAATTAACCATAGGTGCCAGATACATGGACGTTTTCCATGTCACTTTTGTTTTGAGAACTGTCATTCGTCGTTTGAATCTTTTCCCAATTCAGTTTTTTCACTATTCAGCACCCATACTTATTTTCAAAAACCGGCGCTTATGAAGCTACGAAGATTGTGTTAGATGTACCACTGACGATCTAAAGATAAATCAGTTAGCTGCAGAATTCTTCGAATCCTCTATTTGGGCATCGTAAATCTTACACAAATTGCTGGTTCTGGTCCTAAAAACGCTTTAGCACTAGCTCATCTGCCGTTTCATTGGCAGCACTTCCAGAGTGACCTCAGTGTAGTTAAAACGACGAACCGTTTGAGCCGTCTGTATTTCCACATAAATTTTGATAATCCTCTACTTGATTTCGAGCTTTGTGGAGATGAGTTACTCAGTTTGTGTTCTCATTTAATCCCAAGATTATTCCTCACTTGCGCAATCAGTAATAAAATGTCCAATATAATTATATTTACAAACTCACTTCTACAGTATTATATATTTAGAAATCTGCATTTTTAGCAACTAACGCTATTAACAACAACAACATTCTGATCTGAAATAATACTTTGACGTCCTTCAAGATCGGCAAATACAGAAAAAAGGGATTAACTAACTAGAAACTGACGAAATGACCTATTTACCTTTATTAGCTGTTTCCACCAAAACTTATTTTCGAAAGTAAGTCCTTTCTTCGTAGACAAGAACGGATATATTAAAAAAAAATGTTAACTTGAATGGTTGCGGTCCGCTGAACCAGCGGTTGCAAATTGCTAAAAGACTCTGTAAGTCGATAGTTAAACTTGCAGGAAAAGATTTTATTAATCATAAAATCGTGTCTAAGAGAAAATACTGAAAATTATTTGACAGCAGACTTGCAGGAAAAAAACTTTATGACTAAAGTGGCTAAGAGAAAATACAGGAAATTATTTTCAGGATTCTGAGATGACCGCTAGGAGGTGCAAATATCATCTTTAATGCCTTGAAATCTTAACAATTAAACAATTAGTCATCTTAGGAATGGTATCTCAATTTTAAGATACTTGTACATTTCAGTTTCAGTCCAGTCCCAGTATATTCCGGCTTCATGCCGGGATTTCATGAAAGAAGATTTATCTTACAGGGGCTATATCTAATCTTTTGGAAGCATTTTAAAATATCTAGAAGCAGTATTATGTCTTAATTATTAAAATCTTCTAGAAGCAGTATCAAGTCTTTTGGAAACTTCTCAAGTCTTCTGAAAGCATTTAAAATCTTCTGGAAGTAGTATAAAGTCTTACAGGGACAGTATCAAGCCTTTAGGAAGCATTTTAAAACATCTAGAAGCAGTATCAAGTCTTCTGGAATCTTCTCGAGTCTTCTGAAAGCATTTCAAATCTTCCAGATATAGTATAAAGTCTTACAGGGGCTATATCTAATCTTTTGAAAGCATTTTAAAATATCTAGAAGCAGTATCGATTCTTAATTATTAAAATTTTCTAGAAGCAGTATCAAGTCTTTTGGAAACTTTTCAAGTCTTCTGAAAGCATTTGAAATCGTCTAGAAGCAGTATAAAGTCTTATAGGGGCAGCATCAAAGCTTTGGGAGGCATTTTAAAACATCTAGAAGCAGTATCAAGTCTTCTGGAAGTAGTATCCAGTCTTTTGGAAGCACATCAAGTAATTTTGAAGTATTTCAAGTCTTCTAAAAGTAAGTATAAGGTCTTCTGGAAACATTGTAAGTCGTCTGGAAGTATTGTAAGTCATCTGGAAATATTTTAAGTCTTCTAGAAGCAGTATCAGTCTTCTGGAAACATACCAAGTATTCTGGAAACCATATCAAGTTTCTTAGATACAATATCAAGTCTTCTGGAAGCATCTTCAGTCTTCTAACAGCGACATAAAGTACTTTGGAAGCATTGTAGGTCGTCTGGACACACTTCAAGTCCTCTAGATGCAATATCAAGGCTTCTAAAAGCGTTGTAAGTCATCTGTAAGCATTGTAAGTCGTCTGGATGCATTGTAAGACATCTGTAAATTCATCATTTTAAGTCTTCTAGAAATATCAGTCTAGAAATTCAAGTCTTCTGAAAGCAATATAAAGTTTTCTTAAAACAGTATCAAATCATCTAGAAGTAACAACATCAAGTCATCTGGAAACATTTTAAGTTTTCTAGATGCTATATCAGGTTATCTGAAAGCATTGTAAGTCGTCTGGAGGTATTTTAAATCCTCTAGAAGCAGTAACAGTCTTCTGGAAGCCGCGGTACTTTATAAATCTAGAGAAGAATTTGTATTCTTTTTAAGACAATAATTTAAAAAATTTTTTTATTATCATAAAATTTGCGATAGGCAAATAAATGCCCGCGTTGAATGCGCTGCACATTTTTCGGGGCATTTATGTTCTACAGCTTTCATTATCTTCTTCGTTTCTTCTAATCAGATAAGAAGCCATTATGAACGGAAAAAAAACATCTTACCGTCTGCAAAATTTTTTAAAAAGCTTCAGTATTCACCTTCAAAGAGTATTTTTCTTCGCTATCGCATTCATATTCGTATTTTACTGTGTTGTACACTAAGAAATTTTTGACACTAAAATGACATAATTATGTCGGTAAAAATGTTGCCTTTTCTGTTAAACAATAGAGGGTGCAGAACCCGGAGTGAGAGTCCGGTGCATGTACCGAAAGGTTAAAGAGGAAGGTTTAACCTTCAATATGGTAGGCATGTCATTTCTTCATTTTCAAAAATAAGACCTCCACGACCTTTTTCAAATGTTATCATTTTTTCGTAATTCTACTAAAATGCATCCATTAACATTTCTTAAGTGGAATCGCTTTTAAATTAAAACAACGACTACACATCATTTTAAAGAAGAATGTTCAACCTTCAATTTGGCATATAAGTCATTTCTTCATTTTCAAAAATAAGACTTCATCGATCTTTCAGATTCTATCATGTTTTTCATTTAATTTAATTTTAATTTTGAACAATGTAAAGTTGAAAAGTTCATTTGATTTATAAAGGAGAGTATATATTTGTCTTTGAATAAAACTATACATGAATATCTAAATTTATTTTTTGAAATAAATTTATAGTATTTCATAAAAATAAATAATCATTTTTTGAAAATGGTAAATATTGAATTCTTAAGATATTGTGATAAAATGTCACATTATGCGCACAAAACCATATTTGAATATCTCAGATCATTTTTGAAATGTCTCTTGAAATAAAATTGTTACATTTCATAAAATTAAAATTTTCTTTAATTATTTTCCTTTGTTAAAACTCGAATTCTTAAGATACCTTGATAAAATTTGTTATAATTCATACAGATGTTCAGAAATAAGCGAATATTCTGCACGTAGCGATATTCTTCGTTCGATTCTAAAACGAAAATGTTCTAAATTAAAATGTTGTATCATGCTTTGTATGGTTTCAGGAAGCACTGAAAGGAAACGAAATATGTGGCAACTAATATTTTCTGAAAATCAATAATAATAATATTGTAATCAAAATTACAATATTATTAATAAAAGTCATAAAAAAATAATTCACTTTTTTTTTAATTTTATGATTTTTGAATCGTAAAACTGTAAACAATGTTGTCAAGTGTATTTTTCAGGAATGTGTGTTGGAAATGTATTAAGAAATGATAAAAATAAACTTTAATACCTAAATAAAATGACTGAAATAAAAAGTTTATTTAAAGTTCTTTATACACTAAATTACAGCCGCTTCCATCAACAGATATTGAATATTAATGATTATTTATGGCTAAATTATCTGCACTTCTTCAAAAGGTGTGAAGACGTATAACTTTTTAACATTAACATTTTCCCTTTAGAACTGAATGAAGAATGTCGCTACGAGTAGATTATTAAGGTGACCAACTATTTTTTGTTCAAAAAGTATTTCATAGGTGAAAGAAAAGAAGAAAAAACGATAAAATCTTTATTTTCTTTTAAAAACATATTTTTCTTCAGAGTGGATTTTTTTGCTAAATGAGGATGTTCGCCTAATAATGTAGCCACATCCGAACAACTTTCATTTTGCATATTAAATCTGACTGTTAAGACGGCAGATAATGCTTTTACAGAAAGTTGCGGCTTTTCACTGCTCCACTAATCATTTCCTAGTGAAACTACTCTTTCAACAGCAGCATTAGTGCCTGGACAACAAAGAAATTTCTATTAAAACTTTTAAATTTTTATGAGAAAAGATTTCTACCCATCTTTTGTCAAGTTCTATTTTCTCATAGTTCCATTTCTACAATTTTTCTTCATTTAAATATAAATTTACTTTTCCAATTTCTTCAAAAAGAAAATTGTCATTAATAACAATATCTTTTACTTCCTCCATTACAAATTCGACTGCTGAAGAAACTTCTTTCTATTCAATTCTACTATTTAGAATGGTTCATTTGAAATAATTTAATGCTCTAAAGTTCACTGCTCATTCTTCGTTATATTCATAGCAAATTTTATACAAATTTACAAATAAGTACAAAACCCAGTAAATGAATATAGAAATTCAAATATTTAATGTATCTAAGTGAAATATTTTAAAATTTACAAAGAAAAGTTTAGTATGTCCTACTGTACACAAAAACCCATGTGTGAATATCTTAATTTAATTCTGAGATATCAAATTTTGAACTTAACCTACACTTGTAACATTTCCATAAAAATAATAATTTTTTAATAATCGTAAAAAAACGAAAAATTGGAAAGTTTATAATAAAATTGATAATAAAAAAGTGTTAGGAGATAACGTTCGTGATATAGCCAAAATTACCATCATTCGAAAGCTTATTTTAGTCTGCATTCGATGTTTCATCAAAATATTTACACTCTCAAAAGCAAAATAAACTCAACTTTCGAATGATGTCTATTTTGACTAGTGGTACTATTGAAAAAAAGATCAAGTTGCCGTTTTAAAAAGTAGCTTGGATACCGGATAGTAGCTGGATATCCGTTCGACACCTAATTTTATCGAAACCCAGGTTGTTTTAGTATTTATATCTGTCAACATTTGCTTTAATTCAAATTCACTACAAATTCATATATTAACGTTTATAAACTAAGCTTGGAACAATACTTATACGAATGTTGCAAAAAGTGAAGTAATGTTAATATATGAAGAAGTAGCCAGTGTCCTTGAGTATTTAAAGAGATATTGATATTAAAATAACCGCCTAGTGATACTAACTACGGTGTTCTCTGCACTTGCTCTCCAAATTTTGAAACTGTTATTTGCATATTTTCTTTTTTTTTTGGTATAAAATGCATATATTTTTGTCAACAGTGCATACGTATATTTACATATTTCGCAGAAAATTAGTTAATCTTAAAAATTTAAGAGTTGGTGGAAATGATATCAAATTGAAATAACGAGTTATATGTCATTTTAGAAAGGAAGATTCAGCCTGCATTTTGGTATGCGATCATTTTTTCATTTTCAAAAATAAGAGCTCCACGATTTTTCAAATTTTATCATTTTTTTGTGATTCTAATAAAACGTCAAAAATACATCATCCTTTAACATTTTTTAAGTGGAACTGCTTACAAATTGAAACGTCAAGGTATGCATCATTTGAAAGAGGGATGTTCAATCTGTAACTTGGTAAGCTGTCGTTTCTTCATTTTCAAAAATTAGACCTCGAACAATTTAATGAAAAATGTTTTCGTGATTCTACTAAAATGTCAGAAACACATCATCCTTTAACATTTCTTAAGTGGAATCGGTTTCAATTTGAAACAACAACCTGTACATCATTTGAAAAAGGAAGGTTCAAGCTTCAATTTGGTGTGCAAGTAATTTCTTCATTTTCAAAAATTAAACCTTGAAATGTTTAATGAAAATTTTTTTTGTAATTCTATTAAAATGTCAGAAACATATCATCCTTTAATTACATTTCTTAAGTGGAATCGCATTCAAATTGGCACGGCGATAATGAAATGATAAAATAAAATGATGTGTATCTATCATTTTAAACAAGAAGATTCAACATACAAATTGTAAACAAGTCTGCAGTTTCAAAAGTAAGACCTCCACGATCTTTCAAGCTTTATCATTTTTTTGTGATCTACTGAAACGTCAAAAACACAAAAAAACACACACAACAAAACGTTTCTTAAATAGAATCGATTCATCATTTGACACAGACCCCTGTTTCAGCTACAATTTGGTATGCAAGTCATTTTTTCCTTATCAAAATTAAGACTTCCACGATCTTTATCAAATTTTATAAATTTTACCATGAATCACTTTCAAATTAAGAAAAACGAATTACACATCATTTGAAAGAGGGATGTTCAACCTGTAACTTGGTAAGCATGTCATTACTTCATTTTCAAAAATAAAACCTCCATGATTATTACATTACATAATAAATATTATACATCATTTTAAAGAAGAAGATTTAACCTTCAATATGATAGGCAAGTCAATTCTTCATTTTCAAAAATAACCTCATCGACCTTTTTCAAATGTTATCATTTCTTCGTAATTCAAGTTGAACCTTCAATTTGGCATATAAGCCGTTTCTCATTTTCAAAAATAAGACTTCCTCAATCTTTCAAATTCTATAATTTTTTTGGGGTCCCTGCGGCTCCTCCACTTTCCTTTCCCCTATCCCCCTTTTTTTTCTTTCATTCCTTTAAATATATTTCTCTTATTCTTTTTTTACTTAATTCCTTAATTGTCTCAATAAGTTAAACTCCAAAATTTTTAATTTGAATTTATTTGTAAACAATAGTACCTTAATTTTTCATTTTACAAATTTAATTATAGAAAATCATAATTACTTTAACTTTTTGAACCACTTTAAACTCCAAAATATTAAATTGAAATACAACATTTATAATTTTAAACTTTGCTCATCTTCCTTCTTTATCTGGCACATACGATTATGAATCTTTTTATTACTGGTTTCGTGTTTTTCAACACAAAAAAGATCTTATTCTTGCAATTCATCCATTTTATGCTTTAACTTTGTAATGTAACGTCCTTAAATATTTTAATTCATACTGAATACTGTGATTGTCGTAAAAAAACCTTTACATTGCGAGTAAAAATAACATAATTTGTGATGGAAAATTTTGAACAACTTTCTTAATCGAACGACGAGTAAATTACTTTGTTTTTGTCATTAATTATAATAATAATTTTACATTGTAATCATCTTATAGCGCCTCTGAAGATGACTAATAGTCGAAACATGTAATGCAGATTTTTACCAATTTTTAATTTAAATTTCAATATATTTATCATTTTTATTATGAATCTATTAAAACGTTAAAAACACATCATTCTTTAACATTTCTTAAGTGGAATCGTTTTCAAATTGAAACAACAACCTCCACATCATTTAAAACAGGAATGTTCAACCTTCAATTTGATGTGCAAATCATTTCTTAATTTTAAAAAATTCCACGTTCTTTTTTTAAATTATATCATTTTCTTCGTGATTCCACTAACACGTCAAAAACACATCATCGTTTAACACTTTTTAAGTGAAATCCATTTCAAATTAAAACAACAAGTTATACATCATTTGAAAAAAGAAGGTTCAACCTTCAATTTGGTATGCAAGTCATTTCTTCATTTTCAAAAATAAGACGTTCCCGATCTTTCAAATTTTATTTTTTTTTCGTGATTCCACTAAAATGTCAAAAACACATAATCCTTTAACATTTCTTAGGTGGCATCCAATTCAAAGTGAAACAACGACCTATACATCATTTTGAAAAGAAAGGTTCAACCTTTAATTTGGTATGCCAGCAAATTTTTCATTATGAAAAATAAGACGTCCACGAGCTTTTCCAAATTTTATCATATTTTCGTGACTCTACTAAAACATCAAAAAACAAATCATCAAAAAAACACATCATTTTTAACATTTCTTCAACGAACAAGTTATATATCGTTTGAAAGAGGGAGGTTCAACCTTCAAATTGGTACGCAAGTAATTTTTTCATTTTGAAAAATTAGACTTTTCCTATATTTGAAATTCTTTTTCGTAATTCTACTAAAACGTCAAGAACACATCATCCTTTAACATTTCTTAAGTGGAATCTATTTCAAATTGAAATAACGAGCTATATATTATTTTAAAGAGGAAGGTTCAACCTTCAATTTGGTATGCAAGTAATTTTTTCATTTTGAGAAAAAAAGACGTCCGCGAGCTTTTTCAAATTTTATCATTTTTTCGTGACTCTACTAAAACATTAAAAGCGCATCGTCTTTTAACATTTCTTAACTGGAATTGATTTGACAGTGAAAGAATAAGTTATACATCATTTGAAAGAGGGAGGTTCAACTTTCAATTTAGTATACAAGTCATTTCTTCATTTTCAAAAATTAGACTTTCACTATCTTTCAAATTTTTTTTCGAAATTCTACTAAAACGTCAAGAACACATCATCCTTTAACATTTCTTGAGTGGAAACGATTTCAAATTGAAATAACGAGCTATATATTATTTTAAAGAGGAAAGTTCAACCTTCAATTTGGTATGCAAGTAACTTTTCATTTTGAAATATAAGACGTCCATGAGCTTTTCCAAATTTTATCATTTTTTCGCGACTTTACTAAAACATCAAAAACACATCATCTTTTGACATTTCTTAGCTGGAATTGATTTGACAGTGAAAGAATAAGTTATACATCATTTGAAAGAAGGAGGTGCAACTTGCAATTTGGTATACAAGTCATTTCTTCATTTTCAAAAATTAGACTTCCAATATATTTCTAATTTTTTTCGTGATTCTACTAAAACGTTAAGAACACATTATCCTTTAACATTTCTTAAGTGGAATCTATTTCAAATTAAAATAACAAGCTATATATTATTTTAAAGAGGAAGGTTCAACCTTCAATTTGGTATGCCAGTAATTTTTTCATTAAAAAAAAGACATCCGCGAGCTTTTCCAAATTTTATCGTGTTTTCATGACTCTACTAAAACATCAAACATACATCATCTTTTAACATTTCTTTAGTGAAATGGATTTGAAATTGATAAAACAAGTTATACAATATTTTAAAGAGGGTTGTTCAACTTTCAATTTGGTATACAAATTATTTCTTCATTTTCAAAAATTATACCTCTACTATTATTCAAATTTTTTCATTTTTTTCGTGAATCGCTTTCAAATTAATACAGCGAATTACACATCTTTTTAAAGATGTATTCATGCCTTCATGGATATCGTTCATGATATAAACATTAAAATAAAAAAAAAGTTATGACGACTTTTCAAAAAAGTACTTTTTAGAAAAACGCGCTTTATCTTTAAAACCGTAAGAGATTACGGTTTTCGTCTTAAGTTTCTTATAAAAATCGTGCCTCAGACACTGATATCATTTCTCCTCTATCTCTTGTAGAAACAGGAATTTCCCTTTAAAAGTGTCCAATTTGTCCCACAATGTATAATAAATAATTCATGGGTCAAATTGGACTGGTGCATGTTTTCTCAAAACAGTAACATATTCTGCCCAAATTTGATGCATATATATGCATATATTTTTGTTTTTTTGTGCATATTTTCCGCTCTAGTTATGACGTACTACACTTATTTCAAAAATTAAATGAGCGGTGACGATAAATGTTATTCGTACATGGTGGAATTGAAAATACATTTTTGCAAATTTTGTTAAACTTTATTATTTTCCTATGAATTTAATGAATTAAGTTTTATTATCTATTTTAGCATGACACAATATGGCAATCTTACGATACTTATAACCATAAAATGATTGTTTAATCATTTTTTATATAACCTTTTTATTCAGATATTCCGAAAAGTGTCTACGTAACCTGCTGTAAAACTGGATCATATTGACACTATTCGACCTCTTTGTCGTTAGGGGTCATTCAAGTTCGAGAAATAACCTTTTAGTAGTCTGTAGAACTCGCCTATCCTCACCTTTTCAGATTATATAACTATGTTAACCATGAAAACAATGAATTATTATAATACTAAAAAATTTGTTGAAATCTTATAGGGTTTATAAGAATGGCGTTAATTTAATCCCACTACGTTGGAAGATCTCATCTCGTTGGGGGGAAAAACAAAACAATCAAAAAAAGAATGTTTTAGAACTAAGCTTCAAGAGTTAATAGGGTTAATAACGATCATAATTACCATCAATTTGAAAAATTGCTTTCAAGTAATTTGAAACAACATTTAATGGTGTAGGTGCTCACATTTTCCTTCCGTAAGGCAGCGAAAATCATTATAAAGAGTTTTATAAAGGTTATGGAAGAGGATTTTTTCACGAATCTCTGAAGTACAGGATGTAAACGTCAAGGAAATTGATCGGAAAGAAAAATGTTGAAAATCAACATAAAAGTAATTTTGCCATCAAAAAAAAATTTTTGATCCAATAAATCCATTACCTCACGATGGATTATGATGCATAAATATTTATCATCATCCCCTAAGGGAATATTTCGTCAAACCTCCCCATCGGCATACATTATCCTAACCCCAATTTCAACCCTAACCCATTCATTCACTTTACGATTCAATCTCCAAGCCCTCGTATGGTAATATAAAAAAATCAACCGCAAATAAAAATTTTAAAACCCGCTCAGACGAGAGGATAACATTTTTATTTTTTTCCAATTCTTTTTTTCAACTAAATTATGACAAATCGTTACGATAGGAATATTAAAAAAAAAGAAGCATGTAATGGGATGTGTGACGACTTACGTTAGACCAATATAGAAAACGCACCCCCTTTCTTCGTCTCTTCTACCGTTATGTTCGTCATACGGCTTCGGAAACCCAATTAAATCGGTACGTTTTCTATTAGCCCAGTTTTCCGTCTTTTCCGAGGCACTGAATTACAGAATTGGGAATACGTTAATCCTTACCCTATCTCTTTTCATACTTTCATTACTCCCCCCGGTGTCCCATCTTGCTTTTTGGGGAAATTTGGAGAATAATTCAGTGGGGTGGAGGTCTTTTCTCTCGCGACACGTTAGCATTTCCATTTCAACCCCCGGGGTCATTCCGGGGTAGGTCGTGTTCTAAGCCTTAGGAAATATCGATTTACGTTTTAGTTAGATAATACGAACACAATACAACCAACAACAATGTAAAAATTTTAATTATCGAACAATAGATTTCGTTTAAAATAAGTTAAATTAAAGAAATTTAATTTTTGCAAATAATTTCCCCAGATTAAACACTTAATCAATTCGCGGGGGATTTAAATTCCATTGAATACGAATTACGTGCTTTGAAGGTTCTCGGAAACCGTAAGTTTTTAATTAAACCAAATCCGATTTAAATACGACCCCAAAATGCTTATTAAAGAAATAAGCTTCGAAAAGCGCTTAGATTGGAAAAGGAAGATATGAATACTTATTTAATTAGGCGCTTCAACTTTATTTTTTTGTATCTGTGGTTTAAATAAACACGTGTTGACGGTTAATTAAGCTCGGTATTCATACATGTGTTAAGGGTCGTTATAAATTACGGTGTAATGGAACCGTTGAAGCCTAAGGCTCAGGTTAATTATATTCTGCGGTTACAAAATATCTTTATTAATTAATGAGCAACACCGAAATTTGACAATGCATTCATTTTAAACTGGCAAGTGGTTGCCGTTATTGTAACTTTGCCGCTGTGCGATTGTAACAAAATTTGTTGGCGTTTTATAAAGGACAAAAGAGCTGTTTTCGACGACCTTTCCACGTGAAGCTCGGGCGGCACGTGCTTGAGGAAATTATATCCATGCACACTCCTGCTGCGTTATCTCGAAAGAGAACAACGAATAGCATCATTTCATTATGAAAATATTTTCTCAAGATCAAGAATAAGGAATTTTTCTAATATAACTAGAATCTCAAATACTTAAAACTTCGGTAAAATAATGCGTTATTATTAAATAAGAAACGATGAAAGTTTTGTTGGAAAAAAGAAATTTTACATTTTTCAAAACTCTTATTTTATTAAGAGTTTATTTTATTAAACTCTTATCATCTTCACGTGCGTTGCTTCTTCGAACTGTAAAAACTTTTACTTCACTTTTATTGTCTATGAACATTGTTGTATGTATTTCTTCTCCAATCAATTCTTCAATAAAGCTGTTTATATATAGCACCTCCCTACAACATTCTGCCGCCGCAATGTATTCCGCTTTCTAGTTGACATTGTAATATTTGGCTGTTTTCTCGTTGTCCAACTAATCGGTCCGTCGTTCAACATTATTACAGAATCGCTAACACTTTTGCGCATATCCACACAATTTGCATAGTCAGCGTCTGTAAATGCGTTGCGTTTTAAATTTCGTATACCATTTCCAAGTGTATATTGGATTCCAAAATCCTGGTTTGCGGCTAGATATTTCAGTATTTTTTTACATTAATTACGTCACATCTTTTTGTGGTTTTAACGTATCTAGCAGCAAAGATTACAGCGAAACTTATATCTGGTTTAGTATTATTAGTTACGTAAACTGCCTACCACTTCTTGATATGGAAAGTTTTTGTCTATTACTTTCTTATCACTTCGTTTTACATACTAAGATTTAATGGCTTTTTACAATTTTTAATTTTTTAATCACTTGGTTTATAATGTATACATATTTCTTTTGATAAAGTTTTAATGATTCTTGATTTAATTTTAAATTTTGTCCGAGAAATATTACTGGTTGTTCACACAATTTTGTTTTAAAATAGTTTTTCAGGTTCTTGATTAAATTATCACATTTCTTTTATCTTTTGATATAATAAGTCTATCGTCTCCGTATATGGCTAATATTTCTATCTTTTTTTCGTTTTGTTCTATCTTTCTGGTGTTTATCGTAATCCATACAACGCCTACTTTAATTTATAAATTCATCATTCTAAATCGGATTCTCAATGATGTCTAGAACTAACACTAGACTTAGAACTAGAAACATTTGGGTTTAGCCGTACGTCTCTTAAGATGAAACCGAACTCAACCCAACCTAGCTTCAGAACTAATATTACCTAAAACTAGAAAAGAAGCCTTTGTTATTCTCTTAAACCTAACAATTACGGCTTGCATCATCAATTCATTGATATTAAGTAAAAAATAAAATCCCATAATTTTGGGATTACTGGGGTTCGGCTTATCGAAGTTCTGCTGTATTACTCATCATTTCACATTCACAAATAATTAGTTCGCCTACACGTCTCACCGCCACTTCAGATTCTTTGATTGACTGCTTAATCACTAATAGTGTTGATGCATGCATTAACCAAGCAAACATTCCAGTAGACATATCGGACCATAATCTTGTTCAATGCGATATCAAACTTATAGATAAAAAACCCATCTTGATCACCAGAGTGTGCAGATCGGTATCCGGCATTGATAGCTTTGCCTTGAGGCGCGATCTATCACGTCTACCTCTTCACAGATTATATTATATAAATGATGTTAATCAAAAGGTAGATTTTTTTAATTCTCATCTTCTTGCGGCTTTGGACTTTTATGCATCGGCACGACCTGTCAAATTCTCAAGACCTTTTGCACCGTGGTTAACTGATATGTTAAAACTAATGATATCGTTGAGAAATCAGGCTTTATACAAATTTAAGAGATCTAAATTAACATCTCATTTTGACTATTATAAGTCATTAAGAAATTTAACAACATCAGCCATACGCAGAGAAAAAAAATATTATTTAAACACTACCTTTACGACGAGCGATGCAAGGACTTCTTGGCGACTTTTATCAAATATGGGGCACTACATATATCCTGGGCACTTGGGGAATGTGAATACTATTAATAATTATTTTATAAATTCTGTTGGCCGCGGTGATGTTGATGCTGACTTAGTCACTTTTTACAATACTTATATGATTTTCCCCGATTCACATGATAGATTTTCATTCCGTCTTGTTGACACCTCTACAATTATAAATACATTGAATGGTATCAAGTCAACGGCTCCCGGCAATGATGAGTTAAATATAACTTTTATCCGAAAATGTCTTCCCGACATATTGCCCCATATTGTTCACATTGTCAATGTTTGTCTTGAGCGATCGGTCTTTCCCGAGGCCTGGAAATCGGCCGTGGTGATGCCCATACCTAAAATTCAAAATCCTACTGATCTGGCGGACTTACGTCCAATTAGTATTCTTCCAACTATTTCTAAGATTTTGGAGAGGTGCATGGAGTTCCAGCTTCGTGAATACATTGGTAAACATAATATTTTACCCCCGTCGCAGTCTGGTTTTCGACCCAATTACAGTTGTGCTACAGCCCTTCTAAAGGTGACTGATAACATCATTCGGGCTCGTGACAGCGGTCTTTGTGGTGTGCTGGTGCTGTTAGATTACAGTAAAACTTTTGATAGAGTTAACCATTCAATGTTTCTTTCTCTTCTGCACTATATTGGTTTGTCTGACTCAGCGATTGCTCTGATGAAAAGTTATCTTACTGACCGTGTTCAGACGGTGAAGCTGGATGGTCTATCTTCGTTTCCGTTGCCTGTAAGAATGGGAGTCCCACAGGGGTCCATACTGGCTCCTCTTTTATTCTCTATTTACACCTCTCAGCTGCCGGAGAGCGTACAGCATTCATCGATACACATGTATGCTGATGACAGTCAGCTATACATAACCTTCCCTAAGGAACAGATTGTACAGGCTTGCTTAAAAATTAATGCAGATCTCGAAGCCTTGTATGACTATTCTTATAAAATGGGTTTAACCCTAAATGCATCCAAATCAAAGTGATTGTCGTCGGTAATCTTGAGTCTGACGATGTAGAGGTGCGGTTGAATGGGAGGAGACTGACGGTATGTTCTGAGTCGAGGAATCTTGGGGTGGTGGTTGACGGCAACCTCCGTTTTACTAGCCACGTCACTGCTTGTGTGAGGAGGGCTTATGCAGTTTTGAGGTGCCTGTATCAGCACCGACAATTGCTAAATGTGACCACTAAAGCCGTGTATGGCCCATGCCTTACTGCTTTTGATGTTCGTCGCATTCAGAAAGTTCAGAACAGCTGTCTCAGATTTATGTATGGAATTAGAAAGCGCGAACACATCTCCCACACTCTGATTTATGCGAAATGGTTGAACATCCGCAATAGATTAAAATATTATTTCTTATGCCTTGCATTCAAAGTAATTACGACTGGGACTCCACCTTATTTATTCAATAAAATTACTTATAGGACAGATATTCACAACCTAAATCTCAGACACAGGAACACTATCACCATTCCTGCTTACAGAACATCACTGTTTCGGTGTTCCTTCTCTTACAATATTGGAGAGAGTACAACTCCTGTCCTTATAAAATTAAAAGTATTAAGTCTGCTATCTTCAAAGTTAAGCTGCGTGACGCCTTGTTTGGGTTGCAATTAACACAATGTGACATTTCTGCTGCCTCGGTGCTCTTACATTGTGATCATGTCTTGTAAGCACTGTTGGAAAACTGAACAATTATTGTTTTTTTTTTATTATTTGTTTTGTTTATATATTTTTATATATTTTAACTATTCTCAACTCTAGGTTGAGTTGAACAGATGATAACCCTGATTTATTGGTTGTCAATCTGGACTCCGCCTTTGACCACAAATTGCAAATAGCAATGAATGTATATTTTTCATTTTTTCTGTTTTTATTTGTTTCTATTTTTTATTTTCTTAATGTATTAGGATTCTATTGTTTTTTGAGGTCAATAAAGTTATTATTATTATTATTATTATTATTATTATTTCTTTGGTCCTTTAATTTCTTCATTTGACCTTCTCTTCCTTTTGTTACTTCTAGACACTTTTTGCTGTCTTCACCATTCACTGCTTCGTTATATGTCAAATAAACATAATTTTTGAACTTTACAGGTGGTTTTCTTATAATTTATAATTATTATAATTTAATTTTTATTAATGTTATAATTTTCTTCATCTTCCTGCTCTCGCTTCTTCTTGTGTAGCTTCATTTTCCTCTTCCATTTGTTCTTCAATCTCGTCCTTCGTTTGATTAACTTCTTGATCGAGTCTTAATTCAGTTTGCTCAGGTATCTGGTTTTTTAAAATTAACATCATGATGTAAATTATCTTCTACTTTTCACCATCCCACAATCTATATCCGTTCCGCGCATATCTTACAAAATTATATTTTTCGCTTCGTTCGTCCAATTTCTTTAGAATTTCTTTATCCTAAGATTTTTGCGTATTCTTCACATCCAAATTCCTTTTGTATCATTCGACTGCTTCCTTATTTAGTATTCTTTTTCGTTGTCGTTTCTTATTTTGATACTCTTATTCTTTTAGCAGCTTCTATTTCACTTACATATTCTTTTAAGGAGGTATGCACCTTGAAGACTTGAAAATAATAGGTTTTTTTCATTTTTTTTGCAGTCAAATGAAAGAAGTTTTCGAAATACGAGTTGCAGGGTGTGAATAAGCCACTTTTCTAGTTTTACCTAAGTACATATTTTATTTATTAACAGTAATTAAAATTACAGTCGCTAAAAGGCTTGCAAACCATGCAGGGTCAAACTGTGTGCAAAGTCAAATAATTAAAACTTGAATACGAATAATTTGGTAATCTCGAAAACGAGGGAACTACGTAGTATTTTTAGAAATATTCATATTTGACGAAATGGTGACGTTTTTACAAGAAATGTCCTATTTGTTAATAAAAAGCGTACATAAAAATGGTTGTAAAATAGAGAATCTGAGATATATCGAAAAGCGGCTACGTACTTTACATAGAATAAGATAATGCCAACTTTTGAAAAAAAAGAGTCCGTTGAAAAATGTGGACGTTATCGTGTGCACAGATTTGAAATGTGTAGTTTCTAGAAAAACGCTTTTAAAGTTTTCAAATGTAAAAAATTGTATATTTTCTCTAGATACATCCAATCATTGATTTCCGTACCATACAGGTGTCCTTCTTTATTTTAAGCTTATTTTAATCTTCTGCAATTTATCTTTCGCACAATAGGTTTCTAGGAGCCTTTTTAGCCTCAGCAATCATGGAGTAGCTCTCTTTTTTCAGATCTCTTTTTTCATGTCCCTCACAGAATCGCAAATTCTGCGAATAGCCAATCCATAATATAAGGAAAGTTCATTAATTAATTATCCTTTACATCTTAATGTGCGGGTGTTTCTTTAGATAACGTAAAAGTGTGCCCCCATCATTTCTGAACATGATAGACGCATTCTTTTTTGGTTACTATTACACTGTCATAGGGCTGAGCATCCATAATACCTCTGAGGTGTGGTACAAAAACCAATTATTTGGGCAGAGAAACATTCCGGAAATGTTTTCTGTCAATGGGTTTTTATTCTAGACATATAAAGGACACCTTTAAGCAAAAAAGAATCGATTTTTGTTTTCATTTCAAAGGTAGCATACCCCCTTAAATAATCTAGTGCCTCACTTTTATGTCTCAGCAGACAAATAGCAATATAATGACTAAAGTTATCAAGAATGGTCATAAAGTATTTCTTTACATCCCATGTTGTTGGTTCAATTAGTCCAGCTACGTCTGTATCTCCGTTTTTAAATGGTAATCTCGGCTGTTTAGCTCTTAAACAAATTTCACAATATGTTTCATTTATACAATCTTTCTATCTTATGCTTATTCCTGTAACCATATTTTTGCTTAGTAATTTCCTTATACTTAATATTGATGTGTCCCATTTTCCACTCCCATTCTCTTTTAATTTTGTTATGGGCTGGTTGTATATTAACAAACTTCAATTATTCTCTTCTGTAGTATTTATGTTAATTGTATAGAGACCATTTAGGTTTTTATTTCCTCTCATTATCACTTTAGAATTTTTAGAATATTTTCAGTTATTGCATTAACTGATATCAAGTTTTTTGATAGTTCTGGTACAAATGACAACTTTGTTAGAACACAATTTTCTTGTTTTATTGTTCTTTCTCCCTTAGCTATTATTGATTCATTCTTTTTTGCTACACCAATTTCTGTTGATTTATTATCAAAATCTTTAAATAATTCTTCATTGTTTGTCATATAACTTGTTGCACCTGAATCAATTACAAATGATATGTTTTTACTGTCCATTTTTATTTCTTCTACAAGAAAAGTTGTTTTTGTTTCCGTTCCTTTTTTTTCTAAAATAACAATCCTTTTCTGTATGGTTGTTTTTCTTGCAAATTCCACATTTTTCCTTGTTTTCATATTCAATATTTTCCAATTTCTTGCTATATAGCCTTTTTTATTGCAATCGAAGCATGATGCTATATCTTTATTCATTTCCATCTTTTTTAATTTTACAAAATCTTCGAATGTATCCTGTTTTTTTTCATTTGAAGCAAGTTCTTTCTACCGACGTGAACGAAACTGGTTCATTATTTAGTACCTTTTAATAAATCAATAGTGGTTGTTATTATACTTTGTGCTTTTGCATCTATTCTTTTCCTATTCGTTTCTTTGATCCTTTTTGGTTAATTTTTCAACGTCTAATAGGCCGTCTACAATATTGTCAAGATCATGTGATTTAAGTAAAATTCTAACCTGGAAGTTTCATAGTTGAAAAGTTTCCGCCAGTTTTTCAATTTGAGCAATCTCTTCTGATCTCATTGTCATTTTTATTTGTTTCCTCTTCCGTCGTTTTTTTACTTTTACTCACTTTTCTATTCATTTTTTCCGGTTTTCACGCCTTTTTTAACTTTCGTTTTTTACCGTTCATTAAATTATTTGTTTTTTACTTGTTTTTAGGGTACTTTTAACAATATTTAATAGGAAACGTATATGACAAAACATCTCTTTACCGCCATTCTTCGGTATGTTACAAAAACTTCTTAATGAGAGACCCACCTCATTCATACCGATAAGTCAACCTCTATCAAAGTTCTTGATATGGGCATAATTTCGACGGCGTACAAAGCGTCTACTTGACAGTTTAACATATAAATAAACTGATATTTTGAGGGCAGAAATTCATCGCTAATTGTAAGAAGAGAATCAAAGAAAACATTGAAAGTTGGAGATAACAACGGTACAGAAAACATAACAATTGAGTTTTTTCGCCGAAAACTTTAACCCGTTCTTAGTTAATAATAAAGCATTATTTTACCAAAGTTTCAAAAATGCAATATATATTTTAGTGGGTAGTGGATTTCCTATGAAAGTATCCCAAATAACCTTTTTAGTTCTCATTATAAATTTTTTGCAATATAAGACCGAGTATTCATATTTAATATTTTTTGGTTGCAACGTTTTCTTGGGTTACATTGATAAGGGTACGTCAACATACTAAAAATAGTCTCATTCTCGTCATATCTTCTTGAAATATTTACGGATGGGGGCGGAGAATTGATTTTCTGACGTTGCCTCCTTCCAACCTTTCCTCTCTTTTCGAGCCGTCGTCTACGATTTCCATTGGAAATCAGATATCTTCTCAAGAATGATAAAAAAAGATACACAACATTTGGTTACGAAATCCTTGATTTCTCTTTCAAAACCTTGCCTGCCCAACCCATCCTTAAAGCAATCCCAAGATTCGTATTTATTTTCCATACATTTGTTGATGTCGAGCGAGATATCCCCAAGAAATCTTCAAAGTCGCCTAAATAAGAGCAAGTTTAAGTTATTTAAGACAAATTTTTAATGTTTATAAAATATGTACGCGAATAATTCGTGTGGAATTATCGACTACCGCGCGAATATTGATCGTTTAGAGGAAGGGCGAGGTCGAAAAGTGGAAGTTCGTGACTTGGTTCTTTGGCGAACGCGAACTTCTCGATTTCCGATAAAATATAGAAGGTTTCTTGTCGAAATCTGATGCTACAAATCATTGTTTAATGGCACTTGGTTGCACTTTCAAACCGGCATTTCAGATCCGAACTCGATTCGTGAACTTAATCTTCGCAGCCTGCAAGGAATTTCACCGAATACCTAACTCCATTCAACCAGGTGTTGAGGATCGCATTTCCAAGTTCAAATTACATTTTCCTATCATTATTTTATATTAATTATATATAAAATTAACTTAAATTTTACCGCAAATCTAATTGTTTATCATCCTTTCAAACTGCGTTCAAAAAATTCCTACGCGATTTCTGCACGAAAATGATGCGGAAGTGGTTCACGGTCCAACAGCATTCGCATACAAATTACGGTCACATACGTCCGGGATGTTGCACGCGGAGCAAAAAGAGTCGAGGTCGTCCCTTTTCCATGTCGTTGAGTTTTCTTCGTTTTATCGTTGTACGAAAAGATCGTAGCTCGCCGCTATAAATCCCGTCTCTAAATTATACATAACGCTTCAATTACCCGTATCGACGAGGCATATCGTTCCATGGCGTGCAAACACCGCGTTATTTGAATATTTCGTGCACGTGTTAAACACGGAATTGTTCACAATTAGAAGGATTGAGTAAACTAAGGAAATTTGATTTTGCTTTGGTTTGTTGATGTAATCTAAAGCAATTGAAATTAAACGTAGATAGATTTTCTCTGAACTCAATTTCTGACTTCAAAATCAAGGTTGTAATGATAAGAAATACTATAAATAAGAATTAAGGAATAATAGGTTTTGTCTACATAACATTCAAAACTTAGTTCCACGAAAGAAAGAAATAAGTACGAATAAGAAATAGAGTGCAGTATAAATAATTATGTCACGTGTAGTTTGGAGTATAGCAACAAGATCTTTTCGGAGTGTGTACATGAACATATATGCGACATCAAAAATATAACCATCGTAGCAAGGATGTTACCAAGATAATAAACCAAGATAAAACTTGATAATATCTATGGGCTCATATAGCTTCTTACTTCTTTAATCGTGTTAATAATCATCATGATTAATAACATCACCATCATACGATTGAGTTTGGAAAAAAATGTGATGTGATGTTGATGTTGTAGTTGGGGAATATATAGAGTTGGAATTAGATAGTTCGAATATCCTGATATCTACTCTGAAATAAGGGCCACGATGAGTTGCATTGAACAATGGTCGTGCTTCTCCCCCGGGTTGGGATCACTTTCCCCAAAACCTATTACTCGATGACGGGATGAGAGTAAGATTTATAATACACGAATGGAACAAACTCACCCTAACTCAAACACGACAACACGAAGGAAACAGATACATAAATAAAGTCTGTCAATACGTATGGTGCACGTAGTATAAAAAGAAGAAATGTACGAAACAAGAAATAAATATCAAAGTTTATGTTGTACAAAATCAATTCGAATGCAAAAAAAGTGATAGATGTAGGACAAAGAATATAACTTTATTTAAAGAGGATGGAGCTTTAAAATTTCTTTTAACTGTTTATATTTTTATTTTACGACACTATCCGAAATCAAAAAAACTTGACATCTTGTAGCTGGATTTGAAAACATTGGAAACCATCAACTGCTCTTAATCACTTAATAATATTCAAGCTGCGAATAGATTCTAGAAGGAGTTGACTAGCACCATCGGCTTCAAAAAGTTTTGACTTTAAATTTGAACATGTTTCCCAATGAAAACGTAGTAACCGTCTTTGTTAACGGTCCGAATATACAAAAACTGGAGGAGGTTTGAAATATTTGTGGTTCCTCCAAAATTGCATTCCTACTTCTTGGGTTCTTCACATGTTTGATTTCTCGATTAAATAATTCCAGATTGCCAACAAAACCGTCCGATCTAATAGCATCAGATTATTGTTTGTATATGAGATCGATGTAGCCTCAGGCCACTTCAACTTAATTGGACTGAATATTTCATTTTCTTTCAAAACTGTTTAATTTTATATTATATTGACATTTATGGAGCTCCTTAAAGCAAATCTATAAAACTTCTTAAATCTTATTTGAGTATCTTTTGGAAATCTTCGAATTTGTTGGATAATAATCATAATTTATAGAAATGTCTGGGTTAGGTTGCGTTAGAGCATTGATGATTTCATTAAAAGATTTCTAGGGAGTTTTCAACATCCGTAGGTATTAGCTGGAAATATTCAGAAATGTCTAGAAAACGTTTATACACTTTTTGATACCTATGGAAATTCTTAATAGCCTTAATAAGGTTGTGCTGGTTTTTGATATGGAAATTTTTGTACCTGGAATGCGTTTAGACACAATTTTTATAATTATGGAAATTGTTACGTATATCTTAGTACTGGGAACTAACTAGAGTCGCGTTTTCCAACCTTTCTTATATTGCGACCCATAAAAGATGAGAAAAATGTTACATGACCCATAATTCGATATTTTCGATAGTGTTACATCTAATTCAATTTTTACATAAATTATTTTTACAGGAGTTAAGAAGAAAAAGAAATATCGTTTTAAAAGTTAAGTTAAGTTAATTTTATGAAATACTAGAATTTTAGGTTGAGCTCAAAACTAGATATCTCAAAACCGAATTGAGATAGAATAATATGATTTTTCAAAAATGATTAAGAAAATATTTAATTTTATGGAAAGCCTCAAATGTAAGATGAGTTCAAAACTTCATATCTCAAAACCGTATTGAGATACCCGCGGATAGGTATGTTGTCGGAAAATTGTACATTTTTCTTCATAAATTACAAAAAAATCATAAAGATATCTTAAAGAAATCGATTTTTAATGATTTTTCAAAAATGGGTTCAAAGCTTCATATCTCAGAAACAAATTGAGATACTTAGGGACGGATGTGTTGTCGGAAAAGCGCATACTTTCCTGTATCTATCACAGAAAAATCATCAAGATATCTTAAGAATTCGATTTCTTACGTTTTTTTCAAAAATGATAACTACATTTTTATTTTATAGAGGCCATAAATACAGGATGAGTTCAAAACTTGATATCTCAAAAAATGAATTGAGATAATCATGGATAGATTTTTTGTCGGAAAAGTGTACGCTTTCCTCTATAAATTAGGAAAAAAATCATCAAGATATCTTAAAGAATTCGATTTTTAATGATTTTTCAAAAATGATTAAGGAAATTTTTAATTTTATGGGATGCCACAAATTTAAGATGAGTTCAAAACTTCATATCTCAGAAATAAATTGAGATACTCACGAATGGATATGTTGTCGGTAAAGTGCATAATAATGATTTTTCAAAAATGATTTATGAATGTTTTTTATATAAAGGCCACAAATACAGGATGAGTACAAACCTAGTTATCTCAAAAACGAATTGAGGTACTCATGGATGGATTTGTTCTCGGAAAAGTACATATTTTCATTTATTAATCACAAAAACTTCATCAAGTTATCTTAAAAATTCGATTTTTTAAGATTTTTCAAGAATGGTTAAAGACATTTTTAATTTTATGAAATGCTCCAAGTTTAGCTTGAGTTCAAAACTAGATATCTCAATACCGAATTAAGATACTCACGGATGGATATGTTATGAGAAAAGTGTACACTTTCCTTTATAAATTACCAAAAAAAATCATCAAGATATCTTAAAGAATTCGATTTTTAATGATTTTTCAAAAATGGGTTCAAAGCTTCATATCTCAGAAACAAATTGAGATACTTAGGGACGGATGTGTTGTCAGAAAAGCGCATACTTTCCTGTATCTATCACAGAAAAATCATCAAGATATCTTAAGAATTCGATTTCTTGCGTATTTTTTTTTTTCAAAAATGATAACTATATTATACAAGATGAGTTCAAAACTTGATATCTCAAAAAATGAATTAAGATAATCATGGATAAATTTGTTGTCGGAAAAGTGTACTCTTTCCTCTATAAATTACGAAATAAATCATCAAGATATCTTAAAGAATTCGATTTTTAATCATTTTTCAAAAATGATTAAGGAAATTTTTAATTTTATGGAAAGCATAAATTTAAGATGAGTTCAAAACTTCATATCTCAGAAACGAATTGAGATAGTCACGAATGGATATGTTGTCCGTAAAGTGCATACTTTCCTTTATAAATCACAAGAAATACATTAAAATATCTTAAGAATTCGATTTTTTACGATTTCAAAAATAATTTATGAATGTTTTTTATATAAAGGCCACAAATACAGGATAAGTACAAACCTTGTTATCTCAAAAACGAATTGAGATACTCATGGATGGATTTGTTCTCGGAAAAGTACACATTTTCATTTATTAATCACAAAAACTTCATCAAGTTATCTTAAAAATTCGATTTTTTAAGATTTTTCAAGAATGGTTAAAGACATTTTCAATTTTATGAAATGCTCCAAGTTTAGCTTGAGTTCAAAACTAGATATCTCAATACCGAATTAAGATACTCACGGATGGATATGTTATGAGAAAAGTGTACACTTTCCTTTATAAATTACCAAAAAAAAATCATCAAGATATCTTAAAGAATTCGATTTTTAATGATTATTCAAAAATGATTAACGAAATTTTTAATTTTATGAAATTCCTCAAATTTCGGATGAGTTCAAAACTTCATATCTCAAAAACGAATTGAAATACTCACATAAGAATATGTTGACGGAAAAGCGCATACTTTCCTCTATAAATAAATCACAAAAAAGGTAGCTTTTTTATATCTTTAAGATATCTTAAGAATTCGATTTTTTACGATTTTTCAAAAATGATTTAGGACATTTTTATTATATAAAGGTCACAAATACAGGATGAGTTCAAACCTTGATATCTCAAAATCGAATTGAGATATTCACGGATGGGTATCTTGTCGGAAAAGCGCATATTTTCCTCAATAAATTATAAAAAAAATCATCAAAATATCTTAAGATTTCGATTTTTTACGATTTTTCAAAAATGATTTAGGAAATTTTTATTTTATAAAAGCCAGAAATACAGGATGTTCAAAACGGAATATCTCAAAAACAAATTGAGATACTCATGGATGGATTTATTCTCGGAAAAGTGCACGTTTTCCTCTATTAATTACAAAAAATTTCATCAAAATACCTTAAGAATTTGTTTTTTTAAGATTTTTCAAAAATGATTAAGCACATTTTTAATTTTATGAAATGCTACAAGTTTAGGTTAAGCTCAAAACTTGATATCTCAAAACCGAATTGAGATACTCACGGATGGATATGTTGTCGGAAAAGTGCATAGTCTCCTTTATAAATCACAAAAAAATCTTAAAAAGGTAATTCATTTTCGCTCATGACTTTTAACCTGAATAGTAAGACAACGTGTTGCTATGTATATATGACAAAGAATTGTTATTGTAATGAAATTTTCTTTTTAACTTCTGATTGATGTTAAATTTTATTGATTTATCCTTCCCTTATATATTTCGGCAAGTGGCCATCATCAGAGGGTTTCTAAAACCAAATTCTTTAGATCAAAAATTTTTAGGTTGAGTTCAAAAGTTGGTATTTCAAAACCGAGGTGAAATACTCAGGGACGGATATTTTGTCGGAAAAGTGCATACTTTCCTTTATAAATCACAAAAAAATTCATCAAGATATCTCAAGAATTCAATTTTTACGATTTTTTAAAGATGATTAGGAAATTTTTAATAAATTTTAATCTTTAATTTTTGATATCTCAAAAAGAAATTTAGATACTTACGCATGGTTTTGTTCTCTGAAAACTGCGTACTTTCATTTATGAATCGGACGAAATTCCCGTATAACTACGAAATAAATTCTTATATGAACTTTAAAATATTTTTTTTAATTTTGCTAATTCTTTTACACGATTTTTTTAGAATGATATCTTTTTTATAAACAAAGAATTAGATGTAATAATTAACCCTGAGCTAGATAGTTATCAGTAAATATTAATGCATTATGTTGGGTTAAGCCATCAACCTTAACCCAACCCAACCCATGTAGCTAACACTAAATATTAGTTGGGTAAAGCCATCAATTTGAACTCAACCCAACCCAACTAGTTATTTAGCATTACATACTAATTAAGTTGGGTTGAACCAACAATCAACTTTATCAAATTTAAAATTAACTAGTACGACCATTTTTGCCGATGAACAATTGTTGAAATTTTACTGAAATTATTCCTTTCATCGTGAACACACTGTATATGTATGTATGACTAATGTAACATCTCCGTCGAAGGCCACTTCAGCATAAACAACCCAAATTCATTAAAGAAACTCCTTAATTTGATACTCAACTTGGTAGTGATATTACGTCAATCTATTTTGTACAATCGTACATTTTCCTTGAAACTTTTTCATTTCTATCAATACAAAAAAATATATAAAGAAGCAATTGTATACACTAAAACTCGAAGCTAACGCAAGACCCTGTTTGTTACTAACAGCTTTAGCAAAATCGATAATCCGATTTATGCCCGATCTATGCGCGTTCTCGGTTTCGCTTAGAATGTTAGTAATCAAACCCAAACCAGATCTTGCGTTGGATTCAATACATCAAATAATTTTTTTAATTATTATGGTAGCAGTATTTCCTTTCACTCGTACGCGATCTCGGCATATTGATTTAAATAGTACATTTTCCTTGAAACATATTCATTTATGTATCTATTAAGGAAATAAATTAGAATCTATCATCATTATCTTCATCACATACACTTGATTAATTTATATATTATTAATTTGAAACTAAATTTATAGCGT
Source organism: Onthophagus sagittarius (assembly GCA_036711965.1). NCBI lineage: Eukaryota > Metazoa > Arthropoda > Insecta > Coleoptera > Scarabaeidae > Onthophagus > Onthophagus sagittarius. Next base: position 55,045,141 of record JASERS010000002.1, on the reverse strand, counting down.
AATAATTTTTCTTTTATAACGTAAAAAAAAATGTTGTTTTAAGAGACTTTGTGTGCTGATAACGTTATGATAACGTTTGATGTTCTTATCGACCATCATAAAAAGAAGCAACTTTTTATGGTACTCCGTAGGTAAGTGGTGGGCAAAAGAATTAAGTGGGACGTAACTTTTCATTTTTACAACCGACGGTTATAATTTTTTATAGAAAATCCGTTTGGCCTCGAAAACATCTTGTTCCAGAGAAATAGACGAAAAAATATTTATTAAGCTTCCAACCGAAATGGAATTGTCGCATTTATTTCAAGGATTTTCACTCGACGGCTAAGCGAAACTTGGCAAAACTGAGCAAATCTTTCCGAATGATTTATTACGTGAACTTTAATCTTTCGTATTAAACAAGTTCAAAAACCTGGTCACTTTACTAATAAGATTTGTTCTTGGAAAAAAATGGATGGAAAAATGACTTTTAAAATTTGCCACCTCACGGGGTTCAATATAAAGGATATTTATTCGTTTATAAAAGAGAGATAAGGTCGCGCCGGGTATTCCGAGTACCAAACTTATCCGCGTGATCCGGGAGTGCGGAACGTTCATCACGGAAATCTTGTTAGGACGCCATCTCCAGGCCGGATATGCTCCGCTGCTCCAGAGTCCAAATTATGTGAACTTTGCTCTGGTCGTGATTAGGAAGCACGAACATCCTCCCGATGGCAGTTGCAGGCAAAAACTGAGTCGACTTCATCCTGCGAAGTCAGACAGGAAATTTTATTAGAAATTCATAAATTCTCTTAAAAGGCGTAACATAAAATAAATTATAATGTATTAATAACTTAACACCACCGAGATATCAAGTTCAAGCGATAAAATCAAAATTTATAATTAAAATTGAACCAAAACATTTTTTTATTAAACCGATAAACGATCTCAACATAAACTCAGCGTGAAAATATGTTACACAGCCGATAGACGTCCCGTTTATTTTCATGCCAAATATTTTCGCGTACCTCAACTCCTGAACAGGTGAGAAGCAGCAAGTTCATAGGTGAAGAATGGTTACTAAACGTAATATTACCTTGTTGCCAGTCTCAAAAATAGAATTTAAATTTCGTTACTTTTCGTCGATCAACAAACAGCGATCAAACGTTAAAATATTTTCGCAAAGGATCGCTTTAAACGCGTTTAACGCGTTGTTGATCTGTTCTCGAATGCCGAAACGATCATTAACGTGACTTTTATTTCACTCGAATTTGATTTAAGAGTTTATTGCGTTATTGCGTTAATGCAATCGACGTCGCGTTTAGTAATATATATCACAATTACGGATTACATTTGATCCTTGTCAGATAAGTCAACAATAGCGTAAAGGGAGGTGGTGTGTGACGGCATAATCAAATTAACCACTATTATATTAGCCTTTGATTAAATTTATGATAACCCCTTTATTGTGTAATTAACGTCTTTACAAAACTATAATTTAATATCAAATAAATTTTATTTAATATCCAATCTATTTTACTACCTCTGTTTCATAATAAGTGAGCCATTGGCGATTCTTATTTTTTCCAAAATAAGTGAGCTATTTTAATATTTTAGAAATACTACTAATATTTATTCTTAAAAATATGTTACAAAATGTTAATGCAAATGAATAGTAGGCAAACGATTCTCTCTACGTAGCTTTGCCTTGCTAATATGTTTAAGCTTATAATTATTGTTTCCATCGCAATCTATAATAGATTTCATAACTAGTTGTAAACTTATAAAAACGTAATCTATGTATGTCTAGTTTCTTCTTCGAAAGATTCTTCAACAACCTTTATTAAATCGTCTATATTTCGCGGTGAACGCTGATGTTGTAAGGATTGAATAGACGCAAAGAAGCCAAGATCGAGAACATTCAAATCGGGACTATTTGCCGGTTGAAAAGTAAAGGAAATGTTCCAACCGTCCCTCCTGCATTATCCTGCTGTATGATTATATTTTTTGAGGAACTCCTTGGCCACATTTTTTTAATCCATTAACATACGTTTGTAAACATTTTTACAGATATCCACAGGTTTGGTAACAAGTGCACCTCTAGGTCGATTTTTACTATTTCGCGCGGCTGCTTCTTGTACTACAAATGGCCATATGCCTATTTTGCCGTGAAAATGTTGGTTACGGTAACGATCGTACCGCGGTCGAGCAACAGCTGCTAAAAACATTACTTTGGTCATGTTTGATTTACTTGCCACTTGACGACATGGCTCAATTTCTTCTGGCAGGAGATACATTTTTTGATTTACTTTAGTGATATAAAACCACTTTTCATCTATATGATGTAATTCATCAAATCCTCAAACTCTCCAATCTCTTGCACAAATGATAGACAATAATCCAGGCGTGCTAATTTATTGTTCTCTTTTAGAAGGGGTTTCAAAGAATTGGAGTGCCTTCTAATTTCGCCATTTTTAGCAACCTCCATAACGAGGTAGGCGGAATACCAACTCCAAACGATAATGACCGCAGTGTGCCTCTTCTTTTATAAGCAAGCGATGGTATTTTGGCAATTAATTCTGTCCTATCAATTGTTTTTCGACCAGAATTGCCTTGTTTTTTATTCTTAACATTCATATATATATACATATTATATATATATATTATCGTATACATATTCGCATTTCATTTTGTAGCATTTCATAAAAATAACAATTATTTCAAAAAAATCGTGACAAATCGACTTCTTAAGATATCTTGAAGAAATTTATAAAAAATAGTATGTATTTTTATATGTCCAAAACCATACTTGAATATCTTAATTCGTTTTGAGATATTAGGTTTTCAACTCAATCTAAATTTATATTTTTTCAAAAAATTAACAAAATCTTGATTATTTTTGATAAATCGTAGAAAATCGAATTCTTAAGATATCTTAATGAAACTTTTTGTGGGTGATAAATAAAAGTATGCCCTTTTCCAAGATTTAAACTATACTTCAATATCTTAATTTAGTTTTGAGATATTACGTTTTAAACTCAACCTAAATTTATATCTATTCAAAAAATTTACAATTTCTTTGTTTATTTTTGAAAAATCATAAAAAATCGAATTCTTAAGATATCTTGATGATCTTTTTTTTGTGGTTTATACAGAAAAGTATGAATTTTTATACGAACAAAATTATGCTGGAATATCTTAATCCGTATTTGAGATATCAGGTTTTGAACTCAACCTAACTTCGTGGCATTTTATAAAAATAACAATTATTTTAATGATTTTTGAAAAAATCGTAAAAAATCGAATTCTTAAGATATTTTGAAGAAGTTTTCTGCTGTTTGAAAAGAAAAGTATGTATTTTTATATACACAAAACCATACTTGAATATCTCAATGCGGTTTTGAGATATCATGTTTTAAACTCAACCTAAATTTATATCTATTAAGCGATGGTATTTTGGCAATTAATTCTGTCCTATCAATTGTTTTTCGACCAGAATTGCCTTGTTTTTTATTCTTAACATTCATAGGCTCATTCGCATCAAGACTATAACTACTACTATTAACAGAATCTTCTCCTTGGTTCCAAATTCTTTTTATAGTGGCCCTTGATGTTCTGAATTTTTGAATTGCGGATATAACCGTTCCCTTTGTCAGCCGTCCATTTTTCTGACGTTGCAATAAAAACTGAACTATAGCCATTCGCTTTTCGTTAGTTAAATTCGGTTTTCTCATCGTTCTAACTTTTTCGGTGTTAAAAAAACTTTCACGTAATTGTTTGATGTTTAATTGTTATTTAGTGACAAGTTAAACTGTTAAATATTTTGAAATCATGGCATATGTTATTAAGAATATTATGTATATTACCAACATAAAAAATAAAATTAAAAAAAAATTTTATTGGCAATAAGTTTGACAGAAAACGCAAATGGCTCACTTATTATGAAACAGAGGTAGTAGTATCTATCTTAATATTTATTTTAGTGCAGTAAAAGTTAGAACTTATTCTCTAGCTTCAACTATCTCTCATAATTTATCCCGAAGTCTCCATGCTCAATCCCAGGATCAATTCGCAATACCTCTCCTGAATCTCTCTGCCATCTTGGAGTAACATATTTTCAACTCAATGAAAGGAATGAATATTCAAGAACTACTTAGTTTGTTAAAATGCTCCATTATACATTATATAGCTTAAGAGGGCAACCTTCCGAATGAATAATTTTCTTTTCTGGGAATATTAACCTTTGTTGCAACTTTCAACCTAACATGTTATTGACTTTTTATTAAAACAATATAGTCATTTTATTTTTACGAAGTTGACAATAGTTTTAGTGGTTTTAGTTTGGTTTTAGTTTAGGAAAAAAGAGTAGCGAACCTTGTATCAGAAATTGAGAAAATTCAAAATAGTCTTAAGGAACAGAATGAATCAATTAGTGATGGGATGGCTATAGCAAAAATACCAATGTTTGATCTTTACAAAAGGGTTTGAAGCATTTTGTGTAGGCATGGGAGTCAACTACAACAGAGAAACAGACATTACCGGAATTGATGTCACGATTAATGATTAAGGAAGATCGAAATAGGAAAGATTCATCAATTATAGCTGTCTTTTTCACTAAGAGAAACCAAGTAGACTGGAAAAGTAGGATTAAGTGTTTCAATAGCGATCAGAAAAGTCATGTTAAAAGGAATGTTGGGAGCCAGTCAGTAATTGACGTAATATAAGAAAAGAACAGATGTCAGAAGTAAGCGTTATACGCAGTTGTACGGTTATAATAATAAAATATAAAGTCGTTTAACTAACTACAGAAGTTTTACCAAAACCACGCTCTTTCACCAAACTAGAGGTTATGGGCCCAGGCACAGAGTTGTAGAGAGAAAAGTTAAGTTAAAACAAAGACTATTTATACGAAACATCGAAAAGTGAATTTGACAAAATGAAGGACACCAAGGATCATTTACTGTTATTCGATGGAAATAATTTCGATAATTTGAAATTTCGGGTAAAAATTCTATTAGAGGAAAAAGAATGTATAAAAAACTTGCAAAAAGTATCGAGAAGTTATTTGGTGGATGCAGCGGATACAAGTGCTCAAAAACAGGAAAAAGAAAAGAAATTAGAAAAATGGAGAAAAGCGGATAACAAATGTAAGTCAATTATCGCACAATTGGTTGCTCACAGTCACTTGGAATATATAAAAGACAAGGAAACTGCTCACGAAATGTGGAAATCATTAATAATTAGCTTTGAACGTAAAGGAACTGCTAATCAATTATTACTTCGAAAACAACTACTGACAATGAAGTTAGATGGAAGTAAAGGAAAGATGGAAGAATATATCACTCAATTTAATAAATTTGTAAGAGGATCTACAGGAGCTACTTTGGAAGAAATGGACATTGTATGTCATTTGTTATTAACGATGCCTTCGGAATGTAACATGATAGTGAAAGTGTTGGAAACAATGTCTCCGGAAAACCTAACATTAAACTTTGTAAAAGCAAGATCAAAGGATGAAGAAAATAAAAAGAAGGCAACAAAAGATCGTAAACCGGAAATACAACAAATTGCTTTCTCAATACCACAAGAAAAATTTGGACATGGAAAACAAGAGAAGAACATCAAGTTCGCATACAAATGTCACAATTGCGAAAAAATTGAAAAAATCAACAATTTGATTACAGAAAACCTCGAATGGAACATAGTAAAACACCGAACTTAGCAAACACAAATGATGAAGAAGCATACAGTTTTTAAATTTTGGACGAACTCAAGAGTAGTATGAGCAATATCCCCACGAACCAACGGATTATTACTTAGAGTTACACCATTTATATCAAAGTATAGAAAGCATGGAATGCAGATGAGGAGGGTCAAGTAAAATGTGTTTATTTTTTCATTTTTTCTTTTTGCTTAGAAATTTCAATAACCATCTGAAAACGTGAAAATTACCATCTGCCGATATGCAAGGACTTGTCTCGGGATGATTTACTTAAAAAATACTTGGCTGGCTACAGCCAGATTGTAAATGAACCCTTCAACACAATGTCATGGCATCTGGTCCTTAAGTAACTAAATTGTGCCTCCAAAACTATTCAAATTACTGCTTATTGGGCCGAAAGTATCTTCTATACATTCATTTTACAAATTATGAATGTTGTGAAACGGCCCAGCAGTCCATATTGTAAAAAATTTGCTTAGGTTTACGACGTGGTTCAATGCAACACCAACAAATTTTAACCGATCGTAACGAGCTTTGGCTTTCGCATGAACTTAAAAGTTAATTTAAAAAGTAATAATTAATCCTTGTTTTTGCTATTTGTTTATGATAAAATTTTATATATATATAATTCAAAATGCTCACGAATTTTTAATTATAAATTTGTTTTTTCAAATGTAGGTTCATGCAAAACATATGAACGTATTTTAACAAAAAAACCTAATTTTATTCATTTTAATTAATTAGAACGACCTCGGCGTTGCACAGCGCAAATTCGCAGAGTCAATATTAAACGTCTGTTGGATCGCATTCTGAAATTTTTCAACATTAAAATCGTTAACTTTAAACCGCAGATATTATGATTTATATTATACAGATTTAGTACATCGTTCCAATTATTTAATAAAAATTCGGGAATAAGTGGTTGTTTACTTGACCCTCCCCCCTTAATAAATCTAGTAAATCTATTTGCAGATAATTTTACTGTTGCGAGATGATTTCGCAAAATACAGAATGTAACGTTTTCTGAAAGCAAAATCAGAAGCGAATGAGTAATGTAATATAGACAAATTCTTGAATCTAGGAGAAACCCAAACAAGAAATAAAATAAAACAATTAAGAACAGTTAAGAGATTGGAATTTATGAAGAGTAGATTAAAAAATATATTAGAAAGAAAAGGAATCATACATGAGAGAACATGTGCGTATTTGCCACAACAAAATAGTCGAGCGGAATGGGAAATGCGACCTATAATAGAAGCAGCAAGAACGTTATTGCATAGCAAAAATTTAGATAAACGTTTTTGGGCGGATGCTGCGAATGCAGCTGTATTTACGACAAATAGAATAAGCTGTAGTTCAAAGAAAGATGAAACGTCATACGAAACCTGGTTTCATAGAAAATATGATATTAAATTGTTAAAGGAACATGGATCAGTTGTAGGAATACACATTCCAAAAGAGAAAAAGACGAAATTATCAAAATTGTTCAGGTCTGCTTTAAAAAAATACAATATGTAACAATTTAAATATTATATGTGAAACTATAACAATTTGTTTGAAATTTGTATTTCTTGAATGTGTACAATAATTAGTACTATAACTGACTTATGGACAGAAGAGTATACACAACGAAATTTCTTAACACTACACTGTTTTCTTATTTATTAAATGACTCTATGGAATTGAAAAAGTATGTTCTGGAAACACGTGTACTTGTGAATAGAAAAAACTGGTAGCAATATACGAACGTTTATATTAGATCCATTGAAAGAATATTTAGAACCTGATACGGATCATATACAAGGACCGATATACAAAGATTAATCTCGGGATGATTTACTTAAAAAATGCTTGGATGACTCTAAATTGTGCCTCCAAAACTATTCAAATTGCTGCTTATTGAGCCGAAAGTATCTTCAACGATTGCTATACATTCATTGTACAAGTATGAATGTTGTGGAACTACCTATCGGTCCATGTTGCAAACAATTTGTTTAGGTGTGCGACAGAGAATACCGTAGCACCCAAAGCATGTTAAAGGTGACAAAGAGAGTTAAAAAAACAATTATTTGTTATAAGGGATGCATTTGTAGAAGAGAAAGGTGTTTTTTACGGCCTTGACATCGCTGCAGTGCTTTTATTATTCGTAACTATATTAAAAAAAAACTTTGAATGCTTTTTTCTCAGAAAAATTTCAAAATTTCTTAACACTACAGTGTCTTCTCATTTATTAAATGACTCTATGGAATTGAAAAAGTATGTTCTAGAAACACGCGAATTTATGGATACAAAGACTGGCAGCAACATACGAACGTTTATGTTAGATATATTGAAAGAATATTTAGAACCTGGTACAGATCAAAGAGACACTCGAAAGGAGTTAATTATTGCTGAAAATGGCTGAAATCTCCTTTTAGCATTTCGCACAGATTTTAGCACAGACTTTGCATGCCATAATTTAAATTTGGTTATAAACGATGTTTTAGAAGGCAACGATACGTTTCTAAAACTTGTAAATTCACCAAAAAAACCTGTTGCTTATTTTAAGCACTCTGAGTTAAATAATAAACTATCTAATTGCAAGACGTTACATATTTCAACACGCTAAAATTTTATTTACACTACGTTGATAAGTGTACAAGACATGTATAGGGAAATTAAGATCTTATTGATTGCTAAGGATGAAATCTTGCGCCTAGGTAGTTTGAATCTCACAACATTGAAATCATTAATTGATTTTTTAAATTTTTTTAGAGAATGTTCTTAAAACTTGGCTCAAATTTATACACTACGTTTTATGGGAACATAAGCTTACTCATCACTGTAATTTGCAACCTGAAGATTCAGATATGGTTAAAGAATTGAAATAGCAAATATCAGCTGCATTGCAAAATGGATGGACAAATTGAATAAATTTTGTGATGAATCGAGAAATATAATTACACATAATAAGAATATGCAAGCTTTTATCATTTACTTTAATTTTATATAACAGCCTCATTTCAGAACTTGATAAATAAAACTAAACACCTATTAATTCTACCATTCTATCAAACACGATTAATTAATAATTAAATTAACAAGTAATAAAACATGATTCATACATTTGATCACCTGATCATGCGTGAATTACGTGAATTGACGTGAATGATAATGATAAAAAGTCACTCACGTTCACTTCTCTAATGGAGATACTGTTAAAGTGGATAAAGTTAAATAAAGTGGAAATCCATAGCGATATAGTTGTCGTACTAAGAGAGCAATCTAAAGAACTTAACCAAAGCTGTATGAATGAAAATGTAAATGTTTCCAGACGAGAAAGATGAAGTTACAGAAGATCAATTGATAACAGAACCAGAAGAGAATAAGGAAACGGAATATTATGAAGAAAAAATAAACAACAGATGATAGAAAGAGATGTTAGAAAACCCAAACGAATGGAAGGTTATGCCACCAGTTTTTATTCTGAAGCAAACGAATCAATGAGTATTCAAGAAGGTATAATAGATAAAAATTGTGAGAAAAGGAAAGACGCTATGGAGAAAGAATTAAAAGTGTTAAAAGAAAATAATGTTTGGACAATGCTAGAACGACCAAATAATATCAACGTGATTGACAGTAAGTGCGTTAAATACCCACTTACTGTCAAGAAAGAGTGAAAACGATTTTAAAGCAAGGTTTGTGGTTCGTGGTTTTCAGCAAGATAATCATGACGATGCATATACTGCATATGTGTGGGTGGTCAAATTAACAACTTTTCGTATTTTATTAGCTATTATTCAAAAATGAAAACTACCTGTTCAACAAATGAACATGAGAAGTGTTGAACGTGAGGGACATGATTTTACCAAGAAAGAAAGAACAAACTAATAATTTTGTATGTAAACTAAATAAATCAGTTTATAGTTTGAGAAAGTCACCCACATGTTGGAATGTAAAGTTTGATTCTTTAATGCATAGTTATAACTTTGTAAGATCACAATCTGATACTTTTATATATAGTAGATGTAATAATAACAAACTGTATGTGTTGTTGGACGATGCACTGATTGTAGAAAGTAGTGAAGATAAGGTGAAATTATTGAATCAAATGTTGCATAAAAATTTTTGTAATGAGAAATTACTTAAAAAATGTTTTAAAAAGATTTAATATGCATTACCGTAAACCTATAAGCACATCGTCAGGAACTAATGTTTATTATGAAAATTTAAAGGGCGACAAAGATGATCCAAAAATGCAAAATATTTGTAGAAAAATAATTCTGAATTTCATCGTTTTCAGAATAAAGCAAATGTGAATTTATTTAAATCATTTAAGCGAATTTTGAGATATATTAAAGGAACTTATTTTATTTTGTATACATATGTATATTCCTTTCTTTCTCTCGTAACGGTTCCTTATCTGTTTATACTTTTCTTTTGTAAAACTTTTGAAAAATCATTTGAACGTTAGATTTTGCTTTAGTTTTGAGACTTAAAAACGATTGTTGTACGGTTATGTGGACCCGGAGTGGGGAGGAGATACAATTGATAGGCTATGTTTCTAAAATGTTTCGTTGTACCGCTTGGTAGTAAGCAAGCGTAAGTAAGAAGCAAGACGTGTTAATCTCATCAATAATCTGAATATATAGCGTTAAGTTTAGGTATGGCAGAGGCTTGTTGGTTACAAAACTTATCATAGATTTTAATTTGCCAATATGTAATGAACCAATAGTACTGTTGTACTGTATTTGTAAATTAATCCTAAATGGGTCAACAATTCCTGATTATTGCAAACGTTGCATTTGTACGATGTTAATAAAACATTATGCATGCAATAAAAAGGAAGCAGTTGTTGATCGATGTACGAACAATAAAATAGAAGTTAAAACAAATTAATTTTTGAAATAAATAATCTACCAAACACCTTAATCAAATGAACTTCGGTCATCACATGGCGACCCTGCCAAACAACAAGCAATAAGAAAAAAATGTATACCGACGAGAGATACCTAGTAAGATCAGAAGAGGAAGTTAAAAAGTATATTTCAAACACTTTAATCACCGCAGCAATTTTGTTCAGAAGATATGAAGACAACAGGTTCGCTATTTGTATTGCGAATAATCCTGAAAATACTAAAAGACTTAAACATATAGATGTAAAATTTTATTTTGTGAAAGAGAAAATGGATAATAATATTGTTAAGTTAGTGCATATTAAGACAGACTGCAGATAGCAGATATATTCACTAAACCATTAAAGTTAAATTTGAAAAGTTCAGAGATAGTGTTGGTGTGAAAACATCAAATAACTTTATTAAGGGGTGTGTTGTTGTTGTAATTAAAACAATATATTCATATTTAAGTCATTTTTCTTTTCATCTTAAGAATTTATTGTTTAAAATTAAAACAACTTTGTCCTTTTTAGAAAGATTGTTTATTTCAATGGCTCTACCGGTTTCGACCCCTTTCAGGTGGTCATCTTCAGGACGAAAAAGCCATGTCAATTATATTCTTTGAAAGCCTAAATTTTAAAATCTTTTTTTTCTTTAATTTTCAAAATTTTTGTTTGGAAGATGTTGGTTACCTCGTTAATTATTCTTGTGATAAAAAAAGATAATTTTTTAAACAATTATACCACCCATAATTTGACGAATTAAGAAATGTTTTATATCTTAAATTGTATTTTAATTTTTAAAATAATCATACCAATCAATTTTAGGAGTTAAGGGACGATTTTTAGATATAAAAAACATGGAGTTTGGATAATATAAATTCCAAGAAAAAAGTAATTTTAAGTGTAAATATGTAAAATTTATGCATTAATAGAAAATCGATTATTTTTACACAATCATACCATCCGCAATTGGAGTTAAAAAACGATTCATATCTTAAATTGAAGCTAAAAGGTCGTAGTTTATGATATGATATAAATAATTGTGTTGGTAAAATTTTTACACAAAAAGTAAATCGCTTGTTTAAAACAATCATACCAATCGTTATTTTAGGAGTAAGAACCAAAGTGGAATAGTGCAATATTAAAAAATAAAATTAGCTACAACTTCTAAAAGTTTTTTGTGTTATGCTCAAATTCCCAATAGTTACTATTAAGATCTCGTAAAGCAACGAATTCATCATATTTTTGTATTTTTCTTGATTTTGACGAATCTAACAACAAAAGTGCAAGAGAATAATATTGTTAATGATAGAATTTGCTATAACTTTTATTGTAAAAGTCTTTTGTAGCACGATTCTCAAGTGCTACCATTAAGATCTTGTAAAACAACGAAATTCATCAAATATTCATATTTAAATATTCATATATTCATTTAAATACAACAGAACAATATTGTAAAAATAATTTTTTTGATCAAGTACCTAAGTCAAGGTACATTCAAATTTACCTGTTATGCATGATGCAAATTCTATACATCGTTGTTTAGATGGTCATATGTCTAGAAGATATTTAATAATTAATATAGATGTTAACAATAAGTGTACTGATTAGCTAATAATGCTATAAAAAACGCAACTAAATATACAACAATCGTACAGGTTATAAGTACAACTGATAACTAACAGTATGGTTATTTTAGAATAACCATTTGATATTATATGGCTTTATCCAATTGGATGGCAGCATTGTTTTGGGCACCTTATATAATATGGTGTCAAGTTTGGCAGGATATCTTTAATGTTTATTCTGTAACTTAATATTGCCATCCCATTATCTATTCGAAAGATATAACTCAGGTACGAAAATTGAGATGTTGGAATATGGACAACAAAAAAGACGGGAATATTTTACTTGAGTATACCCTACTTAACTGAGGAAGCATAAAAAAGGAAGAGGGTCAATATTGTGGAAAAATTTGGGAAGTTGAGTATTGGTGGTGTTGGTGTGTTGTTGTAATTAAAACAATATATTCATGTTTAAGTCATTTTGTTTTGCAACTAAAGAGTTTATTGTTTAAAATTAAAACAACTTTATGCTCTTTAGAAGGATTATTTATTTAAACGGCTCAACTGGTTTCGACCTCTTTCAGGTGGTCATCTTCAGGAGGAAAAAGTCATGTCTATTATATTCTTTAAAAGCCTAAATCTTAAATTATTTTCATCATAATATCTTCTTCACTTCACTTTAATTTTTTTGGTTCTTTTTTCTCTTTTTAATTTTCAAAATTCTTTTCTCAACATGTTCTCGTTGATTGTTCAATTATACCGTGACAATTATATCAACCGTAATTTGAGAAATTAAGAAATGTTTTAAAAACGAGAAATGTTTTAAGAAGATATAAAAACATTGAGATAGAATCATACAAATTTCAAGAAAAAATTGTTTTAAGTGAAAAAGTACCAAATTTATGGGTAAATACAAAATCGATTTTTTTTTAATAATCATACTAACTGTAATTTTAGGAGTTACGGAACGATTTATATGTTAAATTGAAGACGAAAGCTTGTAGTTTATAACAAGATATAAATACATGAAGTTTGGATCATATAAATTGCAAGAAAAAATAATTTTAAAATATGTAAAATTTATGCATTAATAGAAAATCAACCAACAATCATACCAACCGCAATTAGAGTTAAAAAACGATTTATATCTTAAGTTGAAGCTAAAAAATCGTAGTGTATGATATGATATAAATAATTGTAGTTGGATCACAAAAACTAGAAGAAAAAGAAGTTTTAAGTGAAAAAATGTCAAATCTTTGCACAAAAAGTAAATCAATTGTTTAAAACAATCATACCAATCGTTATTTTAGGAGTAAGAACCAAAGTGCAAAAGAGCAATATTCTTAAAAATAAAATTAGCTACAACTTCTGTTCTAAAATTTCTTAGTGATATGCTCCAATTTCCAACTGTTACCATTAAGATCTTGTAAAGCAAGGAGTTCATCATATTTTTATATTTTTCTCGATTTTGACGAATCTAAGAATAAAAGTGCAAGAGAATAATATTGTTAATGATAGAATTTGCTATAACTTTTATTGTAAAAATTTTTTGTAGCACGATTCTCAACTGCTACCGTTGAGATCTTATAAAACAACGAAATTCACAATATTCATATTTAAATATTCATATATTCATTTAAATACAACAGAACAATGTTGTTCAAAATAAATTTTTTGATGACGTACCTAAGTAAAGGTACATTCAAATTTACCTATGATGTATGAAATTCTATACATCGTTGTTTAGATGGTCCTCTGTCTAGAAGATATTTAATAATTAATATAGATGTTAACAATAAAGTATACTGATTAGCTAATAATACTATAAAAAATGCAGCTAAAATTACAACAATCCTACAGGTTATAACCAGAACTGCTAACTAACAGTACGGTTATTTTAGGATAACCATTTGCTATTATATGGCTTTTTCCAATTGGATGGCAGCATTGTTTTGGGCACCTATATGGTGTCAATTTTGGCAGGGTATCTTTAGTGTTTATTCTATAACTTAATATTGCCATCCCATTATCTATTCGAAAGACATAACCCAGGTACGAAAATTGAGATGTTGGGATATGGACAACAAAGAAGACGGGAATATTTTATTTGAGTATATGCTACTCAACTGAGGTGGCATAAAAAAGGAAGAGGGTTGATTATGGAAAAAATTGGGGAGTTGAGATAGAGATGTATCTCTCATGAAAAAAAGAGAATATAAAACAGAAGCAAAAATTGAACTAGAAAGATACTCGATTATTTCTAGTTCTGAATCTAGTGCTAGTACAAGTCATTACATACTTTCATTGAAATAAAGCTAGAGCTAACACTGAAATTTAGAACTAGAATGTTTCGAGTTTATCCGTACGTCTAAAGCCGCAATCCAAACATTTCCAAAATGTTTGTTTTAAAGAACTCAACCACACCGTTGCGTTCTCTACAGCAATTCGAATTTATGTGCATTAAAATTGTTCATTCAAACAATTTAAGGTGTTAATTAAAAATATTTCACATAATGGAGTTTTGGCTCAATTCCCCATAACTAATCGATGTTCTACTGTATTTATTTTCGTACACCCACGTTATTTTCCGGTGAATCCGAATCAAGTCTTTATTTGCTTGATGGAATTCTGTGCAAATACCAATTTCGTCAACGTACAATGGGGCGAAAAGTTTTTGGCCGCATTTCGGGTGTGGTAGGTTCGTGGCATCGTTCCAAGGCAGCGGGGTTTCTGCCCTTGCCGAGACAAATGATGAATAAGGCTAGGACGCGAGAGGGGGGCCGCGCCGTCGGGTGCTCCCAGTGGGCCCTAAAGCTCCCGCAAGTAGAGGGGATCCAATAAATAAAGCTACCGTAATTGACAGTCACCATGGTATAGGCGTAAAGCTCCGCTTGCAACGGCGCTTACCGCGTAAATAATGATGATTAGATTTTACTGACGTCTCTAATATATCATTCGGTGGTCTCGTTCTTTTTTCTTTGAATTTCCTGTAATTTGTAGAGTTTGTTCTATTCCAATTAGAACAAATCAATACAAAACAATAAAAGTCTTTGCGTTACATTTTAGGGGGTTCTTAAAAATGTTGAAACGTCTAGTCTTAACTCTTAACACATTGTAGTAATTTAGCGCACTGAAGCTGAGAAAATAGTTTATAGTTATTGGTCTCGAAGGGATCACGTCGTCGTTGCTTACCGTCTATTTTGGCCGTTTGGCTATTTTCGCAACAGAATGCCAGCCAATTTTATCGGCCACACCGTGACACTGGGGTCTTGAGTTAAAATTAGCGCTGAAAATAACCTCGCGACTCGGTAACATACGAAACGGATGCATCGCGCGTCAACATAAACAAGCCTCAGACGTTGATATTACAAAATCTCGTCTGAAGCCATAAATTATTTGAATATCATTAAAATCGTTTTCTCACTTAAAATTTCATGTATTTTCTTTTTGTTTCCAGGAAAAGCATAATCTTAACTATAATCAAAGAGGATAGTTACGAGAAAGATGTCCTGTTCTACGTGCAATTAGGGGAGCCTCAGATGTGCGGTGGTAAGATTGTCAAATTCAACCATACTCAATGTTTATTATCTCTTCATATGTATCTTATTCTGTTTTCCATATCTGCACTCTCTTCTCTACTACTGCTGCATGCTCAGTAAGTAATCCGATTCGGAGAAATTTTTTTTGAAATAAACAAAAATTGGTTCAAGATTTCGTAGTAAAAGTCGTTTAAAACAAAGGCTGTGTTTTCTTTTTGTGACCATCAGCATCACGCGAGTGCGAGTTATTTTTTTTTTTTTGGAAATTTTTTGTGCATTTGTCTCGTCGAGTGCTTTTTGTTTCAAAATTGCGCCTTTACAGATGTCCGGGAACCTGTCAGCGATGGAAAAATATTGTTAATGGGTTCATTTAAATTTTTGGATTAAATTAAAAGAGAGATAGAGAGAGAGATTCGGTTTTTTTACTAACGGGGAAATTTGCTTTCCCTTAAGGAAATCGCGACAATATTTGTGATTAACCCAATTTAATAATAAATCGTAAACTACAAATTTAACTACACGGTGCGGCCAAATAAGATCGCAAACTGCCCACCTAAAATTTATTCTTAAACACTGCAAGAGCGCACTGAGCATGCCAACTGACGAAATTAACACAATTAATACTAGTGCACGCTTGTAGATTAAAATAAAAGCTTCATGTACTGCTTGCTTTTCATTAGTTGTTTCTAACTTCATCTGTACATAACCTATTTTTCTGTCAATATTGCCACATTATTTTCTTTGCTTAATGTTAAAAAAATTAATTATAACTTAATGTAAACTTATCTTATTTTAAAATAATAAAGTTAACTTCTTATTTATCTCAATTTTTTTGTATTTTTTGTGAATTTTAACAGATGAAGCTAGTCTAGCAGCATCAGCAGAGAAAAAAAGACCAGAAGATAGAACAGAACAGGAAAAAGTAGCTCTGCTGGGAAAACCCCGACTCGGCGAAATAACGCGCGCCCAGATCCGGATTAAAGAAAGCAAGGAATTCAAGGTAACTCTCACTCCGAAGAGACGTGCAAATCGAATTTTCGGGTCGCCCGATGAAGTCCTTAAAGCCCAGACATTTACCTCCCCCGTTTGAAGCTTCTTGACGTTTTCTGGGTCGCCCCAGCTTATCATTCCTCATTAAAATGCAATTTTCCGATGGCCGCGAGAACTCGCCTTAATTTCAATTTACAACTTTTCGTCGATGTTACCAACCCTCCCAAAATGGAAATAAATTCTATCAAAATAATAAACGTGTTTAGGATGCGAACTGCGCGTACAACAACCGTTAATATGCATAAACAGAATACTTTTTTAAACTCTGTCATTCGCACAAAGAGAACTTCACTTCATTCGGTTTTTCATTCAGTTTTCCTCTATAAATCTTCAAAGGATATCTTTGTGGATCCTTTAACAAAGTTTTCTTTTTTGAATCATTTCAAGTCTTCCAGAGCATTTCCTGTCTTCTGGTAGCCTATCAAGTCATGTGGAAATATTTTAAATTTTCCGGAAGCATTTCAAGTCTTCTGGAGGCATTATCAACTGTTGTAGACTATCGTGTCTTCTAGAAGCTCAATGGATATCCTTGTGGATTCTGTATGTATGTATGGAGTGACGACTGCGTATTCTATACGCGGCACCTAGGCCACAACGGGCCTCTTGTACACTGGCTCCCTCTAAGAGGTTTGAGATGTTAAATGCGAGTATATAACTCCATTTTTGGCTGATTCCGCTTCCTGACCGACCCCCCAACAAACCGGGCGTGCTATGGCACAGGCCCAGTGTGGGTTCGCCCCTGTCAGGTGCCGCTCCAGGATACCACCACATCCTCGTGGTGTCCTACGAGGTGCCGGTGGCCTCCAGGGCGCTAACGCGCATTCAGCCATTTTTGTTCAAACCCCTTACACACATAGTGATAACGACAGCCAGAGATGAACGACTGGTTGCCGGGACCGACGGCTTAACGTCCCCTCCGAAGGACGGGGGGCGACCCAACGTGATTACACCGGGATACGAACCCGGGACGTCTGCGTGTTAACTCGAGAGTTAACACGCTGAGCCATTGCGCTCCCTTGTGGATTCTTTAACAAAGTTTTCCTTTTTGAAGCATACATATACCTAATATTGTTTCCAGAGACAATACCAGCTCTTCTGGAAGCATTGCTAGTTCTCCAGACGCAGTATCAAGTCTTTTGAAAGCAATATCAAGTATTGTGTAAACAATTCAAGTCTTCTCGAACCATTTCAAGTATTGTGAAAGCAGTATTAACTCTTCAAGAAGCAGTTCAAGTCTTCCAGAAGCAGCATCAATTCTTCTAGAAGCACATCATATCTTATGTAAACATTTAAAGTCTTCTGGAAGCATTTCAAATAATGTAGAAGCATTCAAAATTTTCTGCAAGCAGTATTAAGTCTTCTGAGTTCTCAAGCCAAGTTCTCTGAGACCACTTTAAGTCTTTTAGAAGCAGTATCTAGTCTTTTAGAAGCAGTATTACGTCTTCTGGAAGAGTATCATGTCTTGGGTAAGCATATCAAGTCTACTGGAAGCATTTCAAGTCTTCTGAAGACAATATCAAGTCTTATAGAAGTACTATCAGGTCTTCTGGAAGCCCAAAGGATATCTTTATGGATTCTTTAACAAAATTTTCCTTTTTGAAGCATAAATATACCTGATATTGTCTTTCAGAGACAATATCAGCTCTTCTGAAACATTGCAAATTCTCCAAACCCAGCATCAAGTCTGCGCATGAAGCATATCATGTATTGTATAAGCAGTTCAAGTCTTTTGAAACCATTTCAAGTATTATAACAGCAGTATTAAGTCTTTTTAAAGTATTTGAAAACTTCCACAAACAGTATTATGTTTTCAAGAAGCAGCTTAAATGTTCTAGAAACAGCATCAAGTCTTCAAGAAGCATATCATATATTGTAGAAGCATTTCAAATCTTCTGGAAGCATTTCAAGTCTTCTGGAAGCATTTAAAATTTTCTGCAAGCAGTATTAAGTCTTCTGAAAATATTTCGAGTTCTCTGAAACCACTTCAAGTCTTCTAGAACCAATACCATGCCTTGTAGAAGTATTGTCTAGTCTTCTAGAAGTAGTATCAAGTCTTCTAAAAGGTTATCATGTCTTTGGTAAGCATTTCAAGTCTTCTGGGAGCATTTCATGTCTTCTGGAAGCATTTCATGTCTTCTGGAAGCATATTACGTCATGTGGAAATATTTTAAACTTTCCGGAAGCATTTCTTCTAGCGGTCTTCTAGCGGCAATATCAAGTCTTGTAGAAGCACTATCAGGTCTGCTGGAACCTCAAAGGATATCTTTGTGGATTTTTTAACAGTTTTCCATTTTGAAGCATAGATATACCTAATATTGTTTCCAGAGACAATATCAACTCTTCTGGAAGCATTGTAAGTTCTCCAGACGCAACATCAAGGTTTTTGGAAGCATATCATGTATTGTGTAAGCAGTTCAAGTCTTCCTGCAGTATTTGAAATCTTGCACAAGCAGTATTAAGTATTCAAGAAGCAGTTCAAGTCTTCTAGAAGCAGCATTAAGTTTTCTAGAAGCACCTCATGTCTTTAAGCATTTAAAAGGTTCTGGGAGCATTTCAAATAATGTAGAAGCGTTTCAAGTCTTCTAAAAGCATTTCAAGTGTTCATTTGAAGTATTCTGCAAGCAGTATTAAGTCTTTGGAAAATATTTCAAGTTTTCTGATACCACTCCAAGTCTTCTAGAAGCAGTACCAAGTCTTCTAGAAGTAGTATCTAGTCTTCTAGAAGCTATTTTAAATCATCAAGATTATCAAATCCAATATCAAGTCTTGTAGAAGCAGCATCAAGTCTTGTAGATACTGCTTGTATCAAGTCTTCTAGAGGCAATATCAAGTCTTCTGGAGATAATTCAAATCTACTAGAGATATCATCATATTTTTGAAAGCATTTCAAAACTTCTGCAAGCAGTATTAAGTCTTTAGCAAATATTTCAAGTTCTCTGAAACCACTCCAAGTCTTCTAGAAGCAGTACCAAGTCTTCTAGAAGTAGTATCTAGTCTTCTAGAAGCTATTTTAAATCATCCAGATTATCAAATCTTCTGGAGCCAATGTTAAGTCTTGTAGAAGCAGTATCATATGTACTGCTTGTATCAAGTTTTCTAGAGGAAATATCAAGTCTTCTGGAGACAATTCAAATCTTCTACAGACATCATCATATTTTTTGAAAGCACTTCAAAACTTCTAGAGCAGTATCGAGTCTTCTGGAAACATTTCAACTCTTATAGAAGCATTTCAACTCTTCTAGAAGTAATATCAGAAGGTCTTCTTCTTTGTTCAGTCTTCAAAACAGGAAAAAGTAGCGAAATCTTCTAAAGACATCATCATATTTTTTGAAAACACTTCAAAACTTCTAGAGCAGTATCGAGTCTTCTGGACATTTCAACTCTTATAGAATCATTTCAACTCTTCTAGAAGTAATATCAGAAGGTCTTCTTGTTTGTTGTCTTCAAATAGGAAAAAGTAGGTCTACTGCGAAAACCCCGACTAGTCGAAATAACGCATGTCTAAATCCGTATTAAAGACGATGATGTTCTCAAAGCTCAGAAATTTACCTCCCCCGTTTGAAGCTTCTTGACGATTTTTCATTCCAGCTTATCATTCCTCATTAAAATGCAGTTTTTAGAACTCGCCTTAATTTTAGTTTACAACTTTTCGTCGACGTGTTAGCAACCCTCCCAAAGTGTAAAATAAACTGTGTCAAAACGAATAATAAACGGATTTAGTACGGGTACAACAACCGTTAAAAGGATAAATAGAACCCCGTTTTAAACTCCGTGTCGTTCGCACAAAGGTTTTGCACTTCATATTGTTTTTCTCTTTAAAACTTCAAAGGATATCTTTGTGAATTCTTTAACAAAGTTTTCCTTTTACTTTATATAGGGCGAATTTATTAAGCGTTTAAGATAAAAGTCTAAAATTGTTTAGAAACAATGTTTTCAAGAACCCCCCACATATCAAGTATTCGATGGCCATGTAAAATAAGAATGTGTCGATGAGGTTCGTTAAGCGCCCCCTGCAAAGTGGCGCCGGGGTTCTGTGCACTCACCGCAGCTTTGTAAAGCCTCCATTAGCTATATATATCGCAAATTACTTTTTCCCTATAAAACTGAAAATGTGTACATAAAGGATGTTGTGGAGACCATACAAAACGAGTCGTCAGATCTTAATCATACGAATTTTTGCAAAAAATTTCTAATTTTATGGGATGTAATTGATAATAACGATACGGAAGATGCATCTCAAGGAATCAAATTGAAAGTCAATATATGTATGTACCTATTAAATGTTTGATATAACTTTATTGTAGACATAGTCGAATAGAAGTTTCGTTAATGGCAAGAAATTGAATATGTTGTGTGTGTTGTTAAAGTTTTAGTATATTTCTTACATTTCTATCTAAATTTATTGCTATCACAAACGTTGAAAAAATTCCTTGTTTTTATGGTTGAATTAATTAGTTTCAACATTATCCCGCTTCAAGTTTCGGATCTTTTAAACGTGTTTTGGTCAATTTTATTCTTTGAGTTTCCAGTTTTCATTTATGGATCTCCATCCAACATAAGAATTCAGTTTTTGAGTAGATCCATGTCTCGGAAGTCTTCACTTACCGTATAGTATTTTGTTCTATTTATTAGACAGAACTTATTGTCTATCATCGACTGTTTTATCAAATTAAAACACACAATAAAACACCAGAATAAAGCAACACTCGGAGGTACTGTGTGAAAATACCTCTAATGGACCATAAGTTGACATAAAATGATGGCTTTTCCACGTCAATCTAAGATAGCCCCAACGTATTATAGACTCGCTCAGACTCATTGCGATCATAAGATATGGTCCAGACATAAATCTCGGCGGGAACATAAGTTCCAACTCAACCAACCCAACCCAACCCAATGTTGCACTAACATATTACAACACTGTTCTGCATCTTGGCGGGACCATAAGTTGACATGGAATGATAGATTTCATGTCAACCCAACCCAATGTTGCACCAACATATTAAAACGTCTCGTCCAGATTCTTGACTAAACAATAAGTTGATGGAATGATGAATTCTATATCAACCAAATGTTACAACAACATACGTATTACAACACCTCGTCCACAATCTCGGCTTTATGACGTTACATAACAGTTGATTATTCAATGTATTTGAGCCAAGGTTGCTTCAGACTAAGGTAGTACCACTTAACACAATATTAAACAACAGATATTACACTTTTGATATAATATTAGGCAATGCCTTGTAACTTTTCAAAATAAGCCTGAATTGGGTCTGATAAAATTTAAAATACGTACTATTCAAAAAAAACACCCGCAACAAATGCTGAAACTGAATTAAGAAGAATAAGCTGAATAGTACATTTCATTTCAAGTCTTCTGGAAACAATATCAAGCCTTCTAGAAGCAGTGTCAAGTCTTATGGAAGCACTTCAAGTCTTCTGGAAGTAATATCAAATCTTCTAGAAGCAGTATCAAGTCTTCTGAAAGCGATTCAAGTCTTCTGGAAGCATTTCAAGTCTATAGCAATATCACGTCTTCAATATAAGAATTTAGTTTTTGAGTATTTCCATGTTGAAAGTGGAAATATATAAATGATTACCAATCAATTAAGAAATTCTTCACTTCCTCTATCGTACTTTGTTGTACTTATTGGACAGGATTTATTGCCCATCATCTATTTTATCGAATTAAAACACACAATAAAACGCCAGAACAAAGTAAGACTCGGAGCTATTGTGTGAAAATATGATGATGGACCATAAGTTGACATAGAATAATCGCCTTTCCACGTTAACCTAATATGGCTCCAACACATTACAGTGGGTCGTCCAGAATCTCGACGGGAATGAATGTGGAACCCGATCCAATAAAACCCAATAATATAATACATGCTGTTACACTAAGATAATACAACGTCTCGCCCTAAATCTCGGCGGGACCATAAATTCCAAGTCGATAGAACCCAACCAAATGCAATGATGAATTAACATACTGTAACCCCCCGCTCTGAATCTTGGCAGGACCATAAGTTCACATGGAATGATCGATTTTATGTCAATCCAACCCAATGTTACACCAACATGTTAAAACGTCTTGTCCACATTCTCGACGAAATCATAAGTCAACATGGAATGATGAATTCCATGTCAGCCGAATATTGCACCAACATATCTTGCTTCAAGCTAAGGTAATGCTGAAAAAAACTGATTTGGAGCACGGCTCAAACCACGAATAACGATTCTCCAAAAAAGCCTGAATGGGGTCCGAAAAAATTCAATATACATGCTCTTTAAAAAGAAATCATTCATAGGAAATGCTGACACTGAATTGAGATGAATAAGGTCAATAGTATTATTGACCTTATTCATCATTATTAGTATTATTCATTTCAAGTCTTCTGGAATAATTTCAAGCCTCCCAGAAACAATATAAAGTTTTCTAGAAGTAGTGTCAAACCTTAAAACAAAATCTTTAAAACATTTCCAGTCTTCCAGTGGCTATATAAAATTTTTTAAAAGCATTTCAAATCTTAAGAAGCAGTAAGTCTTCCGAAAGCATTTCAAGTCTTCTAAAAGCAGCATCAACTCTTACAGAAGCATTCAAGTCTTTTGGGAGCAACATCAAATCTGAAAAATGCGTGTTGATAAATGTAACATAGATGTCCAGTTATTTTTTTTCGAAGAATGTCCCAGGAATTCATATCAAATTGATTCCATACAATCTGTACATATTCAAATTGGATATGTCCAAATAGGATTTCATGAAAGAAATGTCTAGCATTAAAATATTCGGAACGATTTTTTTACCGCCTTTGTTTTGAACTTGAAGAATCTTTAAATCCACTTAATTTATTTCTTTGAAGTTCTTGTTTTGTGTTTTTGTAATGTCTTTGGAAGCATGTCAAGTCTTCTAGAAATATTGCAAACCTTCTGGAAGCATTTCAAGTCTTGCAGAGATAGTAGTAAATCTTTTGGAAGCAGCATCAAGTTCTCCATAGACAGTTCGAGTCTTTGAAAGCATTTCAAAACTTTTAAAAGCAGTATTAAATATTCTGCAAACATTTCAAGTCTTCTAGAAGAATATCAAGTTTTCTGCAAGTCTTTCAAGTCTTTCAGAGACGTTATCAAGTCTTATGGAAAAATTTTAAATCATCTAGAAGCAGTATCAAGTCCTCTGGAAACTATATTGTGTCTTCTAGAAGCAATACTAAGTCTTCTGGAAGTATTTCAAGTCTTTCCGAGACAATACTTAGTCTTCTGGGAGCATCTTAAGTCTTGTGAAAGCATTCCAAGCCGGAAGCAACATCAAGTGTTCTAGAAGCAGTATCAAGTCTTCTGAATCCATTTAAACTCTTCCATAATCAATATCAAGTCTTTTGGAAACATTTCAAGTATTCTGGAAGCAATATCAAGTCTTCCAGAGATATTAGTATCTTCTAGCAGCGTTTCATGTCTTCTGGAAGGAATATAACTCATCTAGGAACATTATCAAACCTTTTGGAGCATTCCAAGTCTTCTAGAAGCAGTATTAAGTCTGCTGGAATTATTTCAAATCTCACAGTAGTTGAGAATATATATCAATATATCAAGTCTTCTAGAAGTAGTATCAAAACTTGTGAAAGCATTTCAAGTCTTCCAGGGGCTATATCAAATCTTTTAGAAGCATTTCAAATCTTTTAAATCAATAATAAGCCTTCTGGAAGTAATTCAAGTTTTTTAGAAGCAGTATCACGTCTTGTGAAAGCATTTCAAGTCTTCTGGAAACAGTATCATGTCTTGTGGAAGCATTTCAAGTCTTCTAGAAGCAGGATCAAGTCTTCTACAAGCAGTATTAAGTCTTGTGAAAGCATTTCAAGTCTTCTGGAAGCAGTATCATATCTTGTGGAAGCATTTCAAGTCTTCTGGAAGCAATATCAAATCTTCTACAGGCAGTATCAAATCTTTTGAAAGTATTTCAAGTCTTCCATAGACAATATCAAGTCTACTGGAAACATTTAACTTATGCTGGAAGCAATATCAAGACATCTAGGAACAGTATCAAGCCTTTTGGAAGCATTTCAGGTCTTCTAGAAGCAGTATCAAGTCTTGTCAAAGCATTTCAAGACTTCTGGAAGCAATATCAAATCTTCTAGAAGCAGTATCAAATCTTTTGAAAGTATTTGAAGTCTGCCATAGACAATATCAAGTCTACTGGAAACATTTAACGTATGCTGGAAGCAATATCAAGACATCTAGGAACAGTATCAAGCCTTTTGAAAGCATTTCAGGTCTTCTAGAAGCAGTATCAAATCTTGTCAAAGCATTTCAAGACTTCTGGAAGCAATATCAAATCTTCTAGAAGCAGTATCAAGTGTTCCGAAAGTATTTCAAGTCTTCCATAGGCAATATCAAGTCATCAGGAAGCATTTCAAGTCTTCCATAGACAACATCAAGTCTTCTGGAAGCATTTCAAGAGCTCTAGAAAAATTTTAAATATGCTAGAAGCAATATCAAGTCTTCCAGTGACATTAGTACTTTCTAGCAGCGTTTCAAGTCATCTGGATACAGCATGAAGCTTTTAGGAGGCATCTCAGGTCTTCTAGAAGCAGTATCAAGTCTTGAGGAAGAATTTCAAATGTTGTGGAAGCATTTCAAATCGTCTGGAAGCAGTATCAAGTCTTGTGAAAGCATTTCAACTTTTATTGAAGCAATATCAAATATTCTAGAAGCAGAATTAAGTCTTTTGAAAGTAATTTAAGTCTTCCATAGGCAATATCAAGTCTTCAGGAAGCATTTCAAGTCTTCCAGAGACATTAGTATCTTCTAGCAGCGTTTCAAGTCTTCTAGAAGCAGTATCAAGTCATCTAGGAATAATATCAAGCATTTTGGAAGCATTTCAAGTTTTTTGGAAACAGTATCAAGCCTTGTGGAAGCATTTGAAGTCTTCTGGCAGCAACATCAAATCTTCTAGAAGCAGTATCTAGTCTTTTGAAAGCATTTCTAGTCTTCCATAGGCAACATTAAGTCTTCAGGAAGCATTTCAAATCTTCCATAGACAATATCAAGTCTTCTGGAAGCATTTCAAGTCCTCTGGAAAAATTTCAAGTATGCTGGAAGCAATATCATGTCTTCTAAAGACATTAGTATCTTCTAGCAGCGTTCCAAGTCTTCTGGAAGTAATATGAAGTCATCTAGGAACAATATTAAGCCTTTTCGAAGCATTTCAGGTCTTCTAGAAGTAGTATCAAGTCTTGTGGATGCATTTGAAGTCTTCTGGAAGCAATATCAAATCTTCTAGATGCTGTATCAAGTCTTCTGAAAGTATTTCAAGTCTATCATAGACAATGTCAAGTCTTCTGGCAGCATTTCAAGTTTTCGGGAAGCGTTTTCAATTTCTACTGGAAGCAATATCAAATCTTCCAGAGATATTAGTATCTTCTAGAAGCATTTTTCTGGAAGCATTTCAGGTCTTCTAGAAACAGTATCAAATCTTAATTCTTCTCTTTAATTGTTCTCTCTAAGAAAAACGTTCGCAGCAAATACTGGGAGTGAATTGATTGAATGACCAACAGATGCCGGAAAAAAAAGTTAAATTGTACATTAAATTTAGAATATTAATTGAAAATGACAACTTATGTCCAGATAAAAAAATTATTAACAATTTTTTTATGAGGCTCGTGTCCGGCGTCTTTTGATATTATTGTTTTTGTATATTCAAACTTTTGGCATGCAATTTTAATTATGTTTATATCATCATATTCAACATATCTCTTGATTAATTTTATTTGAGTAACACAGTTTGTTTCTATCAATCGAGTCACAACATAATTTATCCCAATGATATTATTATAAAACTTAAAACATCTTAAGATTCCTAATACAAAGCCACTTAATAAGTTCACTCTGTATATAATAAAGTAAACAATATACGACAACCTCGACCATTTTATGAGTTTAAATTGAGATGAATGAAGAATAAACACAAAGAAAATGCCCCGGTTTCGTTCCGGGAACACGCCCCACCCTCGTAATTTCATTTCCATGTAACCATATCCGCTGTAAATTAAGATATTATTTTCCTTCTCCGCTCTACAGTTCACCCAGAAATAAATTTACGCACCGTCCGTGCAGTAAAATCTTCACCAGGAACGTCCTGCAACTAAATGACTACCGCCATAACCGTAAAAGCGGGGGAAAACCCGTATTCTATACGTTTTTACCCTCGTTTTTTATTATTCTATCTTGTAAAAAGCCTTTATAGATTTTCATTTTTTTTTGTTCGATCTTTATTTTATGTTTACTCTAAGATCTCATTGGTTAACAGAATCATCTTTCTCAAAATACACAGCATTTATTTCTTTGTAAGTGCATTTTTATACTTCCCCTCTTTAATAAAGGCTGGATCTTTGTTGATAGACCATAACTGATAACTAAGTAAAAGTCATTTAATAAAAGATCACTTTGATGTATAATTCTTGAAATTCCATTTTGTAACTCAGTTATTGTCGTTGCTGTTGTCGTCTTTCGTCGCTATTCCGTTAATACGAGAAATACCGGGTTTCCTATCGATCTGTCTGTTTCGAATGCAAACGTTCATCGCCCACGGGCGTCTCCATAGACGACATCGGACGTCGCCTTTTCTACCACTAACTGAATTATTCAACTGCTAGAAAAAGGGTTTTCCACGAAACTGAGACGAAACCATAATGGAACAATACACGTATGTGCGAAGTTGTTTCGTGGTAAACACGAAAGGGTCTTTACACAATAAGGTTAAAAGGGAAGCTAAAATGGCTTAATCGTTGAACTTAAAGAACAAATGAGTCGGTTTAACAAGTATTTAGCTTTGAATTGTTGGCGAACGCTTGTTGGGTTTGGCTTAATGGAGCGAATAATTTGATGTCACGCAGAATTAAACGAAACACCCAATTTGCGTGTTTGGCGGATAGGGATTTAGATAGATCACTGTATGCCTAAATCTAATTTATTGTGCTTGCTATACCATACTTAATTTAATATATCTTATAAATATTAAGGATCGACAATCAAGGTTACGGTAAATAGAATGTTAGACAAACAAACATTACTTAATAAAAAATAAGACATTACTTGACGTTAATGTCTTATTTCTTGATGTGTGTTTATTAAAATTAAAATTTTTTCATTTTGATTTATTTAAAAGCATAACTTCGAGGCTTTAAAAATGTTTATGAAACTTTATGTTTTACCTCGAAATACTTTATGTGTTAATATTGAAGAAATATTAGAAACGTTATCGAACGCAATAAAAGCCGTTAAAAATATCGCTTAAATTTATCATCAAAATTTATTGATGATAAACGTACGTAACATCCAAATCGTTATTTTCTCCGGTTTGAATTTTACTGTTGAGCGCGTCGGTAAATTTCGTTGGTAAGAACTAGCCACTTCGGTTCGGCGTGGAGAGGCAATTTACAAAATAGAGCAGTGCAAGTGCACAAGTAATCCAGGAAGATTGGGTTCTCCATTAAACCTTAATGCTTCACCGAGAGGTCCGAACCTTCGCGTAAACCAGCTTTGTAGTAATCCACTTCGGGACTTTTTCTTGTTTTATTTCTTTGACAATTTTTAGTTCACTTTATCGTCTCTCGATAAAGTGGGTGTTGTTCAAATTAGCATAATAGTGTTTAATAACCACTCGACGGTTCTCAGCTTTTAAAGTACCCTTACCACCTCGAGAACTGCAAAGCAACAATTAATAAGCTTAATTTAATCTTTCTTTGGCAATCGAATGATAAGCGACCCAATGATGGCAAAACACTTATAAACAACTACACAGTAAGTAATTTAACGAAACAACACGACACTTCTATTACAAAAGAAATGTGTACAAAGTTTATTATCCTTTGAATATCTAACAAAAATATTGAACTCCATAAAAGCATCGACATTTTGCCCAATAAAATTATAGCTTAAGTCTGATAAAGTTAAATATCCCCTCTAGCAATCTCCAATGAACACAAACAAGTACGAGATGCAATGGAATTAAAATATTTTATCTAAATTGGTTGAGATTTGCCATCCCCCCAACATTGTTGGAGGGATAACTTTATAATGCTTTCTGATAATCTGAAATACGCAATCCATCCCACGATCATATTACATCTTAGGATCGTATAATTTATCATAAACTAGTATTCATCAAACGTTTCCACAAAAATCTACCCATAAATAAACTGAATCATTAAATGCGAAATTCTTGTAATAAAATTTCAGTATTTATTATCTTTATTACTCGGAAGTTATGATTCAAAATGAAAGGTATATTTCTTTTAACGACATCTCCTACATCTTATATTATTATAAAATTTAACGTTCATTTTGAATATGTATCCTTTATTTGATTTATACGCCCTACCTAACACCCTCACACGACCGCGAATTTTGTGTTCCAGCAGCGACCTGATTATGGCACATTTAGGTTTTTTTCTTCCAACCCCACTTTGTATAATCATACACCCTCGTCGCTTTCCCGTCTCCATATTACATTACCATACAGCCCCTACATTTCATTTTTCTCTGTAAAATTTTGCACTACATTTCAATCTCATCACCATTTGTAATGTGTTTTTCGACGAAAAGGGAATAAATGATTGTTATTTAAATCACTTCGATAAAATTATAACCAGAAAATACACTTAATATTTAGTCGACCAATCGGGGAGATCTCCCCACTTTAAAGCAAGTCCAGTTATTTCTTCCACTTTGGCGTTATTGACTGGTAATATTATTGTTTTATTCTGATTATTGAGTATCATTAATCATTGTTAAGTTCACAATGGGGCACACGATCGGCTAAGTGTTAATATGGGTTTGAAATTTTTATCAGATGAGTTTTATGATTATTTTTAGTAATAAGGTTTGATATCCTTCAATTTGTTGTTTCTTTATTTAATAACCTATATACTTAGAACGTTTGCTGAAGATTCTTGACGATGGTGGTTAAATACCGAAAATTTTTAAATCATACAAGCCATGGTAAGGAACTTTAAAAATATAATCTTTTTTTTTATCTGGCATTGCTCATAAACCAAAATTAAGCTAAGAAATTTTAACATTGGTATTTTCGTTCAAAACTAGAAATAAGACATGGCAGTTTGGTTTTATAATTATATAAGGTCTACTTCATCCTTTCTAAGAACTAGTCTTTTCTACATTCTGACGCCTAGCATAGTTATATTTTATTTATAAGATGATATGAGGGCTTGAAGTCCACCAAAACGTTCTTTACATTTATGTCCTACAAAAAGGATTTGCTCAGAATTTGTTTCACAGAAAATAGATGATCGATTCTGGTGGGACGTTTTATAAAACCGGTTTGATATGTGTTCAGGTCAAATAGTGGATTCAGACCTTTTTCTTTATTTAATTAAGTGTTCTACATTACTTTCACTAATAAACCCACAGCAATAAATGCCTAAAAACGTTTTCTTTGTTTCTTAACGACTTCTTTTTTCTTCTAACTGCGTTCTCTATATTACCGACTTGGCGACCAACAATTACAGGTCCACTCTGGGGGAAGTGACATACCTTACTCTCAAATTATATCATCTTCTCCAGTATGTAATTTATGGATGCGTCCTAATCGCTGAAAGTCCTGCAATGATATAAGGGACTTGAGCTTAAAATAAATTCTATTTGGCACAGGATAGTTGCCATAGCTTTTATTGCCAGGTTGGTAGATATGACCTTTTTTAAGTGATTTTTTTAAATGGATTTCACCGCACTTTCATATAATCCATCAAAATGATGAGTATTTGCAGGATTGAAACGCCACTTTACATTGCTTTCTATTAAATAATCTTGTATATCTTCTGACCAATCTTTACTCCGATTAAAAGACGATTGCAAATTCTTATTTCAGCAATAAAATTCGTAGCATTATCAGAATTAAAAACTTATACAGTTCAAAAACATCTCAGAATTTAAATCGCTGACCAATTCCAAATGAACAATCTTAGTGCAAAATCATACAAACACAGCAACGTAAGCTTTGATTAATCTTTTGTTTCTAAATATTGACTCCTTTATTAATCTAGAATTTTTAATTCGTTTGCATTTTCAAATCAAACTCTTTTCCGCGATTGAACTTAAAGCACACATGACAATTTCTGAGCACTTCCTTGACAGTTCCTAACCAGATACAAGCCAGAATCTTTCTCGTAGGCTAGCTAATAACCCTTGTGCTCCTAAACGCATATATTTTAGATGTTCAGCCAAGATCCAGTTCCAAGATTTTACTTCTTTCATTAACTGTAGCATTTTTCCTTAAACACTATATCTCTTGGCGAAAATCCTGATTATCAATTTCAAAATAACATTAAATGCCCCTCATCAGTAGTTAACGAAACTGCTTTTACCTTTAATTTATTGCACTTATTCACGAATCTTCTACACCATACAATTAGTCATATCAACATTCTTAAATTTGAAAACCTTTCCAAAACATCAAACTTATCGTCAAAACATAAAAGTGTTATCACCGATGTCTTTTTTACTTCGCACAACTCATTGTCACCAGACATCTTTACTACAGTATTTGGCCAATTTAACTCATTAATTTAATAACGATTGAGGAATTAGTCCATAAATATATTTTAGAAATTTTAGATTTCAATTCTGCAGAAACTGCAGCGACCAAACCCGAAGTCTTTATTTCAGAATTATCCTTAATGAATTTAATTTGTTGTCTCCAACATCATTTAATAGCTGGGAACAATGGCTTCGTCACTTACATAGCTCATAACAACTATTCTTCAGAATTTTGTTGATTTCCTCTTTGAGTTTTAAAGCTTCAGACATGCTGTTAGCTCCAAAGATGATGTCATTGACTTACATATTTTTTCACTATTATATCAGAAGCCATTGGATAGACTCCTTTGAATTCAGAAGAGATAGTATTAATGCACTTAGTCGTCAGATAAATGGCATATTTTAAGCCACAGAATTCAACTTCACATCCGCAGAGCACACTACATTATATATTATATAATATTGCAAATAATTTGCTTTGAATTACAGGATCATTTATTAAGATATCATTTAGAGACAACCCGTTAGTGCTTTTAGCATTGTCATCACATACTACACTTATTTTAGTGGTGGAACTAACCAATTTGCGTATCATATGATGTGGTATATAGTAAGCCTCTTGTTTCAAATCTTCCCTAATAAGCATCAGAGATTCCTCGTGAAATTCATCAACTCTAGACATATGATCGGCGTATTCATACTGTTGGAAAAATTGACAGTATTCAGTTTTCAGAGTAGGGTTTTCTTCTAATCTTCGTTCCAAATTACCTTTTTATTGCCATACTAAGATTGTCTCCCACACAGAGACCATAATCCAACCCCACCAAACTAAAATCCGTTTCTTCCCCTTCATCCTCTATCTCTCATCATTTCTCGATAACAATTTCTGTATTGCTGATATTATGAAGCGTTTTGTGGCATGTTACATGGTGCACTCAACGTAATCGAATCCAATTTAATCTGCCCATCCAAAATTAATTCATAAAATATCTGCGCACCCAACGAAATGTCTATCTCTCTCGAAATAAAAAATCTAGAACCAACCAATTAAATATTCTTTGGTAGGTACAATTCAGATGTGCACAGTTTCACTGTGGAAATGTTCTCAGTAATTTTACTAAAAATTAGAAAAGATATAAAGTCGTTGCAAATTTTTCTTTTTCTGTAGCAGCTGTCGTTGTTGCGATATTCTTCACCCAAGATGATGAACCGTTGACTCCAGAAATTTTTACAAATTTTTCTTTCAATTTTCTTGTCAAGGATTTAGATAAATAATTTGCAGTAGAACCACTATCCAGAAGCGCACCTGCTCTTTTCTTATCATCAAAACAGTCTTCTATCAAAATCATCGCAGTACATAATAAACAAATAAGTAAATACCTGACCATCGCCGTGTTATTGTGTATGCCCAGTTACCTCTAAATTATTGTCGACTTCAGCAGCCTTCCACTCAGTATACAGAAGAATATTATATTTTCCACCATATTTGAAGTAATGGTTTGCCTTGCAGTCAGTATATCGATGTCTTCCCAAGCATAAAAATAACATAAATTTAACCTCCTTGCTTCCTCTCTTATTTTATTTATGTTAAATGCCAGGAAATCTTTACACTTGAAAGTAGTATAATCCTTTTCACAGTAGTAACAGATATGTAGCAGTAGTTTTCCAATTTTTATTACTAACAATAATTTTATTGTGTTGATCTAATTTACTCGTAATGGATTCCAACAACAAACATCGTTGCTTCAAAAGTTATCAAATTCTTCCAATGTAGATACACTTGTTTTTTCAATTTAGATATGATTAACTATATCAACAATGTTCTCCATGAATCTACTAGTTCACCAAGTCACCAAGTGCAACCTTCTCAACAGAATACTATGTTCCTTCTGTAGCGATGGTATATCGATAGTTGATTTTATATGTGCGTGAATAGAAAGTTTTTTATTATCAAAACATAGAATCTGCCATGCAACATCAAAATCATCATTCGATACGTGGATTGACTGGATAGTTTCAACACCCTTACCAGTTAAATAGCCTTGCAAACAACAAAGCTTTTCAACCTTGCTCAATTTTGGATTTTGCCCCACCGTAGCCTCAAACTTATCCTTAAAGCCTTGTCAGTTTACATCAGCAATAACATTTGTTGCAGACTCCAAGACTCTTGTATCTAATTCCGTAATTACACTCTCTCTTTCCAAGAACACATCACTTTTCTACATTACTTGGTAATTCCTTTCTTCGAATGCTACATGATCTTGTTCATAATTTGAGTCATCATCACTCAATTCAAGTTTCAACTGTATTTCTTCAAACTCATTCAGTAATATTTGAGCCCTTAGTTGTCTTGCTTTTAATTCTCCCGTAGAACCATTATTTTCCATGAATTTTGTTTCATAGTTTTCAAACCTAGTCAACATAGACTTTCTAACTGAGCGAGTTTTAATTAAAACGTTCAAATCAGTAACTCGTTTTTACAAAACTCTTGTCGTTAATTCAGGTGTGTTATGCCCAACGTGGTTTTTTAATAAAAATAATCGTCTCATCGCCTAACTTATTTAACGTTGAGAAAAGATTATCAATACTAGACAACTTCTTTCTTCTATGACTTGATATCTTGGTTTACTACTATACTGTTGGAAGTTCCACATCTTTCTTCTATACCTCTCAAGGCATCATTCTTAGAACTTGAGTTCCTTCTTTCGTGTGTAAAGCAAGATATGGATCTCACGCAAAGTTATTATGTTTTCCAACTCGTTTTATTTTATACAGCATTTATTCAACTTTCTCATTACAGTCACATTTAATTACATTATTTAAATTTGATCTTGCACCTTAATTATGATATCTTATTACTTTATCTTGAGCTATGAATAACACATTAAATTACCTACTTTCACTCAAATGTTCTTCCACCATCGTTCTAAAATCTAGAAATGAGTCATTTTATCTTATTTCATTATGCTTATTCATTTAATCCCCTGCTGTTCTCTTAATTTTTATTACTTCTTCTGCATAAGTACATCATATTTGTTGACTTGCAATTCACTCATTCTCTTTTTTTCCCACATCTTCTATTCACTCTCCAATCTTGCGTGTGTGTCAATAAATGTATAGATAACAACACTCCTTTAATCCTTGGAAATGATTATTAGCAGCATCACTCCTCATCAATCCATCATCTATTTTAATTGTGTGGATTCTGAACAAGAAGTGACATCTAAAAGATGTTAAAACTGTATTTGATGATAAGCCTATTACTTTAATAACTTTCATTTAATATCTCAATATCATCACGTTTAAGTATTTAATGAACTTAAATAGTCAAATGTTAACTAAAAGATCTGTCTTGGTTTACTGGTTATATTGTTGAAAATTCTATCTCTTCCTCATGTTCCTTTCAAGGTGTCATTCTTAAAACTTGACTTCCCCCTTTTATGCGTCAAGAAGGATTTGGATCTCAAAGTTGGTGTGTTTTTCAGCTCGTTTTCTTTTCATTTCCTATTCAGCATTTATTCAGCCTTCTCATTATTGTCACATTTATATATATTATTTAAATTTAATCTTGCACTCTCCTCCTCCATCAAATAAAATATTTGATTGTTTGGTTACCTTTTAATTATGGTATCTTAACTTATTACTAGAGCTGTGAATTATATGTACGAAAAACCAGAGATATATGTGCATATACGTGCATACATTTTGTAATTTATATGCAAACCTTATTATAAAATATGCACACATCTGCAAAAAATTGTCAAGAAATAATAAACTCCATTTATTCATTTATAATTTTGTTTTCAAGTTTTTAGTTCATAGCCAATTTAGTTCTAAATTTTGTCTCTTTTATAAGATTTTGAACCTGCAAGAAGAAGGAAGAGTTATTTACGTCACTGCAATTGCAAAAGCTGATCATACTTGACAGTAATTGCTCTTAGGGCATTGAAGTCAAAAGACCCCTTGCCTCTACAATTGATAGTGAATAGGAATTAAAAAGAAAAAATTAGGTAGTATTTAATTCCATAGTTAACTGCTAACTGCATTGACATTTTGTAGTTGAAATTACGTTAATAAGGCTTGCATATACTGAAAGCCTTTTATATAATGAAAATATTAGAATAGACAAAACAGTGGCAGAACTGGTGAATCTGGATGATGAATCCAGATTCTAGCGGGACAAAACTATTTGAAGGGTTTAATAACGGTTAGAATGCTAGAATAGCATAAAAAATTAATAAGACAACAAGATCCAGGAAGAAGTTTTTAGAGGTTTCATTAACTTGAAAATTATTTGACAGTGAGATACTTTTTGCGTGAACATTGTTTGTAATGAACCATAAACGCTAATCCATAACGAGACTCGACCTAAGACTCTCGGGAATTGTCAAAAATCTCCAAACTGTCATCATTTAAGAGCCTTATACTACAAAAATTAATAGAAACTGAAATATTAAAATCGATGGAGAAAAGTCTTATGCATGAAAATTATTCGGTATGGCCTAAGGATGCATAATCCATCACTCGTTAGAATTTGGCTATTATAATTGATGATTTTTGTAGCAAAACTTTTTCATTATTTCAAAATCAAAATGGTCGAAGACCTCATTTACTAAGATTGTTCATAATTATGTGGAAAAGCATAATAAATAACCAGTTACAACTTAGATATAAAATATTGCAGGAGTACAGCAAAAATTTTCAAAAAATCATAATTTCTAATTTTAAGCATAAACTTTTTGCATGAATATTGTTGGCAATGAACTTGGGAATTGTCAAAAATCTCAACTAACTAGACTAATACTAGATCTAAAAGAAAGAGTGCTTGACGTTTCGCTTAACATGTTGATCGAACCAGTTTCTGAAGAAGGTTGCATATTTGTCCTACTAGAATCGGGGTTTAGCCCAATGTCCAACTCGTCGTTATATTATCAATCGCATATTTATATTTAAAAAATATAAATATACTGAAATATATAATGCAACAATTAATATGCATGGCAACAAACAAATATGCAAAACATGCAAATTAAACATAAGCTCAAATGATTTATTTTTATGTAATTCGTGAAAATAAACAAAATTCTCATCTCAAATCACAGCTCTACTGATTACGTTATCCTTGGTTCTTAACACATTAATTTATGGTATTAAGTCTTCCATATTTGCCTACTCATGCTCGGAAGTTTTTCCAATATTCTTCTAAAATCTAATCTTCTAAAAATGAGTCATTTTTCTTACTTCGTCCATCTTAACTTATCTTACTTATTTCTACCTTAACTTTTATTACTTTTTCCATATATATCATCAAATCTGTTGACCTGTAATTCACATTCTATTCACTATCAAAGGGGCATAGAAAATAACTCTCTCATATTTTTTAGTTGTTAAATTTTAAGGTTGCATTAACTTTTTGTATGGTTGCTTGGAAATAGAATCCGAAAGATAGATCCCGAAAACAGAGATCCCGGGCAATTTTTGTCAGAAATTAAAAACCGGTATTCATGGCAAAATACCAGTATTTCGGTATTAGTATTATTACTAAACTAAATACAACAAATTAAAAAGGTGCCAAATCATCACGCTCCGTAACCTCTTTGAATCATAGCCCAACCCAACCCAGTACCTCTTCACTCTCTATTCATTACCACAACAGAATCTAGCACCAACATCTTCCTT
Source organism: Onthophagus sagittarius (assembly GCA_036711965.1). Lineage (NCBI taxonomy): Eukaryota > Metazoa > Arthropoda > Insecta > Coleoptera > Scarabaeidae > Onthophagus > Onthophagus sagittarius. Next base: position 55,008,178 of record JASERS010000002.1, on the reverse strand, counting down.
TCCTCACTCCTTTCCTTCACAAGGTAGTTTGGAAGCCACTTTGTAATTATGTCCCCATATATTTCACAATCTAACGCAACTTTCTTTACGAGGGAATCCTCTCTCGTTCCCGCTCCATCGCCCACTATGCCATCATTTCATCATCATATCTACATACTATAGTCATGTTTTCAGTCCAAGTATTATCGGTTTAGCCCATCTGGCCACTTCCTCGGTTGTTCTCATCTTGAACAATTTTCTCTCCGAGGAGGTTCGATCTTCCTTTCCTATTCCCGTGGAAACCTCCCTCTAGTCATTAGCTCCATGGGGTGTTCACTTTAGTAAGAACATGGTTGGAAACTGTGCTATTAGTTGAAAACAGTCCCCTGAGATGGCTCATACATCGCAAAGTAGTTAACTTTTAATTTAAATAGTAAACTTCATACATTCAAATTTGAAAACGTACAAAATCTGACATTTAAATCAATTTCACTCAAGTAATGAATTAAAAATCGTATATTCGTCCATTAGATTAAAAACATTAAGGATATTTGGAGTCCGAGCTTAACCGAAATGATAATAAATGGTAATTATTATCACTACTAAAATTTTAAAGAAAGTGGGATTGGGAAAAGTATAATGATAAAGGGAATACATTTGTTTCCAAATATGTTATTATTATTAGGTAGCTAAACATGAAGAATGGCTATTAACCCAACCCAACCCAATCCTTTATCTGCTCTCACCCATTCTTATTGGTGAATTTATGTTTTTATGAATCCTTGATAATAACGTAAATATAATTGTTAAAAATATTTAAGAGCTTTCGAGGAAAGTTATTTAAAAATAGTCCTATATAACATTTTACAATGGTACGTTATCACACATGTGCTATTAGTGGTTGTGAAGATAATGTGTCCTCCAGTCACTTGTTCCCAAATCTAGAAAAATTTCCAACATTGTTTAATACTTAGGTAGAAATTTGTGGAAATAAAAATTTAAAGGGAATGGATGCCAAGGAAATATATCGCAAAAAAGATTATGTAACGCTCATTTCATCTCAATGTGGGAATTAACCAAAACATTTTAGAAAAGTTAAAAAAAATTGTTTTACCATTCATGCCAAATGAAAAACAAAATGTTTTAATGGGTTTGAAGACCTAGGTGATGTATCATTAACCTAAATTGCTGATAATGCAATTGTTTTCATACTTAGAGGGATTACAAGAAACCCATCGTTTTTAGCTATACAAAAGGATCTATTAAAAAAATTATTTAGTCCGATTATTAAAACAAATCAATTTACACTTTTGTGTATTCACAACTGGACAGTTGGTATAAATAGAATACTTAACAGCAAAGATTCTAGATAAAAGGGAAGTGGTCTCATATATAAATCAGCCAAAAACATTATTTCAAAATATCAATAATTTACAAGAAAATTGTTTTATTTTTACATCTATCCTATAAAGTAAAGAAATAAATTGTTTTATTAATCTTTTTCAAATGAATTTCTTTTTGATTTTTTCAGTTAATACAATAATTTTAATATAGAAAATAAGAAATCTCCGTTATACTTCAACGATGAAAATTTTATTATTATTTTTTTGGTTTCAATCGGTTTCGGCTACACAGCCATCATCAGGAAACCATGTTACACCCGAACAACTTGTTCAACAAGTTGTTCGCGCCAATATCATTTTATCTTATGTGAATGTTAATTTTATAATATTGACCATGTTAAAGTTAAACAATTAACTGATTTTCTAATAAAGTAAAATAATTGAACTTCTGATGATGGCTGTGTAGCCGAAACAGATTGAAACCAAAAAATAATAATAAAATTTTCATCGTTGAAGTATACCAAAGATTTCTTATTTTTTATCTTAAGCTTAACATCACGATGACAACAAAGAGAACAAATCTGTCAATAATACAGTAATAGTGCATTATTAAAAAATTATGACATATTTTCATTCTTATAATTTTTAATAATACAATATTATTTTATTGACAAAAATAATCAAAAAGAAATGAAAAATATAATATTTATTTTAAATCAATTATAACAGACAATATGGCAACACAGCAATTTAGTAGGAGATAGTGTCCATAAATGGTGCAAATGCCACTCAAAATAACACATTTGTTGCCTATCTCTGATTAGCTCAATTGGTAGTGAGCTTGTCATCACTTGCAGTGCTCCCATGGACACAGTTTTGTCGGCAACACAACCCAACCCAACTCGGCCCAATCCATCCTAATTCAACTCAATGACATGACATAAGAGGGCTAATCTGGCAGATTATTACACAAAGTAACCATCATGGATAAGAAAACCTTTAATAAACACAGAGAAGGCTACGATGGACACTCTGTTTACCATCATGTCGCAATAGCAACAAAATAATATGTACTGAAAGTTCTACTACTGGTTTTATACATATTTAGGAATCATTCATGGTCGTATTTCTAAGACATATAAACTTATGACTCGTGAGATGACAGATATGATTCATATATGACCGATAAAAATAGTGCACCAAAACACTATTTTTATCAGTGTACAGTAGCAAATTCATACTTTCAAGCATGACAGCTCATGATGCTCTGTTATTTATCATCATTTATTAACGTTGGACTAATAAAATATATTAAAGTAATCCCGGATTTAAGAAGTGGCATCCAAACCATATCAAAATTGTATTTGATGATAAATTTATTACTTTAACAAATCCATTTAATATCTCAATACCATGACTGATAAGAAGGTAATGATTTAATGATATTAAAAAAACTTAAATGTTAATTAAAAAATCAGTCTCGAAAAACTTATATCTGTAATATAGGAACTCTTGTATCTAAAATCTGTACACATTTCTTTTGTAACTTTTTTCTAGTACTACCAAAGCACACTGTTCATTTAAAAAACAAAAAGATCAATGAAGAACATACAACCAATTTACTTTATACGTGTTCGCCATCACACACAAATGCACCCAACATCCTGTGTCTGTCGCATCTTGAAAGTTCTACAAATAAATCGATATTTCCGTTCGATACGACAACCGTGCAATTTACGCCTCCCTCCGGTTTGTTATAAATCACTGCAAAGCCCCGACGTCGGGGTCCTATACGATGGCAAACGAGTACGGAAATGGTCGCACCCCCATCCACTTTAAACTCCTTCAACCAACTTTCCAACTGAAATGTATCATTGACAACTTTGCCAAGTTGCATTTTATACGTATTTATCGTTCGTTCCTTTCTTTTTATTACTTGCAGAACACCGTCGACAAGTTGGTGCAAAGAGCCAACGCATCACTCCTAATAGGAACGTCATCTTGGAAGGAACAGTTTGTGGAAGCCGTAAACGTCAGCGCCAGCGATGAATCGGATGAGAAAGCCCCTTCATACATGGACTATTTTATGCACTGTTTAACGTTCTTTTGGAAAGTTGCCTTTGCTTTCGTCCCCCCAACAGGTTTAAATTTAATTTAATTGTTGTTTTTTATGTAATTATCATTTCCGTTCCTTTTTAGGATTATTTAAAGGATATCTTTGTTTCGTAATATCCATAGTTGTAATTGGCATTGTTACGGCTGTTATTGGTGATGTAGCATCTCATTTCGGCGCTACATTGGGAATTAAGGATTCCGTAACAGCCATTGTATTCGTAGCTTTGGGCACAAGTATTCCAGGTAATCACTAATTTATATTTTTAAAAAAATGATTATTTTAATATATTATTTATGAGACTCATTAAATATTGTGCAATTTGCTTAACATATTTTAAAATATTTCCGGTGCTCTCCACCTGTAATTTTAAATAGTTGCAAAATAATTGATGAATTAATTTTTAAATATGGTCAATATATTTGCTAGAAATGTTGTTTATAAACAAATAATTTTTAATTTAGCAGTCAATGCCTAACGTTAAATAGATATGGATTTGATTTTGTCGTTGTATGGATTCGCTGGAAAAATAATTTTCCAGCGTTAAACAACGAAAAGCCAATTTTAAAACATCTCTACACAAACGATATAAATCCGTTGTTTGTGTTAATATTTTATTTGAATGTTGTTTTTAAAAACGCTATTGTTGCGTTTACTCAATAATTCTGCTTTTACGCTGGATCTAAATAAAGACGAGAAAATTACTCGTTGTATTCCTAAGAGTTATTACGAGTTGTTAAACTCAAGATGTTATCGTTTGCAGATACTTTCGCAAGTAAAGTGGCCGCGATCCAAGATAAGTACGCGGACGCAAGCATAGGGAACGTGACCGGAAGTAACGCCGTCAACGTTTTTCTTGGAATAGGCGTGGCATGGTCCCTGGCGGCCATCTACCACAACTATCACGGGAACGCTTTCAAAGTGAACCCGGGCAAGTAAGTATGCCCCCAAGCGTTGGATTAATTTCCGAAAGGGGATAAGCGGAATAACAATGCCTATTTTGAATTCTCCCACTTCCCTCCTGAAATTTTATGAACCAAGTGTTTGAATCGCAAATTGGCCGTATTAATTTTGCCGAAATTAAATTTTGGAAATATACGGGCCAAAAATAAAAGAGTTCGAAACGAGGTGTGAATTAACTATGGGTTGTATAAATTTTGGAGAATCGGTTATTACTTGGTTTTTATCTTCACGACCCCTTTACAGGTGGCTCGGAATTTCCGAGACGGCGTGATTTATAACCAAGGCGGAATTGCGGTTTCCCAGCGTAAATCATGCGACGTTCCATAAACGTCCACGATGGTATTCGTCTTTCTGGTCGAGAAAATAGAATTCACCACCCTATGTTACAATATTTCACCTAATAAATCATTCAAAAATAGTACACAAATTGATCCAAAAAAATCGAAATGTCATACAAAGTTATTCCTCAAAATCTAAAGTTCATCTTATATCGATTCAATTATAACACATCGTTTACCACATACAATTTTTAGTTATAATAGAAGACTTTAAAATGTTATGACTTATTAGTATAAGCAATTATTTGAATATGATTCTAATGCCAACTTGTTTCAAAGTTCATTTGGCACATACCGATTAATATTCGTTAAAAATACTAAAATTATATGGGACAACACCACCCCTTTATTAAAGATTAAATTTGTTCCTGAAATCTGTTTACACGTAAAAAGTTATTAATAAAATAAGTTATGCAAAGCTGAAATAACAATCAATAACAAACCATTCGTAGTTACCCCATCAAAAAGATTTAACTTGTCAAAAGAAATTTGTACTCGCTTTCCCCAACGATGAGCATGCGATCTCTTTTCAACACGTTCACTAGATAGACTCCCCTATCGTGCGACGAAAACGGTGAATATGTCGGGAGGCTTACTCGAACTTCCTTTAATCCATAACATCCGACGTAAAGTTTTCATGCACTGAACCTGATGTGTACTACTACTTTTAAGCGAAAGGTGAAATACGTAGTTTCAATCAAAACTATAATTTATCTCTGCGAATACTTATAAGTTCAAAATAAATTGCAAGTTTAATTTAAACGAGGTTTAATTAGAGAACATGCATTAACGACTGCAACTTAAACTACTCGGTTAGTCACCTACTTAGCTTTTGTTTGTAAAGCGACCATAACAAACACATCTAATGACATGCTTTATATAACCGTTATATATACATTAACAAAACGTTTCAGATGTTCAAATTCCTAGTCGAATTTAATAATCGATGGGAATACAACATGAATATCAGTTGATAATACATCGATATATTAGGACTGGTTCCAATCATATTAAGGTCAGGTACCCTAATAGCAATTATCGAATACGAATGATTATATCCACATCAATGTCAGATTGAGTAATCATGTAATAAAGAGATAAAATGCTCCACTTCACTCGTCTTTATTTACACGTCTCTTAAACTTGTATTGTTAACTATCTTTGCAAGGCTATCTAATATACTTTTAAGATACGAATATTTTTTTTACCACTTTAATTCACAATTTACATTAATTATTTCACCTTTTTAATAAACTTCGAATTGTTACTAAGGATTAATTCTTACTAGAATATATCAATATAATCGCAAATTTTACAATTTTTTATTGGTTGTCTCTAATGAGAGCTTGAGATCACTCTTTAACAAAGCAGCAAAAAGGTTTTTTGTCTTAAAAATGTGCGAGTGGGGAGTAAACAAAATTTTGTGATGGTATTAGCAAATTCAAACTATTTGGTTATGTAATAAATTAAGTATCAACTTCACGCAGTTTCCACAGAAATTCGCCAGAATTCTCCTGCATGGAATATTTCGCGACAATAAATTTATTTCAAAACGTATCCTATGCAACATTTCACTTCAGTGCATTATATGCAATCTGGACCACAGAAATCCACGTGTAGCATCACTATTCAATGCGTTTTGTTTCAAGTTTGTAAAAATTTTATTAGTTATCTCTAATGATAGGTGAGATCATTATTTGACAAAGCAAGAACAACTTTTTGTTTTGAAATATGCGAGTTATAAACAGTCTTCAGAGAAATTTATTAATACCCTCCTGTATGGAAGATTTTGCGACCATATATTCAAACCGTATCCCATGCAGCTCTTGCATAATTCAAACCGAATGTTTATCGTCTCGAATTTCATGTTCGAGAGCAGAAAGTAATTGAAAAGTGAAAATCTGGAGATAAATTGATGTTCAGCGATGAAGTGCTTAATGTGCAATTCTGGATCACTAAAAATGCACGTGTAAGCGTCACAATTTAATGCTTTTTGTTAAAAGCTTCTCTCCAAAAACTTTTCATTGGTTGTCTCTAATGATTTTGCTTTGCCAACCCAACCCAACCTTTCTTTCTGTAATCAGACACCTGATCTTGGGTGTTGTTCGTTTCCAACACAACCCAACCTAACGTAACCTTTTTTCCGGAGGTTGGGGAAAATCTGTGATCAAACACCTAATCTGGGCTGTTGATCGGTCAGGTACTGTCGGATTAGTATACATCATTGGATCATCGACCGACTAAAAACCCCTTTCCTCAACCATTCACGGAAGTCGGAAATACGATGTTGCGTTTTAACCATTGCGTTTCTTAAGCTCCACATGTTCGTCCACCAAGGAAAAAGCATAATATACGAAAGAGTTTTTACTATGTTTTGATCCTAAAGTTACCCGGGCGTGGGGTCGTAGTGATCCCTTCTTCTTCTTCTAATATTCATGCTTCATCGCCTTCATGCCTTCTTGTCGTCACGGCTCCCAATAGTCGTCACCGGGAAAAGAGCAAATACATTACACAAAAAGACGTACTTGGATAAGGATACTAGGAAGTTAAAATATCTATACCCAGGGGAGTATTGGGGAGTGGATGAATATAGACATCCACTCCTCAATCCACCCATATATACGCCCAATGAAAGTTCTCTTCGTTACATCGCGAATTACTTCATAAAAAATAATACACCACACGAAAGTCTTTTTAGTATAGTATATCATACCAGGACGAGAATATTCTGAGAGGCCCCCTCTATTTTGATCCTCTTGGTCACATTTCAATTATCTGGGCCGCCAGAAATTGGTATATGTTTGACCTGTCTTTATTCAGAAGGAGTAAAGACAGGTTATATCTCTCTTATAAATGTATAAATATGCCTTATAGTAGACATACCCCATCAGGAATTGGTTTAGGTGATAATCCGCTTGGCTCCAACACCTGTTTACCCATCGCTCCAACTCGTGCAGTATTCTTTTCATTTATACCGCCTTGCCTGTTCATAACGCCAACTACGTTTCCAGTCACCATCGCTTTTCCAGATTGCTGCTCGTTTCTCAGTTACTAGGTTTAAAGACATCGAGTTTACTTCTGCCTGCAGTGCTTTTGTTGAACTAGTTCTGTACGCGGTTTGTACTCTTATTAAAATTTTCCTCTTCATACGCGTTATCTTTGTCATATTCTTTTTCACACAATACACATCTTTCCAAACCCTGCATACATACATACAATAGTTGGGCATAAATTGTCGATCCTATTAGATTTTTTTCCGCCGCTGGGCCTAATGTTTATTCCATAATTTTCTGCAGAACGTGCATTGTTTTTGCGCTTTCATCGTTATTGCTTTGATATACCTGCTCTATTTTAGGTCCTTCTCTAGATTGACTCTCAGCTACTTGAATGGGGTCTTTGTAATGATCACCACATCCTTCACCATCAATTTAACTTGCCTGATACTCCTCCTGCTCCTTAACATTAGCAAAATCTACCATACAGGAAAATGTTGGGTTGGGTTGGGTTACAAAAAATGGAGTGTACGGGCTCCCATGTTACATGCGTTACGACGATAACTCAACCCAACCTAACATCCTCCTGTATGAAAGATTTTGTGACAATGCATACAGCTGCAAATCGCTCCAGAAAAAAATGGAGTGCATTTTCTGTAACCCAACCTAACATCCATTATATATCATCCTATATCATTTTGTATAGAAGATTTTGCGACAATAATTTCATTTCAAACCATATCCTACGCAGCTCTTGCATTATTTAAGTTGGATGATCAATTTTATCGTCTATAATTTTGTCTTCAAATACAGGAACCAATGGAAAAATGAAAATAATGCTATTAAAGCTAATTTGATGTATGTACATCCCCACAGTTGCTCGTTTATTCAAGGGTCAGAAAACCAACACAATGCTTTCATGAACAGTAATATGGCACAGAAGGACACGTTTCTTATATGACTACCGTCTCATCTTCCATTTCACACCCTCCACAGAGAGATGTGTTTGCCAGCCTCATGTAGAATATGTACTTACGTAGCCTGAAGTGTCCGGTCAGAAAGTGGACGTGGAGCTTCAAATCACTTTTTTAATTTTCCAAAAAACTGTTCCAAGAAACGAAAGATCCCTTTCGGTTAGGATAGAGCAGAGTTTTCTTTGCAAAAGCATCTGCTGGTGTCTCACACCCTCTATAGCATAAACCCTGATGGGAGATTGTTAAGTCCAATGTGTCCTTTACACCAGTTTATCGTGACATTGTTGTTTACGTTTGCCTCCTCGACTGATTGCCGACACGATCTCACCAACGACGATGTGGCTCAATGCCTACCAATCGCCAGTATATCCTGTTTGCTATCAATACAGATCACAACATTTCGGCCGACTGGTTTAGAGTCTATAATCGCATTGGCTGCTATACTTATAGCAATTACTTCTGCTTGGGCCGTCGTGCAATACAGCCATAACGAAGTGGCAAGGTGCAGCTGGAGATCATGCGACAAAATTCCCGTCCCAGAACTACCAGCTTTATTTGATCTAACAGTATAGATGCTTAGTGTTTTGCCCGAGCTTATATTACTCTGAGATATTTTCTCAATACCAAAATGTGGCTTGGTTGAAAAAGTAGGTGTTATGTAATCTGTGTGAGCTTCAAGGAGGGGTTGTTTACGAACAGCCTCACTCCAGATCTCGCTCCGGACTATTCCCATTTTAACAGTTTGCTTTTCATTCCCTGATCACAATCGGTGCAACGCCATTACGGCCTCCTCCCTGATAAAAATATCTAGGAAACACGTTCAGTATCGTCTCCATCGCTATTGTATCTCATGGCGCCCGTGATTAACAGGCAGGCCTGTCGTTGCAATTGATGCAGCAATTGAGTTTTGTATGCATGCTTCAGTGCTGAGCACCAAACTATGGCTGATAGTTCGTGAGCTACCATCAGTCTTATCACATAAGTGTAAATCCACATAGTGACCCTAGGGTAAAGGTTACCGTGACCTTCCTCCAGCTGATGGAAATATAATTAATCTGCCAGTCATGTCTGACAGGAAGGTTGTTAAATTCCACTTGATGTAAATGCAAAGATTTTAGGTCTTTGCCAAAACTACCATCAGGCTTTTTTAGAATGTCATAACTGTGTTTTTGTCCGCGAGATAGTATTTTGTTTAGGCGTGAGGCCGCAACAGCACTCGCCACTTCTTCACAAAAACTTCTCCAGACTAGTCGCTCTTTTTGTCTTACTAAAGTTTAAACGCTGATCGTTATGTTATGAATATGGTCCAGTCAGAATTCAGTCTAGTTTGTTTTGGTTTATTTAAAGCTTGCCTGCAGGTAACCCTCAGTAAATGTAGATGAGGAGTCCACCAAAGTGTAGCCCTTCCTTTCTCCTCTACAATTCTCTCAGAACAAGCCTTGTGGAAGGCCTGAGTGAGTGTATCACCCACGAAATTTGCATACTTCTCCAATTTATTTGTATTTCCAGGATGGGCATCTGGAAAATCTCGCATTTGCTCATTTAAATAACTTGTAATGATGCTCAAGTCAGTCCGCTTTAGATCCCGGACCTTCTTTTCAAAAAATCTGGTTGGTCCTAATTCGAAAGCGATCCATCTATGGTCAGACATAGACGTTTCTTGGCAGATACACCATTTATTAATGTTTTTGGATACATTAACTGATGCCAAGGTCAAATCAATAATTGTTTGATACCTTGCATTGAGTAACGTGTTAACGTAAAATTTAAGCAAGGCCTTAGCTCTGAAGTTTCCTTCGTCACATCCCCAAGCAATACATTGAGCATTGGAGTAGCAGCTTACAATAAATATGTATTCATTTACCTTACTAGTGTTGACTAATGTTGTCAAGGGAGCAGTGGGAGCCATCTCTTCTATAGGAAGGTAGACAGATGCTAGATTTAGCGTAGTTTTCTTCTTCGCTAAGAAGCAGTGGATCCTGACTACAGCGCAGTCTCATACGCAGAAATATCTCTCGTAATGTAGATTGCGGGCCTCGGTTGAGAACCGCTAAGAGAACCGAAACCAGAAAGATTCGACTGAATATTCTCATGTTATAGTCATGGCTCTAAAATCAGAGCAATGATATTTTGCAAGAGCTTGGTGTCAAGGTGCCTGCATAATACTGCAGTTGCATTCCGCCACGGTACAAGTTACACTGTACTACCCTTAAAATTGCAGGGTCCTCCCCAAACTCCTTACTAAGCATTAGGATTTGGGAAGCGGGTAGGAGGCATCAGAACTGAGTCGGACAGATACGAAGCTAAGTTGATATTCAGAGATGAAAAGTATATTGTCCTTATTCAATATTTTTTGGACTGTTTCTAACTGAAAATTTATGATCTATTTTTCTTCCGCGACACCACGATGACTCCTACAAGTTACTTTTATACCATACAGTTGTGGTTACTTCCACAACTGCAGATTCTAGATATTTTGTATTGCAGCAGAACGGGTACGCAAGTTTGATAGCTTCAGTATTGAATCCATCTCTTGCAACATATAACGCATTGGAATATATAATTCTCTGTACTAGGTTCAGCGATAAAGTGTAATTCTAGGATCCTCAAAATAGGAAATACACATAAGTTCGTCACAATTACAATAATTTGGCCAAAGGTGAATCTTTTTAATTTTTATCAAAAGTGTATGGCCGATTTTTCTTCACTAAAAGAAATTACTTGTATATATCACCAAAAGAGGATACTCTCGCATTACAGTATGTAAGATTACGGAAAATGCTTGAAATTAAAAAAATACTTGAAAAATGAACTAAACAAGGAAAGGATTCGAGTAATAAAATGTGTGAAACAAATTGAATTATCGGCTAGATCTATGTTGTGCGATCCATATAAAACATTTACGAGTAACAAATCATGAAGACCACCAAAAGAGGACACTCTCGCATTACAGTATGTAAGATTACGGAAAATGCTTGAAATACTTGAAAAATGAACTAAACAAGGAAAGGATTCGAGTAATAAAATGTGTGAAACAAATTGAATTATCGGCTAGATCTATGTTGTGCGATCCATATAAATCATTTACGAGTAACAAATCATGAAGAATTTCTGGTTATTTTGATGTGTCATTCATGTTTATAGGTTTAAGAGTTTTGAAGATATACCGTTCCAAAACGAATGAATCTTTTTTAGTACCCTCTCATCTCTTTATAAAAACAATAGAACATAACCAAAAGCATTAAATAACTGATAATACAACGCAATGACACTTACATGATAAATTTAGTATTAAATTTATGTTCAAATTTTCTAACCTGATTAGTTACCTTCATCGAATCGATTAAATTTAATATCGCGTAATAGCCAGTTCGTAACATCAAAGCGTACATCGTTATGTATCTATTCTTGTTTATAACATTACTTTATAGCAGATATTATTAATTTAACAAAACGATTTTTAACTTACTTTCTTTTTTAGTTTGGCGTTCTCGGTGACAATGTTCTGCATTGGAGCGGGAATAACCATAATCGTCTTAGTTATTAGGCGATCAAAATCAATAGGCGGTGAATTGGGCGGTCCAGTAGTAGCCAAATACATTACGTCTGGATTCTTATTCCTATTATGGGTCATGTACCTGGTGTTGTCATCGTTAGAAGTGTACGGCGTTGTTAAGGGCTTCTAAGTCTTCTGCAACTTTGTATTTTAGTTCAACAAACGAAAAGAATAAAATTAAAAAAATTCAAAACCCAATCTTAAAAATGTGTCCCGTCTCTCTTTAGTACCATGTTAATAGTAAGGAAAAAAGTACGTTGAACATAAACGTTTAAATTTCGTAGTAAGTGTTGAAATGCCAAAGCAATGTTTATTACTGTTAATTAATGTTACTATACTAATTAAGTACTTAAGAGGACGTTGTTATAATGATAAGCGTAGATGTAAATAAGAACGAGAGTTGGTTTTATATTTATTGTTGCGCGTGCGCTAGTTGTTTTTAATTGTACATAAGTGTGGTTATAGGGATTAATTTAAAATTTAGAACGAACGAAGAGGATAGGCGAAGGTACTATTTAAAAGTACTATATAGACGATGAAAAAACGGCTTTAGCAGACTTATTAGCGACAACAACTGCCAACAGCCTACGTTTTTTGTTACCTAATGAATTAGATTAGTTACATATTATCATTTATCATAAAATACATTTTAAACATAGTATTTTTAAGGAAAGAAAAACTCAACGAACCACCCAGTATAAATTTTAACCTCCATTATACACTTTTATTTAGTACCTGCATTTAATTAAAAGATCCCTTCATAATTAACATTGCGTTCAAACACCCAATACTCATTTATTTATTATTACATACTACCATTTTGAGAAATGTATATTGTGTAAATATTTAACGATACCTATTATTCAACCTGCCACGTTGAAATTGCTTATTTGTTATTGTAAAAAAAGAATTAAAGTTTTAAACATTCCACAATTCTGCGAATTAAAACACGAGCGTCAAATAAGCAGCTTCGATAAGTACGTAGTATTTATTTCTTAATTAATTAATTCTTCCGTACACCGCTTAAAAAGAGCCGATAAATTCCACAACAAACTAAAATATGCCTTAAAATTATTATCAAATATTGTAATTGGATAAAATGGGACATTCTCGACTTTTCAACCAGTTTTAATCACAGAGAAACATAAAAAGACATAATACGAGTCAATTTTTCAATTTAAAACGAAAATTAGAGTAAAAAAAATGTTAATTAAAGAAAAATTTAGGGAAAGTTGACCAAAATAAAAATGGAATTGTAGCAATTTCGACTGATTCAGACCAATACCACGATTGAAGTTAGGCACAAAGCGTATTACATTAACACTTCAATTTAGCGGAGAAAGTGCAATTCTTTGGAACTATATTAAACTAGAACAAAGTCTGATTAGAAAAACGAAGACAAAAAAGCAACAATGAAACACTGGGAACTATATGAACCAATCTTATATAAAATTTTGAGATATCACGAGCTCTTCTATAGAAATGTAGAGTAGATTTTTTCAACCTATACTATATCTGAGGTTGTTTTCTAATTAGTCCACTTTTTTAAAAAAGGAAAGGGCTTTTTTGCCATTAAAATAAAGTAATACGAGGTTGTAGTAAATTAATTTGTTTTCAGCAGGGTGAGTTGGGAAGGAGAAATCTTAAACACAAAATTCCAAAATGCAAATTTAATTACCTTGACAATACTAATTATTTTATTAAAATTATTTATAACTTCGTTTATTCACCTAATCCTACATTTCTCCCGAAACACCCTGATTAGTTTAGTCAATCTTTTCTAATAAAATAAACTTAAAAAATAAAACTCTAGTCGCTCCATAGATATAGATACAAAAACTATTACATAAACCCTACTTGTAAATTTTCCTTATACTCTTATAAATAATGTAGTAATGCATTAGAAATAATTGACAAAAAGAAACGTTTCGATCTTCCATAAAAAGATTAAATCATTAAATCAAACAACGCCAGGAAATAAATTAAAATTAAAAAAAGCAAAGAGTACTTATATTTAAAAAAAACTTAAAACGTCACGTCGCTGTTGAAAATTTTGAAATTGAATTCATTAAAATAATACTTGTTGTTCATATCAGATGTTTAAAATGAACGGAAAGGGCGATTTTAAAACATTGTTATCGTTGTACTATTTTCTAACGTTAACATATCCGGCACAACTTTTTAAAATGTAAAAGAAACGACAAGAATGAAATCGTCTTAATGGCCAAATCAACTCGAAACTACTTGTAGTTTTAAGTTTATAATCACACTACCGGTATGTGAAAAAAATGTTAAAATACAATAATTTATGATGGATATATTGTAATAAGTAATAGATGAAAAATAAATATATATACTCAAGTTTAAGGTGTAATTTTATTTTAAAAAGCTCAAAGAGAGTGTTAAATCCAGTTTTAAATCATATTTGAAAGTTAAGATTATTAATTATAAAGTATTACACTTAGAAAAGAGGTAAGTAACGCTAAAACCTTCCATAATTCGAAAAGTGATCAATAAATTTGAAGAATATGGTTCGATTATCACTGCTGTAAACGCGATCGTCAACATAGTAAGTATTCATTATAAGTAAGTACTCAAAGCTTGATAAAACTTGACGTCCCAAAGCTGAACATTTTTTAGGTCAATTTGTCATGGGTAAAGTTTTATAAGTATTAATATTATAAGACAGTTTATTACGTCACCGGCTATAATTACGTCGTTGAGGTTCTTTCTACCTTCTAGAACCTTTTTTTTATAACCTTTTGTGGATTTAGGATGTTATTATTGTTTAGAGATATAAGAATCGCTTAAAAACTGTTGTACGGGGTACTTTTTACCCATTCGCGCATTGATACGTTAAATCATTCTGAAATACTTCCAATCCGTTTTTAAAAATAGTTTTTCTGAGCAAAGTGGTTTAGTGTAGAATAATAATTGATCCAAAGCCAGGAACATCAAGATCAAAGTTACACAACAGACCTTTGACGTCGGCGTTGGTGAATGTAGAGAAAATAATTGATCATTGTTCCGATAACGAGATTGAAGACGATTCTGATCCAGAAAATGATTGTATTATTGAAAGTGATCATGACACAGCTAGTGAACAAGATGAAAGTTTCAAAACCGATTAGACATACGATAACATCTCATTGGCCTCTTATATGAGTTGCTGTTATCATGGACGTAATGGCATCCGATGGAAAAAGAAGTTCCTCCCAAAAATGTTAGAACGAAGCGACAAAATTTTGTGTCCAATAAACCGGGCCCTAGAGGAGAAAACAAAAAATGCTTTAACGCCATTTGATGCTTGGAAGTGTATGATCAATAATATTACGCGTTATTTGGATTATTATATTACGCTGGAGTATTGAAATCAGCACACCTGAATATACAGGTGTCTCACGTAACTGGTTCATTAGAACATTTGTAGGTTCCACTATTCGTAGCAGCTTAAAATTTTGGTAACATGGGTTGTTCATTTCGATCTATTAATCTAAAATATTTTCAAGATGGCCACCACTTCCGGTCTACCGGAAGTAGACCTCAAGTTCGTTATTTTAAATGAAATGCTATAGTTTTTATTATACCATTCAATCATACGTAAGAAAATATGTTGACTTTGATAATGGTTATTGGTACCTAGCGTTTATTGTTTTTGAGTTATTTTGATTTTAAGTGTTTTCTTGCAAATATCACCATGCTCTTTAAAAGCACATATCTCAGCCAACGTTTATTCAAAAACGTTTTGCATATATATCAGTGTACCTTATACAGCGTGGTCAAAAATTGAATTACCGTTTCGCTGTATTCAATTGCGAGAAAGTCGAAAGTTTTAAATGGAACGCCCCATATCTTTTTAGCCTATCAAAACGGGAATTTAATTCTCTACAAATCTTTCAAAATCTTACACAAAAAGCTGGTAGCTGTTCAGTTTAATTTATTTACATTATCATTGGTATTATTTCTAGAATGATCTGCGATCGAATAAACTTTAGTTAGTTAGCTTTTATTTACCAAAAATAACCAGCAGAAGAACGCATAAATGAAACAATGAAAAACAATAATATGGCGTAATATTCGGCAAAATGAAGGGTGAAATATTCCTAGGGAGTTCACTTTATCTATTAACGGTGCTTTCTTGGAAAATATTATTCATCTAAATTGATCGAAGCACCACTTATCGAAGAATTTGGTAAAGCAACAACCAAATATGACAAAACATTTATTCCATTATCTTAATCTGCTGGTGCTAGAGATTTATGGTTTCTTGTTATTTTGATCTTTCTAAAACTAAGAAACAGATTCTATCCAAAACTTTATTACATCCGCCATGAATATAAAACGAATTTAAAATGTTGTCGTTGGAATAATTCGCCATGAAATTCAAAGGCATTAACAGTAGTAAGTGATGATACAACTACGTAATGACAACAATAACATAAATATGGATAAAAAGCTGACAAAACTCCATGGCTTTCTAACATAAAACCAGAAGCTTTCCAGCATTGCTGTATACGATACAGCATATGAAGAGTTATCGTACCAATGCAAAACGTTTTTGAGTTAACGTTGGCTGAGATATGTGCTTTTAAAGAGCATGGTGATATTTGCCAAAAAACAATTAAAATCAAAATAACTCGAAAACAAAAAACGTTAGGTACCAATAAATATTATCAAAGTCAACATATTTTCTTACGTATAATTGAATGGTGTAATAAAAACTATAGCATTCCATTTAAAATAAAGAAGTTGAGGTCTACTTCCGGTAGACCGGAAGTGGTGGCCCTCTTGAAAATATTTTAGATTAATAGATCGAAATGAACAACCCATGTTACCAAAATTTCAAGCCTCTACAAATAGTGGAACCTAGAAAAGTTCTAATGCACCAGTTACGTGAGACAGCCTGTATATGTTTTATGGGCAAAAGATGGTTCTGGAATGGATCTATTCATCTCGTGTATGTCCAGGAAAAGGTTCCTGCATTTGATGATGTTAGAGATCGACGTCGAATGAAGAAAATTGATAAATTGGCACCCATACGAGAGGTTCTTTCAATACTACAACAAAATATGCAGGAATATTATGTAACAGGAAAATACGTGACGATTTAAGAAAAAATAAAACCGTTTCGTGGAAGATGCTCATTTCGTCAATTTATAAAAGGCAAACCTGCTGACTATAGAATTAAAATATTTTTGCTTTGCGATGCTCAAAGTTATTATACAGGAAAGCAGGCTACAGGTCCATTCGATGGAAATAATGATTAATTGATTAATTGATTGATGGAGGAATGTTACGATGGACAATTGGTTTATAAGCATTTGCATGATGGATACTTTACTGGGAAAACATGAAGTTACGTGTACTGGTACTCTTCGCAAAAATAAACGCAAAATAACAAATGAATTCAAATGAAGTAATAAGAAAAGGAAGAGAACGATACTCAACATTATTTATTTTTCAGGAAAGTAAATTGTTGCTTTCAGAGATATCTAAGAGAAGTAGAGTGATTATTTAGGGTTCAATAATGCATGAAAACGAAACGAAAGCAGAAGTTATATTATTTTATAATTCAACGAAAGGCGGTGTTGATACTGTTAATGCTTTGTGCGAAACGTATTCAGATTTTAGAAAATCACCTCGATGGCCCCTTACTATATTCTTTGGTATGTTAAACACCGTAGCTATAAATGCTCCGTGTATAGCAGAAATCTTTAGAAGTTTCTTGTTATGGAATTATGTAATATATGTATATTACAGTACAAGTGAGAAAACTAAGACTTTGTAGAAAGACATACATGTAGAAAGACATACATGTTAATGAAGAACATTATTTGCAAATAATTTCTAATCGTTAGTAATAATGGACATTGCCGACAAATTTAGGTGAAAGTACTGGTTGTACAACGTTTAGAATTAATTACCGTATTCGTTCAAATCTAAGACGCACTATTTTTGCTATATATGTACGATTATCATGGAAATGGGGTGCGTCTTACAATCGGGCGCGTCTTAGATTCGAGCGAATTTCGAATATATATGATGTAAACACAAAATAAAACAAAACCACAAAAGTAATTAGATCAAACAAATAAAAATAGCTTACAACAATAATTTTTGTTGTTTATAATAACAAAAATACGAATTTAAGATAAAAAGTTAGTATTTTTCCCGTTAACTTATGGTATTAATATTCGACAGGGAACACCGCTCAGCAATATTCTTAGGCAAACCAACGACCAAGGCTCTCATTGGTCTTAAACGAGAAAAATTTACACATATCGATGATGCTGTAATTTTATCAAAGAGACACGTACAACAGGACTACCAGTAACAAGGCAGATGATGCAATTAAAGGATTTAGGAGTCATCGGTGTAAAATTTAAAGGAAGCGAAGGTTGATGTAGAAGATAAATACGCCGTGGTGGACTTTCGTTACGATGGCGTACATCAATATGTCAAAAGCTTCCCGTAGATTTTGAACAAAAATTAACATTTTTTCAAAGATACGTAAATGAACTTAGAAAGACAAAAAAATTATGAATTTAGTCAAATTAGTAAGGCGGGTAAGACCCCAATTTATTTCGATATGCCTCGTAATTACACAGTGAATGAAAAAGGACAAAAAGAAATAAAACTGATAACAACTGGTTACGAAAAATACCGAACCACGGTAATGTTATGTGTTAGTGCTGATGATAAACATTACCACCGTATTTAATACTTGATAGAAAAAAAAACAAAAAATGAAAAATTGGTGCATGTGGTAAGAAACAGACGTCGCGGATATCTAAGTAAACCATTAAATATGTTAGTACCAGATGGATTTTTGGGCCATTTAACAGAAAATGTAAAAGCTAAAGTTAAAAAAAAACAATTGTGATTTGGTGATTATACCTGGAGGTATGACAAGTGTATTACAGCCATTGGACGTTTCAATTAATAAACCCTTCGAAGATTATTTAAGAAAAGAATATGAATTGGTTAATGAGTGACGGTCATCCACTGACATCAACCGGAAAAATTAAAAAGCAAGTGCGTCAACAGCTGCAAGAAACTACTACCTTTCGTTTGTACCGTACCCTGAGGATGATAAGAATATATTATCGAAAGCTTGGTTCAATTAAAGGAGGTTCTTTAATTCCTTCCCCCTTGTTTGGTTGAATTCTCAATAAAAGTTACTGAATTACTGCCGATAAAACATACTTAGGTATTTGTGACTTCATATCAAAAAGTTGGTTAGACAAACAATTAATATTATTTTAATATAAAATCATTTCGTACAAATATCCTATTTATACGTATTTAATAATATGAACAAATATTACTATTTGTAATAAGTAACTTGAAATATGTCGGAAAAAACATGGAAAGGAACAGGAAATACGAAGTTACGAAGCAATCCAATTTCAAATGAAAAACAAAAGAAAAATCCCAACGCAAACTTGAGTGATCACAACTCCACTCTCCCGCTCAAATCGTCACTGCACGTAAGATTTAGTTGATTGACAAATGGGACAATTTATCGCCTGAGGCGATATCTTCCAAAAGAACCTAGATCAAAGTAAACTTCGACTTACGACGTCTCGGTTTATGATGACTCGTACTTACTACGATCAACAAAACCCTGTTGTATACATATGTACAGATGATTCAAATTCGATATCCGAATCTCGAAAATCTTGAACACTATAAAAAGACTTGATTTGCTACCAGAAGACAGAATACAGCCTCTAGATGATCTGATAGAGATTCTAGAAAAATTGATATTGCTTCCAGAATACTTGAAATATTTCCAGAAGACTGATATTGCTTCTAGAAGATTTAAATTGTTTCCAGATGACTTACAATGCTTCCCGATAACTGAATATTGCATCTAGAAGATTTGAAATGCTTTTTTCTAGACGACTTATAACGCTTCCAAAAGACTTTATGTTGCTATTAGAAGACTTGAGATGCTTCCAAAAGACATGATATTGCATCTAAAACAAATGATTTGCTGCCAAAAGACTGAGTACTGATTGTAGACAATTTGATACTGTCTCTAGAAAACCTGATAATGCTTCCACAAGACGTGAAATGTTTCCAGAAAACTGATACTGCTTCTAGAAGACTTGAAAGGTTCATGACATGAAAACTGGGTTGGTTTTAAAGTCTCAGAAGTTCAATAATTTTTTTTCAATATAACGAAACTTCGCAAACCAGTATGTTTATAAGAATCACGACATGATATGTATGCAAAGTTGTAGCTTAATAGCTCTAGTTTATATGTTGTAAAATTCTATTAGGTGATGGAATTGAAATTTCTAGAACAAAGTTAGTAAGGCATTAAAGTATATTTTAATAAATATACTTTAACATAATTGATACTGTTTCTAAAAAACTTGATTTTGCTTCCAGAAGACGTGAAATATTTCTAGAAAGCTGATACTGCTTCCAAAGGCGTAAAAATGTTTCCAGATAAGTTACAATGCTTCCAGAAGACTTGCAACGTTTCTAGAAGACTTGATACTATATTTAGAGGACTTGAGGAGCATCCAGAAGACTAGATTTTTATTACATCTAGATGACTTGATACTGTTTCTAAAAAATTTTGATATTGCATCCAGAAGACTTGAAATATGTCCAGAAACCTGATACTACTTCTAGAAGAATAAATATCTTTCCAGACGATTCACAACGCTTTCAGAAGACAGAAAATGTTTCTAGAAGAACTGATACTACATTTAGAAAACTTGAAATACTTTGAAATTATTTGAAATACTGGGTACGGTTTCGAGAAAACTTGATACTGCTTCTAGATGTTTTAAAATACTTCCAAAATGCTCGATACTGCCTCTTTAAAACTTAATATTGCTTCTAGAAGGTTTCAAATGCTTCTAGAAGACATGAAAAGTTTCCAGAAGACTTGATTCTGCTTCTAGAAGATTTAAATTGTTACAAAGTCTCGACATTATTGCCTCTGGTTGAAACCATATTAAGTCTTAATATGGTTTCCAGAAGATTTGAAATATGTTCAGAAGCCTTAATACTGCTTCTAAAAGACTTGATATTGCTTCTAGAAGGCATTGCCTCTGTAAGACTTGAAATGCTCCCAGAAAACTAATTTATTTGGTACCGAGCGTATTTTCATTGCAAACCATCAGGCGGTAAAAAAAATCATTTCGGATATTTTAAATTTTCTTAATTTCGAGATGTCTTAATGCTCCCAATCTTATCATTCCTTTCATGAAATCCTGGGATGAACCTGGGACTAAATACCGAGATTGAACGCACATAATGATGCACATGCCCCTGTGATACAATTCACTCCTAAACGAAAATCATGTCCTTACATTACGTCTACGATTAAGGAGATGATTAAATTAAAGCAAAAAGCTTACCAGAGGTTTTCGCGTACTGGTAACAGCAGTCACCGAAAATATTATACAGATATTAGAAATCAGGTCACGTTGGCTGTACGGAATGAGAAAAAAGCTTTTTTAAATCGAGGATTAATAGCAATATTAATAATTCCTCTAAGTTGTGGAAATTATTGCATACTAATCAAGTGCACACCAAAAACACTAAAACTATTGCGGAGTCTCTTAAGGTGCCATTACACGGCGCGTGGAGTGGCAGTCCTGGCGCGTGGGGTGTGGAGTGGTGTAGAGTGACGAGTGACGGTCGTAGGTTCGTCTGAACGATCGCGTTCTCACGGCCTGTGACGAATGACGAGTTTCACGCCGCGCGTCCAGGCTTGTCACGCATCTAAACATTTTCACATTTAATAATGCGGCGTCAGGAGCGAATGGTCGGTTGTGCTGCGGCTTGCTACATTTTATTAAATAGTGATGATGATTTCCAAAAAAAGGAAAAAAAAGAAACGGTGGTGGATGTCGTCGCACAATAAAAGTCGATCACGGTAAATTTAAAAACTCCGTCCGCGCGCGATTGTTGAAAACTGTCGGTTATCCACATGCTTAGACACGCGGCGTGAAAAACGTCGATCAGTTCACTCACACGGCGCGGAAAGTGACAATTCACGCGCCGGGCGTGCCACTCCACACGCCGTGTAACGGCACCTTTAAAGATCCTGAGATAATAAATAATTATTTCGACCTGACTTCGACTCATATAAAATGCGTATTATTAACAACACATCGAACTTCAATTTTAGTACGGTGGATTATAAAACAATCCAAAATGCGTTTAATGAGATAAAATCCAATGCTTGCGGTCATGATAAAATTGACCTTAAAATGATTAAACTGGTCTTAAAGTTTTGCATTCAAGAAATTACACATGTTATAAATTTTTCATTACTAACTGGATCTTTTCCAGACCTATGGAAAATCGCAGTTATTACACCTCTGCCTAAAGTTAGCTGTGCTAAACTGGAAAGTGATCTTCGACCGATTAGTGTCCTTCCGGTATTATCCAAAATTTTTGAAAAAATTGTTGCCGCACAACTACAGCATTATTTGGATCACAATGAGCTACTACCGGAATACCAATCTGGATTTCGTGAAAGATATAGTACAACGACTGCACTCACCAAAACTGTGAACGACTGGTGCTGCGCTGTGGACTCTTCAAAAGTTACATTTGTAGTTTTTTTGGACTTTAGTAAGGCATTCGATGTCATTAATCATGAGCTTTTATTTGAAAAGCATGCTCTTTATGGTTGTACAAGTGATGTTGTGCTTTGGTTCCGATCCTATCTTAATAACAGAATACAGCATACAGCGATTGATGGACGTACGTCTGGTGATATCTTAGTCCAGCAGGGCGTTCCTCAGGGAAGCGTATTGGGCCCTATATTGTTTAATTTATTTACTGCTGATATGCCTAATGTTGTGACCAGTTCCTCAATTCACCAATATGCGGATGACACTCAAGTGTACGTCTCGTGTAGTGTCGCGAATGTTAACGAAACAGTGCGTGCATTGAATTCTGACTTACAAAATATAAATGCCTGGTGTTTGGGTAATGGGTTCATTCTTAACCCGAAAAAAAGCATCTCTATGTGTGTCGGATCCCCTGATATCTGTCGAAAGCAATATCCTTAAGCCTTATCAGCCCCTATAAGCTTCAATGGAACAGCATTGCCGTTTTCCCAGTCGACCAGCAATCTAGGTCTAACTATTGATAGTAACCTAAATTTTGAGAAACATGTAAACAAGAAAATCAGTGTTTGTTATTATAAGTTAAAATCTTTGTACAAATTTAAAAGTCTGTTGTCCCAAGAACCCAAATGGAAACTTGTTAATACACTAGTCCTAAGTCAATTGGACTACTACTGTGTATTATAATTATTTGTCCGCGAGTTTGAGAAATCGAATTCAAGTACTTCAAAATACCGGTCTTAGATTTTCTTACTCAATAAATCGTAGTGAACATGTCACGCTTTACTATATAAAATACTCCATCTCAAAAATGCAGCCGAGATTTATCCTTCTATTGGCAGTTATGCTGTACAATGTAATGCTACATGGCTTACCGCATTATCTATATTGTATGTTGATTCCTAGATCGCAAGTTCACAATGTAAAGCTAAGGCGAATAAATAACCTTACTATTCCTAGCCAGAAGACGTCTAAATTCCGTGGAAGTTTTGCGTACAGAGCACCCACTGTTTATAATAAGTTCATTGATCTTTATAATTTAGGCTCTGTACAAGCTTTTAGGCGAGCTTTGAAAGAGAGACTCTTATATGAAGAAACCTCTAATATTTATTGATTTTGATTTTATATTTTTGCAATATTTTGTTTTGTTTTCTCTTCTTTTGTTATGATTATGATTATTATTGCTTTCTTTCTTTTATTTTATTTAAAAGCTGTATAATAATTGTTTATGTTTTATTAGTTTACTTTAGTCTAGGGAAATTAATATTTTTGTAACCAGCTATACTGTACCTATGTTTTTTTTTGGCAAATATACAATTCAATACAATAAAACTGAAATATACAAGTATTTCAAAATTGAGATACCATTCCTAAGTTGACATTTTTAAATAGGAATATTTTATGAGAAATTTCGATGGTTTACGATCAGTTTTTTTACCATTTTTCTCAAAACTTTTAGATAAAATATTTTCTTCGATTGATATGAATTGAAAAATTCATAAGATTTCAAAACATTCAAGATGGCATTTGCGACCCATAGCGGTCATCTTAGAAACTTGATTTCCAGTATTTTCTCTTAGCCACTTTAGTCATAAATGTTTTTTCTGCAAATTTTTACAATGTGTAGTTTCCGAGAAACGACACTTTGCGCGTTTATTTGGTCATCTTGTACATGTTTTTATTAATGTTTTTTTATGAATTCTTTTAAGTATTTCATTGATTTTTAGATATGTTATACAGTTATACAATTTGCTTTCTTTAAAGAAATTAATAATTAAAATAAACTATCGCCTTACGAAGTCTTTGGAGCATAACCCCACGTAAGTCGAGTGCTGCCTGTACATTAATTAACTTTAACCTCTACATGGTGATTTAATTCAGAGGCTTCATGAACCGCGGTACTTCTAGGGACTTTACCGAATTCATTTTTAAAAAGCGACATCTCTTATTAAACGGACAAAACAATTTCAATAAATCTTAATCCAAAATCCCAAAATGTACCGAAATTAAAATAAATTCAAATTAAAAAGACATTATTCCCATTATTAGCACTACTATTTCACAATACACATTACATATAGAATTCTTTAATCGTTATTTAAATACAACCCATTTACAGATCATCTCGGAAACTTTCTAAATCTCCGTCTGCATTACCGTTATTCGGAATGTAGGCTACTGTTACATACAGAACACACCTGTGTTCATTTAGAGTTAAAAGATGGCCAGTAAAAAAGAAAATTTTGAAAATAATTCGAAATCAAAAGTGAATAAGTCAAAAAAGTGTTGTGAATTTTTTAATTACGTCGCGTCGTGCGAAAAACACAACGTTGCTTCAGTGATAATAGCTACGATTGCTACAGGGATCATTTTATTTATAAGTTTAGATGAGTGTAGAAAATGTTTTAGTGATACCAAAGAAATAATAGAATGTCCAAAACAAAAAATACAAATCGTGGAAAGTGAGAAACGAAAAATTTATTCGGTTTACACTTTAACAAATGACGACGGATTTTTACACAATTTATTCGATGTTTTGGATAAGGTGGGATATCAAAGAAAAGATTTGGGAGAATCGGATAATTGGGATTTACTTTGGGCGCACGCTTATCCGTTTAGAACTTTATACTCCAAGTTGAATAATTTAGCGCCGCATCAAAAAGTTAATCATTTTCCAGGATGTGGATACATTACAAACAAAGTTGATTTAGCAACAAGTGGGTTAAAATATATTCCACCCGCGTTTAAGCTTCCAGAACATAAAGCGAAATTATTAGAATATGTTGGAAATAATCCCGAGATACAATTCGTCCAAAAAGATAATAATCATAGGAATATTATGATAAGAAATATTTCTGATATTGATTTAAACCAAAACGGGACATTCATACAAGAATTTATCCATAAACCGCTATTAGTTAGTGGTTATAAATTCGATATAGGTATTTATACGATTATTACATCCGTGGATCCATTGAGGGTGTATATTTATAATGGGGAAGCTTTATTAAGATTTTGCCCTGTTAAATATTACCCGTTTGACCCAGAAAATATTGATAAATACGTCGTTGGTGATGATTATTTACCAACATGGGAAGTTCCTGATTTAAAAGGTTATTATAAACATTTAGGATTTGGTATGAAGGAAAGTTTAAATGCATATTTGCGATCAAAAGGAAAAAATCCTGATGTTATTTGGGAACAAATTGAGGATTCTTTGAAAATTGTTATTATGAATAAGGAACCAAAAATTATTGAGGTTATAAATAGGTATTTAAATATAAATTTAATATATTTCTTTTTTCTGAAATTAACTTAACACAAATTTATAATTTCCCGCGTATAACGATTTATAATAATCGCAATGAGACAAAGATCACACCAAGAGACTGAGGCAAGGATTAATTAAGCCAAAAACTGTTACCTTAAAATTCTCAAATTTTAATAACAAATTAAATCCAACCTTATCTGATTTTGATTCATATTTTGTTTCTTTTTTTAGATTTAAATCAAAATCTAACTTCTTCGAAATGATGAGATTTGATTTTGTTGTTGACGAAGATTTAAAAGTTTATTTAATGGAAGCTAATATGAGCCCAAATTTATCATCTGCTCATTTCCCGCCTAACAAACTATTATTTGAACAAGTTATTTATAATTTATTGAGTATAGTCGGTGTAAGTCAAAGAATATTTAAAGATACATTAGCAACGTAAGTCTGCAATAATAAAAGAAGCTTTCACCACTAATTCACATTATTTTAGAAATGAAACTGAATCAAGAATGATATCACACAACAAAAACATTGCAGTTTATCCCAAAGAATGTAACAGTGATTTATGTAAAAATTGTGAAGATGAATTAATTTGTGGATTATGCCAACAATGTTTATCAAAGGAAATGAGATTAGATTTATTGAGAGCTCATAATGAACATATGAATAAAGCCGATTGTAAACGAATTGTGCCCCCAGCAATGGTATAATTATAATTAATGGAAATATGTTTTAAAATTATTATTTACATTTTTAGACTAGAGATGGGGCGATTCCAGGAAATTATTCCCTAAAAAATCAATTAATGTATAAATGGTTCCTAGGAAAATGTTTGCTGGATAAAAGTTGGTGCAATTAAAATGTAATTATTTAAGAAAAATATATTTGAAGAAAAACACTTCATAAAAAACGACTTATTAATCCCTATTAACACAAACTCTTATACTAGTTTTTCCCATTACGACAATAACCCCATCATCTTGCAATTCCTTTAAAGCATCTTCAAATTGTTCCCTTGTAACCATCTTAAAAAATAAATAGATAAATCAATTTTATCAAAAACCGACAAAAACTCACCAATGCTGAAGATTCTTTTAACTCAGTAAATAATTTCTGATAATTAATCGTTGGCACCTTTCCTTTATCCTCGATAAGTTTCTTTACAGCTGCTGATAACTCAGCTCGTCGTTTTCGAGCGGCGCTACTAAGACCAGTTGTTAAAATTCCAACATCAATCTTACCAGATAAGGGATCCGTCGCAGATTGTTTAAGAGCTTCTCTGTGTAACCGATAAGCTTCTTCCACATCTTCCACTGTAACTACTTCTGAAAATCTAACTTTTGCATGCGCCTCGGCGAGGCGAATTAACGATTCTAATTGTCTTGGATACGCCGTGATTTGTCCGCGACCAGAACCGATTTTTCTCATGTCGACATAAGATTGAATTAATCTTTGAGAAGCGTCCTCACTTAGTTTTGGATGGCAATGTTCTTTTCCATAAGCAATATAATCGCGAAGAATAGACATATCCTTTAAAAATAACAAAATAGTTATTTTTGATTCTAGATAGCGAAATGACACTTTTACATTCAAGAACGAAAGTTTTTTTGCTCGCAATCGTTCGAGAATGTAAAAGAGTTTCGCTATCGTGTATCAACATGATTTTTTCGAAAACTGCGTGTATTAAGCTTTAAAAATTAATAAAATAACCAAATTAATTAATGATATTTGGAATTGGGTTAAGGCTGTAGTCTCAGGGTTTAAAATTTAATTTCAATGGAACGTGTTTACCTTTTGATATAGCCAAACATTTTTCAAATAAAAAATGTCTACAATGACGAACTCTAGGGCCGCACGGTGAGATATTTAGATAATTGTTGATAATAACGGAGATTAAGAAGAAATTTAATATAAATATAAACTTATATACACTTTTTTGAAATTTTTCGGTATAAATGAGATAAATTGGAATTTCCCACGGTAAGAATATTCAATTTCTTTGCTAGTTTCAATTTAGCTCCGCCTACAACGGACGAATGGTGTGGCCAAACAGTTTGTGTGAGGGGTCTGTTTATTTACATTATATCTTCGCCGATCTTATCCTATTTTAACTACAAAAAAAATACAGATTTTATTTTAAATTACAACTTATTTGCTTTCTTTGAAAGTTGATTCTATAGAATTATTATTGCTTTTAAAATGTAAAGTTGAATAAATCCCTTATAGCGGACATATAATCTGGTTCGATTAAAATATTTTATTGTATGTTCGTTTACTTTGTTTTATGTTCCTTTGACTAATTTCGTCCCAATGACATCTTCAGTGAGTTTATTTAAAATTAAATTACAAACTAAATCTTCAAAAACATTATAGGAAGTTTAAAGAAGCATATTAAGAATATCATTTAATTCCATAATACACTTAAAATTAGTTTAAAAATTTTATTAACACGTTGACGGACAGTTGCGTCTATAGCCGTCAAGTTCAAGTTCACTATGTGACATGACGGCAATAGCTGTCCAATACGAAACGGTCGTTTTTAGACACTGCGGCTGTAGCAGCACAAATGTGCATTTACCAGCGTACAAGTAGAAGCCTAGTGTCATGTTTTCGAAAAAAAATTTAGTATGCAAGGTTAACACATTGAGTATGCACGTGGTTGTGAACGGAGTAGTGCGATCTTGTTTTCTCTTCAATTTACAGTTGCTATTGATACATTTAACGATATTTTTTGTTTATACTGGTAAGTATTTGTTTATGATTGATTTTACACTTTAAATAGAAATAAAAAAATTTAAATTTAGCATTTTTTGATTCATTTAGCGATATTTATAGTTATACTGTTTACTTTTTGTTTTTTATGATATTACATTTGAAATATAAAAACAATAATGTAAATAATAAATGTATAAATAATATACAATAAATAATAATATAAAATAAAATTGAATGTTTTATTCAATATTTATAGAAAATGGCCAGTTGGGAAAAAGAACAGGCTAGGCTGCTGAAGCTTTTTGAGGAAACAGGTAGTGGGTCAAGCAACAATGAATCTGAACCTGATGCTGACTGTGCTGAAAATAACAGTTCGGGTAGTGAAGAAAATGAATCAACTACAGATGAGGAATATGAAGCACCAGAAGAACCAGAAAATGATGAGACATGGCATATCAATACAACACCTATAAGAAACTTTTCTTTTGATGCAGATGCGGCTGGGATTCTTTTGGATATAGACGAAAATGTGTCTCCAATTCAGGTTTTTGAAAAAATTTGGGATGACCAAGTAATGGAAATGATTATAAAATCTACGAATGATTACGGCCTAAAACTTTGCAATCAAACACGGCCACATACAAGGCATAGTAGGAAGGCAAATTTCAAAAATACTGATACGATTGAAATGAGAAAGTTTTTGGGTTTGTGTTTGCTTCAGTCCCAGCTAAAATTTTCCAGTATTAGAAAACTCTTTTCCATTGATGCATTACATTACCACCCAGCTTTTCCTTCACAAATGTCTGGAAGGAGGTTTGAGCAAATATTGAGAAGCTTTTGTGTAGAAGAAGAAAATTCAAACGACCGTTTGAGGAAAATAAAAATATTTCTTGATTTGCTCATAAAAAAGTTTGCGAATGCATATTCACCAAATGAGGCATTATCATTAGACGAATCTTTGTTATTATTTCGAGGAAGGCTTTCTTTTCGCACGTACATGAAAGGCAAAAAGGCAAAATACGGAATTAAATTGTACGAACTTTGTTCTGCCCAAGGTTATGTTTTGAACATAGAAATATACAAAGGCCATCGAGAAAACGAAGAAACCATGACAACTATTGAAAGTCTTGTGATGCGATTGATGCAGTCATATTTAAACAAAGGGCATCATTTGTTCATGGATAACTATTACAACAGTGTACCATTGGCTAACAAATTACTGAGCAAAAAGACACATGTGACAGGAACTCTTCGTGTAAATAGGAAGGGTCTGCCGCAAGAAATAACAGGTCGTAAGCTTAGAAAAGGAGAACATGTATGGCGACGCCAAAATCAGACATACGTGTCCAAATGGAAAGATAAACGGGATGTGCTATGTCTAACAACAGCTTACCACCCAAGTATGATAAACACAGCTAACCGTCGACAACAGGAAAAGAGAAAACCAATTGAAATAGTGAATTATAATCAGAATATGTCAGGTGTCGACAGAGCAGATCAGATGATGTCCTATTATTCCTGTCCACGAAAAACAATTAGATGGTATAAAAAGATAATCTTTCATCTACTGGATGTAGCAGTGTGGAATTCTTACTACATCTTTAAAGAAAAGACAGGTTCTCAAATGAAGTTTATAGAATTCAGGGAAGCAATTATACGATCTCTAACTGGCATAGATTATAAACAGGATGGAAGGTCTTTGGTTCAATTTAAACGTGCACGAATCCAAACCAATGAAATCAACAACAATGGAACACAGCATTTTCCTGAGAATATTTCTCCTCCTGAAAATTATCAGCGAAAAACATATTTTCAGCGTTGTAAACAATGTTATAAACAGGGAGTAAGGAAGGAAACATCATATTGCTGCAAGAATTGCATATCAAAACCTGCACTGTGTCCTGCACCATGCTTTGAAACATGGCATACCGAAAATAATGTATAATAATTATAAAATTATAATAAATTTATTTGTCATTTATTTATTTTTGTTTGATCATGATCTAACATTTCGTGTAAAACTCCCAAAAATACTTTGTTGCTCACAAAAAATTGCTTATTTCAGTCATTAAACCTGTCATTTACGTTTTTAAATTTTTGCTGTTATAGCCGCCATCGTCCCATTACATAGTGTCTAGAGTCCGCTGGCGCCATGACGGTTGTAGCCGCAACCTAATTAAAGGTGCTGAATTAATCAAAATTAAGTGTATTTAAGCAGAAAGAGTAAAACTATACTTCTAATATTCTAAAAATTACAAAAACATATAGTGTCAATTTTCGAATTTCACTTGTTTCTACTGTCCGTCAACGTGTTAAAACAGTTACGATTTAAAAGTGTCACCAATATTAAGTGCTTTGTTTCGGATTTAATTAAAATAACATTTAATGCTTGTTAATACTGGTAACAATATGGGCGTTATTTTTTATCCTTTTCCATGGCAGATACATACAATTACTTTATGGCAATGTTTAAAAATATTTAGAATTGTTTCTCTACTAAAATTACAATTAATACTGATGTGTTGTTTTTATACTGTTGTACATCAATGGAGTCAAAAATAAAAATCTCTAACCAATAACGTGAAAAACCATATACCAAGCATTTTAAAAAACAAAAGATGATATACGCAGGAAATTGAAGATGCTGCTAGACAAAAATTATTTGTAGCATAGAATTCATGAAACCATTTCTTTGATGTTTGGTTCATGCAAATCGAAATAACAGAATTACAGTTTGGAATGTTTTTGTTATACACATATGTTTTTGCTATAAACATTTTAAGATATTTTTAAGGATTGGGTTGTAGATTATTTTAGACTGAATCTTTGAAGATTTCCTTCTTCTCAAGATCCCTTCTTCTCAAGATCTTATGAATAAATAAACCATTCAAAGAACATTATAATATTTTATGTAAGCCTTAACCGCTAGGAAATATCAGGTTTTACATGTCATTTTGACGTTTTATAACGTCATATATTACACAACTAGTGATGTAATGAAATTTCATTAGACAACTAGTAGTGTAATGAAATATTACCTAACTGAATATTGATTTGTTTTGATTGTTACTATGGATATTCGTAGCAACACGACGCAATTCTTTCAATTTAAATTCATTTGACACATAAGCGTTGTCAGATTTAAATTCTTATGATTTCGTTCAACTTTAAAGCGGGATTGGATAAAATTTTGTACTTAACACGTTAAGAAACTGCAAATTTTGTTTAACCCACGCAATTTACAAACCTCGCTCGCTTGTTTTGGCAAATATTGCATCGTTAAAAAAAATACTCTTTTCATAACTGGCTACGCAAACAACTATTACGTCCCGGACGTAAAAGATTTTTACGTCCTGTGAACAAAAAAGTATCGTTTTGACAGTCGCTGAGTACTACGCAAAACTAAATTTTTAATAACAGTTTTCGAAAAAATATTTTTTTTTGTATTAATAACTGAATTAAATTACCAATATTTCATCTTCTTCCTGTTCAACTGTTTTATAATATAAAGAAACTAGATGTTTAGCTAAACGTTTGTCGAAAAGTTCGTTTTGTGGATCCAATATTAAAAAGATCAAATCAAATCTGAAAGAGTATTAAAAAGAAATGAATAAATAATACACAATTAATTTCTTGGAGCTAATTAATACCTTGATAATAAAGTATGTGGTAGAGAAACATTTTCAATGATAGTTTTATTTTTATTCCATTCGGATTCACTCGGATTTGCCGCGGCTAAAATAGAGGTTCTCGCATTTAATTGGCAAATAATTCCAGCTTTAGCTATGCTCAAAGTTTGTTGTTCCATAACTTCATGTAAAACACTCCTAGTTGAATCATTCATTTTATCGAATTCATCAATACAACATATGCCGTTATCAGCTAAAACTAACGCTCCCGTTTGTAAAACTAACTGTCTTGTTTCTGTGTCTTTAGTAACATAAGCAGTAAGACCAACAGCAGAAGATCCTTTTCCCGAAGTGTACTGACTTCTTGGAACCAAATTATAAACATACTGCAATAATTGAGACTTTGAAGTTCCAGGATCACCACATAATAGTATATTAATTTCCGCTCTAAAATTCGCCCTTCCTGATGCGACGAACGTCTTTTTCGTTCCACCAAATAATTGTAATAAAATACCTTTTTTAACGTCTTCATTTTCGTAGATTGAGGGCGCTAATCCTCTCGCTAAACGCTCATATATGTCGGGTTTTTGCGATAATACTTTCAATAATTCGATACGCTCAGGTGGCAAGAAATGATCTTTTCCTTCTTCTTCTTCATATAAACGTTTTGAATCGACTTTTCGAAAATGCAATACGTCGATATGGGTTTTATAAACAGATCTGATGTTTCTCATACGCGGGTTTACTTGTAAAGGTTGAGCGCGATAAATTCCGGTTACAGTTACTCTATCACCTGGTGATACAACATCAACCAAATCGTTGTGAGCGAATAAAATGATATTATGTGGGGTTTGGCCGGCAGGCATATCATCTAATAAGTAATAATAAACATTAATGAATATAATCAAGAGATTAATAAAAGATAACATTACCTGGAGATTCTTGTAATTTTACTAATTGTTTGTCGGTAAATTGAGATCGATTATGAACCAAAGTAAAGCAATGATTTGTGTTACAATTAGTGCAAAGAGTGGGTTCAGTAATACGACCACGATCTATTTCGACGACCGTTGAAAATGAACAAACTATACATTTAAAGAAGGCTTCACGCATTTCTGGCATTATATTCGATGTTCTAATGACCATTCCAGATATTGTTATTAACTGATCAATATCTATAAAAAAAATAAATTACTGTCATTAATTGATACATGAAATAAAGCATCTTGAAGAATATATTAAAAATATTTGGATTTGTATATTTGATGTCTGTTTTAACGAGGTTCATTATTTCAAAGGTTTACAATGCAGGATGTTCCAAATTCATTGCACAAGGTGGACAAGTTTGGGTATTATTATAGACTATCTCAAAAAGTAGAAGAGTTTACTATTCGTATCTGAACACACTTACACAAATCAAAATTTTGAATATTAGCCTTTACCATTTTTGAATTGAAAATTAATACCAATTGCCCTAAAACACCATGCTGTATTGCATATCATTGGAAAACTAAAAATGTGCTCTTTTTAATCACTCAATGTTAATTTAATAACATCATAATCAATTACGTTTGTATTTGAGAAAATACTACTTTATGTACCAGGGGCATTTTGCATGTGGCTGCTAGTAACAAAATCTAAGATTTATACCAAGTTGAAATCATATTCATCAACCGAAAGTGAGAGTTAAATAAATTAAATACTGCATAAGCGATTAAAATGATGAGAAATATTCATATCGTAAATTTCACTCTAACGGTGTAACCGGAAGTGGTCCTTTATTTGAACACCATCCATAATCTATACAGAATGATTCAGAAAACCGCTGACAGACTTACTAGAGCAGGAAATACATGAAAAACTAAGTTGAATAATCTTAATACACATGAGCTCGCAAATGCCTCCTTAACGAGATATAGGACGTCAAAGATTCACATAAAGCAGCATTTTTTTAACATTTTTTCTATCTCACCGCTAATTTTGGCAAACGGGAAGTATTTTTGTGCAAAGTGATCAATTATTTATCAAATAGGTCTTACAAAACTTTGTTTAAAGCAACAATTTTTAGGAATAATAAGTTTGAAGAAAATTTGTTAATTAAATTTGTTAATTTAAACATCATAGCCATATCTATGAACAATACTTCACGAACACCAATTGCATCATTTTCAACACGTGTCATTGCATCATTTCAACATGAGCTTGCAAATACCTCGTTAACGAGATATAGGACGTCAAAGATTCACATAAAGCAGCTTTTTTTTTTAATTATTTCTATCTCACTGCTAATTTTGGCAAATGGGAAGTATTTTTGTGCAAAGTGATCAATTACTTATCAAACAGGTCTTACAAAACTTTGTTTAAAGCAACAATTTTTAGGAATAACAAGTTTGAAGAAAATTTGTTAATTAAATTTCTGTTCATTTAAACATCGTAACCATATCTATGAACAATACTTCACGAACACCAATTGCATCATTTTCA
Organism: Onthophagus sagittarius; assembly: GCA_036711965.1. NCBI lineage: Eukaryota > Metazoa > Arthropoda > Insecta > Coleoptera > Scarabaeidae > Onthophagus > Onthophagus sagittarius. The sequence goes on along the minus strand of JASERS010000002.1, from coordinate 54,973,210 downwards.
ACACGTGTTATTGCATCATTTCAACATGAGCTTGCAAATGCCTCGTTAACGAGATATAGGACGTCAAAGATTCACATAAAGCAGCTTTTTTTTTAAATTATTTCTATCTCACTGCTAATTTTGGCAAATGGGAAGTATTTTTGTGCAAAGTGATCAATTACTTATCAAACAGGTCTTATAAAATTTTGTTTAAAGCAACAAAAATTGTTGCAAAGAATAATAAGTTTGAAGAAAATTTGTTAATTAAATTTCTATTAATTTAGACATCATAGCCATATCCATGAACAATACTTCACGAACACCAATTGCATCATTTTCAACATGTTCAACATTTATTATGACAAGAATACCTATCAAGACTAGAGTGATCACAGAAGAGCTGCTTAGAAAACTGTAAATTACTCAAGAACTATTGCTTTAATCAAACATTTGTAAGAGAATTGAGAGATAATTAATTACATTTTCGCCAAAAATTCTGCCCGTTTGACAGAATTTGCAGTAGAGAATATTTTTAAGAAAATGATTTTTATTGCAGCTAATGTTTAATTTTAAAGAAACTTATATAGAATCCCTATATCTTGTAAAGGAGGCATTTGCGAACCCACGTATATCAAGACTTTTCATCTTAATATTTCATGTATTATATATATTGCCCTACAAGTTTGTCAGTGGTTTGTAGAATCACTCTGTATAAACTAGCATTTTTTAAGAAAAGTGCATAAAAATATGTATAAGCCTTTATATGTAAACATGTAGATATTAAATATCAGGCAAATTACATACAGGGAAGTAATCAGTTATTTAGTTCATATTTAAACCTGCTGTGTGATTGAATGCAAGAAAAAAAGTTTTCTAGTGGATTATTTTAGAGTAAATCGTGAAATTTCATGGATTCATGTCCATTTATGTTTTTGTTAGTATAGCTTTTCAATCGACTTAATAAACCCTTTATTACAATATACGTCGAATGTGAAAATTATCAAATCCACATTTAAACATAAAAAAGAATACCATATGGTGAGCTTCACAATTTCAAAGTTTTAACAAGTTAATAAAATTAGTAGCTAAAAAATAGTTTAACAGTAAACATTTTATAACGGATTTTACTGTGATCAATAATTTTATGAAATAAAAATTGTAATTTTTGAAAAAAATGTCAGAACTACCAAAAGTATAAGTTAAGTTACAATTTCGGTGACTGGAGGAATAATTGTAGCCACATATACCAGATTGAAAATGATAACAATTTATGTAAAAAAAATTGGTCAAAGACCATCAAAGTAAAAAATAAATTTTAAGACATTTAAATAATCTTTTATTAAATTAAATTAAAAATAGATTTGACTAAATCTACATTTGGAAATATTTAGATTTTATATTTAAAAAATATTTAAATCTTCAATTGTAATTTCCATTTTCAAATTTTTTGTAGCATGAATTGTTTGAATGTGGTACTTAACATTTTTATCAACTATAACTAAAAGTAGTAAAGGTTTCTAAAATAAATGTATCAAAATCTGTGAAAATAAATGTAGGGTTACAATCGATTAAAAAAGTTCTGAGCAAACAAATTTTAGAATGTTTCACATTGTTTCCTGTATCACATTGTTCTTGCAGACACATTCAACTCAAATTGTCCAGCGATTTTACTTGATATTTGTTTAAACTGTGCCAAATTTCAAAGCTTTATCAGAAATTTTTAAGATTTTAGGTCTTTGATCAATTTCTTTTACGTGAATTGAAATGATACGTGAAAATGATAGTTTTCACTGTAGTATGTGTGGTAAAAAAAATTAAATATTCCGAAAAATTTTATTTGAAAAGAATTACTATTTCCAAATATACTATCGGCTCATATATCGGCTCATTTGCGAATCTTTAATCTTTGACAAGTGTCTCCATAATAGCTATAAGTTATATATATTTGTTATCAGAAAAGGGAATTATTTTAGGCTATAGCTATAATTTATATTAGCAAAAAATAAAGTTATTTGCAAAATCTTCATAATAAAACAGGGGACAAAATTTCCACCTATGTCACTCAATTATTCATAAAACTATAAGCTTTATATGAATCTTTGAAATATTTACATAATTTTTTGCTGTTTGAAGTTTTCAAAATTTTCTCCAAAAAGGAGATCAAGATGTAAGCTACATTTTTCTATTTCTTTTACTTTCAGAGATAATCTAAGCTGGTAACAAATTTGGTACATCTTGTCAATATAAAAATCCCCAAATATTAAAATTACATACCTTCTGGATTTAAAGATCTCATATTTTTAGTTTTTTCAGCATTATAAGGTCTAACTTGAATTTGATGAGCCAAAGTAGCAGCAGGATGTCGTTCGTAAAACATCTCATTTATAGTCATATCTAAAATAGGAATAACTTCTTGGGGATAACAAACCAGCTGTCGATACAACCCCTCATCAAACGTCTCGATATGATGACAATTCACATTCAAAAATGGTTCCTCCAACGCTAAGATTTCCTCCATTTTCTGCATATACATTGGTTCTTCCATGTTCATAGTTTCTGTGCGTTCATCATCATCAGCATTTAGATCGATGTATCTCAATATAAATTGTTTGAATTGCTTTTTGCATTGAGCCACAGAAACATTAGTACCCCAAATAACTAATTGTGGGGCAGTTTCGCTTTCTTGAGACTCTGGAATTGGTTCTAATTGATCTGAACCGACGTTTACTTGTCGGATACGTTTATCAGATCGAACGTCTGGTCTTAATTTGATTGGAGTTCCACGAATTCCTGAACGGGGAGTACGAACTGATCCCAATGAAGCTGGTGTTCCGTAATTTAATGGAGAACTTAAATCGATTTCACTCATTCCAGACGCTACAAGATAACGATGTAATTATCAAAATTATGAAATAATGTTTTATTACCCGCAGCTGGACTTGTAGCTACAACAACAGGTGGGGAAGATCCAACTTCGCTATTCCTCTGAGGGGCATTTCCCCATCGCATTGGTGTCGATATATCACTCCCTGCATCACCACCACGAGAAGGGGTGGCTTGACCCCTTCGAGGAGTTCCATTTGCACCATTTCTAGTTCTTCGAGAGGGGGTTTGATCTTGCCTGCTTGGAGTGTTTGCTGCACTACGTCCTCTACGGGACGGGGTGCTTGGAGCATCACGTCTTGGTGTTCTATTTCCAGTAGATGATGGCATTTTCACAGTTAAACTTAAAAAATCTTTAAAACGTTAACACAAAGATAAACCGCTAAATTGGCGCCAAAATATCTAAGTGGAGGGAGAACATCATATGACAGTTGAGTAATGTTCTATTGAGATTTTATTTTATGTTTTGAAACATTTATTTATGGAATGAAATTATTTATTACAAGTTTACTTTGGAAAATTATTGTAAGTAAAATGTTTAAAGTGAATTTCAAGAAATACAACAAATTGTATAATTTATAAGTGATTGATTCATAGATAAAGAAGGAAAGATAGATATGCAACTCTATTATCTCTTTTTGTTACCGCGTAAGCGCCATCTGTTGAGTTATTCCCCTCGATGTGAAACTTTTGACAGCAGTTTTAATTATATAAATAAATATATAATTTTATAAATTATTTTAATTCGCTTAATGCATACCTCCTTATTTTTATAATCTTTTTTGTTATACCCGTAAATTTGAGTATACAAAAAAAATTATATAGAGTAACACATTCTGCGAATTACACTAACAAAATTCACAATTGAAAATAATAGATGTATAAATAAAGTCATAAAATAGAAAATCAAGTATTTTATACTAAATAATTTTTATTTTCTATATCTATTACTATATATAAGCCTAGCCTGTCTATACAAATCTGTAGAAAAATTGCATTGCCTTGTATCGTTTCCACACATGATACGATTTAGGCCCGTTCCTACCAAATCGTTGATATCTATTAGATAAGCTGACTATAAGATAACGCTAAACTAATAGTTTACGGACTCGGCCGTACTACCACTTCAAGTTATCTCATAGATAGGATATCCTTAAGATATCTAAAGAATCTAGTGATTTTATTTGGGGTGATTATTTAAGTTGGTAAATCGTAAATCGATGATGTTCGAGGTATTAATCCGTATTAATGTAACCGTATTAATCCGGTACACAGGCAATGTATAGTAATAGTTACAATGTTATCTAATATATAGGCCCGTTCCTACCAAATCGTTGACATCTATTAGGCTCGTTACTACCATCTTCTAGTTAAGGTATCTAAGAGATTGTTACCATGGTTACAGCTATTTTACGCGCTCTGATTGGCTAGTAGATGGGTTTATCTATAAGATAACTTTAACTAAAAGATGGTAGTAATGGGCCTTAGGCCCGTTACTACCATCAGTAGGTTCATGCTACTGAGATTTTTCACTGATCTTTTACAGTGCAATCGATTGCGTTATGGACTGATCTACCTGTCGCTATTCGCAATGCAACAAGTTTTGTATCTTTTAAAAATTTATTGAAATGCCATCTTCTTACTCTCCAACTGTCTTCTTGACTTCTTTGTGTTTGTTGTTTATCCTGTATGATGATAATTGATGTTTGCTCCATTTCTAATCCTGCAAAGGATATCATATTACAGCAGCTAGCTATAATCTTTGAGTTTAATTTTATACACAGTAGTAGTTGGGTCTCTTGGAAGATATCGCTTACAGCGATAAATTGATCCTTTTGTCTTGATGTTTATATGTTGCTAATGTATACTTTTCTTTTTGTAATTTCTTTTTTTTTTTAAGGCCATAAATGTGTTATTATTATTATTATTATACATCGATACTTTAACCCAGCCCTAGAAATAATTCTTTTAAGTCCTCGAAAATATTTTTTTCATCGCCCGCATCCATAAAATTATCCATTTTTGTAATTTTGTAATATTTCACTGTAGTTTTTCACTATTTCTTCTTTTATCTATGAGATACCGAATTAACCCGAACCGAATTCACTGGTTATGGTTAACACAAAAGTTATCTTTCAGGTAACGTTAACTGAGAGATAAATGCAGTGGTAGTAATCGATTTTTACGTTATCTTTTAGATAGCGCTAACTACAACTTTAACTATGAGTGGTAGTAACGGGCCATAATCAATAATGTCACACTTATGCTCACACATAAATGTAAATGTAACATGTTTTTTTAAATATAAGACAATCGTGCGTTTAATATTATTATTAAATTTATATTTTAAGAATAACATTTTTGAAATGTTATAACATTTTTCCAATGTTTCAATAAAAGAGTCTTGACAATATAGTAGACATCTACAAGCATGATATTCTTTTTCTTTTATAAAGGCGTAATATTTAGATTGTGTTTCATATTTGTTAATAATATGCAATCTGCAAAAATTGCATTCAATTTTTTTTAAAAGCTTTTTTGAAATGAAACCGGCAATATAACCAATTGCTGCATTATCAATTGGTCTACTAATAACAATTTCTCTTCTATATATACATTGGCTTACAGCTTCACTCTCTACAATTTCTTCTCTCATGCGCGGATCCTTGCTGGTCATGACAAATTGCCTTAATTGTAGCAATGAGGAATCAAAATCCTCTTCACAGTTTGCCCCCACCGAATGCGTACTCACTATCTTCCTCACCAACAACGTTTTAAATGTTTCTTCAAATTGTTTTGCAGTTGGATTATTGTTTCGAGCTCTGTGTTGACGCACTTGTCCAAAATAATTCTCGAGAGGATCTTGGTTCAATGTGCGAGGAAAGTAATAGGTTATACCCAATGCCAAGAGTTCATGGGTTAAGTCAATGAAACCGTTGATATTTAGTATAAAATTTTTTAAACTAGGGGGTGCCACTTTTTCCGTGGACCCCTCTTTTTGAAAATACATTTTTTGAAGCATATCTGAAAATATATACTTGAATTAAAATATGTTCGATAATTATTATCAAGGAGAAATTTCATTCATAATGATGTTTAGTGTTTTGCATAATACATTAATGTGCAATATTTACCTCTTGACTCGTTCCAAAATTTAATATGGCTCGATAATTGGGAAACCGCACCACGGAGAGGTTTACCAGGAGGTGGTCTACGGCTTCCTCCATTAAGACTGTCAAACAGTCCATCAAAAAATTTTAATATGCTTGCTGTGTCATGTGCACGTGTTTCCATTATTATTTCTCCCGTAACATCACTGGCATCTGTAAAAGTAGTAAAATTATTTAAAAAAATGGCAATACAAATAGTAATATATGACAATACTTGTTTTGGCCATATACGCTATAGCGGCAGCTGTTGTGTGACTGAAAACTTGGGCGGCACAAGACACCTTCATTTTTTTCATTTTCTTTGGTCGGATATGGAAATCCGTAATTTTAGGTAATAACCTAAATTCGCCGCTACCAGAGTCGATATCATAAACCTTTTCCACATCACCCCACTTGGCAATTAATAGTTGCCCATCTTTCTCCCAGACCAAGTTTTTTTTTAACAAATTATTCCGGATACCTTTTAAAAGGTGGGGTGTGTCGTATAATGGAATGATTTCGTTTCCTCCAATATTTATTCTTCTTCTCGGTATTTCATTATTTTTTAAATATTTAACTCGGGCTTCTCCGATGAGACCTACAACAATAAAAAAATATAACTACGGTATTATACATAATATTTTTTAGTTCTTACTTTCTATTGCTGTTCTATTTGTGGACGCCTGGTCGCACACTGTCGCTACCACTCTCAAATTTGAATTATTTAATTTTATAATGATTTCTTTTAAATATTTTTTGAGTTCCTCAGCCTTTGTCATTCCTTTACAGAAAAAATATGCAATTGTTTGCTTCCATTTCCGCACCACCCCACGTACCATGAAAACTAGGGCATGATCCACAATATTGCCATTTTCTAAACCAGTAATGTTATTACTGTGCTTATTATATTCGAGATGTGGTTTGAGTGCCACCTCGTCAAACATTAAGATACAAAGGCGTTCTGTTCTTTTTAAATGAGTGGCTGCCTTAGTTAAATTTTCAAACAAAGCTGAATTTATCCCAGTAGTTATGGGTATATTTGATAACAGTTTCATAATGGTTCGCCTTGAAGGGAGGATGAACATTTTGGATAAAAATTTATAAGACGCCCCTGAGTGTTTATACAGTGCCAAACACATTAATTTTTCATCGATAGAATATCGCCTTCCTCTGGGTTTCCTTTTTTTCGAATTTAACTGGGCTAAACAAAAGTTGACAGCTTCTTTTCGCAAGCCAGTGTTAGTTGCTTGAAATTGTGTAGCAGCCATTTTCAATCTTTCCTTTATAGACTGAGTGCGTTTTTCATAAATTGTCACTTTTTTCGTAAGATACGTAGATCTCTTGTACATAATTTTTGATTTAGGCGACAATTCAATTGATTTGCGCACACCAATTGCCTTCAGTAAACCGCTTGATGATTGTGCTGAAAGAGTGTAATTCAAACCATTAATGCTATACAAGACTTTACATCAAAGGTCGATTGAATATTAACCTTGTGTAATATACACATATTATCCAAGGTTAATCATAATGTAATGAAATAATATCTTAGACAAACGATACTTATAAAAAATCCTATACTAAACAAAAAATTTGAAACAGTTAATAAGTTTTTCTCTAATTACTTACAGTTTAGCAACCCATATTCAATGCATACTTCAAACAAATATAACATTGTTTTTATTTTTGAAATACAACATAGAAAATTAATAGCTTGTGAATACATACCAATTACAGAAACATCACTTGATGTGGATGGCTGAGGGTCATCTTTTCCTTGAGTTAGAGATACTACAGATGATGGACGTATATAGTCATTAAACATTGATTGTTGTAGATTCTCTCCAATAACATCAGTTACTGAAAAATTATACATTCAGTAAAATGAAATGCTATTTAATAAAATTACTTCTCTCTCGGTTGAATAACGCAAAAAATAAGGAAACTTTATTTTATACTAGTTTTGATAAAGATTATTTCAACTGATGTGATAATATTATAGTAGTAGTAATTTTATACATACCTTTTGATGGTAAACCTAGTTTTGGTACAGCGTTTGCCTTTAAATAGGAATTTGAAGCACAATCACTATTTTCGAAGTGATTGTGACACACACGATGTGATCTATATACAAGTTCTGGACGCAGATTGGAGATCTTTGGATTTCCACATCTTAAAACCCACTCATTAAACAATTCAGTCTTCTTTTGCGGATGAGGAAAGCAATGACGGCTGAAAGTACTATCTGTACATCCAAAAACAGCACAACAACGATATTTTTGAATACAGCGCAGCATTTTGAATAAAAAAATCACGTCAATTTTCGAATTTGTAGTCAAACTGTCAAACAGGGTGTGGGCACGTTACTATCCTAAACAAAACCGCTGATTTTCAAGGCGAAGATCTCACTAGATGTCGCTGATGGCTAATGTAATAGCACTTATAATTCATTATGTCATTCATCAAAACTTCAAAATGAAAAGATGCATTCAGAGGTATCGCAATTGTGCGGTTTTGGGGTGTACCGACACTACTTCTAGCCGACATATGTTTCCAAATCCACAAAAGAACGAACATTTGTTTGATGAATGGGTGACAAGATGTGGTAATCAGAAAATTTCCAATCTACCACCACAGATTGTGTATAGATCACATCGTGTTTGTCATCGTCATTTCAAGGAAAGTGATCGAAGCAGCAACATGTATTTGAAACCAAACAGCATACCTAGTCTTTATTTGCCAACAAAAGGTATAAATTACATTAGACACCTGTTGGTTGCCTGTTAATTCAACGTAATATTATATAGGTATTTAAATTAGTTATTTTTTTTTAGATGCCGATATCTTTGCTGATGCTTTAAAGCAGTCATTACTGTTTCATGATTACATATGCCAACCATCTGAAGATGAAAGGAAATCACAGAAACCTGATGAAACACAGGATATATCTGAACCATCATCATCAAACCACACTTCCCTAAGAGGTTTGTACTATACATTTATAACCATATTGAGCCTTAACATAATATATTTTGTATTATTCCTTTAAAGCTGCTAAAAGATGCATAATGTAAATTAGAAAGTGATTTCTTTGTGGGGAAAGTTTGTTTTATTGGCATGGTTTTTATAATATCATTTTATTTCTATTATTTTTGTATTATTTCATAGTCTTTATTATTTTATTATTTTTTAGCACCAGAATCAGGATTATTAGCAACAGTTGGTGTTCAAAAATCAAAGCAATTGTCACCAAAAGCCAAACAATTATACAAAACTAGTACATACCTCAAGAAGAAAGTTTCTATATATAGACAACGTAATCGTATGTTGAAAGAACGGTTGAAAAGTGCAAGAACGCAGATTAATGTGAAAAACACTGGCCTGAGAAAAGAAGCAATTGATTTTTGTTTGGCACAATTGAACAGTAAATCAAAGAAACCTCGTGGACGACGGTATTCTTATGAAGAAAAATTAATGTGCCTTGCACTCTATAAACATTCTGGCACATCATACAAATTCTTGTCAAAAATGTTTCATTTACCGTCAAGACGGACCATTATGCGGTTGCTTTCCAATATTCCAATAAGTAGTGGGATAAACGAAAATTTATTTGAGAATTTAAAAAAGGCCGCACTAAAATTGAACTCATTACAACGCCATTGCGTTCTAATGTTTGACAAAGTGGCATTAAAACCAAATTTAGAATTCAGCAAATATGCTGATCAAATTTATATTATTTCTTCAAATTGTTTTGCAGTTGGATTATTGTTTCGAGCTCTGTGTTGACGCACTTGTCCAAAATAATTCTCGAGAGGATCTTGGTTCAATGTGCGAGGAAAGTAATAGGTTATACCCAATGCCAAGAGTTCATGGGTTAAGTCAATGAAACCGTTGATATTTAGTATAAAATTTTTTAAACTAGGGGGTGCCACTTTTTCCGTGGACCCCTCTTTTTGAAAATACATTTTTTGAAGCATATCTGAAAATATATACTTGAATTAAAATATGTTCGATAATTATTATCAAGGAGAAATTTCATTCATAATGATGTTTAGTGTTTTGCATAATACATTAATGTGCAATATTTACCTCTTGACTCGTTCCAAAATTTAATATGGCTCGATAATTGGGAAACCGCACCACGGAGAGGTTTACCAGGAGGTGGTCTACGGCTTCCTCCATTAAGACTGTCAAACAGTCCATCAAAAAATTTTAATATGCTTGCTGTGTCATGTGCACGTGTTTCCATTATTATTTCTCCCGTAACATCACTGGCATCTGTAAAAGTAGTAAAATTATTTAAAAAAATGGCAATACAAATAGTAATATATGACAATACTTGTTTTGGCCATATACGCTATAGCGGCAGCTGTTGTGTGACTGAAAACTTGGGCGGCACAAGACACCTTCATTTTTTTCATTTTCTTTGGTCGGATATGGAAATCCGTAATTTTAGGTAATAACCTAAATTCGCCGCTACCAGAGTCGATATCATAAACCTTTTCCACATCACCCCACTTGGCAATTAATAGTTGCCCATCTTTCTCCCAGACCAAGTTTTTTTTTAACAAATTATTCCGGATACCTTTTAAAAGGTGGGGTGTGTCGTATAATGGAATGATTTCGTTTCCTCCAATATTTATTCTTCTTCTCGGTATTTCATTATTTTTTAAATATTTAACTCGGGCTTCTCCGATGAGACCTACAACAATAAAAAAATATAACTACGGTATTATACATAATATTTTTTAGTTCTTACTTTCTATTGCTGTTCTATTTGTGGACGCCTGGTCGCACACTGTCGCTACCACTCTCAAATTTGAATTATTTAATTTTATAATGATTTCTTTTAAATATTTTTTGAGTTCCTCAGCCTTTGTCATTCCTTTACAGAAAAAATATGCAATTGTTTGCTTCCATTTCCGCACCACCCCACGTACCATGAAAACTAGGGCATGATCCACAATATTGCCATTTTCTAAACCAGTAATGTTATTACTGTGCTTATTATATTCGAGATGTGGTTTGAGTGCCACCTCGTCAAACATTAAGATACAAAGGCGTTCTGTTCTTTTTAAATGAGTGGCTGCCTTAGTTAAATTTTCAAACAAAGCTGAATTTATCCCAGTAGTTATGGGTATATTTGATAACAGTTTCATAATGGTTCGCCTTGAAGGGAGGATGAACATTTTGGATAAAAATTTATAAGACGCCCCTGAGTGTTTATACAGTGCCAAACACATTAATTTTTCATCGATAGAATATCGCCTTCCTCTGGGTTTCCTTTTTTTCGAATTTAACTGGGCTAAACAAAAGTTGACAGCTTCTTTTCGCAAGCCAGTGTTAGTTGCTTGAAATTGTGTAGCAGCCATTTTCAATCTTTCCTTTATAGACTGAGTGCGTTTTTCATAAATTGTCACTTTTTTCGTAAGATACGTAGATCTCTTGTACATAATTTTTGATTTAGGCGACAATTCAATTGATTTGCGCACACCAATTGCCTTCAGTAAACCGCTTGATGATTGTGCTGAAAGAGTGTAATTCAAACCATTAATGCTATACAAGACTTTACATCAAAGGTCGATTGAATATTAACCTTGTGTAATATACACATATTATCCAAGGTTAATCATAATGTAATGAAATAATATCTTAGACAAACGATACTTATAAAAAATCCTATACTAAACAAAAAATTTGAAACAGTTAATAAGTTTTTCTCTAATTACTTACAGTTTAGCAACCCATATTCAATGCATACTTCAAACAAATATAACATTGTTTTTATTTTTGAAATACAACATAGAAAATTAATAGCTTGTGAATACATACCAATTACAGAAACATCACTTGATGTGGATGGCTGAGGGTCATCTTTTCCTTGAGTTAGAGATACTACAGATGATGGACGTATATAGTCATTAAACATTGATTGTTGTAGATTCTCTCCAATAACATCAGTTACTGAAAAATTATACATTCAGTAAAATGAAATGCTATTTAATAAAATTACTTCTCTCTCGGTTGAATAACGCAAAAAATAAGGAAACTTTATTTTATACTAGTTTTGATAAAGATTATTTCAACTGATGTGATAATATTATAGTAGTAGTAATTTTATACATACCTTTTGATGGTAAACCTAGTTTTGGTACAGCGTTTGCCTTTAAATAGGAATTTGAAGCACAATCACTATTTTCGAAGTGATTGTGACACACACGATGTGATCTATATACAAGTTCTGGACGCAGATTGGAGATCTTTGGATTTCCACATCTTAAAACCCACTCATTAAACAATTCAGTCTTCTTTTGCGGATGAGGAAAGCAATGACGGCTGAAAGTACTATCTGTACATCCAAAAACAGCACAACAACGATATTTTTGAATACAGCGCAGCATTTTGAATAAAAAAATCACGTCAATTTTCGAATTTGTAGTCAAACTGTCAAACAGGGTGTGGGCACGTTACTATCCTAAACAAAACCGCTGATTTTCAAGGCGAAGATCTCACTAGATGTCGCTGATGGCTAATGTAATAGCACTTATAATTCATTATGTCATTCATCAAAACTTCAAAATGAAAAGATGCATTCAGAGGTATCGCAATTGTGCGGTTTTGGGGTGTACCGACACTACTTCTAGCCGACATATGTTTCCAAATCCACAAAAGAACGAACATTTGTTTGATGAATGGGTGACAAGATGTGGTAATCAGAAAATTTCCAATCTACCACCACAGATTGTGTATAGATCACATCGTGTTTGTCATCGTCATTTCAAGGAAAGTGATCGAAGCAGCAACATGTATTTGAAACCAAACAGCATACCTAGTCTTTATTTGCCAACAAAAGGTATAAATTACATTAGACACCTGTTGGTTGCCTGTTAATTCAACGTAATATTATATAGGTATTTAAATTAGTTATTTTTTTTTAGATGCCGATATCTTTGCTGATGCTTTAAAGCAGTCATTACTGTTTCATGATTACATATGCCAACCATCTGAAGATGAAAGGAAATCACAGAAACCTGATGAAACACAGGATATATCTGAACCATCATCATCAAACCACACTTCCCTAAGAGGTTTGTACTATACATTTATAACCATATTGAGCCTTAACATAATATATTTTGTATTATTCCTTTAAAGCTGCTAAAAGATGCATAATGTAAATTAGAAAGTGATTTCTTTGTGGGGAAAGTTTGTTTTATTGGCATGGTTTTTATAATATCATTTTATTTCTATTATTTTTGTATTATTTCATAGTCTTTATTATTTTATTATTTTTTAGCACCAGAATCAGGATTATTAGCAACAGTTGGTGTTCAAAAATCAAAGCAATTGTCACCAAAAGCCAAACAATTATACAAAACTAGTACATACCTCAAGAAGAAAGTTTCTATATATAGACAACGTAATCGTATGTTGAAAGAACGGTTGAAAAGTGCAAGAACGCAGATTAATGTGAAAAACACTGGCCTGAGAAAAGAAGCAATTGATTTTTGTTTGGCACAATTGAACAGTAAATCAAAGAAACCTCGTGGACGACGGTATTCTTATGAAGAAAAATTAATGTGCCTTGCACTCTATAAACATTCTGGCACATCATACAAATTCTTGTCAAAAATGTTTCATTTACCGTCAAGACGGACCATTATGCGGTTGCTTTCCAATATTCCAATAAGTAGTGGGATAAACGAAAATTTATTTGAGAATTTAAAAAAGGCCGCACTAAAATTGAACTCATTACAACGCCATTGCGTTCTAATGTTTGACAAAGTGGCATTAAAACCAAATTTAGAATTCAGCAAATATGCTGATCAAATTTATGGTTTAGAGAATGGGAGAATAGTAGATCATGCATTAGTTTTTATGATCAGGGGAATTACAAAGAAATATAAACAAACAGTAGCTTATTATTTTTGTAAAGGAACAACTAAACAAGCTGATTTAAAAAGAATTTTGAAAGAAATAATATGTAAAATACAAGCAGCAAATTTTACTGTGGCTGTTACAATATGCGATCAGGCTACCACAAATCGCACTGTAATAGAAGGTAAGAGAGTTAATAGAAAATTATCACGTAACATGTTATATTGTTTTATTATTTTTTTAATTGTTGTAGGTTTGGTTCAAGAAGCCCGTACATATTACTTAAAAAATGATTTATTGATAAAAAGGAGGTTAATCGTTCAACATAAAGAGATTATTCCTCTATATGACACGCCCCACATTTTAAAAGGACTTAGAAATAACCTTTTAAAAAAAATTTAGTATGGCAAAAAGATAATGAAATTATTGTTGCCAAATGGGAAGATTTGGAGAAAGCGTACGAAATCGATTGTGGTAGTGGCGATTTTGGATTAATGCCAAAGATCACAGATTTCCATGTAAAGAAAATTAAAATAAAAAAAATGAAAGTAACTTGTGCAGCACAAATTTTCAGCCATACTACTGCAGCTGCAATATCTTACATGGCCAAAACAAGTATGTATAAAAAAAACAAATTTTGTATGTGAATTCTCAGTAGGTTTTCATAATAAATATTGATTTTTTTAGGCGCTACTGATATTAGCGGTTCCATCAAAATTACTTCGCGAGCCCAGCAAACAGCAACAGTTTTAAAATTTTTTGATCAACTATTTGATAGTGTCAATGGGGGAAGCTGTAGGCCAACTCCTGGAAAACCGTTACGTGCTGCAGTAACGCAAAGATCGAAACATATAACATTTTGGAAGAATGCTAAAGGTGATTATAACGCATTAATATATGAAACAAACTATATAACAATAAGATTAGAATATTATGTTATATAATTTAAATGAATTTCCAAGTTAAAATGAAAAATGCAAGTTTTAATCAAAGTTTTTTTTTTGTTTTAGAGAAAATGAAGAACATGTTCTTCCAAGGAGAAGGAAGTACCGAGAAAATAGTCCCTCCTAGTTTAAAGAACTTCATTTTAAATTTGGAGGGTTTCATTGACGTAAGTCAGTTATTATTTTCTCATGGGGCGTCCTATTATTTGCCACGCAGCCTCAACCAGGACCCCCTGGAGAACTTTTTCGGTCAAGTGCGTCAGCATAGAGGCCGAAATACTAACCCAACGCCAAAGCATTTTACTGAAACATTTAAAAGTTTATTAATAAGAAAAATGGTTAGCACCCATTCAGTGGGTGCTAACTGTGAAGAAGACTTCGATTCTTCTCTCTTCCAATTAAGGGAATATACAAAAACAATACAAAATACTGTCGTGGAAGAAATTATAGAAAATGATAATGTCTATATTTTTATAAATAAAATAGAAAAATGTAAAAAAAGACAAATAGATTCCGCAACAATTGGATATGTGGATTTATATCAAAAAGATTATTGCAAACAATATCATGCCAGTTTTGCAAACAACACATTATTATAAGCCAATACAGTACAAATACAAACATGTACCATGAATTTATAAAAGAAAAAGAATTTTGTAAATACCGCACATTACAATATTGCCAATCATCGTTTGTTGAGGATTTGGAGAAATGTTATCAGATTACGAAATATATCATTATGAATTCAATATTTAATAATAATATTAAGAAAAACATTATCTTTTATTTAAAAAAATATGTGCACTTCACTTTTATATGCACACATAAAGATGACGTTATAAATTTAATTTTAAACAATATTATTATAATAACAATACACTGCCTTTGTACTGGAATAAACCGCATTATGGCCGGTAAGGATACAAGGCAGTGTATTTCTAAGTCTGATTTGTATAAACAAGCGCATCATATATATAGATGCAACAGAAATAGATATAAGTTATGTAATGAGTAATAATTACAATTTGCATAAATATACAATATATACATTATTAAATTGTTAATTTTAATTATTTTATTACCTGATTGCTCTATATTATCAACGTAATTCGTAAAATGTGTAACTTCTTATTTTTTTGTTATGCTTATTTTTTTGAATGTATAACAAAAATAATATGAAGTTGCGGATTTAGCAAATTAAACCGACAATAAAATATTAATTATATCAAATCAAGATGGCTACCAATAGTTTCAAATCGACGGCGAAGATCTCGTTAGATGGCGCTGACATGGTAACAATAACTTGTTAGTGGGTGCATATCTATTATACCTTTATCACAGAATAACCAGAAAGGACAAAACCGGCGGTGCCTTTGATGTTTCACCAGCTAATTTGTTTGACCTTCGGCCATAGCGTTGGCGTGTAGGCGCCAATTTTAAACGAAAAGTACTCCTCTATTGTAGGAGAGTGTCCACTAAAGTGATTTTGAAATTTACTTTTACTAAATTCTATTGAAGATATAATTATGGTTATTGTTATGAAAATTTAATACATTATATAAAATTCATTTAGTACAGTATATTGTTAATTAAAAATATTAAAAATTTTTATTTTATAAATTATTTACAATTTAAAATTTTGCACTAGGTGCTTTTTTCATATTCGGATTGTGAAACGTTATGGTATAAAATAATCTTAATCTGATAAATTAGCTTAATGAATTAATTAAAATAGTAACTACTAAAAAACTGTTATTAAAAAAATTGAAAAATAAACTACGCTAAAAGATAAAAAAACCAATACTACTTTAAAATATTAGAAAAAATAGAATAATATACTAAATAACTAGGGTATAACTAGAAGAAAAACTTTCGCAATCAAATAATTTCAACAAACGTACGTGGTAACAGTGATGTAAATAAACTCCAACGATATGGCGGACCAGCACATGCGCATAAAAATGAGTTTTGGCGGGAGAGCCTCTTTGTCCTTTCTGGTTATTCTGTGCCTTTATCTATGCTGTCAAACAGTAAAATGACATATGTGCGCATGCGTATTAACGCACGCGCTGATCTAAAAATTATTTCAGATCAGCGCCATCTGTTGAGTTATTCCCCTTGAGAGTTTCACGGTTTTGTTTAAGCTACTTAAGTGCACACACCATGGATTGATTGAATGCTGCGCAGTGTTTAATGCAACCACCTATAGATGGCGCTAAATTTATTATTTTTGCTTTTAAGAATAATTTTCAAAAAGCCAAAATATAAGTTTAATGTAAATTATTTGGATTTAATCTTGAATGAATAAAAGTTGTGATATTTATAAACTATTTGATCAAATGTTGCTTAGGAAATTTTAAAGCAATAATTACGTTTAATACATCAACCTGAAGATGGCGCTAAATTTATTACTTTGTGATCCTAACCTTGCTTTTTAACAATAATTTTCAAAAAGTAAAAATAATTAAATGATCACCGGTAATCCCAATATGTATCATTGCTGAGTAACCTTCGAAAATCCATTCAACCGAGAGAGTGTTAGTTTTACAACAATAAAATACAAAAATCAAATGTGTCATTCAGAGAGCAATAACTGTAAAAAGTGGCATAAAATAAAAATACCACAAAACTGGTGTCGTAGAATGTCCTTTCGAGAACAATAACACCAAAAAAAGGGACCAAGAAGAATGAAATAATGATAATAAGACAAGATTTATTATGTCTGCCTCCAAAGATAATGGTAATTATAATTTGTTATTCCTTAAACTTTTTATTTTAAAATATCATTTAAAACTAGATGAAAAAAACGTAATCTTAAACACAATTTGTATTTAATGTATATAGCACAATCCACGTAAAACAAATTCAAACATTTGAAAACATTCAAAAACTTTGATAATCAATAACCACCCCTGAGTTGCTGAGCATGTGCAAATACATCTACTCTTTGCTACAAGTCCTGCTACACCCTATACACCAAGGGTTGATCAATGGATACATTGATCAATATACAAACCACTTGAGTGTAGCATTTTTTCTCCTTAAAAATGTATCACCATTACACCAAAGCACCCAGGATCATGTGACTTAATTGTTGGGGTGTTGTGTTTTCTGGGGTTAATAATTTCACAAGTGCTGATTTAATTATGTGATAAGTTGTGATGTTTGTTTTAACAGCAGATGGCAGATTCGGATATAGTTTTAGCTTGTAAGTGTTGTTTCGTGGTTTTCTAGTGAGATCTACAGGAAAAGGTCTTGGTAAGATGCAAACGTTGCGCAAAAAGAGCAGCCCATTAAAATGTAAGTAACTTGGGCATGAGGACGAATTAAATTATAATTTTCTTTTTATTGCGTTTTTTTTTGCATGGGTGTTTAACAATACAAAGGTGACAAACACAATTTTTTCGATTGTGAAGATATCACAATGTACATAATCTTAATTACATTATAAAGTGTTACACAACATAGTTTATGGTTTTATATTCCTTTTTTTATTAAAAAATAATTTTTATTATGTTATTTTAATTTGAATTTAAAGAAAATAATTTAAACTTTTTAGATAAAAATGAAACAACACGCTTCTTGGGAGAAGGGGTAAGTTTCAAGGCAAAATTGATTGGGATTTTAGAAGTTTCTGAAGCTAGAGGGGACCGAATGTGTCAAGAAGCCTTATCAGATTTAAAAACGGCGATACGAGCGGCAGGTGAACACAAACAGAGAATAACAATTAATATAGCCATCGATGGTTTGAGATTACGCGATGAAAAAACCGGGGTAAACTTACCATTCATCATTAAAACTATTTTTTGATTCATTTATTCGTTTCGATTTATTCATTTCATTATAGGACTCACTTTATCACCACCCGGTTCATAAAATCTCCTTTATTGCTCAAGATATGACCGATTCAAGGGCTTTCGGTTATATATTTGGTTCTCCAGAAACGGGGCTTCGTTTTTTTGGCATAAAAACCGATAAAGCCGCCAGTCAAGTGGTTATAGCAATGCGTGATCTTTTCCAAGTTGTTTTCGCGTTGAAAAAGAAGGAGATCGAATTGGCTAAACAACACTTGGATAAAAACCGACTTGGTTCTTCCTCGTTATTCTCCGAATCCCCAATTAGTTCAAAAACAACGACGAGCGACACAACAATTAAAGCAGCCGCTTCAGACACTAAATCAACAGCTAACACCGAAAGAACCACTCCTGCGGTTGCTGATTTAGTCGATTTGGAATTAGAGTTAAACAGTTTGCAACAAGGACTACATCAAATGGAGAGAATAACGCCGTCTGATCCGTTTGGATCAAAAGATGACCCATTTGGGGATAGTTTCACACCGTTTCCTGTAAGATTATAATTAAGAAGAAAATGCATTGTACTTATTTGAATGGTTTTAGCCTATGTTACCACCACCGCCTTCTTCTGGGAAAGATCGTAATAGATCCTCCGATTCAAGCAGCTTGTTTAGCCCAAAAACGCCGCATACTGCTGGAAGTTTGGATACGCTCGCTGAAAATTCGAGTTCAATTAAAGAGCCCAATTTATCTCACGATTTTAGTTTGAACGATGAACCAAGCAGTGGCGATTGGTTTACACCTCCAGCTGGAAATAGTCTTTTTGAAGAACCCCCATTAGCACCCGAACCTGCTAAACCTTCCAGTCAAGACCAACATGAAAAGAAAAAGCAGGATATTTTGTCTCAATTCGATGTCTTCACTGATTTAGATCCATTAGGTATAAACATTTTTTGTTTATTTTATTGATGTGTTTCGTAATTTCTTACAATTTAATATAAAGTTATTTTCTTTTGTAGCGTTTTTGATTGTATTAATTAAATGTTTTTATATTTATGCAAAAAATGTTTATGGTTTGTTGAAAATATTTTGGTCTATATCCATTAAGGATTATTAATCAATTTTTTTACTAAATTAGTTCTATACACTTTTAAGAATATTTTAAGCATTCAACCCTTAATGTTATTAAATTGAAGCATTAAGCAGTAACAGGGATTAGAAGTTGAGAGAGTCAAATTAAATTTTCACATTATTGTGGTTTTCTCTGTATTGACTCATCTGGGATCAAAAGTATAAGAGAGCAAGTTGTTGAAAATTAAACTTCCTACAAGTTTTGTTCGAAAAGTCTTTTTATAAGTCCTAGTTGTAAATTTACAACTTGGAAAAGGCTTGAAACATTTCCATAAAAATTGAAAAGTTTCTAGACAAATTGCTACTGACTCTGGAAGACTTGATACTGTTGCTAGAAGCCTTGATATCGCTTCCAGACTACTTGAAATGCTTCCAGAAGACTTGAAATGCTCCCAAAAAACTTTATAATATTTCTAGAAGACTTGATATTGCTTCCAGAAGACTTGAAATGTGTCCAAATGGGTTGACACTGTTTCTAGAAGACTTGATATTACTTCCAGAAGACTTGAAACGCTTCTGAAAATCTAGAAATGTTTCCAGAAGTAGCAAGTCTTCTGGCCTTGGAAGACTTGATACAACTTCTAGAAGACTTGATGTCGATTCCAGACCACTTGAAGTGCTTTCAGAAAACTTCCAATGCTTCCAAAAGACTTTATAATGTTTCTAGAAGACTTGATATTGGTTCCAAAAGATTCGAAATGCTTCCAGAAGACTTGAAATGCTCCCAAAAAACTTTATAATGTTTCTAGAAATCTTGATATTGCTTCCAGAAAATTTGAACTGCTTCCAGAAGACTTGCTACTGGCCCTGAAAGACTTGATACTGCTTATACAATACTTGATATTGCTTCCAGAAGATTTGAAACGTTTCAGGAATAATTACTACTGGCCCTGGAAAACCTGATACTGCTTATATATTGCTGAAAACCTGATATTGCTTCGAAAAGACTTGAAACACTTCCAGAAAACTTGAACTGTTAGAAGATTTGCTACTGCACCTTGAAGACTTGATATTGCTTCTAAAAGACCAATGACTCCAGAAAACTTGCAATGCTTCTAAAAGACTTGCAATGCGTCCAAAAGATAACGTCATAAAGATAACTTTATAATATTTTTAGAAGACTTGAAATTGCTTCCAGAAGATTTGAAATGCTTCCAGAAGATTTGAAACGTTTCCAGAAAACTTGCTAATGTGGCCCTGAAACACTTGATACTGTTTATAAAAGACTTGAAATGCTTTCAAAATACTGGACAATGTTTCTAGAAGTCTTGCTACTGCCCCTAGAAGACTTTGTACTATGTCTAGAAGACTTGCAATGCTTCCAAAAGACTTAACATGCTTACAGAAGACTTGAAATGCTCCCAAAAAACTTTATAATGTTTCTAGAAGACTTAATATTGCTTCCAGAAGACTTGAAAAGCTTCCAGAAGATTTGAAACGTTTCCAAAAAAACTTGCTATTGGCCTGATACTGTTTATAAAAGACTTGAAATGCTTTCAAAAGAATTGACAATGTTTCTAGAAGACTTGATATTGCTTCCAGAAGACTTAAAACGCTTCCAGAAAACTATAAATGTTTCCAGAAGACTTGTTACTACCCCTAGAAGACGTTATACTACGTCTAGAAGATTTGATATCGCTTCCAGAACACTTGAAATGCTTCTAGAAGACTTGCAATGCTTCCAAAAAGACTTAACATGCTTACAGA
The DNA here is from genome assembly GCA_036711965.1 of Onthophagus sagittarius. Lineage (NCBI taxonomy): Eukaryota > Metazoa > Arthropoda > Insecta > Coleoptera > Scarabaeidae > Onthophagus > Onthophagus sagittarius. The sequence goes on along the minus strand of JASERS010000002.1, from coordinate 54,951,745 downwards.
AGACTTGAAATGCTCCCAAAAAACTTTATAATGTTTCTAGAAAACCTAATATTGCTTCTAGAAGACTTGAAATGCTTCCAGAAGATTTGAAATATTTCCCGAAGACTTGCTACTGGCCCTGGATCATGCTTTCAGGAGATTTGAAACGTTTTCAGAAAACTTTCTACTTGCCCTGGAAGACCTGATACTGCTTCTAAAAGACTTGAAATGCTTCCAAAAGACTTGACACTGTTTCTAGAAGACTTGATATTGCTTCCAGAAGACTTTAAACGCTTCCAAAGAACCTTAAATTTTTTCCAAATATTTGCTACTGCCCCTTGAAGACTTGATACTGCTTTTAGAATACCTGATATAACTTTCTGAAAACTTGAAATGTTTCTATAAGGCTTGCAATGCTTCCAAAAGTCTTGAAATACTTCTAAATGACGTTGCAATATTTTTAGAAGATTTGATATAATAATAATAAGCATTTATTGTACAAATCACATACAAAAAGAAAGATTACAATTCGAAACATAACAATAACAATGCAAATAAACAAATCTGGTACTATTAATACATGATGCTATAAAGGAAAAAAAGAAATGAGTCAACAAAAAATAAGAGAAAAAAAAAACAAAGAAGAAAAAATGTAACACTCTAATTTGCACAACCTGATCTTCCATTATCACCCCAATACAATCAAAAGAAATCAAAAAAAGATTTAGGTGTCCAATAAAATAAAATAAAGTGTCATTATTCAAATAAACATTATGACAACAAAACGAAAAGAAGAAGGAAAGAAAAGAAACACATGACAATATGACCGTTAAATATCCCAAATCACTCTACCATTCTATACAATCACCCAACACATTTAAATTTCGATCCTGTTCAATAATTAAAAGTTGGTTTTCGAATATTTTAACAAATAGTTGCCTTTGAAACCCTGCTGGTCCAGCGGCTTTGAGCTCGTTCGGTAGGTCATTATAAGACTTGTACACATGATATGAGAAAGAGCGCTTAAACACTGTTTTGTGATAAGGGAGTTGAATATGGTGCTTCCATCTAGAGTCACGTTCGTGTATAATTTGTTGTAGAATATTAAGAAGTAGAGCTATCTTCTATTACTCTTTGATAACCATCTCGCTTCAGTCAATTTATAAGTTATTGAATCGAGTCATTTGATAGCGAAAGACCAAGACTCTTAGCTTCCTCAACAAAAGGAAGAGTACTTCCATTAATGTTTATGTTAATCAAGTTTTTCAATTCCGAATCTGTCGATTACCGGAGATCACAGCCGCAGATTTAGATGGATTAAGTTTCAGATGGTGCATATTTGATGTGATCCATAAGGTTTGGAGATCAGAATTAATTTTTTCCTGCGCTGTAAAATATTCATCGGGTTTATAACTGAAATAAAGCTGAATATCATCCGTATACATATGAATTTGATTAAATTTTATGCTCTCATATATATGTGAAGTATATAAAATATGAGCAATAATTGAACCTTGAGGAACGCCGTGCTTCACTAGTTTAGCAGCAGACCATACAGCATCAATCTGTACCATTTGATATCGATTAGTTAAAAAAATCAGCAAGCAGTAACAAGCCAGATTCACTGAGACCAAAATAATGCAATATTTTTAATAACGATGAGTGATTGATGGTATCAAATGCCCTATTGTAGTCTAACAACGTTACCACAGTAATATCGCCTATGTTAGAAGCCCTCGTAATATCGTCTGTGACTGTCATCATTGCCGACGTACAATAGTAACCCTCCTGGAACCCAGACTGAGTAGGGGGAAATATATCGTATAAGGCAGCAAAATGAATCAGTTGACGTTGAATGACTCTCTCAAACACCTTACATCTTACATATTGCTTCCAGAAGGTTTGAAATGTTTCCAAAGTACTTTATAATGTTTCTAGAAGATTTGATATTACTTCCAGAATATTTGTAATGCTTCCAGAAGATTTGAAACGCTTCCAGAAAACTTCTGGAAGAACTGGTACTGTTTATAGAAGACTTGATATTGTGTCCAGAAGACTTGAAACTATTTTAGAAGCCTTGCAATACTTCCGTAGGACTTGATACTGCTTCTAGAAGAATTGAAATGCTTACAAAAGAGCACTCATACAATAATAATAAATGTAATTATTCTTGTTCAACGGAGGTTTATGATCACGTGTTAGAATTATTGACACACTAAATTGACTATGTAATAATGTTTCTTAAAATTCCCAGAAATTTTTCTGAAAGATGGTTTTTTGATAATGAATGAATAGCTCGAAACGTCGAAATTTTAAAATAATAAAAGTAAATAAAAAAATACTGAGACAATGTGTCTTAATAACAAAGTTTTATGGAAATAATATGTTTGAACATCCTGTACAGGGTTAATTTTGTGGAAGAATATTTTCAAAAGTCTAAAAATCTTAAACCATTCTTCATGATGATATTATGCTGTTTACATAAAATTTTATCTTTCTTAGACAAAGCATTTTGAAAATATTTAAGAGACTGTTTTAACATTTCTTAACTTAGAAAGCCTATAACTTAGTCATCTATGAATTTAGACCAAACATTTTTAAACGAATCGAATCATTTTATCCGCAGTATTTGTGATTGAACTTGCTATTAGGGTTTCCAAATTTCGGGATCGGGATTGAATTTCGGGATTTTGTATTTCAATCCCGGGATCCCGGGATTAATCTCGAAATCCCGAAAAATTAGAAAAATAATTTGTAGGGTTAAAATAACTTATATTTTTGACTATTTTAATAAAAGAACTTGGAAATGTAATATGCAAATCTTATTGTTTAATACATAAATTACGTAACTCGAAAATAATATTGTGAACGCAAATTTAAACAAAAACATAAAATTTTAACAAACAAATTATATTTACAACTTAGAACGGAATTGGCTTCTGAGCATCACCAGTGCATCTAAGGTAGAATCGGCTAATCAAGATCTTATTTATTATATCTTATTTTTATCGAGATCTTATTGAACATGCAATCCTTTGGTAGAACCTCCCTTAATACCAATTATTTTGTTACAGTATTTACATTTCGCGGTTAAGCTTTGTTTATTTGTTGAAATTAAAAAATGTTGCCACATAGAAGATTTTTTGTCATTTTTCTTAGGGTGAGTGACATATTCCTCATCATCTCCAACCATTTTCGTAATACGTATTATTTAACAGCGGTATAAAACAACTGCAACGAATTTAAAAAGATATGAAAGATAACATATCGCATTCCAGCGGTTCACAATGTACTACTAACTTACCTTAGTTTTTCAACTTGCTAAAACGAACAGCTAAGGGCTGTACCTGTATTCTGTAGGTTAAAACTAAATGCCTAATTCTGCATCCACAAATTACTAACACAATTGATCAACGCTATACACTATTTTAGCACTATAACTCACAACTCATAATAGCTTTAAACTCTTTTCTTCTCGTTAATTGCTACGAGAATGAAGTTTTGTAAAATCCTTCGCTCTCCAAACTACTGACACAAAATACGATTATCGATCGGAGGGCCGGCATAGGGGGATTTACCGCAGGTTCACCCGTGAATCCCATATTACTGAAACACGATACCAATAGCAAACTGCACGTACGCACGTTTCGTACCCTATAAAAAATCGAAATATTTCGTTAATAGCTCCACCATACATCCTTAAAATAATATTGTCCTAATATTAAAGATATAAAAATTTTGGGACTTAATTGGGATTTCTGGATTGAAAAAAACATCGGGATCCTAAGATTCGGGATTCCGGGATCCCAGGATTGGAAACCCTACTTGCTATGGTTTATAAAATCTTTTTATGTAAAGGCAACTAGCAAAATTTAGTCGTGGAGACCTTTTTCTCAATGTTAATCTTCTGTACACACTTGTTTCATTGTATAAATTGGTTGATGACAAAGAAACTTTATATTAAATTGTATAGAAATGTTTTTATTATTTATTCCATTATTTTCTGTTTGTATTTTTTTAGCCTTAACCAAATCCAAATTTTGTAGAAGTTTTTTATCCCACATTCCCAGTTTTTTATTGTGTTTAGATGGTGATTTTTTGGATACATGGAGCGAACTCGAGTCGTTTGTCTAAAAGTTATAGACGGATGGGTTATAATTTTTTAATACAAACTAGCAATCACGAGTTTGGGCAATAAGAGGCAAAAACGTAAACGTTGCTAATCTGTATTAATAAATTAGATAACCTACCCGTCTATGATCTAAGTTTTGGGTTGTGTTTTTGTGTGGCTTACAGGTACAGGTAAACTAAGGCCGTACATCGACAAAAAGCATTTCTTCCAAGAATTAAAAAATCCGCCGAAGAAAGTGTTAAAGGATTTAGTGCAGGAGGGCCAAACTAAGGATTCGATCGTTTTTCCAGCAAACTTCGATAATGTGGCAAGCAACGATAGTAACAGTTCTAATTTGTTCACTGCAGATCCGTTCGGAGACGACCCCTTCGTGAAAAGTGACCCGTTTGCCGAAGCGGACTTTGCCAAACAGGACCCGTTCGATACGGAACTGTTTAAGGAGACGCCCGAACAGTTTAAATTTCAAAAAACGAAAAGCGTCAATTTTAAAAGTAAACAGAACACCTTCGACGTTAACTTCGACAAGTTAACGCATTTACACGAGAATCCTTCGTTGGATCTCTCTTCAGAATCCGAGTGCGCCCCAGAACCACCCCCGAGACCCGTAGCAAATCTAACACAAATTAAACCTCCGCCGCTACCTCCGAAAAAAGTTCCAGAATTTTGCGTCAAACCCCCTCCGCGGCCCCCATATAACGAAGAGTCGCATTACGATTATATGGAAAATTTTGAAACAGCACCAAATAGCTTGAGTAACAGCATAGATTATTCTAAAGATAAAAGCCCGCCGTTGCCTGTACCACAACGAAAGTCGAAATTTGAAAGTGATTTTACCAATCCGCCTGATAGACCATTGAAAAAAGGTTTCGTCTCTTCGGATGATAACGATGATTATTTAACACCAATTTCCCTACCCCAAGTTTTACTGCCTCCGCCACAAAAAGCGAAAAAATCCGCGGTACAAAACTTAACTCAAGTCACCGTTTCATCATACTTAGAATCGAAACCGAACGTAACCACAACATTATCCGGCGACAAAAACGTGTTACTTGGCGTCGATATTACGTTAAATCAATTAACATCGTGCGGACTCACCGAGTTAGCAAAACAGCTCGAGTTACCCCCCACTCAATTAAGTAATATGACCTTAGCTCAATACACAACGTACTTACAAGAATTCCTTAAGAAAAAATCGAACGTTGAGCCGGAATCGAAACAGGAAGCGGCAAATTTTCAAGCAGATTTCGCTAATTTTAACGATTTCAACGTAAAAACATCAGAGACATACGATCGTTACGCAGTTTTTAGAGAATTACTTCAAGAAGAAATCAAACAAACCAAAATTGACACCGAACCGGAAGAAATTACAGAAAAAATTTCGATGGAAGCGGCCACCCCCACGGAACAAACCACTCAAACAAAAGAAATCAACGAAATTACTCCTACAGAAGAAATCAAAATCACCAACAACACTATACCATCAAAACAAACGGAAACAGTCGTCGATCGCTACGCAGCTTTACGAGAAATCGTCGATATTGAAATTAAAAACACGCGGAAAGAAACGTCGATAGAGGAAAACGAAGAGGATGAAAACAAAGATAAAATTGATGAGTTAAACGGGGTTAGAATGGAAGAGAATGATTTGAACGAACAAAATTCGAAAAATTTGGTCGACACTGAAAACGAAGTAAACATAATGAACACCGAAAAATTCGAGGAAAAAGAAAAATCTAAAGTGATCGAATATCCGAGTCCGATTGAATCGAAAATTGTCGTAACCACTCCTGTAAAATCACCGGTAAAATCGCCAGCTGAAAAATTACCTAAAAGCCCACTTCCGGAAGTTGTAGAAGAAGTAATTAAAAACGACGCTCGGATTACATCTGGGTCGTTATCGGACGTTGTAAGCGGAAGTTCTCCCGAAATTGATAACACCGGGAGCAATTCTGAAGTGAAAAAAAGTGCGGACGCAACAGGTAAAATAAAATTTTATCTTTTAATAATTAATTTTTTTAAATACTTTTTTGTAAGGTGAAAGTTGGGCTATTTTCGATCAACCCAACATCCCAGATCCATCGAAACAACACATTCAAAGTGAAGAAGGCGTATCGCCATGGTCAAGCGACTCTAAAGAGTTTGGAAATGGTTCCCCACCCGATTGGAGACCACGCGTCGATTCCGAAAGTGGAGGCGAACATTGGCATCATCGTCGCCCACCAAGAGGAGCTCAAGATGGTTGGTGGGACACATCAGCTGAACCAGAAGCTCAATATTACCCATCAAATCGCCGATCAACCGATAGTTATGAAGACGATTGTTACGAATGTTACGATCGTCCACGAAGAAGACGACAACAACCAAGTTGGGGGGCTCCTCCACATACTATGCAAGGAACGGGGGGCCATTCTTCAAGCTCAAGGGATGTTAGCCCTTGGGAAGAGGAACCAAGCAGACGACGACAAGATTTGAGAGAATACAGAGAACCGCGGCAAATATGGTCTTCAAAGCATGGCCGGCAACATTCGTTCGATAGACACAGAGATAAACGCCATAATGACAGTTGGGATGAGGAGGACGATTATGAATACGAAGAAGAACACCGATTTCATTGGCAAGAACGTCATAGCGCGTCAAGAGACGTCGATAGGCACCCTAGAGAAGAAACGATACACGGTTGGTGCCCTGAAGATTGGCCGGAAGACCGAAAACACAGAAGACGTCGCGAAACCGAAAGAGGTGGCGGTGATAGATGGTGTTGTCCGGATTGGGAGCAAAGCGAAGAAAAACCTAGGTATGGGCCTCGATGGGAGGGACCATCTTCATCTCAAAAATGGAGAGATAGAAAACACGATGATCGATATTACAGCCGGGATTCGCAAGAATCACCATGGGAAGACGAATATTCTAATGAACCCGAAGAACCTGGTCATCCCACGTCACATTATTTAGCGCCTAGTCGAAAAACTACTTGGAAAAGACCTAGTAGTGCATCGGAAATGGAAAGGAAGGGGGGAGAATTCAAAGGAAGAAGTCAAGGAGGAGGTTATCATTTAAATACTGGTTAGTATAATTTATATTATTTTGATAATGTTTTAATGTGTTAACTAAAATGAGATTGTATACAGTGCGTTTTTTAATTCAAATTCCATCTTTTGCATTAAACTTTGGATATTATAAAAGGTAGTATAACCAAGTTTTACGTCAAATGTCCTCAAAGTATGAAAGTTAACGCAAGAAGCTTGCGAACTATTGCAAGTAAACTGGTCTTTCTGAGCAATGTACAACAAAAGTTGATTAAGGTAAAATGTTTGTTGTGTTAAATTATAGCGATATGCCAGATTTTATTAATTTAGAATATAAAAGTAAAATGCGAAATTTTAATAATAAGATTAACAAAACATTTTCAATCTACAATAAATTAACATAAAAACTCAGTCAATGATACCTGTATCAACACTAACACAAAATTCTGTCCTTTTCTAACATTGTTTATAACTTGTCCTGTTAGAGAAATTATTTCTCTAATAACAGCTTCAATTTTTTGTTTTAAGGGTCTATAATCTTAAACAAATTTTCTGTGTTCACATTTTGTTTTACATAACCCTAAAAATAAAAATCCATAATACATAAATCCAAACTCCTCATACTTCTCGACAAATTTTTCCTTAAATTGCCTTAAAACTGCATTGTAACTAATATTCCCCAATCATTAGCACTGCACTATAAATATTTTATGTTGTAATGTAAACATGTGCAATTAATATTTAACAATAGGCTAAAGCATTGTTAGTTTCATTTATTCCTCCGATCGTTTGTTTTTATTGTAAAACCGAATTAAATAACCGAAAAAATTATTTTTTCTTTTATATGCTAAATTAATGAAATTCGGCATATCGCTAAAATTTAAAATAACAAACATTTTATCCAAATCAACTTTTGTTGTGCAGGGTGGGCAAATTTTGGTGTTATTATGGGCTATCTCAGAAACTATAACAGATATGAAAAAAGTAGGTACCATGTCCAGGTCTCTTTTTTCGAGAAATATTCAATCCCGCAAAGACAAAACCTCTATCTTCTTTTGTTTTTAAGTTATAGCCAAAAAGTCATATTTTCGCCATTTCAAAAAATGCTCATATTTCGTTTATTTTTATACTTGAAGAAACGCGGTTAATACATTCTTAAGATACTTTTTTAAGTAGAATGTAATGGCGGTGAAAAATTTTTAATAAAGTTGATAATGTTTGAGATATAACACAAAGTTGTGTTTTTTTAAATACAACCAATAGTCGATTATGGTGTAACTAAAAAGAGCACATTTTTAGCTTTCCAATGACGTATCGCATGTATGGTGTATTTGCGGAAAATAAACGTTATTTTTCAATTTTAAGACATTATAGGAAAATGATGAAAATTTTTTTTATAGTAGGCGTGAAAGACGTCATATGCCACTTAGTTACTATGGTAACGAGAGTTTACCATAGTAATTAAATAACTTAATAACTTTTTTATAGTAACCATAGCAACTTTGTCATTTCATTCACGATTGTTCGTGATTTCGACATAAGATGAGACAAGAGGTGCAATTTATGTATTAAGAATAACAGGCAACAATTTGCAAATTTGGTGTGAGTTAACTAATAAATTTAATAGTTAATTTTTGGTTTAATGTTTGAGAAACTTCACTATAAAATTAGCCTTATTAGTTAGGTCAAATTTTACAGTAATAAAAAAACTAAATTAACACTAATGCCCAGTTTATTCACCTTTAGTTAAATTTAACCATTAGATACACTCAGCAGTAGAAGTCTGCGTACAAAAAACTTGTAATACTTTAGTTGAAAAAATAAGAGTCATAATCTAATGTGATAAACTTGATTTTTTTTTATTTTGTATATTAACTACATATAATTCTATTAACAAAATATGCTTCAACAAAACAGAAACAGTAGTTACAGAAAAAAATCAAAACTAAAAATTCTACAAATAACGAGTATGCAAAAATCTGCGTACAAGTCAGGACAGTATTTATAAAAAATTCATAAATGAGATCATTGTTTCTATATTAATATGAAGTCGGATAACCTTTACGTTTAATGACCTCCCTTAAACGTTTAGGCATGAAGTGCACTAATTTCTTCGTTTCGTCCGAACTGATTTTGGCCCATTCCTCAATCATAACATTTTTTAACGTTTCCTTCGACGTTATGTTGCGTTGCCGAATCCTGCGTTCCAGTAAATCCTAGAGGTGTTCGATGGGATTCAAGTCCGGCGATTGTGGAGGTGTTTTAAGTTGCTTTGGGGTATTGTATAGTAGCCAAAGCTTAGTGTTGTGGGCGCAATGTTTGGAGTCATTATCTTGTTGAAAAAAGTATTCGGGCCCCAAGCCCAAGTTTTCGATGCTAGGCTTCAAATTTTCTTTTAAAATGTCTATATACATTTTATGGTCCATTGTCGATGTTATGAAAACCAACCTTCCCACCCCTTTGGTGCACATACACCCCCAAACCATAACTCCACCACCTCCGTGTTTTACAATCGCTTTCAAATTTTCGGGATTAAGGGCAGTATTAGGTTTTTTCCATACAAGTTGTTTACCCTTAATGCCGAAAATGCAAAATTTGCTCTCATCTGTAAAGAGAATTTTCTCCCAGAATTCAATGGGCTTGTCTAAGAGTTTTTTGCAAAGGCGATCCGCTTCTGACGATTGACCTCTGACACAAATGGCTTTTTTCGTGCAACGCGACTGTGATAGTTAGCTTTTTTTAACGTCCTTCTCACCGTATCTTTGCTGATAGTTTTATGAAATTCTTCTTGTACATTTTCTACTATTTTTTTTGCCGTCAGCCTAGGTTCTTTTCTAACCTGCTGTACAATTTTTCGCTTCTCTCGGTTTGTTAAAAGGGGTGGTCTACCAGATCGCGGACGTGAGAGGTAATCTTCAGTGTCTTTATAATTATTAATTACTCTTTGAATGGAAGAGTGTGACCTGCCGACAGTTTCTCCTATTTTTCGAAAAGATTTTCTCTCTTTCCATAACTTTACAATAATTTTTCTCTCTCCCAATTCAATTTCCTTTCCTTTCGTGTGCATTCTAACTTTTAGCTTCTAAGCCTCTGCTAATATAATTGACACCGATTATCTTTTATTTAAATCGGAAAGCGTACATCGCCAACTACGTGTTTAAGTAAATAAGTATATTTTGGGGAAGGCGTCTTTATTTGTACGCAGATTTTTGCATACGCATTATTTGGAGAATTTTTAATTTTAATTTTTTTTGTAACTAATATTTCTGTTTTATTTATACATATTTTATTAATAGAATTATATGTATTTAATACACAAAATAAAAAAAAATTGAAGTTCATCACATTAGATCATGACCCTTATTTTTTCAGTTAAAGTGTTAGAAGTTTTTTGTACGCAGACTTCTGCTGCTAAGTGTATTTACCATAGTTACTGGTCAAATAGCCAATCATGGCAAGTGAAATTACAGTAACCATGGAAAATATCCATTAGATAAATATAACCGAAGGTGAATAAACTGGGCCTAAGTAAAACAGTAAAATTAACAAATTCTTTTTTACAACTGAGATGAAATATCTTCACTATTTTAACAGCTATGTCTTACTGAGCTATTTTAATCAATAAAAAGACATTTAAAGGCTAAAGACTCTAACATATTCTTTATTTAATTTGATCGCTTTATTTAAAAATAATGCGAAATTTATTAATCATTTGACGTAAAACTTGGTTATATTTCGTTTTATGACATCGAGACTTTAATTACAAAAGATGGAATTTGAATTCAAACATTTATCGTCAATTATACCTTACGGGGTACAATCCGAGGACACATTGTTTAGGAAGTTGAGATAGTTAATAAGTTGCTTATTTCATGTTCATGCATGAAAGGTAGGTATTCCCCGATTTGTGCTGGAATTGTATTTTTTTATTGAGCCCATACTGGAAATATTGTGTTAGTAGCGTAACCTACTTTCTGTGGCGCACTAAAACTAAAAAAAAATTAATTTTGCTGCGCGTCTGTCAACCAAGATATTGCAAAGCATTTCTTTGATGATCTGGGTTGGGTTGGGTTGAGTAGGATTGATTACTTACTGCACTCCGAAGATGCACAGCTAAACCCGAATATTTATTGTTTCAATTAAAAAACTTATGGATTAATTATGGAAATGCTTTTTTTTGAATTGATATATAGGACATGCTAATTCCGCAGTGGAAGGGTTGGTGATTACGCCAAACTCAAGTTTTTATGAATTTTTATTTCAAGTACATTAATCGATTAACATACTAGGAATATTTGTGTTAGAAGTTGGCGTAGACCAGTAACTTAATGTAACCACAAACAAAAACCCATTGAAACAGCAGTGAACTTCATTCGAAAAGCTAATTATCTGGACCTGGCCTCGGGTCCTTCACATGGTCCAGAGCCCAATTATAGCTATTAATTAAAAACCTGATTGTTTTTAAATATAGTGTTCATTATAGTTTTGGTTTTTAGTCAGAGCAGCCATTGCTTCATAGTTCAATAACTAATTAACTCACTCCAATTCAATCAAATCTTTTTTCTTTTTTTTTACGAGGTCGGGAAAGATCTGGGGACAGACATTAGGTTTGGGGTAACGGGTGACCAGATAATGTGGGGTTGGGGACTCCAACCCACTAAAAACCTCTCTCCTCGTCTTCTTCCCGAACCGCCGCCTGGCATTTCTTCAGAGGTCCCTGGTCACACTTTTTTTCACCTATTATCCTATCTCACAGCTCTTCGACAGGTTTTTGTCGATACGAGAAAATAAACAAGGAAATTCATCATCTTTTTACACTGTTAATAATCTAGTAGGTATCACACTCGAGAGGGAAGGGTCCTTCCCCTTCATTCATCTCTTGCAACCTTCTTCCTACGAATCATCTTCCGTTCTTCTTCGTTGCTCTTGTCTTCCCTACCAATCTTCGTTCCTTCCAGCTCCATTTTCCGCACCACATCCTCCTTAAACAGCATAATACTTCGAAACATGCCAGAATGTTAAGAGAGAAGTTAAATGGCTTTCCACTTAACTTCTCAATTGAGCATAATACATTCCACTTTTCCAATCCTTCCACCACACTCTTTTCTGCACTTCTTCTTTAACTTGTCAAACATTGTACATTTCAAAATTGTATGTTCCATAGTGTCAATCTTATCACAAAATCAGCATTTATCTGTCCTGGCTAGTATCAATTTTTTTAGATAACTTCCAAACACCCCATGGCTCGACAAAGTCTGGGTGGTGTCCACCTCTCCTCATTCTCTACTCGTGCACGTTACCAGATCCGGAATCAAAATCGTGGTCTCTTTTGTTACCCGACTCCTTTCTTCCACTAACAAGTCCATTGGTAGAATCCCCTCCTAACACCCCACCACTTCTGCCGATACCATTCTATAGGCTGATATTATGCCAATACAAAATCTCCTATGTACAGATTGCAGTACCATTCTATAATGGTGAAATTTCAGGGGTTTTCTCCACGTAGGTGCTGCGTACAGCATCACCGATAATGTCCCACTCGCTATTAGCTTTTCTTTAACTGACACGTAGCTAGTTATAGACATATCTTTATTCAGAAATGCCCCCAGGTATTTCACGCTATTACTGGTCTTTACCGTTGTTCCATCTACTTCCAATTCTAGGCTTTTGATCTTCCTTCTACCTTGAAGAAGCACCAGCTCCGTCTTAGCTGCAGCAACATTAAATTTCATATCCTTTGACTTTCGGATAACGCAATTCACCGCCCATATTATCCGCATACGCCGCCACCATCGTAATATATATTCCATAGTTCTGGGCTCAGAATTGACCCCTGAGGGGCGCTAGTTGATGTTTGAATTCTTTTGCCATCAGGTGTTATGATGTAACGTTTCGTAAAATATGATTAAGGTACCGACTAATTCCTCCTCTTTTTAGGACAGTTACTATCTCGCGCCATGGTGCCGAGTTGAAGACATTTTGAATATCCAACAACACGAATGCACAATACTTCTTGTGCGTCAAACTTCTTTTGTTTAGTTCCTAGTATATCATCGATCTGCCCATCCTAAATCCTGGTTTGCGTGCACTAGTTCTTTTTCGGCAACCTTTTTTTGGAGTCCCTCTCTGATTAAAATCTCAAAGTGTTTGCCCATTGTGTTACCTAAACAAAATGCTCTAAACATAGGTTTATCATCTTCGGTTTCTAAATAAAGATAAGCCATGCGATTTTACATTCGTCACAGAATAAGTAGTCTTCGTACATTTCAGTGAACAATTGATAATTGCCCTTAAGCGTAGCTACAAGGATTTCCGGTAAAACTCCGTCAGGGCCAGGCATCTTCCTTTTCCTTACTTTATCTACTGCATCAATCACTTCTTCCATCTTTAATACAGGGACATGTCTGTCTCCACCAATATCATCCCATTCCACAATCTTATGTTTAGGGAACAGCTTCTCTATTTGTTCCTCAACCTCTCTCTCTCTCTCTTATATGTCTTCTCTTTCGCAATTTCAACATTCTGGTTATAATCCAGTATACTTTACCCCACACATTGCTATCTAGCTCCTCAAGAACTTCTTTCCATTTTCTCTGCTTACTGTTCTTTATTTCTAATTTTAATTTGCTCTTTGTGTCTTTGTACTAGTTCTTGTAAACATTGGTGATTATGTCCTCATTTTTCTCCTAGATCTCGTTACCATTCTTCTCATCTTCTCATTTTTATGCATTCCCGACATGCATAAGCATTGCACCAGTACACAGATTTTCTAGTTTTATCTGTTTTCTTTATTTTCATAACTTCGTAACATTTGTCGTAATCTTTTGGACCATAATTTCTGGCGTAACCATTTCGTCCCTCGCAAAAAGACCTGAGCATACCTCAATGTAGAAGTAGAACGGGCAATCTCAAATCTCATTATACAGTGGTCGCTTAAATTTTCTTCCTCTTCCTCGATTCTCTATCCTACGACTTTATGGCATAATTCTTCGGATATCGTAGTAAAATGGACCACCGATACGCCTCTGGTTCCTACAAACGTTGGAGATCTTCTTCATTTAAAACCACCACATCAGTGGTAATTCAATCGAACCTGGCCAAGATTAACTCAACTTAACCCAACCCAAAAGAAGACGCACAGCTAAAGTAGTTGCTACATGTCGTCACAATCGGGCATTTGAGCTGTTCTAATTATCGTCCTTTTAACTCTATGTCTAAGTCTAGACTGAAAGCAACTGTGTGGACTTATCCAAATCAGTCTACATTGATATTATTCTTTCAAACAATTTAATGTAATTTAAAACTTTTTCATTTCCATAAAAATCACCAAATTCTTTTTTATTTCTTTAAAGGTGGTAGCGATGGTGAACGTGATCGACGCTACAAACCAAGCCGACGTTCAAAAAGTAGAGAATCCCCATTTTCCGATATCTCTCATAACCGTCATAAAGGTGATTCCGGACCACCGTTGAGATCACGCGCAAAACACCACCACGAAAAACCTCACTTCGAACGGGACTTCCCACAAGAATTAAAAAAACAAAGCGAAATTCCTAATTTGAGCAATAAGAAAACATCGACGTTGGGTCGAAAGAAGAAAGATACAAGCCCGAAAACGGAGGAGGTCAACACGTTCCCCCGAAAGTCGACGCAACGATCTCAATCGCTTTTTGAAAACGATTTTGTGCCGACGGAAACTGATAGTCCCGAATCGGCGGGTTTATCTAAAAGATTTACGTTCGAGAATGATTTTGAAACGTCGGAAGCCGATTCGCCCATCATTAAATCGTCGAGGCATGAAGTTGAAAAAGAGAAAAACGTGAAGTTGTGTTTTCAAAAACCGGGTTATCAAAGGAATAAGCAAAGATCGTTGTTTGAGGATGATTTTTCTCCAACAGAAAGAGTCGAGGGTGTTAACGAGACTTCCGGAATATCGAGCATTAAAGAAGAAGGTGCTCATGATGAGCAAGGAGTTTCTTCGTTTTCTGTTTCTAACGTAAAAGGAAATGGGATTAGGAAAAAAATATTGTCTAAAGGGCGATTATCAAGTAGTTCGCATGATGGTTTGAAGAAATCGGAGTCTGTAAATATCTTTGCTAGGGAAAACGATCCGTTCGATGACGAATTTTTTTCCGGGGGAAATAGCGTAAGCAGCGAAAAGATTTCTCCAAGAACGACTGAATTGAAATGGACGCAACAGTTCGACGACTTCAAAAGAAAATAATTAATGACTAATAAATAATAGGTGATTTGTTGTACCCATTTTATAATTAATATAAATTATAATAACTAATATTCATTAGGAAAAGAAATTTTAAGATACTGTAATTTTAATGAAAATAAGAAATATGACGAAAGTTAGAGTCTGAAATGTTTTTTTAAGTAATCTTACTTTGAATCTATTAAAAAATGTTGATTACTACTACTAATTTATAGAAACACCCGGCTTTGCTTTATGCAAACCACCCCATTAATAAAAAAAAATATATTCTTACTCATATTTCGTTACATGTTACATCAACATATCCATTTGCACATAGTTTCAACTCTGTACTTAAAAAAAGCTAATTAAATAACAAATTACGGGTCTAAATGATCTGCCGGATTATTTTGTATAGATTAACTAAAATCAGGTGAACTAAATAATGTTGCTAAATTACATTTGTTATGTTCGAAAAAAACCTATTTATTACTTTAAACCACGTTTTACTTGTAAACGAAAAAAAAATACGATTTAAACCTTTTTGTTTATTTAAAAGACTGCATGTAAATACATGTTAACACGAATTAATGTTATAATGTGATTCTGATCTGTGTATTACGGAAATAAAATAAAAAAATTAACAAAAAAAATGAAACTTAAAACGAACAACATCTAACAACAAAATATTGGTCCAAAAAGAATAAAAGTTTTTACTTGTTGTAAGTAAGCACGTTGTAAATGGAATCGATCCATTAATCCTGTAGGTAGCAATGACAAGGAATGTTTGTAAAAAATACTCATTTTGTTAATAAACAAATAAAATTAATGAGATTATGTTCCATTTTTATGTAATTATTAGTTGCAATACACAACGGTTTTAATTTGATAACATTGATTGTATCCGTGATTTTAATTATGTCTGTAATTTAAAAAATTTAATGCTTTATTAATTATAAGTCTATTATAGTTGAATATATTGTAAGAACTTTTTTTGTTAATTTGCTGTATTGGTTTTTTTCTACCTCTTTTTACACAAGAATATATTTATTTATGCCTTGAATTTTTAACGTTTTTGTTTTTTCTTTTAATAGAATGATTTCAGTGAGGTAAGTATTTCATTTTATTGATTGTGATGTCCTCTCCAACGCACAGTGGGGTATTTCATCCAAAAAGCTGGCCGAAATTGTTTTATAGTTTTATCTCAAGTATTCTGATCCGCTAAATACGAAAAACATACAGTAAACCTATCGAGAGTTTATCAAGCGAACACGCAGGGGGAATGCAAGCCGTTCGCTATGATGAGATGTTGGCAATTTCGCTGTAACGAATGAGTTCGTTATATATTATGAATAAAGACCGGATTAAAAGGCACAAAAAAGACGGAAAAAGGCACTTAAAAAGGCATGAAATTTTGACAACAAAAGGATTAAAAAGGCATAAAAATTAGAAATCGAAAAAATTGCTATACCTAATTAATAATGTATTTTAATAATGTTTTCATTAAAAAATACATCGTTAAATTAAACATTCATATATAATTATTAAACCACTAATCACCAAAACAACTAATTATTAAATGCTGATCTAAATGTTCCATTGTGAAGTTGTGTCTTCTCTCACTTAACACGTTGAATGCCACCATATATTCGACAAATGGGATCCTACTGGCCAATAGTTTTTTTATTTTAGAATCTTGTAATTATTGCTCTACAGATTCAGGAATTAACATAAATTATTATTATAATTTTTTTTTGATATTTATTTTAAACTTTTATTTTATGGTGACACGTTGGTCTCGCGCGGCCTACAATAGACGCGTACATCTCGAGTAGCCATGTGAGTCCAATGTTTCATCACGTAATTCCTGTCTGAACTTGTAAAATCTCTCATACACGTGTTTACGGCGATCGAGTATTACTTTTCGCAGTCTTTGTTTGGATGTTGTGAGTGTAATTGTGAATGTGAATATGTCATACGAAAAAGAACAAGCACGTTTGAAGAAGTTATGGAAAGAGTTGCTTTCTGATGAAGAAAGTGAAGCAAATATTTTTGACGGCGACGAAATATACGAACCGGTTACAGAAAGTTCTGAATCCGAGGACGATTATCGGTCTAAATCTAAACGGTTCAAAAAAAATAATTGTACACCATCTTCGCAAAAACCAGAACCGTCTACCTCACAAAAAATTATAGAAAGCCCCAATTACATGGATGAAATAATAGAAGAAGTTATAAGAAACATGCGTTATGACGACTTGGGTGATGAAGAAAATAATAATGATATTGAAAAAGAAGCAAATAACCAGAGTAATGAGTTTGAGTGGGCTCATGCAACTGGGAAAAATCTAAAAAACTTACAGTTTAGTGTCCCAAACTCTGGTTTTAGTATTGCTCTGTATGAACAATACGACAAATTGCCATATGATTTTTCAAAGTATATATTTTAGGTAGAAGAAACAAACAGATACGCTGAACAGTGTAAACGAAGTAATATTCTACCAAACGCACGTATTCTGAAATGGACTCCCACAGACCCTACAGAAATAGAACATTTCATTGGTATTATTTTGTGGATGGGGTTGTGTTCTTTCCCAGAACTTTCTTCATACTGGTCAACGAAACGATTGTACAAAAATGCAATCCCAAGTGTAATGTCCAGAAATCGTTTTCAGTTACTTCTGAAAATGATACATTTTAGTAATAATGAGGAAATTAGTGATGATAAATTACACAAGATAACACCACTTGTGAACAAGCTTCGGACATCATTTCAGTGCCAAATGACACCCTCCGAGTACGTTTGTATAGATGAGACTCTTGTACCTTTTAGAGGAAGACTGAAATTTCGTCAATATATATCCAATAAGCGACATAAGTTCGGAATCAAATTATTTAAGCTGTGCCTAAAAGATGGGTACACATATGATTTCCAAGTATACTGCGGCAAATCGAAGGATGGTCATGTGTCAGTGCCTACAAAAGTTGTAATGGATTTGATGACAAATCTTTTAGACAGCGGACGTACTTTATGCACTGACAACTATTACACAGCAGTGAGTTGAGCTAATGCACTATTACATAGAAAAACACATCTTATTGGAACATTACGATCTAATAGAAAATATAACCCCAAAAGGGTTGTAGATAAAAAGTTGAAAGTTGGAGAAGTAATAGCTGAAGAATGTAAGCAAGGAATAGTAGTTGAAAAATGGAGAGATAAAAGGGACGTATTAGTATTGAGCACTAGATATGGAAATGAAATGGTTACTTTAATCAAAAGAGGTAAAGAAATACAAAAGCCCAAAAATGTGGTTGAATACAATAAATATAAATCATATATTGATATATCTGATCAGTTAAAATCTTATAATACCTGCCTTCGCCGTAGTATGAAATGGTATAGGAAATTGGCGTTCGAGTTATTAACTGGAACTGCAATAGTAAATGCCTACATTGCGTATAAAGAAGTAACCAATAATAAAATATCAATAACTGCGTTCAAAGAAGAAGTCATAAGTGGTCTGTTGAAAACAGCGAGACAGGAAGAAATATCTGAAAACATGACCGAAATAGAGCATAAATTAGAAGATGTTGGTCGTTCTAAAAGACGTCGGTGTGTAATATGCTACAAGAAAATTTCAAACGAATTTGGAAGAGAACAAGCAACGAGGAAAACTCCCCAAACCACGTTGAAATGTAGTGCTTGCGATCAATATTTTTGTTTGAACTGTTTTTTTGAAGCACATACAGCTTCTAAAATTTAGTATACACACACCATATTTTTTGTTTTTTTTTAAGATTTATATCCATGTTTTCGAATGATATTTATGTTTTCTTATGGATTATATCTATGTTGTATTAATGTATTAAGAATTATATATTTTTTTGTATTATTATAAAAGGTAAAATAAATAGACTAGATAGATCGGCTAGTTGATCTATTTATTTTTCTATTTCTATTTGTTTTTTTCTAAGTTTATTGCATTATTTACATATTACAGTTCCCTATGCCACGTGGTGACATATTGGTCTCATAATAACAGGCCAATGACATAAATAGTTTCTTCTGGCCGTCTACTCTGCTACCACATGTATGTCAATGCATTACGTGATACCACCGTGGTCACACACGGCCAAATGTAAAATTGTTTAATATGAGACCAGGGTGGACTCGCGCAGTCTCTACGTTCCAATACAACATGAGATCAACGCGATCTCATATGGCACTCAACGTGTTAACGTATTCTTGTAAGCCGAAAACTCTTCACGTCCACACTTGTAATTGGTGCATACTTGAACTTTGTAATTAATGCGGGATCCATAATAAATCCAGTAACAATTTCACCACTTAAAATTGATGCAATTTTTTCATTTTTACACAGAACGTCATTAAATTTATTCGTAATTATTTGACCAATATGTCTTGGTACGCTATACGTGCTGTCTTGAAACTTTTTAATCATTTCTACTACAGTCACTAAAGGTAAATCCTGTTTTTCAAGTGATTTTATAGATTCACTTATATAACTGTAATTGCTTTTTATAAATGCCAAATTATTTTGTAGCTCCACTTCTTTTAGGACGGCCTGGCAATCTTGTATTGCTTTACTACTTGTAGCCGGAAATTCATTTATTAATTGTTTAAAATGATCTAAGGCGTTTGTGTAGTATATAGCGGCATCTAGCCATGTTCCCCATCTTGTTAGAACTGGTTGTGGTGGTAATGGGGTATTTGGTAACCTCTCTCTAAATAATTCTACCCTTAAAGG
Source organism: Onthophagus sagittarius (assembly GCA_036711965.1). Taxonomy (NCBI): domain Eukaryota; kingdom Metazoa; phylum Arthropoda; class Insecta; order Coleoptera; family Scarabaeidae; genus Onthophagus; species Onthophagus sagittarius. The sequence goes on along the minus strand of JASERS010000002.1, from coordinate 54,931,636 downwards.
GGCTTTAACAAATATTTGTTTACCGCTTTTTATTAATTTATTAACTAATGGGAACTGTAACCTTATAGTTTCTGCTACTCGATTAAGCCCGTGTGCTAAGCAAGTACAATGAATTAAATTAGGGTAAAAAATCTTCATATTAGACGCAGCTTTTACCATGTTGTGTGTTTACCATGCGTCTAACACCATCAGTAAAATTTTATCATTCGGTACCGGCTCCGGTACGAAAAAATGCGTTAATTCGTCGTGAATAAATCTTGTTACCGTATTATTATTTGTTTTAGTTATTTCTTTGGTACTTATTAGAATACTTTTTGACGAATTTTCATCACTTAATACTCCAAGTATTAAATTTGCCACGTATCGTCCACATACATCAGTTGTTTCGTCTATACTTATCCAAATATAATTATTTCCAATAATATTTTTTATTTATTAAATAACTTCTTTGTAGATTGAAGTAATATAATTTTTGCGGAGATGACTTTCACCGGGAATATGCATTGTACAATATGTTTATAAAAAAGTTTTGAAATATTTATTTGTCACTTTATGGATTGGTATGTTTGCTTTTATCAAAGCTTTGCAAAGATCAAAATTGAATTTTGATTGTTCAGTGTAGCCGGATGTTGATGCCACAGATTGTATAGCTGTACCTATAGTTTGTTGTTTTTTGGATTGCCTTTTAGTGAGTTTTAATTTTTCCTGATGCAATGATGTTTTGACATGGTGAATTATGTAGTACTTCTTGTCACAATTAATCTGTTAACAACAATTTAATAACGTCAGTATTTTATAATATCTTTTATAACTATTAAACAATCAATATATTGTTCTATTAATTTTAGTGATCGAAGTACTACACTGAATAGTGAATTTTGGGACATGCTATTCTTTATAATTTCCAATTTTTACCGTAAAAAGATTTAAATTTCGGTTTTAAATATTTAAAAATCTTTGGTATTATACATAATTTAATCATTATTTAAAAATATAATTAATATAGTTAATTGTTTTTACTCGATTAACTCCATCAATACCTATGATTTTTGAACAGGCTTGGCAAAATAAACGATTGCGTTCATATTTCAATTCCTTGTAATCTTTAATCCATTCTTCTACGGCTGACTTTTGTTTCGGCATTGTACTACGCAAGAACTTCACACTGTCACTCGAATAACTTTAATACAACTAAATGAATTGAAGACTCGACGCAAGTCAAACCACATGCGGGGAATCCCGTGTAAGACGACACGGCACAACGGGAAATTCCAAAGCTTAAATTCGGATCGATGAAAAACGCGGATCTTACGTCAGACGGCACAACGAGGAAATGTACAGAGGCGCAGCGATATATTTTTTCATAATTCAACCAATTTTTGGGGAAAAGACGCCAAAAAGTTGGAAAAGGCTTTAAATAGGCATAAAAAAAATAATAGGCATGAAAATTCAAAAAAGGCATAACTAATCTGGTCTTATTTCACTTATTTTTAACTGATTCGTAAAGATATTTAAATATATTTGTAATGCCTTTAATTTTGAGCATAAGCATATTTTCTATAAATCCGGTCTTTATTTATGAATAAAAGAGGCATTGAGAGCAAAAGTGGACTAACTCGTATATATTATACGCTGGGGTTAGTCCACTTTTGCACTCAACGCCTCAATAATAAATAGGATCTTGGGGTGTTTAGAAACATATTAACATCGACTATGTAATAAATTTATTTGTATTTTGTTCATATTGTAATTAACATTATTTTTTTTAAAGTAATCATTTATGGCGCTTTGCTTTAAACCGGGTTTTGTTCTAAAACATTCTTCAGTAATTTTATTCAAAGAATTCGCGAAACCTGCGGAAATGTTCTCTTCCGTATTAGCTTCCTTTAGATTGTGATATAAATAATGAATTCAATAACAAATCAGATGTGGGTTACCTTTGTATGGTATAGAGAGCCGCTAAAACTTCAGCTCTTGTAGGGGTGTAACATGTAACGAACCCTGTAAATCGCATTTATAATTAATTGTATTATTTTCTTATACCGATAAGTTTATAAAAATTCCCTTCTAATATTTTCCCACAACGATAAGTTGTTTTAAATTACTTTATAATATTTTCTCATAGTGATAAGTCTTTCTTTCCAAGTATTCCTAGTAGTTCTTTGTTTGATTATACAAATGTCGACGCTGCATTGTCTTCAACAATTTGGGTGTACCATACGCGCACTTAGGTTTAAGTAAAGTAGGGATAAAAATGCGTAGGTAGGCCGAGGGCATAAATAGTCCGGGAACGCTAGATTAAGGATCATCATTCATTCATTCGTCATTCATTCAATTATTCTTTTTGTGGAAAAGACCATTTGTGGTCAAAGTGCCATTCTAAATTCTCATCAAAACTAGAAGTAACATAGTTCAATTTGAAAATCTTCTTTTGAACGTCCGTCCTTCGTCTTCACATTATTTATAAGTTCGTCGTCCGTCGTCCGTGGAATCGTCGTTGTAACATCGTCAAATCAACGTTAATAAATAAAAACCAATAAAACATCATCGAGTGTTTTCTTTACGGACATCAGCTCAAGAACCCTTAACTTGTGCTAGATAAGGGCACAACAAACACTTACCACTTCTTCCTCATCACCTTTATCGCTTTCTTCATTTTCTTTCCATTCTTGGCCTGCATTCACTAATGGTAAATCGATTTCAATGTCTTCTGACGTCACTGCCTCACTGTCAATAGTGCAAGTATTAGACAAAACTAACTTGTTTAGGTACTGACAAGATGTGTTGATAATTTTCCCCTTTCTACATCAGCAAATTCAGCCTACAATGCAGACAATAAAAATACCAAATTTGCTTCATATTGTAAGTGTACTAAGAGTATTAGTAATAGTAGAAGACAGAGCTTAATTCAAGTATTTTGAAGGGATAATTAGGGGAGGATGTCCTCCTAAGATTTGACAGACTTTTTAACCTGTTGGCGAATTTAATAGATTATTATTTCATTTTATAGAGAATTTAATTTTAAACCTTTTGTTACTCCTTCCAAATTTTCACGCAAATTTCCCTCTATAATTACCAAAGTGTTTATTACTGCATTCTGCTACCTCTCCTGATTATTTTCCAATAGGAAACAATGCATTTTTTATAATTTTCGGGCCATGAATCAATAGTTTATGGATGGTTGGGGACATTGGATACACTGTCAATAGTGCAAGCATTAGACAAAACTAACTTGTTTAGGTACTGACAAGATGTGTAGATAATTTTCCCATTCTACATCAGCAAATTCAGCCTACTATGCAGACAATAAAAGCATGTAAAGTAAAAAGTTACTAAGAAGAACTAATTATGGATGAATGCTTACCATCGTTAACTGATTTTCCTCATTTTCTTCTTGAGAATCAGTTGTCCACGCTTTGTTAAAACAATTTTTTATAATGTTTGATGTTACTGAATTCCAAGAATCCGACAACACTCGTATCGCTTGTAGAATATTCCATTTCGGATTTTCTTCATTCGCTTCTATTGCCAAAATTGCTGCCGTTACAAGACGAGCACGATATCGCTTCTTCATGCACGCAATTATGCCTTGATCAAGAGATTGGAGTGCACTCGTTGTGTTAGGTGGAATATAAATTACCTTCACATTGTCCAAATTGATATCCTTAACATTATGTGCAGCACAATTGTCCATCGTTAGCAACACTTTTCTGTTTTGTGCTGCCATGTTTCGCTGGAAACGAATAAGCCATTCTCGAAATGTCACAGATGTTACCCACGCATTTTTTTGATTAGTATAATGGCACGGTAAATGGGAACGATCTATTTTATTTAAACATCTGGGATTTTTTGACTTTCCTAATATCCACAGATTTAATTTTTCGCTTCTATCGGCATTGCAACATAAAACTGCTGTTACTCTTTCTTTGCTTTTAATGCCACCATAACACTTTTTACCTTTAAAATCCAAAGTACGGTTTGACATAAGATTATAAAAAACACCAGTTTAATCAATGTTAAAAACGTCTTTATCAAGATAGGCGTTTCTTATAAATTTGCACTCCTGTCTCCATTCATCTATAGTAAGCACATTAACTTTATTTCCTTCTCCAGATAAGGCGTGATCTGAAATACCGTGCCTACTCTGCAACCACCCAGATGAAAAATCACATCCTATTATGTTCAATTCAGCAGCGATTGATTTTGCCTAATCTTGTATGAATGGCCCTGTTAAGGAAACATTTCTTGTTTTCACTATCAATACGGTTTTTATTTTTTATAATTGTTGATAGCGTTGATTTTGATATGTTAAATTTTTCTGCAATTTTATTTTTTGTAATAACATTTTTTTCAACATCCTCCAATATTTTTAATTTCCTTTTTAAAGGAATTGATGTCCTTTTCAAACTCATTTTTTTCAATTAACACTGAACGAACACTTTTTTTCTAAACCTTAACACTTTGTACGCTCTCGAAGACCACACACGTCTCGAGTCGATAAACAATCGACCTACAGACAAACAAGTTATTCCCCGAATATCACACCTTAGATCGTCGGGGAATACCTCAATTAGTCTTACATTACCTAGAGAACAAAAAAAATCGTGTTCGCAATAACGATAATAGCTTATATTAAAATCATACTTATAAGATGAAATAATTGTTCGTAGTTATATGAATTTTCGTTATAATGAAAAAAATGGCATATAAAATGTATTGAAGATATTTGTTGCATAATTTTGATTCGCCATAACGGCCATTTCGTTAAATCCATGTTCTCTATATAGGGGATTTACTGAATTTTTAAAAAATTAGGGCGCTAGTATCATCAAAATAATCAAAAAAGAAACAGGTAAGTTCATAGTTATTTGTTTATACAGGGTGATTCGCATAAGAACCGACACAGAGTAGGAGTGTGTAGGGTGTAAAATATGATGATCTAAAGTAACTTGACTTATGCTAAATTGTATCCCTGAGATGTTATAGGTTTTCAAAGTAGAATCCCAAATTTCGAAAAAACGTAATATATTCATAGCGGTATAACTTAAAAAAGTACCGAATTTGGTACATATTGTAAGTGTACTAAGAGTATTAATAGTAGAAGACAGAGCTTAATTGAAACATTTTGAAGGGTTAATTAGGGGAGGATGCCCTCCTAAGATTTAACAGACTTTTTAACCTGTTGGCGAATTTAATAGATTATTATTTCATTTTATAGAGAATTTAATTTTAAACCTTTTCTTACTCCTTCCAAATTTACGCGCAAATTTCTCTCTATAATGACCAAAATGTTTATTTCTGCATCCTGCTACCTCTCCTGATTATTGACCAATAGGAAACAATGAATTTTTGATAATTTCTGGGCCATGAATCAACAGTTTATGGATGGTTGGGGACATTGGATACCTTGAATATAAATTAACATAAGTTTCAGTCGTTTCAAGTGTGTATGCTTCAAATTTTTGCACATCAATATCTCTTCCACTTGAAATTGCTTCTAAAATCACTTTATATCGATATATTAAATTTTTGTTTACACCGGTAATCTTAGAAGCAAGTTTCAGACCAGCAAAAAATCTTTGGCTTGTATTGTCATCATTGGTATTACCAAAGCCGGGCTTAGGTGTGTCCACCAATAACCCTATTTCTGCTTTAAATAAATTCCGTATTGCATTTTTTCTATTGTTTATAATTTCGGCCTCTTCTTTACATTTCGTTTTCCATTTTTTGACAGGAATTTTGTAGGATATATGTAGAATGTGTTCAAATATCCGAATTCTCACATGTAGAATGGATAACCCGAACTCCAATGTCTCTTTATTTAAAGGTTTTTTTAATTATGTTGTTAAATTCTTGTGATGAAGTAGAAATATAACACCTCATGGTAGATATAGTATGCGGAACGGAGTTACATACTTTGCCACCAATCATTGAAAAAAATAGTGTATGGTTAACATTTTTACTTAATTTATTGTCCACAGTTTCTTGTAAAGATCGAATTCTTATTGGTCTACCCAAATGGTTGTTTTCTTGGTCAATAATTTTAACGGAACCATGAAACTTTGAAACACATATGCATCAGATGATGTGGTGTTTTCAACTTTTGCTTATAATGGGACTGATGAGATCCGTCACATCCCCATTTATATACCATTTCTAAATTTTTCAGTTCGTCATGATTCACCATAAGCAACTCATCTTTTAGGAATTCACGTAATCGGAAAGAAATGTGGTCTAGTAAATTTTGTAGCTTTACCTCGGCACTAGTGTCAATGACAATTATTCTTTCTCGTTGCAGTACGCTATACGAAGGATATAACTCCTTGTCGGCACTTCTATAAATTTCATATTGTTTTCGTCGGAGAAACTGTTACGTCTTTTCTACTTGATAAGCAGCTGCATTGCCAAATTCTTGTAATTTTATTTGTGCTGCATATGTTAATTCATTTATAGATGAACTTCGCAAAGCTTTAGTTTTTCTCCTTTAACTCCGTTTGCTTGATTCCTCAAAGCTTATACTTGGTCGTCCAATTCCTGAAGATCGTTTTTCAGTGGGAATGCTGAATGTGCCATCCGGCCAAGCAGCATTCTTCTTTAAAAATAGTCCTATATTTTGACTTTAATATCCTCATTTGAAGAGAAATACTCTCTATATCCTTTTTAGCAAAATTCTTATGTTAACTAAATAATTTTCCATAAAGTCCAATTGCTTGGGAAAAGCTTTTTCGGGGCATTGTCGTATGATCTCGTAAAGATGTTTACGGGTTACTACTTTCATTCCGGATGAACCTAAAATCGTACTGAAATTAGCTATTAAAAATGATTTACGCTTTAACTAACTAGTAATAACTTTTTGTTATTTTACGCGAGAAAAATCTACAATCGATATTTTTCGATAGAAAGTAGTATACGCCACATAGTGAATTTACAGTTTATTCAACAATTTTCATATTTTATTGAAGAAGTTCATAGTCTTTGCTACCTTTCCACTTTAATTTACATAAAACCAGAACGCAAAATGTCAATTTCACCATTTATGCGATTTACAATGTTTTGTTTAAATGGTATCAATATGAGTTAAAAATGAAGCACTTTAATTAAATATGACATCTCAGATAACTAAACCTTATCAGTTTTGAGGTTTCAGATACGTCTAGATGTGTTATGTGTTAGTTAAACTTAATTAGTGTTAAAGTGTAGTTATTTGACAAAAAAAATCATAAAAAGTTCGTGTGCCAATTCCATGAGAAATTATTAATTGTGGCTCTTGTAGATAAGGTACTGAACAGATTTTGAGTGAAAATGTATTGCGTTACATAGGGGTACACTACAACAAAAATCATTTTATAAGAAAAAATAGGTCACTCTAAATATCTTTTAAAATTTTTATTGTGATAATAAAACAGTGATATTAATGGGTTCAATAATACATATTATAACTTACCTTGTCCCGAAAATTTCATATCGTGAAGAGTAAAACACAAAATTTATAAACAGAACTCAAAAGCACAAAATATCAACTACCGAAGACGAATCTAAAGGCTAACTTGTACGACTGCACAGCGCGGGTTTTGTAGGTACTCTGCCCGAGGTATTCTCGGTGGAAGTTCATGTTCAGTCAAGTCGGCAGTCATTAAGATAACATATAATCTGTGGTCCAGTAATAGTTCATGCTGCCAACAAGTCTGATGAGAACGACTATACAGACATAAAAGCTCATGCTAGCAACAAGTTGACTGTTGTTAAAATAATATATAGTCTGTGGAACAGTAATAGCTCATGCTATCAGCAAGTTGGCAGTCTAAGATGATACATAATCTGTGGAATAGTAATAGCTCATGCTGCCAATAAGTTGGCAGACTTCAAGCTGACGAGCAGAACTATGGAGACACAAGCACTCATAGTGTACAGTGTTTGAAACAGTAATAGTTCATACTGCCAATAAGTTCACAAATTTCAAATTGATGAACATGACTTTGGAGACATAATTGCTCATGCTGCCAATAAGTTAGCAGTTGTTAAGATAATGTGCAGTGTTTGGAAAAGTTCTAACTCATGTTCCTAGCAGGTTAACAGACTTCCAAATGATGAGCAGGACTTTGGAGGTATAAATACTCACACTGCCAACATGTTGGCCGTCATTAAGATAACGTACAGTATCCAAAAGTAAAATCTAGGAAGAAAATACATAATAAATATGCTTATTATGCACTATTATTTCTAATAATTCGATGCTTTCGATACTTTTGATAGTTCGATACCACGAAGGCATCGATACTCAATAACTCATTTAAAGTATCTCCCAGCCCTAGTTACAACAAGCTTATGTAGCATATAAGCGCTTCCAAAAGTATTCGAACACGTCCGAACTTTGGAATGATCGACAATGGCCGATTAAATGGCCCATTTAAGGCCGATTAGTTGGATAGTCGTTAGTCGACCAAAATCATAGTCGGCCCAACCTTACTAACTAGTATTCCACAAATAGTGTCTAATCTTCTGCCAACAGTATCTAATATTTCAATAATATCCTATAAGATTTCCAACCTTTCTGGAAAATAGATCAAACAACTTCAAATTGTTTTGAGGAGAGACTCGATAAAATTACGAAAAAAATGTTGAGAGAAAAAAGGTAATGAAACACCAACATACAAGTGATACAACAGCGATAAGAAAATATTTATTAAAACAAAATCAAAACACTTAATAATTGACTCTCAACTGCCAACAAAATAACTAAAATATTCTGGCTATCTAAAAGAAATTACGAAATCTTTACATCCTCTAAGAGGCTATTAAGTTCAATTAACATTTCATCCCAACTTTTATTGACACTTTCATTATAAACTCCACTGTTAGTTAATTGAAAGATGTAGTATTGTAGCATTGACTGTAACACTTCTTTGCAACTTTGTATAGCCTCAGCTTGGCTGAAAATAAAATTAATTACTTAATTAAATCATAATAAATAAATTTATAAAAGTCGTACCTTCTATCACAGATGTATTTATGTTTAGTATTTTCTAACTTTAAAAGCACTTGATCAGTTGAGTTAATGTCGGAGGAATGCTCATTGTGGGGTAACTAAAAAAAATGTAATAATAATTTTTTGAATAAATTAAAATTCGTTATACTCACATTTTCTATAATTATCTTATTATTTTTAAATAAAAGGACGGTAAGTAATGAAACGAAACTTGTCTCTCTAATTACACTAGTTCTTCGAACGTTTGATACAACTTCGTTAATATAAATTAGGTAATCACTTGAATATGAATCGCGCCTGCTATTGACGCTTTCAGTTGTGATTACTGCATTATGACCACTTCTAAAAATTCAAGGGAGAATGTTAAAAAATCTTAATAAAGCTTTATAATTTCTTACCGAGTTAATAAAACGTTTCTTTTCGTTTTTCCTTTTACCTTTGATGAGTGTTCCATTAAAGTGCCAACACCAGAAAGTAAAACACCTTTTATCAACTCATCGTTATCAGATAAATCATCAGAAATCGGTAAAACATTTTTCAGATATTTCTCTAAATACTCAAAATGAATATCTCTTAATTCTGAAACAAATAAATTTATACAATTCTTTAAGTAAGCTTTTAGTATGACTAGAACTAGAAACTTTTGGGTTCTTTTACAACTTCTTTTAGAACGTCTTTTTGTTTAAACATCATCAATAGTAGCCAGTAATTGAGTAGACATCATTTTGACAATTTTAGATGTCTGAGTAACTTAATACATGATTACAAAGTGTACGGGGATTTTTTAACTTCGTATTAAGTTGCCAGAAAGTGTTTTGCCAATTTAGAAAATACTTAGAAACGCCTAATTAATTTAATAAATGCTTACAAACCATTTAGAACCTTTTTGATATCTTTTAATGCAGTTTAGATAACTTTTAAAGTAGACGGTGAGCGTTTAGACATCATTTTGACAATTTAGAAAACACTAACTAATTCCTGATTAACTTAATAAATGCTTGTAAAGTGTATCAAATCTTTTTGGTATCTTTTAGTATCTCTTAGATATCTTTTATGGTGGCTAGTAAGCGTTTAGACATCATTTTGACAATTTAGAAAACACTAACTAATTCCTGATTAACTTAATAAATGCTTGTAAAGTGTATCAAATCTTTTTGGTATCTTTTAGTATCGCTTAGATATCTTTTATGGTGGCTAGTAAGCGTTTAGACATCATTTTGATGATTTTAGATGTCTTTAAAGACATCTGAGTAACTTAACACATGATTACTAAGCTTATAGAGCCTTTTTGACTTCGTTTTAAGTTGCCAGAAAGCATTTTGAGAATTTAGAAAATACTTAGAAATGCCTCATTAACTTAATAAATGCTTACAAACTATTTAAAATCTTTTTGATACCTTTTAGTAGAGTTTAGACAATTTTTAAAGTGGACGATGAGCGTTTAGGCATCAATTTGACAATTTAGAAAATACTAACTAATGCCTGGTTAACTTAATAAATGCTTGTAACGCATATGAAATCTTTTTGAGATCGTTTATTGGCGTTTAGACATCTTTTATAGTAGCTAGTAAGCGTTTAGACATCATTTTGATAATTTAGAAAATACTAACTAATGCCTGGTTAACTTAATAGATGCTTGTAACGCATGTGAAATCTGTTTGGCATCTTTCAGTATCATTTAGACATCTTTTATAGTAGCCAGTAAGCGTTTAGATATCATTTTGACAATTTAGAAAATACTAACTAATCCCTGGTTAACTTAATAAATGCTTGTAAAATGTATCAAATCTTTTTGGTACCTTTTAGTATCGTTTAGATATCTTTTATGGTGGCTAGTAAGCGTTTAGATATTATTTTGATGATTTTAGATGTCTTTAAAGACATCTGAGTAACTTAACACATGATTACTAAGCTTATAGACCCTCAGTTAGAACCAGTTTCTGAAGAAGGTTGCAACATGGCATCCGAAACGTCAAACATTTTTTCAAAAAACGCACGGCGAAACCCGAAAGTTTCTAGTTTTAGATCTAGTGATAGTCCTAGTGATAGTTCTAGTGTTAGTGCTAGTGTTAGTTGTAATTTTAGTTCAATTAACACCGGTTGTGAAAGCCTTCGTACTTATCTTATAGAGCCTTTTTGACTTCGTTCTAAGTTGCCAGAAAGCATTTTGAGAATTTAGAAACTACTTAGAAATGCCTCGTTAACTTAATAAATGCTTACAAACTATTTAGAATCTTTTTGATATCTTTTAGTAGAGTTTAGACAACTTTTAAAGTGGACGGTGAGCGTTTAGACATCATTTTGACAATTTAGAAAATACTAACTAATGCTTGGTTAACTTAATAGATGCTTGTAACGTATGTGAAATCTTTTTGGCATCTTTTAGTATCGTTTAGACATCTTTTATAGTAGCCAGTAAGCGTTTAGACATTATTCTGGCAATTTAGAAAATACTAACTAATCCCTGGATAACTTAATAGATGCTTGTAACGCATATGAAATCTTGTTGGCATCTTTTAGTGTTGTTCAGACATCTTTTATAGTAGCTAATAAGCGTTTAGACATCATTTTGACAATTTAGAAAATACTAACTAATGCCTGGTTAACTTAATAGATGCTTGTAACTTATGTGAAATCTTTTTGGCATCTTTTAGTATCGTTTAGACATCTTTTACAGTAGCCAGTAAGCGTTTAGACATCATTTTGGCAATTTAGAAAATACTAACTAATGCCTGGTTAATTTAATAGATGCTTGTAACGCATATGAAATCTATTTGGCATCTTTTAGTATCGTTTAGATATATTTTATAGTAGCTAGTAAGGGTTTAAACATCATGTTGGCAATTTAGAAAAAACTTAGAAGTGCTTGGTTAACTTAGTTAAAAGCATATGTAATCATTTTGGCATTTTTTAAATATTGCTTAGACATCTTTTAAAATAGTCAATAAGCATTAAGATATCATTTTGCCAACGTTGGAAATTTTTAGAAATGATCCAAACATTTCTAGAACTTAGTAACTGATTAAAATGCTTATGTGGCATCTTTTAGTATCGTTTGGACATCTTTTAATGTAGCCAGCAATCGTTTAGATATTATTTTGACAATTTGGACAAGACTTAGAACTGCCTGGCTATCTTAATAAAGGCTTTCACAGCATATCGATTTTTTTGGCATCTCTTAGTCACATCATTGTCACTTTGGCTTATTTTTAGAAATATTTGGATACTTGTATTACTTATATACTAACTAATGCATGGTTTACTTAATAGACGCTTGTATAAATATATAAATCGTTTGGACATCTTTTAAAGTAGCCTGCAACCGTTTAGACATCATTTTGACAATTTAGAAAAGACTTAGAAGTGCCTGGTCAACTTAGTCAGCACTTGCAAAGAAAGCACTTAGTCAGCACTTATATATGGAATCATTTTGACATATTTTAGTATTGCTTAGACATGTTTTAAAATAGCCAATAAGTATTTGAATAAGTATGGAATCATCCTGACATATTTTAGTATTGCTTAGACATGTTTTAAAATAGCCAATAAGTATTTGAATATCATTTTGTCAATTTTGGAAATTTTTAGGTTTGTCCGGACTTTAGTAAATGATTATAATGCTTATCAACACTTTGTGGGATATTTTGGTATCGTTTGGACATCTTTTAAAGTAGCCTGCAACCGTTTAGACATCATTTTAACAATTTAGAAAAGACTTAGAAGTGCCTGGTCAACTTAGTCAACACTTAGAAAGAAATTTTGACATACTTTAGTATTGCTTAGACTTGTTTTAAAATAGCCAATAAGTATTTAGATATCATTTTGATAATTTTTTGATTTGTCTGGACTTAGTAAATGATTAAAATGGATATAAAAATTTTTTGGCATATGTTAGTATCCTTTGGACATATTTTAAAGTAGCCAACAACCGTTTAGACATCATTTTGACAATTTAGACAAGACTTAGAACTATCTGGTTATCTTAATCCAATGCACATTGAATTTTTTTGGCGTCTTTTAGTATACCTTAGTCACATCATATTGACAATTTTGCATATTTTTTGCAATATCTGGATAATTTAATAAATGATTGCAAAGCTAATACAAACTGTTTGACATCTTTCAATAAATTTTTTCAAAAAACGCAGAATATTTTAACCCGAAAGTCTCTATGTCAAGTTTTAGTTTTAATACTTACGTTGTAAAGTATGCAATTTTGATTCAACCAAATTATGTTTTAAACAAAATCGTTGAGCTGCATCAATGTTATCGGTTTCCATATATTCCAAATACTTTTCAAAGATTTTCATTAAAGATAAATGATCGCTGCTAGCAGAGAAAGCTCTTTTGATTTTTTTAACAGTTTCCTTGCAACGCAATCCGCCCGTAAAGAGTTCTTTTTCTTCAGAAAATAACGTAACAATATCGATTATTGGCGTAACACACTTAAAAATCATAGCGTTCACCATAGTTTTAGCCAATTTTGGCTCTAATTGAAAATTAGCCAAAGCGCGACCAAGCGTTGTTAAATTTTCATCTGTGTCTAAAAGTTCTAAATCTACTAACTCTTTAACAGCTAATTTTATAGCGTCATCGCTTGGTGGTGATATCAACTGGCTCATAAATTTGATTGCGTTCATATTGTTACTGTAAACTTTGCTGTCAAGAACGATTTTTGTGAGGGATGTTCTTAAAATTTCAGGTAGCGGATATTCGTCGAATTGTTCGCATTTTTCTTTAGGATATAAATGGAAACTTTCTCCAGGTTGACATCTTCCAGCTCGCCCTTTTCTTTGCTTAACATTCGCTTGGGAGATCCAAGTTTTATCTAAACAAGTTACGCCTTTGGTTATATCAAATCTCGTTTCCTTTTGTATCCCTGTATCGATGACGTAAACAATATCATCGATGGTTACGGAGGTTTCTGCGATATTTGTTGATAAAATAAGTTTGCGCATTCCCTTAGGAGGTTTCGAAAATATTAATTTTTGTTCGTTCATAGAAAGCCGAGAATGTAAGCACAAAGTTTGAATATCGCGACGATCTTCTAATAACTGAGCAATCGCTTTAATATCTTCCCAACCAGGTAAAAAGCATAAAATCGCGCCCTCTCCTTTATTGTTATGAATATAATCGATTATTTTTACCACATCTGTGTTAACAACATATGGATTTTTCAACTCGCACATTTCTAAAGTTTTAGAGAAATTTAATGAATTCGCGCTGGTAATAAAATGTTGTTTTACAGGAAATGTAAAACCAGGAATATTAAAAACTGGGGACGATTTAAAATATTCTTGGAAAACTCCAGCATTAATTGTGGCGGACATAACGATCAATTTTAAGTTTTTATTCTTTTCTAATGCTGAGCGTAACATATTCATTAACAGGTCGGTGTTAACGTCTCTTTCGTGTGCTTCATCTAGAATCACGTGAGAACAATTAAGGAGATGTGGATCATCTTGCATTTTTCGTAAAAGAATTCCCGTCGTGCAGAATAAAATTTTTCCCATCCGTGAACAAAATGAATTTTGTAAACGAACTTGATATCCGACAGTTCTTCCAACCTAAAAGTTAAAACAACAATAATCACATAAATAAACACAAATTTCGTTTTAAAAGTTATAAACAATGATATTATGGTTTACAAATTTTGTTTTGGTGATTTTTGGAAGAATTAATTGAGTTTTAGCTCTCGTTTTGAATAAAATATACTTGATTTTTTTATAAAAACGAATCAATCTTAATACTATAATAAAAATCTCTTAATAATAAAAATGATCGTTTTTAAATTCGAAATACCACTTAACCGTCAAATCACAGCTTTATGTTAGCTATGAATATATCAGCTAAACACTAAAATTAAGATATGCAGTAGAAATTATAATGTTATGTTAAGACGATGATTCAATCACAAATTGAATCAATCAAAAATTGATTTTGAGTTACAAGTATTTTGTTTTCAAATTCTGGAATCACTTTTAATAATACTACTCCTTTATTTCCTACAGGTTTACACCACCCAGTTACAGGAAATCAATAACACAATTCAAAAACATAAATGTAAGCGCATACTTATAGCGATAAAAACAATACACTATATTCCAAACATTAAACATAGTACCAAAAAGCTAAAGATAACATTAAAAGTAATCAACGAAACATGTTAAGCAAACTCGACAGCAACCCCGACCATGGTGCTCAAAGAATCAAAGAATATATCACTCAGTTAGCATATTCATATATGAGCGAGATAGGGGATTTGCATAATAAATTAGTCCGACTATAATAATTATATCGTCGGGTGACAGGAAAAACTCACTAAGTGCAAAAAATAATAAAATCGAGATTTTGTCACTAAATAGGTTATCTTTTAATAATCTTTCGCAATAAAAATTTACTAACTGCAAAAACCGTTCCAAACCACAGTTATAGAATAGAAAAAGTCATTAATTGTATAATATGTAGCTTATCCGGCAGGAAACAGTCATCAGTGCACTTAAACAGTTTCAGTTGGCTGTGATTACCTTTAGTCATAGTGTTGACATAACACTCAGTGAATTAGAATATAAACACGAGGTCTTAATCGTTTTGCTGTATATACATTATTGGGTATAATATACAAGTGAAAATTGTGTACAAAAGTGCATAAAAGTTATTATCAATAGTATGCCTGCAGATTCAAATAAAATTATGGATTGTAAAGCTACGAAATCATTGGACAATGAAGAACCAAATACCAGTCATGTAAGTTTATTATACTAATATGCACAAAACGCGATACATTTTGATTTCCACATTTGATTATAGTAGATAGTTTGTTCCTGACTTTCTATATTTCTGTTCAGGTCAAGTGCATTCAAAGTAAGTTGGTACCTTATGATGAAACAGACAATGAATATTCTGATAATTTAGAAAATGATACTACTTCAGATTGTTTGCAATCCATCTGATTCATCCGAAATTTCCGACTTCTCTGATTTTGATATTAAACATAACGAAAACAAATTAACACGAAAAAGAAAAAGCAATCCTGCTTACTGGAATGTTAACGTTACAAAATCATGAAGGTCTGCATGTTTATCTTATAAAAATAAAAAGAAAGAATGTCCAGCGAAGGTTCCTAAAGCAGCTGATTGCACAAAATGTAGATACAAATGTAATTCCAACTTTACTGAAGAAGATCGTATTAAGATCGGTAAAACTTATTGGGGTTTTGAACATTATAGTAGACAAAAAGATTACAGCTTAAAGCTTGTTGACACAAAACAGCCAAAAGATCGAAAGGCACTAGGAACAATTCAAACAGGTCGCCGTGTATCTACATCTTATTTTTTGATAAATAGCAGTGGTAAACACAGAGTTTTTGCAAATTTTTTTCAAAAAACTCTATGTATTTCAAATGGCCTTATTAGCACTGCAAACCAGTGAAGTAGGCCTAACGATGGTAAACCAACACATTCGAAGTTTTCCCGTAATGGAATCCCATTATATGCGTCAGAGTTCTAAAAAACTCTATTTAGATAGTGACTAGTCAATAGCGAAAATGTATAACTTATACAAAAATGATTTTTGTAAAGAAAACAATATTGAACCAGTGGCTGAAAAAACCTACCGTCGAATATTTTGTAATAATTACAATTATTCATTTTATAAACCTAAAAAACACTAAAGTACATGTTACACAAAGATCAAGCATCTTATATTGACAGACGAGACTTGGAAAGTGATTGCACCTTCCACTTAATGAGAAAAAATCAATGTAACGCAGTAATGCCAATGATAAACTAAGATACAAGGATGACTCATCATTTATGACTGCTACATTTGATTTACAAAGTGTACTGCAATCGGGTTATAATGTGTTTATTATACGTAATAAACACATTATATGTAAGACCACAATCGAACAAAACACCAAGGTCACGGCACTTGGACTCCTTTTTTAACGGTTGATTGTTTAAGGGCCGGTTTATTCACCTTTGGTTAAATTTAACTACTGGATATTTTCCATGGTTACTGCAATTTCACTTGCCATGATTGGTTATATTAACAGTAACTATGGTAAATATCTGATAGTTAAATTTAACTAAAGGTGAATAAACTAGGCCTAAGTAATACACATAGTTAACCGCGCCTAACTTCTTAGTAAAAGTCATGGTAAAAAATTTCAATGCATTAACGGATAAACGATTACACCAGCACCATTGCTGCACTCGCACAAGATCACTCTGCAGGCGTCACACATAAATATAATGTTATGGAATTCCTTTAGTTTAAGCAGAAATAAGGCTGATGTGTATAATGTTATCTTTGATTACCCCAAAATATAAAAATCATATATGAAACATGGCTCAAGGAAAATCTTTTAGTATCATTGAACTTAAATTAGAAGTAACACTAGAACTATCATTAGAACTATCTCTAGGACTAACATCAGATCTAAAACTAGAAACTTTCATGTTTTGCCGTGCGTTTTTTGAAAAAATGACGTTTCGGATGCCATGTTGCAACCTTCTTCAGAAACTGATTCAAAGTGTTTTTGACTTCATGTTTTTGATCTAGTGTTAGTCCTAGTGATAGTTCTAGTGTTAGTGCTAGTGTTAGTTCTAATTTTAGTTCAATAAACACCGGTCGTGAAAGCCTTCGTACTTACACTTCTAGTATCAATTCTTGGTTTTAATGCTAGACACATCACCACAATGTATTGGAGGACTCTCAGTTTTCATCAAAAGAAACGTACAAGTGGAATGGCTAAATAATCTTGTGGTATATGAGGAGGAAATTCACTTTGTTAGGTTCTGGTTAAAAGAAATAACATTCGTGGTGGGATATATATCCCCCACATTTGATCTTTGACGTTCATGATTAGACTTTTGGAGTTACTTCACCTTATATTATATATCATTTTGGGTAATTTTAATGCACATCATCCTTGCACAGTTATACTACAAATGTGTGAAGTTCTGGCTTTGTTGGATGTGATCAAAACATTAGATATAAC
The DNA here is from genome assembly GCA_036711965.1 of Onthophagus sagittarius. Taxonomy (NCBI): domain Eukaryota; kingdom Metazoa; phylum Arthropoda; class Insecta; order Coleoptera; family Scarabaeidae; genus Onthophagus; species Onthophagus sagittarius. The sequence goes on along the minus strand of JASERS010000002.1, from coordinate 54,913,646 downwards.
TGTAATGAACGAAAAAAGAGCAACTGTTTTGAATAGGAACAACTGACATTTTGAAGTACCCATTTGCCGTTTTTTTTTTCTAAAATAACTACCAACGTTCATACAAATGCGAAGAAGTTTATCACCCAAAAAACAAACAAATTAAATTACAAGAAAGCTAACTGAGCAAGTTTTGCTGAACACATTAACAATTATCTAGAACTTGAAACTTTACCATCTTAAGAAACACTAGTGGCGACAATTAGAGAGGCGGCTAATTATTCCCAAGCTAAAGGTAAATACTAAATCGAATTGTCGCTATAAATGGTGGGACGTAGATTGTGCTAGAATTGTGAGGGTCAGAAAGATGGTAACCAGGTAATTTTTCGCGAATTCTTGTAAAATAAACTTTATCTTTGTAAAGAGATATTTGGCTTTGTCTAAAAGAATTTTACTCAACAAGAAAAGAGAATCTTTCAAGAATTTCTACAAATCCCTAACAAAACAATCATAATTGACAAAGATATGAAGCGTTATTAGACATTGAGATCAGTCATGGATTCGTGAGTTTATGTCTCATTCGTGCCCAGATTAGGTACCAGATGCTCAGGAGGTTGAATCTTATATAATCGAAGAAACTGACTTTAGCATTGGTAAACGTTTTAATGTGGTGGAATTGGAGTCGGCTTTGAGAGTTAAAAAATCTACCTCTCCGAGTTCAGATGGTGTGAGTTTTGCTATGATGTACAATGTTTCAGAGTGCCCCTCTCTGAAAGTGTGTCTTGTTGGACACCTTCAATAATTCCTGAAAGGGGGTAATATTCCAGAAGATTTGCATAAAATTCATGTGGTTCCGATCCCAAAAAGGAGTAAAGATCCGAACTCAAAACCAGCTTACAAGCCGATTTCACCAAAATGATGTTGGCACGTCTGGAATGGTGGATGGAATCAAAATTAATGCTTGGAAGTGTATAGGAAGCTTTTTATTGCAGAAATGTTTTGACTGGTGTATTCATAGATATTTTGTCGGCATACGACAATGTAAATATCATTAAGTTATTCGGAATGCTTAGCCGGGATGGATGACCTTCAGTTCTGGATGCACTGCTTTATCAATTGCTGACGAACAATGTATATACAATGTATACAGCTAACGCAAGACTCCAGCTGGAATGGGGCAGAGTGTATTATAAGGTACTACTCCGGGGTAGTTTCCTAAGCCCTCTATTATTTAATTATTACATTAAGGATATCAGTAGAATTAACGAGGAACAAATCAAAACGGTTGTTTTTGCAGATGATGTGGTGTTGATGAGGGAGGGGGCTCCTTCGAGTTGGCGAAACTATGAATTATGCGTTGCAACAAAACCTACGAAATTACAGGTCGTACTATGATGATGGGGGTTCGGTGTACAGACTGCGGTGACATAGACAGATTAACGTAGTCTAGCCATTATAAGAGGATGCTCAATGTTATAGGTACATTTGTAAAAATTTGGATAAGAAAAAGAAAAACAAAATTCTGAGAAAATGTTAACCAAAAATACAATTTTGAGGGATTAAAAAAAAGTCCAATCTTGAAATGTTGATTTTGGATCTTCCAATTTTGAAGGTTTAAGTCCAGAGATATACGCTGCTCAAGACGATTATGCTCGCAAGCTTGGTTTAATGGTTAACTGCTCGAAACTGAGAGAAACTATTCTCGTTAGCGCTACAGCATTACGCGATCCACGACAAGTCAAAGCTTGTCTATTACCCACTCAGATTTAATGAATTTTTTCATGTCTTAACTGTTCAAAGCGAACATATTCGCCAACAAGCAAACGCATCGTAATACCATTCAAGTTATTTATCGATATTTACGCGCAAAAATGTATCGCCGATCTAAACCGCTAATTGACAAAGAACTTTTGGCTATATTGAAAACTAGTGATAGTGATGAAGACTTTATTAGTCATTTAGAGGATCAGAGCGATGATGGATGGTTCGATACCGATGAGGAAGAAAATGAAGGTAAGAATAGAAAAGATTATTAGAAGAAAAGTGTATTACTAACAATTAATGCATGTTACCGACGCCGACGCTCAAAACACCTTGTCACAAAGTGACCCCAACGATATTGTTGAAGAAGTTGAAACGGCAGAACCAATTACCAGAGTTGTCCGAGGCAATTTTGTTTGACAGCAAAAAGATTTCATACCAACTGTTTGAATTTGGCTATACAAATTCTGGTTGCAAAGTAAAAGACTTACCTGAATCACCAATCGAACTTGATATCTTCCAATGTTTTTTTAGCGAGGACATTGTCATAATTATAGCTGAGAAAACAAACAAAATTACGAATATGTAAACAAACAAGAAATTCAAAATCAATCTTGCTTCAAACAATGAAAACCTATTGTTTTCAAAAAAAAATTACTGCTTTATAGCACTAACGATTCTAATGCTATAAATAAAACAATATATATCCAAGCTTATTGGACGACAGATGCATATTTATCAACTCCAATTTTTGGACGCCTTATGAAACGTGATTTTATGATTTACTTATTTTGCGTTTGTTATATTTTGTAGATAATAACATCGAACCAGTTGAAAGCGATTCTTTACGCAAAATCAGAGTAATTATTGATCACTTGAGAATAATTTTCAAAAATAGCTTTTATCCATTCTAAAATTTATGTATTGGTGAAAGCTTCATGTTGCAGAAAGGTACAGTTTCCTTCAAACAATACATCCCATCGAAACGCCATCGATTTACCACTACTTCCGGTCTACCGGAAGTAAACCTCAACTTCATTATTTTAAATGGAATGCTATAGTTTTTATTACGCCATTCAATTAAACGTAAGAAAATATGTTGATTTCGATAACAGTGATAGCCTTCTAATAAAAACACGAATGGCTTCCAGCATTTTGTGTAGGATGTTCATAAATTACTGAATATGAAGAAAACTATGATAGATAAGTATAGGAATACAAGTGACAATCTATTTGACAGCATATGAAGAGTTATCGTGCCATTGCAAAACGTTTTTGAGTTAACGTTGGCTGAGATATGGGCTTTTAAAGAGCAAGGTGATATTTGCCAAAAAACAATAAAAATCAAAATAACTCGAAAACAAAAACCGCTAGGTACCAATAACTGTTATCAAAGTTAACATATTTTTTAACGTATAATTGAATGGCGTAATAAAAATTACAGCATTCCATTTAAAATAACGAAGTTGAGGTTTACCGAAATTAGTGGCCATCGTGGAAATATTTTAGATTAAAAGATCGGAATGAACAACCCACGTTACCAAAATTTCAAACCTCTACGAATAGTGGAACCCAAAAAAGTTCTAATGAAACAGTTACGTAAGACATCCTGTATATACAGGAGCAACTACAAATGTAGGAACGACTGGAATAGAATATCTTGGAAAATCTGGGGATATAGTTATGACCCTGATGACTACCTACTTGAACAAAAGTAATACGATATTTGTTGACAACTAGTATTCTAGTTCAACATTATTTTCTTATCTCCATGGTTTCAACACAAATACTTGTGGGACAGTCAAGGCGTCCAGGAAACATATGCTCAATCAGGGCATGTGATACATCAATCCACAGACTCTGCTAAAATAAGTGCTAAAATGACAAGATAAGCGCGAGGTTCGCATGCTGACGAGTTAGTTTAAAGCAGAAACGAAAATGTATAAACATGAGTAAGCGAACCATGTATACTGGACTAAAGGAGCGTGGTAGGAGGAGTCGTGTTCGAACCACCGCCATTGGAAGATCACAAACGTGTTTAAGAGGTAAATAAATAGCTACGTAAAGTTAAAATGTATAGATGACATTTTAATATTTCCTAAGACTGAAAGGGAACATGAGGAATTATTAAATAAAATTTTCAAGTAATCAACGATAACGGAATAAAACTCAATAAGCACAAATGTAAATTTTATACTGTAAGTAAGCATTAGCAATCCTGACAGCTTGCAAAAAATTCGAACAATTTTTAATAAGTAAAGAATTTACTATTCTGATCAATCATCAACCATTGCTAAAAGTGTTACAAAACAAAACCAATTAATGATTTGCCTACAAGACTACAGAGGTTTAGATTAAGATTGACCCCATTTAATTATACGATTGAACATGTGCCAGGTAAAGATTTCTATACGCCCGATACATTATCGAGAGCATCTATTAAACAAAATGAATGTGAATTAGAATATATAAGAGAGGTGGAAAGCTCAAAATATATCGAAACAATTAATGAGGAAATACACATGGATTCACGTTGGGTCGCCCCCCGTCCTTCGGAGGGGACGTTAAGCCGTCGGTCCCGGCAACCAGTCGTTCATCTGGCTGTCGTTATCACTATGTGTGTAAGAGGTTTGAACAAAAATGGCTGAATGCGCGTTAGCGCCCTGGAGGCCTGCACCTCGTAGGGGTCCACGAGGATGTGGTACTCCTGGAGCGGCACCTGACAGGGGCGAACCCACACTGGGCCTGTGCCATAGCACGCCCGGTTTGGTGGGGGGTCGGTCAGGAAGCGGAATCAGCCAAAAATCGAGTTATACTCGCATTAACATCTCAAACCTCTTAGAGGGAGTCAGTGTACAAGGGGCCCGTTGTGGCCTAGGTGCCGCGTATAGAATACGCACTCCTCACTCCATACATACATACACACATACACATGGATTTGGATGGAAACAGAAGAAATTGCGAAAGAACAAAACGATCACGTATGTCTAAAGATAAAACAATTCATAGCAAACGGAAGGCAAGAAAATATAAAAGATTTTGAATTCGCTCCATATTTTAAATACAGAAAGGAATTAGCAGTATATCAAGGGAAAACTTATTACTAAGATAGATTATTGATACCGAATAATTTAAAAAGAAACGTCTTAGAGAAGATACACGAGGGTCATTTTGGAATAAGAAGAGGGGCAAGCAGAGCGAAAGCAACAGTTTGGTAGCCACACATTTCAAAGCAAGTCGAAGATTTGGTAAATAACTGTGACATTTGTGCTCAGAACAAACCTACTAGAATAGAACCGATGATAATGAATCCATTGCCAAGATTACCATGGTAGGAAATCGCTACAGATCTATGTGAATATAAAGGAAAAACATATTTGATTGTGGAAGATTATTACAGTAAATTTATAGAAGTTGTAGAACTGAATAAAACCAAAGCGGAGAACATAATAGAAGAAATGAAAAAGATCTTTGCAAGATTTGGTATACCAATTTATTTATATATATATGGTAACTCGTAATGCTTCACGGATGGAGAAGTATGTGTCAGTTGTCAGTCTGTCAACAGGAGACCACGACAAAGCACTGAAGATGCCAAGTGAGATCTTGGCGAAACGTCTGCCCCTGTCCACAGGGAACAACCAAGAAGATGAACGGATGATACCTCGGATCAACCAAAACACATATATATATATATTACAAAACAGGTACTAAACCTAGAACATTGTATCACTTAATTGCTACAAGAAATAACAAAATAGTTCAACAATGTAACAATATATACGAACAAACAATAATAAATTAACTAAAGTAAATAATTCGATAATTAGAACAAAAAAATAATCAGGGGTAAGAAGAAAAAACAAAAACAAAACAGAATCATAATAATGATAAGCTATAAAAAAACTGTCTAATAATAGTAATATGTAAGGAAATATGATAATAAGAAAAAAAAATTATAAAACAAATTTCAATCGTTAATACTTTCCAAGGTATGGACTGCCGAGAGGACTAAGCTTCTGAACCTTTTATAGGAGTGGCAAAAAACGTCCACATCCATATAGTCGGATGCCCGTGCCATACGAAAGATGGTCTTAGAAAGATCGGTGAATTATAGAAATAATTTGTGCGTGATATAGGTGTGTAGAATGATGGTGAAATCTGATAACGGACCACAATATAAGAATCATCATTTTGCAGACTTCGCCAAAACATATGGGTTTAAACATATTACCAGTAGCCCGAAATATCCAAAAAGTAACGGACTGGCCGAAAGAGCAATTCAAACCGTAAAGAAGATATTAAAGAAAAATAAAGACATCTATTTGGGTTTGTTGGCATTCAGAAATACACCATTAAAATGCAGAAGTGAAAAATCGTTATCGCCAAATATACCTGATCATGACTATGTATACCAGAAATTCGAAAGCGAGAGAGAGAGAAACAGAAGAAAAACCATGACCAAAGACATGGTAAATGAAGAATGGAAATGTAAGAACTACAACCAAATCAGAGAGCCTGCATTTTGGATACTAAACAGTACGGAACAATGGACAAGAAAGCAGATACCCCAAGATCATATACTGGATGAACACCGATGGACAGGACATCAGACGGAACAGGAGAGATGTCATCATCCTAGGCAACGAGGTGAACAACGTGAGAAGCGCATGAGAACCGTGAAACCGAAATGCGTGAGAACCGGGAACGTGAAGTGCGTGAAAACCGGGAAGGTAAAGTGCGTTGCAATCGCGAGAGCAGAGTATGTGAAAACCGTGAGAGTGATGAAAACTTCTAAAATGTCTCAAACGAGGAAACCATTACCAGGTCTGGAAGAGTATTGCGCCGTCCTTACAGATACCGAGAGGAAAAACATAGGCAGATAAATTCATAATTTTAGAAAGGGAGATGTAGGGTGCGCGCAATTATAAGCATGAGTAGGCGAACCATGTCTACCGGACTAAAGGAGCGTGGTAGGAGGACTCATGTCCGAACCACCGCCATTGCAAGATCACAAACGTGTTTAATAAGTAAATAAATAGCTACGCAAAGTTATAGTGTTTATTATTAAAATCGCTCGACCAATCGCCCACTACAGCAGTGTGCTTCAGAAGATTTCAAGATTAAGTTTGCTTGAATTCCGGATCACGCAATGATTGTCGAGAATGACAAGACAGATAGATAGAAGGCAGCGCGGCAGAACGATTTTCGATTTTACCAGATCAGCAAGGACGATTGCGATATCTTTAGGGAAATGAAGGCAACGAGAATGGGATGGTAGCAGCAAAATCAAGGGTGGTGCTTTAAGATTATGGATGAAGTCAGAGAAGGGACATGGTATGGCTCTTTTGTCCCTGAATCTAAACATATGATTTCCACAATAAGTCGGATGAGAATGAGCCACGGCATGTTTCCTCCCAAATATGTATAGGATAGGAATGGCGGATTCGCCGAGTTATGGCTACAGAAAATACGGTGATCTCAACCATATTATTTTGGAATCTGAAATATATGAGCTAGAAAGTGGTAAAATGTTCATCAAATTGCGGAATGTAGGAATTTTTCCTTCCATACAAAGTAAGCTCTCTTTTGGCCACAAATAAATTATCAGTTTATTTATTAGTAAATTATCACAGAATTTTTTTTTATTTTTTATGTAGTGTTGGAATTTTAATTTAAGTTTTGTAAAGAAGCTTGTTTTTTTATGTAATTAAGAGCTGTATTTGACTCCACTCAGATTTTGTTAGCTTGGGTTACTGTTGCTTTATTAATATAGTAAGAAAGGCTCATTCCCCCTTCCCAGAATTTTTATCTTTTTTATACTTATTTGTACAGTTCATGCTGTATTCATTTTAGACACTAGGAGATATTATAAAAACAAGTGACTGATCAAATAAGAGCTATAATAGCTCACACAACAAAATTTTGTCCCATTTTAAGAAAGATTTTTTAAATCTAACCTTTATTTGAGTACCAAGTTTTGGCCACTAAAATTTTATTAAATAATATTCCTTACCTGTTCATTTCTTTCATATGAAACACGTTCAGCCAAACTAATAGCAGCTATTCTTCTAGGTTGAGTAACAAGTATATTACAACATTCTTGATCAGAATTTTTCACCCAATCCTCCAAAATATATTGAGGAACTCTGGTGCTTTTACCACAACCAGGCTCACCTTTAATAATGGTAATTGAATTCTTGTTTATAGCTTCAACAATATCATTCCTACAAAAATAAAACATTAAATTTTTTGTAATTAAAATCCAATAATTTACCTAAATTCTGATATTGGTAGCATGGTTTTTTCTTTTACCAAGCGCACCGATGACTTTTTTTGCACTTGACGTTGCTTTGAAAATATCTTGTTGCTTTCTTCATTTAAAGTATCATCTACATTTATTGAATAATCTTGTAGACTTTTCAGTAATTTTTCTTGATAAATTGTGTTAATGTTTTGCAATTGCTTCAATGTTTCTCGTTTCAAACTAATTATTTTTAATTGTTGCTTTTCATGAACTTTTTCCTCATTTAAAATAGGGAGACCACGTGAGTTAATCAACTTTAAAGACTGTAAATAATTCAAAATTTCCACACAAGCTTTTCCTGCAGCTTCCTTCTTTGATAATCCAGATCTTGTAAACACAACCTCTTCAGGCCATTTGATGTAATAAGTACAAATCCAAGGTAAGTGTTGATTTTTTAAATGAGTATAAGATGGTATTAAGCCATAGTCTTTATTTAATTGAGATGAAATGATGGTGAAATAATTGTGAATTATTGTTTTTGGGGATAAAGCTGTTTTGTCTGACTTTGCTTGGATTGGTTGAACTGGTTTTGTTTTTTCTGCTGATAAACTTCTAAGATTATATGAATGGGTTGTTGTAATATTGCGTGTAGGTGTTAACGAAGTTTGTGGTATCACATTATTTTTGTTTACATCTAAAATAGCGCCTTGGATAAAGTTGATTGGAAAGCACTTACGCAATGCTTCATATTTTGCTGTTGCATCAACAAAATAATTATAATTTAATGCTTTGTCAATAATAAAATTGTTTTCTTTAAGAACTTGAATTACTTCTGAGGAGCATCTTTGTAGAGCTTGCTTCTTTGTCGGTCCAAGAGATCTTATACTCACTTTTATTGGGTACTTTAATTTTAATGTACATTGAAAAAAATTATCTAAGTTATCATATTGTGGTGATAAATTAAATTTCAATTTTTGTTGTGCTGAGTATTCTTTGTAGAAATTCACCACAGTTTTCCAAGCAGTTAAATTGGTTGATAACTTTTTTTTAGTTACCTTTTGTTGAGATATTCCTTGCACAATATTTGTTGGCGCATTTTCTGAAATTTTAATAGCTGCTACTCCATTATTTATTGTTGATGTTAATTTATCATCTTTTCTTTTCGATTTTCTTCCCATTTTTGCAGCATTTAACAATAATCTTGAATTTCCTGTAGGAACTTGTTGAAATAACTTTGAAACAAAAAACCCGGCTTTTAGGCAAATGACGCGACATTTTAAAGAACTGGATTTCCATAGAGTTAACATTCTTCTTCAATCACTAAAATTTACCCTTAAAAATCAAGACAATGCAAGTGAGCGGCGTGACATTAAAGTGAGGTTAACTTCAATATTATGCTTTGTTACGTCACTTTATAAATGGAAATTAATGTTTTTAATTTAATTTTGCTGGTATAAAAAACGTTTTGTGTTAATAAAAGAATAATCGGTATAAGAAAAAAGTTTAAATTTTGTGATTTGGGAAAGTTTTATTGAGAGCCATCTACAATCGAATATCAAAAGTACGTTAACGTTACATTTAAATTTTATTAAATTAATATTAAAAATAATTGTATATTATAAAGTATGATAATAAATAATTGTTACATATTAGGACAATAAAGGAATTTCGATATTAAATAATAGATTTAACTTAAACGATACATTTTTCTTTGCATCTAATCAGTTGGTCCCTCGTTAACATAGCATTAATAATATTAATAATCGCTTATTCGGGTTATTGTTGCTATAACATTTAACAACAAATTAAAATTTCGCGTTAGGTGTTCTTCAATTAATGTTTAAAACAAAACTTAAAAATTCGTGTTGTAGTTTAAAATTTTGTAGAGCGCCATCTATAATCAAATATGAAAAATACTTTAAGGTGACAGGTGAGTACAGTTAAATTTTATTAAATTAACATTAAAATCTATCATCGGTGATTGTTTCTTTCAATGTTGGGTCCGTGTGATGTGGAGATGGCCGGCGCAAAATTAATGTATCGGAAAACTAATATAATTTTATTAAATAGCATTTCATTTTACTGAATGTATAATTTTTCAGTAACTGATGTTATTGGAGAGAATCTACAACAATCAATGTTTAATGACTATATACGTCCATCATCTGTAGTATCTCTAACTCAAGGAAAAGATGACCCTCAGCCATCCACATCAAGTGATGTTTCTGTAATTGGTATGTATTCACAAGCTATTAATTTTCTATGTTGTATTTCAAAAATAAAAACAATGTTATATTTGTTTGAAGTATGCATTGAATATGGGTTGCTAAACTGTAAGTAATTAGAGAAAAACTTATTAACTGTTTCAAATTTTTTGTTTAGGATAGGATTTTTTATAAGTATCGTTTGTCTAAGATATTATTTCATTACTTTATGATTAACCTTGGATAATATGTGTATATTACACAAGGTTAATATTCAATCGACCTTTGATGTAAAGTCTTGTATAGCATTAATGGTTTGAATTACACTCTTTCAGCACAATCATCAAGCGGTTTACTGAAGGCAATTGGTGTGCGCAAATCAAATGAATTGTCGCCTAAATCAAAAATTATGTACAAGAGATCTACGTATCTTACGAAAAAAGTGACAATTTATAAAAAACGCACTCAGTCTATAAAGGAAAGATTGAAAATGGCTGCTACACAATTTCAAGCAACTAACACTGGCTTGCGAAAAGAAGCTGTCAACTTTTGTTTAGCCCAGTTAAATTCGAAAAAAGGAAACCCAGAGGAAGGCGATATTCTATCGATGAAAAATTAATGTGTTTGGCACTGTATAAACACTCAGGGGCGTCTTATAAATTTTTATCCAAAATGTTCATCCTCCCTTCAAGGCGAACCATTATGAAACTGTTATCAAATATACCCATAACTACTGGGATAAATTCAGCTTTGTTTGAAAATTTAACTAAGGCAGCAACTCATTTAAAAAGAACAGAACGCCTTTGTATCTTAATGTTTGACGAGGTGGCACTCAAACCACATCTCAAATATAATAAGCACAGTGATAACATTACTGGTTTAGAAAATGGCAATATTGTGGATCATGCCCTAGTTTTCATGGTACGTGGGGTGGTGCGGAAATGGAAGCAAACAATTGCATATTTTTTCTGTAAAGGAATGACAAAGGCTGAGGAACTCAAAAAATATTTAAAAGAAATCATTATAAAATTAAATAATTCAAATTTGAGAGTGGTAGCGACAGTGTGTGACCAGGCGTCCACAAATAGAACAGCAATAGAAAGTAAGAACTAAAAAATGTTATGTATAATACCGTAGTTATATTTTTTTATTGTTGTAGGTCTCATCGGAGAAGCCCGAGTTAAATATTTAAAAAATAATGAAATACCGAGAAGAAGAATAAATATTGGAGGAAACGAAATCATTCCATTATACGACACACCCCACCTTTTAAAAGGTATCCGGAATAATTTGTTAAAAGAAAACTTGGCCTGGGAGAAAGATGGGCAACTATTAATTGCCAAGTGGGGTGATGTGGAAAAGGTTTATGATATCGACTCTGGTAGCGGCGAATTTAGGTTATTACCTAAAATTACGGATTTCCATATCCGACCAAAGAAAACGAAAAAAATGAAGGTGTCTTGTGCCGCCCAAGTTTTCAGTCACACAACAGCTGCCGCTATAGCGTATATGGCCAAAACAAGTATGTCATATATTACTATTTGTATTGCCATTTTTTTAAATAATTTTACTACTTTTACAGATGCCAGTGATGTTACGGAAGAAATAATAATGGAAACACGTGCACATGACACAGCAAGCATATTAAAATTTTTTGATGGACTATTTGACAGTCTTAATGGAGGAAGCCGTAGACCATCTCCTGGTAAACCTCTCCGTGGTGCGGTTTCCCAATTATCGAGCCATATTAAATTTTGGAAGGAGTCAAGAGGTAAGTATTGCACAGTAATGTATTATGCAAAACACTAAACATCATTATGAATGAAATTTCTCCTTGATAATAATTATCGAACATATTTTAATTCAAGTATATATTTTCAGATATGCTTCAAAAAAAACGTTGTTGGTGAGGAAGATAGTGAGTACGCATTCGGTGGGGGCAAACTGTGAAGAGGATTTTGATTCCTCATTGCTACAATTAAGGCAATTTGTCATGACCAGCAAGGATCCGCGCATGAGAGAAGAAATTGTAGAGAGTGAAGCTGTAAGCCAATGTATATATAGAAGAGAAATTGTTATTAGTAGACCAATTGATAATGCAGCAATTGGTTATATTGCCGGTTTCATTTCAAAAAAGCTTTTAAAAAAAATTGAATGCAATTTTTGCAGATTGCATATTATTAACAAATATGAAACACAATCTAAATATTACGCCTTTATAAAAGAAAAAGAATATCATGCTTGTAGATGTCTACTATATTGTCAAGGCTCTTTTATTGAAACATTGGAAAAATGTTATAACATTTCAAAAATGTTATTCTTAAAATATAAATTTAATAATCGTATCATGTGTGGAAACGATACAAGGCAATGCAATTTTTCTACAGATTTGTATAGACAGGCTAGGCTTATATATAGTAATAGATATAGAAAATAAAAATTATTTAGTATAAAATACTTGATTTTCTATTTTATGACTTTATTTATACATCTATTATTTTCAATGGTGAATTTTGTTAGTGTAATTCGCAGAATGTGTTACTCTATATAATTTTTTTTGTATACTCAAATTTACGGGTATAACAAAAAATAAGGAGGTATGCATTAAGCGAATTAAAATAATTTATAAAATTATATATTTATTTATATAATTAAAACTGCTGTCAAAAGTTTCACATCGAGGGGAATAACTCAACAGATGGCGCTTACGCGGTAACAAAAAGAGATAATAGAGTTGCATATCTATCTTTCCTTCTTTATCTATGATATAGATATGCCATTTAACGATATATTTTTGTTACCGTGTAAGCGCCATCTGTTGGGTTATTCCCATCCGTTTTAAAACAATGGGCAGCCATCTTGCTTAAATTAAGAATAATTTTAGAATTACCTGCAATTACAAGTGTAATTTGCTGAATGTGTAATTTCATATTGCATGTATATTCTTGTTATAAAATAAATACATATAACAAATGGAATAAAATTATGAATTTACACAGTTAGCAAATTACCTACATAGCAAATGGAACAGGTCATACAATAAAAACATTTTTACTTTATTTAAACCTCCTTTTATTTTTATTATATATGTTTTCAGCTTGTGCTAATAAAGCAGAATTAGAATAAAATTTTCTTGTATCCTTCCCGGTTATTACCCGATTTATACCATTGCAAAGACAATGTATTGTTATAAGAACAATGTTTTCAATTATATAGTTTATAATTTCGTCTTTATGATTACACATAAATGTGAATTTTACATATTTTTTTATATAAAATATAATAATTTTTTTTGTATTGCTATTTATAAAAAATTTATTAATTATGATTTTGCAAATATTATAACATTTTTCAATATCCTTTACAAAGGAAGTTTGACAATACTGTAACATTTTATAATTATTACAGTATTCTTTTTCACTTACAAAACCCATGTAAATGGTGTCTTCATTTTTGTTATATATTACATGTTGCTTGCAAAAATTGCATGAAAATTTTTTTAGTAATTTTTTGGAAATAAATCCACTAACGTAACCAATTGCTGCTTGGTCTATAACCCTTGTATCAACGTTAATCATTCTTAAAATCGTCGTATTAATGTTGTCATCAACAGTGACTTCCTCTTGTACTACACTTTGCTGAGGAGCAGCAACAAAATCTCTTAATTGGAAAAGTGAAGTATCCAAATCTTCTTCACAATTAGCTCCTACAGAATGAGTGCTAACCATTTTTTTAACAATAATGTTTTGAATGTTTCTCCAAACTGCTTCGGGGTGGGGTTTATATTCCGCAGTCTGTTCTGACGCACTTGACCAAAATAATTCTCAAGTGGGTCTTGATTTATAGACCGCGGAAAGAAATATAGAACTCCTTCACTCAATAACTTATTCCTTAAATCTATAAAACCATCCAGGTTTGATATAAAATTTTTTAAGCTTGGGGGAACGATTTTTTCATTAGTTCCTTCCCTTTGAAAATATATTTGTTTCAGATGTTCTGAAAACACAAAACAATTGAAACATCAAAATAATCAAAATAATCGAGTTACAAAGAGGAAAAAAATTTTATTACTGATTTTTCAAAATTATCTTGCCATAAATAATGGGTTGGACATGTTCAAATATTCAAATCGTACAAATTTTATTTCTAACTGTCAAAGTTAATCAATTATTCTCATTCTTATGTAAAAATTGGAGTTTTTTTTTTGGGGTCAAATCAGTAATAATTTTTTTTACCTCTTAGTAACTCAATTTGGGGACATTATATGTATTCGATTAATATAGAATATTATATGTAAACCACTAGAATTATTCTATATAAATGGATAATATAAATAGTTCTTTACTATATGAATGTTACCTCTTGCTTCAAGCCACAATGTGAGGTGCCTTGATTTAACAGTAACAGCACTTCGAAGTGGTTTACCTATTGTTCCTTTTTGAGAACCTCCATTTAAACTGTCGAACAATTTATCAATAAATTTTAAAAGCACTGCAGTGTCTTGTGCCCTTGGTTCCATTGTTATTTTGCCGCTAATATCTGTGGCGTCTAAAAAAGATATATTTTACTTCAAAACTCTATGAAAAATTATTTTATTTAATATAATATAGGTGTATGTAACATACTTGTTTTAGACATATAAGAAATAGCTGCAGCCGTTGTGCGGCTAAAAACTTGTGCAGCACAAGACACCTTCATTTTTTTAATTTTATTATTTTTTACATGAAAGTCTGACAATTTAGGTAATAACCTAAAGTCACCACTGCAACAGTCGATATCATATGCTTTTTCAATGTCCTCCCATTTCGCTTTAATCACTTCCCCATCTTTCTCCCAAATCATATTTTTTGTTAAGAAATTATTTCTTAATCCTTTTAAGAGATGGGGTGTGTCATATAATGGAATTATTACATCTTTCCCTACCCATATTCGACGTTTTGGTTCACAATTGTTTTGTAAAAACCTTGCTTGTGCATCAGTAAGTGCATCATAATTGATAAGGATCTCTTTAATGTATTTCCTTAAATCTTGGGATTTCGTTGCACCTTTACAAAAGTAATATGCTAAAGTTTGTTTCCATTTCTTTGTTATCCCCCGCACCATGAATACTAGTTCATGGTCTACAATTTTTCCATCTTCCAAACCATATATTTTATCACTATGTTTGTTATACTCCAGATGAGGCTTTAGTGCGATTTCATCAAACATTAATATACAAAGTTTTTGAATTCCCTTTAGTTCACTAGCAGCGTTTTTTAAATTTTGGAACAAAATCCTGTTAATTCCACATTTTATCGGGATATTTGTTAACAATCTCATAATAGTACGTCGTGAAGGAAGATTAAACATCTTTGATAAAAATTTATAGGCAGCGCCTGAATGTTTATAAAGTGCAAGGCACATTAGTTTTCATCCTCAGAATATCTCCTTCCCCTGAGCTTTCTTTTTTTTTGAATTTAATTGTGATATGCAAAAATTAACAGCTTCTTTTCGCAAACAACTGCTTTTTACTTGAAAATGCTCAGTCGCCAGTTTTAATCTCCTCTTAAGCGTAGCAGTACGTTTTTTGTAAATAGCTACCTTTTTTGTTAAATATTTAGCTCCTTTATAGAAATGTTGAGCTTTGGGTGATAACTCTGCAGATCTGCTAACACCAACAGCCTTCAATAATCCACTTGATGATGCTGCAACACAGTACAGTTTCAAGATAATTTGTTCATAATTCATAGTACTACATTTTTATAATAGTAATACAGGTGATTCAGAAATTGGCAGCAAATCTGAAACCTCATAATGAACAGCTAATTACATTATTATTACAATTATATAATATATTATACAATTATAAAGTGCGCTTGTAAGGTATGGAAACATAAAAAAATCGTTTTAACAACCTGATCAATTTGCATAAAAAATTGTGTACATTGTCAAGATTCAGAGATAAAATCATAAAACCCTATTTTTCTTTTGGAACACCATATATATTTGTACATTTTTTCAGAGATATTATGATTACCTATTCAGTGGTATTTTTTTTGTATATGCAATTACTGAGGAATTATGATTTCTAATTTTTATTTTTAAATCGCGCACACTATAATATATTATACAATTATATTATATTATTATTATAAATTGAAATGAACTGAATACATTTTTAATATTTTAATACTATTGAAAACATACCATTCACTACAACATTAGTTGATGTGGTTGGTTGGAAATCATCTATTACCTCAGATTGTGAAGTAGCCTTAAGAGATGGACATATATAATCGTGGAACAATAACGACTGTTGTAAATCTTGTACCAAATCAACTTCTAAAAATAAAAAAAAAATATTAATTTAACTTCCAAGCGCCTACACTATCATAGAAATACAAATCCAAATATTTAATTTAATTTCATAGATAAAATGGTTTTGATTTAAATATTGCAAATTTTCTACTAAAAATATATTTATTATTTATGAAATAATCTAGCATATACGACTCGACAATGGAGAATACCCAAATCTCACTCGGGTTCTTGTGGTGTTTCAGGCAATATATCAATATAATTAATATTATTGAGTATTTTCAATAGTCTGGTGCATAATGTATGAAAATAAATTATTTTCTATTTCATATATACTAATATTAAAAACATACCATTTAGTGAACCATTAGCTGATGTGGAAGGTTGAGAGTTATCTAAGTTCAAAATGGGCATAGTGGTTGGGCTGATATAATCATGAAATAGTAATGACTGTTGTAAATCTTCGTTAATAAATTCAATGTCTAAAAATAAAACAGTTACTAATTAAAATAAATTTACACAATTTATTTTATAAGTTCAAAGTGTCAATATTTAATTTAAGTTCATTTATCATGGTTTTTTTGTAAAATAAAACAACACATACCTTTTGAAGGCAAACAAAGTGTTGGTATGGTGCCTGGTTTTAATCTCTTGTTTGCAGCTCGATCACACTCTTTGAAGTGTTTATGACACACACGATATGATCTATAAACTAGTTGTGGACATAAATTCGAAATTTTTGGGTTGCCACATCTAGAAATCCACTCATTAAATAGGCCCTCTTGTTTTAATGGATTGGGGAATAAATGACGACTAGATGTCATATCATTACAGCCCAATACAGCACAGCGACGGTACTTCATAATACACTTCATTCTAAAAAAAATACAAATCACAAAATTTAATAAAACAATAACAATTATACTTACATGTATTATAAGTATCCTTACTACTAATAAGCTTAAAACTACTACCAATTAAAAACTGCAAAGAACTAAATAATAACTACTAAAAATACAAAGATCTAAATAATAACTACCAAAAATACAAAGAGAAATTATTATAAGAAAACTATATACTAGACAAAACTGATAATAGAAAACTAATAAATACAAGAAAAACGCTAAAATAATCTATTTCACAAATGCTGAGGCGACTAATAACCCAAACTACAGACGGAACGAGAATGAAAAATTATTTGAAGTTTACTCACCACCAAGAAACATTTTACGACTTGGGACACTTGTTTACACACATTGTTTATCCTCTTTCAACATCCTGTTGCAGGTAGAATTCTCATGTGCTTATTCCGATTTTACTCCAACCCAACCCAACCCAACCCTTAAATATTTAGCGTTTTATTTGTCCTAAACCTGAGTTCATAATAACTTTTTCTATATTTCCTTTGTAATAAAATAAATTATTCACGTTGTTATTTCATTGTATTGACATCTTACCACAAAAGCTGGTGATTTTAAGCGCTACATAAACTTCAAACTTTTATATAATAATAGCTTTTTTTAAACATTTTACATATATAATGAAGTAAATACAAATTACAATCATTACAATGTCTACATGCGAATCTTATTTTTAGGTTAGTTTTTGCTATTTGCCAAATTTGTGCAGTAGGTGTGTAACGTTTAAGTCATGTTTACGTAGAATATTAGATACTAGTGACATCTATTGCCTTATTCCATTGAGAATCGAGGGTTTTGTTTAGGCTATCTGAGTGCACGCACCCTGCGCCAAGCCAGAACTACATCTGAAAGAAACGAGCAAGACAAAATACCATGTCCGTGGTGGGATAAAGGTTGTGAGACGGCAGTAAAGATAAGAAAATTTACAATAAAACAATTTTCAGAAAACAAAACGAATACCAACTACATTATAGCCAAAAGGCATATAGCCCTAATAGAGAAGATTCTGTTGATGAAGAAAAGAGATCATTTCAAAAAGTTTTGTAACGAAATAAATAGAGATACTCCACTAACTGCAGTATGGGAAAAGATCAAGATCCTAAAAAATTGGCAAAACAAAAATAAAAATACACTCAGCAGCAGAAGTCTGCGTACAAAAAACTTGTAATATTTTAATTGAAAAAATAAGAGTCATAATCTAATGTGATAAACTTGATTTTTTTTTTATTTTGTATATTAACTACATATAATTCTATTAATAAAATATGCTTCAACAAAACAAAAACAGTAGTTACAGAAAAAAATCAAAACTAAAAATTCTACAAATAACGGGTATGCAAAAATCTGCGTACAAGTCAGGACAGTATTTATAAAAAATTCATGAATGAGATCATTGTTTCTATATTAATATGAGGTCGGATAACCTTTACGTTTAATGACCTCCCTTAAACGTTTAGGCATGGAGTGCACTAATTTCTTCGTTTCGTCCGAACTGATTTTGGCCCATTCCTCAATCATAACATTTTTTAACGTTTCCTTCGACGTTATGTTGTGTTGCCAAATCCTGCGTTCCAGTAAATCCCAGAGGTGTTCGATGGGATTCAAGTCCGGCGATTGTGGAGGTATTTTAAGTTGCTTTGGGGTATTGTATAGTAGCCAAAGCTTAGTGTTGTGGGCGCAATGTTTGGGGTCATTATCTTGTTGAAAAAAGTATTCGGGCCCCAAGCCCAAGTTTTCGATGCTAGGCTTCAAATTTTCTTTTAAAATGTCTATATACATTTTATGGTCCATTGTCGATGTTATGAAAACCAACCTTCCCACTCCTTTGGTGCACATACACCCCCAAACCATAACTCCACCACCTCCGTGTTTTACAGTCGCTTTCAAATTTTCGGGATTAAGGGCAGTATTAGGTTTTCTCCATACAAGTTGTTTGCCCTTAATGCCGAAATTGCAAAATTTGCTCTCATCTGTAAAGAGAACTTTCTCCCAGAATTCAATGGGCTTGTCTAAGAGTTTTTTTGCAAAGGCGATCCGCTTCTGACGATTGACCTCTGACACAAATGGCTTTTTTCGTGCAACGCGACTGTGATAGTTAGCTTTTTTTAACATCCTTCTCACCGTATCTTTGCTGATAGTTTTATGAAATTCTTCTTGTACATTTTCTACTATTTTTTTTTGCCGTCAGCCTAGGTGCTTTTCTAACCTGCTGTACAATTTTTCACTTCGCTCGGTTTGTTAAAAGGGGTGGTCTACCAGATCGCGGACGTGAGAGGTAATCTTCAGTGTCTTTATAATTATTAATTACTCTTTGAATGGAAGAGTGTGACCTGCCGACAGTTTCTCCTATTTTTCGAAAAGATTTTCCCTCTTTCCATAACTTTACAATAATTTTTCTCTCTCCCAATTCAATTTTCTTTCCTTTCGTGTCCATTCTAACTTTTAGCTTCTAAGCCTCTGCTAATATAATTGACACCGATTATCTTTTATTTAAATCGGAAAGCGTACATCGCCAACTACGTATTTAAGTAAATAAGTATATTTTGGATAAGGCGTCTTTATTTGTTCGCAGATTTTTGCATACGCATTATTTGGAGAATTTTTAATTTTAATTTTTTTTGTAACTAATATTTCTGTTTTATTGATGCATATTTTGTTAATAGAATTATATGTAGTTAATACACAAAATAAAAAAAAAATTGAAGTTTATCACATTAGATCATGACCCTTATTTTTACAGTTAAAGTGTTAGAAGTTTTTTGTACGCAGACTTCTGCTGCTAAGTGTATGGGCGACAGTGATGAATGGCAGGAGGGCTTTCTGAATAAAATATGCCCAGCGTTTGTGCCTGATCAAGAAAGCGTAAAATTTAAAGCAGAAGACGATTACAATCCATCAACTATCCATCATATGAGGCGTGTAGCAGCAAAACTCGCCTTATCCATTTTTTACAAAATTTTAGTTAGATATTGGAATACATTTTTTTTATAAATTTCAACACATATCAATCATAATTTTTTTTAAAAACATGTTATGTACCCTTTTAAAATCATTTTAAAATTTTCATGTCATAGCAAAACTCGCTATATTTATAGCGAGTATCGCGGCAAAAATTGCCTTATCCAAGCGTCCAATAGCAATAACGATTCACGATCACGCGAGCTAAGCTAGGGTTCTGATACGCGGCCATTTTTAATTTAAATTATTTAAATAATAGTTTGTTTATATTGTTTATATTTGCTTATTAATAAGTTATTAAGCGTGTTTTTGGTGTTGTGTACATAAAAATTATGTCTAATATGAGTCAAGATGTTATTTTACCCTCAAAAAAAGGGAAAGGAAGAAAAAGAATAGCCGATAAATCAAAATGGAAAAGAGAAATTAGTAAGCGTGAAAGGTAAGCTCTTTTTTCTTAAGAATTTACTAAGCTTGTACAAAAAGTACTCAATCTGTCCGTTTCATAATTTTTCGGCCACATGTTAACAAGGGAAGTTAATTTTTTCGAATAGTAAATTAACACGTTGAGTGCCATATGAGATCGCGTTGGTCTCATGTTGTATTGGAACGTAGAGACTGCGCGAGTCCACCCTGGTCTCATATTAAACAATTTTACATTTGGCCGTGTGTGACCACGGTGGTATCACGTAATGCATTGAAATAGATGTGGTAGCAGAGTAGACGGCCAGAAGAAACGATTTATGTCATTGGCCTGTTATTATGAGACCAATATGTCACCACGTGGCATAGGGAACTGTAATATGTAAATAATGCAATAAAGTTAGAAAAAAACAAATAGAAATAGAAAAATAAATAGATCAACTAGGCTATCTATCTAGTATATCTATTTATTTTACCTTTTATAATAATACAAAAAAATATATAATTCTTAATACATTAATACAACATAGATATAATCCATAAGAAAACATAAATATCATTCGAAAACATGGATATAAATCTTAAAAAAAACATAAAATATGGTGTGTGTATACTAAATTTTAGAAGCTGTATGTGCTTCAAAAAAACAGTTCAAACAAAAATATTGATCGCAAGCACTACATTTCAACGTGGTTTGGGGAGTTTTCCTCGATGCTTGTTCTCTTCCAGATTCGTTTGAAATTTTCTTGTAGCATATTACACACCGACGTCTTTTAGAACGACCAACATCTTCTAATTTATGCTCTATTTCGGTCATGTTTTCAGATATTTCTTCCTGTCTCGCTGTTTTCAACAGACCACTTATGACTTCTTCTTTGAACGCAGTTATTGATGTTTTATTACTGGTTATTTCTTTATACGCAATGTAGGCATTCACTATTGCACTGCCAGTTAATAACTCGAACGCCAATTTCCTATACCATTTCATACTACGGCGAAGGCAGGTATTATAAGATTTTAACTGATCAGATATATCAATATATGATTTATATTTATTGTATTCAACCACATTTTTGGGCTTTTGTATTTCTTTACCGCTTTTGATTAAAGTAACCATTTCATTTCCATATCTAGTGCTCAATACTAATATGTCCCTTTTATCTCTCCATTTTTCAACTACTATTCCTTGCTTACATTCTTCAGCTATTACTTCTCCAACTTTCAACTTTTTATCTACAACCCTTTTGGGGTTATATTTTCTATTAGATCGTAATGTTCCAATAAGATGTGTTTTTCTATGTAATAGTGCATTAGCTAAACTCACTGATGTGTAATAGTTGTCAGTGCATAAAGTACGTCCGCTGTCTAAAAGATTTGTCATCAAATCCATTACAACTTTTGTAGGCACTGACACATGACCATCCTTCGATTTGCCGCAGTATACTTGGAAATCATATGTGTACCCATCTTTTAGGCACAGCTTAAATAATTTGATTCCGAACTTATGTCGCTTATTGGATATATATTGACGAAATTTCAGTCTTCCTCTAAAAGGTACAAGAGTGTCATCTATACAAACGTACTCGGAGGGTGTCATTTGGCACTGAAATGATGTCCGAAGCTTGTTCACAAGTGGTGTTATCTTGTGTAATTTATCATCACTAATTTCCTCATTATTACTAAAATGTATCATTTTCAGAAGTAACTGAAAACGATTTCTGGACATTACACTTGGGATTGCATTTTTGTACAATCGTTTCGTTGACCAGTATGAAGAAAGTTCTGGGAAAGAACACAACCCCATCCACAAAATAATACCAATGAAATGTTCTATTTCTGTAGGGTCTGTGGGAGTCCATTTCAGAATACGTGCGTTTGGTAGAATATTACTTCGTTTACACTGTTCAGCGTATCTGTTTGTTTCTTCTACCTAAAATATATATTATTATTATGTTATTTTAATAGAAGATTTTTTGACTCACGATTAAGCTTATGATGTCGTCATTCACAAAAACATTGAAAAAATCATATGGCAGTTTGTCGTATTGTTCATACAGAGCAATACTAAAACCAGAGTTTGGGACACTAAACTGTAAGTTTTTTAGATTTTTCCCAGTTGCATGAGCCCACTCAAACTCATTACTCTGGTTATTTGCTTCTTTTTCAATATCATTATTATTTTCTTCATCACCCAAGTCGTCATAACGCATGTTTCTTATAACTTCTTCTATTATTTCATCCATGTAATTGGAGCTTTCTATAATTTTTTGTGAGGTAGACGGTTCTGGTTTTTGCGAAGATGGTGTACAATTATTTTTTTTGAACTGTTTAGATTTAGACCGATAATCGTCCTCGGATTCAGAACTTTCTGTAACCGGTTCGTACATTTTGTCGCCGTCAAAAATATTTGCCTCACTTTCTTCATCAGAAAGCAACTCTTTCCATAACTTCTTCAAACGTGCTTGTTCTTTTTCGTATGACATATTCACATTCACAATTACACTCACAACATCCAAACAAAGACTGCGAAAAGTAATACTCGATCGCCGTAAACACGTGTATGAGAGATTTTACAAGTTCAGACAGGAATTACGTGATGACACATTGGACTCACATGGCTACTCGAGATGTACGCGTCTATTGTAAGCCGCGCGAGACCAACGTGTCACCATAAAATAAAAGTTTAAAATAAATATCAAAAAAAAAATTATAATAATAATTTATGTTAATTCCTGAATCTGTAGAGCAATAATTACAAGATTCTAAAATAAAAAACTATTGGCCAGTGGGACCCCATTTGTCGAATATATGGTGGCATTCAACGTGTTAAATTCTATGATACACAGCAGAATAATTTAACTTTATTTCCTTCAGATATTCCTCTCCTAATCTGCCATGTTTCCCAATATGCAAGCACAATGGCAAAACCTTCCACTGCAAAAAATTAACAGGAGTGGATATTTACAATTTTCATCGGAATTTTTATTTGCATAAAAATAAAGTTGAGCAGGATGCATTTATTTTAAAATACTCTAGCCACGACAAACCAAAAAGACAAAACCGAAATTTAAAAGAAGGAAGCAGCCGAAAAAGTGTGGCAATAAAATACTTTGTGAAAAAATTTCGCTGTGAAAAATATAAAATTCAAGTGTGCCAACAAACGTTTCTTCAGATTCTTCACGTTTCCAAAGATTGTGTACAAAGAATTTGCAGAAACCATTTAAACACAGGACTAATGCCAAAAGAAAATCGAGGGGGCGACCGGATTAGTACAAAATTTGTTGAGAAACGAATTGCGGTAAAAAGATTTATTGAAAATTTAAAATGTGTAGAAAGCCACTATTGTAGATCAAAAACAGATAGTAGACAATATTTGCCTAGCGGATTAAGCATCTCAAAACTTTGGCGCACTTATAACAGCAATGTTTTTGAACATCATGTAAAAAGAACTTTTTTTCAAAAAATTTTTACTAATGATTACCATATTGGCTTTGGAACTCCGGTAACTGATGCATGTTCCAAATGCATCGAACTGTTGGAGAGAATAAAACAGGAAATGCGTCCTAATGAAAAAAACAAATTAATTATAGAAAAAAGAGTTCATAAATTAAAAACAACGGCGTTTTTCAAAAAACTACAAGAAAAGAAAAATGAATTAATTACATTTTCATTTGATTGCCAAAAAAATTTGGTTATACCAAAAATACCAGATCAAATTGCCTACTTCAGCCGGCAGCTATACATCTATAATTTTACCATTGTAAGAGGTTCTTCAAAAAGTCACATGAACCCAGAAAACGTATTTATTTATACGTGGATGGAGCATGAATATAAAAAAAGTTCCAATGAGATATCATCAACTGTGTTTCATTGCCTATCACAAGTCGATCTTTCACCATATTCAAATATACATCTATGCGCTGATGGTTGTGGAGGACAAAATCGGAATTCTACAATGATAGGTATGTGTTCTTATTTTTTGACAAATGTGGCACCTCCGAATGTTAAAACAATAGCATTGATTTTTCCAGTGCCTGGACATTCATATCTCCCACCTGATAGGATATTCGGTCGCATTGAAAAAATTTTAAAGAAAGAATCAACTATTATAGATCCTAAAATTTATAGAAACATTTTTGAGGAACATGGAACTGTTGTGCAGCTAGGCAAGGATTGTGAAGTAAAAGATTGGAAGTTGAACGTTAAAGAATTTTTGAAACCTGTTCAAGCGTGGCACTTTAAGTTTTCGCAAGCAAAAAGATTTATTTTATCGAGAAGTCAAAGAAATTTAATTCTTGTTAGTGGAGAGGTTTATTACAATTCTGACACTAGGACTGCAAAGTCATTATTAAAAAGAGGGAAAACATTCAGTTATTTCTCACCAAATCAAATTGAAACAATGGAAGTTGATTTGGATCAAAAAAAGGTCGGTAACGACAGGGAGCTTTTAAGAAAACATTTTGGTGATAGGTGGATGGAAAGACAAGACTTGAGTTTTTTTATACCTTTAGTAGTTGATTTAGATAGACCACATTTAAAAGAACAAAAAGAAGAAGAAGAAGACATAGCATGTTTTTGCGAACGGAGACCACAAGAGGTTGATAACCTGTTAAGAATTTAAAATATTTGGTTATTACTATTTTCAATTTAGTGTTCATTATTCAAAATTGTTCAAAAAAATAAATAATAAATACATTTTTTTAAGTAAACCGTCTGTTGATTGAATATTGTGGTATAACAAAACTTGCTATTCATACATAACACAGCAAAACTTGCCTTATTCAAATAAAATTACTGTTTCTTTTTCAAACTGGATAAAACCAATTATAGATCAACCTATTGTTGATAATATTTCATAACGTAATAGCTATATTTATTTGGGTGTTATATTTATTTTCCTAAAATTGCTAAAAACTAAAACTAAAAACTTAAAATTTTGATTTTCTCAAATTTACTTCAAATGGATAAAGCGAGTTTTGCTACTACACGCCGCATATAGCAGGCGACATGACAAGCAACGAGCTAGAAAAAACTTTAAAAACATTTCGCAAATCCGCACCAGGCGGAGATAAAATTACATACCATAATATAAGAACTTTACCGATACCTGCGAAAAACCTGCTATGGGAAGAAATGAATAAAATATGGACTACAGACAATATCCCAGAAGAGTGGAGGAAAATTATGGTAGTACCAATTCCAAAGCCAGGAGGAAACAAAAAGACACCGGAAGGATATAGAGCAATTTCCTTAATCCCATGCATTAGAAAGTTATATGAAAAGGTAATTGCAAATAGGCTGGAATGGTGGTTAGAAAGAGAAATGCGCTTCGATCACTTAATGTTCGGATTCAGGAGAGAAAAAAGTATTTTGCACTGCACAGTGTACTTGGTAAGTTCCATCCAACTGGCCTTGACTCCAAAGCAAACGACGGTAGCTGTATTCCTAGATATACAGGCAGCATACGACAACGTATTAATCCCAGTATTAATCAAAATTTTGAAGCAACAACGTCTGCCTATACGCTTTTTACGGGCCATATACGAGTTGAATAATAAGAAACTCATTAAAATCAAGAATGATAATACAACATTGGAAGAAAGAACAAGTTATAGAGGCCTGGCACAAGGAAGTCCCTTAAGTGCCCTACTCTTTAATATGTACATAAACGGTATCCATTTGGAGGTAGCGAATGCAGGATGCACGGCACTGATTTACGCGGATGATGTGGTGGTGTACTGCAGCGGAAACACAACAGATATATGCGTTGAAAATATAAACAAAGCAATGGAAAAACTAAAAACCTTTCTAGAAGAACGTACACTCACGGTAGCTACGCAGAAAACAAAGGCAATGATTTTCACCAAAAGGAAAAACGACGCAAGACGACCACCCATATTATTCGGAGTCAACAACATCCAATACGTTGAATCCATTAAATATCTGGGGTTGCGAATCAACGTGAAAAATGAACTGGAAGGAGCAGATCGGAGCGACGGTGACCTCGGCGGAAAAGGCATTAAACATATTAAGATCTGTATCAGCAGTCAGCTGGGGTGGCGATCCGTGCACACTCAGAACCCTATATCGAGCATTAATAAGATCAAGATTAGAATTTATGCTACCTATAATGATGCCCTTAACGAAAGCTAGTCTAGCAAAATTAAACAAAACAATGTATAAGGGGCTCCGGATAATACTGGGGTTACCGTTAACCACGCCAACCAATGTATTGGAGGTAGAAGCAGGCGAACCACCTCTAAAGATGGTGTCACTAGAAAGGGCAAGAAAATTTATATTGAAAAATCAGAAATATGTAAACAATGTCATAACACCTGTATTAAATACACTAGGGACACAGAGAAAAGAAGGATCAAACAAAATAAAATACCGATGCTTGTCGAGGTTTGGAATGAAATTAAAGAGGCACAATGGGATATGTACAAAAACATCAAAGCGGCATACTACACAATACCGTATGAAGCGATATACCAAAACATCGATATAAAATTAAAGACTTCATGCATTGAATACATAGAGAGAGCTGGGCTAAATGGGGCAGTCGCAAATGGTATTTTTGAAGAATACGTGAGGGATGAGTGGCCAAATCATATTATCATCTTTACAGACGGATCGGTAAGAAGGCACCCAGAGGCGACAGGATATGGAGTCTTCTCCGCATGGGGTAAAATAAGTGAGGCGCATGGTTTAAGAAAACATATGTCAATATTTGCAGCAGAAATGCAGGCGATATACAGATTGCCTGGAGATAATTAAAAAGAAAAAATGGGGGAAAGTGATTGTATGTTCTGACTCATTAAGCTCATTAAAGGCCATAAATAACATTGTAATAGGGGCCCAGTGTCATTATTTACTTATAAAAGTGCTAGAAACCCTCTTTGAGCTGAACAAGAAGCATCAAGAAGTGACATTACTATGGTTACCGTCGCATCGAGGCATAAGCGGCAATGAAAGAGCCGATGAATTAGCAAAGAGAGGATTAGACTTGCAACCAGAGAAACTTAAGCTTGATCTCTGGGACATACATAGATATTATAAGAGGAAAACTGTCGATAACTGGTCCAGAGAATGGAAAGAGTCATCATTAATTAAAGGCAAATGATACGTGCAGATACAAAACCAACCTACTAACAAGACCTGGTTCGAGACATGTCCCTCGGCACCGAGATATTTTTACACCCTAATAAGCCGCCTAAGAACAAACCAGGCAACAACGGATAATTATCTACACAGAATAGGACAAAAAAATACCCCACTTTGCGAATGTGGGGCGTACGGGGATGCTAACCATCACTTCTTAGAATGTCCGATCTTCAATCATTTTAGAACAGAACTCCTAGAGAAACTATCTCAACATATAGATTTCAAAGTACCGTATAATTTGGCGGGTATCCTCGCCACAAATAGCTTGATAGTATATAAGGACCTTTATGAATACGCAATAAGATGTAAAAAAAACTATAACATTAAAGTGATAGGATTTAATTGACATACAACGGGAAATGTACAGATATATATGCATATATGTAAATAGGCTAATAATTTTTCTTTTTACTTTTGTTCCAGAAAAATATTCCTTATGTTTTTTCCAATCCGAGGGGCAACCTGTAACCTAGTGTGTGTAGAGCCTCAGCCCCCAGGTTCGAGAAGAGTCTTGTTTGTTATACCCTGTAATTAACTGAATTTGACCTAATAGTTGTAGCTTGGTGGCTTTTTCCTTTTTTGGTTGTGCATGAATAGCTTTTAGATTTTGCTTATTGAATTGCATTTTGCTTTTGAATGACTAGTTATGTTTGCGCAAGTATATGCATAAGTTACATAAAATAGCACGCAGGGCAAGCCTTAGTCTTAGCAAATAGTTTGATAGAAGTTTAACGCACCAGACGTGAATGAATAGACGCAGTGGCTGGGAAAAGAAGGACTCGTTTCCAAATCCCATTACCGACCCAAAACATTTAGAAGAAGTAGAAGAAGAAAATCTATCATAACGTTAAGCGATATTTCAGTCCCGTGGTAAGTTTTAAACCGTTTCTGTTAGTTTGTGTTAACAAAATACTTATAACTTAAAAAAAATGAAAATTCCATCATTTGTTTAAAAAAATATACAGGTGTCCCGCATAAGAACAGCCACAAAGCAGTGGCATATAGACCAACCTTTTTTTTATTATAGAGGGGTGACCCAAGTTATCATGTGGTTGGATAGTGACGGGTTGAAGTAAACTGTAAGGAGCGGCTCTTACGTTGCGGGTGCAAATGCGTATGCAAGAAATTGAAATTTGTCACGCAGATGTTTATTTGGTCAAAAAGGAAAAAAAAAAATAAGAATAAAATTTGATATAATAAACTTTAATGAATAGAATTATCAAACAAATTATAAAAGATATAAAAGGAAAATGTTATGAATTAAAACTTTTAATTAAACAAAATTGAGAGTAAACAAATATTTTCGATCAAAAATTAAAAATGATTAAAAATTACTGAACAAAAAGTTATCAATTGAATTTATTGAACATAATTTTTCTAACGAAAGCTACCAAATACTTTCACTTTAATAGACATACCAAACTAATAGAACGGAAACTGTAAATTTAGAGAAAACATAACTTACAGAGGGTTAAAAATCTCATCGTGGTAACGGTTAATGATCGACTCTCGCTCTTGGTCCCACACCACCCTTGGTATTTAGTTTACCCCCGAAGATGAATCTCTGCTGCCGGATTTAGAACTCTTCTCAAAGTTCCCCTGCAAAGCAGATTGGTGAGGGATTCTTGTTCTTCTTGGCTTCTTTGGCACTGGACCTTGAGACTGACCAGGGCTTGAGATTCCTTGGGGACTCACTAAAGACTCACTCGACAACTGCCTTTTCTTTAACCCGTAAGAGATTTTTATAACCCTTCTTTTCGGAGCGCTCTTAATCTAAACAATCAATTTCATTGGTCCTACAACTCGGACGAAACCTATTCGCTCTTAAACTAAATGTAAAGGAACAAATCATATAGGGAACCTTTTGTTTAAATTAACGAATAAAAATTGAAAACCAATTCTAAAATCAATCAATAAATTTAATAGAACCCGCGGTTCACTACAAAACTTTGGCCGTCTAAAACCATTCCCCCTCTCTTCCCGGAACCACCCGTCAAGCTACTGTTTCAGGGAATAATAACAACATAAAATTCATTCTCCACTACATTCTCCAAGGTCTCACCTTCACCATTTCCAACTCCTTCTAAGAGTCTTTCATGGCTTTCCTTTACTTTCATTATTTTAAGCACCATGTCACTATGTTCCACAATTCTTCTGTTTCTAACATCACTTTCACTATGTTTTCTCGGTTTAACAACCGACCACATTTTCTTTCAATATAAAACAAATATTTCTTTCACCACTAAACTTTTCACAAACAAATAATGTATGTTCTACTGTGTCTATATTTTCACAGAACCAGCACCTACCATTTCCAACTCCTTCTAAGAGTCTTTCATGGCTTTCCTTTACTTTCATTATTTTAACCACCATGTCACTATGTTCCACAATTCTTCTGTTTCCAACATCACTTTCACTATGTTTTCTCGGTTTAACAATCGACCACATTTTCTTTCAATATAAAACAAATATTTCTTTCACCACTAAACTTTTCACAAACAAATAATGTATGTTCTACTGTGTCTATATTTTCACAGAACCAGCAAACCTCACTTTCTGATTTTTTTTTGTTTTAAAAAGATACTTTTTAAAAACTCCATGTCCAGACAAAACCTGAGACCCAACCTGACCAAACCCAACCCAGCTTAACCAAATTTGTTTGTTTTATTGAGGATGACCTGAGTCAAGTAGAAATCAACCTCGCTCCCTATCGAACCATGATTCTATTTCCGGGATAAGGATTCTTGTCCATCCCTCATATAGATCCCATCTTTCCTGTCAGGCCTTCAATAAATTTACTCTGCATTCACGTTTTGCTTCTTTGCCTCTCCTATATAACACTGTAAAACTAGGCAAACTTGCAATAACCTGAATCCCTTCGGCAGAAACCGTTCGATAAGCGGAACAAATTCCGATAGCGAGTTTTCGATTCACTCTAGTCAACATATCACGACACCGTTTAAATTTATGTGCTCTTTGCCAAATAAGTGTGACGTATAGGATAACCGACTTCACCGTCGCAAGAAATTTCCTACGTCTTGATCTTGGAGCACCTAAGTTCGGCATCAACCTTAAAAGTAAATTACTCATGAATGTTGCCTTACTTGATACCTCTTCAATATATAACACTCCGAGATACTTGACCCTTTCAGCACTTTGAATTACAGATCCATTTACTTCAAGGTTAAGAGATCTTATCTTTCTTCTCCCTTGAAGTAAAACCATTTCTGTTTTCTGTGCAGCTATGTCAAGACCCATCTCCTCTAGTTTATTAATAATTTGTTGAACCGCATACGACGCCTTGTCTTGCAGTTCACACTCATCTCGACCTATGACCAACAATGCCAGATCATCAGTATAACCAATGATGTCTACTTCGGCCTCCAATTCCACTCTTAGAATTCTATCATAATAGAGATTCCATAAAAGTGGACCTAATATATATATAATATAATAATATATAATATTTATTAAATCACATGGGCTACATAAGTAGATGTGACAAGTCAGTACATAAAACATCAAAACAAAATACAACAGCAAATTATACAATCTGTTAAAACTAACATAAGTCACTACATGTCTAAAAATTCTCGTTTAGAGTAGGACACAGAATCCAAGAGATATCGTTTTACATCTTGTTTAAATTTCTTGGGACACTCCTGAGATCTGATTGAACGGGGTAATTTATTATATATTTTGGGTAAGTCATAATAAATCATGTCACCACCAAATGTGGTGGTGACATGTTGAGAGAGAACCAGATTATCTCTACCACGGGTGTTATATTCATGAGTGGACATTTCAGAACGGCTCATAGTCTTCACATATAACAAAGACTTCAATAAGTAAATGGATGGCAAGGTGAGTATCGACTGTTCCCTGAAAACTTCCCTACATGATTCCCTGCCATTTAAATCAAACATTAATCTAATGATGCGCTTCTGTGCCACAAACACGCGTTTAAACTCAATATCAGTCGCAGCACCCCACACCAGTATCTATGCTATAATAGAGATCCTTGAGGCACTTCACAAAACATGTCGTAAACTTTTCCGTTTGGAGCAATGATGTTTCTCTCCGACAAGTAACTTATCATTTCAACCAGGTAGGGACTTATATTTCCATTTATTAAGGATCCAATTATTTCTTTCCACAGTGTAGAAAGAAATGCATTTTTGATGTCCAAAAGTACTAAAGCAAAAAGAATTTCCTATTCTTTAAAGCCTTTTCCTTTATCTTATCAATGCTTCTCTGCACTTTTTCAATCGCTTGTACAGTGGATCTTCTCTTCCTAAAACCATATTGGTTTTCATGTAGAAGGTTATTCTCCTCCGCTTTTACAACCAATCTCATTCTTAGTAAACCTTCCCAAAAATTTCCCCGTCGTATCCAATAGGCAAAGAGGTCTGTACGCTTGTCCTGCTTTCTTCGGCTTCTCAATGAGTACAAGCCTTGCACTTTTCCAGATCTTCAAAAAAATAACCTTTGACACACAGTCATTGTATACCTCTAAGAAATCCTTTGAATGCTTTAATACCAACAATTCAACTATTTCAGATGGAATGGCATCCGGTCCCGGGGCTTTCTTTTTTCTTAAATTACCTACCGCCACTGAGAGTTTCTCCACTGTAAAGGGAATTGAATTTAGTGGACCATCCCTAGCCTCCCATGTAAAAGCTTCATGTTTAGGAAACAGTTTACTGACTTGTTCTTCTACTGTCTTATCCTCAATACCATTTCTGTTTTTCATTTTCAGTCTTTTGGTAATTATTTGGTATGCCTTATCCCACACATCTTCATCAAGAACAGAGTTGGTTCCATTTTTCTTTCTTACTCTTTCCAATGAGTTTTTTTAGTTCTTTTCTTTTGTTTTTAAGATGTAACAAATTTTCAATTAATCCCAAATCAAAAATACCATTCCCTCTACTTCGTGTTAAAGTTCTTCTTAATTTATTACAATCTTTTCTTTTTTCTGCAATTTCATTATTCTACTAGTATACTGGTTTGTGGCTAAAATTTCTGACATTTTTCTTAACACAATATTCATTACACACCGTTTGTATGTTTTTTATTAAATTTTCTGGTGTTCTCGCTTCGTCCTTATCAAAAAAATGGAATTTCGTCTTTCTTCATTTTCTCCAAATTCTTTTCAGAAGCTACTATATAGACCAACCTAAAATATGATGATTTAACGCAACTTGCCTTATACCAAGTTGTACCCCTGAGAAGTTACAGGTCTTCAAAATTGAGTCTTAAATTTCGAAAAAAATTAATATCTCAAATAATCTCAAAGCAGTTATCATTTAAATCATTTCAAGGGGTTAGTTAGGGATGATGGTACCCTAACATTTGAAAGACTTTTAATCCGTTGGCAGATTTAATATCTTATTATTTCCTTTTATGTGCAATTAGTTAGTACTTGGCTATGAAATTTTACGTCAAATTTGACAACTATGAAAAAATTATTTGATTTTAGTAATTTTTTAAAATAATTTATGGGGAATTTCATTTTAATATTTTTTTATGACATTTAATAATTATTTTGAAAACTAATAAGCGTAAAAAAGTTTTAAAATTAAATTGACCTTAAAATGTAGGATTTTTTTAAATCCGCTAACAGGTTAAAAATGTTTTTCAAATTTTAGGGGATCATCATCCCTAACTAACCCCTTGGAATGCTTTAAATGATCTCTACTTTCTACCGATTAATACCTTTGGTACACTCATAACGTATACCAAAATTGGTTTTGCTAACTTAATTCATTACTGAGATATTAATTTTTTTCGAAATTTAAGACTCAACGTTGAAGGTCTGTAACTTCTCATGGGTGCAACTAGGTATAAGGCAAGTTGCGTTAAATCATCATATTTTAGGTTGGTATGCGGGACAGCCTGTATACATAAGTACGAAAGCTTTCACGACCGGTGTTAATTGAACTAAAATTAGAACTAACACTAGCACTTAACTAAGAGCATAACAGTCACTAGAACTATTATTAGGACTCGAAGTCTTCTTCGAACCAGTTTCTGCAGAAAGTTGCAACATGGCATCCGAAACGTCAAACATTTCTTCAAAAACCGCACGGCAAAACCCGAACGTTTCTAGTTTTAGATCTAGTATTAGTCCTAGTGATAGTTCTAGTGTTAGTTTTAATTTTAGCCCTTCGTCTATAAACCTAGGTATTTCGTGTCCGACCTAAAGTGTTTAAGAACTTCATCTTCTACCTTACCATTATCGATTTCTTTATTTTCACAAATTATCATAAATTCGATCAAATTATCTTCATCAATTTAGACTCAACGTTGAAGGTCTGTAACTTCTCATGGGTGCAACTAGGTATAAGGCAAGTTGCGTTAAATCATCATATTTTAGGTTGGTATGCGGGACAGCCTGTATACATAAGTACGAAAGCTTTCACGACCGGTGTTAATTGAACTAAAATTAGAACTAACACTAGCACTTAACTAAGAGCATAACAGTCACTAGAACTATTATTAGGACTCGAAGTCTTCTTCGAACCAGTTTCTGCAGAAAGTTGCAACATGGCATCCGAAACGTCAAACATTTCTTCAAAAACCGCACGGCAAAACCCGAACGTTTCTAGTTTTAGATCTAGTATTAGTCCTAGTGATAGTTCTAGTGTTAGTTTTAATTTTAGCCCTTCGTCTATAAACCTAGGTATTTCGTGTCCGACCTAAAGTGTTTAAGTAAAAAATTTACTAATATGTTGATACACATTGTGTGGACCTCCACTTAAAAAGAAGGTAAATGAGACAGAATATGAACTCACAAGATTAAAGTAATGAATTTAATAAATTATTTCACATTTTTTTAAATGCATAACGCCATAAAAAAAATCGGCGTTTGAAACCCACGTTTACAGACGGAAGGTTTACAAACGAAGAGTTAGTTAAAAAAATAAATCAAAATTTAATCTAAATCAAAAGATAGTTCTCAGCAAAAATAAAAAATAATCGGTTTACTATTCCAATCTAAAAGAAAAATAAAATCAGCAATCAGATTCTCTTCATTCTCTCTGTTTGTGCACTTACTAGCATTCCACGGATTCTCGTCCTAGGGGGATTCAATTGTAAGCGTTTAACTGAATCCGATAGCGGATTGTATAGTGGTTGTAGTGTCGGCAAACAGTAGCTATATGACTTTTCAAAAAGAGTTACTTTATGCAGTGGCGGAGTCAGAAGTCCGCCCTGGATAATGAGTATCTATCGAATAATTAATAACTTATTGTAACTGGTTATTATGTGCAATTTTGTTCAATTAGCCATATTCAGCTAATCAATATCTTCCAAATAATTGAAACCTGTGATCTCTGTAACTTAATCTCCATACAAGTCCTATGCAAGCGTTTTGTACGCGCTGTAGCGTACCAGTCGTTGCCCTGCCAAGACAATTTCCGTATACTAAATCGTAATAGTTATAATGGCTGAGCATAAGACTGTCAAACAATTTAGCCCTCTGTTCTTTACTTAATAGGTGTTTCATATTGTATATTAACTTAAGAGTCGCGAATGATTTGACAGTTTTTTCCGCCACATGTTTCTTGAAACTCCGCTACATGTAACCAGAGCAATTTTCCAGCAAGACGGAAACACGCATTTTTTGAGACAATAATTCATTATATGAGTAACAACAAAGAGAATGTGTGACAGCAACAATGAAGCATATAGCAAGTGTTGTTCCATCTCACCTACAGCATTAGATTTTAAATTGACGATGAATCGGGGAACCGGATTGAATCATGGGTAATATGTCATATTTACCCATAAAAGATCTAACTTGAAAATCTATTATTTTTTCTGAAATTTTTGACAAGGTCGGTAAGATACTAATAGGCCGAAGATCATTAAAAGTGACAGGGCATGAAATCTTGGGACTGGGCGTAACCAGAGCAAGTTTCCAGCAAGACGGAAACACGCAGTTTTTGAGACAATAATTTATTATATGAGTAACAACAGGGAGAATGTGTGGACAACAATGTGTTATTTCATCTGCACCTACAGCATTAGATTTTAAATTCAAGATGTAGCTTGCTACAATCACTTCAACAACTCCAAAATTAAACTTATTTTTAAAATTACATTTTTTTTCTTTCGCAACGTTCCCGCTATCCACAGCTGCTCCAAGAGCTCATAACTAGTTATATTGAGATGGACACTGCGATAAATATTTCTAATAAAAATTCCAACACTAGAAGTAAACGGAAGACATTTTGAACACGTGTAACATTGTTCAATTCGGACTAGACTTTAAAAGCACACTTTTCAATTTTGTTTGTCAACAATAAATTTCAAATGTAATAATTTTAATCGAATATTACTTAAAAGGGGTATTAGTAGTAAAATAATTTTTCCTATAAAACTTTCTTCTTTTTTAACGACCTTTTCAATAATACGGCTTTTGACTTATGGTGCCATTTAAAATTTTGGAGTTCTGGGCATTATTGACAAAACTACTCGTGATGTTGACTTTTTCGAGAAATAATAATATCACATTTAGTATGACTTTTATAATAAATATTTTTATCCCCAAACTCTACGACTCGCCGTTAAAATATATACTGATACGGGTGGTCTCATTCAGCTTGTATATGTTATTGTACAAATACGTTACACCCAACTCTTTTTTTACACGGTAGATACGTTCTTTAGAAAACCATGCAAAAGAAAATCGTGTAAAAAAAGTTATAATAAAATTATATGACATATTTATAAAAGAAAACTATTTATTACTTTAAAAAAATCAATTTCGCAAGTCTTCATCGCTACTTGATAACAAACGTGCACGTTTATTACGGGATTGAACAAAAGCACTATCATCAGCATCATCAGTAGCTATAATCTGTACCACGAGAAGTGAATATGATTCATCGATTTCCGCAAGAATTTTGCGCATACGTTACAAATATTATGTCCACGCGTTGACGTGTGTTAGAGTAGAATGACATCCACTTCTCGTGGTACAGACTATATGTCGGATATGTCTAGTACAACTGTCGCATTTAATTCAAATGAAGAATTTCGTTCGTTATTAATGGTCTGTGTTGTTTTTTTTGTAGTTGTGAAGTCGGTCATTAGCTGCTGTTTTTTTGGTTTCTCAGTAAGTTTATATAATTCTTCATATCCAGCTACACATAACTTAAGATTACATTGAAATTTCAATGCACGCCCTATATCAGGATCATGAGTAAGAAAATGTTCTTCCATACTTGTAGCAAATTTCAAGCCATCGCGAATTAAATCAGCCGTTAATAGCTGAACTTCATCTTCTACCTTGCCATTATCGATTTCTTTATTTTCACAAATTATCATAAATTCGATCAAATTATCTTCATCCAAAGGGCTTTCTAGCATCAATACATCAATATCAGCCGTTTGAATGTTGTTAAAACCGTTGCCACCAATTGTATTTGATAGAGTTATAATTTCAGAACACACAGCTGATTTTTCTACTACAAAACTTCCACTTTTGACGCATGCTGGCAATATTTTTTTCCCACAAGCATTTAAGGTTGATTGGCGCAATTGTTTAATGGCAACAGAAGCAAGTGTAATGCAATCCATAATCGTAAACTTTCTCCATGCTTCCAAAACAGTCAAATTTCTTCCTTCCACTGAATCTAGAATATATTTATACGTTTGCTTTATGTAGTACATTTTAAATGTTGCTATAATGCCCTGATCGAGTGGCTGAATCAGCGAGGTAGTATTAGGCGGTAAAAGTAGCAATTGAATAT
This sequence comes from Onthophagus sagittarius, assembly GCA_036711965.1. Lineage (NCBI taxonomy): Eukaryota > Metazoa > Arthropoda > Insecta > Coleoptera > Scarabaeidae > Onthophagus > Onthophagus sagittarius. The sequence continues at coordinate 54,875,938 of JASERS010000002.1, read as the reverse complement.
TTGGGTGATCCAACACTGGGTGGCTGGGCGCATAATCAACGAGCAAAAGTATTTTGAATTCCAAACCTTTTCTTCGATATAATTCTGGACTTCAGGAATAAAGCAGTTGTTGAACCAATTTGTACACAGATCAGCCGTCATCCATGCTTTTTTATTCGCCATGAAATGGACTGACAGTTGTTTAATGTTTTTGTCTCTTAATGCTCGTGGCATAAGAGATTTGTTGATTAATAAAGGCTTTAACATTTTACCACCAGATGCTACATAACAAGAACGTCACCCGATCTTTGGCCGCTTTAAAACCACCAGCTGAATTTTCAAATTTTGCTATATAAGTCCTTTCGGGCATTTTCTTCCAAAACAATCCCGTTTCGTCGGCATTAAATATTTGCGGTTATACTCCAGAAGAGTATAACCGCCTTCTACAACGATTTATGCTAGTTTACCAGGAAAGATTTTTGCATCATTTTCGTCTGCTGATGCTACTTCTCCCTTTATTTTTACATTGTGAAATGCGTGTCATTTTATAAAACCTGTCAGTCATCCCTCACTTGCATTAAATGCCAGTTTCTTCGTTGACTGAACACATGTTGATGGTTCCAATTCCTGAAGTCGGTTATATATTCTAAGTGCTTTTTCTTTTATATGTTTCCCATCAATAGGTATTCTTTTTGACTGTAAATCTTCTATCTAAAACAGCATGTGCTTTTCCGTTTACTCTAAGATAGGATTTCGACTATAAGATGATGTTTTGGAGCTTACTTTCGATCCAGAAATTACGGATTGTCGAATCAAATTCTCATTTTTTCTAATTGTTCTTTTAGTCGCTTCGTTTAAACCAAAAGCTTTGCCAACAGATGTGGGAGCTTCGCCTTTCTTTAGACAGTCTAATATTTTTATTTTAGTTTGTAAGGAAATTGCTTGTCTCTTCGGAAGTTCTTGTTTAGGCATTTTATTAAACAATAAGGATACTATGAAAAGAATCCAAAATAATATTGCTTATAGAATTTTTCTAAAGCGATAATCTAATACAATATTACCTTTTTTAGTAGCAAAGAATTATCATCATTACAAATAATACACTGGAACTTTCACCATTTCATTTTTTGTCACCAATTAAAAAAACTTTAATTGAAACATCCACTTTTAGAACTTTACCGATATTATTTATTACGTCTCACAAACTGACCACTCTTAACACAAAATAAATACTGAATAACGAAAATCATGTATTCAAGTTGAAGCACAACGAGATAAAGAAAAAAAGTGATCATAAAGTATCATATTCCCTGTAGTAGACCAAGTTATAAACATGTGGACATAAACTGGCCAACTTCTGACCACGGTATTCCCCCATTGCGTTTTGTTACTGTATACACAAGTTTCTGTAAGACGCTATCAAAATTAGAATTAAGAATTTTTTTGGGATTCGTGCTATAACAAAAAATTCGTGTAAAAATGTATTGATGAACCGTGTTATTTCAAAATCGTGTAAAAAGAGTTTGGTGTATTTCCTCAGAACTAAGACTGTGATAATAATGCCCAAAACTAGGAAGATACAATATTATTAAAGACTGAATAGGTGTAAGAAGGCATTGAATTGATTAAATAAATACCTACAATTATAAAACTGACTGATATTAAGATCCTAGCCTATAAGCAATTCTTATACTTATGATTTCCTTCCAAATCTGGTCTGAGGGTCTTCCCAATAGTCCTGGAAAAGTCGGGTCACTCCTCTTAACCCATTTTAACGTATTGTCTTGTATTTTTTAAATTGGTATATTTATAACTGGAGAATGATATGAACGTAAGTTCGAACTCCAAAACCATACTGGTGGAAGAACTAAAATTAAATGCAGCGTATTTATTATAATGCATAATAACCAAAAATTGTTCACATATTACAAAAATAAAACAATTTCAGTTATAAATTTAACCTAAATACTCTTTGCATCCAATGCTGTAGTTAGTCCCTTGTTATCATAGTATTAATAATTTTAATAATCCCTTATTCGGAATATTGTTGCTGTGACATTTATCAACAAATTAAAATTTCAATAAGAATCTTCTCAAAATAACACAAAACTTAAAATTTAGGACAGTTCATGTATTTAATATGACGGAATACATTTAAATTTATTAAATTAAAATTAAACGTAGTGGATAAAGATGAAATTAAAAATATAATAATCAAAAATTGGTCGAATACGTTACACAATTAAAGCAATTTTAATGTATGATGAAATTATAAGATTTAACTTAATCGATACAACATTTTTCTTTGCATTCGATGCTGTAATTGGCCCCTTCTTATCATGGCATAAATAACTTTGACAATTGCTTGTTCGGGATATTGTTGCTGAACGAAATCCTGAATAATGTTCTGCTGCGAAACTTGGGTTCCAATCGCAAATCTCCTTTTTAATTGTTTTTCAATTCTAGCTAACACCTCATGTTCCTCTTCCGTCGTAAATCCTTCCGCGCCTAAACAAACAAAAACGATTTTAAACAAAAATAATCTTTAATGAATTAAAATGTTATTTACCACTTAAGTTTCCACTCATCGCAGCGTCGAGAGTGGATACTTGAAACAATCTCAAAGCTTCATCGACGTGGATGTCAGTCGCAAAAGGTAAAAGTTGCATTTTCGCCAAACTTTCGGACATTCGGATGACCGCTTCCAATTGACGCACGGTAATTGGGATTGCGTTTTTCTTATCGGCTTCTTTTTCATGTTGGAAAGCTCCACTTCGCATTATTACGTAACGCCTTTTTAATTTATCACCAGCGTCTGCATTTAAACGAGGACCGCAACGACTAAAATAAAAAAAAAATTAATTCAAGTCTAAAAGTTTCGAAATCGTACGTTCGGCAATAATTGATGTATTTTTTAAATAACTCTAAGCTAATCTCGCCTTCTTTAGGTTGTTCTTGATTCATATGACCAGAAGCGTTGATGTGAACGCTCATAATATGACGCGCCAATGTCTAAAAAAAAATTAAATTGAGTAATTTTTTTATTGTAAACAAATTTAGATTACCATATCTCTTCGCTGATCATGTTCGTCTTTAACGATAAAGATCATATCGAAACGGGATAAAATCGTTGGTAGAAAATCAATGTTTTCCTCGCCCTAAATCAAACGTTAATTAATTAAAACATTATTTACATTTCTATTATTTTTTTAACCTTTGTTTCATCCCATCGACCAAAAATACTATTAGCAGCAGCCAAAACGCTACATCTCGAATTTAAAGTGGTGGTAATCCCAGCTTTTGCAATGGAAATGGTTTGTTGCTCCATCGCTTCATGAATCGCGACGCGATCGTCTTCACGCATTTTATCAAATTCATCGATACAAACGACTCCGCCGTCCGCCAAAACCATGGCTCCCCCTTCCATAACAAAATTCCTCTACAAAAAGAATTATTTTAAAAGTAATAATAATAATTATAGAATTATTTTGATTATTACAGATGCTGGATCTCTCATAACAGCGGCTGTTAAACCAGCGGCGGAACTTCCTTTTCCTGATGTATAAACGGCAATTGGGGCGACTTTTTCGACGAATTTTAGCAACTGTGATTTCGCGGTACCCGGATCGCCCAGAAGAAGAACGTTTATGTCACCACGTCGAGTTAAACCATCGGGTAATCTTTTACGGGAACCTAAATTTTTAATACAATGAATTAAAATCTTCCCAATTAACAATTGCAATGAACACTGGATTAACTCATTTTTTGATCAAATTGATTTATGGCCGTTTTATAAACTGTTGTGGGTGTAAAATTTTATGTGATAAATAGTGATAACTTCTAACAATATATGTGTACACAGAGGATTCACATAGATCTATAATTTAACAATTTATATAATCAAAGTTGGATTTAAAATTTTTAAAACATTCTCTCAGTTATCTCAGTAATCCATTAAGGCTACTTTTATCAAATTCCAGTTAAACCATCTAAAGGTACTTATCGAATTTAAAGGCTCCCATTGACTATGAGTAGCATGCCTGTAATACAGCTACAATATTGTACATTATATTATCTTTAATTTTGTTTCCCAAAATCCCATCATGAAATAAGAAGTAATTTCAAGCAAATTTGTTTAGTAATTAATGTACCAAAGAATGTTTTTAAATCTTTAAACCTATGAGTTATGATTTTTTAATACTTCCAGGAGACTTGAATGATTTCTAAGAGAGTTGATATTGCTGCCAAAAGACATGAAATGCTTCCAGAAGAAATAATATTTCTTCCAGAAGACTTGACATGCCTCTGCAACAATTCATGTTGCTTCTGGAAGAGTTGAAATACTTCCAGTAGACTTGAATGGTTTCTAGGAGAGTTGCAATTTTTGCCAGAAGATTTGAAATGTTTCCCGAAGATTTGAATTGCTTGCGCGAAATTTGATACTGCTTTTAGATGACTTGATACTGCTTCCAAAAGGCTTGAAATACTTCCAGGATTCTTGATTGGTGTAGAGATATTCCCACATATTTAAATAAAAAATATTATATAAACCAGAATAATTTTAAATATAAAAATAGACTTATTGTTTTGAAGTCTTTTTTTAATTGACTATAAATAAATTAACAAATTTTTGTTTATCGATATAGTTCGTATGGAAAGTTTTTAATAAAAAAGGATAAGACTACCTTGATCTATTGAAATGTAATCACCCCTTAAGGGAGTGGAAAGTTTGTAGAAACAACGCTACAAATGGCTCCCAGGAGCGTTGGTATTGCTGCCAGAAAACTTGATACTATTTCCAGAGGACTTGAAACTGCTTCTAGCTGACTTAATACTGATTTCAAAAGACTTGAAATACTTTCAGAGAACTTGAAATGCTTTCAGAAGACTTGAAATACTTCCAGGAGAAATAATATTTCTTCCAGAAGACTTGAAATGCTTCTGCAAGACTTGACATTGCTTCTAGAAGAGTTGAAATACTTCCAGTATACTTAAATGGCTTCTAGGAGAGTTGCAATTTTTGCAAGAAGACTTGAAATGCGTCCAGAAGCCTTGAATTGTTTGCAGGGAATTTGATACTGTTTCTAGATGACTTGATACTGCTTCCAAAAGACTTAAAATACTTCCAAGAGACTTGAATGGCTTCTAGGAGACTTGATACTGCTTCCAAAAGACTTGAAATACTTACAGGAGACTTGAATGGCTTCTAGGAGAGCTGGTATTGCTGCCAGAAGACTTGATACTGTTTCCAGAGGTTTTGAAACTGCTTCTAGGTGACTTAATACTGCTTCCAAAAGACTTGAAATACTTCCAGAAAACTTGAAATGCTTCCAGAAGACTTGAATTGCTTGCAGGGCATTTGATACTACTTTCAAAAGAATTGAAATACTTCCAGGAGACTTGAATGGCTTCTAGGAGAGTTGGTATTGTTGCCAGAAGACTTGATACTGTTTCCAGAGGACTTGAAACTGCTTCTAGCGGACTTAATATTGCTTTCAAAGGACTTCATATACTTTCAGAAAACTTAAAATGTGCAGCATAAATATTTTACAGGCAAATGCGAATAGAAGTGTAGGTGTAATGAACTTATTGGAGGTGTTTATTAAGGAAAAACACGTTGATCTGGTTGTGGTATCGGACCCAAACAAAAATTTAGTAAAGAGTGCGAGATGGTTTTGTGACCTGATAGTGATGTTGTCATCAGGGTGGTAAGCGATAAGTTGAGAGTGAACGCATATGTGAGTGGTGCGGATCATGTGATGTTAAAAACAAATAATGGGGTGATAGTGGTATTTAACGCCAAACGAATCTTTCGATAATTTTAAGAGTAAACTAGAAGGGATAGCAGGCAGTATGAATTTGTGTAGAGTGACTAGTTTTGTGGTTTTAGGTGATTTTAATGCGAAGTCGGCTAAGTGGGGAGCGAGAAAAGAGGCTGAAAAAGGAAGATATGTGTGTGAGTGGATGGCGGAAATGGATTTGGTAGTTATGAATATAGGATCAAGCCCTACATGGAGGAAAGGGACGCAGGAGTCTATGACTGTCATTACTATGTGCGCGACAGAACTTGCAAATGCCATCACTGACTGGAAAGTTGTGGACGTAGAAAACCTTAGCGACCATCTCTACATAACCTTTAGCCTCAATGCTTATACAAGGAGTGGGAAGCAGTATGATTTGTGTCAACCAAAGTGGAAGAGGAGGAATGACAAGCTGGAACATTTCAGAAAAGAATTCTTATAAAGTAACTTATAAAATAACTCTTTCTATATAAAGAGTGTTTCGACCCCATTTGGCTTGAAAATGCGATTGGTAAATCCTGCGATACTGCTTCCAAAAGAATTGAAATACTTCCAGAAGACTTGAATGGAGCGTTGCTATTGTTGCCAGAAGACTTGATACTGTTTCCAGAGGACTTGAAACTGCTTCTAGTTGACTTAATATTGCTTTCAAAAGACTTGATATGCTTCCAGAAAACTTAAAATGCTTGCAGGAGAATTAATATTTCCTTCAGAAGACGGTAAATGCTTCCAAAAGACTTGAGATGCTTCTAGGAGACTTGATACTGCTTCCAAAAGACTTGAAATACTTCCAGGAGACTTGAATGGCTTCTAGAAGAGTTGATATTGCTGCCAAAAGACTTGAAATGCTTCCAGGAGACTTAATATTTCTTCCAGAAGACTTGAAATGCTTCTACAAGACTTGATATTGCTTCTAGAAGTGTTGAAACACTTCCAGTAAACTTGAATATCCTCTAGAAGAGTTGGCATTGTTGTCAGAAGACTTGAAATGCTTTTAGAAGACTTCAATTGCTTGCAGGGAATTTGATACTGCTTCTAGATGATTTGATACTGCTTCCAAAAGACTTGAAATACTTCCAGAAAACTTAAAATGCTTCCAGGAGAATTAATATTTCTTCCACACACTTTACTTCTACAAGACTTGAAATACTTCCAGGAGACTTGAAATGCTTCTAGAAGGTTTAAAATGCTTGCAAGAGAATTAATATTTCTTCCAGAAGACTTGATACTGCTTCCGCAAGACTTGAAATGCTTAGAAAAGAGTACCAATACAAAATTATTAATCTGGATTAAAGTTGCCATTACCTATTAATTTGAATGTACTATTGAGCTTTTTCTTCCCAATTGCATATATAGTATGTCAACAAAAAATTTATAATTTCACAATTTATGAGAAATACTAATAATAATTTTAGTCAGTTATGCAAGAAAATAACATGATTAACAGAATAAATCTCAGTTGATATTCTTTCGAGTACTGTAACACAACTACAATTTTGTATATGTAGAAGAATTCTGTATCTTGGCTCCTTAATGCCACTTATGTGGGACACCTGTATAATAGTATCATATAATATTTATAAGTGTTTTGTTGAATTTATTCCATAATTTGGCTGCACCCTGTACAATAGTATTTAGCAAAATTTAAAATACTATCACTCTTAATCAACCCTTTGATATTTCTATTGATCTCAACAAGCTAGGAGTTAATACCTTTAGTACGCTCATAATGTATACCAAACATTGAGGTCTTATATATATATATCTAGAGTGCGTATGTGGTGGTGGTGGGGGCAATCAGAAAGTCAGACATGTTGGATGTACCGACCTGAACTTAGCAATAGTTTCAAGTCGCTATTGTCCCTAGAATTATAACCATTATAACCAATTATAACCTAACAATTCTCATAAACGTCACTTTCGTAGTTTCGAATACGGTTTCGTATTTCGGTTATTTTTCAGTGTTGTGTTTGGTTTGTGTTATTGTATTTCTTAGGACAAATTTTATCAAGCGGAAGTGATAACAAGGGACGAACATGTAGTGTTGTCAATTGTAATAATTCCTATAAAAACAAAAATATTACGTTCCACCAGTAAGTTGCTTTTTTCGGAATTTAAATAACCTTGTAAATAATTCTATTTTATTTATTTAGAATTCCAGACAATGAGATTTTGAAAAGAAAGTGGATAGAAATTTTGGAAGGGAATGTAAGGCGCACTGTACAAACTGTTTTTATTTGTAGTGATCATTTTAATAATGAGAGTTTGGACAAATCGGGGCCTAATGTCCGAGTTAAAGTAGGTTGTGTACCGACAAAAATACAGGTTAGTGAAGAATTATTTGAATACACCTTGAAATCTAATCCAACAAGAATATATTTTATGTTATCTGTTTTAAAAATTCGTTTTAGTTTAATTGAAAAAAGAATAAGTTTTAATTTACAATCAAGAGCGCTTGACAATAAAGTGTGTAGGTATTTTAATGTTATTAATATACATTTGGTAGGTAGTTAAATAAGTACTTAGCAGTGCTTTGGCTTAAACATAAGTAGATCAATTATTTTTAACTGTGTTTATGTGAATGTTTGTACATTTGTGTAAGTATACTCTGCAGCATGTCGAGTATAATCTAATACGTTTCACACATCTTCAATAACTTGTTATTATATAGGGCAATTGGCATACACCTAAAAGTTCTAGGGTTAAAAATATCAGATTCCGATTAAAAAGGAATCTTATGGTATCATTCGATAACGAACTTGATGTAAGAAAGTTATTTAGATCTACAGACAATAACCACATAGTCACAACTGCATGATTTAGGTTTCAGAGAAAAGGCAAAGAGTCGCTTTAGACCATACCTATTGTATTAATGATGAAAAAATATATAAAGAAGTTCAGTTGTTAAGAAAAAAAAATGTTTTTTATAAGAAAAAAATTCATTTGCTTCAGCAAAAGTTGAGGCGTCAGGAAAAAGAAATATTTAACGGCAAGGCACTTTTAAATAATTTGAGACAAAGTGGCAAAATTTCGTCAATAACCGAAAATATTTTAGAAAATTCCTTTTCAGGTGATTTGTTCTATTTTTCTATTAAATATCTCTAGTATAGTTTCATATTTTGTAGATGTTTTAGATAGTCTTCTTGCCCGATGTGCCTTACAAAAAAAGAATGATTATACAATTAAGAAAAAGGTTGATGCCGATGTAAGGGCTTTTGCATTAACGCTTAATTTTTTGTCATGTAAGGCTTACGACTACGTGCGGAATACTTTTCTTAAAGCGCTTCCTCATCCTTCAACACTCCGAAATTGGTATGTTCATGTTAATGGAGAGCCAGGATTGTGTAGCGACGGCTTAAAAGCGCTGAAGTACGTAGCTTCTCAAGATAACCAAATTTTTGTTTCTCTTATGTTTGACGAAATGTCTAGAAGAAAGCATATCGACTTTGATGGAAAAAAAAATGTAGGTTTTGTTGATTTTGGCACCTTTTGTACACAAACTAGTGATCAAGATGACTGCAGCTACCAATGTGCTGGTGTACATGGCAGTGGCGGTGAATGCAAGTTGGAAGATACCTGTAGCATATTTTTTAATAAATACATTAAATGCGGAAGAAAAGGCAAATATTACGAAAATTGTAATAGATATTGTTTGTCAAACAGGAGTAAAAGTAATATCCCTCACCTGTGATTCTCCTGTTACTAACATAAAAACAGTAGAAGCTCTTGGAGTTTCTTTTAATACAAACGCCATTCAAAGTCGTCTTAATGTTGAAAATGAGAATATTTATTACATGCCGGACAATTGTCATTTAATAAAATTAATACGAAACGCATTTTTCCAACAACGTGTGTTTATTGATTCAGAAGGGCAGGTATTTTTTCGTACAACAATGATTCCTTATTCCATTTTTTCAAAAACCATTTCTTACAGGAAATAAATGTTGCATACATAGAGGCGTTATACAATCTCCAAAGAAAAGAACCTCTCCATATCGCTAATAAACTTAGCAAAGCCCATATGGACTGGGATAAACAGCCAATGAAGGTCCGATTAGCTGTACAAACTCTATCGTCAAGCGTTGCAGATGCGATAGATTACTGCGGGATTCATTTACAATTAGAACCATTTCAAAATTCTTTTGCAACAACTAAATTTATCAGAATATGTGATAGGTTTGTAACAACATCTTATTTTGTTTTCCAGTACCTTTAATAACAATATTGTTCTAGATTATTTGATACATTTAATTCAAGATCCCCATTTGCCAGAAACTATAAAGCTCCAGTAAGAAAAGAAATTTATGGTTTGTGGAGAACATTTTTAGAGGAAGCTTTCCAGTATTTAAGTAATTTGAAATTGGCTTCAGGGCAATTACTGATTCATTCTCGGCGTAAAACACCTTTTGTAGGGTATATGATATTAATTAACAGCCTGTTTGGTCTGTTTGAAACTTATATCACCTGCGAAAATCCTGTTATAAGGTAACTGCTGTTAATATCTAATGACCATTAATAATCATTTTTTTTAGCTATTTCCTCACATATAAGTTTAGTCAAGACCATCTTGAATTATTTTTTTCTGCCATTCGAGGTAAAGGAGGTTATAACAACAACCCAACAGCCAAACAATTTGCTGCAGCTTATAAACGGTTGTTAATTCATCACCAATTAACACACAGCAACAGTAATGTGAAAGCAGACTCAACATCGATTTTAAATATTTCATCTTGTAGACCGATATACAAATTACAAATGTCTTCTTATAATTTCATTAAAAAATATAAATTATTTGATGATTTCTCTGTAGACCGGGATATGCCAAACTTCGCACATTTGTCTTAATATGTAGACAGTGTTGTTCCATACATTGGAGGTTTTGTTGCACGAAAATTATCTGAGAAAATTCGATGCCTTGAATGTCGGTCTGCATTAATAGAAGAAAAGAAAAAAAATTTACCTGATTTCTCACTCATTTCCTTTAAATGCAACGGAAAACTGGTATATCCCAGCTTAGACACAATAACAGTGTGCAAAAGTGCTGAAAAACTGCCAAAAAATAATTAAAAATCGAGATACACCACCAGGAGACGAACATGTACTCATACATTTAAAAAATATTGTTTTTTCAGATGTATATTCATCCGTTTTTCACAATTTAAAATTTCATGTTTTAGATCAAGACTTGCCCTCACAACATATAATTCAATTGATAAAGGAAATTGCTGCAGTATATATCAGAATAAGATTAAATTACACAAATAAATGTTTTAATTTAAATGCAAAAGGTCGTCCTCTCCGAAATAAATTTAACAAATTAATATTATTTCATAATCAGTAACAATATTGTTTTAAGTTTCTTTTATTTTGTTCTTTTTATTAAAATTTTATTTTTGTTGAAGGTTTTCGAATTCTTGTTTCATATCACACATCCAGTTCAATAATGCCGTATGTACACTTCTAGAAAACTACAAAAATCAAGAAAACAATTTTATCTGTGCAGCTTTTTGAAATATTTTAGAATATAAATATATGAAAATATTGTTATGCTTTCTGTTCAGAAGTACAATACAATATACCCGTGCATACCGAGTGCAATAAACTGTAGCAATACAGTCTTAAGTGAAAATATGCAATTTTTGCATTTATGGCACTATTGAACTAGGTGTGCGATATATATTTTTATAATTTGATAGGTTGGGAGATTATTTACAACAGTCCACAATGTTTCTGGTTACTTGATTTGAAATTAACAAGTGAAGTTTAAGTAAAGTTTATTATTAAGGAATGTTTAGTTCTTTTAAAACAAGCTAACAAATATTTATAAAGATAAAAATTAAGGTGATCAATCAGATTTTTTTAAATATTTTCTTAGTTTATGTTAATTTATAAGGGTTATTGTTAAAAAATTATTAAGTTCTTCTACAATATATAATTCATAATTATTTATCAATAATTGTGTTTTGTTTTGGTTATTATTTTCTGTCTTTTCAGTTTATAATAATGTAAATTCTTGCATAAGTTATATAAGAATTTCGAAATTCCCGCTAACTTGGTACATCTAACATGGCGATCTTTCGGGAATCATTTTTGGCGTGGTGGGGACAACAGCATACGCACTCTAGATATATATATAAGACCTCAATGATACCAAATGTGGTTTTTCTAGCTTGAATATTACTGTGATATTGAATGCTTTAAAAATTTATGATTTAACTTTGAAGGGCTATCTATAACTCACGGATACAACATACTATAAAGATAAATAACCACATCTTAATTTATCGTCCTGTACCATGTCCTTGCTGTCTCAATTCTTATGTGAATCATCCTGTATATGCAACTAAACACCCAGAATTCAATTTATCGTACATTAAACAAAGTACTATTTCTCCTCAAGAAAAATCAGATCATTTTACAATTAGGTTTCAATTAAATTATAATATATCACATGATTTTGTTATACAGGATAATAATATTTAACAAGGCTGGACTCGCAAATGCTTCCTTAATGAGATAAAGGACGCCAAAGATTCTTTAAAATTAAACATTATCTGGAATTAAAAAAAACCTTTGTAAGACATATTTGTAATCCAATAAGTTTATGACACTGCTAATTTTGTCAAACAGTTATTGTTATCAATTATTATTGACATTAGTTTCAGCCTAGATTTAATTTTTTTTGAATAGTACAACCTATGAGAACCTTACACAAATTAGATTAATAAATTTTCTACAAATGTGTTTTTCTACAAATTGAGACTAATCTGATAGATAATTGATCACTGTATACAAAAACAATACCCGATTCACAAAATTACCAGTGCAACTGTAGATAGTTTAAAAAATAAAATAAATAATTAAAAAAAAATTAATTTTAAAGAACCTTTTAACTCTTATATCTTATTAAGGAAGCAATTATGGATTAATGTATATTAAGACTATTCATTTTAATTTTTCATACCTACTGTTGAAGTCTATCAGTAATTTTTTTAATCACGCTGTATATGACTCACACTCAATTTTTATTCATTGTAAAAAAACTTTAACAGTGTTTTTATCAATACTTTAAAAAAATGAGTTACCACAATTTTTATTGCATGAATCAACATAAAACTTACCGCCAAAAAGTAAACAAGCAATTGCTTTTTTGATATCAACAGCTCCATAAATAGACGGCGCTATACTATTTGCCAATCTCTCATAAATATTTGGTAGTGCCGCCATTCTACGGAAAAGATCTTCCTCTTCCGCAGTAACAGCACCTAAACTGGCACTCCCTAACCCGTCATGATCAACTTGAATACCTACAACCCTCATATAAGGGATTCTTACTCCAGTTATTGCTTTTTCACGGCCATCTCTCTGAAAGTTTCAAAACTTGCAATCAAATTAAAATGAAAATAATTTTTATTGTACCTTAGAGGGTCTTCCAACTTTTTTAATTGAGTATATACCAAGTATAAAAACCCTATTTCCAGGTACAACTCGCTCACAAAGATACCTATCGCAGTAAAGTGATAAATGTCTAGGAATTTCACCTTGGGGGATCCCATCGGGTAATTCTTGAAGTTTTAATACTTGAAAATCGACACATTTACATTTATCTGGGATGATAAAGTAAGGGTCTAATGGACATTTGGGTTGACCAGCTTGCTGTTCTCTAAACACCAAAAAAAAATCAAAACCATCTTTTAAACTAATTTCATTAAAATACTTACATATTACATTTCCTAGGCATAACATATCCTTCCAAACCAGGTTTTAGCGCCAAATTTGGGATGATGTTTGCGCAAGATCGGCATTGGATGGCTATTTTTGTTGCTTTGGCTTTTATTCCAGAAGCCGAGATTATAATTCCTGGTATTTTCACTAGTTTTGAGACAACATCTGACTAAGAAAATATAAAAGAATTGATTAAAAAGAATTTTATAACTATCATTCCCTTACTTTCATAGCTCTTAAATTCGATGGGTTAGCATCGGAGCTGATCATAATTTGTATATCTTGAACTTGTTCTTCACCCTCAGGTCTTGGATTTGTGAGTTCATCAGCAACTTCTTTTGCTGCTTCTTCAAAAATTGCCAAATGCTCCGTGGGTTGTTTAAATAATTTATCTGCTAAGGTTTCATCGAAACTTCCCAAATCTTCTATATTTACCTCCAAGTAATAATTTTGGAGATTATAGTTCCTTTTTAAGGTATCTCTTAAATTTTAAAGGTTAATTAAACTTCTTGAACCAATTTTGGGGCATTTCGTTACCTGTATTTGAAATTAAAGTTATTGCTGTGGTACTGTCTCAAGAATTCTTTGAACTTCCTTTTTATTCCTTGCAAATTGATCGCTTGATTATTTCCTTGATTGATATCCGGGGCGAAATTATCGCTGTAAAAAACTCCGGGGTCATCGAAACCTTCCATTTTTTATGATATATTAAAAATATAAAAATGTTGTGCAAAGAACTTTGAGGTTAATTAAAAAGTTCAGTTTAAAAGAGCGGGAACGAAACGGTACTACCAACCTAAAGGTTGCAAAAGTTGTCAAATCAATAACAATAAAAATTGTTTGTTGTATATTTAGAATTGTAATAAATAAATATGTGTTGTTATAAAGTTATTTATTAAAATAATTTAAAATAGTTAAGTTTATTTTATATTGAAAATATTTTTTAATTTTATCTCTTTATTAAAGTGATCACGTTATTAGGGTTGCCTATCTTTGATGGCAAGAGAGCTTTTTAAAATAATTATATCATTTAAAATAATTTAAAATGTATACAGCAATTTTGGAAGTTAGGTGTTATATTTAAAAACGAGATATCTTATAGCTCAAATTGAATACTTAAAGAGCATAAAATACGATTTTATTTCGTATTAGTTTTGAATTTTATGTATAATATGATATAATAATATTGTAACATTATGCTATAATATGGGTATTTATTACTTTATTTAATTTGATATATTTCAGGGGTTGTCTTTGTTCAATTATTGTAAATTGTTTGATAACTAGAACCTAAGTTGGCAGGAATTTTACTTGAAGGTTTCAGTAATCCTTTAATCTTCTTTGCATGAATTACCGACATCATTATTCTATATGCAATTTCGTACAACACTACTACTACAACTCAACTATTGTTGAGTCTCCAAAGTCTATATAGGATTGAAATGTCTAGTCTGGATTTAGACTTCCAGGTAGCAGGTACTTTGAGATGGTCGATAAGTAACGTGATTTAGACGTTTGAAATGACGTCCAATTTTATAGTACATTTTTTATAAAAGTAGTACGCTTTTGTATTACACTGTTTTCTAAATTATTGTATGTCCTGAGGTGTTTTTGTAAAAAGTTGTTGGTCGATGATTTTTGAAAAATATTATGAATTGAGTTGGGTTCAGCTCCAACTTCATACTATCCTTCATTTTGAAGTTGGAGTTCCTTTTTTTATTATACAGGGGATTAGGACACCTGACCGAAGATCATACGGCCAGATAGTGTTGGGTTGAAGTAAACTTCGACTGTCTTCACCTTTTCTTCCCGGAACCACCCGACTTTTTTTTCTTAATAACCGACCACCTTTCCTTTCACAAACATTTTTTTCACCACTAAACTTTTCACAAACAAATAATGTATGTTCCACTGTGTCTACACAGTTTTTTAAAAAGATACTTTTTGAAGACCCAACCCAGCTTAACAAATTTTTGTTTGTTTTATTGAGGTTGGGGAAAGATCAGCGAGCAGCCTGGGATGATGGGTGCCAGATAGTGTAGGGTTGGTGTCATAGACCTCGATCCACTAAGAAAATGTTTTCCTCATCTTCTCCGGAACCGCCATTTGGCATTTCTTCGGAGCCCAGCTTGTCACGTCCTATCAAGCACTCGTTTGTCTTTTGGTAATTTTTACTAGTGCTAGTTTCGCCATTTGACGTTATATTACCTAATTTTAATCTAGATGTTACTTTTAAGTTATACCTGACAGAGGAGAGCATTGGCCCTCCCCTTTGCAGTAACCGTACTTTATCGCCCGTCCCCAGGTGGGTGCATACAGGATTGCTGATAGGACCTTGCCTCCTTTTACTACTTCTTTGTCCTCCGATATTTGGCATGATCTGTCGCAGCATGTTGGACGTCTTTGGTGCATTTTCCACTACTTTCCCAAGGTGAGGTGTCATTTTCATATCCGTATGGAATTAAACTAACAGGTTCTTAACCATATTGTTGCATTCCACTAGTCCATCAGAGACAGTAGTAATAATTAAGCCGAAACCAAACAAGTTTTGAATTTAATCTATATGAAACAACTGGTCGACATGGATCAAACTCCTTTATCCTTACCTTCATGTTTCTGGTTATTCTTCTCATTTCCGTCTTATGCGAAGCAATCTCTATATCCATCTTGTTCAGCTTATCCACCACCTTGCCTACTGCGTAGCCGGCTTTTTCCTCCCCCTACGTGTTTATTCTTCCCGTTACATATGCTATCAGATTTAGTAACCATAACACACAAATCTTGATGCTCTACTATCTCTTTTTTTGTTATACACTATTTTTTGTTCCCTACTAATAGCATCTATGGTTGATTTCCCTCCCTGAAGCTATACTCGTCCTTATGGAGCATACCTTTCTCCTCAATTAGTAGTAGTTGTAGTAGCTTTCTTATGGTATCCTTCACACAGATTGGTCTATAAGAGACCTCTCCATTCATTCTTTTACTTGTCTTTTCCACCAGATTTGTTACCATCATTATACACATTTACAACATTATACATTTTCAAGAAAGCATTTTTGTTACCATTAACTGTCGCAATAAGGATTTCTGGTGTAATATCATCTCGCAATAAGGGTCTGGTGTTCTCTTTTTGCGTATCTTTGTCACTGCAATTTCCATCGCTTCCATGGAAGACAAAGGTACATTTTTTTTCGAGAAAGTTTTCGAGAAAAATTCATTTAAAATTTCATTACTTCCCATTCATTTGAATTCATGGCAATTGAATTATTTATTTAAATTGATTATTATTACTATTGTACTTGTATTACAAAAGTAACAATAATTTGTTGCATCATATGCATAAAAGAACCAACTTCGAAGAATTTTCTATCTCAACATGTTGGAAAATCACCTTTAGAATCTACCAATCGATTTAATATCAACATTTCTAACTGATAAATACATAATGGTCGCTTTGGTGTGATGCGCAAATTATTAAATTGTTGGATTGCTTAAAGCGTACTTAAATACGTCAGAAACCACGTTCCAGCAACGTAAAATATGACGTTAATGGGCTGTGACTAATAACAATTTATTGTTATTATTCACGTTAATATGACGTAAATGTTTTTATTAAACTACGACAAACTGACGTGATATTAACGAGAGTTTGCTGCCAGCTTAGTTATTGACACTCTTCTTAGGGGATGGTATATTGGCAGGGCTACAGTTCTTGTTCAATTTGATTTTTCCAAGACCTTTGATACAGTCCACCATAAAATACTTTCGGCAATTCTTCGGCATGTCGGTATGGCGCGCAATACTTGTAGTTTTTTGGATGATAATTTAGTGAATCGTATGTGAATCGTCATTCCTCAAGGATCTATATTATGTTCAATTCTGTATTTGGTATACACAAGCAATCTTTTTGGTATGTTGCATCACCGCGATATGCATATGTATGTTGATGACCTTCAGCTTCATTATTCTTTTGATCCTACTTAAATGCATATTGCTGACTTATATTAAAGATGATAAACCAGTGGAGTTTACTTATAAGAAGGCCATTTTAGTTCAGCTTCCTAAGAAGTCTGGTTTCTCTATTTAAATTTGGAATCATCCAATGATTTCGATGGTTTTGATATAACTCGGCTATTTTGAGTCTCCAAAGTCCATGTAGGATTCTTTGTCGGTTTTGAGTTATAAAGTAGAGGTCTGGGCTATATTCTGGGATATAAATCCTGAGCATCACGAATATTCAAGAGAAATCAATTGAAAAACATTGTGAAATATTGGGTTGCTACTTGTCTTTGTTAAATATAATAGTAATTTGTGTCTACAGGTCGTTATCAGGAAATTTTAATTTGTTTATAAACGTCCTAGAGGGCAGCTTAAAAGAAATGTCAGCCTATATAAAACCTGACACCAAAATCGCACTTGTGGATGATTTTAATGTTGATATTTTAGAGAAAAGCTATCAGAGAAGTATTTTACTTGATACGTGCTTAAGTTTCGGACTGGAACCATTCTTTTTTGAGCCAACTAGGACAACACTATCTTCGCGGAAATGTATCGACAATATATTTACTAATCTTCATAAAGATAGCTACCTAGCTTTAGTGCACCCAGACCAAATATCAGACCACATATTAAGGAGGAAAAACAATACGTCAGCAGACAGAGACTTATTGGTAAAGAAGCAATAACCTATTCTAACTACAGTTAGCTCGAGAAGATTGGTCTGAGATTTATCATAAAGATGATCCTAACTGTAAATTTAACATGTTTCTTAACATCTTCATGCGTCAGTTTGAAGCTTGTGTCCCTTACAAAGTTCTTAAACGCAAGCGTAACACGGTTACAAACGATCCGGTTTTAACTCAAATAAGAAATACCCTTACCTTGATTCAAGAAACCAATCATAGAACCAATAATGAAGACTTCAAAACTATATACAACAGTTACAAACATTTTTATTTGAAACAAATTGAACAAAGCAAAAGGAAAATCTGAAGAAAAAAATCGTTGCTTCGGAAAATAAAACTAAAACCACATGGAATATAATAAACTCGGAAACAGGACGGAAAAGACATTCAATGTTAACACCAACTAGTTTAACTCCAAACTCCTTTAACGAGTTCTTCACAAATATTCCAGAAACCTTATAAGCACTCTGCCATTTACCCAAACTCAACCTGAGGATTATCTCTGTAAAATTCCGAAAAAGCATCTTTCATTTTTCTTTTTTCCTACAAATCCAGATGAAGTAGCAACCATAATAAAATCATTCCGAGGCAAATGCACAGAAGATGTGTACGGAATCAGTATCCATCTTTTGAAAGAAACCGTAAACATCATAAAAGATCCTGTTTCTGATATTATGAACTGTTCAATTAGAGAAGGTATGTTTCCCGATAGACTAAAAGTTGCAAAAATTATACCAATACTTAAAAAGGATTAGTCCGATAACATGAATAACTACAGACATATCGCTATTCTACCAGCCTTTCCAAAAATTTTTGAAAAAATTATAGCACTCCGAATAATAAACTATTTTGAGAAGAATAAATATTTTACTGAGGAGCAATATGGGTTTAGGAAAGCTAAATCAACGGTAAATGCCCTTCAACGATTGATTGAATGGGTTTATGATCGATTTGAATCTGAGGAACACTGCCTAGTACACTTCCACGATCTTTCAAATGCCTTTGATTGCATGGACCATGGGATTTTTCTAAGAAAGATGGAACATTATGGTTTTACGGCGTTGCATTAAATCTGATCAAATCTTATTTCGAAAGCCGCTCACAAATAGTAGAATCGAAGAGCAATATAAAATGCATTAAAATTGGAGTGCTTCAGGGTAGCATCTTAGGGCATTTGTTCTTTATTATTTATATTAACGACTTACCCATTAGTATTGATTGTGTAACTCTCTTATTTGCGGACGATACAGTATCGATCGTTTCGGACCAAAGGAAAGAACATCTGGATGGTGAGGATTTAAGAACTTGTACATCTACAGGGTGTTCCCGTGACTCGGGGCATAAAATTAACCACATATACTAGAGCAAAAATGATGATGATTCGTGAAAAAAAATTATTATAAAAGTCTTCAAATGGCCAAGATATGGGCCATCAAAGTTCAGAAATTTTAACACATTTTTCTAAATATTTTCAAAACCATTAATGGTAGAGGGTTGAAATTTGGTACAGAGTAAACAAACATCATGCAAAATCATTCTTAAAAATTCAAAAATTCTTAAAAATGTTTTTCGATTGGGCGCTCTGCGGTTCGGAAATTTCTCCCGATAACGGTTAGCGGCTGCTACGGCGTTTCCATGACATTCTCCCAATGTCAAAATCATGTCAGTTTGTTCACTAAATGTGTAATTGTCCATTTTGAACACGCAAAATTAATAAAAACTTCATTAACAAACAACTTTATGTTTAAACTACATAAGCAAGTTGACGGCTCAATTTGTTTTTTTTTTAATTGCCATGGCCAACTTTTTCGAAAATTATTGTGTTTAGTGTTACCATTGAAATCGAAGCTTAATATTTTCGCGTTTAACTCTCAAACGGTTAATGTTATCAAAATTTTCAAAGAGTGAAAAAAGTTTCGAAAATAAATTTTCTATTAAAAACTACAAAAATAAATGTAGGGTTACGAACAAACAAAAAAGTTCTGAGCAAACAAATTTTAGGAACACCCTGTATAACATGGTTGCCGTCATCCGGCCAAAATCAAAATTGGTTCAATGATTTTGCATGATGTTTGTTTACTCTGTACCAAATTTCAACCCTCTACCATTAATGGTTTTGAAAATATTTAGAAAAATGTGTTAAAATTTCTGAACTTTGATGGCCCATATCTTGGCCATTTGAAGACTTTTATAATAATTTTTTTTCACGAATCATCATCATTTTTGCTCTAGTATATGTGGTTAATTTTATGCCCCGAGTCACGGGAACACCCTGTATATCTGACTGGTTTACTACCAATAAGCTTGTTACAAATTATGAAAAGTCCAACATCTGCTTGACAACTAGTCGTATGCATCACGAGTTCCAGGGGGGAAGAGTCCAGTATTTGGGTGTTATACTGGACTCTAACCCACTAATACTAGGTTTGCATCTCTACAATAAGCTGCCAGTATCAATTCAAAGTTTGCTATATTCTTTATTTTATAAAAAACCCAAAAAACTGCTTAAAAACCACACTTTCTACAATATCCCAGAATATTTATATATTTTGATATGTTGTTTGAGTGCTGTGCGATACGGTTTAAACACCCAAATCGGAGTTATGTTTGCGCTTGTGTTTATAGGCCTCCCTCGAGTTGCTTTGGCGCTTTTATACCAGGATATTTTAGCTTCAATGCTGGAATTTTGTATTGTAATAATGATTTTGTCGTGCTTTGCAGGGATTTAAATGTTGATATAATCAAAGATGCTATGGAATCTAAAATTCTCGGGGATTTGTTTCATTCTTATGAACTGCGTGGAGATACAACGGAATATACTAGAATTTATTGTAACTTAAATGGAGCAGTAAGTAGGCCAACACTTGACTATATCATAACAAATTTATCGCCGTCTTTATGTTCTTTTGATGTTTTTGACGGAAATATAGTAGACCATTTTGTCTGCTCCTTGGTCTATAATGCTCAAAGTTTGCAAATTGAGGATTCCAACCGAACGGTTTCCATTTCTAAGTTTTTTCCAGTTTTCTTGAGACATTTCAGTATTATTATAACTTATATTGTCCGACTGTTAGAAGGGAGTCTCCTGTAAAAGGTAGCTCACATAAAAGATGGGTAACATCTGCGATCGTACAAGCCAGGCAGGAACTAAAAAATTTCCATTGGTTACTAACAAATGGTTTTTCGGAACTTCGAGCGGAATATAGCAATAAAAAAGGACATATAGAGATTTAATTAACCAGGCAAAGAGAGACTTTTTAGTAAATAAAATTAATAATTCTTCAAACAAATGTAGAATGCTGTGGTGTTGCATCAACAAGCAGTTGGGGCGTCATCCACAGAGTAGTTCTGTGGTGTTGTCTGTTGATGACAGGTTGATAGATGATGTGTTAGAGTGTTGCAATCATTTTGGGGAGTACTTTTCATCTGTAGTTCAGGGCAGATTGGTGGCTACTTACGGGTCATCTTTGTCACAATCTTGTACGCTGGGTGACTGAGTAGGCTCTTCTTTGTATTTTGCTCCCGTTACGGATGCAGAGGTCTTCGATGCTATTAAAGGCTTAAAAAATGTTAAAACTGTTGGATTGGATGATGTTACTGTTGAATGCGTCAAATTTGTGAGTGATAGCTTATGCGTGTCTTTGGCCAAGATTTTGAATCGGTCAATTGAGTTAGGGGTTTTTCCTGACTTACTGAAGGTGGCTGGAGTAACGCCTGTTTTCAAACAGGGCGATGTGCATAGTAATGAGAACTACAGGCCTATTTCTATTTGTAGCGTGTTTTCAAAAATATTCGAAAGCGTTGTTAAGCAGAGATTGTTGAATTTTTTTGATGCATTTCGAGTAATGTGTCGATCGCAGCACGGACTTCGAAAGAGCTTATCAACTGAGACCGCTACTGCCGATTTCTTTTCATATGTATATGAACACCTTGACAAGGGTAATTATGTGGTTGGTCTTTTTTTATAACTTCCCTTGCTTTCGATTCGTTGCCTCCACACTTTATCAAGGAAAACTTACACAATGTGGGTATTCGTGGAAGTCTGCTTAAATGGTTAACTTCTTTCGTTACAAGGCGTAGTTTGGGAGTGGTTCTCTCGAGAATAGCCTCGGAGGACTCACCTAAATCTGTAAATCTTGGCGTACCTCAGGGTTCCACACTGGGTCTCTTACCGTTTTTAATTTTTCTAAATGATTTACCAAGTTTTTTCGAGAATGTTCATGTGGTGATGTATGCAGATGACACCTCTATCGGTATTGCTGCTCGTGATCGGAGTGAGCTTGATAAGTTGGTTGGTAGCACTGTAGAGCGTTTTGTGGATTGGTGCACCCGAAACAGAATAATCTTGAATGTACAGAAAACAGTCTGCGTAAATTTTCATGTTCGGTGACCGCTTTCCATAGAACATCTTGCTGGGATTCCTTTACAGAAGGAAGCCAACTTTTTGGGCTTGAGCATTGATACCGAAATGAGTTTTGGACCACATATAAATAACGTATATAAAAGATTAAATTCGTCGTATTTTGCGTTGCCCAAACTCAAATATTCGTTGGACAGGAAATTACTCCTGGTCGCATACTACGCGCTTTGCTACTCACACATTTCACACAATATTCTTTTGAGGGGCAGAAGTTCTCAGTGGCGGCGTGTATTTGTGACTCAGAAACGAATAATCCGATTAATTTTTCAGTTACAATGTGGTGAATCCTGCAAGGAAGTTTTTAAAAATAATAGTATTCTTACCTTCCCTTGTATCTATATTCTTAAAGCTGTGGTGTTTGTCAACGGAAATCGTGAAAGCTTTTTGGGCTCTGTTAGCCAGTATGAGATGAGACGTGTTGATTTGCCGTTGCTGCGACACAAAACAGCATTTTTCGAGAAAAGTCCGCAATACGGTACTGTAAAACTATATAATAAGTTACCTGCCTCAATAAAAAGCATCACCGCTCCTCGTGCATTCAAAAATAAAGTTAAGGCGTACTTGATCGAGAATGTTTTTATAGTTTACGGGAGTATCTTTGTGGTTTCTTTTTGTGTATTTTTTTATGTGTAATAATGTATTGTAAGACTGTTCTCCATCTATAGTTATGTGGCACTGAGACTAATTAATTATTATTATTTGAAATCATCAACTCTGGATAAATAAAAATCGTATATTGTATATTATTATGTTTTTTTAAGTATTTAGGAAATTAACTATTTTGTAATTAACTTCTTTAAATGAATAAATTTACATTACATTACTAAACAGCAGAATATAAGTTTTTCTCCAATAAACAACCCGACTCCTTGTGTGTTCTTCAAATGCAATCGCACATGTCAAATAATGTCACCACAACTTAGCAGATTTCATTACATTACTTGACATGTACGATTGTATTTAACGCGTACACGACGTGTCGGACCAGTTCTTGGAGAAAGCTATTGTAATACTGATGTTATATGTATTTCCTCAGTTCTTGAAGATTCTTTTTCAAGATCTATTTTAATACTTTCGTAAACACTATACAGACATACATATCACTATTTATCAACATAAAATTGACTGCACATAGTTCTGTCCACGAAAATGTTAACTATAACATTAAATTTTTTTATTTATTTTTTGTATTGTTTATTTATTACATTTTTTTTTTAGTTTTTCCACCCTTGGTGAAAAAAATTGGTTGTTATAGAACGGAAGACGCTTTAATGATGAACACGCGTGAAAATTAAAGATCAACAAAGAGCAAACATCACGTCTGGTAGGACGCGTCGTGGAGTTTATTTTTGTGAACATGATGGATAGCGTTAATTTGACACGGAGGGGACTCGGTTGGTCGTGCCGACATCTAACCTACGAAACCGCCACCCGCCTAATCAACGAAAACTAATTAAAATCGTTTAAAGGTTCAGCTTGTATCCTCAAATTAGAACACATGTATCAATTAGAAATTAAAACAGTATGTTTTCATCGACAATTTTTTTGGATGCACATCAAAATTTTCCATTAAAATTAATGGATTATTTACTTAAACTCCTCAAAGAGTGCACAAAATAAAATTGTAGAAGAAGATGAATGTTTTTGGTAGTTGTTTGCAGTTGGTTAGTGTTGGTTCGGATTTGGTGTATTCGGTGACGTTATTATGGGTCGTCATATATCAAAAGAAGCGGCTTGGATGTGTTCGCCGACGGCGGCGGCGGCAAATGAAAAGCAAAGGAAAAGTAACTCAGGAGAGGAGAGTTCAGCCGTTCGTTCTCCGAGCAAGAAGTTACGGTCCATTTCATCTACTAATGATGTAGACTCGCTGTCGTCTTCTTCGTCGTCGAAACATTCATTCACTCTTTCTTTCTTTGTGAATATGCGTACCTATAAGAGTAATTCAAACGAAGATAACAAAACTAAGAGCGCAATATTTGTTACTTTTAGCTAAAACGTATATTTATAGATTCATTTCATATAAAAAATATTGCATACTTATGTAGTTTTAAAATTGGATTCTCCAAAGCAAAAGAATATCTGTTGCTACTGCTTACAATTAGACGAAATGTGATACCTTTTAGGTTTATAATAATTATGGAACAGATAGTAATTTAACGCAAAATCGGATATCCGGCATCATCTTCATACGGATATCCGGCGTAACTATTCGTTCAGTTTCAACTACATATGTTACACTATTCATTTTAAAATAATTTCAATAATAATATAAGCTCTATTGTTTATTATCTTCAATTATAGCGGATACTAAAACAAATTTTCATATTTTTCTCAAAATATTAATAAATTTTGAAAAATTTAACAAATTGTTGAGAATGAAATTTGCTACAATTTTTATTTTAAAATTTTAGAACAAAAGTTGAACATACTCCGATTACCAACTGTTGCCATCGAGATCTTGTAAAGCAATGAAATTTATCAAATTTTTATATTTTCGCATTTCTCTCAATATTTATGCACCTAAGAACAAAAGTGGAACGAGGCAATATTAGCTTGAGTAGTATTCTTACTCAAGTTACATCATTATTTAAGAACAAAATGAATATTTTGCAGCCCGAACACAGTATTAATAGATGTCATTCTGTTGATGCACCTAGGGATGGAACTTGTAGTATTATAGTAAAGTTTACTAGCTATGAATATCGATCGTTAGTGATGTCTGGTCTTCAAAATTTACGTGGTTCTGATTACTTTATAAGCGGAGATCTTATGAAATTACGTTACAATTTTCTTAGGGATGTAGGGGAGAGTGGGGTAATCACGGATATGGGGTAATCTCAGACACATCTATTTTGCTATAGTAGAATAGCATGGAAGATATTCCCAATGATGAATCATGAGTAGATTCTCGAACGCAGTGTCGAACAAAGAATATTTGTTTGAATTCAAATCAAATTTTTCGATAATTTTATATAATTTTAATTTTTAATTTTAAAATGGTTTAAATTGAAATTGAAATTTATGTATAACTAAACATAAAAGTAATAATTAATATTTTAATTAGTTTCAAGAATTTTAAAGCTAAAGAAATTATATTAACCAAAGAACTAGTTCTCATTGAATATTAATCATTATTTATAGACAAATTATCCGAAGTTTGGGAAATACGTCAGGAGGTTCCATGTATGAAGCATGGTATAACATTTTAACATTAACATTTTCGCTTTAGAATCGAACAAAGAACGTCGCTATGTATAGGTTATCCGCCAATATGTGAACACCTGTATATGTAAGTACTTGTTGAAATATGTTTCAGATGCCACGAAGTTACCAACGAAAAGTTAAGACCAAATACAAATTAGAAAACTTAGAAAGAGCCATTCAAGGTGACACCAGACCAAAACACTTTCCCTAGGAAAAGCAGCTGCTACTTATTCTATTTCAAAAAGTACTATGAGGACCATCTCAAGAAAGAAGTTATAAAGCACAAACATATTATAAAATGCAGTAAACTATTTTATGGTTTAACCATAGAAATGGTGCGTAAAATAGCTTTCAAATTTGCCGAAGTAAATAATTTGAAGTACAATTTTGCCAAATATTCCAGACAGCAGGAAAAGGTGGGTTCTACGGATTTAAAATAGGCATCCTAATATTTCATTACATAAACCTGAGTCAAAGATATCTCAGAATTTTAGCACTTAGGGCAGAAAAAAGGCGACATGGCAACAAATGGCGGAAGAGGCACGACAACAACAGTTTTTTTTATTTTTAAGAGGAAGCAGATAAATGCTTAATTGTTGAGTGGAAGCAACGTTTATATGATAGCAGCCGTTAGCGATTCGGGTTGGATCAACGAGGATCTATTCGTAAATTGGTTACATCATTTCATCTTTTACACTAAGCTAACTGTTGCAGACCACCGCACGAGATGTGTGCGGACTTAATCGTATGGACTTAACATTTTTTCCGCTCAAAAATGACATCAAATGTAGGTCGGCTACACAATATGAAGTGGTCGAACTTTTTACGAAAGCTTTCAATTGAATTAGTAATATGGAGAAAGCAGCAAATGGTTTCCGGACAGCTATTTGGTCAATATATACAACCAAATTTGATGAACATTTCATGGATGCAACATCACCAGCTGAAAAATCTATTGAAAATTTACAAAGTACTGTATCAGTGACGCTTGATGCGCAGATAGAAACATCAAATGTGAAACAGAGACCAGTAACCCCTGCAGCTGTGTTGGACAACTCAATCTCATTTGAAGATATTGTTAATTTTCTTAAACTAATACAGGTGAAAAGAAATTCAATTCGTAAAAAAAACACTTAGCTATATAACAGGTATTTCGATGAAAGATATGTTAGAAAAGGAAAACGAAAGAAAATTAAGGATCAGATGAATGGGAATGAAAAATCTACAACTGCCACTAAACCGGCGTTTAAGTTAAAGAACCTCAAGAAAGTTATAAGATAATCAAAAACTGGAGGAAAGACTATATTTTCAGAAGACCAAGAAAGAGAATTAGAAGAACATATTATAAAATTCAGTAAATTATTTTATGGTTTAACAATAGAAATGGTGTTTTGACACAATTTTGACAAAACATCTCAAATAACAGGAAAAAAAATTGGTTCTACGGATTTTAAACAAAGCTTTACATTAAGCTTCACATTAATTTACAATTACAGCTTTTAATGAAACAGAGGTAACGATGTTCTTCAACAACTAAGAAGCTTAGAGCAAAATACCTCTTTAATGCTAGTCGTATTTGTAATAATTGACAATGTCCAAAGATATTCCAGAATTTTAGCATCTAAAGGCCACAAACAAGTCAGCATGGTAATAAGTGGGGAAAGATGCACGACAACAACATTTTTTTGCGCATTTAGTGCTTCAGAAAAATATTTTTTTATTTTTAAGAAGAAGCGTATAAATGCTCAATTATTAAGTGAAGGTAATGCTGATTTGATAGCAGCTATTACCGATTCGGGTTGGATCAAGAAAATCTATTCGACTTTAAGTTACACCTTACACCTCTTCATCTCTTATGCTAGTTTTAGAGCCAATCTACTTATTCTGGACAACCATGAAAGTCATGATAGTCTTACTTGCTATCTGCTTTGTCGCCAAAATGGAATAATATTGTTATTCCTTCCACCGCACACACTTTTTTGACCTTTCAAGACTTCATATAATACGACCTATACATGACTTCAAATGTACGCTGATAAATTACAAAATCATACCATCACTTCATAAGTGGTCGAACTTAAGCTTTCAATCGTATTAGCAATATAAATACAGCAAATGGCTTCCGGGCGGTTGGTATTTTGCCAATAGATACAACCAAGTTTGATAAACATTTCATAGATGCGGCATCACCAGCTGAAGATTCTATTAAAAATTTTGAAAGTACAGTAACAGTGATGCTTGATGCACAGATGTGGATCAGAGACCAGTAACTAATACGTTATTGTGCTACTGTGTTAGACAGCTACTTAAAGACAGCCTACTTAAAGATATTGTTAATGTTCCCATACTAGTACAGCTGAAAAGAAAACCAACTCACAGAAAAAGAAACTCAGCTATAATAACAGGTACTTCTATGAAAGATATGTTAAAAATGAAAAATGAAAGAAAGAAAAATAAGGAGCAGATGAATGGGAATGAAAAATCTGTAAGATGAATGGGAATGCAAGTCCACTAAAAGCAAGAAAGGTGTGAAGAATCTGTAAATGTAATTTATCGGCCCACGAAAACTGTGCGAATGGTGAAAGTACATCAAGGGGATTTATTTTTGATTTATGTGATGATTAGACTTTGTTCGTGGTTACCTTACACACCATCTATCATCATCACGTATGCAAAGGATTCGTTTTTTTAAATTAATTTTCGTATTATATTGCAAATTTATTTGCTTTGTTTATAGGAACTAAAGACTGATTAGTTAGAGTAAAATTTCTGTATAAAATTACATTTCTAATTTCATCTGGTATTGTTTTACTTCAATTCTTTCTTAGGTATCCACAATTACCCCACTCTCCCCTACAGAACAGTATTGGTCGTAATGAGGTGTGGTCAGTGGATGCTACAATTTTCGTGAAATGAAGACATCGTAAATATTTAATTAAATGTATGAACAATGTAAATGAGCTCCTATAATGAATGTAGTTGTACCTGTGTGACAGTAATGTAACTTAATTGTTTATTTCTTCATTGTTAGGTACTAAAACTTTGTTATTAGTGTTCTAATATTTTGCAACTTTTATTCCTGTTAACTTTGATTTTTGCTGATTATAATTTGATTGCTTTTTCTTTTATTCGATTTATTTTTATATTTCTTTGTAATAAACCAATTGATTTAGTTGATAATCACATTTCTAGAATTCGCAATTTTTTCCCTGCTTAATTTTCCTGAACGTTCTTAAGAAATGAATTTCATAAGATTGTTGGATTGCTTCTTGCCTGTCTCTGCAGATGAGTACTATGAAGATAGGACAATTGAATATTCGCTCCTTACCTGTTCATTTTGCTGCAATAAGAGATTTAATTGTTGCTGAAGAGTACGATATCTTTGCCTTGACAGAGACTTGGCTATATTCTTGAGACTTTGCATTACTCTCATTTTTTTACAGGTCGAGTAACGGGTACTGATAGATGAGTCGGTTTTTATGATAGGGATGGATACGGTGTTGAGATGGTTATGGATGAAGTCGTTTCCTTTATTGAGTAGTTGTGGGTACGGATATGATATATATTGTGGTGATGGCGGGGGTGATATAGGCCTGATTCTGGTAAACCTAGTTTCTGGGATACCCTTAATACTACTCTCTCTTCTTTTATTCCTCAAACAGAGCGTTTGATCTGTTTGGATGGTTTTAATATTGATCTTTTGTATCTCTTAGAACCTTATCGGAGTCAATCCTTTAGTTTGTGCCAGGTAATTGATTACGTCAACTTCTGTCTCCCTTATTGACCACATAATTGTAACTGCTGACAATCAAGTGATGGGCGCAGCTGTGGTACCCATTCATAACGTTGCGGACCATGCGTTAGTTGTCATAAAATTACACCTCGCGGGTGGAATTAACTCTGAGCCACGACCAATTAGTTTCAGAGATTTTAAACATCTTAACCCTGAACTGATATTGGTCGAGATTTATCTCAAATTCCTTAGAATGATATCATATATCTTCAGAATATTGATGATAAGGTTTGCTGGTTCAATCGTTTCATTTTGTCTATACTTAATGTCTCTACTCTCGTTAGGATTATTGGTAATCATTGGTGGCACTCAAAGATAAAGCTTACACGAAATTTAGAAGAACAACATGTGAACGCGATTATCTTGCCTATAAGGAGTTGCGTAATTTTACTAATCCCAATGTGCAAAGGGAAAAGAAAGCCTAATATGGGAAGTAGCCGGGAGTTGTGGGGTAGTTTTGGGGAAATGGATTTACTAAATACAAAATAGCGTTCTATTCATGAGGGACTTGTTGATGTCAATGTTTTGAATGATAACATTTTGTCCTCTCAGAATAACTCTCAGGGTGATACTGAATTGATCACTTCCTTTTCATCAAATGTAATGCCTGTGGTTACTGAAAAGCTTGAATTATCCTTGGCCTCAGAGGAGGAAGTGATGAACTTGTAGCTTTCAATTAGAACTAATCCGATTGTTTTCAATTGTATCATTGCGGAAATGTAGGTGCTGTGTTGTCTTGAGTGTTCTGTTTTTCCACTTTGTTGAAAAATTGCTTTGGTTACACCGATACCGAAGACTACTAACCTTTCTATTATCAGTACTATTAGTCAGTACTATGATCAGTACTATTAATAATAGATTATATTATTATTATAACATTTGGAAACGTTTTCCATATTATCCGATACAGTCTAGATTTAGATCGGGTTATATTTGTGATACCGCACTTTTGAAAGTTATTGACACTATTATCACAGGATATTGGCAGGGCCACATTTCTTGTTCTACTTGATTTTTCCAAGGCCTTCGATACAGTCCACACTAGAAAACTTTTGGCAATTCTTAGGTATGTCGCGTAATACCTGCAGTTTTTTAAGATAATTTAATGAAGAGCAGACAGAAAATTTTTTTTGATAGAGTTTGGTCTGATGAGGCTATTGTGTAGTCTGCCGTTCTTCAAGTATCTATATTAGGTCCAATTCTGTATTTGGTATACACAAGTAACCTTTTTGGTATGTTACATCACTGCGATATGCATATGTATGATGATGACACTCAGCTTCATTATTCATTTGATCTTACTCAAATGCATATTGCTTGGAATTATATTAATGATAATTTAAACCGGCGTTTCTCAACTTATCGTCCCACATACATGATGACAAATGATAATATGGGGTCAATAAAGGATCGATTGAAAGGTCGATAGGGAGTCAATAAACCTTTAAGGGCCAGTAGGGTGTCAGTAAACCTTTAAAGGTTTGTTATATTAAACAAATAGTATATAGAGATTGGAAATAATTCACGAGCACATCCTGTATAATCTGAATGCGCGAGTCTAGAGTAATGATTTGGTACAATTCGGTATGGAAGAAGTTCTAAAGTAGTATATGTTACATCCACCTGGAGAGTATTCTCGAAAAGTATCCAGCATGAAGGCGCGTACCATCGCTCTACAACATAGCATAGAGTTAATATGTGGTTATATTGATGGGTGCCTACTCAACTCGCCTCAATAGCTCCAATCGGTCTTAGATCTGGAAAACTGAATTGTTCATGGCAACATTCTTATACAGTACTTTCCCACAAAGGTCTGTACTTAGGACTTAGGCGCCGCCGAAAGTTTTGAAGCCCAACAAGTTTTGAGGGCTGTAGAGTACCACTTTTAAGAATCGTTGATAATGATCCGTCATGGTCCACTGTACATGTATATATATATCATTTAAAGATAAAATTAAAATTATTTTATGGTGCTCCACCAAAAGGTACTACACCAATAATGTAATTACAAATCAAATATTCAATCAAAATAATTTACAAAATAAAATTATTAGTAAAAATAAATTTTACCAACTTCTTTCCAATCTTCGCTCCCATAAACGTGATTTTGTAAGCAAGCAAGCGAAGCATTACTTAAATAAGAATACTAATTTTAAAAAAATAGCTAAATCATAACACAGTCCCGGAAATGAAAAATAAATTATTTAATTATTTCTTATCAATGAACTTCTTCGAGAATTCATTAAAAATAAATCACCACTTTTTCATAACAGTTTATCACCACAATAAATCACCAGTTTTATTTATGTTACTAATTTCGTCTTTTGATTTAGACCAACACAAGCCTTTTCTCAACAATTTGTTTTCTAAACGACATCCCACTTCAAATTTATCCTTGCACTTTTATACCACATGAACCGAATTACCAACTTCACCGCAATTACATAGACTGACGTTTAGCAATTTTGTTTAAATACTCTTCAAAGATTCTACGCCTAGTGATCAACTCTATTATTTCCGGAAATAAAAAATTATTCACTTTACCAACATTTGGCATAAACTGATACGTCAATCTATCATTATTTGACTAATCCCATCTTTCCTGCCTAATTCCTATAATATATTTTCTAATTTTAGTCGTAACGTAGCGTCTCGATATAAAATTAAACTCAATCTGAAAAATTTCCACCAAAGATGCTTCTTTAGCCAATTTATCTGGTCTACTGTATGCACCCCATGCCAAAATGCAAAAAAATTTTATTGATTTCGAATCATTTCGAATCGATAGCGAAGCCATTTCGTCGATCGTTAATAAAATCATGAATAGTGGGATCTACAAAAAGAAGGTCGACAAAAGTGGACACTAAAAATTGTTATACACAATTTATATTGTATATAAACTTTTCTATTTTTAATGGAGTCGATGTAATAACAAAAATTCATATCGTCGCAAAGAAAAGGTTGAGAAACACTGATTTAAACCCTGCCATAAAAGATAAATAAAAAAATTTTGATTTACTACATTTGTCACTTTTCGTTTTTAGCATCAAATTTTTTAGCTAACAAAACTAAAAGATCAACTTTTGTTACATTAAACTAAATCGTATATTTATAGCTTCTTTTAATATAAAAAATATTGTATACTTGTCTCATTATTTACTTTTACTATCTTTTAAGATATCTTGCAGCTTTAAAATCCGATTTTCCAAAGCAAGAAAATCTCTGTCGCTACTCCTTAAGCGAGATTTCACTCCTTTCAAAGAAGTTGGTTTATAACTTCGATCTGAATAAGAATTTTCCGACGAATTTCTTGAGCTACTTCTAGACCGTTTCGTTTCGCTTTTTAAGTCTCTTCGTCGTCTCGATGAAGCAGACGAAGACGTCGTCGGACTTTCCCCGTGATCAACGCAAGCCAAAGCGAAAAAAGTCTCCAAATTTCTCGAACTCGTCGTGGAACTACTCCGAATACTTCTCGGTTTTGAAACTTTTTTTCTAACCCTAAATAAAAAATCAAGAAGGAAAAAGTTCTTATTTATTCGATAATTTAGCTACTTTTCATTTTTTGGTTTCAAATTGCATCCTTCGCTTTTAATTTGTCTCGGAGAAATCGATCTTGTATCAAAATTTCTTCTTACGTCCTCACTTTTTGATTTATTGGGAGGGGTCCTTCTAAAAATCGTTTGCAAACTTTCCAAGTCGGATTTATCACGTTTCGGTTTAAACGATTTCGATCTAAAAATAAAATTAATTAATTCATGTTAATTGACTATTTCTAATTATTTAACTTTTTATTAATTTGATCTAAATGGGCCCTAAGCGATTTTTCGCTGCTTCTACATCGCTCCAATTCATTCATTAACCTAATTTTATCCGTTCTTAACTTATCCACCAACCGATGATGGGATTTTCGTTCGGATAAAACGCTTTTTTCTAAATTAATTATCGCCTTTTGCATCGATTTTACTTTACTTCTCGGTTCGGTTTCATCGATTGCGCGGTGAAGCCGGTTTATTTCGGCTTTTAGGTCTGCATTTTCTGCTGTTAAATCATCTACGCTAAAGATTTTTAATAAAACTGACTGAATGTTAATTAATTAATCAATAAAAACATAATATAGTAAAAATTGATTACCGTTTCTCTAAAATTAAAATTTGATTCGTAGGTTTTAAATTTTTCATTGAAAGCTCGTCTTTTAAATAGCTTATTTCAGCTTCTAATTTTTGAATTGTCGATTGAAGGAGTTTTGGGTCCGGTGGTCCGCAATATTCCAATGGCAATGGATAATGGATTCTAAACCAATAATATTTAATTTTCTTACATTCTTTTTTATTACTTCCTCTTTTTATTACCGATCAAATTCAACACTGTACGTTATAATTAAATAACGGCGATTATTTCCGTGTGGGTTATTAAAATTTCTGGCGAAACATCTCAACTTTTTCGTTCTCAAAGTGTCTAGGTCCTCGAATGTTAAAAGTTGTAATGATATGGCATCACTCGTCTACAACATTTTTACAAAGATTTACAATTTCAAAGAGATATTTCGCTTTTACCTTTAACAGCCCGGATTTAATCATTGTAACAAAAACGTCGTATTGCTTAAAATTTCCAGTTTTATGAGTTAAATTTTCAATGTCTAAAAGTAAATAAAAATCGATTTAGTAACAAAGCTTCGAACTTAAAATGGGCTTTAAATGTGAAAATACATGCTTGATCGTAGCTACATTGCCACTCTTCTCCAGATTGTTTATCGGAAACCAACAATTCCAAACATTTATTGCTAATGTTCATCTTTACCAAGTATTCTTTACCTTGTAAAATCGCCGATGTGATTAAATTCGGTTCGCTCATTGGGTTTTTGAATTTTTTA
Source organism: Onthophagus sagittarius (assembly GCA_036711965.1). Taxonomy (NCBI): domain Eukaryota; kingdom Metazoa; phylum Arthropoda; class Insecta; order Coleoptera; family Scarabaeidae; genus Onthophagus; species Onthophagus sagittarius. Next base: position 54,841,461 of record JASERS010000002.1, on the reverse strand, counting down.
TCAAGAGTTGGATTAAAAAGTTTTAATTAAATTTTGATATAAAAAATGTTATTGAGTGTTTGTGTTAAAAATGTTATATTTTTATACATAACGTCGATGTCAATAAACTGACGTTTTTAAAGTAGCATAATTAATCTGTGTATGACTACGTGTTAAGTTGAAGTAATTTCAACCATTTCAACTTTACGTTTAAGTTACGTCGAGACATAGGGGAAACTGGTGTGAATTTGGTGAGCTTTGGGAACCCTTTTATTATAAAATTGGCAGTAAAACAACGCGGAATTAATTTGATTAATTTTTGAAAGCTAAGATAAGTCAAAATCGGTAATTCTTACTCGGTAACTCTTATTTTCTAATATTATCTTATAATAAAAAATAAAGCTATTTATATCGTTTATAAAATTAAACTTTTAGTGCTTACTTTCTAGTGATGGAAAACAGAAATAAACATAGATGTATTAATTAGTTTAGTTAAAATACATGATTTTCTGTACAATAAGAAATCCAAACATTATAAAGATTCCTTAAGAAAAAATGCTTGATCAGAAATTGCTTCGACGCTATCTTCAACGCGTAATTACACAGAGTAATTTTCTAAATATTATTTTTATATGAAGCTAACAACTGTTTAAAACTGTGGACAACTTTAAAGGAAAAATGGAGCAGTGGAAGTAGTTCAAAAGAATTTAATAAGTGACCCCATTACGAGACCATGAACGTTTTGGATATGAAAGTGCAAGAAAGACGGTATTAATCAATTTGTTTATCTTGTGGCGAGAAATGTTAGCAGTAATTCACTAGAAACTTCATTAACGTGTTCAGTAGAGGCAGAAGAATTTAGTCCGAAGGGTGAAGAACTGATGAAGTTTTTGAAGGTATTTTATTCTAGATATACAACGTATTATTTTGTCAGGTAATATTTTTCAACTGTATATTTAATTTTGTAGAATCATCTGTATAGTTGCCAATTAAAATCCGACGAGTACGTTCGCAATCTACAACAAAAAATACCAATGTGGTAAACAATGATGTAGATACTATAATTTTAGAAACACTGACTGTAATTTCAAATAAAACATCCACTTTAAGAGAAAGATTTGGACAACTGATTGCTGTAGAATTAGATGCTGAAGACGATAATCTTGAAAGAATGAAAAAAACTGAAAATATTGCAGGTGTTATGTGAATAGTATATGAAAATTCTAATTGTTGAAAATGTAGTGTGAACTCTATTTTATTTATTTAAAAAATTACAAAAACATATAAACGTCCTTATTTCTTTTATTTGCGTTCCATATATTCAATTTGTCCTTTTTTGAAACCAGTCGGAGTTAAAAAGTATTTGGCTAATTTATCACGCTGCTTATATTAGAGATGTGCGTGTGAGTGACTTTTTATGCCCACTCACGATCTAGACCCATGCGGGTCACGAACGCCACTCACGTGAATATCATACATGAATCATTATTTTCAAACTTTCTTTCATTTATTTTTAAGAAATGTTTCGATTTACAGCAGAAATAAATCAACATTTTATTTATTTATTACCTAGAATTTTTGTTAATATGTATAATCAGTGTTACCAGTTTTTAAATATAATCCTCTATTATATTACAAATACCAATTTTTAACAATATTCAAATATTGTAAGAACACTAAACTTTTGTAAGAAGACATTACGATTTTCCCCCTCTACTTATTCTCCATGGCGTCTTAAAATTAGAAAACAACTCGGGTTCATGTCAACTGATAACCATTACATTGGAGACATAATAGCTTATGCTGCCAACAAGTTGACATTCTGTAATATAATGTACAGTGTTTGAAACAGTAATAAGTCATGTGTTTAACAAGTCAACAAGTAAGACTTCACACTGATGAGCAGGACTTTGGAGAGATAATGTGTATGGGATCATAGAACAGTCTATCATTCGAAAATCATTGAGACAGTACACAACAAATTTATTAAATATATTTTCTACAAACAACACTAAAATTTTGTTGATTTTCAGTCTCATAAATTTCCTCGAAGATATTTTAATATGACAAAATATATTGCAATAAAGTGGACGCTCTATCAATTTTGAGAGATGTTGGTTTGTATGTCTCTGCATATTTTGGTTGCCTTAGAGTTTTGTTTAATGTAAAGCGTTTCTTTAATGTAAAGCGTTTTTTCTTCTTTACGGAATTGAAAAGAACCACCATTCATTAAACGTTAACTTTATAGAATAAAGTATCAGCAGAAAATTCACTACCGATATTTTTTGTATTATAGGAGTTTGGAGAGTATTATGTAGTTTGGAGATATAATAGCTCATTAATAGCTCATGCTGCCAACAAGTTGGCAGTTTAAAATAATGTACAGTGTTTAGAACAGTAATAATTCATGCTGCCAATAAGTTAGGCAGTCATTAAGATAGTATATAGTCTGCAGAATAGTAACAGCTTATGCTATAAAGTCGGACTTTTAGTAAGAGAACTAATTATAACATCACTAACACTTTTCAATTTGTTGAAGAGTTTAGAGGTTACAGCCTCCCTGAAAATCACATCTTAATTTCTTTAGATGTTGTTAGTTTGTTCACCGTTATCCCCTTGGAATTGGTTAATGAAATAATTAAGGAAAAATGGAATTTAATTGCTGAACATTGCTCATGGGATAGGGATACCTTTTTAACAGGTTTAAAGTTGATTTTTGACACTTCAATTTTTACATTCGATAATGTTATTTATCATCAAGTCGAAGGTACACCTATGGGATCTAAAATATCACCTGTCTTGGCTTTGATTGTGATGGACTATGCGTTGGACGAGATTTTGATTAATAATGGTTCAGTTTTTCGTATAAATTTCATTAAGAAATATGTTGATGATTTGGTTTTGGGGGTACACAAGGATGATATCAATACAGTGTTAAATTGTTTTAATGATTTTCATCCGAGCATTCAGTTTACAACGGAGTTGGAAAGTAATAATAGCATTCCTTTTTTGGATACTAAAATAATCAGAGACGGTTTCAATAAGATTAAGTTTGATTGGTACGTTAAACCAACTTACTCAGGACGTTATCTTAATTATTTCTCAAGTCATAGCTTTAAGCACAAACTTTCAACTGTACGTTGCATGAAGCACAGAGTCTCCAACATTTGTGATAAAGAATTTCTTCGTGAAAACTTAGAATTTCTACAAAAAACTTTTGTTAATAATGGTTACCCAAGTAAATTAATTAATAAAATTTTATTTTCAACACCGTTAATTAATAATAACATAAACCACGTCAGTTTAACTAACCCATCTTTACTTACAACTGAACCTATCATTTATAAAAAACTACCTTATATCGAGAAGTTAAGTGATTCTTTGAAAAAAATATTATCAGTGATTGACAATTTAAAAGTAGTTGAGTGCTACGATAACAAACTTCCATTTAAACCATTTCACAAAACTTAAAGACGCTACAGAAAACAAATTTAAATCCAATTTAATTTACTGCATTTCATGCAACGATTGTAGTGGAAAATATGTTGGTCAGACTTCTCAATGGCTTAAAAGTAGAATTTCTAAACATAAAAGTAACTGCCGGTTGAATAAGACCGTTTGTGCATTATCCCAACATGTTCAGGATTGCAAACACACCTTCGATTTTGATAACGTTAAAATTTTGGATGTTGAATCTAATTACTACAATAGAATTTTCTTAGAGATGGTCCATATAAATTACACTAGTAATACTGTTAACTATAGAACGGATACTCAGAATTTAAGTAACATATATGCTTACTTGTTTACTAGGGACAAGACTAACCATAACTATAATCCACCAACCCAACATAATCATGATATTAATAATGGTTCTACTTTCTCTAATGATATGGTTTTCTAGTTTTTAAGTTAGTAGGTTCATTTTTGATAGTTAATTGCATTTTCTTATCTACATAGTCTGTATTAATTATTCTGATTACGTTTTATTGTTTTTATTTGATAAATCGTTTCTTTGGTTTGAATTTTTGAAATTTAAATTTTTAAAGTTTCCGCTTTGTTTTTGGTAAATTTCGGTTTGTGCGCAGTTTCGTTTTTCGGGGTTGTGTTTGCGTTCGAAAACAGGTTTTTTTTTCATATCAATTTTTACATTTTAACGTTCTCATCGAGTCCATTTTGTATTGTTAAATTTTACACGTTCTTGTTGAACTTTTAATTTGTTATTTTAATTTACCGATACTCAGTTTTAATGTGTTTTCTACTATGACCAAGACGATTTTTATATTTCATGCTTTTTAAAACAAATAAGTTTAATTTCATCTTATTTTGTTCTTTGGCGTCTTCAACATATGTTGGATGCTCATGTTAAAAAACCTTTTCATTAATTGTAATAAAAAAATCTCCATTTTAGCAACATAAATGCTCTGAAGAAGAATGAGAAATACATTCGAAATATATTAGCAATTTTAAAAAGTTGTTTCATTAATTACTTTGTGGACCGTTTATCCTGAATAAATCATTTTTATACTTACAGCTTATGCTGTCAATAAGTTGGCAGACTTCAAACTGAGGAGCAGGATTTTGGGGCAAAACAGCTTATGCTGCGAATAAGTTGGCAGACTTCAAATTGATGAGCATGACATTGACGACGTAATAGCTCATACTGCCTACAAGTTAGCAGACTTTAAGAAAATATACGATGTTTGGAATTGTAATAGCTCATGCTGCCAACAAGTTGGCTGACTTCAAATTAATGAGCAGGATTTTGGAGAAGAAGGAACTCATGCGCTACCAATAAGTGGCAATCTTTAAAATAATGTACAGTTGTATGGAGCTGTAATAGCTCATATTATCAACAAGTTGGCAGACTTTAAACTGATGAGCAGGATTTTGGAGACATAATAGCTCATGCTGTCGACAAGTTGACAGATACCTTTTTTTGCCTGATACTTTATACGAAATTTCAATCAAAAAATGAAACGTTGAAAAATCATCCGAAATGCGAAATTTCTCCGAAAACCTTCACCATTTCACTAGATCACGAAAAGAAATCATCAAATATGGTGAGATTTCACCAAATCTGACAACAATGTTAAGACTCATTGTAGCATAAAATAAACAACCATTCGTAAATATATATATATATATATATATATATATATATATATATATGTGTGTGTGTGTGTGTGTTTTGGTTGATCAGTTTTTGTTGTCAGACTGAGAGTCTGTCAACAGGAGACTACGACAAAGCACTGAAGATGCCAAGTGAGATATTGGCGAAACGTCTGGCCCTGTCCAAACGGAACAACCAAGAAGATGAACGGCTGATACCTCGGATCAACTAAAACACCTACTTCTCCATCCGTGAAGCATTACGAATTACATATATATATATATATATATATGTTTTTGGTTGATCCGAGGTATCATCCGTTCATCTTCTTGGTTGTTCCCTGTGGACAGGGGCAGACGTTTCGCCGAAGATCTCACTTGGCATCTTCAGTGCTTTGTCGTAGTCTCCTGTTGACAGACTGAGGTACTGCGGTGCTCTGGCTCCTTTTTATAGTAGGTCGTCTTGGTCGTAGGTGATAGCGATTGGTCGGGGGTGAGGTGGTGGGGGTGTGTATGTCTGACGTGACGTGAGTCGTGGGTGGTGGGGGGAGGTCATTGACCTGTCGTACGGCGATTAACGGTCCTGGGGATTTTCCACCGGATATGGCTTTGGTGACGTCATCCATGGGCGAGAAGAGGCCACTCACCCGCCGACCGGTGATTGCTGGACCTGGGCTGCTCCCCCTGGACGTTTCAAGAATGATAGGCAGTCCGGCGTCCTGCCGTTCCGAATTGGATGTCGTGACAATGACTTACAGCCTACTTTCACCAGACTTACTCACCACACCAGATCCCGACAAACTGAAGCGATCCTCAGGCGAGCCAGCAATTCGCTCCTTAAAGAAGAAATCCGAAGAACGAGGAAGAATCTCAGCAGCACCGAACTCGAATTATACCAGCTTCATCTGTTATTGAGCCAACAGCTACACATCATCATTTGGAGCCAGTTAGAAATTTTAACATTATGGCGTTGCGAAACGAACAGAGCCCAGAAAACCAAGAAACTCCAAAGGAAGTTCGAAGATTTAAAAGCAAGGTCTGCAAAAACATCTAAACGGCCACACCTCCAAAACCAAAAGATCGTCCATAACCTTTCAGGATACAACCTTTCAGATGCAGAACGAGCAGTTTTAAGTAAAGGATTCAACTACGCCTTAACCCCAAAGACCATTCCGGATGAAGAAATCATTGCTAACGTGGAATCCAGCTTAACATCAATGGAGAAACAAAAAGCCGAAATTTTAAGAATGGACATCTCCAGGATTTTACGTTTAGCTAAACCACCGAAGTCGAATTTAGATCCAAGTGAAATCCAGGCCCTGAAGCAACTTAAAAACAACCACAATATCATCATACTTCCGGCGGACAAAGGTAATGCCACAGTGGTTATGGACTCGCAGAAGATCATGGACTTACTCAAAGATACGGCCTACAAACCAGCAGCAAGAGACCCTACAACTTACCTAGAAAAGACAACCAAGTCGAAAATAGAGGCATCTCCAATAGATCCGGAGATAAAGAAAACTCTAATCCCTCGAGAGAAATCAAGCAGGTGCCCTAAACTTTATGGTCTTCCCAAGATACACAAGCCGGACGTTCCACTTAGACCCATTGTGAGTGCCTTCAACTCACCGGTACAAAAACTTAAAAAGTACCTGGCGAAGATCATGCAGCCTATTGCACAACAAGCCGATTCCTACGTGCGAAACTCTGAACATTTCGTTCAAATTCTGGACAACGTCCAAATTCAAAACAGTGACATCTTGGCGAGCTTCGATGTCAAGTCTCTCTATCCCAGTATCCCGATCGAAGAGGCCCTCAAGCAGATCAGAGAAAACGAAGACTTGCCCAGCCACATCGTAGACCTCGCCAAACACTGTCTCAACAATGCTTATTTTCTGTTTGACGGTCAGATTTACAAGCAGGTAGAAGGAGCAGCTATGGGTTCTTCACTGTCCCCGGTCATCGCCAACCTGTTCATGATTTACCTCGAGAAGAAAGCGTTAAGGGAGGCCAAATACAAACCGAAGTTATGGATCCGGTACGTTGATGACATCTTCGTCATTTGGTCCTTTGGAAAAGAAAAGCTCCAGGAATTTCAAGAATATTTGAATACCATTCATCCAAAGATCCAGTTCACCACGGAAATAGAAGAAAACGGACAGGTACCTTTTCTCGACGTATTAGTAAAGAAATCTCGCAACAGCCTGCAGCATACTGTATACAGAAAACCTACCCACACGAATCGATACTTAAATGCATCTTCTCATCATCATCCTTCACAGATCCAATCAGTCGCCAACTCACTAATCTCAAGATCCATTCGACTTACAGATAACGATAACAGATCAGAAGAAATGACGAAAGTCACCTTGGCTCTTGCTCAAAACGGCTACTCCAAATACATGGTGAAGAAAGCTATCGATCGACAATTCAAGCCGAAGGACCCACATCCACAAGAAGAGACCAGAAGACCCAACGTCGTACTACCCTACATCAAAGGAACAACGGATCGCATAGGAAGACTACTACGGAAACACGACATTAGTACCACCTACAGACCCGGCAAGACTATAGGAGCTTCTCTCAGGAATCCAAAAGACCAAATAAAATTGGAAAATCTAGGAGTTTATTCCATCCCCTGCGGCTCATGCGACAAGAACTACGTGGGACAGACCAACAGAAGAATAGCTGCCAGAGTAGAAGAACACAAGCTGAGCATCCGAAACAAACAGCTCACTTCTGCTCTCTTCCGCCACCATCTGGACACAGGCCATACCATCAATTTCGAGGGTTGCAAGCAGGTAGCCAACGTTCCGCATTGGAGAACCAGATTGATCCGGGAATCCATTGAAATAGCGAAGAACGGCACCCTCAACAAGAGGGATGATGCCCTACACTTGTCAGCAGCGTGGAGAACGGTCCTAGAGCACTCCAGGCCCAGGGCTGCTTTCCTGAGGCAAGGACCATCCAATTCGGAACGGCAGGACGCCGGGCTGCCTATCATTCTTGAAACGTCCAGGGGGAGCAGCCCAGGTCCAGCAATCACCGGTCGGCGGGTCAGTGGCCTCTTCTCGCCCATGGATGACGTCACCAAAGCCATATCCGGTGGAAAATCCCCAGGACCGTTAATCGCCGTACGACAGGTCAATGACCTCCCCCCACCACCCACGACTCACGTCACGTCAGACATACACACCCCCACCACCTACTATAAAAAGGAGCCAGAGCACCGCAGTACCTCAGTCTGTCAACAGGAGACTACGACAAAGCACTGAAGATGCCAAGTGAGATCTTGGCGAAACGTCTGCCCCTGTCCACAGGGAACAACCAAGAAGATGAACGGATGATACCTCAGATCAACCAAAACACATACTTTTCCATCCGCGAAGCATTACGAATTACCATATATATATATATATATATATATAGCCGATATTTCTGATGGTTTTTGAATCTGATTCTGAGATCTAGTACCTATTGTAAGTAATAATTTTACTAACTGTCCACTTTTTGGTACTCCTTATAAAATTATGAAGATAAACTTTAGCCTTAATGATATTGTAATATCGGATGCTGCTCAAATTGATAGATGAAATATTCGCCATCTAGCAACCAATATTCCAAATGTGTTTTCTATAATACGTCTGGCACGTGACAATCAATAATTAAAAATAGCTTTTAATATATTAAGATATTTTCCAGGATATGGTCGCATTAGATTCTGTTGCATTGGAAAAGCTGCATTCCCTACGAAATAGTGCTTCATGAATATATTTTTGTTGGGAAGTTCAAGGAAAGGGATTGTGCCATTTATTATGAATTGTCCCAATGTTGAGCTACTAAAAACTCCCCCATTTATTATCATTTATTACTATTTCAGCTGAAGAATGTTACATTATATCTGTTTGTAGTAGAAGCTGTCCATTGTTGTCAAGCTCTTCCACCTCTTCCAACATCTACATTCCTCTTTGCTTTTCTTTGGTGATCTGTAGGATTTTTCTGTTATTAGGGACTATTTTACCTAAACACTGTTAAGTGAGGTAAGTTTTATATGTAATATTAATCGTATCATAAAGGAATGAGATGTGAAGTTGGTTTTATTCACAAATGTCAATGAACTCGTGAAGAAATATAGAGTACGGTTAGTTTTCTTTAGAGATGATCGATATTTTAGTAACATTGTTTTTTTCACAATTATTAAAAAACATATATATATATACTATCTACTATATAGGTAACTAGGACCGCAAGAAAGTGTAAAGAATAGAGTGCAGATATACAGGGTCCTGCAATAGTGCGTCAGGCATCTATAGCTATATCAATATATCAATTATGTTTGGAATTTCTTTCAAACACAGGTTTGTACTATATATACGAGTGTATTTCTGGAAAATATTTTCGCATATGGTCCAAAAAAGTGTGACGACACAAAAAGGTTTTTTTTTTTTAATGGAACACCCTATATTTTTTTTTACAAATGATGATTAGCTCTCTTAAGTGCTATAACTGTATATATTCTTTTCAAATTTTGTGCGAGGTTACCATGTTATTCACCACTTTGTGAAAATTTTTGAAAATTTATGTAGTCAATTAAAATTTGTTATCAGTACTATTATTAAATATTGAAAATTGCAATTTGGCACGTCGATAAACAAAGCTTTGGTCTTTCGAACACTGTTAATACTATTGGATAGTATTATACAGGGCGGTTACCAGAATCGGTAAATTTATGCAATGTTTAAGGGAACATAACTTTGTAATTTTAAATGAAACACCCTACATTTTTCCAAGGCTTCAAAAGGTTTTATTAATTAGCTTTCATTTTTGTTAAGCACAGGGTAACCCTTGTACTTTTTGAGATAATTAGACTGTTTTAAAAATATCGACATATACATGATATTTTTACAAGAAATGAGCAATGAAAAGACAGTTTTAAACAAAAGCAAGTAATTGAACAAAAATTATAACTAACACTAGCACTAACACTAAAACTATCACTAGAACTATCACTAGGACTGACACTACATCTAAAACTAGAAAGTTTTGGGTTTAACCATGCGTTTTTTGAAAAAATGTTTGATGATTCAGATACCATGTTACAACCTTCTTCTGAAACTGGTTCGAAGTGACTGGCAAAATTTGGTTGTTGTTTTCTGGCTCTTCTGTCTTCATTGACTATGGTTCTGCATATTTCTTTTCTAAATTCGTCCTTGGTTGGGCAACTTCTTAAAATTGCTTCTATTGTTGTTCTTTTAATATTGGGTTTTGTATCAATCGTATATTTATGCCCTTTGTTCAAAAGATCCTCTGAGTTAAAGATTGTTGAGGAGAGATTCGTCACTTTTGGATGGAATTCTCGTTTACAATTGTTAACCAATGGATCATGTTCTAATCTGTTTCGTTCCCTCCTCAAAGTGTCCAATTTCCTTTGTTTCCTTTCTCGGCTATGAGTAAAATGTGCAGATTGTAAGTCTGTTGTGTATGTGATTATATTTTCTACCTCTAAATGGTGATAATGGATGGACAATTTTTGATAAGTGTATAGTAATTCTATATTAATGCCATTGATTGTGTTGGAATGTCCTCTGATTTCCTTTTTTAATCTATTTGTAATTAACTTTTGAATTATATTCATTGTTGTGTAATGGGTATTTATGTTTTACTAAAAACTTATACAAGTGAATGTAGGATCTTGTAATGTTGAAAGCAACCTTTAATTTAAGTTAGAATTACTTTAAAAAATCTGTTCAAAAAGACTCTCAGAGATAGCATGTGTTCTTGATGATTTAAGCAAGGTTGCAAAACTGAACATACGTATGTTGGTGTTATAATTTATAAATATTTGTTTAATTAACTTATAATCATCGGTAGTGCAATAACTCTGACTCCATTTATTTTTTACTAAATCCTTTTCTAATTCGAATGTTTTTTTTGTATTTATCATAATTTTATAAACTTTGAACTATTTTAAAAGTAGTTACTTAAAAGTAACTAATTACTTAAAAGGAACTAAAATGAACAAAAATAGCTAGAATACCTAAACTAGTTAACAATGAGGAGTTAACTACTTTCCCCGAATATTTAATGCCAGCATAAGATAATGAGTATAACTATTTATAGAAGAAAAGTAGTTAGAACATAACTACTTTGACACAAAAAGTAGTTAACTACGTGGTTAAATAGTGATTATAATGTTCTCTTTCATTTAATCTCCCTATTCTGTTTCTATTTTTGTAAATGATTTAAAGTTATGTGCTTCATTCGGTGCAAAAGATACCAAGCTTGTTTTGAATTAAGAATTTTGCAGTTCCGAAGCTTTCTCCGCAGAAAAATTCAGAACTATTCAGAACAACAGTTCTTTTGATCCTCAAACAGATCATGCGTTTCAAGATGCAATAGAATCCTAAATTAACAACTGGACATTCTTTGTTAAATTTTTAGAACCCAAAGGATACATTTTGGAAAATTTATGAAAATTTTGAGACATTGCGTAAATATCAAATATTTTAGGCAAATTAAAATCAAAATAGAACCAAGCGCTGATACCCATGGTACTCCATATTCCATGACCTCAGAATACCAAAATGATTAAGGAGATGGAAAAGTCTAAATCATATGATATTTCATGTCTTTAAAAATGTTTCTACAGCCGGTATGATATTTAAAGTAAAATATTTAAAGGTTTATACGATGAAGTTTAGTTTATTTTTAAACGGCTATTCGGTGCTAAAACTGTTTCAGTGTACAAATACACCTTTTTCAGGCACGACTGAAAAGTTTTATAAAAAATAATAATTAAATGTTACAAATGTAATTATGTTGTAGTTACCGTCAGTTTGAGGAAGACGTTGTTTTGAAAGAATATCCACACTATGCGGGTTCATCGAACATCGAGTACGTTACGGAGTTAATACTGTTGAGAAAATTGGAAAAGCCTGAAGGGCGTGTTATAAATGCAAAATTGAAAGCTTGAAGAGCGCGTTAACAAATTGTAGTTGGTTTTTTTTTAGAAATTTCTAAAAAAAAAGATTAGAAAAAAAAAGAAAAGGTATGATATTTGTTCAGCCAAATTTCTTAGAAGACCACAATGTCAAATTCTTTGAGTCGATAATTTCGGACACCCCCAAGACATTGTCGGCGGCACGGCATGTGGGGTTTTACAATTAAAAAACAGTATGCGTTTATCTATCGTGAATTGCAATTTTACATAATCGACAGATTTAGATGATATAAGTGTTTTATGCAGTTGTATGCAGCTAGAAAAAGGGGACTTCATTCTCAGTGGAAAGGTATTATTTTTAAGGTGTATAATTATTTTAAAACAGTTTTTCCAAATGAAAATAAAACAAACTTTAAAAACCGTGTTTTATATAAGTGCTACAGGAATATCTCTGGCAACTGTAAAGAGAATCAAGAGATGTAAGAAAGCAAGAAAGTTGCGATTTAGTAGGTACAAGCAATGGTGATGATAACGTAATATTCAGCTCTCCTGAAAAACGTAAGAAAGTGTACACGAAAACTAACATACCGGAATGGGAACAAATACATATTAGAAACATGATTCCAACTTCCACAAAACAGAAGGATGTCGCGTTACTCTGACGCAATGCAACAAAAATTAAGTAGTGAATATGCCTTTTCGGAAACTCTGCATAAATTATTAAAAACCTTGGATTTATGCGGAGGAAAACTAACTGTAATCGACGAAAATTAATTATAGGAGCCAGGGTAGCCCTATTGTCTTTTTAGATGAAACTTATATTCATGCAGGTCATACTAGCTCTATTAGTTGAACAGACAATAAAACTAACGGTTTACTATCACCCATATCAAAAGGTAAGCGATTGGTTATTGTTCACACAGGGGGTGAAATGGGTTTCCCACCTAACTGCTTCTTGATTTTTAAATCTGGAATCAATGGCAGAGACTACAATAGTGACATGAACTCGCAAAATTATGAGAAGTGGTTTATAGCGAAGCTAATTCCAAATATTCCATCGAAATGTGTTGTTGTAACTTACGTGCGGGTAAAACCAAATGTTTTTAGTTGTGTTAGTTTTAGTGTTAGTATTAACTCTACTTTTAGCTGTTATTCAGTTTTAGATTATTTTATACTTGCATCAAACTAAAACTGGAATTAACACTAGACCTAGAACTAGAAAGTTTCGATTTAACCGTGCATCTTCAGGCGAACGGTTCTGATGTTCTCGCGTATTCGAGATTGGTAAAAGACCAAATACTGCCAAAAACGTGTAAAAGAAAAGACAGTTGAAAGAAACTTGTAATTACCTATAAATGCCTAAGTACTGCTTCAAAATGTAGAAGATGCTTTGAGGAAAGCAAATGCTGCTGGAAAAAGGATACTTGCTGATTATAGGATACTAAATTCTATTAATAAAGTATTTGATATTGCCGGTCTTGCCTTCAGCTTTATTTTCTATTGTATGTTAGTAAATTTCAGAACACGCGTTTCAAAATTCAGTAGAATCCTAAATTAAGAACTGGACATTCTTTGTTAAATTTTTAGTACCCAAAGGATGCATTTTGGAAAGTTTATGAAGATATTGTGTGTTAGTAAATTTCCGTTCAGTAGTTCAGAAAGTTACTGCCAGTAGGAATGAAGAAACTGCTTGTAGAGGATGACATTTCTTGCTAAAGGCAGATGTCTGAATACTGATATCAAAGGCCTACATACTGTTTGGATTGTACACCTAACAAAATTCTCGAAGCAGAGGATTGCCAATAGTCTTGAAAAACCTTGTAATTTCTTATCAGCTAGTTCACCTAGTTAGTACTGCTTCAAAATGTAGAAGATGCTCTGCTTTTCGTTCTGCTAATGAAGTATCTTATATTGCTGCTCTTGTTTTTAGCTTTACTTTCCATTGCATATTAGTAAATATCCGTTCAGTAGCTTAAAAAATTATTGCCAGTAGATTATTAGGTGTTTGTGGTAGAAACGAAGTAACTGCTGTCTGGATACTGATACCAAAGACAGTGATGATCAGAATGAGAGTTTAGCTTAACGGCTCCAAAATTTTCCCCACTCCGGTCTCGATAAATAGAGCCATCTGAGACTGTTTCCCTTTATCCCATAAGTTGTGTCGTGTGATGGGAGGCGTGTAAGCTATACTCGCCGCGCTCTGGTGATGATGGTCTAGTAATAATTCTAGTTTTAGTTTTTGTTTAGCTCTAGATTGTTTTAAATTCTTCTGGAACTAAAAGTATAGCTAATTATAGACCTACAACCTACCTTCAGAACTAACACTAGGTCTAGAACTAGAAACATTAAGATTTAACCGTAAGTCTCTTAGGGCGGCTAAACAATGATGTTTCTTGTTCTAGGGCTAGTACTAGTTCTGAAGCTAAGTTGGGTTGGCTTCGGTTCCGTCTTAAAAGACATATGACTAAACCCAAATGTTTGTAGTTGTAGTATTTGGTACAACTACAAACATTTGGGTAATGATCTTCTCCTTTCTCCAAATTCTGGCTCAACAGATATCGTACCGACTGTACAATGTTTTTTGTTTCGTTTAAAAAAGATTACCTTGCAAACTGATTATATTTGATGACCAAAATCATATTTGGCACAAAAATTATAACAAGTTCATGCAGGAATTTATTTCGTTTTTGGTTTAGCCATCTCCTTCTTCGCCGTTGTATTTGTTACGCGACATTTAGCAGAACCGGAAGCGAACATTGTCTTTGATTTTTTGAACTAAAAGAATGTATTTTGGGAAGTGTATGAAAATATTGCGTCATTGCATTAATATCAAATTCATTAGGCAAGTTAAAATAAAAATAGAACCAAGTGCTGATACCCACGGAACTCCATACTTCATGTCCTTGGAGTATCAAGATGATTCAAAGGATGGAGAAGTCTCAGCCACATTCAAATATTTCATGTGTTTAAAAATGTTTCTACAATGTTTTGGATATTTTTGATGATCAAATTGGTATTTGGTACAAAGATTTTAAAGAACTTTTAAGAATTTATTTCTTTTTAAGTTTAATCATACCCTTATTCGCCGTTATATCTGAATTGTTACGGGGCATTTAGCAGAAAACACATTTCAAAATTTAGAAGAATCCCGAATTTAAAACTGAAGGCAAGCATTGTCTATGTTGAATTTTTAAAACTAAAAGGATGTATTTTGAAAAGTGTATGAATAGGAACGAACCAAGCGCTGATACCCACGGAACTCGATATTTCATGACCTCGAAATACCAAGATGATTGAGAGGATGGAAAAGTCACAATTAAATCCAACATGATATTTCATGTGTTTAATAATGTTTCAACAATGTTTTTAGTGTCCTACAAAAATGATTACCTCACAAACCATCTATTTTTGATGGACAAAATGGTATTTGGCACAAAAATCATGACAAGTTCACGGAGGAATTTATTTCTTTTTTGGTTTAACCATCCCCTTCTCTACCGTTGTATTTTAATCGTTACGCGGCATTTAGCCAATCGCCGAACGATGACCAGGAGCCGTATGAAACGACTGAAAACCGCCCACTTTTGCCGCCAAAGCGATGCCGATTGGGCACAACGAGTTCGTTCCGACCATTTTAAAAGACGTTAGGCGGAGCTCGACAGCCTAATCTCCCGATTTCTACCCACACGCATCTATCCCCTTCGGACATCTTCAGGCCGTATGGCAAAATATCTCGTTCAGAAACAGTTCCGTTCGGTTTCTATCGGGAATTCGGCGTGTGCCAGGAAACGGGCGATTCAAATCGTTTTTTGTATGTGTTTGTTGAATGAATTGCGTAACGACGACGAATGGAACTCGACCAGAACTGATGATAAAGTTGATGAACTCAAGTGCAGAAGTCAAGCCACGTTTTGTTAAATGAGGTGAAGTTATCCGAAACTAACCGGCATTAAATTAAGTTAAACCGAACTAAACGGTATTTATTTCGTGGGTGAATAAACAGAAATGATTTAATTTTATTTTTCAACTTAATTCATTTCAATTTTTCGAAATTTTGAAAACTTTTAAACAAGAGAATCAACTTAGTGAATACACATTTTTTTTTAAAATGGATAATGGTAAGTGTAGAAGATTTATTTGTTCCTTTTAGTCCATAAAGAAAATTCGTTGAAAGGATTATTAAATGAACAATTATCTAAGATCTGCGGCGAGGTTAAAGTTTATCATCGAAGAGTTCAATCGAAACTAGATAACGTAGCGTTAAAGTATAGCGTTTCGAAGTGGTTTTGTGATCTTTAAGGCTCACTGAAACCAAATAGGCTGTGCACAATTTGCTTTAAAACATTAAACGAAATTTAATTTAAACGCACTATGCTTGTTTCTCTTTCTTCCTTTTTCCGTCTTTTCTCAAACGGTCGTATAAAAAAATCGAATTTCATTACAAAAATAAAAACATTAAAAATAATCCCAATACAATACAAACATTTATTACTATTGATCGTAAAATTGTATATCTTAGACCCGATGTTATTAAAACCTGTTATTAAAACGTGTTATTAAATCGTGGTTCTGATTCCGATTACGACCGTACTTTAAACGTTTTGATTATGATTTGCTTTTGAGGTACTATAAAATCCACGCTTCGTCGATTTTGAAACAATGGATGCAAAAAAACTTTATTTAATCGAATATACTTCAATGGACGTCATTAAAACGTATAAATCTGTATCGAATTTATTTCCAAGGATTAATTCTTTGATAACATCTACATTTAATTCAATTTTCACTTTTTTCAACTTTATTGAAAGATGAAAGTTGAGTTGAAAAACTTAAAACGGTAGCTACTTGAGTTTAAGTCGGTGATTTGTAAAAAGGTTGTAAACATCACCTTTTCGCCTTCTTCTGTCCATTTAGTGAGTAAATTTACACAGCACTGAGCAAATATTTGGCCTTTTTAGAGCGGATTATTGGTTTAGGGCTTTTTGTGGTTGTAGGAGGATGAAACATCGGCTGATGGGCTAAATAAACGAATCAAAATGAGCACACTCATCCGCTTCTAATTTTTTAGCCCTTTTTCTTTAGTTAATTCTTTTGGCTTCATTAAAATGTTTGTTCCTATTTATAATATGATAACTTCTAAAATAAGCTAAATTAAATGGAACGGTGATGGAATTGAGATGAGAGCAAAGAAAACGAATGGAGCGAGGAGCAAGCTCGAGTCATGCCTCTTTTGCAATGTGGCGTAACTGTTGCACCGGACGGATTTAAATTCCACATTTTATTTCAAATTTATTTTAAAAGAAGATATCTATAAATCATAAAATATAAACGGGGATTTTGCGTCATTCAAATTTTTTCTTTATTCTAAATAAATTTTGCAGCGCTAATCTTTGGGAATATGCTAACCTTAGAAATTAATTTGATAAAATTGCGTTTTCTGAAAATAATTTTAATAAACAAAAGAATTCTGTTACATCTCCAGATTAAATAGAAATTTGTTTCCAACTGGAGTGGCTTTATCTAAATTCCGATTTTTGGTTCTTTCATTAAGATTGAGACCGTAACACCCAAAGCATATAATAGCTAATGGCTCTTATATCATGGGCTCCCATCTGGTGGCTATCCAAAATCTGAAAATTGATGCACAACTCAATTTTACTATGAAAACAATATTTGGATATCTTAAATATGCTTTCCGTTAATGACTCCCAAGTTTGCGAAATATCATCAAATTTGCGAAATAGCTGGCAACCACATCCTCATATTGGAAGCGTAAATGCACGAACAAATTACAGCTTCTTTGTATTTTAGATGCAAAAAAATGGATTAAATTCCAACACGAGTTAAAATATAACATTTCTACATGGTATATATTTCTATATTTAGAGGAACTCTGATACAGGTTCAAATTAAACAAAAATCTTATGGTGTGGTACGGCTTTAAGAGTCTATTCAGTAGAGTTGGGTCTTGGAAATAATTGAATCTAGCTAATTTAACTCGTAGCTTTAATATCTTGGGCTCCTATTTGATGGTTATCCAAAAACTACAAAATCTATGCACAACTGAATTCGACCATGGAAATAATATAGGAATGTCTTAAATTCTCTTTTTTTACTGTCTTCTAATGCTGAGGAATATCTTCAATCTTGCGAAGTAGCTGACAACCTGAATCATCTCAGATTGTGAGACTGTACATTCATTCTTGTTGAGGAACTGGCTTGGTACAAATGCAACATCATTTCTGAGTGGAAAAAAGCATAGAACCACCTGGAATAAGCCAACATATCCCCTCCACCCATGAGCCAAAAGGATTTGGATATACTTAAGGATCTTTGGAAAATTTTAAACAGGATATTGAGAAAGATTGCATTATTAGATCATATCGTAACACTGCCAAGGAGTTCTTAGATTTCTTTTGCGACTTTTGGTTCCGACTGTCACGGAAGTGACAAGGTAGGATGTCATTTGCATCTTAATTAATAATTGTATTAATAAATCACATAAAAAGAAAATACAAAAAAAATGAAGATACATTATTAGAAAAGAGACTTATTTCCAGGATGAAGTGCACTTTGGTCAATAAACAGCTGCTCTTCCTCTTACTTCTGGTGTATACAAAATATAAGAGACAAGAAGTAAACATTATTAATAATAACACTAAATCTTAAATGAAAAAACAACAATATGACGACATACAAGTATAGACGGTGTTAACAAGAAAACGGAGAGACATCAGTAGTTCAGAGAAAAGAAAATCATGATGACTCAAGCTTTTAAGATTTTAATTTACTTTTGAACAAAATACAAGCTCAATTCCTTACAGTGCACTTGTAGTAGGAAAAGGATTGGTGTGATGTATACCGTCAATAAATCTTTTCTTCTTACATTTATATGATGTACATCTTTTATGTTTATGTCTACTCTTCATGTTCAACCACCCGGTCTCTGCCTACTTCTAACTAATATGGTCATATTTACGAATTCCATAAAAAAACCGTAGGCAACCGTTCTGGGCGTCGTATTCTTTTCGATACGACGCCCACTTGACTCCGTTAAATTTGGACCATAAACAACGTCTCAGTAATTTACTTAGAACCAAGTTATCACGTAATATAATTTTTTATTTATACATCTCTATTTGCAAACAAAAGAGACCACCCTACCTATTTCTCAAGTACTTGGCCACATGCTCCTCAAACCTCAAGTGATAATCCAACATATTTCTTAAAATTTTTACATCATCAGAAACATTTAGAGGTTGATCATCCACTACTAATTGCCTGTAAATCCATAGTGTAATTCTTCTTGTGACACTACTGCAAAATAGAGGAACAGAAGACTTAGATGGATTAAGCACAAGCTGATGACCTTGATGACCTTCTGCAACATCAGAAAATTATGCTACACCTAAGTTAAATTTGATGCAGGCATCTTCCTAATTATTCCATAGTGTAATTACTCTTCTTGTGACACTACTGCAAAATAGAGGAACAGAAGACTTAGATGGATTAAGCACAAGCTGATGACCTTGATGACCTTTTGCAACATCAGAAAATAATGCTACACCTAAGTTAAATTTGATGCAGGCATCTTCCTAATTATTTGGATTAAAATTCAATAGAAGCTGTGTATCATTTGCATACAAATGAATCTGCGAATGCTCAAGTACTTGATTAAAATCAGATGTGTAAATAGAGAACAGTAGTGGACCCAAAATGGACCCTTGAAGAACTCCACGAGTAATAGACAGACATCATCAATTTTTACATCCTGGGACCTATCCGACAAAAATTACTTTATCAGAAATAAAGCCAACCAGACCAAAGTAATGAAGTTTACATGCAAGTATATTATCAATATATATTTATTGTATCAAATGCTTTGGTGAAGTCCAATGATAACAAAAGAGCGGCTAGCTCGGTTTCTCTAGAAGCAAATAAATCATCACTAAGGTTCGATAAAGATGTTGTATATGTGTGATATGAACCATCCCAGATTCTTAGACTACGCATTGAGAGTGGGAAAAGAGTGGATTTCTTTGACTTCTTCTGCGATCTGTAGTTGCAGTTTGAAATGTTTTGGCTGTCCCAGAAGTGACAAGTTATAAAGTTATTTGCATCTTTACATCAGACTTCCCATTAATACTACCGAAGGCACTGGATTGGTACAAAGAAGCTTATTTTCATCATCCTGCTCGGAATTTGAGGTGGATGATATGTCATCAGAATCTAGGAATGAAGTGGATCCTGAAATATCAATTCGTGAGGAAACAGAAGAATGACAAGAGATACGTGTGGACAAAATACCACTACATTCTTCTTTATTTAGACTCAGAATGATATAAAATTGATGACATTGAGGTAACAACTAGAGCAAGTATAACTGCCGTGCAGATATATCGGAAGTTTTTCGACGCAGAAGTTTTAAGTGTTATTGTTCACGAAACAAATAAATATACTGCAACTGCTATTCAAAACAGTCGACGAAAGTTACTCGGCCAGAATCAATACATTTATTGATTCTGGCCGAGTAACGAGTATCCACCCATTGGTGGATACTAATGAAGATGAAATGTAGAAGTTTTTTACTCTCCTTCTTTTTATGCGATTTTTAAATATCCTGAAATAGCCGATTATTGTTCCACCAGCATTTTATACAAAAATGTTATCACTCCAAAAGTAATCAGCAGAAATAGTATATCATATTGCTGAAATTCGTTCATTTTGCTAATAATTCGAAGTCTGACAAAAGTGATAGGTCATACAAAGATAGAAATCTAATTAACATGATAAAGGAACAATTCAATGTCGAATATGTGCATGGAGAAATGATACCTGTTGATGAAACAATGATTCCTTTTCATGGCCGATTATTATTCAGACAGTACATTAACCAAGAAAAGCTACAAGTATGGAGTAAAAATATTCAAGTTGTGCAATCCAATTGGTTACATATTGAGCATATCACTGTATTTTGGAGAAACAATTACTGGACTGAACTTTGCTAGACTTGCTGAAAGAGTAGTTATGGAGCTTGCGGAGTCATATTTACCTGAAGGAAAGCCTATTGTAGTGGATAACTTTTATACATCAGAGTCATTGGCTTTTCGCTTTTACAGAGAGATACCCATTTATTAGGTACCCTAAAGAAGAACGGAAAGTACCAAAGGATATGACAAAAAGGTTCATAGGAGAAGTGATTATTGAATAAAATTCGAAAGGAATTGTTATTACAACGTGGAAGGACAAACGTGATGTTTATTTCCTAAGCACAAAACATACTTTGGAAAAGATGATAACTGGACGAAAAAACAGGTTGGGAGAGGAAGTTTGTAAACGAACTGCTGTTTTAGAATACAAGGGCAAGCAAGGGATAGATCTTTCAGACCAAATGTCAACAAAGTAACTTTTCTGGTTCTATCGAACACTGCTGTAGTGAATACACTTTTCAATTACAATCCTTTTTATAAAAAGAAATTTATATTGCCTCATTCAGAGTGATGCTTGTGCTTGAGATGCAAGGTCTCAAAAATGCCTGGAGATATTCCCTGAAGCACAGCTTAGTGCAAAGTGAAGGATACTGTTTTCACAATCGGTGAATAAAAAGATGTATAAATGGTTACGCAAAAGCTGCAAAAGAAGGACAAAAAAATCAAGGAAAATTAGTTTCCACAAGATGTCATGTTTCTGACAAGTATATGCGTCTTCCATGTTTTACAAAACTTCATTAAAAAAAATTTTGTAGATCAGGATCTCATTGCACTTCAGTGATCGTGGTAGTACTCATGGCATTAATGTTGCTAGTGCAGTGCCATGAGCATCACCGGTGACTTTTACATGTAAAAAAGATTTTTCCCGCATTGCATATTTAAAATGGTTATGGACAATTTTTTAAACACAATTTTTCAATTTTTACTAGAAATAATTAAAGATGTAGGATAATCCAACTGATATCGAATCTTGTACTTCAAAATTTTCACATAGCAAATTAATAAATGTTAACATAATAATATCATCTATTTTTATAGCTATATTTAAACCATTAGCACGCTTATCTTATTCTTCTATGCCATGTTTCCAAGATATATATGTTGACTTTATTAATTTGTACATGAGCTAATTACAAAGAAGTTTGTAATTAAAAGTTTGTAAACGTTGTTGTATCAAATATGATACATTTTTCTTTTATTTAGCTCCTACACCATTTCGATTTCCAACCAAATTGGATATTTTTATAAAATTGTGAAAAGATTGAAAATTAGTCGTATGACTCGAATGCTACGCAATCGCGATGCGATGTCGAATTGCAGTCTCGGCACATTATTTTAAATAGAGATCTCTTCACCAACGCTACTGCAACGCGACTGTTACGCTATCTAAAAGCAACTAGTCGCCAGCGACCCAGCATGTTGAGTCTCCTGGCGACCAGTTGATAAAATGGTTGAAGAAGGTAACATTCGTTTTGTCTAAACTATCGAAAAATATCTCTATTTATATAATCTTAATCTAGGCGATTATTCCCGAAAATATATTACTGAAAAGGCATGGGATGAGATTTCTAAATAAATGAAGCATTCTATAGTTCAGATATTTTTTATTTAATTATAAAGTAAAAATAAGAATAAACGATTTATTCAGATACCAGCATTGCCATTGCCAACTTAATGCAGATACATCTGTAATAAAACTATCGGCCAAATAATTTCGAACAGATTGTGCAGTCTTCGTTGATAATGTTGATGTACAAGATTGTACTCGTACCAGTAATACTCGTTCGTTTTTCTGAATGAATACTATCGTAATTTCTAGTAAGCGTTTCGTACATTACATCATTTCCTTTACGAATAAAGTTATGGAGTACGCACTAACGACACTGCTTCTTTTTCGGTAGTAGTTGTACGCTACAATAATATCGTCATCACTTGATGACATCTTTCTCAGAAATTGGAAATTTTATAGGCACTGTATGCTATCCTCACAATCGCGTAGTGTTGGTGTAAGAGCTCCTAGTTCATCAGTCGCCGCGTGATCGCTTCTAATAAAATAGCGTTGTGATATCGTCGTTGTGATATCGGTTATCCCACCAAAAACAGTTTTATATTCATCAGATTTTGTAAACTTAAACATTTATTTGTAGAAATGTCTTTGATTTCATCAACATTTTAGTATGAAAATGTGCCATTTTACTTTCATTGATTATTTCAGTTTTTACAACAGTATTCATTACTTCCAAAAAATGAAAAAGTTCTCCAAAATTCGTAGGAAGGAAAAAATCAATAACGTTCTATCTTCTGAAAACAACACTTGATATTTGCAAACATTGGCGTACCTTTATGTTTTCCACGTTAATTCTCGACTCTGCAATTACAATAATCCACTTGCACTGCTGCCGCCAATGACTTCTTGGGTGTGTGATATTGTCGATTCTAAAAATTGACGTAGTGGTCTTCGACGAAATTTGGCTCAACAAATATCGTACAGGCTGTATGTTCAGTGCAATTGCCAATAATAGATTAACGAATAAAATTTTCAATCATATTTTTATACCGGTACAAATTTATTTTCTGCAAGAAAAAAAAATTTTGTACGGGCTAATATTTTTCATGTGCGTTATGTTTAAGATTTATATGAAGGGCTTAGAGAGAACACTGCTTGCAAAAAACTGGCTTGGTATAACTGCGACATCAACTCTGATCAACTCTTGTGGTTTGCAATTCTCCGGCTATCATGGAAGTGATAAGGTACAGTATCATTTGATGCAATCATGAATGCAAGAGTTAAATCTTCAAAAGCTAAGGATTGTCGTCAATTTCCATGAATAGTTTATAATATAATCTTTGCTTATTACTATTTACGACATAGATGATAAATATGGATAGACAGCTGGTAGTCATCTTCTCAGAAGGTATTTGAGAGGAAGTCTTTAAGACGAACAATAAAGCCAATGTCAAAAGCAGTGATCGTAATATAATTTCAATCCAATGATTCTCAACCACTGTGCCGCGGTACGTATGTGTGTATCTGATTTGAGAATTGACGTTTTAAACATTATAATGTGTTAAACTTAGTGTCCATGTTGGAAGCATAATGATTAATAAATGAAAATCATCAAAAGCTTGCTTTTATTTTGCTTTTCTTATCTTCTGCGACAAACTCGTTAAAAGCTATATAGATGTAGGAAATAATTTAATTTGTTGGCAGGATGAAGTGAGACGAGACTGAACAGACTCGTAATGTGAGTTCATGTTGACTTCCTATCTGGATGATTTTTTAAACCGATGACTGCTGTAATAAGTCTCAAAGAGTTTAAACAGGTTATTGTGAGATTATCAATAAAGTATATCTTAATGTGTCTTGTACACGATTACTATTAAAATGTTACAAAAGATTCACATGTTTACCTGATAACGCCGAGCTGAAACAGCTGGATACCGTAGCGAAACAATACTGTGACCCGTTTTAGAATGTATAATATTAATTACTGGGCATCACTCGTATGTTACTGCTCTTAATTAGTGGAAGGAGCTACAATGACATCTGGTAAAGCTGAGGTCACTTGCGGTCGAGGCTCCAAAATATGATGACTAGTATCAATAATCTCTCAGTGATAATATTCATCATTGAGCTCGCCGGCAATCGAACACGTCTTAATTAGTCACGAGATGAACAACATTATTGATAAAGTTGATAAATCTGTTATATCAAGCTCTTGTAATCATAATTCCTGTACCTCGATTAAGCGTCGTAAGTCGATAAGCGACCTGTGCTTATCAAACCAAGAGATCCACAATTCTGAGATAAAATCGAGATCGCTGAATTTGAGGATCCACAATATGACGTGAATTCAATATCAGCGTAGAACACGTTATATCCGGTGAACTAATGCTGACGTTTTAGTGGACATTGGATATTATACATATACAGTTAACATCACGTTAACTTAACCGAGTGCTAATATAAGAATATCCCATATCCAAATTTTAGTTAAATTTGATAAATTAGCAACTGTTTCAAAGAAAAAAAAATGTTAAAATAGTATACAAAAAGTGATTTAAAATGAGTTAGATCGTTTCATTTACAGCCTCATTAACGAAGTTTATTTTGCAGAACCGTTGGCAAAATGTTGGCAATTCATGCATAGGTAACAACTGGGTGTATACAATCATCAACCTATGAATAAATATTCCGCGTTCTATTTAAAGCGGCATTTTTTCCGTTTCAAATCTCAGTTTTAATTTCAAATTTAGAATCGTTATTTTAAAGTTTCAAAACCGAAATAGAAATTTAATACGGTTCATTCTGTGGTTAATTATGCTAAAGGAAGTTTCGGAATGTGACCCTAACTCAATTTAGGTAAATTCTTGGGAGTCACCCCACGAAACTGTCTTTCTTGTATCACCTTGGTCACACCCTCGGTCAATTTAAGGTAACTTCTTACAACAACATATGGTTCTGAATTATGAGTACTGCACGTATTAAATAATTCAATTAAATTGGTCGGCAAATACCGGGGTTCATCCATTTAGTCGTCCGGTAATCGTAATCATCAATTCTCGTCGTGATTAATTGCCTACAGCCGGAATTAAAATGTTTGAATAGAGTCTTTGCCAAATGATTTAAAGAAGATTAAAGGACCACGAAAAGAATAACGGATTAAACAGTACGTTTCGTGCTACCACTTATTTTGTTGAGGTAGAAAGAGAGAGACATCATCGAAATAAATTGCCTAACTAATTTTGTTTATGTGTGGAACGGTTTAATTTAATGGACGTATATGTGCTCCAAGACATTTGTAGACAATTTGGCACGGGTTTCTGTCCCCGGGTAATACCACACAGTCTCGAGGAACTCGCATTTCGAACTGATCTTTCTAGGAGTCTCTTCTTGTGACATATAGGAGGACTAATACGTTCCGAAAATGACTTGACGGATACAGAGATTGCCGTCAACCGTGTTAGCCGTCAAGTGAAATACATACAGAGCTGCAGCTCTACACTTAGCAGTTGTATATATTTTTACACCCATCTTCTTCTCATTAGTCGAATGTCACGGACCACACCGAAACATAGACATTGTTTACTTTTGTGCTCCTTTATTTTGTTTTAAAGGTATTATATGAGATATAATCTTGGAAGATTCTTTTGTCTAATTAAGACGTTTTCAATGAGGTAACATAAACGACTCATTTTGAAATAATTTTTGTTTAAAATCGAATTAGTAGGGTAATAATTCAAGTCTGCCGTTGTGTTTGTAGAGTGTAAAACAGTCCGAGACTCCGGTCTTTTTGACCCGGGACATATTTGATTTATCGTCCACACTTCGCTTTGCGAAGGAACGTTCCTTCCTTCGGTTCGTTCCAAGAGGCCAGTTTATATTTAAAATTCCATTACCGCGACCGTAATTATCACTTATAACGTGCAAACATGCCATAATAAATCCTCAACTCGCCTCCCTAAATTCTTAATTTACTTTTATTATTTTCTATCATTATTCCTTGATATTATTTTGATCCAAAAATACTTTAATTTTTTTTTGTTTGGTTTTTGTCGAAACCAATAAATCTTCTATTTACCTCGAGAAAATGAGAGAGAGAAAGATAGGGAATAAATTGCCAGATCAAAGAGAAACGAGCTTATACAGTTGCCGGTGAATGTTGGCGGCACGCAGACATTGTCAACACGTGTCAAATCGTGCGTCAAGTCGTTACTGGGACCGGGGAGTCCTTCTTCTTTGGTTTTTGGTTCTGGTTATTAACGAGAATAGATTTGTTAAGACAATTTATGGTCGAGTAAGATCTACCGTTGCCAGAAACGGTTTTGTTTTTAAATAACTTCTTTTTGTGGCAGTCTTAATTAAAGGAGACCGTTCCAATCGTTACTCAGTTAAATCTAACAAAAAATAATTATTTTATGGATATTCCAAATAAATTAACGATTATTGCAGATTTCATTTCGCGTTTCATTCGCAAAGTTTTAAAAGGTCTAGACGGTATTAAATTACAGCAAAAGACCGACTCAAAGCCGCCACCACAACCATCAGTCGTATAATCAGAATTTGAGCCGAATTACGAGTTCCAACTCCGAACGTGATTCTTTTCAGCTAAAGTTAAAATGAATTCGAAATGAAGTTATCGTCGTGCTAATTGAATTTTGAAATTGCTACTGGATTACAATGTTGAACATGATTTATTTATAAATTTTTGCTTTTTTTCTAAAAACTCATTTATCATCAAATCCTAAAAAAAATCGGTTTTCTTTTATGTTTATAAGGTATTAATTAAAATGAAATAAGAGTTATACGTAAATTATTGGATTTTTTTAAAAAATTAATGGAAATAAAAAAAAATCGTAAAAATCAAAAACTCAGCTAAAGTTAAAATAAATTCGAAGTGAAGTTATCGTCATGCTAATTGAATTTTGAAACTGTTATTCGGTTTATAATGTTTAAACATGATTTATTTATAAATTTTTATTTTTTTTTCTAAAACCCTGTTAAATTGTTTTAAAGTTGGTGATAAAATATACGTCATGTTTTGAAATCAACTTGTGATTTCAGATCCAGAGATATGTCTGGATCTGGAAAAAACTGGAAATAGATAAAGAGCTAGTTATAACAAGTGAATTGGAGTCAGAGAACGATGAAGAGGAAGATATTACAAAACACTGTCCAAAGCAGAAAAGAAAGAAAGTTTTATGTACATCCGAATACAGGATCAACGCATTAAAACTGCAGCTGATGGAACAGTTTGAAAAGAAATAAGCGGAAGTCCAAAACCTGGCAGGATATCAGTGCATAGTGTTTTCAGGAAAATGTTAGAGTCAACAGCATATGTTAAACAAAATATCACACCCCGGCGAGAAAAATGGCACAACTCAAAAAATGATCATTGTGAGGTTATATCAGCAATAAATACTTATTAGATTCTCATTTGTTATTTCCGAAATACTGCATTTTTGAGTTATGTCACTGTTTTTTTCTGGGTATGATACTATAAAAGGACAAATGAAGACAGCATTTTCTTCTCATTGGTGAGTGTAGAATTCATCATACCATAAATGTACAAAAGAAGAAGTATTTAGAACGTTGTGGATTACGTGGCAGCTAATAAATTGTAGACTGAACAGGGAATTTTGTTGTTGTCATGTTTTGAGAAGATTGTTTTGTAGAAGTTTTAAATGCTTCCGGAAGACTGATACAGGTTCTAGAAGACTTGATCTACTTCCAGAAGACTTGATACTGCTTCTAGAAAAGTTGATATTGCTTGCAAAAAAGTTGAAACAATTCCAGAAGACTTTTTTACAGATCTTCTAGAAGCTATAATATAATACTTCTGGAAGACTTGGTGTGCTTCCTGAAGGCTTGAAATACAATTAGAAAACTTGCAATGTTATCAGAAAACCAGATACTACTTGTAGAAGACTTAAATGCTTTCAGAGAACTTGATATTGCCTCTGGAGAACTTGAAATGCTTCTAGAAAAGCTTAAACTAAAGACCGTTTAACCGTGATGGTTGGTGCGAATGCAGCTGGTGACTGTAAGTTAAAGCCTCTTTTAATTTACCGATCGGATAATCCAAGAGATTCCAAGTGATTTAATTGCTACTTTATTGCTGAAATTAAACGCTACTGCGAAATTAAAGAAATTCTTTTTAAGTTAATGCTTCTCATTGACAATGCCCTTAGTCAACTACCAACTGTTCTACTTGATTTTAACCCACATGTTAAGTTAGTTTTTCTTCGCCACCAAACACAATCAGCCCGCTTCAACCAATTTCAACCAAACCAGTAATGGACCAAGGAGCCATTAAAATATTTAAGGCTTATTACACGCGACGTTTATTTGCCCATTTGAATAACGCTATAAGACAGAACGATCAAATGTCCGCTAAAGATTTTTGGTAGCAATTCTCCGTTTTAGATGCTGTTTAAATTATTGGAGAATCTTGTTATGATGTTTCAGAAAACATTGACTAACATTTGGAAGAAAGTTTGTCCATTCTTTTTTCAGAATGGAAAAAAACTGACTTTCAACAGCTGACGTAGATTTTCTTGATAACACAACGCAAGAAATAGATTTTGCGACAGAATAAGATGTGGATGGTGACAGGAACGATATCCACGAGCTATTGAATTTTCATAACAAGAATTTATAGAAATGTTGGTGAAGAGGTGAGTTCTGATGTAGCCCAAGTGGAGAACCAAATAACAATTGCAAGTTTAACCGAAGGTTTGGACTCAATTGAAAAAGATTTGAACATTTTGGAAAATATAGACTCTAATGAACAACGAGTTATTACTACAATGCAAGGGATGAAAAACTTAGTAGATTGTTATGAAGAAATTCTATATATTTATCGCATTTTGACTTATACGATTTTTGATTTACACCGCGTAACTACGAGGTATTACTGTGCTTGATACTGCTTCTCAAATACTTGAAATGCTTCCAAAAGACCTAAAATGCTTCTAAGAAGACTTGATTTGCTTTTAGAAGATTTGATACTACTTCTAGAAAACTTTCAGAAGACTTGTTATTGCTTCTAAAAGACTTGGAGTGTTTTCTGAAGGCTTGAAATTCAAACAGAACACTTGCAATGTTACTTTCAGTTTACTTGATATTTCATCTGGAAGACTTAAAATGCTTTTAGAAGAGTTGATTCTGCTTTTAGAATACTTAATACTATCTTTGGAATACTTGAAATTTTTCCAAAAGACCTAAAATGCTTCCAGAAGACTTCATACTGTTTCTAGAAGTTTTGAAATGCTTCCAAAAGACTCGATACCGCCTATGGAAGACTTGATACCGCTAACAAAAGAACTGCTTCCTTCTTCTAAAGACTTGATACAGCTTCTAGAAAAGTTAAATTTGTATTAAAGTTTGATTGCTTGCAAAAGACTTGAAATGCTTCCAGAAGACTTGTTATTGCCTCTGGAAGATTTCAGAAGATTTTATATTGTTTCTAGAAGATTTTGAAATGCTTTTGCAATACTTGAAATGACTTGATACTGCTTCTTGAAGACTTAATATTGCTTTCAATAGACTCGATACTGCCCCTGCAAGACTTAAACCGCTTCTAAAAGACCTGAATTGCTTTCAAAAGACTTGATACTACTTCTAGAAGGCTTAATGCTGCTTTCAGAAGACTTGATACTACTTCTACAAGACTTGATACTGCTTCTAGAAAACTTGAAACTACTTCTAGAAGTAAATAAAACGTCAATAAGATCAACAATTTTTTAAAAATGTATTCCCTGAAGATGGTCTAAACGTGACCGAAACCGGTAGAAACATTGAATGAAATACTATCGTCTTAATAAAAGTTCAAAAATTATTAATTAAATAAATACTACTTCCAGAAGGCTTG
The DNA here is from genome assembly GCA_036711965.1 of Onthophagus sagittarius. Taxonomy (NCBI): domain Eukaryota; kingdom Metazoa; phylum Arthropoda; class Insecta; order Coleoptera; family Scarabaeidae; genus Onthophagus; species Onthophagus sagittarius. Next base: position 54,811,063 of record JASERS010000002.1, on the reverse strand, counting down.
AAATGCAATCAGAAAGATTCATTTGAAGATTCTCCAAGTTGCTTTTATCTTCTAATGCAAAGGTTAGTTTCATTGCAAAACAACAAACGGTAGGAAAGTCGTTTCGGGTATTTTCATTTTTTCTAAATTTCGAGACTTTTCTTAAGAAGTATTGAGATTTTAAAATCCTGGGACTAGTTCTATCATTTTTTCCTGAAATCCTAGGACAGACCTTGAACTGGACACCCCAGTTTAAACATGATTTAGTTAGAAATTTTTATTGTTTTCTTTTTCCTAAAAACCTCGATAAATTGTTTTGAAAATGGGAAGAAATTGTAGAATATACAGAGAATTTTCTTATGTCATGTTTTGATATCAGCGTTTTATCACGTTGATGTTTACATTTTTGATATTCTAAAAAATAAAATTGAATCGGCAGATGTAAAAAGGTGTTATGTGATATTTTTTTAAAATATGAGGTTTTGGGTGAAAAAATCTCGTTATTGGTCTTGCAAATTTAAATTACACAATTTACTGTAACATATACATGTATAAAAACTAAACTTACTTAATGCTTGACCAATTGGAACCACCATCAGGTTACAATAGTATGCTTCCTGTTCTTCCTGGCGGCCCGTTGAAAATATAAACTAAATTGTGAAATTATATTGTGAAAAACGGAGTGTCCAATTCAAACCGATAGAGATGAGATATAAATGAAATATTCAAGCAGATCAGGTAGACTTAACATAATAAAAGCGACGACTGAACACATAAAGAAGATGAAGAAGTGGTAACCTACATTTTACAAGAGACTGCATTTCAGATGATAGTTATGGAATTCATATCAAAAAAGAGACAAAGTAATCTTCAAGTTATCTTCCATACGTCACTTTATGTTACTGAGCCAAATAAAGTAAAAGCTTCCCAGTACTTTAGCGATTACTTCTACGCACTTTTACACTAAGGGTCATAAAATGGATCTACTTGAATATCATGAAATCGATAAAAACAATAAAGACCCTAAAATAAATATTATAACTAATCAGATTGAACTCCAGCGCAAACTACTTTTCACCTATCATCTAATCCTCCTATCCTATCTTTAAATCTTTATTATACATCTCACAGTAAGTTTAGTTTTAACAATTATTCAAGATTTTTTGTTATCATTTAATATATATTATTTAATAATATATATCATTGTAGATTCAGTTGATGATAGCTTATTAGCCGAAACCGGTTCTGATTAATTTTATAGCGCAATAGAAGTCATTTATTTATTTCCCATAATTAAAAATTGTCTACGTTATATACCAATGGAGCATATGGAGTTTTACTCAGCAATTATGCATTGGCTCACAAATAAAGAGAACTTATAGAGAGTGAAGGAGAAGATGACTGAATAAAACAGTCTATTTTGAAATGATTTTTTGTTATTTTCCTATTATTTTTAAGTTTTCAAACCTTTAAATAAATTTTATTTGAGTGTAAGCAAATGAAAAGATGTAAAAACAGAATATGTGAATTTTTGTTTTAAGTTCTTATAGGTTCTAAAATATTCGAACACCATAAATTGTTATTGGTTTATATTGATTGAAGAAGTATCTTTCCTTCGTAAATGTTTCAACGGATTAAGTTAAGTATAACACACTCAGCTCGATTTTTTGTTTCCCCTGTGAAATTTGATTTTTGCTACATAAGCTCTTTTTACAAATGTCAATTCAATTTGCTTTTTAAATTTTATTTTATTTTATTTTATTATACTCGTAAGCAACCTGTGTGCAAAGTTAAAAACACCACTCCTCCCATAAATGTTAAACAAGGAAAATTAAAATTCAACACAATGTTCCTAGAAAAGTTGGAACCAAAATATGTTGGTTTTGATAATTTTACTCAAAAATGATTTTGAGTTATTTTAGTTAGAAACGTTTTCTAAGAATAGACACTGTGTCCATTAAATCTGAATTTCTTAGAGTCTAATCGAGCTAAAAAGTTTAAATTTGTGAGAGTTGCAGTTTAGATGTTCTTAAACAGAATTTTATTGGCATTATCATTGTCTTATACAGAATATTCAAAAATGTAACTATCAGCATTTATTTTTTTTTTTTGAAAAACGTTTTCATTTTCTTTAACTATAATATTTTCTTTACCTAGTCCTTTCATTTCATTTTGATATACAGTTAATTCAGCATAGGAGGCGGCGCTCTTTTCAGCTTTTTGATACTTGCTTAACTAAGTTAACTGTCACGAATAAGGCAGCGCTGTACTAGGTTGGTTCAAGACTTCTTTCATTATATCATCTAATGCAAATAGTTCAGATTTAGTGGTTTCTTCCTCACCAAATGCTAACCCCATGCCATCTTCCTTCGGTAAATGCGTTCCATTATGTCAATTGAAAAATTTCCCTCGGCAGATCTTAGAATTGTGCCTTTTGACAACATATAGTTAAGTTTCCAGTCTAACCTAATCTATTAAAAATTTAAAAGAATTAATGAATATTTTATGGCACAAATATAATCTTTACTTAATATCGTAATTATTTATGTATACTGAGTAAGTAGATATTGAATATTTATTTTCTTTATTTTCAGATAGTCAATCTCAACAATACGGTGAAGTGAACCAACTAGGTGGAGTTTTTGTAAACGGCCGTCCCTTGCCAAATCCCGTTCGATTAAAAATCGTCGAATTATCTCAAATTGGAATCCGCCCTTGTGACATATCACGACAATTACGCGTCTCTCATGGTTGTGTTTCGAAGATTTTGGCGAGATACAATGAGACTGGTTCAATTCAACCGGGGGCAATCGGAGGTTCAAAACCGCGAGTTACCACGCCGAAAGTTGTGGCTTACATAAAAAAGCTGAAACAAAAAGATCCGGGGATTTTTGCGCACGAAATAAGGGATCGTTTGTTGTCGGATGGAGTTTGCGATAAATATAATTGTCCGTCGGTCAGTTCGATAAGTCGGATTTTAAGAAATAAGATAAGAACGTTGGTTCATTCGGGAAATAATCATCATGGACACGCCTTGTATAATATGTATCCGACTTATTCGGGTTATCACCAACAAAAAATAACAAATTCCGGTTCAAATCAGCGTTTAAATGGTAGTTGTTGGCCAAGTTCTCATACGGTTAATAATATTTTAGCCGTCGCTGATCCGCACGGGTTTCGACCACCGTCACATTTGACATCTTCAGGTACTAATTTAACCGCGGGATTAGCGCCGAACGTTGCCGAACAAAATTATAATTATTATTATATGTTGAATTCTGGAATGACCGGGCATCATTCACTTTAAAACGACTGAATTGGATATTTTTTGAAAAGAAAATGTTACATTATATTAGTTTTTAAGTATTTATATTGTGTACATAATATAATATTTTCGAAATAAAAAACATATTTCTCAAAAAAACATTACTTGTTTATTTTCATTTTATTTTTTGTTGGTTTGTTGTCGGTTAAAGAAGAAAGAGATCTTTGCTCGAAAGCGTAGGCGTGGTTTTAGATGGTAATAAGTCTTGAGAACTTGAGATGCCATCGAAAAACCGAACCCAACCCTCTCTCTTTTTTGACTGCGGTGTGTTTCCTGTGACAAAATTAAAAAATGCCTTCGACAATCTTTAAAAGTCGGCTTTCTTTGAGTTCCTTTGAAACGGCAACAGAAGAAATATAAATTTACAAGGTCGTTAACACAGATGCTACACACTTATATGGTGCAACCAGATCCATCATGCAAATTCTTTACAAGTGTTAAATTATTATATTACATTATAAATTAAGTTGAGAATTAAAAGAATTTTAATCAAAAATATTTTTTTTTGTAAATAAAATTCGCAAAATTATAAATGAAATAATATAAAAATGAGGGTTTTAAGGGAAGAGTCTTTTAATAGATCATTTGGTCGTAACGTTGTCAAGGGTGTGACCGACCAGCTGATTGACATGCGTTTGAAGTTGTCACGTGTGTGAGTTGTGGACACGTGCGCGATCAACCGACCGTTTATCGTTTAATAGCAAAAACGGTCGTATTTGGAGTGCTTTTAAAACCCGCTTTAAGAGAGCTTTAAATCGTCCAAGCACCAAAAGACCGCACGCAAATGCTGCGAATTTAAACGAATTGCAACGAAATGCAACGGACCACCATGAAATCTAAATGATATAATTCGTATAAATAACTTTGCTTGTTTCCTTTGAAAGAGTAAGCTTGATGTGATAAATGTATGTTTTGATATGATTGTTGTTCACATTATCGATTTATTTACGTGATATCGTTTTTGCATAACTGCTTTTTCTCTTAGCTTTTTTTGTAACTATAAGGTTGGTATTGTAAGGTCCGTCTCTATCTTTTTCGATGGCCTTATCACCATGGAAGTATTCAATATCATCATCTTCAAAGTCGTTATCACGTTGATTCCATTCTAATACATCAGATTCTTCAACTATAGTCTTTGAATAAATATTAATACATTAGGACAAATGAATATTTTACGGTTAAAGCTCGAATTTCGGCTAAACCTAAGATTTACCGGTTAATGTTGGGAATTACCGAGCCCTATAGCTAAAGTCCGAACAGTTCTCAACGCTTCCAACTTTAACCGGCCCGTTACTACCACTCATAGTTAAAGTTGTAGTTAGCGCTATCTAAAAGATACGTAAAGATCGATTACTACCACTGCATTTATCTCACAGTTAACGTTACCTGAAAGTTAACTTTTGTGTTAACCATAACCAGTGAATTCGGTTCGGGTTAAGTCGATATCTCATAGATAAAAGAAGAAACCTAACCTCACAAATCGCCCGGTGGTGTAAGGCCAGGCGTGCACATGCGATTTTCTGTCGCGCGACTGTTTGGTCGCAAAAATAACACACATAACATTAAATACAAATGCGCGTATATGCGACTAAATAATAGCAGCGATTAAAAAGATGTAACCTGCTCCATTTTTGTAACGACGCGATTGTCGCGTGTTTAAATGTATCACATGAACAAAAATGAACATGCACGCACATGCGACTGTTCAGTCGTAGTCGCAGCACAGGTCGAAGTTGGTGTATAGGATAATTATTACAACAAATTTATTAAAAATGGTTGAATCTTCAGAAGTGTCTGATAATAGTGACAATGACTTGACATCTAGTGTCTTAGACACAGAAACTATTATTATCGAGGTAGAAAAAAGACCAGCTCTTTACAACAAACATTTGAAAGAGTATAGTGACCGAAATTTAAAGGAAAAATTGTGGGGAGAAGTGTATAGCAAAGTTATATCCACTTGGAACAAGTTATCGGCCGAAGAAAAACACAAGAGAGGTACGTGATATTGTTTTTATTTAATAGTTTTTAATAATCTTATGTAATAAATGTTGTGCAGATAAGTATTTAAATTTTATCATATTGCCACGGAACTGAACCTTCGGGGGATGTAAAGTAATTTGCCATATAGTCTCTTATATTAAGACCAACTCTGTTAGGTCTTATTCCAGCTGGAGGACAGCTCTGTAATAAACACTCATAAAATTCGTCCTCCATTTGCACACCGTCTTTCTTTCGCACGAAGTTATGTAGAATGCAACATGTTTTAATGAAAAGGTCGGCAAATTCGACTCGCACGTCTAATGATCGATGCAAAATACGCCATTTGTTTGCTAAAATACCAAAGGTACACTCTACCATACGCCGTGCACGAGTCAGTCTATAATTAAAGACTCTTTGTTTCATTGCTAAGTTTCTTCGAGGATAAGGCCGTAAAACATTTTGTGATAACGCGAATGCTTCGTCTCCTACTATCATGAAAGGTATGGATTCTCCCATCTCGTTGTTTGGTAATTTTTGTGGAGTAGGAACATTTAATTGGTTATTATGTAATCTTTGACCAAAATTCGAATTCTTAAAAACACTGGAATCGCTTCCAGCACCATATGCTCCTACATCTATTGCTGTAAAACAGTAGTCGGCGTCTACTATACCCAAAAGAATAGTCGAATAAAAGTTTTTATAATTATAAAATCGGAACCAGTATTATTTGGTTTCTGTAATCTAATGTGCTTGCCGTCGACTGCACCGATACAGTTCGGAAAATTTGTCCTATCGTAAAACTCTTTGGCAATATTTATCCAATCTTCTTCAGACTTTTCTGGCATGTATAAAGGCTGTAAATAGTTCCATAATTAGTTACACGTGTCTTCAACAATTTCCCTTATCGTGGTAGCCCCAAGTAAAAATTCAAAGTGTAAAGAATTGAAACTATTGCCGGTAGCAAGGTATCTGAAAAATAAATAATAACTGTTTTTTATTGCAGGAAAAATTATTTTAAAAAAATGGAAAAATTTAAAAGATTGTTTCGCTAGGGAATTAGCAGCCCAGCGTAAAGCAGAGTCTGGGCAAGCAGCAAAAAAAAAGAAGAAATATATTTTTTGCGACCAACTGCAATTCCTTTTCCCAATAATGAAAGATAGACCAACTACCAGCAACACCGGACCTTCTCAATCAATTGAGATTGATCAAGAAAATCAAGAAATGATATCTTCTCCTTCTTTAGCAACCAATACAGAAAATTCGGAAAGTACATCCATATCTAAAAGAAGGGCTGCAAGAAAAACTGTGCTTAAAACAATTCCATATGAAGAAAAGTTACTGAAAATATTGGAGGATAAGCAATGTGAAACAATCGACGAAGATAAAAATTTTTCACTTATGCTTGTTCCAATGTTCAAAAAATTAACTGATGACCAAAAACATTATGCGAAAATTGAAATCTTAAATATCATGAAAAATGCAAAAAACGTCGGAAATCCTCCAGTTTTTTACAGTTCAATGCAACAATTATTCTCATCTTTATCCTAACCGTCCGGTAGACCAAGTGCAATTTCCAAGATCAAATTTTCAACAACAGCAACAAGGAGGCAATGAAAGTATTTACTCCGCGCCATCGACATCAACGGTCAACTCTGCACAGTCCACACCATCAGTAACCATTTTTTCTGATGGTGACAATGCATATTTTGACTTGTCAAATCAATAAATTAATTAAATTAAACAAATAGAACATATATTTATTATTTAACCTTATTTTTAATATCTACTTCTATATATCTAGTCTAATAGTAGTTTGCAGAAAATATCTAGTTAATTTGGCAGAACGACGACACAAAACAAAAGCTGGTAAGTACCTTCTTACCTTATTGTTACTGCAAGACATTCCTCAGGTGGTATACATTTTCTCCATTTACTACTTTGGTACGATATTTTCGGTCCTATTATTTTTAATAATTCAAGAAAAGATTTTTCACTCATTCTGTAATAGTTAAAGAATTTACGAGGATGCTTTCTTAAATCTTCATGAAGAATGTAAAATTGACCCCGATGTTCTCTGTCAGATAAAATTGGATGCACCCAAAATTTTCTTTTCCGTTGCTTTCTTAATTTCTTTCGTAATAACAGATCCACTATACCAGCGGTTTCTATGAAGTCCATGTTGATACTAGGCTCTAGTCACGATTAATCAGTCGCAAATGCGCGACTATACAAATCTTTTGCGACTACTACTTTTATGTCGCTGCGACAAATAATCGCATGAAAATCGCATGTGTACGCCTGGCCTAACGGTACGCGTGGCAAATTACGGGTACACGCATCGATGTATCGATATGTATCGAGACAGCAGTAGTGCATGTCGAATGGCCGATACGCACATCACTGTAATATCGATATATTAGTACATTGATACAAAGAAAATATCGATATCGATATGAAGAAAACATCGATATATCGATACAAAAGCAATTATACAATTTAGACTTAAATTCAACTAAAGTATAAATAATTTTTTTAACTTTTATGTTCTTCATAGTTTCTTTTTATTAACTAAAATCGATCTATACATATATCGATACGATATCGATATGAGTATCGATACAATATCGATATATGTGTATTTTCGATATATCGATACAATGTGTGTATATCGATACAATGTATGTATATTGATACGCTTCATGCTGTATCGCACACCTCTAATTATTTCCTAAACGAAATGAAACAATAATACGAAGACGATTAAATCATCTAAATAAATATTCAGATGGGGAATTCATAAAAAGATTTCGTATTTCCAATGAGACTTTTCATTTTCTTCTCCATGGAATAGAGGAAGCTATTCAACCGCCATCCATGACGTGTCACTTCTTTTATTTTCTATAACATTTTTTTTTTATTTTTATTATTAAATCGATCAATATTTCCATTTCCTGTTTGGAATAATTTGCAGTTCCTTTTTCTTATCGTTTTCCGTTTTCTATGTTTGGAACGGGCCTAAAACGGCTAAAACTGTCACTCGGTTAAAGAGCGAAGTTACGTTAAGTGAGCTTGTAGAACAATAAATTAAGCACAATATAATTAATTATTAAGTAATGAAATCCATAATTAAGAATATTAATTTATTTATAAAAAATACAAATATTCAAATCAATAAACGAATGTTACGGCAAAAAAAAATGTATGAGGTTCACAGATTATAAAGTAAGTCATATATTTTATATTAAACTTAAATTTAACTTTCATTTTAAAGCAAAAAATTAGTCTTTATATAATATTGCAAGATAAACTAGAATGGCACTTAAAGTTGCATAAAACATTTAAGCTGCAAATGTTTTAAAATGTTAATTATTAAAATGTTTTGCAAAGACATTTTTTTGTTCCGCATTTTGTTTTACAACGGCATTTCGTAGTTGTCGTAAGGTCTTCCTGTCCATTGAAACATTTTCAATGTTTACAAAGTTTGCTTCACATCCGTTAAATTGATTTCTTAAAAACATTTCAGAAAGGGACCATCCCTTTCTCGTTACCTAGCTTGTACAATCCATCCTCTCTACATTGGAGAATGGTTAAAACAATGTTTCTAGTCACCTCTACCTCTATCAACGTCAGGAATTTTAACTCTAACGTTAACCAGCATTGCACGGTGGATACTTGATATTTGACAAAGATATCCTTTTCTTAGCCAGTTTTGCCAGGTTTGTCTTTGCTTGTAGTCTATTATGAACAATGTTATCTTTCTTTGAGCACAAATCACATAAATCATTTCTGTTTATACACAATTCGCACACATCATTAAATACCATTACCTCTCTATTTTGAGTATCATCGGTGCTTTGTTTGCATTCTTGCTGATAGCTTTATATGGTGAACGTTTTATATCATCGTGATTTGCTCTGTTCTTCATCAACTGGACAAATGTAAGTCATTCAGACCATTTACTACAATTTTTGTCTTTCATTCTGGTCATAAGTATGTTCTGAATATCTTGATTCGCCCTTTCCATACTACCTTGAGATTGGCTATGACGTGGCTTTCCATGTATTATTTTTAATCCTGCCCACATGACTGTTAATTTTTAACAATTTTGTTAGCAAACTCTCTTCCATTATCGGACTGCATAATAGACGGGGCACCAAATATGCGAAAAATATCTAACAATACTCTTGCATAATCGAAAGAATGTTATTATAGCTTCCAGAGTAATACTTTTATATATTTTTTTGAGCTACTTAATCATCCTATTGTAACCACCATGTCCAATGGACATGTGTATTTCATGAAGTATATCAAATAACTCTTCGTTTGTTACATAATATTTTATAACAGGGTCGGTTGTACAAATACATATATTAAATCGTTTCAAACGACGATAATGCATCGTTGATTTTTCCAGACTGCTTAGCTTCTTTCACTTCTTCAATAGACTTATTATATTGTGCACCATTCATGTAAAAGATATTCTTAGGATCCTTAGCGGACAAATTTTTTTTCGAATTCGTCATAGAAATTTAACTTAAGTACATTATTACCTTCCATTTTTGAGGTCAATTTGTCAAAACGTTGTATCTTCGAAACTATTAACCAATAAATATGCACGGAGATTATGTAATACTAACCAAATACACAACGAAAACGATCGATTTGCTTTTTAACCGAGTACCATTGGTTACACTCAGTTGTAGCCGGTTAAAATTGAAAGCATTGAAAACTCTTCGGGCTTTAGCCGTAAAGCCCGGGTAATTCCCAACGTTGACTGCTTAAACTTAGGTTTAGCCGATATTCGAGCATTAACCGTAACATATATAATACATATATAATCGATACAAAGAACTTTCCTTGGGTGCCAATGTTCGCAGAAATTCAAGCCATTTGGACTCTGGGTTCTTATTAACCCATTACCGTAGAATGGCGAGGGCATATTTTCACATTATTTTCACGTCATCATCCAAATGTGAAACAACGTTTTTTTATAGACTACGTATTTGATAGTCAACTATTTCAAAGCGTTAAAACATTTGTATTAAAGTAGTATGCTTTGGTTTCTTAAATGACATTTTATTGATATCTGTATACTGAAATCATTTAGGCCGCATACGAACATAACAACGAACTGTCCATACAACCTACTGTGAATTCATTCTGAATGCAACGGTTTTTGCAACCGGGGAACTACCATGTTTGTCAGATATATTTACACTGAAAGCAACAGGTTGCTATCGATTTTACAAATTACTAAAATTCGTTTCCATAAACGAAGGTGCAGTTTACAGTTTGGTGGCTTTGCATAAATATTTTGTTGTTCACATTATGCGAGGTTTCCGTTATGCGATGTTTAAACCATCGCGTGTCTACTGTAATAATATAATTCTAAATAACATACTAATGTAATTCTAAATAATATAAATCCTATAAATAATCTTACTTATTTCCCTTGATAAGATTGAGTTTGTATTTGTATCAACCATTTGTCACAAATGCTTGATACAAGTTATTAAAAATATTTACAAGAACTTTAAGATCTTTTATAACTTAATTTAAAATCCGAGAATAAACCCATACCTCCTTATATGGCCCCTCTTTATTTCACAATTCGATGTGTCGGTCTTCTCAAAATATACATACCTCTATTTCAGTTTACGGCTAACCTCAGTGATACTACACTCAAACAAATCTAATTATTTTTGTCTTGAAACGAAGGAATATTTTCAAAATAACGATTTGAGTCAAAAAATTTTGCTTCTTTTGGGTGATGCTTCCGCACATCCCACTATTATAATGAACTTGTTTGAAGGTGTGAAATCTGCTTAAATATACAAATGTCCCGATTCAGCCAATGCATCAGACTGAAAACGTTCATAGCCAATTGTCAATGAATGAGTTTTTGAAGCAATTTAATATAAAAGAAGCTGTAGATAATATTAAACACCGCATGGAAAATTTTTCAAATGTATTAATTGCCCAACTCACAACAATAGCCCTGATCTGTTTCCTGTTAGACAAATCATATTATGTAAGGCACGGATATTTTCCAGATTCATCGTTTAAGTAAAAAAAAGATTGTGTTCTTGAGGTAAATTACTTAATAGTAGGTTTTATACTGCAAACACTTTGCTTTTAATAAATTTACTTTTAGTTTGAATCTTAACAGTAAACCTACAATTTTTTAATCCGATACAACAACTTTTGTAAAAGTTTTATTTCTTACAATTAGTAACGCGTATGATGTTATCTAAATACTGGCTGTTCTCCTACGAATCAATCTATTGACAATCTTATGGTAATTATTATTCTCCTTTATACGTTATCATTAGTATAGAATTTAAATAACTTTGGCTAATTAATTATCTTGTAGTCATGCTTGTCGTTGCCTAACAAGGTGCAACATATGTCCAACTGATACTTACAAATAAATTTTGTTTGTGCCAATTAAGGCATCTTATTATTATTTTTATTTTTAAATCATACTATGGTTAGCAAAGGAAGTTGGTTTTAGGACTTGGAAGATGATGGGCATTTGATAAACACTTTCGTATGCTGAATTAATTGAGCTTACGGAGAAGGAATCACTTCAGTTGGAAGAAGAAATAGTTGAACTACAATTAGATTTAACACTAGCACTAGAACTATCACTAGAGATCTAAAACTAGAAACTTTTGGGCTTTGGCGTGCGATTTTTGAAAAAAATGTTTGACATTTCGTATGCCATGTTGCAATAATGGCATACACATAATGGCTACCTTCTTCAAAAACTGGTTTGAAATAGTTATGTGATTAAGAAATAGTTGACATCATAATTGACTTTAAAAAAATTATCCAATGCATTTATGCATTATAATCAGAGAATTTTAATCCTTCTTCAAAATAATCACAAATAGAAGCGCGTTTATCATGCTATAGTTTTAAGCAGCTTCCAGGAGTTGAAAAGAGAGCGTGGGCCCTCTGGGTACCCAAGTATACCAATACTGCGTCTAGAAAACTTGATCTGCTACCAGTAGATTTAATATTGCATCTAGACGACATTATATTGTCTCTGAACGAATTGAAATTATTCCAGAAGACTTGATATTGTTTCTGGGCTACTTGAAATGCTTCCAGAAGATTTGAAACTGCTTCTAGAAGACTTGAAAGGCGTCCAGAACACTTGATGAACCTTGATATTACTTCCAAAAGACTTGAAATGCCTAAAGAAAACTTAATCCGCATCGAAAAACTTGATATTACTTCCAGAAGACCTGTAATGTTTCCATGACACTTGAAATATTTACCGACAACATGAAATGCGTCCAAAATGTTGACATTACCTCTGGAAACGTTGAAACGCTTCAATCTATTGGACGCAACAAACGTGCTCGGATGCGTCTCGTATAGTACGTGCTTTATGGTATTTTCTCCGCGGTAAAGAGTGGACGAGATTGTTATTTCGAGTATAACATTCTTCGTTTTTTTTGTCGGTTGAATATCGGTGGTGCTGCATTGGATTTATTTCTTTTCTAGTTATTTTTCCGATGCCTTCAACACAGTGCAGGTCTTGCAACAGGTGGGGAGAGCATAAAGCAGGAATTCACTGGGTGTCCTGCGATGTTTGGTTTTTGGTTGTCGATCGTATTCTAATAGTAGGAGAACTATATTGCCGCATGACTTCCACGTGGTATGGCCTCCGCTCCCACAATCGAGGCTTTCTACAAGATGGTCAGCGAGATACGTTCGGAGCTTACAATTAGATCTGTGAAATGATGAGCTAATGATCTCGGTGCAATTCTGCAGTAATCAAATATCCGGTTTTCAATAACTTCTCAAAGAATCGATATATGGTAGTCGATGATGTGTTCTCCGATAACACCCAATTGAGGAAACAATTTTTTCCCTTCTGAGAGGTCGCTCAAAGTTCCTGACCAACGTAATTTTATTGCCAGTGCTGAGAGCGGTATACGGTATGATTCGAAAACGTTTTGGTCATTTGTCAGAGCTAAGCGCACAACAAGCAACTTGCCAGCTGAGGTTGTGTTTGATGGTGTTACTGTTTCCGAGAATTTGAGCAGGCCCAACCATTTCGGAGGGCTAGGTGGTGACGGTATACCTCCTATTACAAAGAAACTGTTATAGAGCTCTTAGTGAACCGTTAACAATCCTGTTCAATAAATCTTTGAAAGACTGTGTCTTCCCGTTGATCTAGAACCGGACCATTATGGTGTCAATTTTTAAATCTGGCTGTAAAAGTTTAGACGAAAACTATAGACCAATTTCGTTGTTGCCTATTTTCGGCAAGATTCTTGAGACCGTAATCTACAAGCTCACTTTTTACACTTTAAACAATGTTTTTTACACTCTTGTTTGAATAAATTGAATATGTTGGTTTACCCTACAGCGTTCAGCAGTGGGTTGCTTCCTATGTAGCCGATAGAATGCAGTCGGTTAGAGGTTTTTTTTGAACTTACTCATCATTGTTGCATTAAATTCATCACCATAATTGACTACAACATTGGACGGAAGTTGCTGAACAAGGTCATTTCTATAAGAGATTTGGGCGTGATGTTTGATAGTAAGCTACTATTCAGTGAACACGTCGATGTGGTGGTTTCAAGGCTTTTTGTCTGTTCGGTTTCATCATGAGATCATTACTGACATAGAGTGTCAGTAAGTACTTAATATTTTGAATTATTGTATGGAATCCACAATATCATAAATTTATGGAACGATTAGAGAGTGTCCAAAAGAGATTTCTTCGTATATTATGTTGGAAATCTCATACAACTTATGTTGATTACTACTACTCGGCTTACCAATCTTTCCACTTTTTACGACTCATCCATCGACGAGTTGCTAATGATATAATACTTTTATATAAACTAATTCATAACAGTTATAATTCATCATAGGTTGAACCCATCATCATAGGTTGCGCCATCGTTCGCTCCGCTCGCCATTATTGCGTTCTGCTCCCTCCGCTGACCGCCTTTCCATTAATATATTCGCGTACCAATCCTTAATCCCATTTAAAAGAGAGAACCTCACTGCCATTGGGAACATTCCGTATATTGATTAATTAATTACTTTTCTATTTTTTATATTACATAAACTTTCTTTAATTATTACTATGCTTATTTTTGAAATAGTGCATTTTGTTGTTGATTTACGTTTTTCGTGTCCTTTTTTTTCTCTTCTTATTGTATCTTTTTAGTGGCACAGCTTGAATTTTATTTGTCCTGTGCTGTGTCTCGTAAGTGTTAAATAAAAAAATTTGATACTGCTTCTAGAAGACTTGATGTTGCTTCCAGAAGACATGAAGATTTGAAGTTTTTTGAGAAGACTTTATATTGCTTCGGGAAGATTTGAAATGTTTCCAGAAGACTTAAAATTCCTCCAAAAGAGCAATTGTACAAAATTGCTATGGTATTTAAGACTTAAAATGCTTCCCGAAGACTTGAAATGCTTCCAGAAGATTTAAAATGTGCGCAGAAGAGTTGATATTACCTCTGAAAAAGTTGAAATGCTTCTAGAAAACTTAGAACGTTAACGGTTTTTATCATATTCTTTTTCTAGAAGACTTGAAATGCTTTCAGCAGACTTAAAATGCTCCTAAAGAGCATTCATACAAAACTGTTAATGATTCTTATAATTTTCTTTTTCCAGAAGACTTGAAATGCTTCCAGAATACTTGATATTACTTCCAGAAGACTTAAAATGCTTCCATAAGACTTGAAATAATCTTCAAGACGGGTTGACATTACCTCCGGAAGATATAACATGCTTTCAGAAGACTTTAAATGCTTCCAAAAAAGCAGTCATACAAAATTGATAATGGTTTCTATCATATTATTTTCCAGAAGACTTGAAATGCTTCCCAAATATTTGATATGCTTTCAGAAGCTTTGAAAAGCGTCCAGAAGAGTTGATGTTACTTCTGGAAAAGTTGAAACGCTTCCAGAAGATTTGATACTGGTTTTAAAAGACTTGATTCTGCTTCTAGAAAAAC
The DNA here is from genome assembly GCA_036711965.1 of Onthophagus sagittarius. Lineage (NCBI taxonomy): Eukaryota > Metazoa > Arthropoda > Insecta > Coleoptera > Scarabaeidae > Onthophagus > Onthophagus sagittarius. Next base: position 54,795,782 of record JASERS010000002.1, on the reverse strand, counting down.
TTGAAAATTTGAAATATTTTCAGAAGACTTGATACTCCTTCTATAATATTTGAAATGCTTCCAAAAGAGCACTCATTCAAAATTGTTAATGGTTTTTATCATATTCTTACTTCGCTTTTTAGGCTATTGTATATACTTTATTAAAATATTACATGGAATAGTTATGTAATGTTGTATGTAATGTTCTACGGCATTACGTTTTACGGTAGGTAAGTTTTATTATAAATAATAAAAATATAAATAACTAAATTCTTACTTACCTATATCCCTTGAGAAAAATAAGTTTGAAGTGATAACTATCTTGACACTAGTATTACCAACTTTGAATCCTTTTTGTTCTATAACTCAATTTAAAACCCGCTTTAACATAATAATATAATCCTAAATAATACAATTAATATAAATAATTTTGTTTATATCGTTTGAAAAAGATAAGCTAGACATGACAGATGTGTTGACGCAAGTATTACTGAGTATTACCAACATTTTTAACAATTAAAACTAAAAATATATCTATTTAGAACAATTTTAGAGATTTATAACTTATAATTTAATTATATGAATTTACAATTATATTTATAATTTATGAATTTGGGTAATAACAATTCATTATTATTCATTAAATTCATTATTAAATGATATAAGTCGTATAAATAACCTTGTTTATTTGTTTTGAACGAATATGTTTGACGTGACAGATATTTTGATACAAACATTACCAACCAAATTTTTAATAATTATCATTAAAAATACATAAAACAATTTTAAAATCTTGTTATTCTATAACTTCATTTGAAATCTGCTTTAAAAGAGCGTTAATTCGTCCAAATATTAAAATACCGCAAACAAATGCTCTAAATTTAAATGAATTGCAATGGACTTCTATAAGATCTAAATAATATAATTAATATAAATATTTTACAAATAACATCACTTACTTCGTTTTTATTACTTAAAATAGACTTTAATTATAAATCAATCTCGTTTGAGAGACTAATATATTACACAATATACGATACATAAACAACTCTAATTGAATATCTCAAGACTTTGTTTTGCTTATTTTTAATTATGCAACCGAACTATCAAGAATTCGTTGTTTGGGTTGACTTAGAATACTTACATTATTAATTTATTTATAATTTTATAAAAAAAAAGGATTATATAAAGCAGTGGTATTCAAACATTATGGCTGCATGACCCCAAATAGTACACTGAGGTGACATGCCGACCCAAACTTAAAATAATAATTTAATTCTAGTTGTTCCAAAAATTGAGAGAGGTGTTATATCAAGAAGATGTTAATTTGTTTTTATTTTTTTTGTTTCATACATAGCAAATATATTATGTTAAAACAAGTACTTACAATAAACAGAATATCAACTCTGCAATTAACAAATATTAGGTTCAAAATCAACATTTAACGAATTATAACTATTAAAATTATAATATGGCGTACACATAGGAACTAAATCAAAAATACGATGTGAAGTTAAATTTATCCATTATACCAGTGTAATATAATTTAATATACAGGGTGTCTCACGTAACTGGTTCATTAGAACATTTTTAGGTTCCACCATTCGTATAGGCTTGAAATTTTGGTAACATGGGTTGTTCATTCCGATCTATTAATCTAAAATATTTTCAAGATGGCCGCCACTTCCGGTCTACCGGAAGTAGACCTCAACTTCGTTATTTTAAATAGAATGCTATAGTTTTTATTACACCATTCAATTATACATAAGAAAATATGTTGACTTTGATAACAGTTGTTGGTGCCTACCGTTTTTTGTTTTCGAGTTATTTTGATTTTAAGTGTTTTTTGGCAAATATCACCATGCTCTTTACAAGCCCATATTTCAGCCAGCGTTAACTCAAAAACATTTTGCATTGGTACGATAACTCTTCATATGATGCTAAATAGATTGTCATTTGTTGTATCAGTATATCTTATACAGGCTGGTCAAAAATTGGAATACCGTTTCTTTGTATTCAATTGCGTCAAAGTCGAAAATTTTAAATGGAACGCCCCATATTTTCATACCCTCCACCTTGTGACCCCGAGAAAACTTTTCGCGATCTCATTTTGGGTCGCAACCCATAGTTTGAATACCACTGATATAAAGTGTTCTTAATTGTTAAAAATGTTGGTAATACTTATGTCAACACACCTGTCATATCCAACTATTTTCCTCAAAGGAAATAAGGAGGATTATTTATAAGAATTATACCAATCAGTTTTAATGGTGAAATTATAATTATTCAAGGTCAAAAATAATAAATATATTTATAAATTAAGTTACAAAACAAGATTTTAAATTGTTTACAAAATTGTTATATTAATAGTTAAAAATGTTGGTAATGCTTGTGTCAACACACCTGTCACATCAAACGTTATTTTTTATTTAATTTTACGTTATTTTTAAAAAATTCTCCTGGATTCATTACAAGAATCATCAGCAATTTCCCAATGTGTGATTTGATTCCCCTTAAAAGTAACATTATTGGAAATGTCGTAGTTTAACTTCAATTTGGCTTCTTTTCATTTGAAGCAACTCCTGCAAAACTTTAATATCTGCAGATAAAATGTTTGAATAACCCCAATCAATATCAGTTAGATAAAAAAAACTTTTTTTAGATCATATTTAGATCCTCTGTGATTATTAAATTCTTTTGTTGTACTAAAAGGCGCTTCACTGATAATCTAAATGAATCAATACATATACTAATTGGTGTAATGTTAAGTACCACATCATTTTCAAGTCAAGTTTTATCCAGTCAATTGTATTAACAGAACTGTATATGTTGTAAGAGCAGCAGTCATCTATAAGAACAAATTGACCAATTTACCAATAACTTAACCTAAACTATTACTTACTGTTATATAAATATTATAATTAATCACAAAAAACCCAGCTGCATTTATTGAATGATCTTCATAAATAACTTGTAAAGAAATTAAATGTATCTAAAAGCACAAAGATAACTTAATATACTTATAGTTTATTGTTTTCATTTCAACCTCTTTTCTTAAGTTTCGTTGACAAACCATTAACTTAAAAAATATGTCTTTAATTTTCTTTCTTTCTTCATTAAAATTATGGCAACTACAAGTACAAATTATTGTTCCAAACGTAGACAAAGCCAGTACACCGAGAATTTGCATAATATAAGCTGGGGTTATCAAATCAGAATTGTATAAAGAAAGAATAATGAGGTAACATTGCATTACAAGTAAAACAAAATTTCTTCCATACATTAAAAGAAATTGAATGGAGGTTTCTTCGTTTAAAGTCTTTGCTATTAACTGAATGTTATGTAAAACTAAAGATATTTGTTGTAATCTCATTGCACTTTGGTCCTTAAAATTTGATAAGTGCCTATTAATTTCAGCCCAGAAAGATTTTAAAATATAAATAATGAAACTTCGATGTAAAATAAACGACGTTGGAACTAAAAAGTTTAAGGCGGTTAGAATATCGCCGTCAGGTAAGATTAAAAGTTGATTTACGTAGCGATTTTTCACAATAGCACTTCCGCTAATTAAAAAAAGAATCAACACATAGCTCCATAACAACGTTCGAATGATTATTTTCATCTTTCTGTAACTGATTTTTATGTTAATATCTTTTAATTTTTCTTCCGTTTGATGCAACGAATTTAAAAGTTGTACAATTTTCCCGGAATCGATTTTTACGACAATAATCGTCCATAAAAATAAAACTTGATCCAATATAAAAAAACTAGAATAACTCACCATCATTATTAACGACCGCTTTGTCGGCGATAATATTATTAACGAAGAATATAAATTACCCAATGAGTAAAAAAGTTGAATTATTGCGAATATTACGTTATAACGTAGCGACGATAATTTGTATTTTTGATCCCCGCTTGAAAAGTAATAAGGCGATATTCCCAGGAATTTAGAATATTTAAAGATTGGGTTTAAAACCCAAAATATTGTATCTTGTTCCATGTTAATAATAATAATTAGGAATTAAGTAATCAAATGCGTAGGTAAATTATGTGGATGTATTGGTACGAAAGTTTGGAAATTATGGTACAATTTGTAGTTAATGTATTCGTTAGGGTTGATAAATGAATTATGTAATAACGCAAATGGACGTATTGATATGTATGTATTGATGTGTTTAATAGAGTTGTTAAATTATAAATTAATGGTTTGAATTATTAAAATCAATTTTGTATAATGATAAAATATAAGGGGTGAAAATAAGAAAGAATATCTTGGAGTATACAAAGTGTCATTTCTAAACATTTTTTACGAACCAAATCATATTTTAAAAAATCACCAAATAAATGTGCATATCTCGAAAGTCTCGTGCTTGTTAAATACTACCCGGGTATTTATTTTCAAGGGAATACACCCTGGCTATATCCCCGGGAATACTTACCCAAGATGGGTATTTTGAGGTATTTATAAAATTTTAAAAAAGTACAAAGAAGACAAAAACCACTAAAAAAGTAACTTTTGGTATTAACACTAGGCCTAGAACTAGAACATTAGGGTTTAACAAATTCTTTTAAGATGGCCAAACCCTAATATTTCTAGTTCTAAGTCTAATGAATTCTAAAGGTAGGTTGAAATTACTTAGGTTGGGTTGGAATCCGTCTTAAGAGAAGTACGGGTAAACCCGAATGATTCTAGTGTTAGATCTAGTGTTAGGTCTAGTTATAGTATTAGCTCTAAAAATAATACTAAAATTAGATTTAGCTTTCGAATAAAATGGAATGAAAATGTTGTTTTGGATTTGAGGTCATTGGCTTGGTGGAGGCTTGGATGGACGAATGAATGTAGGGTAATATAGAGAAGAATATGACGGAAGGTTACAAGTGGGATTGTGTGTTCCTGGAAAGAAGATGTAAGTAGAGCAAGAGGGAAGGCTAGAGGTAGAGCTAGAGGGAGAATTATAACTAAAATTGTGAGGGGGTTGAAAGAAAAGAGCGGGAGAGAGACGGTATAGATACTTACTGTGTACAGTAAGTCAATGATTGAGACAAGAATGAAATGGGAGGAGATGGCAGGGGATGGCACGATGGTATATACAGGCTGTCCGGAAGTTACGTCTATATACTGAAAGGGATAATTCTAGATCTAAAATCATGAAGAAAAGGTGATATAAAGCCCAGTCCGAAATTATGGACGGACCATTATTATGTAATGGGAGGGGACTTCAATGCTAGAGTTGGTGAAGAGGGGGAAGGAGGAACGTCAGCGATCGAAGGATATTGTGCGGAATGGAGATGGATCAGAAATGCTGAGATGTGTAAAGGAGAGGGAATGGGAGATACTGAATGGGAATAAAGAGAAGGGAAATATTGGTGGATCAGGAATTGTGGGAGAGGGTGGAAAGGTTAAAAGTGGGAGGTGGAGCAAAAGGGCGATTGAAACTGGAAAGCAAATTCATCAGGACAGACTGGTCGGAAGAAGGGTTAGCATTTTACAGGAGAAACCTCGACCCTTGGCAACAGAGGATACAAGAGATCAATGGGTTGAAAGAGCTTACCCAGGTAGTCCGGGAGGCTGCACTAAAAAGAGAGTGTGTACGTAGGGGGGCTGAGTGGGGAGGAACGACCAATATGTAGTAAATAGAAAACAGAACAAGGGGTCTGCATGGAGGCATTTGAAAAAGATAAAGAAGGGTAGGGACGGAAATATAATGAAAAGGTTACTTTATAGGATTATTGTGAGGGGTTATAACGAGGCTAACGTGGTTGGGAAGCTGTGGTGGGCTGTGGAGATAGTAGAATAGGAGGTAGAAGCAGTGCTTAGGGGATTGAAGAAGGCTAAGGCTCCAGAGGAAGATAGAATCCATAACGAGACATAGTTAGAAGGGTCAAGGCTAGTGAGAATGAAGTTGTTGGAGGGATGGATAGACTATGGAGAGGGGGTGGGATTTCGGAGGGATGGAAAGTGGCGGTAATGTACCTAGTATATAAAAAGGGTAATAAGGGAAGTGTAGATAGCTACAGGGGAATTAACTTACTTGATTCGGCATACAAGATGTACTCAAAGATACTGTTGGGAAGGCAAACAGTAGAAAGCTGGAGAAGTGAGGGAAAGGAGGTGAGAGAGTATACTTACTTGGGTTATGTATTCAGTTAAGATATGAGGTAGTGGTCGCATGTGAAAGCAATGGCAAAAGAAGCGAATAAGGCGATGGGGCAAATATGGGGTTGGGGAAGAGTGTCTTTGGAAGGAATGTGGCAACGAGGAAGATTATGTTTGAAGGGAGCAGGGAATGGTGGAGGACGTGCAAGCTAGGTAGTGAGATATTGAGAGATGGGTACTCGAGGTGGCGAGAGAAATACTGGGGTATATAGTAAGGGAAGAGGTAAAGGTGGATAAAGTCAGAGTGAAGGTGGACAGGAGGGTAGTGAAATATGACGAAGGAATAGAAGGAATGCGAAACTGTGGGATTTTCGGGGAGTGTTGGAGGGAAATTAAGCAGGGAAAGGTCAGATATAGGAAAGGAAACAGAGACAATTATTACAGAAGAGTGGGCTATTCGGCAACTGAGATAAATAGGGACCGAGATGTCCAGAGACAGGAAAAGAGGTCAAAAATAAAAGAGTATAACAAAGGGTACTTTTGCACTTAAATGGAACATAATTACGGAGGGGCTGCCTAGATACTTGGTATTGGAAAGAGATGAGGAAATGAAGAAATTGGTGGTTAGCTTTCGGTATGGGAACGAGGAGAGAGCTAATAGATACTGGATTGCAGATGACTGTGCGGGGGGGGGGGGGAATGGGAAACATTGGAGCATATGTTGAATAGGTGCAGAGAGTTGAGTAAGATGGATTGAGAGTGGATCCTGGGAGAGGAGGGAAAGGGGAAACGATGGATGAGAAGAGCTGTGAGGGTGAGGAAACAAAAGATTGCTGGGGTTGCGGAATATTAGGGTTTCGGTGTGGATGGTGGGGATTAGATGAGGGCAGGAGATGGATCAGGGAGTGATTGGGCTGGGGAGTGGTGGGTGTGAAAATTGAGGTAGAGGAGGAAGAAAAACACAAAGAGGAAAAAAAAATTATTACTGAATTTTCAAACTTATTTCAGCATAAATAATGCGTCGAATATGTTCAAATCACTAAATCGCTTATAAAATCGCACGAATTTTATATTCTAACTATAACACTTAATTAAATATTCCCATTTTTTGTGTAAAAGTTTCATTCTTTTCTACATTAAATAATTTTCAAATTAATTTTATAATAAGTAACCATAGAAACCATAAATGTTACAACGTATGTTTTTATAGACAGATTTAAAATTATTACATAAATTTGAATTTAGATCATTTTATTCATTCATTTAGTCATATTTTAATTCAATTTATTCGTAAAATTTTCACTAACGTCTGCTAACAGCAGTCATATTTTATATTCTATGGTTACATATCATAAATTAAACTTGAAAAATTAGTATGTTGTAAATTAGTTTAATTAGTTGGCATTTAAAACTGTTTTTAACAACATGACTTGTCATTTTATTGACATTGTGTTTATACCTTCGAGTGCAATATTTGCCAATATTTGCAGATTACCCTCAACTTTTGGTATTCTTATACTTTTCTTTACTGACTACACAAATTGATACTTTTATTTCCTTGTGAATAAATTAATATATTCGAATTAAAATACATATTCCTTCATTACTATATTTGTTATTATGCAACGGCTAGAAAACATCAATAATAAATTAATATTGTTTAAATAGAAATGTACGAAATTTTTTCAACTAAAAATTGTAATGTATTCTTATTCCCGTATCTACACATCGTCGGTTAATCTAACTTTTATTTCTAATTAATTTTAATGAATGTGCTACAACTTCAACTTCACGAAACGGTTTATTATTCCAACCTTAGTTTTTACTTAAATTATAAAAGAATATATTTTTGTAGTTTTATAAAACATGAATTTTATTGATTCAAAAATTACTAACGAAGAATATATTGTTGAATTTTACAAATAATAATAAGAGCATTGTTACTAGAATTAACGCAAAATCTTTCGGCTAATCTCGAATGTTTCTAATTAGAGGTCATTTTTATGATATGCTACAAATTTAAGTCAAGTTCAAAAATGATCATTCAAATAGAATCGTGCGTGAGTCGCGTGAACTATACGTGAGCCGCGTGAATAGACACTAAATCACTATCATAGTTATTACATTTAGATTGTTTTCCATGTTGCAAGTGAAAATAATCATTTTTATTTAATCAAATAATGCAAAATTCTTACTAAATTTTTTATCTTGCTTAATAGCATTGCTAATAATCTTAAATCAGTACCGGTTTCCAAGTATATTTCGTTTTAAAGAATTTCATTTGAAGTTCGCTTCAAGTTTGCTTCGTAGACATGATCCGGTTTCAGATCGCAATACGCTGTTGTGGTATCAACATATCTTACCAAAGTCATCATACTTTGGTGTATAGATTCAGTATTATGGAACAGTTTATATATAAAAGTATTTTCCGTTTATGGTGGGGCTAATTTCCTACAACTTTTGTCCAAGGGAGAACTCTGTATATCGGCTTCTTAATGTCATTTATGTACATTGTCACTTTCGTGGGACACCTGTATAGTAATGGATTTAGTGTTGCTGTTTTTCTTGTTTGTTGTTGTTCTAATTTTATTCCCCATTATCACTTATGTTATTTTCCAACAACAAAGCTTTTTATCCTAAGAATGGATGTCGGTAATAATATTTGCATATTGTTTAAGATTAGTATTTGCAATACAGCAGCGGATTATTATCTTAAAAATTAAAAATATTAGAATTTTTTAAGACAAAACTAGCAACACTGATACATATTAACAAAAATTGTTGGTAATAAATAAATGAAATGTTGATTTATTTCTGCTGTCAGTTAAGGAGAAAAAAGATAGTTGGTGAAAATCTGGTGACTTTTTGCCATTATCTGATGAATTTTATTTCCCTCATTTGGTAACATTGTAGTTAAAATCCTACCATAAAAATTTGAAACACCTTGTATGCTATTTTTTATAATGCAATATTAAAAGTAGGATTCTTGTAATTTTAGCCAACGCAAGTGTATATTATTACATATTTTCTTGTTTTTACAGCATAATATTGTCCATATTTCCAGAATATTACTGCATATTTTGACCAATTTTAAACACCTATAAAAAACTTATATTGCTTATTTTTATCGCATATCAATCTGGACCTCACTTATAATATTCAAGAATTAATATCTGAAGAACTAAACCATATTTTGAAACATCGTTTATTTCGTTAGAAAGGCAATATTATTACAAATGAATTAGATTTGCTGATAATGTCACAAAGATTTATGGAAATCCCGATTTTTTACGATTTTTTGAAAATGAGTTTTTTATAAATCTCAAAACCTAAAATACATTTTGAAAATTTGTTTCGTTCATTGAAAACCTAATAATTTATAATATAAATGCTGATAATTTTTGACATTGATTTTTTACAATGAATGTAAATGCTTGTTTATCTCGTAAGATAAGAATATGTTTTGTTGTGTTTAAATGTTAATATCTGAAAAACTAAAAGATATTTTGTAAGTCTGTTTCATTCGTTGGAAAGTTTATAATTTATATTATAAATGCTGACAATTTCATAAAGATTTAATGAAATCTGGATTTGTTATGATTTTTTGGAAATAATTGATTATCTCGAAATATTGGAATAAGTCTTATTATGTTTAAATGTTAATATCTAAAAGGCGAACAGATCTTTTGGAATTCGGTTTCGTCCATTGGAAATCTTATAAGTGATATTACAAATACTGATAATTTCAGAAAGATTTATTGAAGTTCCAAATTTTTATGTGTTTTTTTTAATAATTGATTATCCCTGAATGTAAGAAAGCGCCTTAATATATTTTATGATAATATCGCAAAAATTATAGATACTTCTAGGTCCTTTTTGTAAAAGATCTTATCACTATCTCAGTATTACAAATGCTGTTAATATCTCAAAAATTAAAAGACCTTTTTAAATTCTGTTTCGTTCATTGCAAAAAGCTTATAAATTGTGTTATAAACGCTCATAATTTTATAAAGTTTATCTGATAGAAATCTACATTATTGATGCTATGGTCGATAATATTTATGCACCTATAAATTCTTAAATCGATCCTTTTCCAAATGAAAAGACAGTTTTGAATCAATATCTTCTTCCTCACATAACAATTTTGAAAAAAATTTCTTGAAATCTTTAATCCGTACGCAATATAAATAATACTCAAGTTTTTACTAAAAATATGAAATTTACTCACAACCCTGTAATACTTAAAAACTAATAATTATAAATAGCATTGAATTTGAACGTCTAAATTAGAATACATAATAATGTGTTCGCCAATTATCAAGGCTTTGTACAAAACAAAAATAACAGAAAACACTTATTAACAACATTTTTTCGTATTTATTGCTATTTCCATATTAATTTGTTTTAACTAACATTGTGTAAAGAATTATAATTTTTCAAATAATTGACTTATCTTTTTCTTACAAAGAAAAACACTCAATTCAAGAGTATATAAACTGATCACAACTTAAATAAAGTTACTTCAACATAGAGTTACAATGAAAAGCATGAAAATGTATTCACCTTGCTTTGCTATTTTTATGGCTTTAGTGAACACGAATTTCTCTCAAAACGTCGATAAATGTACTAACTTACGTTATCCAAGCGATTTTAGTGAAGCTAAGGTATAAAGTTTATTTTATTTTTAATTTAGATATTTAATTAATTAATTATAGTGTGTAGCAACTAGAATGTGGTATACTTACGCTTCGAGTGTACCATGTGAAAATTGTTGCATCCGAAGAATTATAACATCGGATACACCTGGTATTGTACACATGTCCGACTTTGTTAAGAGACACGTAAAGTTAAAAAAAAAATATATGAAAACTTTAAATAAAGAAGATTAGCTTTTTAGCGATAAAATATCTTGGTTTAAAAACACATCTAGCAAGAGAGTACAAAATACTACAAGTTACAACGTGAATAACCGTAAGAATTTTTATTTTATTCATAAAAAATTTATTTATTTATTTTATTTAAATTTTGTAGTTGGAATTTTTTGGATTATCTCTGGAACGAATTGCGCCGATACCGTGGTTCTTTACACTAAATGGGATGGTAAAAGCTAAATCTAATTATTTTTGTTTCTTATTATTTGATTTCTGTTTTACAGATAGGTTAACGGTTTATTCTAACAAACCCAACATGCCGCTAACCTATTTAGAAAATCTCGAGAAGGACATTTCTTGTAAGAAGAAACTTTATAAATATAACCCGGAAACGGCGTGCAAATCAGTTTAATAGTTTATATGTTCTTATCTTACAGTTATTTAAGTGAAATTTTTTGGGGAGTTTATGAAATGTTCGAAATACAACTGAATAAATGAATTATTATTTGAAATCTTGTTGAATTATGTTTTATTGTTGTTTGTTAGCCAAAAAAATATCATTAACCAGAAAATATAAGATATACAAATGCCGACTACAATTTTAGGTGAAATAAAGCTAAAACGAACGATTTGATTCACCAATCACGATGGAATGCAAACTCCAAGAGAGAAAGAAAGAGAGACTACCTAACACATAGCTAAAACGAGTAAAGAAGATGATGTCAAAGTGAAATATCATTTATTATAATAGAGCAGAGGTTCTCAAAGTTTTTCTTAAGCAGGCGAATTTAATATTACGGAAATTTTTAGCGAGCCAAAAAAATAAATATTTTATTTATAATGTTGGTTAAAAGTTTTTTAAAATGCAACCAAGAAGGTGGTAGCAATGCATTTGTAGAACCAAGTAAGATTATTTATTATAACCTTTATCAGGGTACACTGTAAAATATGGGAAAATAATTAACAAAATCAGCTAACAACAATAAACTTACATTTAGAGGCAAAAAATTTTCTGGTAAAAATATGGTCACCAGCCCAAAACATACATTCGTTTAAAAATGGCGCAAACATGACAAGTTTGACGACTATCTCTATGGAAAAATTGAGGAGTTTGAAGATCATACAAATTAAGAACCAACAGGACAGAAAGGTGGCGATGTAAAATTGAAAAAGAAAATAATCAATCTCTAGAACGAACTTGATTAAGAAGATATGACGGAGTAAGCAAGTTACAAACGGTAGTTGTAATTGTACACAAAACTGCACCACGGTGTTAACGCAACAATCATTATGGAAGGGAATATTGAAGGTCAACTAGAAACGTATTGAACCCATGGAGGCATCCGACATGAGTGGATCAGCATGGTATTTGTTGGTTAGTTCAATCAGATGACAGTAAATTTCACTAAGACCCTGCGTGTTAGTTCAACAACTAACCGTGTTGGTGATGGAGGAAATATGGAACATCTCTATGAAGATTCTCGTACTATATTTTTCATCAAATTTTAGTTTGATCAAATTAAATTTATGGCCTGTTGATGTATGATGTTCAACCGAAACCGCCCCCCCCCTTATTTCTTCATGGCAACTATCACAAAAGTGGAGAGGTGGGTAAGGATTGAAATGTTATGAAATTCTCAAAGAAAATAACTTGACGCTACAACCAATTTTCAATAATAACTTATTAATTATCTCATCTATTTCGACAATTTTGTGGTACGAGGTGAATGGACTTGTTCATTTTGCTTTACATGCAACAACATGCTACAAATATTAGTTAACAAGTTGTGTGGGATATATCATTAGTCGATGAGGAACACGACCGACATTTAATGCGAATCATATTTGAGTCGGTATCACACAAAGTGCTTGCACATTTCAAAGGATTCTTTTGTTGCGTTGAATGTCATATACTTCTTTTCGGTTTCCTTCCATTGTATAATTCTCTGCCATTGGTGGTCCTACAGCTACAATTTTCTATGTTTTTAACACTGCGAATGAGCTGCATATTGATATAATATCTATAGCAAATATTATGAGATTGTTACATTTCTTTCGTTTTGCAGTGACACACCTTATTAAACTGTCAACTCAAAGGACTAGAACGCGAAGAATGTTACTCATAACAAAGATGTTGGAGAACTGAATAATCAATCAATTCGGTCTATAAGAACAAAAATAAGGATGATGATTGGGAAGACATAGTGGATATACCTACAAAAATTGAGGGGATGAGGATTATTTTCAATATGAATTGCTGAAATGGAACAAGAAATAGATGTCAACCATGGAATATCGAAAGCCATTAGAAAATGAACCAAAATTATCTCATAGATACCAAGATATGTTAACGATTACTTTTATAAATATGGAGCTTGGATCTTAGCTGAATAACTAAAGATTATAATACAAATCATTGAGGAATTTCGTGGAGAGATACTTGCAGAGGATGGGAAGTAAGTACCAGCTAAAAAAGTATAGAAGATAAGAATATATAAAAATAGGTGCAGAAACCAAAACAGTACAAACCAGATAATGGAGATAAACGGAGATACTGTCTTCGTTCTTCAGCAACTGATCTGAAGTAAAAAAATGTATGAGAAATAAAAAATGATGGAAATAATTGGAGGACACTACAACAAATAGTAATATTATTTATAGATTTTAGTATTGTTTCTTAAAACAAAATTAGATATACCAAAATTTAGTAACGATTACTTTTAAATGGCAAGCTTGGATCTTAGCAGAATAACTAAAGATTAAGATACACATCATAATCAGAGATCGCTCGCTTGGCGAATACTTGCAGAACTAAATACCAGTTAAAAAAGTATATAAGATAAAAATATATAAAAATAGGTGCAGAAGCCAAAACAGCAAAATCCAGATAATGCCATAAAAATGGAGACAGTACTGAACTGAAGTAAAACGAAAATGGATGAAAAACAGAAAAGAATGGAAATTATTGGATAGTAACACACCAAATAATAATATTATGCTTACATTTTATTATTACTTTTAAAAAAATATTTCTTAAACAATTAACAATAGAACATGTTAAATCTGGATCCATACTACGCGCTACTTGTTGAGTAACTTGAGTTGAAATAAACTTGGGTTGGGTTGGGTTTGGGAATTTGTGGCCTGTTGATTCATACGCTTAACCAAAGCAATTCCCCCTGATATCTTCATAGCACAGTGACTTGCATCCGTCCAACATTGCATTTGAGGTATTGAGAAGCGGTGCCTACATAGCAATTATCACAGAAGTGGAGAGGAGTAGTGGAGAGGTGGACAAGGGGAGTGGCATCTTGTAATCAATGAAAAAGCTTTTGAACGGTTTGCAGGTGTACATTGTAAGTTTTAAAAAACAGCCACTAAAAATATTTACTTAGATTGGTAGTGAACCCAGGAATGAAAAGGATCTTGACAAACCTGGAGGGAGTTGGAGGCATCTCATTATCAGGGGGATATGTCAAGGACCAATCCAGTTGAGACAAGGCAGTGCGGTTGGGGCTATAATCATTCTGAGTATCTAGCGAGTGGAGAATTCTGTTGACCAGTGAACGAGGAAACACGTGATTGCAGAAGACATCTGCTAGAAACTTAATATTTATATTATTAATATTTATTTAATATTATTCTTTTCATTAAACTCATGGTCGCAAATACGAATGACCCTGTTTTTCATGCCCTCGATGGTATTAACCTTATTGGGAATGGGTTGGCAAGAAAAGAAGTTGATAAAACGACTTGGAAGGTGGGCTTCCTATACCAATCCAAAACGATGTGTTGATCAGTTTTTCTGATGAGAGGTGTTATCGATATACTTGTAAATAAAGGGTACAATAAACGGAAAGGGGAGCTGAGAGATACACCTGTCCAATAATCCATATATCCAATACAATCCATGACTTTGGTGGCCAAGGTGGGGCTAAGGGCCTACTCATAGGGTACCCAACTTCTATTTATAAAATATGTTCCTGAAGGAGAATAAAGAAGAATTGGACAAAAACTCAATGGCGAGTGGATCCTGGGAGAGGAGAGAAAGGGGAAACGATGGATATGAGAGGGACTATGAGGGTGAGGAGACAAAAGATTGCTAGGGTTGCGGAAGATTAGGGTTTTGGTGTAGATGGTGGGGATTAGATGAGGGCAGGAGATGGATCAGGGAGTGATTGGGCCGGGGAGTGTGGGTGTGAAAATTGAGGTGGAGGGTAGAGGGTGTAAATAATATTTCAATGAGAAAAAACGTAATATTGTACACAATAAAACTCTTATACAATATGTCCCCGGATCAAGTTACAAAGAGGAAAACAATTTTTATTACTGAATTGTCAAACTTATTTCAGCATAAATAATGCGTCGGATATGTTCAAATCACTAAACCGCGCGAAGTTTATATTCTAACTATAACACTTAATTAAATATTCCCATTTTTATGTAAAAATTTCAGTTTTTTCTACATTAAATAATTTTCAAATTAATTTAATAAGTAACCATAGAAACAATAAATATTACAACGCATGTCAGGAGATTTCTCTGTTTTAAAATTATTACATAAATTCCAATTTAGATCATTTTATTCATTTATTTAGCCATATTTTAATTCAATTTATTCGTAAAATTTTCACTAACATTTGCTAACAGCAGTCATATTTAATATTCTATGGTTACATATCATAAATTAAACTTGAAAAATTAATATGTTATGTTGTAAATTAGTTTAATTAGTTGGCATTTAGAACTGTTTTTAACAGCATGACTTGTCATTTTATTGACATTGTGTTTATACCTTTTATTGCAATATTTGCAGGGTACCATTAACTTTTGGGAATTCTTGTACTTTTCTTTACTGACTACACAAATTGATACTTTTATTTCTTTGTGAATAAATTAATATATTCGAATTATAATATATATTCCTGCATTACTATATTTATTATTATACAACGGCTAAAAAAACATCAATAATAAACTAATATTGTTTAAATAAAAATGTACGGAATTTTTTCAACTAAAAATTTTAATGTACCCTTATTTCCCTATCTACACATCGTCGGTTAATCTAACTTTTAATCCTTCCTAATTTATATTAATGAATGTGCTACAACTTCAACTTCACGAAACGGTTTATTATTCCAACCTTAGTTTTTACTTAAATTATAAAAGGATATATTTTTGTAGTTTTATAAAACATGAATTTTATTGATTCAAAAATTACTAACGAAGAATATATTGTTGAATTTTACAAATAATAATAAAAGCACTGTTACTAGAATTAACGCAAAATCTTTCGGCTAATCTCGAATGTTTCTAGTTCGAGGTCATTCTTATGATATGCTACAAATTTAAGTCGAGTTCAAAAATGATCGTTCAAATAGAATCGTGCGTGAGTCCCGTGAATCGTGAGTGAGTCGCGTGAATCGTGCGTGAGTCGCGTGAATAGACACTAAATTACTATCATAGTTATTACATTTAGATTGTTTTCCATGTTGCAAGTGAAAATAATCATTTTTATTTAATCAAATAATGCAAAATTCTTACTAAATTTTTTAACTTGCTTAATAGCATTGCTAATAATCTTAAATCACTACCGGTTTCCAACTATATTTCATTTTAAAGAATTTCATTTGAAGTTCGTGCTTCGTAGACATGATCCGGTTTCAGATCGCAAAACCATGTTGTGGTATCAACATATCTTACCAAAGTCATCATACTTTGGTGTGTAGATTCAGTATTATGGAACAGTTTATATATAAAAGTATTTTCCGTTAATGGTGGGGCTAATTTCATACAACCTTTGTCCAAGGGATAACTCTGTATATCGGCTTCTTAATGTCATTTATGTACATAGTCACTTTCGTGGGACACCTGTATAGTAATGGATTTAGTGTTGCTGTTTTTCTTGTTTGTTGTTGTTCTAATTTTATTCCCCATTATCACTTATGTTCTTTTCCAAAAACAAAGCTTTTTATCCTAAGAATGGATGTCAGTAATAATATTTGCATATTGTTGAAGATTAGTATTTGCAATACAGCACAGGGTTATTATCTTAAAAATTAAAGATATTAGAATTTTTTAAGACAAAACTGGCAACACTGATACATATTAACAAAAATTGTTGGTAATAAATAAATGAAATGTTGATTTATTTCTGCTGTAAGTTAAGGAGAAAAAAGATAGTTGGTGAAACTCTGGTGACTCTTTGCCATTATCTGATGAATTTTATTTCCCTCATTTGGTAACACTGTAGTTAAAATCCTACTATAAAAATTTGAAACACCTTGTATGCTATTTTTTATAATGCAATATTAATGGGATTCTTGTAATACTAGCCAACGCAAGTGTATATTATTACATATTTTCTTGTTTTTACCGCATAATATTGTCCATATTTCTAGAATATTACTGCATATTTCGACCAATTTTAAACACATAAAAAAGTTATATTGGTTATTTTTATCGCATATCAATCTTGACCTCACTTATAATATTTAAGGATTAATATCTGAAGAACTAAACCATATTTTGAAACATCGTTTATTTCGTTAGAAAGACAATATTATTACAAATGAATTAAATTTGCTGATAATGTCACAAAGATTTATGGAAATCCCGATTTTTTATGATTTTTTGAAAATGAGTGTTTTGTTGTGTTTAGATGTTAATATCTCAAAACCTAAAATACATTTGATAATTTGTTTCGTTCATTGAAAACCTAATAACTTATAATATAAATGCTGATAATTTTTTTAATGATTTATAGTAATCTTCATTTTTTTAAAATGAATGTAAATGCTTGTTTATCTCCTAAAATAAGAATATGTTTTGTTGTGTCTAAATGTTAATATCTGAAAAACTAAAAGATATTTTGTAAGTCTGTTTCATTCGTTGGAAAGTTTATAATTTATATTATAAATGCTGACAATTTCATAAAGATATAATGAAATCTGGATTTGTTATCATTTTTTGGAAATAATTGATTATCTCGAAATATTGGAATAAGTCTTATTATATTTAAATATTAATATCTAAAAGGCGAACAGATCTTTTGGAATTTTTATGTTTTTTTTAATAATTGATTATCCCTGAATGTAAGAAAGCGCCTTAATATATTTTATAATAATATCGCAAAAATTATAGATACTTCTAGGTCCTTTTTATAAAAGATCTTATCACTATCTCAGTATTACAAATGCTGTTAATATCTCAAAAATTAAAAGACCTTTTTAAATTCTGTTTCGTTCATTGCAAAAAGCTTATAAATTGTGTTATAAACGCTCATAATTTTATAAAGTTTATCTGATAGAAATCTGCATTATTGATGCTATGGTCGATAATATTTATGCACCTATAAATTCTTAAATCGATCCTTTTCCAAATGAAAAGACAGTTTTGAATCAATATATTCTTCGTCACATCACAATTTTGAAAAAAATTTCTTGAAATTTTTAATCCGCACGCAATATAAATAATACTCAAGTTTTTACTAAAAATATGAAATTTACTCACAACCCTGTAATACTTAAAAATTAATGATTATGAATAGCATTAAATTTGAACGTCTAAATTAGAATACATAATAATTAGTTCGCCAATTATCGAGGCTTTGTATAAAACAAAAATAACAGAAAACACTTATTAAACAACATTTTTTCGTTTTTATTGCTATTTCCGTATTAATTTGTTTTAACTAACATTGTGTAAACAATTATAATTTTTCAAATAATTGACTTAACCTTTTCTTACAAAGCAAAACACTCAATTCAAGAGTATATAAACCGATCACAACTTAAATAAAGTTACTTCAACAAAGAGTTACAATGAAAAGCATCAAAATGTACTCACTTTGCTTTGCTATTTTTATGGCTTTAGTGAACACGAATTTATCTCAAAACGTCGAGAAATGTACTAACTTACGTTATCCAAGCGATTTTAGTGAAGCTAAGGTATAACGTTTATTTTAATTTTTAATTTAGATATTTAATTAATTAATTATAGTGTGTAGCAACTAGAATGTGGTATACTTACGCTTCGAGTGTACCATGTGAAAATTGTTGCATCCGAAGAATTATAACATCGGATACACCTGGTATTGTACACATGTCCGACTTTGTTAAAAGAGACACGTAAAGTCAAAAGAAAATATATCAAAACTTTAACTAAAAAAGATTACCTTTTTAGCGATAAAACATCTTGGTTTAAAAACACATCTATCAAGAGAGTACAAAATACTACAAGTTACAACGTGAATAACCGTAAGAATTTTTATTTTATTCATCAAAAGTTTATTTATTTATTTTATTTAAATTTTGTAGTTGGAATTTTTTCGATTATCTCTGGAACGAATTGCGCCGATACCGCGGTTCTTTACACTAAATGGGATGGTAAAAAAGCTAAATCTAATTATTTTTGTTTCTTATTATTTGATTTATGTTTTACAGATAGGTTAACGGTTTATTCTAACAAACCCATCATGCCGCCAACATATTTAGAAAATCTCGAGAAAGACATTTCTTGCAAGAAGAAACTTTATAAATATAACCCAGAAACGGCGTGCAAATCAGTTTAATAATTTATCTGTTCTTATCTTACAATTATTTAAGTGGAATTGTTAGAATTTTTTTGGGGGGTTTATGAAATGTTCGAAATGCAACTGAATAAATGAATTATTATTTGAAATCTTGTCGAATTATGTTTTATTGTTGTTTTTGTTGGCCCAAAAATATCACTAGCCAGAAAATACAAAATATAAACATTCTGACGACAATTCTAGGTGAAATAAAGCTAATAAACGAATGATCAACGAATCAGGATGGAATGCAAACCAAAAGAGAGAAAGACCTAACACGACCAAAACGTGTAAAGAAAATGATGCTAGAGTGGAACATTATCAAGAGAATTAATTGGATCCATGTTGCAAGTTCAGAAAGTATATAAAATAAAATCAAAAACTTCTTTCTTGCTAAAAATTGTTTAATTTATACGGAACTAGTTTCGAGTTATTAGCTCATCATCAGCCGAATCTAATTATAAAGGAAAAAAATCATGTAAATCCTATTGTATAACATATACAGGTTATAAAAAGAAAAATAATTGAACTTACTGTCTATATCACTATAAAAATCTGGAAAATCATTATTTAAAATATATATGCAGAACACTTAACATTAAAAATTATAATTGTTACTATTTAAATATATAAAACAGACAAACACAACGGACTGCACGAATAACGAATGTTAAAATCTTTTTAAAATCAGGTTGACAGAGAGGGAAGGAATGTGGTCCGAGGAAAAATATCTTTTTAAACAGAACATACAAAAAATGATATATATGAAATTTATATAAGTATGCGAAGAGAGGTTTATAGTAATTACTGTTTAGTTGGTCGTTTAGTATTTCAAAATTCTTATCTGAGTCGTATTTATTAATTTCCATCAACTCCAATAGATCCATTCTATAACCCTTATTACACTTGTGTATTATTTCGGCATTTTCGTAATCAAATGTATGTCCTGTAGCTAGTGTATGTTTATAAACATTGGATGTAGCTTTAGTTTTATGTTCATTTAGCCGATTAGATAATTTTCTACCCGTTTGTCCGACATAAATAGAATTACATTCTGTACATTTTATTGTGTATACACCGCATTTATCATGTTTGTTGTTAGAAGTACCAATATGATGATTCGATAGTAAGTTTAGAACTGTGTTTTTGTTTGAAAAAGCTAAAGAGATATTGTATTTATTGAAGATTTTTTTGCTTAATAGAGTAACATGGTTGTATGGGATGGGTTTGTATATTTTACTTAAATTTTCAGTTTTCGTATATAAAGGTTCATATTGGATTTTAATTTGCTTAGTAAGCTTATTAATAAGTTTTGAGGGAAAACCATTATCATGCGCCAGTTTATCAATGTAGTCAAATTCAGAAGTGAAATCATTTTGGGAGAGAGGATATTGGAAGGCTCTGTTAATTAGATATCGAAAATTTGCAAGTTTTTGCGATAAAGGGTGGGCAGAGTCGTAAGGGATGGTTGTAGGTACTGTAGTGGGTTTCCTATATATATTGTATACAATGCTATCTGATGAAGTATTTAGAGAGAGGTCAAGGAAGTTAAGGTTGTTATTTTCCTCTATTTCAATGGTGAACTTTATTTTATCATGTAATTTATTGGCGTATTCATGAAAAGCGTGAAGGGAGTCGATATCACCCTCCCAAATTATGAAAACATCGTCAACATAACGAAACCATTTTATTATAGATTTGTTGAAAGGATTGTGATTATTGATAATATATTTCTCCTCTATGTAGTCTAAGAAAATATTAGAGAGAATACCTGATAATGGCATTCCCATAGGTAGACCATCGGTTAAACTGTATATTTCATTATTAAAAGAACAATAATTCTGAGTAACGATATGCTCCAATATGGTGTGGAGATGCTCAACTATTAAGGGATCAACAAAATGGTCTTTAAAAAGTTTCATTACTATGTCGATTGTGGGTTTTATGGGAACATTGGAATATAGATTAACTATATCAAACGAGGCTAGAATTCTGTTTTTTAGATTGATGTCTCTTGTCAAATCAATAAATTGTTTAGTATTGTCTATGGAGAACTTGGGTTTATAATCGATCATTTGAAAAACTCTCAACATAAAATTTGCAAGTTTTGAGGTCGGAGAATTTCTGAAAGCCGTAATTGGGCGAATTGGAATGTCGTGTTTATGGAGCTTTGGGAGGGAATATAATATAGGAATAGTAGGGTTCATATGTATGAAAAGACTACTACTAAAGTAGCTATTGGTGGAGCATTTTAGGAAAGGAGTGTATTCTATTAATGTACTTTTGCATTTATTAATAATATTTCTGGTTTTCCTGACTATAGCATCTATAGGGTTTTTTTCCAGTTTGGTGTAATTGTTATCTCTTAAAAATTTTAATGTTTTATCTATATAGGTGTTCATGTCCATGATCACCATGCCTGCTCCCTTATCTGCTTTAATTAGAATGGCTTTATTGTCGGTAAGTTTTTTACGAATAGAGTTTATTATTTTCCAGTATTGTATCTGGGTATTATTTTTATGTTGGTGAACATTCTTTTCGGTTTTCTTCAGAAGACAGATCAATTCATTTTTTATGTTATTAAGTTCTGGGTGTTTATTAATACATATATCCATATCTATGGACGTGAGAGGAAGATTTATCTTGGGTGATAAAGCAAATTTTTGACCTTTGTTCAGAAGAAGGATTTCATCTGTAGTGAAAAGGATATCAGTTAAATTTATAAATTGTGGAATAACATCTTGAATAACGTTGGAATTATTTCCGTTAGTATTGTTATAGTCCATTTGTATCTTGTTTTTCTTGAGATTTAGAATTTTTTGTTTCTTCTTTCTAAGGTCATCGTTCTTAATAATTAGTGCTTTCGTCTGTGAATCCTGAATTAGTTGTTCCATTTCGATAAAATGAAGTTTATCTCTTAGATTACTTTGGATTTTTGCCAGCTTATCATAATTGAAATTCAAAGCCCTATGATGTTTTCTCTTTTCATCCTGTAATATCTTTTTAATTATCTTGTTTTTAGTATTGGTCTTAAGGTTCTTGCATTTAATTTTAGCAAATGATGGTATGAGACTTTCTTTACTACAGACGTTGATAAAATTAATATGATTCTTGATGATTTCCAGTTTAATATAGATTCTTTTAAAACCATGGATTTTTGACGAAGTAGAATCAGGATATGAATTAATTGGATCCATGTTGCAAGTTCAGAAAGTATATAAAATAAAATCAAAAACTTCTTTCTTGCTAAAAATTGTTTAATTTATACGGAACTAGTTTCGAGTTATTAGCTCATCATCAGCCGAATCTAATTATAAAGGAAAAAAATCATGTAAATCCTATTGTATAACATATACAGGTTATAAAAAGAAAAATAATTGAACTTACTGTCTATATCACTATAAAAATCTGGAAAATCATTATTTAAAATATATATGCAGAACACTTAACATTAAAAATTATAATTGTTACTATTTAAATATATAAAACAGACAAACACAACGGACTGCACGAATAACGAATGTTAAAATCTTTTTAAAATCAGGTTGACAGAGAGGGAAGGAATGTGGTCCGAGGAAAAATATCTTTTTAAACAGAACATACAAAAAATGAGATCACGAAATACATTACTTATATATACGGTTTAAATTTACTTATTTATTAAATCTGCATATATATTTTAAATAATGATTTTCCAGATTTTTATAGTGATATAGACAGTAAGTTCAATTATTTTTCTTTTTATAACCTGTATATGTTATACAATAGGATTTACATGATTTTTTTCCTTTATAATTAGATTCGGCTGATGATGAGCTAATAACTCGAAACTAGTTCCGTATAAATTAAACAATTTTTAGCAAGAAAGAAGTTTTTGATTTTATTTTATATATTATCAAGAGAAACTGGCAGAACCGAGACACCTACCACATAGAGAATTCTTGATTTAATATTTAACCCTCCGTCTGTCGGGTGTGGTCTACGAGTCTACGACAAAATGTTTATGTGAAATATTTTTTAAATTATTTTGCTCAAAACTTCTACGGTCACATTACCTTTCAAGTATCTGAATATCAACTGTTTTCACTATAAAAAACTGTTTTTCAAAATTCCAAATAGTCGCTACATAATATTTTGTCCTGACAGACCCTTCCCGATCAAATGTGTAACAATATTCGCAGATGTAATCTGTAAGAATCGTATTCCAGTTGGAACTCTATGCGTTCTTTTTGTGACTGTAGTTCGGTAGTTCCCTTAATAATTACTATATATATGGTTACCGTATCGTTGACACGCCAGTTTACTATTGAACCCCATTTTGAGGCGTTGTGTTATGTGTTATTTATTTTACAAGTATAGAGAATAGAAAAGTGCATAAAAATTATTTATAACTAATATCAAATATCTAGTTAGCAATCTACAAATAGCATACTTACAAATAGGTAAGTAGTATCACACATTTTTCTGATATGATTTGATAAAATAATAAATGATTTATTATTTGATAGCATTGTGATATGGATCCTTATAAAAAGGAGAGAGAAAGATTACAGAAACTGTATGAAGAAGATAGCACGGGCAGTGAAATAGAAGAGTCTGACGATAGTTCGATATCAGATCCAGATTTTGTAAGTATCAGTGATCATGGTACAGAAACCGAGCAGGAAAACGTAATTGAAGATGCAGATATTATGCATCAGGATGACGGCGAGGATGATGAAGATGAACAACCCGTGATTCGTGATAGATGCTCGCATTTTTTTAGTAAAGATGGAACTAAATGGAAAAAGGCTGTCCCACCTTGAAATATTAGAACTCGCAACGAAAACATAGTGTCTTACCTGTCGGGGGTCATCGGTGAAGCACGTGACGCATTATCTCCCATTCAATGCTGTATGTACATGTTTGGAAACTGCATTGATATTGTAGTTGAAAACACTAATTTATTTATTGATAAAATTTCTGTTAAATACCAAGATAAGACTGAGTGTAGACCTACCGAC
Source organism: Onthophagus sagittarius (assembly GCA_036711965.1). NCBI lineage: Eukaryota > Metazoa > Arthropoda > Insecta > Coleoptera > Scarabaeidae > Onthophagus > Onthophagus sagittarius. Next base: position 54,771,254 of record JASERS010000002.1, on the reverse strand, counting down.
TCTGTAGAAATCCAAGCGCTGATGGGTTTGCTTTATTTAGCTGGGCTCCATCATGGATCAAGGACACATCTAGCAGAGTATTGGTCACCACACGGTATGGGATATGAGATATTTCCTGCTACAATGGCAAAACGGAGGTTCATCTTCTTATTGAAATGCATTCGCTTAGACGATAACACAACTAGAGGTCAAAGAAAAGAAATGGACAAACTAGCAGCAGTTCGTACTATTGTTGACAAGTTCAACGACAATTGTAAGAAAACTTGTTTTGTGGGCGAGTAGGTAACATTATATGAAATGCTGCTTGCCTTTAGGGGTAGGTGCAGTTTCCGAATGTACATTCCAAGTAAACCAAACAAACACGGATTGAAAGTCTTCGCCGTTGTTGATGCCAAAACATTTTTCACTTAACACATAGAAATTTACGCTGGTGTTCAACCCAATGGTGCATATAAAACTGACAACTCTACCGCTGCAGTAACCGAAAGAATGTGTTCAGTTATTAGGATCAGGAAGAAATGTTACAATAGATCGTTGGTTCACAGGCTATTCAATTGTAAAGAAACTGCTAAAAGAGTACCGCCTTACTGTGGTTGGTACAATTAGAGCCAATAGAAGAGAACTACCTCTTGAAATAACACAAGTGGAAAACAGGAAATTATATTCTTCGTTATTCGCATTTAGTAATGATATAACTGCAGTTTCATATATACCCAAAAAAGCAAAGAATGTGCTTGTAGTTTCAACAATGCACCGAGACGATCATATCGATGAAGCTACCGGTGATCGGAAAAAGCCCGAAATAATTACTTTCTATAATAAAATAATAGTACAAAAAGTGGAGTAGATGTTGTTGATCGAATGATCACATCATACAATGTTGCAAGCAACACAAAGCGTTGGCCAATGGTAATTTTCTATAACCTCCTTAATATAGCAGCAATTAACGCTTTTGTTATCTACAAAGGCAACATACCAGATAGTGAATTTGCTAAAACTCGCAGACTGTTTCACAAAAATCTTGGTATGGAGTTAGTGAAAAATAACATGCAAAGAAGAGCCGTTGATAAGCACTTAACCAAAAGTGTGCGTATTTCTGCCTTGAGGCTCTTAGGTATTGAAGAGGAGATTATTCCAGAGCCACAACCAGGGAAAAGAGGAAACTGTAAATATTGCAAAAGACGAAAAACTCGTTATTTTTGCAAAATTTGTAAATGTTGGTTGTGCATGGAGCACATAACAGCGTGCTGCAACGATTGTTTGGGAAATATGGAGACCACAGTTTGAAGCCCTCCAGTTTGTGCATAGAATATTATTCTTTAGTTAAGACATTTTTTTTATAACACTTTATACATTTTTAAATACATATTATTATAGATCGATTTTCTTTTCCTTTATATCAATTAATAATACACCAAGTTAATGATGAAATAACTTTATTAAATGTTGATCCAGTGCTACATGTTTCGACTATTAATGTTAGTCTTTTTCAAGCACGACGTCAGGTGTAGATAAAAAACATTCCTTGTCATAATATAGTTAAAAGACAATGAGACAAATATTGTACAAATAATCACACATTAAAACCGGGAAACACGTTTTTACACAATAAGCTTTTTTAGTTTTACTATAATATCGATAAAATTAAATTAAAATGCCGCTGCATGTGTATTAGCAATATATAAACACCAACCATTAAAAATATAAAAAATAAAGTAAAACACTTTATTCACCAAGAGAATGCAAAAGTGACATTATTTAATATTATACAATGTCACTTTTGCATTCTCTTGGAGAATAAAGTGTTTTACTTTATTTTTTATATTTTTAATGGTTGGTGTTTATATATTGCTAATACACATGCAGCGGCATTTTAATTTAATTTTATCGATATTATAGTAAAACTAAAAAAGTTTATTGTGTAAAAACGTGTTTCCCGGTTTTAATGTGTGATTATTTGTACAATATTTGTCTCATTGTCTTTTAACTATATTATGACAAGGAATGTTTTTTATCTACACCTGACGTCGTGCTTGAAAAAGACTAACATTAATAGTCGAAACATGTAACACTGAATCAACATTTAATAAAGTTATTTCATCATTAACTTGGTGTATTATTAATTGATATATTTATAAATGATGAAAGATGGAATCACAATTGGCTATATTTTTTCCTTTATTTAGGCGTTGTTTCCAAATTTTGAAAAATATGTGATTAAATTGTAAGCATTTTCTTTAAATCAAATTAACATAAAACGTGAGTTTGGAATTGGCCCTGTATTAGGCTATTATATAGTACAAGCATCATATAAAACATATTTATGAAAAATTAGCACTGGAGGACACGTTGGCGTCCTTTAGAGTTTTTTCTATTTTGGACTCCACAGACCACACCCGATCGAAAGTGTTAAGAAAGCGCGCCCGACAAACGGAGGGTTAAGAAGTTATCTTCATACAACTTTATACTTCTGCACATATTTGTTTTCAAAATGATCATGTAGAGTTAGATTTCACTGTCTCATGGGCTACTTTGAAATGATCTCGAACGATCGTCTTATTACCTAGTTTAGCTTTATTAGATTTGATTCACGAATCATGCTGGAATGTAAACCCCAAGAGAAAAAGAAAGAGAGACTATCTAATACATAGCCAAAATGAGTAAAGAAGAAGGGAAATATCACCAAGAGAAACTGACAGAACCAAGAAACTTATTATATAGAGTAAAGGTTCCCAAACTTTTTCATAGACAGGCTAATTTAATATTACCGAAATTGTTGGCGGGCAAAAAAAAGTAAATAAGCATCTTATTTATAAAATTGGTTTAAAGTTTTTGGGAATGCAACCAAGAAGGGGGTAGGAATTAAGAACCTGCTTTTACAGAACCAAGCTTTCGATTATTTATTATAATCGTAATCAGGGTACACTGTAAAATATGGGAAAATAATTAACAAAATCAGCTAATAACAACGAACTTACATTTAGAAGCAAAACATTTTGTGGTAAATATGGTCACCAGCCCAAAACATACATTCGTTTAAAAATGGCGCAACATGACAAGTTTGACGACTATCTCTATGGAAAAATTGAGGAGTTTGAAGATCATACAAATTAAGAACCAACAGGACAGAGAGATGGCGAGAATAATCAATCTCTAAAACGAAATTCATTATGAAGATATGACGGAGTAAGCAAGTTACAAATGGTATTTTTAATTGTACCCAAAACTACATCATAGTGTTAACGCAACAATCATGATGGAAGAGAACATTAAAGGTCAATTAGAAACGTATTGAACCCATGGAGGCATCCGACATGAGTGGATCAGCATGGTATTTATTGGTTAGTTCAATCAGATGACAGTAAATTTCACTAAGACCCTGCGTGTTAGTTCAACAACTAACCGTGTTGGTGATGGAGAAAATATGGAACATCTCTATGAAGATTCTCGTACTATATTCACCCTCTCTACAAAGAATTTTGGTTCGATGAAATTCAAATTTATGGCCTGTTGATGCAAGTTGTCCAATTTTGGATTTGAGGTACTGGGAAGTGGTACCTAAATAGCAACTATCACAAAAGTGGAGAGGTGGATAAGGATTGAAATGTGATGAAATTCTCAAAGAAAATAATTTGACGCTACAACCAATTTTCAATAACAACGTTTTAATTTTCTTATCTATTTCGACAATTTTGTGGTAGGAGGTGAATGGACTTGTTCGTTTTGCTTTACATGCAACAACATGCTGCAAATATTAGTTAACAAGTTAACAACACACAAAGTGCTTGCACATTTCAAAGGATTCTTTTGTTGCGTTGACTGTCGCATACTTCTATTAAGTCTCCTTCCATTGTATAATTCTCTGCCATTGGTGCTCCTACAACTACCATTTACTATGTTTTTAACACTGCGAATGAGCTGCATATTGATATGATATTTATGAGCTCCAAGTATTGTGAGATTGTTAAATTTCTTTCGTTTTGCAGTGATACACTTTATTAAACTTTCAACTCAAAGGACTTGAACGCGGAGAATGTTGCTCATAACAAAAATGTTGGAGAACTTAATAATCAATCAATTCGATCTTAGCTGAACAACTAAAGATTATGATACAAATCATTGAGGTATTTCGTGGAGAAATACTTGCAGAGGATGGGAAGTAAGTACCAGCTAAAAAAGTATAGAAGATAAGAATATATAAAAATAGGTGCAGAAACCAAAACAGTACAAACCAGATAATGCCATAAAAACGGAGATACTGTCTTCGTTTTTTAGCAACTGATCTGAAGTAAAAAAATTTATAGATATTAGTATTCTTTCTTAAAACAAAATTAGATATACCAAAATTTAGTGACGATTACTTTTAAATGGCAAGCTTGAATCATAGTAGAACAACTAAAGATTAAGATACACATTATACATAGAGATAGCTCGCCTGATAAATACTTGCAGAACTAAATAAGGTGCAGAAGCCAAAACATCAAAAACCAGATAATGCCATAAAAATGGGGCCAGTACTGATCTGAAGTAAAACGAAAATGGATGAAAAACAGAAAGGAATGGAAATTATTGGATGATAACACACCAAATAGTAATATTATACTTAGATTTTATTATTACTTTTTAAAAAAATATTTCTTAAACATTTAGCAATAGAACATGTTAAAGCTGGATTCATACTACGCTTTACTAAGTTACGCTAAGTAACTTGAGTTGAAATAAACTTGGGTTGGGTTGGGGTTGGGAATTTGTGGTCTGTTGATTCATAACGCTTCACCAAAGCAATTCCCCCTGATTTCTTCATGGCACAGTGCCTTGAATCGGTCTAACTTTGGATTTGAGGTATTGAGAAGTGGTGCCTACATAGCAACTATCACAGAAGTGGAGAGGAGTAGTGGAGAGGTGGAGAAGGGGAGTAGCATCTTGTAATCTATGAAAAAACTTTTCAAAGGATTGCAGGTGTACATTGCAAGCTTTAAAGAACAGACACTAAAAACATTTACCAGATTGGTAGTAAACCCAGGAATGAAATGGATCTTGACAAACCTGGAGGGTGTTGGAGGCATCTCATCATCGGGAAATATGTCAAGGACCAATCAAGTTGAGACAAGGCATTGCGGTTAGGGCTATAATCAAGCTGGAGTGGAGAATTCTGTTGGCCAGTGAACGAGGAAACACGTTATTGCAGAAAACATCCGATAGAAACTTAAGATTCTTTTCACTAAACTCATGGTCGGAAATGGGATGACCCTGTTTTTCATGCCCTTGATGGTGTTAACCTTGTTGGGAAAGAAGTTGATAAAACGACATAGAAAGGTGGACTTCCTATACCAATACAAAACGATGTGTTGATCAGTTTTCCTGATGACAGGTGAGTTCAGAAAGGGCACACTATTGATGGATTTGGATTCGATTTTACGATTGATGGATCGTAAATTGGATGTGACAAATAACAGAATTGAACTCACGCTGCACATACACTAATCCGTCATATAATACAGCGCAAATAATGTTATCGACACACTGGTAAATAAAGGGTAACGGAAAGGGGAGCTGAGAGATACATTTGTCCAATAATCCATATGTCCAATACAGACTTTGTTGGCCAAGGTGGGACTAAGGGGTCATGGGGTACCCAACTTCTATTTATAAAATATGTTCTGGAAGAAGAATAAAGAAGAATTGGACAAGAACTCGATGGCTTCAGGAAACAAATCTTTGGGAATATCTGTGTGTGTTTATTATTGTCTTTCAATAACATTAAACCACAGGTGGATAATCTACTATGTCTTTATTAAACTTAATCACTTAGCATTAATACACATCATTAACTGTTCACTAGCCTACGCGTTCATCATCTAGAGGCCATTATTGTTCGTCGCTTAGTCACGTGGTTCGCTTGTCATCACACACTTTTCTAGATGGGAGCCCTTACATTTAAATGCATTAACACTACAGTATGAGCATGTACCAGGTTCCACTCTACCGACAACCTTGCCATTATCAATTGTAAAGGGATATTGATAAAAAAAGAACACAACATCTAACGAGATCAGAACAAAATCAGGAGATAACGTCACATTCCTCATCTCTTCAGCAAAAACGAAGAAGTCGCTGATGTTGTGCTTGGTCTTATAAGCGAGGGCCAAAGACAGAATGATGGCCAGATAACAGACCTTTTGTTTACACCTGTCAATCATCAATTGTAATACGAAGGAATTTTAAGACAGGTAGTTTGTTTTGTTCCCCAATTATACCGTGAAGGCCGCCTTCTTTTGTTTCCCAAATTAAAGCGTGAAGAGCCTTTTGTTTGCACTTGTCTACCATTTATTATAATAATAATAATAATAATAATAATGTTTATTCAAACATAATGATAAAACATACAATAATAATAATAATATAATAATAACCACTGAGGTGCAAAGCACCTGTGCGTGGTATATATATGTACTCATAGCTTACCTTAAGTCAATCAAAATTCAATTTCAATATTCAACCCTTCCCAAAAACACAATAACAATGACAATGAAAAAGAAACTCTACATTATAATAAAACAAATTATCCAATTTTTCCCTTAGAAATTATTTTCACTTCCCTATCAATTTTTTTACATCTACATTTTTTCCCCTTGCTTTTCTATTCAAGATTTTTTTTAGGTTACTATACTATTTAACACTGCCCTGTTCATTCTCCTCAGCCAATCTTTACATTCTCTCTTATATGAAGCTCTCGATGTAATTTTCTGTAATTCCACAGGCATAACACTGATGATCTTAAGTGCTATATACTCATAATTTCTTTGTCCAATCTTTTTATTGCATTTCGGTTTTTTTACCGCTTTGTTTTTTGCTCGTGTGTCGTAATCGTGTGTGTTATAAGTTAATGTATTTGTTTTTTTGTGTTTGAGTAGGGCTTTATAGCAAAAAAGTTTCCTAATATCGAAAATATTTGTTAAGTTGTATAATTCATTTGTGGGGAATAGTTTTTCTTTTCCATAGATAATCTTTAGAAACCATTTTTGCAATATTATTAATTTATGCACGTGACAATCGGCCACCGTACCCCACGCAACGATTCCATATGAGAGTAATGATTGGACTAAAGCATAGTATACTCTCTCCAAAAACTGTGTGTTCAGATACATTTGCAAACGTTTAATCTTTGCCAAGATTGGTCTTAGTTTATTTGTCAAATATTTCACATGTATGTCCCATCTTAGAAATCTATCCAACTTTACTCCCAGATAATTTATTGTTTCTGCTTCGTGAATTTCTAGTTTATCTAATTTTAGTGGTCCTAATTCTGGGAGGCTATTCTTATAGCACACGAAGGGTAGATATTTAGTCTTCTCCTGATTCACTGCTAGTGCCGTTTCATTAAAATGTTGTACAATATTAGAGAAGCATTCAGCCTTATACCTTGTCTCTTCCCAAGTTTCTCCTATGTAAAGCACTGCTGTATCATCGGCAAAACTAACAATAGTTCCCATATTCTCAGATTTTAAGATGTTATTAACATAAACCAAAAACAACAATGGTCCTAATATTGTTCCTTGTGGAATTCCCCGTTTCATTAGAAGTTTATCACTTTCTACTCCATTTATGCTTACTTTATGTTGTCTTGCCGTTAGATAGCTTGCCAGTAGCTCATATGAATTTCCTCTTATTCCATAGTCATATAACTTGGACATCAGTATACCATGACATACTGTATCAAAAGCCTTTGACAAATCAACAAATATGCAAAGAGGACATTTTCCTTCATCTAGAGCGTTATATATTTTTGATGTTAATGCTACTAATGCATCTTCTGCAGATCTACCACTACGAAAGCCAAACTGATTTTCAGATAATATGTTGTATTTGTCAAAAAACTTTATAATTCTATCTTTAATTGTAGTTTCCAAAATTTTAGCGACATTTGAAATTAGAGTTATTGGTCTATAGTTATTTAATATTGTTTTGTCCCCTGATTTGTGTAATGGTTTTATTATTCCCAATTTAAAACATTCTGGGAATTTTCCTTTATTGATACAGGTATTTACTAGGTGTGTGATAGGATGGGCTATTTCATTTACGATTTGTTTCAAGATTTCTGCAGTGATGCCATCATCCCCAGGCGATTTTCCACTTTTCAACTTGTGAATTATTTGTATTATTTCTTCTTCCGTTGCTTCCTCTAAATAAATTGAATTCTTTATATCAAAATTCTGCCTTCTCACATTCATTGGTGTATCTGATAAGTTAGCTACTTCTTCCGCTATTTTATTGAAGTAATTGTTAAAAACATTTGCGATTTCTATTGGATTTGTGATCTTTTCCTGATTTAAAATTATTTCGCTTATTTCTGCCTTTTGCTTCACTGAGCCGCAAATATGATTTACTGTATTCCACATTTGCTTTGCCGACTCGGACCTTTGTATCATTCTGTCATAATACTGTTTCTTTTCAGCTCTTATTTCTGCTTGAATTTTATTGCGCATGTTTTTATAATTTTCGTATAGCTGGATGTTCCAGGGACTTTGAAGCACCCTCCTATATAATTGATTTTTTTTATTTATTGCTCGTAGTACTCTGTCAGTTATCCATTCCTTCCTCTTCTTCTCTTCCCTACCTATATATTTAGTATACTTCGCTTTTTGTGTCGCTTCCTTTATTCTTGATACAAGTGTTTCAGCTTTTTGGTCAACGTCTATACAATTGTAAAAACCATCCCAGTCTTCCTGCTGTAGTTTTGTGCGTAGTTCCATGTAGTTTATGTACTGTTTTGTATATTTCTGTTTAACCTGTCCTTTGCGTATTGCATTTTCATAATTTATTATCGAAATTATTGCTTTATGGTCTGTTACTGTATCTGATAAAATAATTGGTACAGTTTGTGCTACACTTGGATTTCTTTGTTTTATGAAAATGTGATCAATGCATGACCTTTGATCTTTGAGTACTCTGGTGTCACTGTTAATATACGAGATAAAACCAGCTTCGGTCAGCAAGTTCAAGTATTCGTGAACGCTACTTCCTTGATCCTTGATATTTATATTTATATCTCCCATTATTATTTGTGAATCATAACTTTGACTTCCGTCGTTTAAGTATTTGTATAAATCCATAATGTATGTATTATCCGATGTACTAGGACTCCTATAAACGCCAGTAATCTTAATTAGTTTTCCTTCCATATTAAGGATTACCTCAATCGGCTTTGTTTCTGTCATCTCGATAATATTGTATTTGTAGTTCAAATCATTTCTGACGTACATCAGAATACCGTCATTTCTATTTAGTTTTCCCTGATTGTAAATAGTATTGTATCCCGCTATACCAAACAAATTCACATCGTTCACTATAAATGTTTCTGTCAAAACAATTACATCAAAAGAAAATTTCAACTCAAAAATAAGAATCATAAATTCATCAAAGTTTTTTGAGACACTTCTTATATTTAAATGAAATAATGACAAACTATGCTTACTGTCTATCTTTAAAGTCTTAAAACTTTCACTACTCAATTCTAGTGTTTTTATTGTTTGTGGATTAAAATCTCTGACGAATTGATCCATTTCTGTCTTGCACACTTTACTTTACTTCGCACATCCACATTTATTTATTAAGTCTTTGCCTCAGCATCATTTTTTCACGATCATTTGAAGAAACACTATTGCTTCGACCTTTAGTTTCTTGATTAATGTGTTTTTTCTTCGATCCACCATTTCCAGCATCCCGTTTTGGTTGGGATACGCCTGGAGTATTGAGATTTATTATATTTTCTACTGTAGGTTTTGGATCAGTTCTCCCCTTTTTTTCATAATGTACACTAGATGCGGTCGGTTTCTGTAATTTGTCAGTTATATCTTCAATTTCACGATCTTCACGGCCTATTTGTACCTCGTTCTTATTTTCAGTTACCGTGGGGGTTGCTGGAAGTGATGAACTTCTCTGTGGTAGCTCGATGTTTGGTAAACTATCGTCTTTATCATTTTCATTTATAAAATCCTCCACCGTATATGTTTCATTATCAACATGTAATATATTATTTTTTATATATGCTACGTGCCCAGCTTCCCTTGCCTTACGTAAATGGAAGTTTAATATCTTACTATTTTTTCGCTCTTCTATAGTTAAGTCGTAATTGATAGCTATACCAGTACCCCTTAACAATTTTGCTTTTGATACAACTTCCCTTTTCTGCAAGAAACGTACAAATTTTACTACTATTGGTTTTATATTGCTTTTTCCGACCATATATACATCATTCAAGTCACTCTCGTTTACATTTATTTTCAATTTATCCCTTATCAGATCCACCACAGCATTTATTAAGTTTTTATCCTTTACGTCCAACCCAAAAATTATTATGTTATTTCTCTTTTCTTGTTTCCTTATCCACTCTATATCATTTTTAAGTTTCCTATTTTCTTCCTCTAACAAGCGTACTTTACTTTCACTTGTCTCTAACAAGTTTTTTAATTCATCTATATTTTTTGTTATTTCCTCTTTTTGTTTTCGTGTTTCCTCCAAAATTATTTTTAAAAGCTCTGCGTTCGACACTTCCTGCGGGATATTTTCAGAATTCATGTCCTAATATAATTTTTCTTTATTATGTTTCTTCCTTTTTTAATTAATAAATGTATTTATTATTTTTATTTATTTGTAGAATTTACGAGAGAAAAGGAATCGCCCGAACAAGTCTCAAAAACCAGTTTCTTCGTTCCGAATGTACAGTGAAAAATTTCATACGATATCTTTCATTTATTTTCACTTTATTTAACTAAAACGAAGAGTATTTACACCAATTCTCGTCCATTTTTGATTTAACACCATCCCATAATTTATTATTCATGCGAATTACAACATTTTTCACTCAATCTACCACCAAAAAAACACACTTTTACGTGTAACGGCCTTGCAACACCGACTTATTCGACCGATTTTATATATATACTCTATATATACACTTATATACTCTTATATATACACTATTATAATACAAAGGAATGTGAAGACAGGTAGCTTGCTTATGTTCCCCAATTAAAGCGTGATGAGTCTTTTGTTTACACCTGTCAATCATCTATTGTAATACAAAGGAATGTTAAGACAGGTAGTTTGTTTTGTTCCCCAATTATACAGTGAATGCCGCCTTCTTTTGTTCCCCAATTAAAGCGTGTAGGACCTTTTATTTACACCTGTCAATCATTATATTATAGGATGTTTATAGTGTGAAAGAATGTGATTTTCTTTTGTACATTCTTTCTTTTATTGAAAAGTTTTAACTAAATTAGATTAAAAATTAAAGGTTTTTCAAAAACCTCTTTTGAATAGCATCCAAAAGACTAATATGACTTAAAATAGTTAGACTTCACTATATTGGCTATAGATTGAACGAGAACTACGTAAATGCCATATACTAAGTAGATTCTCAAAGCTCACATTCTCGCAAAAAAAATTAAAACTATAAAATTTTCTCACAACAATTGGGACATCTTGCAAATTAATTAATTCTACGAACTGTGTTAATCAGGACGCTTTGCATCGAATAGTGATAGTGAATGAGATTTTGAAGATTTCAAGTTCAGACAATGCAGAAACTTCAAGTCTAACAATAAGTTGCGAATCGATTGATAAATCTCAACATGGAGTGTAAAATAGACGAATCAACATCACTGAGGTGTAGTCCCATCAGTTGATATTTTATGGTCCCAAACGGTTTCGGGACCCAAACCGTTTCTCTTTTTTACTATTGACGTAGGCTACCTATACTATATATAATCAAAGCTTCTATGTTGAAAGACATTATCAAGAGATTGTAACATTCCTTTAGTCGTTACATCTTTTGTATTGTCTAAATATTTATCATTTGTACACTGAAATATAACAGATTTTGCTTTCGAGTCTCTGATTTTAAATTCATTCTTCTGTCTTTCTTTACTAAAATCATCAATCTCTTTTTCTAATGTATGTTCTAATTGTTTATCTTCCCATAAAGCCTTTACTCTAAACTGCCATTTGCTGAAATTATTCTTATCTCTTTTATTGCTTTATTTCCATAAACTAAATGATTATTACAACTTCTCCAACATTTTTACAGTCGCTCTTTTTAACCGTCATTCTTTCTACGACTTACTTTATTTTTCTTGTAGCCAAATCTCATTGTTACCAACGTTTACATAACAAAAGCTAGTAAATTTATTCTATTTCTCACAAGATTTGCTATAATCTTATAAAGGTTTCTAGAAATCCGGCAGTTCGGCAAAATAATTTCTCACGCTTTAATCTTTATAATGTTAATAAGTAAATGTTACTTAACTTTTTTAGTTATTAACTGAAAATATACGCTGTGCTATATGGTTTTATTAAGTTTAGAAAGTTACAAAGTCCAAATGGCGGCTATTTACTCAATACACATTCGAAGTTTTTCATTTTGTAGTATATCTTTGGAACATGCCCTGATTACAGTCTCGTTCAGTAAGTACTTGCACAATCATCATATTAAATAGCTGAAAAAATCCATGTAAATATAGATTTTTTAGATTCAGCATTTTTCTGAAAATGCAACATTTTTAGGTGTCCGAGCACTTTTTGGTCTACCAGTTGATTTTCTTTTTAAGGATGAACCTGTGGCTGTAAAATTTGAAACCTACAACAGTATTGTTTTGCGATCTGGAACTGGTCTTGTCTACGAAGCACGAAGTATGTACGGAAAATTCATTGTATCTTATAATCACCGATTCATTACTTTTCAGTCTCGTTTTTTTCAGTCTTGTTCAGTAAGTATTTGCACAATCATCATATTAAATAGCTGAAAAAATCCATGTAAATATAGATTTTTTAGATTCAGCATTTTTCTGAAAATGCAACATTTTTAGGTGTCCGAGCACTTTTTGGTCTACCAGTTGATTTTCTTTTTAAGGATGAACCTGTGGCTGTAAAATTTGAAACCTACAACAGTATTGTTTTGCGATCTGGAACTGGTCTTGTCTACGAAGCACGAAGTATGTACGGAAAATTCATTGTATCTTATAATCACCGATTCATTACTTTTCAGTCTCGTTCAGTAAGTATTTGCACAATCATCATATTAAATAGCTGAAAAAATCCATGTAAATATAGATTTTTTAGATTCAGCATTTTTCTGAAAATGCAACATTTTTAGGTGTCCGAGCACTTTTTGGTCTACCAGTTGATTTTCTTTTTAAGGATGAACCTGTGGCTGTAAAATTTGAAACCTACAACAGTATTGTTTTGCGATCTGGAACTGGTCTTGTCTACGAAGCACGAAGTATGTACGGAAAATTCATTGTATCTTATAATCACCGATTCATTACTTTTCAGTCTCGTTCAGTAAGTATTTGCACAATCATCATATTAAATAGCTGAAAAAATCCATGTAAATATAGATTTTTTAGATTCAGCATTTTTCTGAAAACGCAACATTTTTAGGTGTCCGAGCACTTTTTGGTCTACCAGTTGATTTTCTTTTTAAGGCTGAACCTGTGGCTGTAAAATTTGAAACCTACAACAGTATTGTTTTGCGATCTGGAACAACTGGTCTTGTCTACGAAGCACGAAGTATGTACGGAAAATTCATTGTATCTTATAATCACCGATTCATTACTTTTCATAAATGTTTCGATAAGGAAGGAACAATGATGACAAGACGTTGAAGTGGCAAGGCGTGAGGTAGCAAGAAAACAGAGTTAGCAGAGTTAGGGCTCTTCAGTGATTCGGGCGCGGTAGTTTAAATGTTAACATCTCAAAAATTAAAAGACATTTTGAAAATCTTCTTCGTTGGTTAGAAAGCTTATAATTGTACTACAAATGCTTATAATTTCAAAAAGGTTCATAGAAATGCAGGTTTTTTATGATTTTTTGTAAATGAGTAATTTCTCGAAAAGTAATAAAGTGTTTTCTTATGTTTAAACATTAATATCTCAAAAATGGAAAGATATTTTAAAAATATATTTCATTCGTTGGATAATTTATAATTTGTATCACAAATGGTGATAATTTCATAAAAATATATTGAAATCCCAATTTTTGATGATTTTTGAAAATAATTACCTCAAAAAATGAGAAAGTGTCTTCTAAGTTTAAACATTCATATCTCAAAAACTAAAATATGTTTTGAAATTCTGTTTGGTTCATTGGAAAGCTTATAATTTGTATCACAAATTCTGATAACTTCATAGAGATTTATTAAAATCCTGATCTTTTAAGACTTTTTGAAAATGAGTACAAATTTATTTACTATTTACCTTGAGTTACAAGGGAATAGGGAATCAATGTTACAAAGGAAAGAATTTTTTGTTCCATAAACATGAAATATCTTGTGCGATGACCAGTCCACTTTTTGAATTCTATTGAAAATTTTCACAAATATTGTCGAATTGATACAAAGAAGGTATTGACAGTCATGAATAATTACAACCAGTGGTGAATAGTTACGCACAAATTTTTTTTGAACAAAAACTCCACCAAAACACTCATTAAACTTTATTTCTTACCACAAAGAATTTTAATAACAAAAATAATTGCCTCATTTTCCCACCAAAAAAACATTTAATAACACTATATAAACCATTTATGACACAACCAAACTTAGTTTAATAATAAGAAAATCTTGAAAATTTATCACGATGTTTATGTATCTACTTTCCTTAGCCATTTTTGTGACTTTATTGAATACGAATTTATCAGAGAACGTTGAAAAGTGTTCCAATTTTCGTTACCCAACCGATTATAGTGAAGCTCAGGTATAAATCATCTTTCATTTATACTTCCATATTATTATTAATTAGTATTTATTATACAGTGTGTAAAAACCAGACTTTGGTATGTATATGCTTCCACAGTACCATGCGATAATTGCTGCTTACGTAGAACATTGGCATCGGATGTACCCGGAATTCTAAAATGTCCGAGTATATCAAAAGAGACACGTAAAGTTAAAAACACTCACCAAAACTTTTTATTAACTATATTAATTTCAGTGATAAATCATCTTGGTTTAACACCGTTTATGCTAAAAGATTTCAAAATAGTAGCACACTTTATAATGTGGAAAACGGTGTTTTATTTAATTTTATTAATAAATGAAAATTGAATTTATTTAATTTCGGTTTTAGTTGGCAATGTTTCGGTTCTTTCTGGCACGAATTGCAAAGATACCGTTTTGCTTTATACTACATGGGATGGTAAAAAAAACTTAAATAAGTATAAATTTCTTTTTTATATTTAATGTAAATGTCTTGCAGATAGAGTAACGATTTATACTAGTAAAGCGCATATGGGAGCTTCATTTTTGGATAGTCTTGAGAAGGAAAATACTTGTAAGAGGAAGATATATAAGTATTCACCAGAAATAGCGTGCAAAGCAGTTTAATAATAAACAGAATTGAGATTTAAGGAGAAATGTTGTCGCGAATTAAAATAAAATGATTATAAAATGACACTATTATTATAAAAATTTAATTATTCTATTTTATATAATAAGGCAGTGTTCCGCAAACTTTTTGTGTTCATGGTACACCTACCGAATAAAGAAATTTTAGAGGTACACCAAAGAAAAAGCCAATCTTTATTTAATATTTATTTATTATTAAAATCAATATAATATAAACAGTTGTTTAATGAGAAACGTGAGCCTGGTTAACTGAGTACAAGCGATCAAAATTTGGAGCAATCGTTGATAAGGCTGCTCTCATTTCTTCGTCGACCGTCCTCAGGCGTTCTCTTTTTTTATTTAATCGTAGTGAGAGTCGAAAACCCTAACTTGCATAAGTAAGTCGTAGCAAATGGTAAAAGAATTGCAATAGCACGCTTTGAAAGCAGAGGATACTCATTTTTTATATGCAGCCAAAAGTGTGCTAACTCTGCTTCGGAAAATTTTAGTTTTAATGTTCGATCAGTCTTTAGCTCCATGAATTCTTCCTGCTCGTTTATTGGTAAGTGTCCAAGGGAAATGCTATCTGAGAATGGATTTCGTACCGAGTCCATAGATTGCAGGTCACACTTAGGAAAATAAGAGTTCATTTTTTCTCCTAACAGCTCCAAGTGTTTCACTATCAAAGCCTGCACCTTGTATGTATGTATGTATGAAGTGAGGAGTGCGTATTCTATACGCGACACCTAGGCCACAACGGGCCCCTTGTGCACCGGGTCCTTCTAAGAGGTTTGAGATGTTAAATGCGATAACTCGATTTTTGGCTGATTTCGCTTCCTGACCGACCCCCCACCAAACCGGACGTGCTACGGCACAGGCCCAGTGTGGGTTCGCCCCTGTCAGGTGCCGCTCCAGGAGTACCACATCCTCGTGGACCCCTACGAGGTGCAGGCCTCCAGGGCGCTAACGCGCATTCAGCCATTTTTGTTCAAACCCCTTACACACATAGTGATAACGACAGCCAGAGATGAACGACTGGTTGCCGGGACCGACGGCTTAACGTCCCCTCCGAAGGACGGGGGGCGACCCAACGTGATTACACCGGGATTCGAACCCGGGACGTCTATGTGTTAACTCGAGAGTTAACACGCTGAGCCATTGCACCCCCAAATAAAATTATTTTATCACTAATAAAATTTGATCCAAACCGTACCGAGTCCATAGGTTGCAGGTCACACTTAGGAAAATAAGAGTTCATTTTTTCTCCTAACAGCTCCAAGTGTTTCACTATCAAAGCCTGCACCTTGTTTTCTGAATCGACAGTCATGATATTCGGGAACATGTACCATTGCTACCATTGGTAGCGTGACCATTGGTAGTGTTTCACTATCAAAGCCTGCACCTTGTTTTTTGAATCGACAGTCATGACATTCGGGAACATGTACCATTGCTACCATTGGTAGCGTGACTGATCCATAACACTAACTTAGCGCGAAAGCTTTCAATCTTGTCTAAAGACGATAAAATATTAGAATTCATACCTTGAATTTTTTTATTGAGCTCATTTAAATGAGCGAAAATGTCCGCGAGATATGCTAGTTTTGCTACCCATTCTTCTTTTTTAAACAGAGAAGCAAAATCTGAACCCTGAGCCTCTAAAAACGTCTGGGTCTCATTTTTTAGCTCGTAAATCCGAGAAAGCACTTTTCCAAGAAAAAGCCATCTTACTTCTGTATGAAACAGAAGTGACTGATGATCCGATCCCATTTCCTGACACAATGCATTAAACAGACGAGAGTTCAGCGGTCGCGACTTGATGTAATTGACAATTTTAATGACTTCTTGTAGGACAGACAACAACTCATCAGGCAGAGACTTCGACATCAGTGCTTCTCTGTATATAAAGCAATGTATATTTTTAATATTGGGTTTTTTTTTTCAGAAGCCCTTAATTTTTCCCGTCATAGCTGCTGCTCCGTCTGTGCAAATGCTTATGCAGTTGTGCCATTCCAAATTATGTTCACTGAGGTACCGGTCTGTTAGTTTGAATATTTCTTCTCGAATGGTATGACCAGGTAGTGGCTGACAAAATAAAAAGTCCTCTTTTATTTCATATCCATCTGTGTACCTCACATGAGATGCGCGAGACCACTGGTATCAGTAGATTTGTCGACTTGTAGCGCAAAAATTCCACTAAGCTCTAATTTTTCAATTAACGTTAATTCAATGTCGCTAGAAATATCATTAATGCGACGTGAGATCGTATCAGCTGACGCAGGTATTTTTTCGATTACCTTAGCGGCTTCTGGGCTATTCATAATCTTGACAACTTCTTTGGAGACAGGTAAAATTAAACTTTCAGCCAGAGAATGATGTTTCTTGGATTTAACTATCATATTAGCGATCACGTAGCTTGCTTTTAGCACTTTGTCTGATGTTTTAAAAGACGAACTCATGAGAGTTATCTGTTTTTTAGAGTGGTCTTTTAAACGTTGAAAAATGGCTTTGTCTTTTTGAGCCACCGATGGGTGTTTAGTAGTTAAATGTCGTAACAGTTTACTCGGCACCATCGAATTATTACCCAAAGTTCTTCCACAAATAAGACATTTTGGGATTGACATGATTCGTCTCCGCAATATATAAATCCATAACTTATATAGCTCTCATCATATTTTCGATTAACAAGCTTACGTTTCTTCTTGGTTGACTCTGCTTCTTCTTGGCAATCATTAATTTCACTTGACAAACTTGCGGTACGTTTAACGAATTTATCCATAATACAGTAAGGCCCCAACATTCGCGAGGGTTAGGTTCTAAAAATACGCCGCGAATGTTGAATCCGCGAATATTGAAGCACTAGATATTATGAAGGATAAACTACTACTTCTATGTTCTTTTAACACGTTAACCGCCAAATGGTCACCGACGCCAAAAGTTTCATTTAATTTAATTTTAAAAATTAAAAATTTCAAAAATTAATAAATTATACATACTAAATAAAATGCTTAAAATTGCAAAATAAAACGACTGGTCTTAAAACTTTTGTATTCGGAACTAATACAGATATTAAAATAATTACAATTGTTTAAAATATAAAAAAACCTAAACTCGATAGCAATAACAAACTGCAACAAAATAAACTAAAAAAAGAAATAAAAGTTAACATTTCTACTCATCAATAATAACTGCTTTAGAACACGATGGTTTAAAAAATGAAAGGATAGTAGGTTGCAATGCTTTGTGTTGCATATCCTTTTGAAGCTCTTTGTAAGGAGCAAGAATAGTATTCAGACCATTTTTAAATTTTGTGCTTCGTTCCGTTGATGGATCATATTCTACTATTTTTTCAGCAAGATTATTTGCTTCTTGTATAAATAAATTAAGTTCCTTCAACGTTAATTTATTACATAGGGAATTACTATTATCTTCTTCATCCGTTCCTGAAACATTTTCTATTAGTAGCGCTTCTAAGTCTGCACTGGACAACTCTTCCTCTTGATCATTGACGAGAGATTCGATATCAGCTGGTACAATGGTATGAAAATCATCTCCCGGTAGCAACCGTGCAGAAAGAACAGCTCTCTCTATTGCCTCATCAATTTCGCTTACACTTTGCGCAGTGTCTTTTTTCAACAGTTTTTTCCATGCATTACTTACGGTTGATACTTTAATGTCATTTAAAGCAAGTTTTATAGATGTAATCGCATGGTCAATATTGTATAATTTCCACACATCTTTTATTGAGAAAACACTATCATTTTGTATTTTCTCATGTACAAAATCGAACATGTGCCGGATATAATGACTTTTAAAAGCTTTTATAACACCTTGATCTAAAGGTTGTAATAAGGATGTTGTGTTGGGCGGAAGAAATACCACCTCGACACATGGATGAGCTAATTTGAGAGCATCTACTGGATGAGATGGGGCGTTATCCAATATCAATAAAACGTGAAATGCTAAATTTTAGATTTTAATTTTTTAGATTTTAGGTAACGCTCCACTTCTTTAACAAAGCACTCTTTAAACCACTCTATAAATAGCTGAGAAGTCATCCAAGCTTTTGAATTAGCTCGCCAATAGACCGGAAGAGCTTCTTTGTCCTTGTTCTTTAAAGCTCGTGGATTAGCTGCTCGATATATTAACATTGGTTTTGTAATAAAATCTCCGCGTGCATTTGCACAAAATAAAACTGTAACTCTATCCTTAGCCGATTTAAAACCAGGTGCTGTCTTTTCATTTTTTGAAATGTATGTTCGTGTGGGCATTTGTTTCCAATAAAGCCCGGTTTCGTCCGCATTAAATATTTGTTCAGGACGGTAACCTTTTTCTTCTATTAATTTTATTATTTCATCAGGAAATTTTGCAGCCTGTTGATGATCTGCTGAAGCTGATTCTCCACACAACTTAATGTTATGGAGATTAAAACGAGTTTTGAATCTTTCGAACCATCCTCTGCTGGCTTTAAATTTACAATCGTCTTCAGCACAGTCCATTCCACATGAAAAATGTTGATAAAGTTCCTTGGCTTTATCCATTAATCTAGCCCTAGTTAATGGTATATTTTTGCGACCATGGTCCTCAATCCAAAGATAAAGAGACTTCTCCATTTTTTCAATATTAACATCACGAACTTGTGACGTTACCTTTAATGATGACGGTATGCCACTTTTTACGCTATTTCTAATTACCTCTTCTTGTTTCTTTATAGATGTTATCGTAGATTCATTGACACCGAAGACCCGGCCTACTTCGGTAGCTCTTTTCCCTTCCCGGAGCATATCAAGAACTTGAATTTTTCTTTCTAGAGTCATAACTGACTTTGCACGTTTGGCAATTAAATTTATTTCCATCGCAGGCCTTTTTGTACCCATTTTGAGTACTGTTGTGAGATTAATTTATTGTTTATAAAATTATAGTAAAAAAACGGGCGAAACACTAACCTGAACGAAATACAGAACACAAAAATAAGCACCTAACCAAACATTAAAATCGATCATAAATGAGGGATTCCCAGAGAAACGCATATGTGAAGCTGGTTGCTTGTACAGTAAACCTACGGTAAACTTCGTTTTAAATTTTTAAAAAATGACATACATACTTGCTATGTATTCGCGAATAATCGAGTCGTGAATGTTGAAAAAGGCAGCAAAATTTAAAACGCGAATATGCAAATCCGTGTAATTTGAAGCCGCGAATGTCGGGGCCCTACTGTATACACATATTTGAGTCTATTTATTTATAATAAAAAGGTCAATTTGGTCAATAGGGTCTTCGTTTGCGATGACACAATCACAAACTAGTGACTATGTAGTCAAACTAGTAACTATGTAGTCACACCAACTAAAGACCATGGTACACCAGTGTGCCGCGGTACACACTTTGCGGAATACTGTAATAAGCTTCTGAAAGTATGACTAATTCTTAAGATACAAAGTTCAAAATTTCTTTTGTATTTAACTTAATTTTCTTTGTTACAGATTGAATATAGATTGAAATACTTTAGAAAGACCACCATCTTTTCTTTTTATGATGAAAACGAATCATTATTATGAATAACATCATAACATGTCAGTGTGAACTATTAACTGTTTATACATACCTATCTTCAGCAATAAGTGTTTGTATCGGCGGATATACACAGAGAAAGAAAGTGCAGTGTTTAAAACGTCAAGAAGCTGTAAAAGTCTGTTAATTCTTTTTGTTATATTTGTGGTGAGTTAATGGTGGCAAGGCAAAAAACAGTTATTAAAACATTCGTGCGGAAAATGTATTTGGTATATTTCGGTATTAAAGTAGAACATCAAGACTTAGAACGTCAAGAATCAAAGAGGTGTTATACTTGTATTGAAGAACTCAGACCGTAGTCTATGGGCGAATAACATGCTTTTAGATTTGTAGTTCGAATGATCTGGAGAGAGCTACGAAATCACGGTAATGATTGTTACATTTGTTCAAGGAGCGGTTTCAATGTAAATAATAAAAAGACCATCGTCTATCCAAATATTCCATCGCCTTTACGTCTTGTCCTTCAGGGTGAAGACGTACCGTTGTGTATGCAGCCAAAACTTGTGTATGAAGTAGATAGCTCAGAAAGTAAATCAAGTGAAGAAGACGAATGTAATGAAGAGGAGTACGAAATTTGTAATTTTGCACCAGCACCATTTACACAATCTGAATCGAACGATTTGGTTCGCTACTTACACCTAACCTAGTGATTCACAAAGTGGTCTATATCGACCCCAAGGTTCTATGACAACCTGCAAAGGGTCTACGTCAGGGAAGAAAAAGCGTTTTTATTTTAGGTTATGACATTAATCTTCACTACAGTTAGAAATTTATCAAAATCAATATCAAGTAAGTCTACCAAAATCTGAAAAAGTCATTCAAAGAAGCTTCAGAACTGCTTGGTTCAAAACTTAATGAAAAGAGTTTGCTACCTGCTTATACTTCGTTTCCCTGGTTCAGGTACAGAAAAAAGGATTTTATTTCATGCTTTTCGGAAAAAGGATACTTAATATTCTGTAATGACATATGTGGACTGCTTAAAACATTTAACATTCTGTACGAAAGCACTGATTCGAGACTATTCATCGATTCGTCGAAACGAAGCCTTAGTTATCCTGCTACATAACAGAAACCAGTTTGCATCAGTACCTATATATTTCTGTACACTTAAAAGAACGTTATGAAAACTTACAATTTGTTCTTCACAAAAAAAATACAACGATCAGAAATGGATCATGTGTGGTAATCTTAAAGTAATATCGGACAGCAAGGAGGGTATGCAAAGTTTCCTTGTTTTCTTTACGTCACTGAGATAGCAGAGACAAGGAAAATCACTGGAAGCAGAAAGATTAGCCGCAGCGAGCTTCATTAAAACCTCGACAAAAAAATGTGCTCCAAAAACCTCTCATTGAGCCGATGAAACTTCTCGTTCCACCTCTTCACATAAAATTAAGCTTGATGAAGCAATTTGTAAAAGCCTAGATGGTTAATTATATAGGTAATAAATTTGTGTAAAGTGGTTATGTCGAATATATTCGTCTTGGTCCAATGTATTGCGTACTACTTATGATGGACATATTCGCGTTATGTATTTTCTTGGTATTCTTAGTGGTTATATCGAATATATACGTGAAATCGTTCCTAGCAATAAAAAAAACATATAAGCGTTGCAACATCAAACATGTTTATTCATCGTGCTATTTTCGACGTAGAAAACATGGTATGAACTTCATTGCTTTAAAATTTTAATTAAATGAATTTTTTATAAAAATATTGTGTTTAGATCTATTTCTTTATAAGGTAAGTTTATAATTATTTCATTTTTTATTATAAAACAACTTTTTTACGGAATCGACATCGCGCTTGCAAAAGTTTTATTTGTAATATAATTCAATCGTTTACTTTAGTAACATTTTTATGGATTCGATAATAACGAAACAAAATATGTTATACAAAACTGTCAGAACTGTTGCTTTCTGAAGTAAACGTTTCAATTATATGGTGACATAGGAGTTTTCTTTTTCATTATCTCGTGTTTTGTACAGTTGTGTCATGCAACAAACTTTTAATTAAAGTAGAAGATTGTACGTATTTTCAAAGTCCTCTAACAACTTTTATAACACCTCTAACGGTCTAAAAGATATAGCAGTTTTCCACTTATCCAGTCTCGTATGACTGATAACTGGTATCCCTCACATATATGACATGTCATCATATATGATACATCCTTAATTCTACTTTTTTTTGCAAATATTTATGTAGTTCATTAAGAATTCATTTATGTAGTTAAATGTTTATGTAATTCTGAAGTTGATGATAATGAAGATTTCGATTGGAGTTCTGAAGACGATAATAGCTAGGGATGACGAAGATGATAGTGCAGATGGCGCCTCAGATGACGGAGCAACTTCAGAACCTACGTCATTTGATGTACCATGGAGTTCTGCAGGCATTCTACGACCTCCTTTTCTTTTCACAGGAAATTCCGGCATATAAATTCCTCTTTCAAAAGATAATATACTAGAGACTTTTGAAGCATTTTTTACTGACAAACTAATTGAATTGACTGTACATGAAATAAATCGTTGTGCGAAATAGTTTTTAGATAAGAACAGACAAAATATAAAACCTAAATCTAGAACTAATCTTTGATATGATACAAACATAAAAGAAATTAAAAGATTCCTTGGTTTGCTCCTTATTCAAGAAATTGATTCAAAACCCGATAGCAAATAATATTTTACAAGACAATTTATGTCTATGTATGTTCCAGAGAAAAATATTGCTGTTGATGAATCTGTAATTGGGTGGAGAGGCAATCTATCCTGGAAATAATGAAATCAATATATACTATCTAAACGACGGAGGTTTGGGATCAAAATCTTCGCGCTCTGTAAAAAAATAAGTGGATATGTTTATAATCTTTTCATTTATACTGGCGCAAGTACAATGTATGGAGAATCCCACTATACCAATGAGCTCGTCACGAATTGTGTTAGAACTAATCAATCCTTTACTGAACCAATTATTGAACAACTATTACACCAGTATTGACTTGTTGGATCAGTTAGCAAAAAAAAAACATACTGATTGCGAGGGTAGAAAAAGAAAAAATCGTGTCAACATTCCTGTAGAAGCAAAAACCAAGAACTCTACAAAAAGGAGAACACATAGCTATGTATAAACGAAAACAAATACTTTTGAAGTGGTACGACAAAAGAGAGGTATTATTTGCAAACAGCTTGCATGATGATGCTAAGAGAATTATAACGCCAATTTGGGAGCAGTAGACTTGGCTGATAGTAATATATATTTTTATTCCTCTGCAAGAAACAGACTTATAAAATATTATATGAAAGATTTTCGTCGTGTTTGAAAACCTTAGGCGAAAAATAACATAGAATTACTGAACTAAAATTAGAACTAACACTAGAACTATCACTAGAGCTAACACTAGATCTAAAACTAGAAACTTTCGGGTTTTGCCGTGCGTTTTTTGAAAAAATGTTTGACGTTTCGGATGCCATGTTGCAACCTTCTTCAGAATCCACATCGAACCAGTTTCTGAAGAAGGTTGCAACATGGCATAATCCACTTCGAACCAGTTTCTGAAGAAGGTTGCAGCATGGCATCCGAAACGTCAAACATTTTTTTCAAAAAATGCACGGCAAAACCCGAAAGTTTCTAGTTTTAGATCTAGTGTTAGTCCTAGTGATAGTTCTAGTGTTAGTGTTAGTTCTAATTTTAGTTCAGTTAACACCGGTCGTGAAAGCCTTCGTACTTATAACATAGAATTAATTGTATTTTCGAACTTGCAGAAGTAATTATAGATACGCTGAGAAGAAATCCGTCTACGAAACGATCAAAAACGCCGAAACCGTCAAGATTCCTTCAAAGGCATTTTCCTTCATTTAGGCCAGGCGCGCACATGCGATTTTCATGCGATTATTTGTCGCAGCAACATAAAAGTAGTAGTCGCAAAAAATTTGTATGGTCGCGCATTTGCGACTGATTAATCGTGACTAGAGCCTAGTATCAACATGGACTTCATAGAAACCGCTTGTATAGTGGCTAGTAATTTTTTGAACATTGGAACAAGCATAAGTGAAAAATTTTTATCTTCGTCGATTGTTTCACATTGCTTATCCTCCAATATTTTCAGTAACTTTTCTTCATATGGAATTGTTTTAAGCACAGTTTTTCTTGCAGCCCTTCTTTTAGATATGGATGTGCTTTCCGAATTTTCTGTATTGGTTGCTAAAGAAGGAGAAGATATCATTTCTTGATTTTCTTGATCAATCTCAATTGATTGAGAAGGTCCGGTGTTGCTGGTAGTTGGTCTATCTTTCATTATTGGGAAAAGGAATTGCAATTGGTCGAAATAAATATATCTTCTTTTTTTTTGCTGCTTGCCCAGACACTGCTTTACGCTGGGCTGCTAATTCCCTAGCGAAACAATCTTTTAAATTTTTCCATTTTTTTGAATAATTTTTCCTGCAATAAAAAACAGTTATTATTTATTTTTCAGATACCTTGCTACCGGCAATAGTTTCAATTCTTTACACTTTGAATTTTTTACTTGGGGCTACCACGATAAGGGAAATTGTTGAAGACACGTGTAACCAATTATGGAACTATTTACAGCCTTTATACATGCCAGAAAAGTCTGAAGAAGATTGGATAAATATTGCCAAAGAGTTTTACGATAGGACAAATTTTCCGAACTGTATCGGTGCAGTCGACGGCAAGCATATTAGATTACAGAAACCAAATAATACTGGTTCCGAATTTTATAATTATAAAAACTTTTATTCGACTATTGTCTTGACTTTTATTCTTTTGGGTATAGTAGACGCCGACTACTGTTTTACAGCAATAGATGTAGGAGCATATGGTGCTGGAAGCGATTCCAGTGTTTTTAAGAATTCGAATTTTGGTCAAAGATTACATAATAACCAATTAAATGTTCCTACTCCACAAAAATTACCAAACAACGAGATGAGAGAACCCATACCTTTCATGATAGTAGGAGACGAAGCATTCGCGTTATCACAAAATGTTTTACGGCCTTATCCTCGAAGAAACTTAACAATGAAACAAAGACTCTTTAATTATAGACTGACTCGTGCACGGCGTATGGTAGAGTGTACCTTTGGTATTTTAGCGAACAAATGGCGTATTTTGCATCGATCATTAGACGTGCGAGTCGAATTTGCCGACCTTATCATTAAAACATGTTGCATTCTACATAACTTCGTGCGAAAGAAAGACGGTGTGCAAATGGAGGACGAATTTTATGAGTGTTTATTACAGAGCTGTCCTCCAGCTGGAATAAGACCTAACAGAGTTGGTCTTAATATAAGAGACTATATGGCAAATTACTTTACATCCCCCGAAGGTTCAGTTCCGTGGCAATATGATAAAATTTAAATACTTATCTGCACAACATTTATTACATAAGATTATTAAAAACTATTAAATAAAAACAATATCACGTACCTCTCTTGTGTTTTTCTTCGGCCGATAACTTATTCCAAGTGGATATAACTTTGCTATACACTTCTCCCCACAATTCTTCCTTTAAATTTCGGTCACTATACTCTTTCAAATGTTTGTTGTAAAGAGCTGGTCTTTTTTCTACCTCGATAATAATAGTTTCTGTGTCTAAGACACTAGATGTCAAGTCATTGTCACTATTATCAGACACTTCTGAAGATTCAGCCATTTTTAATAAATTTGTTGTAATAATTATCCTATACACCAACTTCGACCTGTGCTGCGACTACGACTGAACAGTCGCATGTGCGTGCATGTTCATTCTTGTTCATGTGATACATTTAAAGACGCGACAATCGCGTCGTTACAAAAATGGAGCAGGTTACATCTTTTTAATCGCTGCTATTATTTAGTCGCATATGCGCGCATTTGTATTTAATGCTATGTGTGTTATTTTTGCGACCAAACAGTCGCGCGACAGAACATCGCATGTGCGCGCCTGGCCTTATACCACTAACCACAAAAGCTAAATCAACGAAACGCTGCCGTGTGTGCTATAAAAAAAGAATTCGAAAGGAATTGAGATATTGGTGTGAAGAACGTAAACCGGGATTGTGCCTAGCATGGATGTTTTGAAATTTATCATAGCATCCTATAAATTGTTATTTTCTATTTGCTACATTGTCAAATAATAATATTTTTCATATCTGTATAATTACAATCTCATATATCTCCATCATCTTAACAAGTTCAATTTAAATAATGAGTACAATGTTTTATTTTTTCAACAAAATTTCACTAAATATTATATACAATCCTAAACGCAATCATAGAATTGAATGAGATGAATGTGACGTGTAAAAAAAGTTGTGTGATGGACATGACGAAATGAAAATATCTTCTAATGGATATGAAATATTCGTCATATCCATCAGAAGATATTTTCATTTCGTCATACGCTAACTGCTAAAATACGTGGCCACTAGGAGACCCACCACTCACCACCCCCAAATACCAAATTTTTGACTGTTCCATGAGTTTGAAGGTACATTTTTTGCATTCTCATTTGTATTACTTTCCTGAGGAATCTGGGTGCTGTTGGGGAAAAGATGGGTGAAGCTTTCATATTCCATCAAGACATCAAAGAAATGAGAAGGCGGTTTATTGCTCGATGTTTATTTATCATTGAGATGAGCCCAAAAAAGCACATACACAAGAAAGTCTGAAACAGAGCAAAATTGGTCGAAGAAGAACTCGGCCCGGTGACTAAAATTAAATAAACCTATTTCATCACTTCGTCATACAGTTTTGTGTTGTAATATTTTTCGGCATATACTATACCTGGTAAATTGCGATTTGCAAACAATTTTGATGTGATGGAACTAAACCAAGGTCCGTTTCGTGTTTAGAGCATCAAATTACATAAGAATCTATCATCAAAAGTTAAAAAACATAATCATCGCAGGCTGATTTTCCTGAAAAATAAGAAAGTGCCTCCTTTTGTTTAACTTTAATACCTCTAAAACGAAAGGATATTATAGGAAACAGACTTATAAAATATTATATGAAAGATTTTCGCCGTTTTTGAAAACCTTGGCGAAAAATAACAGAATTACTGAACAAAAAGAGAACCTTCTTCAGAATCCACATCGAACCAGTTTCTGAAGAAGGTTGCAACATGGCATAATCCACTTCGAACCAATTTCTGAAGAAGGTTGCAGCATGGCATCCGGAACGTCAAACATTTTTTTCAAAAAACGCACGGCAAAACCCGAAAGTTTCAAGTTTTAGATCTAGTGTTAGTCCTAGTGATAGTTCTAGTGATAGTTCTAGTGTTAGTGCTAGTATTAGTTCTAATTTTAGTTCAGTTAACACCGGTCGTGAAAGCGTTCGTACTTATAACATAGAATTAATTGTATTTTCGATCGTGCAGAAGTAATTATAGATACCCTGAGAGGAAATCCGTCTACAAAACGATAAAAACGCCGAAACCGTCAAGACTCCTTCAAAGGCATTTTCCTTCAATTATACCACTAACCACAAAAGCTAAATCAACGAAACGCTGCCGTGTGTGCTATAAAAAGAAAATTCGAAAGGAATCGAGATATTGGTGTGAAGAACGTAAACCGGGATTGTACCTAGCATGGATGCTTTGAAATTTATCATAGCAACTTATAAATTGTTATTTTCTATTTGTTACATTGTCAAATAATAATATTTTTCATAATATCTGTATAATTACAATCTCATATATCTCCATCATCTTAACAAGTTCAATTTAAATAATGAGTACAATGTTTTATTTTTGCAACAAAATTTCACTAAATATTATGTACAATCCTAAACGCAATCATAGAATTGAATGAGATGAATGTGACGTGTAAAAAAAGTTGTGTGATGGACATGACGAAATGAAAATATCTTCGGATGGATATGATATATTCGTCATATCCATCAGAAGATATTTTCGTTTCGTCATACGCTAACTGCTAAAATACGTGGCCACTAGGAGACCCACCACTCACCACCCCCAAATACCAAATTTCAGACTGTTCCATGAGTTTGAAGGTACATTTTTTGCATTCTCATTTGTACTACTTTCCTGAGGAATCTGGGTGCTGTTGGGGAAGAGACGGGCTTTCATCTTCCATCAAGACATCAAAGAAATGAGAAGGCGGTTTATTGCTCGATGTTTATTTATCATTGAGATGAGCCCAAAAAAGCACATACACAAGAAAGTCTGAAACAGAGCAAAATTGGTTGAAGAAGAACTCGGCCCGATGACTAAAATTAAATAAACCTATTTCATCACTCCGTCGTTCAGTTTTGTGTTGTAATATTTTTCGGCATATACTATACCTGGTAAATTGCGATTTGTAAATAATTTTGATGTGATGGAACAAAACCAAGGTCCGTTTCGTGTTTAGAGCATCAAATTACATAAGAATCTATCATCAAAAGTTAAAAAACATAATCATCGCAGGCTGATTTTCCTGAAAAATGAGAAAGTGCCTCCTTTTGTTTAACTTTAATACCTCTAAAACGAAAGGATATTTTGAAAGTCCGGTTCGTTTATTGGAAAATTTATAATTTGAACTACAAATCCTGATGATTTCATACTCATTTATTGTGATTTTTAAATGAGTGGAAATACTTGTGTATTTCGAAAAATGAGAAAGTGTCTTATTATGTTTAAATGTTAATACCTCAAGCACGAAAGGATATTTTAACACTGTTTCGTTAATTGGAAACCTTATAATTTGTACTACAATATAAGTGCAGAATAGTTCAAAGCTGTTCGAAACTACATAACTCTTTTACCAAAACAGGACTATCATCACATTTTCCGCAAATCCAGTCCAAAGTTTACTCCGAATATCTTCTTCGATTTTGGATAATCTTAGATTTCAAAGAAAAGTTTACTTCTTTAACATAAAGTGATAATAGGATAAGATTTTATCATTTATAACATTTCTCGGATTCTTCTTTCATTGTTAATGTAACATTCCAACATTGAAAAATTTTAGACAAGTTTTCTAATTAATATAAAGATCTTAACGACACGAATGAGTAACTATAAATATAGGGAAATACGTAGTTAAGCACAAAACTTTTTTTTATTAAAAAATCATCAGAAAACACCCATTAAACTTTATTTCTTATCAAAAAGAATTTTAATAATAAAAATAATTATCTCGATGTTTCTTTAATGACTATATAAACCGTTTATAACACAAGCATACTTAGTTTAATAAATCTTTGAAGATTTACCACGATGCTTACGTATCTACTTTTCGTAGGCATTTTTATTACTTTATTTAATACAAATTTGTCAGAAAATGTTGATAAATGTTCCGATTTTCGTTATCCAATCGATTTTAATGAAACTGAGGTATAAATTATCTGTAAATTATATTTTTACTTCTATATTATCAGTATCAATTAATCATACAGTGTGTAAAAACCCGATTATGGTACGTATATGCTTCCACTGTGCCGTGTGATAACTGCTGTATCCGTAGAATATTAACACCGGATGTCTCGGGAACAGTAAAAATGACTGAGTATATTAAAAGAGACACGTAAAGTTAAAAACCACCTATCAAATTTTTTTTATTAATTAAATTAATTTCAGCGATAAAGCATCTTGGTTTAACACCGTTTATGTTAAGAGATTTCCAAATAGTACAATTTATAACGTGGAAAATGGTTTTATTAACAATTTAAAATTAATTCTTTTTTTAATTAATTTGTGTTTCAGTTGGAAATGTGTCGGTTCTTTCTGGCACGAATTGCAAAAATACTGTATTACTTTATACTAAATGGGATGGTAAAAAACTTATAGATAAATATTTTTTTTCTTTATATTTAAAATGAACGTTTTGCAGATAGAGTAACCATTTATACTAGCAGAATGCGTGTGGGAACTTCGTTTTTGGATGGTCTAGAAAAGGAAAATACTTGTAAGAAGAAGATGTATAAGTTTTCACCGGAAAGGGCGTGCAAAGCAGTTAAATAATAAACTGAATAAATAATATAAAATGATATAGAAATTTAATTGATTTAATTTAAACAAGACGATTCTGACGTTCTAAATTTCTTTCAATGCCAACCTATTTTGCGTTATTTAAATACTTAAAGAAACCCAGCTTTGGACATGTATTTGAAAATGATGTTTGGTCATCATAATTAAATTTGCCAAATAATGTTTTTTTTTATTTCACGTTGATATACTTTTTGAGATATGATTTGTCTTAACATTAATATTTGTTAATCAAACGGAGTGATACTAAACAATCGCCAATCCCAAGTTTTGAATCAGTCCCAACAAATAGATATCAAAAGGTGAAAAACAACCCGTAAGTCACGCAACTGTCAAGACCTCGTCAAAATTTACAGTCGTGTGCCGGTAAGTAGTCAATTTTCATTCCTATAAAGATTTATATAAAGAGGAATCGCAAATTATATCACATTTTTCCACAATTTTACAATTTTTTAGTTAACAAAAACAAATAAACGAATTTTTAGACAATTTTTTTATTAAACACAACAATTTTTTCGATCGCGTTGATCACAATCTACAGTTTCCAAAGCTTCGGATTATGGAAATTGATAACTATTTGTTGCGATTGATTGCTTCTTATATACGTGGAAGAACTCAGGTAGTGTCTATTAATGGATACTATTCTGATGTAATGTCCGCCCCTTCAGGTGTACTTGAAGGTAGCCATCTTGACCCTCTCCTTTTCAATATTTACATCAATGACATTTTCACAGTCATAAAACACTCCCAGTGCTTAATGTATGCTGATGATTTGAAATTGTTTGCACGTATTTCCTCTCCACTCGACTGCTCGAGGATGCAGCGTGACATTGACGCACTATTGCAATGACAATTTTATGACACTCAATCCTATTAAATATAATGTTATATCTTTTTCAAGAAGTTCGAATGCCATCAGATATGAGTACAAATTGGAAAACTATGTCTTACCTAGAACATCTCAAATTAAAGATCTTGGTGTCATATTTGACAACAAGCTTACATTTTCTGGTCACGTTGATGGAGTAGTTGGAAAGCTGCGAATGTTGGGCGTTGTCATAAGATCCACAGAATCTTTCAAAAGCGTAGAAGCAGTAAAAGTTTTATATTTTGCTTACGTATTTAGTGTACTTAATTTTTACACTACCATTTGGAATCCGCAGTATCACATTTATATAAATAGAATTGAAAAAATTCAAAAGAAGTTGCTAAAGCACTTAACCTGTAAGCTATATTGATTATGATTCTGCGTGCAGATCTTTCCAACTTCTTCCACTTCACTAGCGCTGCTTTTGTAACGATGCTCTTACATTTCATAAGATTGTCAACAATAGATGTACCTCCTCGGTATTATTGGGATGTGTGGATATACGTATACCATCCCGATCTTTAAGACATGAGCCAATTTTTTATACTCCCATTCCGAGAACAAATTTATTTCAAAATTTTCCTATGATTCGGATGGCGATTGCTTGTGATCAGATCCATAGTACTGGCAACGGTGTAGATGTGTTTAGTAATACATATAGGAGATTTAAGAGCTTTATAACTGCCGCTGAGTTACAGAAGGCACTGATCAACATTACTGTAGCGTAAACAAATGTATGCTTTACTTTTCTTAATTTTATTTTCTGTTTTATAGAATAATTATTGTTTTTAGTTAATTTATTCGTATTTAACTACACAATGTATTTGTAATATAGTAGTGTTTGTCAATGTAGTGACACAATCTTTTGGATTTGTCCCGTTTTGTGTCCACTGGCAGCAATAAATAAATTAAAAATGATAGATCCCGCTGATGGTAATACTGCGCACGAAACAAAATATTTCGAAATTGAAATTACCACCAAGTAGAAGCGCAAGTAGAAGCACTGTTTATGTTAACTAGAATTAGTAATAATAAAACCAAATTTAATGATCTTTTGACAAATTTACCCGCTGAGATCATCTCCATATGGTTGATCTCACACAGAATCCTCCAGATACAAATCCACATTCTTCACTCCAAAAATTATTAATTGAAAGATTATCACTGAGTGAACAAAAACGTCTGGACGATCTTCTGTCAGGTTCGCAAATGGGAGATCAAAAACCATCAGATTTTTATCAAGCGATGTTGATCATGATTGGTGGTTCTCAGGTGGTCAGTCCAAATTTATTGTTAAACTTGTGGCAAAGGAAACTTCCTCGTGTTGTTTCGGTGCCACTCCTTGCTTCTGGCAAAGAGGATGTTGTAGATATTCTTTCCGTTGCCGACAAGATGTGGGATACGCACTACAACAACACCACCACACGACGAATTACTGACAACAATTCAAAATCTGGCGTTAACCTGTCAAACACTTTCGTTTCACAACAACAACAGCAGGACAACAGAACAAAAAATTTAGAAAACCAGTTAAACTTTTTGACTACAATATTTCAAAACATACCAACAAATACGTCGAAGAACTGTAATTGTAATTGTTTTCACAGTTCTAGAGATAGACATCGTTCTTCGTCACGTCACTCGCGAAATAAATCTAATCCTCCGGGTTATTCGACTATTTGTTGCAAAAACAAAATTTTTCCAAATTCAAAACTTTGACAGTCAACCTCAATTTTCGGTAAATTCTGTCAATTCCCTATTTTTCATGTTTGACAATAAAGAAAACCTAATTTGATTGGTAGACTTAAAAACTAACTTATTTTCAATCGGTTCACTTTTGAAATATTTTCCAAATTTAACGTCTACACCGGACAATAGTTACTAACTCACACTTACCGTTTTGCCGTCCCCGACGTTTAGATGTGCACAAACACAACATTGCAAAGAAAGGATTCGAACGGATGGTGGCATTAGGAATTTGCTAACCCTCTTCTTCTTCTTCTACAGCGTCGCCTCTTCAGATGGCTCCTAAAAACGATTCCAGCAATTAGAGACCATGTGGATACTACCGACAATTCAACAGCATGACAGTACCAGACATTTACACAATTGTAATTTTTTTTCAAAATTATATTTAGTAAGTGCTTATTCTTATATTACTTCTACAAATACATGTAGAAGAAGACGATATTCCTAAAACGGCTATCACTACACTGTTTGGTCTGTTCGAATTGACGAAAATGCCTTTCGGTTTATGTAATGCGGCACAAACCTTTCAAAGGTTTATTAACGAAGTTCTTTCTGGTTTGATTTTCTTTTCGTGCATCTAGATGATATTTTAGTCAGTCGCAATGAAGAAGAACATTATCTTCATTTCCAACAATCACTTGAGATGTTACGCTCCTGCAATATCAATATAGAACCAACAAAATGTGTTTTTGGAGTTCCAGATTTAAATTTCTTATGTCATCAAATATCGGCTGATGGCATTCACCCTTCGCAATTTAAAGTTAACGCCATAACTGAATATCCAAAACCAACCACACTTAAACAGTTTTGACCAATTTTTACCACAGATTTTTACTAAACATTTTAGGTTCTTTATATCATTTATCAAAAACACTTTATTCACAAAAAAAAACACTACAGCTAAAGAACTTTTATCAAAATCCATCTAACTTGCACACCCATCACCACAAGCAACTCTTTCACTGACGACAGATGCTTCAAGAAAAGGCATAGGAGCAGTTTTATCACAGACCACAGACAACAAAACAGGTTGTGGTCAGGATTTTTTTGCTAAAAATTATCATCAAGCCAAATAAATTATTCAACTTTTGACAGAGAATTGTTAGCAATCTAGTCTAGTATCAAATTCTTTAATTATTTTTTACATGGGCATCAATTTATAGTTTACACTGACCACAAATCACTAATCAACACAATTTTTTCTAACACAGAAAAAATTCCAAGTCAGACACGATATCTTAGTTACATAACACAATTTACATCAGATATCAGGTACATTACAGGCGAGCTAAACATTGTAGCGGACACGTTATCCAGAACAAATATTAATTCTCTAAACTGACAAACTTTAAAAAACGCACAACTTAATGACACAGAATTAACTCATATATTAAATAAACAATACTCAAACACACAGACTATTAAATTTAACCTTTCGCAACAAACAACATCACATTCCAATGTGAAGCTTTGCGTGTGCGACATTTCAACAAATAATCCTCGAATATACATACCATAAAAATTTCGGAAAACAATTTTCAACAAATTTCATAATTTAAAACATCCAGATATTCGGGCTACTATACACACATCTTCAAAACACGATTCTTTTGGCCACACATGACAAAACATATTCAGTTATGGACAAAAACCTGTTTGCCATTTCAACAAACAAAAGATTACAAACACATAAACTCACCCATTGGCAAAATTTCAGTTCCAAAATTAAAATTCGATCATATTCACATTGATTTGGTCGGACCTCTCATTCCATCCCTTGGTTACTTATATTTGCTCACCGTAATAGATCAGTTCACACGTTGGCCAGAGGTTTCTCCTTTCAATGATATTACTTCTAATACCACTCTATATATATTTTATTTTTCAGTATGTCCTATGTACTGTATGATCTATGTACGGTAGATCACTAAATGTATCAGAAAATGTTCAGTGCTTCCTTTTTAAAAAAATAGGTTTCATTTTGAGCGCATTTGAGCAACATATGTGAAAAAAAATGTAAACACGTTCAATTACACTTAATCAATTATTTTATAGTTAGTAAGTTATCTAAGAGCAGTATCACGTATTTTGAAAGTAGTTCAAGTCTTCTGGAACTATTGCAAGTCTTCTAGAAGCATTTTAAGTCTTCTAGAAGAAAAAGCAAGTGTTTTAGGAACACTATCAAGTTTTCTAGGGGCAGTATCAAACCTTCTAGAAGCATTTCAAGTCTTCTAGAAGCAACATCAAATTTTTTAAAAACATTTCATGTCTTTTGGGAGCACTATTAACCCTTCCAGATGCAGTATCATATCTTCTGAAAGCAACATCAAGTTATCTGGAAGCATTTCAAATCTTCTGGAAGCATTTCAAGTCTTTTGAAAGCATTATTAAGTCCTCTAGAAGCAGTATCAAGTCATTTAGTAGCTATTGAAATTTTCTGGAACCATTGCAAGTCTTTTGGAAGCAATATCAAGTATTTTAGAAGCAGAAGAAAGTTTTCTAGGGGTAGTATCAAACGTTCTGAAAGCATTTTAAGTCTTCTGAAAGCATTTTAAGTCTTCTGAAAGCGATAGCATGTCTTCTAGATGCACTATCGATTTTTTTAGAAGCATTTCATTTCTTCCAGGGGCAGTATCAAGCCTTTTGGAAAGATTTCAAGTTTTCCAAAAGCAATATCAAGTTCTCTGGAAACATATCAAATCTTTTAGAATTATATCAAGTCCTTTGACGTATTTTAAGTATGTACACATTTCAAGCCTTTTGGAAACAATATCAGGTCCTCTAGAAGAAGTATTAAGTCTTCTATGGGCAGTATCATGTCTTTTGGAAGTAGTTCAAATCTTTTTGAATTATTGTAAGTCTTTTGGGCGCATATCAAGGTTTCTGAACGCAATATCAAGTGTTTTAGAGGCAGTGTAAAGCTTACTAGGGGCAGTATCAAACGTTCTGAAGCCATTTCAAGTCTTCTGAAAGTAATAGTATATCTTCTAGATGCACTATTAAATCTTCTAGAAGTGTTTCAATTCTTCCAAGGGCAGTATCAAGTCTTTTGGGAGCAATATTAAGTATTCGAGAAGCAGCATGAAGTCTTGTAGAAGCATTTCAAGTTTTCCAAAAGCAATATCAAGTTCTCTGGAAGCATTTCAAATCTTCTAGTCAAGTCTTTCTTTTTCAAATCTTCTAATATCAAATTCTTTGATGTATTACAAGTATGCAAACATTTTAAGCCTCCTGAAACCAATATCAGGTTCTCTAGAAAAAGTATTAAGTCTTTTATGGGCAGTATCACGTCTTTTAGAAGTAGTTCAAGTTTTCTGGAACTATTGTAACTCTTCTGAAAGCAATATCAAGTATTTTAGAAACAGTATCAAGTCTTCTAGGGGCCGTATCAAGCCTTTTAGAATCATTTCAAGTCTTCTAGAAGCGACATCAAATCTTCTAAAAGCATTTCAAGTCTTCTGGATGCACTATTAACCCTTCTAGATTCAGTATCAAATCTTCAGGAAGCAATATCAAATCTTTGAAAAGCAGTATGAAGTATATAAGTATGAAGGCTGTCACGACTGGTGTTAATTGAACTAAAATTAGAACTAACACTAGCACTAACACTAGAACTATCACTAGAACTATCAGTAGGACTAACACTAGATCTAAAACTAGAAACTTTCGGGTTTTGCCGTGCGTTTTTTGAAAAAATGTTTGACGTTTCGGATGCCATGTTGCAACCTTCTTCAGAAACTGGTTCTAACTGATGACAGTTTGTGTTAGTGCTAGTGTTAATTCTAATTTTAGTTCAGTATGAAGTATGTATGTATGTAGGAAAGAGGAGGGTACGCTAAAGCCTACAACACCTAGGCCCCAACGGGCCCCTTGTGCATCCTCCTACACTCTCTCCGGCTACATCAACCGCCTAAGGATTTTCCGAAGGCTAGGATACAGCTCAGAGGAGTGTTCCTGACGCAATCTGTGCTTGGCCATTCCTCTCCAAAGTCTCTCATTCTGAGGTTTTGCAGAGTTGGGCAGTCACACAAGATGTGTCGAACAGTCTCTTTGCTCTCTTCATAAAAGCGACAGAGGGGACTAGTAGCAAGCTTAAGGTTGTAGAGATGCTTGTTTACCTTACAGTGAGCAGTTCTTTAGACAGATAGCAGCCCTTCGACCTATCCCACCAGTCTGTGAATTTCCTGTGGGTGAAATCTTTAATAAGCTCAATTTGAGTTGATACGGACGGAGCGATTAACGGTTCAGGTGAACAGATAGCTCGCTTGGCAGCTCTTTTGGCAAGAATATCAGCGTGCTTACAATCTGAACAGGTCGAGTGTCCTTTTATCTATTGAAGTGAAACGCAGTTATGTGCTGCGGCCTTATCTAATGTTAGGTGACAATCCATGATAAGTCCTGAAGCGACATCAAATCTTCTAAAAGCATTTCAAGTCTTCTGGGAGCACTATTAACTCTTATAGATACAGTATCAAATCTTCTAGAAGCAATATCAAATCTTTGAAAAGCAGCATGAAGTATTCTGGCAGCATTTCAAAGGTAATATCAAGTTTTTTGGAAGTATTCCAAGTCTTCTAGAAACAGTATCAAGTCATCTGATGCATTACAAGTATTCTGGAAACATTTCAAATCTTCTGGGAGCAGTATCAGGTCCTCTATAAGCAATATTAAGTTTTCCATTGGCAGTATCAAGTTTAGTTCAAGTCTTCTAGAACCACTGTTAGTCTGTGGGAAGCATTTCAAGTCTTCAGGGAATATAGACTCATACAGTGTTTGCTTCTAGATCATTCATTTTAACATACACCATTGCAATATCTATTTGTCTCTGATTATCCACCGTTAATACGCTCTTCTTTAAATGATTTTAATAGTTTTAACAATTTTAATATTTTTTTAGTTTTTTAATGGGATTTCCCGATTAATACCCATGCTTTATTTTAAAACACAATCAAAACACGTCTTAAAACACATTTTTGCCAACCTTGGTTTTTATAATTATTTCAAACCCTGCTCAGCTCAAGATGTTTTAGCTCATGTTTTTAGGAGAAATGAGCAGAATTATATTTCATTCCATTTTTTTTTTCTTTTTGGTTTTTCCGTTATGAAGAAAATTTGTTGCTGTAGTATTTTTTATATTGACCTGATCTGATGCTTCATGACTAAGAAAATTACTAGTACTGTTTGTGTACTACAAGGGATTCAATTCATTTTCATTTTAACCAACTCCTTCTTTTTTCATTCTTTTAAAAATTGAGGTTAATTAAAAAAATTGATTACTAATTTTGACTAAAATCACTTATTCACAAACCATCAATGATTTCGATATATGTGTGAGCAAGCAGGTCGATTAGGTGCTGTATCAGGAAATAACTTCGCCATGAAGAAATTGTATTACAAACTAAATTGTTAGTTATTCAAAAAATCGTATCTTAGGATTTACTGAAATAAAAGAATTACGCTTGATATGTTCAATCATGATTAAATTGTTAAAAAAACTTTTTATTTCATGTTGATATCTCCGCTACTTTTTGAGATATGACTTATTTTGGTTTAATTTTTGTTAATCAAATAATTATTAATATAATTGTATTAAAAATTATTATTATTAAAAAATCGTAACAAAGTTTGTAGGAGAAAGAATATAATACTCAATAATACATTTAATATATAAATTTGCTAGAAAAAAATGAAGATATTAGACTTGATGTATTCAGTTGCACCAAAACTGCAATTGTTGTAACCAATTGCAGTTTTGAAGTTTATAGACATCAACGAAATATGCTTGATGCATTAAATTGTTGATTAAGAGATATACATTTGATTAAAATCAAGACTAACCACCTCCAGAGAAGTTCATCAAAAGAATTGAAGGTCTAGATCTTTCTGCAAACATCCCATCGGTTTGTAAATCATTTCTCACATTAACTCATTTCATGGACAAATCTTTTCGAATACAACTCATAAATGCAATTGCTTCAAAAAACCATAAACATAAAGAAAATAAAAAAAAGTTGTTGCTACAATTAACTTCATCCATTTCAAAGTCTTCAAAATATAACACCAAAACACATTTATTTCCTAAAATCGTCACTGCAACTGCTTTAAAAAAATGTATAAATTAAAAACTAAACGTAATAATTAGAGAATAAAAATATGAAAGCTTAATGACTATTTTCTTTTAAGTGATGAAACTTTGTGATCCATGGATGCACCATAACCCCTTTTAATGACAATCTTTTGTGAGCTTGAATAACCAATAACTAAAAACAAATATTTTAATTTTTTTAATAAAACAATTTTATTAGACTCACTTTCTTAATTAAATCAACAGCTCCAGGTGGAATACAGCTGGGATATTTCATCTTCAAAGTTTTGATTTTATGATAAGTTTCCTCGGTATCCTTTGATTCAAAAGGTGGTTGCCCCACACAAAATTCATAACAAAGTATTCCCAAGCACCAATTGTCCACGAAGGTGCTATGCTCACAATTATTAACCATTTCAGGGGGTAAATAATCTAATGTACCACACATGGTGTTTCTTCTTAAAGAAGGCGCATGCACTGACCAGCCAAAATCAGATATTTTTACATTATCTTCATAAGTTAAAAGGATATTTTCTGGTTTTAAATCGCGGTGGATAACATGGTTTTTATGGCAATACTCCAATGCGTCAGCTACTTGATAAACATACTTAGCAGATCTTTCTTCGGGAAATCTCCCTTCAGGACTACTTTTTAAATGATTATACAACTCTCCTTGTCCTGCATATTCTAAAACCAAGTAAATTCTAAATCCGTCTTGGAACCAAGTTAATAATTGAAGAATGTTTGGATGTCTGCAAAAATTATAATAAATATGAAATAATTAGATTAATATTAAATATATACTTTAAATGGGTTTGAATTTCGATTTCTCTTAAAATTTGTCTTTCAACACCTCCATTGACAACTTCCTTCTTTTTTATGGTTTTCAAAGCGACGACATAATGCGTTCTCTTCTCCCTTGCACTATAAACCCTTCCAAATTTTCCACGGCCCAAACGATGTCCCAATTCAAAATCATTCAAAGACCATTTATAACTAAAATAAGAAAAAGAATTAATTTTTAGATTATGTCTAAGTGTGTTACTTACTCTGCGTTACCGTAAGCATCATGAGACATCATGGAGCAGATCAATTCAACCGTAGATTCCTTATACCTTGTTGGAACATGCCTTTCTTCCACTTTTTTTCGTGCAATTTCTTCGATACGGTCCATTTCCGTCATTTATATAACGTTTATTAAATTAATAAGATTTCTTTGAAAGGACGGTAAAATTAAACTTCGCAATAATGTAGTTTTGATTAAAGAAATTAAATCAACGGTTAGCTTTTTCGTGACGGTTATAAAAACGATTTGAAATGATGCAGTTTGACAGAACGATTTTTGACAACCGAGTGAAGTTGCTTACAAATACCAATTTCTCAAACAAATATTTGTTATTATTATTATTAATAACAAATATTATTATATATAATCACGAACAAAATTAAATAATTTAACCTCTGATTATTCATAGTGAGCTTAACATTGATATCTGTTTTATTATATTATCGTGTGTTTTTTTGTAGATCTATGCGTAAAAAATCAATTAATAGTTAAATTTCTCATAATATTGTTATACGTTGTATCTAATTCAAGGTATAATTAAATAAAGTCAAAAAATAAGAAAAAATAACTTTGTGCCAACAAGTAGTCCGACTCGTCGTTTACTCGATAAATACTATTATCCATGCACGAATACACGACGAGTTGGACCGCTTGTTGGAACAAAGCTTATGTATAACAATCTAAATTTTTGAAATTTTCTTGATAAAAACCTTTTAAAATACAAATTTTTTTGTTCTATTTTAAATTCTTGACGTTCTATTGAGTAAAAACAACTGCTTATAACATTTAATCACTTTACAGCGACTGTTGATTCGATGTTGCAGTTAAAAGCTGTTCAAAATCGAATAAAATCGGTCTTATATTTTATTCAGCTCTTAATTTCAACATCGAATTTGCAGATTTACCAAAAACAACGATTTTTTAATGAAGATTACTTTTTAATCAAGGTAATAAACAACCAACCAAATATTAGCCAAAAAATGGGATTTTAATTGAGACGTTTCTGAATATGAATAAAGTTTTAACTCAAAATTTTGTTAGTTTAAAATTGAAAATGACCAAAATACGTTTACACATATCATTTTTTTAACAGTCTTCAGTAATCCAGTAAGTAATAAAGTATAAATAATCAAATATTAACACATTTTATTTGCAGATCTTACCCTATAATATTCATAGAACCTTTTTTAGATTTTTTGAGTCAATTTCCCAGAAAACTTATTTAATCCCTCATTCACGCGCGTTTAATTGCTTAACAGTTTGTTCTTTAATAAGAAATGGGATTTTAGATGAAACTGGAATATTTTTAATAGAAAATACAAACAAAACGTCATTGAAATATCAAAAAATGTTAGGCCCTACGTTTTTGGTTAATTGTAAAGAAGAATTCTCTATACCATTTCAAAAAAATATACAGGCTGGCCAGAAATTTGTGCCGAACTTATTTATCTCAAAATGTCATAAACTTCATTTTTTAAATGGAAACCCCAATTTTTTCTTTCGCCAGCTTATTCTACGTCGAAAAATTTTGTTAATTGCGTAATGAAATAAAAGTTTTAACATCAGAAAAGAAATGAGGGCACTCTATTTAATAATAGTGAGAAAAAATAAAAACAAGATCGAAAAATTGATATAATTATAGTGAATTAATAAAATCTTCTGATTTTTCGTACTTCTTTGTTAAATAAATAAATTCGTTTTCAATTCCCCGTCCCTTACGAGAAACTGGTAGAATAGAAAATAAATTGATCCATTTAATAAACCAGTACGAAAAAACATAACATTTTATTGTTATAAAAATTGAAAGAAATAACTTTAAGAAAATACTACAGCAAGTGTTCGAACTAGTTGCCATCAACATTAAAATATTCAACAATTCTTCTTAAAAATGCGGCATGAGTGGTATTTCGAATTTCTTGCGAAGAAAAAGATCGAAACGCTACACGATTGTAGCATTTTGATCCATTCTATTTCTCGCCATTCTTTCTTGGCAATCTTCTTTTGTTGTAAGCGGTGTAGCATATAGTATATCTAGATATAGTGTATGCTACACACTATATCTTTTATACGATTTCAAACAAAAAAATCTAGTGGAGTGATATCCGGTGAATGTGGAGGCCATCCAACGATCTTCAAAACAATTTGGTAGAATCTTACATATAAGCGCACTACTATGAGGTGGAGCTCCGTCGTGTTGGTACCACAACTGATTCCAGTTCAGATTTAGCGGTTGTAGTTGATTTTGTAAAATGTCCATATAAGTGTCAACACAAAACCTACCATATAAATTGCAATAGTCATCATTAAAATTTTTATTATAAAAGTGGAATTTGTAATCCATCATTTTTTATAGCAACAAAAACATTGAAACTCCAATATCCTTGAAATTGCCTTTTACGAATTAAATGCGGATTTGTATCACTCTAATAATGACTGTTATGCCGATTAAAAAAGACTATTTTTATGAAATTTTGCCTCATCTGACCAAATTATTTTATCCAAAAAATCTTCATCTTCTTGAGTTTTTATTAACATAAATACAGAAGAATCTATTCTCCTTTGATTGTCATCTGGTCTTAAATATTGTACCAACGAATAGGAATAAGGATGAAACTTGTTTTTTTAAAAATTCTGTGAATGTTTTTTTTTCTTGGCTATACCAAAATCCCTTTTCGCATCTGATAATGAGTTTTCAGAGTACACTCTGAAGTACCCCAAAATTATAATTTCAGTTTATTCTTTACCAACGATTGGTTTAATTCTTTTAGACTTTTCAACAAACTGGCCATATATTTTACTATTAATCTTCAACAAATAATCTTCATTAGTAAATCAAAAAACAATTTTAAATTTATCGATAATCAAAAAAATTATAATTTTTTTATCTTTCTACGAAAACCATACATTTTAGATATAGAGATGTATTAACAAAATTTTCTTATTTTTCGACGTAGAATAAGCTGGCGAAAGAGAAAACTGGGGTTTCCATTCAAAACATGAAATTTCTGACACTTCGAAATAAGTAAGTTCGGCATAAATTTCTGATCGTCCAGTATAATTCTTTAAAAAACTTTTCATGGATTATGTAAGCTATGGATCCAGTCTGTCCAAATTTTAA
This sequence comes from Onthophagus sagittarius, assembly GCA_036711965.1. Lineage (NCBI taxonomy): Eukaryota > Metazoa > Arthropoda > Insecta > Coleoptera > Scarabaeidae > Onthophagus > Onthophagus sagittarius. The sequence goes on along the minus strand of JASERS010000002.1, from coordinate 54,727,439 downwards.
GAACATTTGGCGGGTTTCAAGTGTAATTTAGAAAAATTATTATTTATTGTTACTGCGGTATCTGTCAATATTTTAGAAAAAACTGAAATAATTCAAAATTCTAACTATATGATGTTTTGTTTAAAATTATATTAAAATTTATTGGGGATGTCGAAAATTTAATAAAAATTTGTACATACCATTTGAAATAACGAAGTTGGGGTCTATTTCCGGTATAACTGGAAGTTGGAGAAAACTGAAAATATTTTGGCTGAAACGAGCATCTCGGATAAACTCTGTAAACAAATCTTCATAAAAATAGTGCCAGTAAATTGCCATAAATATATAGACTCAGCTCGTCGTGACAGACCCTGTATATCTATAAAAAAAGGTTATAATTATTTATTATTATTATTAACAAATCATCAATATCAAGCAATATCGAGCTCAATTGATATCTGTTTTATTATATTATCGTGTTTATTTGTATAGATCTATGCGTTAAAAGACAATAAATATTTAAATTTACCATAACGTTGTTATGTGTTGTATATAATTCTATGTATAATTATAAAAAGTTAAAAAAGTAAAAAAAATAACTTTGTGCCAACAAGCACTCCGACTCGTCGTTTACTCGATAAATGGAATTATCCATGCACGAACAAGCGACGAGTTGGACCGCTTGTTGAAACGAAGCTTAAGTACAATCTAAATTTTTGAAATTTTCTTGATAAAAACCTTTTAAAATATATTTTTTTTTTGTTCTATTTTAAAGTCTTGGCGTTCTATTGAGTAAAAACAGCTTTTTATAGCATTTAATCTCCTAACAGCGACTGTTGATTCATGTTGCAGTTAAAAGCTGTTCAAAATCGAATAAAATCGGTCTTATATTTTATTCAGCTCTTAATTTCAACATCGAATTTGCAGATTTACCAAAAACAACGATTTTTTAATGAAGATTACTTTTTAATCAAGGTAATAAACAACCAACCAAATATTAGCCAAAAAATGGGATTTTAATTGAGACGTTTCTGAATATGAATAAAGATTTAACTCAAAATTTTGTTAGTTTAAAATTGAAAATGACCAAAATACATTTATACATATCATTTTTTTAACAGTCTTCAGTAATCCAGTAAGTAATAAAGTATAAATAACCAAATATTAACACTTTTTATTTGCAGATCTTACCCTATAATATTCATAGAACCTTTTTTAGATTTTTTGAGTCAAATTTCCCAGAAAACTTATTTAATCCCTCATTCACGCGCGTTTAATTGCTTAACAGTTTGTTCTTTAATAAGAAATGGGATTTTAGATGAAACTGGAATATTTTTAGTAGAAAATACAAACAAAATGTCATTGAAATATCAAAAAATGTTAGGCCCTACGTTTTTGGTTGATTGTAAAGAAGAATTCTCTATACCATTTCAAAAAAAATATACAGGCTGGCCAGAAATTTGTGCCGAACTTATTTATCTCAAAATGTCATAAACTTCATTTTTTAAATGGAAACCCCATGTTTTTCTTTCGCCAGCTTATTATACGTCGAAAAATTTTGTTAATTGCGTAATGAAATAAAAGTTTTAACATCAGAAAAGAAATGAGGGCACTCTTTTTAATAATAGTGAGAAAAAATAAAAACAAGATCGAAAAATTGATATAATTATAGTGAATTAATAAAATCTTCTGATTTTTCGTACTTCTTTGTTAAATAAATAAATTCGTTTTCAATTCCCTGTCCCTTACGAGAAACTGGTAGAATAGAAAATAAATTGATCCATTTAATAAACCAGTACGAAAAAACATAACATTTTATAAATGTTATAAAAATTGAAAGAAATAACTTCAAGAAAATACTATAGCAAGTGTTTGAACTAGTTGCCATCAACATTCAAATATTCAACAATTCTTCTTAAAAATGCGGCATGAGTGGCATTTCGAATTTCTTGCGAAGAAAAAGATCGAAACGCTACACGATTGTAGCATTTTGATCCATTCTATTTCTCGCCATTCTTTCTTGGCAAACTTCTTTTGTTGTAAGCGGTGTAGCGTACGTATATCTAGATATAGTGTATGCTACACACTATATCTTTTATACGATTTCAAACAAAAAAATCTAGTGGAGTGATATCCGGTGAATGTGGAGGCCATCTAACGATCTTCAAAACAATTTGATAAAATCTTACATATAAGCGCATTACTATGAGGTGGAGCTCCGTCGTGTTGGTACCACAACTGATTTCAGTTCAGATTTAGCGGTTGTAGTTGATTTTGTAAAATGTCCATATAAGTGTCAACACAAAACCTACCATATAAATTGCAATAAAGTCATCATTAAAATTTTTATTATAAAAGTGGAATATTTGTAATCCATCATTTTTTGTAGCAGCAAAAACATTGAAACTCCAATATCCTTGAAATTGCCTTTTACGAATTAAATGCGGATTTGTATCACTCTAATAATGACTGTTATGCCGGATAAAAAAAAACATTTTTATGAAATTTTGCCTCATCTGACCAAATTATTTTATCCAAAAAATCTTCATCTTCTTCAGTTTTTATTAACATAAATTCAGAAAAGTCTATTCTCCTTTGATTGTCATCTGGTCTTAAATATTGTACCAACGAATAGGAATAAGGATGAAACTTATGTTTTTTTAAAATCCTGTGAATGCTTTTTTTTTTCTCGGTTATACCAAAATTTCTTTTCGCATCTGATAATTAGTTTTCAGAGTACACTCTAAAGTACCCCAAAATTATAATTTTAGTTATATATTTATAATTTCAGAAAAAATTGGAGTTTCCATTCAAAACATGAAATTTTTGACATTTCGAAATAAGTAAGTTCGGCACAAATATTTGGGCGTCCTGTATAATTCTTTAAAGAACTTTTCACGGATTATGTAAGCTATGAGTCCAGTCTGTCCAAATTCTAAGAACATTTGGCGGGTTTCAAGTGTAATTTCGAAAAATTATTGTTTATTGTTACTGCGGTATCTGTCAATATTTTAGAAAAAACTGAAATAATTCAAAACTCTAGCTATATGAAGTTTTGTTTAAAATTATATTAACATTTATTGGGGATGTTGAAAATTTAATAAAAATTGGCCATTTGAAATAACGAAGTTGGGGTCTAGTTCCAGTATAACCGAAAGTTGGAGAAAACTAAAAATATTTTAGCTGAAACGAGCACCTCGGATAAACCCTGTAAACAAATCTTCATAAAAATAGTGGCAGTGTCAGCTCGTCGTGACAGACCCTGTATATCTATAAAAAAGGTTATTATTATTATTTATAAATATTATTATATATAGTGATGAACAAAATTAAATAGCTCTTTATCCTCTGATTATTCATAATGAGCTCAATCATCAATATTAAACATTATCGAGCTCTATTGATATCTGTTTTATTATGTTATCCTGTATTTTGATATATTTGTTATACCTTGTATGTAATTCTATGTATAATTATAAAAAGTTAAAAAAGTAAAAAAAATAACTTTGTGCCAACAAGCACTCCGACTCGTCGTTTACTCGATAAATGGAACTATCCATGCACAAATACACGAGTTGAACCGCTTGTTGGAACAAAGCTTATGTACAATCTAAATTTTTGAAATTTTCTTGATAAAAACCTTTTAAAATATAAAATGTTTTGTTCTACTTTAAATTCTTGGAGTTCTATTGAGGAAAACCAGCTTTTTATAACATTAAATCTCCTAACAGCGACTGTTGATTCGATGTTTCAGTTAAAAGCTGTTCAAAATCGAATAAAATCGGTCTTATATTTTATTCAGCTCTTAATTTCAACATCGAATTTGCAGATTTACCAAAAACAACGATTTTTTAATGAAGATTACTTTTTAATCAAGGTAATAAACAACCAACCAAATATTAGCCAAAAAATGGGATTTTAATTGAGACGTTTCTGATTATGAATAAAGTTTTAACTCAAAATTTTGTTAGTTTAACATTGAAAATGACAAAAAAACATTTATACATATTATTTTTTTTAACAGTCTTCTATAAACCAGTAAGTAATAAAGCAAAAATAACCAAACATTACTTCACTTTTTATTTGCAGATCTTAACCTATAAGATTCATAGAAGCTTCTTAAGATATTTAAAACCATGTGCTGAGTTAAAAGGGTTGAATCCAAATGATTTTTTGACTCAAATTTCACATAAAAGTTATTTAATTCCTCATTCACGAGCGTTTAAGTGCTTAATAGTTTGTTCTTTAATTAGAAATGGGATTTTAGATGAAACTGGAATATTTTTAGTAGAAAATACAAACAAAACATCATTGAAATATCAAAAAATGTTAGGTCCTACGTTTTTGGTTGATTGTAAAGAAGAATTCTCTATACCATTTTAAGACCGAATTGGATTGGTTCTTCTTGTTATTATTTAGTCTTCTATATAATCAGAAGACAAGATCTACAAAAAACATTTAAACGTCATTAAAGTACCGAAATAGATATTCTAGGAATAACAGAAAGGTCACAAGGTGTTTAGTCCGTTTAGAAAGTTAAAAAATAATTTAAAATTTAATTATTTCGTTTTAATTAAATTAATTCGGACTTAAAACAATATTATTTAAATCTGTTTTAACATAAAAATAAGTGCTAACGTTCTTTTTAAACACTATACTATTTACATCAGTAACTATTTAAACTTTGAAAAGTTAAACGTTATTATTTACACAACAAAACGCAAACTTTAATATTTTTAAAAGTTGATACATTTACAAAAAAAATGTATACGATTTAAAATTAAAACCATCGCTGATTTTAAGCCAAATAAAATATAATCGATAAAAAAAATAAATAATTATCATTTCCTTTTTGTTCATAATTCGATAATAATAATAATAACAACAACAAAACAATTATTCTTGTTTGTACTTAAAAAAACAGATCCTTTTGATTTTGAAATTAAAAATAAAATCAAATTGGTGGAAATTATTAAGGACGAAATTAAATAGTTCCCTCTTCAATTGAAAAATAAATCACAGTTCCTTTAAAAATAATATACAAAGAATTTAAAATAATTTATGGAAGAACAATAATTAAACATTTTAATTTTGAAGAAATAAAGAAGAAATTTGCCAATTAAATTTATAAAGGATATATATCATGCTGTTCTCATTGCAAAAAATATGTAAAAATTGGGAAAAAAAAGAATAAATTTTTTGAATCATTCAAATAAAATCAATTATAAAAAATATTAATTGTTAACCCTATTTCATGTTTTCTTTTTGTTTTAAAGTATATTTTCCATATCAATTAAATTACATGATTTTGACTTGCATCACCTAGTAATATGGTAATTAACTATAACATTATAATTCAATTGATCTGATTTTGATTATTATCAGTTATCACAGAAGAAGTGGAAGTGATTGGTTTAACAGATTTGTAGTAGGACAAATTTACGAGCTCAATTTTTAATAAATTACTAAGCCATGTAGTCAAAATCGTATTTAATCCTTTTTAATTGCCTTCCATAACCTAAACCTCTCTCATTTCGCCGCATTTTAAAATTAATTTTATGAATCAGATCTTTCAACTTCATTAATGTCATCCAAAGCATAATCATTATTATGAACAATTATTTTGCAATTAACCATCGGCGTTGTGGAACCCGAACGAACTTTTAAAATTTGTTTCCATAGCCTAAATTCAGTTCCCGCTTTCAATCCGATTTTTAAATCGGATCGTTCAACCTCGTACAAAATTTCGTTCAACGTAAATCCTTCGTGTAACAATTTTTTCCGTTCGCTTTCGTTGATATTTAAAGTTTTCAACCAACCGTCTAATTTGTCGTCTATTACAACGTCATCTTTTTCTTCATCGTCGAGCTTTCGGAATTCGTTCTGAGTGACTAATTCCCGGACGTAACCGGTAAGTTCTTGTACACCTTCGATGAGGGTAACGATTTTATCTTGGAGGTCTCCTAATTTAAAATTAAAGTGCCCAAAGGTGGCGTTAGAGCTTTTCGTTGAATCTACGGTTCCGTGTTGGATCAATTGATCTTGGTGATCGTTTTGATTTAGTTGATCGAAGGTGAAAGCTCGATTCGCTGCATCCGCACATTGCCGAACTAAGTCTTCCAAAGCAAACATCCAATGTGGTTTTAAAGGTTGAGAGCGGAGAACTTCATTTGCAGATTCCTGTTAAAAAAAGATAAGAGAAATTAAATAAATTAATTTATTTTTCTTTCTTTAATATGTTACCGGAAATAACACAATGGCCAATCTTAATTGATTAGTAGACACGTCATCTTCGCCAATAACCAATTTTAAGTTACTTAACACTTCTTGTAGGCGCATAAAATTTTTCTCCATTAAAAATTCGCGAAAACCGCTCATTAACGTTTCTAAATGATCGATTTTAAGGACGGTTGAGCCTTTGTATTTGTCGTTCACTTTTGCTAGCCATTTTTCGCACAATTTTGATTTATCTTGAGAGAAAATTTTTGATAGGGTTGTTCGGCGTTGCGAATCCTTTTTTAATAAGTAAAAGCCGTCCGTTTCTGATCCTGGGGTTCCTGCAGAATCAACTTCCGGGCTTAATAAAGTTCCTGATGAGTTGCGTCGGTGTAAGGAATCTTGCGTGTCAGTGTCATTGTCCAAAGAAGGCGTCGAAGAAAGACTAAAATAAAATTTGTAGTGTAAGCCGGTTATAACGTACTAACATGATTGTCTTGAAAATGATTATATTTGACATAGAAGACTTGAAATGCTTCTAGAAGGCTTGATACTGCTTCTAGAAGGCTTGATACTGCTTCTAGAAGGCTTGATACTGCTTCTAGAAGGCTTGATACTGCTTCTAGAAGGCTTGATACTGCTTCTAGAAGGCTTGATACTGCTTCTAGAAGGCTTGATACTGCTTCTAGAAGGCTTGATACTGCTTCTAGAAGGCTTGATACTGCTTCTAAAATACTTGATATTGTTTCTAGAATGCTTGATAATGCTTGCAAAAGGCTTAATACTGTTTCTGAAAAACCTGAAATGCGTCCAGAAGACTACTCCTGGACGACTTGAAATAATTCTAGAATACTTGGTACTACATCTATAAGACTTGAAATGTTTCTAGAAGGCTTGATACTGCTTCTAAAATACTTGATATTGTTTCTAGATACTTCTATATATTACTTGTAATGTCTCAAAACACTTGATTCGCTTCCAGAATACTTGAAATGCTTGTAGAAGGCTTGATACTGCTCTTAGAAGATACTGCCCTTGATTGATACTGTTTTTAAAACACTGCTTCCAGAAGATTTAATAGTGGCTATAGTAGACTTAATACTACTTCTAGAGGACCTGATATTGCACCTAAAAGACTTGAAATATTTGCAGAATACTTGTAATGCTTTAAAAGATTTTACACTGCTTCTAGAAGACTTGAAGTACTTTTAGAAAACTTGATACTGTTTTTGGAAGACATGAAATACTTACAGAAGACTACAATTAAAATCTTAAACTGCTTTTTGAAGACTTGATATTGCTTCCAAAAACTTGAAATTATTTAGAAGATTTGTTGTCGCTTCCAGAAGACTTGAAATGCTCTCAGAAGACTTGAATTGCATTTAGAAGATTGGAAATGCTTTTAGAATACTCTCCCCTTTAAGGGCTTTTAGAAGCCCATAGAAGAGTTGATGCAGCATCTAGAAGGCATAATGTTGCCCCCGGAAGTCTTGAAATGCTTTAGAAGACTTGATGTCGCTTCCAGAAAACTTAAAATGCTTCTAGAAGGCCTGATACTGCCATTAGAAGACTTGATACTGTTTCTAGAAGATTTTATACTGTTTTTCTGTTTTTTGAAGACTTGATATTACTTCCAGAAGACTTCCTAGTACTTCCAAAAAACTTAATACCGTCCCTGAAAGATTTGATACTGGTAATAGAATATTGCTCCCTAAAGACCTGCAATGGTTCCAAAAGGCTTAAACTGATTAGAAAAGACTTAATACTGCATCTAGAGGACCTGTTATTAAAAAACCATTATTTTCTCCGAAACGAAAACCGAAACTGAACCAATATTTTTTGTTTTTATTGAACGGGAATGAAAACCGGTACGAAAAAAAACGGTTCGAAGCCCTGCTTGTGATGCTTCTAGAAGACTTGAAGTACTTTCACAAAACTTGATATTGCTTTTGGAAGACTTGAAATACTCACAGAAGACTTCATACTGCTTTTTGGAGACTTGATATTGCTTCCAGAAAAATGGAGACTGCTTTCAGAAAGCTAATATTGCTTCCAAAAGATACTGCCCTTGGAAGTTTTAAAATGCTTTCAGAAGATTTGATACTGCATCTAGAAGGCTTGATGTTGCCCTCAAAAGACCTGACATTCTTTTAGAAGATTTGATGTCACTTTTAGAAGACTTGATATGCTTCTAGAAGGCTTGATACAGCCCTTAGAAAACTTGATACTGGTTTTGGTACAGTTTATATTGTTTCCAGAAAGCATTCAATGGTTCCAGAAGACTTAAACTGCTTCCAGATGACTTGATACTGCCCATATCGGACTTAATACTGCTTCTAGAAAACCTGATATTACTTCCAAGACTTGAAATGTTCAGAATACTTATAATAGCTTTAAAGACTTTATACAGCTTCTAGAAGATTTGAGGTGCTTCCAAAAAATTTAATATTCCTTTTGGAAGACTTGAAATACCTCCAGAAGACTTCATACTGCTTTTTGAAGACTTGATATGGCTTCCAGAAGAATTGATACTGCTTTCAGAAGACTTGATATTGCCTCCAAAAGACTTGATGTTGCTTTCAGAAGACTTGAAATTCTTTTAGAAAATTTGATGTCGCTTTCAGAAAACTTGAAATGCCCTTAGAAGACTTGATACTCTTTCCAGAAATATTTACACTGTTCAAGACTAGATTCAGAAGATTTGATATTGCTTCCAAAAAACTATCTGGAAGATCTGTAATGCTTCCAGAAGGCTTAATACTGCATCTAGAAGACATGATATTGTTCCTAGAAGACTTGAAACACGTTAAAATAATTGAAATGCTTCCAGAAGACTTGATACTATTTTTAAAAAATTGGAATACTTCTAAAGAATTTGATATTATTTTTGGAAGAGTTAAAATGTTTCCAGAAAATATTTCAACAAGATAAAATCTCTAATAAAAGAATTCGTTGGAAACATGATAAAAAAAAAGTTGAAATGGAACGGCTAGAATTTACATCTATTGTACAGCTTATAACGGTTCAATTCAAATTCATTGTATGAAATCAAATATCAGAATATGAAAGAAAACTATGCAGAGCTCTCAATCTCGTTCAAATTCTTGGCGTTGAAATTGCTACTTAAGTAATTTACTTAATACAAAAGACTTGAAATGCTTCTATTTAAGAGGCTTGAACCTAGAAACCTAGAAAAGACTTAGTACTGCTTCCAGAAGATTTGATATTGTTTTTAAAACATCTGGCCGAAAACATTTTCATCGCAAAGAAACACGATATTGTTTGAGTCTATTTGAGTTTGCTTCAATAATGGTAAATACTATTGGGTTGAAAAGTATTTGAATTTATTTTAACTCTGGATACTATTACATCAAAATTATTTAATAGGTACATACGATGTGGTAAAATCATCTGCCAATATTAAGCGATTTCTTTATTTCTTTGACTTACTACAATCTACATTAATTAATCGTTTAGGAAATGATAAAGCAGCAAAAATAATCTACATATTTCAAGAGTTAAATGGAGTAAATAGTGCATGTAGCGGAAACTAGTAACGATTTCTGTTTGTTTTGCCTTAGTTTTTAACAGCATATTAAGTTTTAGTTGCAATGTAGGTTTGGCAATTAACATACATAAAGGAAAATAGAAACTACTAATTTTTAAACAAAAATATTCTTTTAAACAACACCCCATGTTTTAAAACACCTTTTGAACTGATTAAAACAAATTTGGATTAAAACATATCAAACATGTTTAAAACAGTTTGTTTTAACACTTTGTTTAAAACATAACAACCCTTATAACGAACGCTTTCCCGTTTTCGAAGGAATTCCTTAGCAAAATACGTCGGTACTATTTAATCTATCAATTCTATGTCAACAATCAAGCAGAAATATTTGATGAACATGCTAATTTTTAAACAAAACTGTTCTTTTAAACAGCACCCATTGTTTTAAAACACCTTTGGACTGTCTAAAATAAATTTAGTTTAAAACAGTTTGTTCTAACACTTTATTTAAAACATAGCAACCCTGGTTATAACGAACGCTTTCATGTTTTCAAATGTATTTTGAGCAAAATACGTCGATACTATTTAATCTATGGATTCTATGTCAACAATGAAAGAAGTGTATGATGATGAAGACGATATACCACTTATACATCACATTTCTAAAAGTTGTATTGGTGTCGTCGAAAAGATTTTTATACAAGACTATGTAAACTAAGCTGAAAATGTGGAAATTTTAGCAAATAACAAAATTACCATTATACACCACTCTCCAAAATTATCGCACCACCTATATTATGCATTCCATTTAAAGGTATTTTGTTTTTGAATCAACGGATGGATTTTGATGATTCTTTTTTCACAGTATAGGTCGATTTTTAAGGAAGAAATGTGTTGATGGTTTCTGACAACTGTCAACGTTTTACCCATATACGGGATGTAAAAAGAAATTTGTTTTTTTCTTCTAATTTTGAACACTCTGTGGAATTTATCAGAAAGAACCGCAACATTCCATTTACATTACGTTAGAATGGCAACCCTTCTCTAAATTTTTGTTCAAGAATCATCTCGATATCTCTTTTATCAACAGACACATTTTTAGGTTTGACTTACAGATACACATAGCAGATGTTCACAATATTCGAATTCCTGCCAGAGCACCAACTTTAAACGCAAATCATCGTAGAAGGCGATTGCAATTTGCCAGAGAACATCTTGACTGGAATGCTGATGACTGGAAATAAGTACTGCTCTCAGAGGAATGAAGGTTTTGTTTACACAGCTCGTCTAGACGTTTAAGGCCCACTTATACCAATCTCCAGTTAAACTATCTAGCGGTGGTTATATCGATTTTACGCGCTTCTATGGTTATAAACCGGTTTTGTAACTGTTAGATAAATTTATTCAGAGGTGGTAAAAGTGGCCCTAAGAGTAATTCGACGGCCCAATGAACGCTACGCATAGTGCAACATATGACTGACAACTTTATTTAATGCAGGATCTCTAATGGTTTTGAGTGGAATTTCACTTACAACACGAACAGACCTTGTTGATTGATGAAGTTGGTATAGAATAGAGAACTGCACGAGTACGTAAAAGGTAATCGCAAAATAATGGGCGAGTACACAACTAAACGATGCAAGTACATACTCGGCATTGTTCGGCAATGCATCGCCGATTACATTTTCATTCTGATTATGAGTAATATTCGTCTGAATTGCATCGTAACATCGGGAATAATCGTCGGATCATGGATTTTATCGTTTCACACATTTTGTGTCAGCTTGACAAGCATACTACTCGTCAAGAATGGCTAGTAGAAATTCTTAACTATGGGGGCGTATCTTTGATGTATGAAAAAATAATTGCGTCCCTATGGCTCGAATATAAACATCATTGGTTTCTGAAAGATAATACATTTGAAGATGTTTATAGTCTTGTGAAAGATGACTGAAATTGTATTCTCAAATATCCTGAAAATTTTTCTGCCATTGTTTCATCTTTTTGTGATTACGGCTTGGGCGTTCGTACAATACGACCCTAGTGAAGTGAAAAGGTATACTTGGAGATCGTCTCAGAAAATTCCCGCTCCAGAGGAGGTTTTCCTGCCTTTTTTGATCCATCAGTGTAGATAGTTCACGTTTTTCCTTATGTTGCTTTGGGTATCGTTTGAATGTCAAAATATGGGTTACTTAAGAAAGTAGATGTGATGTAGCTGTGTGAGCTTCAAGGAGGTGTTGTTTATGAACAGCCTCGCTCCAGAGTTCACTCAGGACTATTTCCATCTTAACAGCCTGCTTGTCATTCCCTGATCGTAATCGAAGTAACACCATCACGGCCACCTCCCACGGCTCTAATCACAGAAGTGTAAATCCACACTGTCACCCTGTCCCTTGTGAAAAAATTAGATTAGGTAGTTTGTGTAATAATTTTCACGCTGAATTAATCGCGGTTAATAGTGCTATAAAATAGGTTATTAATAATAATATTGAATTGTGTGATATATTTAGTAATAGTCCTTCTGTTTTAGAGGGGCTGAAAAATATGAACAGACCTACTCAACTGCAGAAAGAGACGTGGGATTTGATTAGAGATCATAAGAATAGGATCAACTTCTATTGGATTAAAGGTCACTCTGGTATCAAAGGAAATGAGAGAGCGGATCAACTGGCTAAGGAAGCATCTTTGCTGGAGAATTCTCATTATGGTTTTAATTTTATTTCTAGACGAAGTGTTAAGAATAAAATTAGAAAATATTTTATGGGAGTTTGGCAGGAAAGATGGGATAAGTCGACGAATGGTAGATTGACTTACCAGTTTATGCCGAAAGTTGGCACTGCTTTTAATTTCCTATATCCAGAAACGATAGAATTGATAACTGGACATGGTAAATTGGAAGAATACCTCAATAAAATTGGTAAAAAGGAATCGTTACTATGCTCTTGCGGAGAAGTTTGAAATTCTGTTCATGTGTTGTTTAAGTGTGTTAATAAATTTGAAAATAGAAGTAGGTTAGAGAATAAATTGTTTAGTAAAGGTCTATGTTGGCCTAGAAATATAGATGAGATAAATAAAACATCTGAATGAATGGTGGTCTATATTTAATGATTTCTCAAAGAAATTCATTGATAAGAAATAATAAAATAATAATTAAAATAAATAAATAAATAATAATTAATAATAATTTTTAAAATTTGATTTCCGGGGCTGTGTTATGATTTAGCTTTCTTTTGATTATTGTATTCTTTTAGACACACGCTTTTGCCAGCTTGCAAAATGACACTTATGGGAGGGTCAGGGGAGGTTGGAAAGACGTTGGTAATGTCTATTTTATCAAAACTTGTCTATTTAATAATTTTCTTTAATAGTATTAATTTTGATTTGTAATATCATTCTTGGTGTAGTACCTTTTGGTGGAGCACCATAAGATAATTTTTATTTATCTTTAAATAATATATATGTCACCCTGTCCCCCTCATTGCTTTTTTGGTTTGGCAACTAATGTGTGATGTCCAAGTCAAACCTTTGTCTAAGATAACATCAACGACTACTTTCTTTTTTAATTCAAGACTGTATTACATTCTTTCCATAGACGGTTATTTATATAGAATAGACTACATTCTATAATTCCGTTCTGTAATATTCCGTTTTTGAATTTGTCTTATGTCCCATTTCTCACTATCTTATAAATGTCTCATAAAATATCCATTCCTTCAGCACAAACAAATTGCGCAAATGACGATGCGAAATGATGTCGAATATGATTATACTCGCCGATACCCATTCTAAACGATGCCGATTACTGTCATACTCGCCGATGCCGATGCGAAACGACGCGAGTAACAAAATGTATGATGCATACAAGTGCACACGACATGCTGTACGTACTCGTGCAGTGCTCTAGTATACAAATCATGGACTGGCCACCCTGTAGCCCTGTTCTCAATCCAATAGAGAAATTATGGGATAATATTGATCATCAGTTAAGGGGCCGACATCCACCACCTATCGGTTAAGTGGTTGACTTTAAGTATACCTCGTCGCTGTTGAAAAGTGATTCGTAATAGAGGCGGAAATACACGTTATTAGGTGATTTTGAGAGAGTTGATTAAGGATTATGTAGTGTTTTTTAGCTTTTACCGACTTGCTTAAAACGTTAATAAAGATACGAGTCTTTACATTAAACTGGTGTACCTTCCTTGATAAAAGAGATATTGAGATGATTCTTGAACGAAAATGTAGATTCTAACGTAATGTAAATGGAATGTTGCGGTTCTTTCTGATAAATTCCATAGGGTGTTGCAAAATTTGTAGAAAAAACATAAATATCTTTTTACACCCCGCATATGGGCAAAACGTTGATAATTGTCAGAAACCATCAACACATTTCTTCCTTAAAAATCAACCTATACCGTGAAGAAGGAATCATCAAAATCCATCCATTGATTAAAAAAATATTAGTTTTAAACTTTTGTTTCAAATTTAGGTGATGCGATAATTTTGGAGAGTAGTGTAGTTCTGTAGAAAGAGACGTCAACAAGATCCTGAAAAGAATGGCAGTGTTTAAACAGAAACGTTGTCGAATCTTTCTGCATTCTAAAAATTGTATTAGCCTCTGAAAACGTATTTATTATCTACTCCACAGTTACCTGCAGTCTTTTTAAACTTTTTTGGAAATGAATTGTGTGAAACCTATTTGTTTTCATTCATTCCTTGATTGTTTTATTTCAGCCAAAGATTTTGTAAACAAGGATTAAATGTGAAACATGGGGAATACAACCAGAACCCGTTCACAATGTATAGAAACACATGTTGTTAAATTAAGTGTCCCTAAACAAGACGTGGTTATGATCGAGCTCGATCATAACGTTATCTTTTTGGTGTTGTCCTTTAATGATGTAATCTGGCGAGATATATAGATCGCTTCCTTCTGATGTTTTGTGGGGACCCTTAATTTAACAACATGTATTTGTATACATTGTGATCTCTAAATCATACCCTGAAGAAGATAAAAATATATTATCGAAAGCTTGGTTTTGGTTAAAGGAGGTTTTTTGATTCTTCCCTGTTCTGGTTGAATTCCCAATATTTCACATTTAATCCTTAACAAGTGCAACCATTACTTCCACCCTAATTTTGTAAACACTTTGTGATTCTTTGAAAGCAAAAGAAGATGCAAAATTTCTTCCATTTAAAGTACAAGAATTGATCTATGTAGTGTAAAAACAAGAAAACCACATAAAGGAACAAGATCTTGAAGCAATTTAAAGTTCATCAAGCACCTGCATTTGCTCTAAATCTCTGAAGGGCAAATGTTATAATAGACCTCGTAGGTTGCTCCCTTCAGCCTGGTAATAATAATACTAATAATAATAATAATACGAACTGAAATGTAAATAATAAGGTTTTTTAAAGATAAATTTACCTGTTCATATAAATAACCGATGGCATATGTATCGGTGGCAAGAGACTTGAGGCACTGTGCATTTGACTGATGCTAAAAATAATAAAAAAAATAGTAATATTAACACAATTAAACTTTGAAAGAATAAGATAATTGCAATACGTATTAATCAGAAATTATTTGTTATATAAGATAATTATAGATAAGAATTGACAAGGACTCGTAATGTAAATAAATAAAAACAACATAACCTCGCTTTTTAAAAAATGATAATGAACGGGTATTTTAATTTTTACATATAAAACGGTATAAAAGAAAATTTGTTGAGCTTACCAAGAGTAACTAAAAGTCCAAAAATCCATTTTCGTAAATAAACCGAATTAAAAAATAATTTAAATAAAATTTAAGAAGTTATGTTTTATAGAACTGTCGCCATGTTGTATTAAAACCAGTTTTACTACAAAAAGATGTCTGACCCAACTCTACATATGCAGAACAATTCAAAAGTTTTATCCCTAGATAAAAGAGATCAATCAAATCCCATTTAATATCACTTTTCAAAAAGATTATGAAGAAACGGATTTAAAGAATGCTTAACCTAACCACAATGAATAATAACAAAGATTGTTAATTGTATCGATGCTGTTTTGATAAGGTTTTAGATATATTAAGAAATAGAAAAGAATAACAATAATACAAGGTAAGTTAATAAAAATTCATCCCACTTAAACTGTATACTTACTCGTTTTCTGGAGTTTGATTTGGGGCACTTGACCGTCCCGGTGTTCGACTAATAACCCTTTCTACAGGAACAGAAACGCTTCGATTAAACTCCACACTTTGATTGGTTAACCGGCCACTTTTCTTTCTTTCTGTAATAAAAACATCTTCCAACAACTCTTGCGCCTTAGCCCTTTTATCGGGATCCGGTTCAAAACACCTCAAAATAAAACTTTTTGCTTTTTCAGATAATTCATCAGGTACTTGAGGATGAGCTTTATAATACCCCACTCGGAACATAGCTGCTTGGGGCGATTCTAACTCGATGAAAGGCGGTTTACTGGTTGCCATTTCAACAATGGTACAACCCAAAGACCAAATATCTGCTGGTGCGCCATAACCCCTTTGTCCCTTATCAATTACTTCTGGGGCCATGTATTGTAATGTCCCAGCGAATGTCCCGGTTTCTCTTGATAAACCCGTTAGGCGTTTCGATGTACCAAAGTCAGATATTTTTACGACACCACTGTAAGTATTGACTAAAACGTTATCACCTTTGATGTCGCGATGAACAATGTTTTGGTCGTGAAGGTATTTAAGGCCTTCAAGAATTTGTTTGGTGTAAAAAGCAATTGTGTGTTCATTTTGTTTGAGAGGGCCCCATTTGGAACGAAGAAGCGCGCTTAATGAACCTCCAGGAACTTGTTCCATGAAAATTTTGAAATAGTTATCTTCAGAAAGTGACCCTAAACAAGTTTAAAATCACTTAATAAGAAGAGCTATAAAAAAAAACTTTTTTACCAATATATTGGACGATATTTCTGTGCCTAAGCTGCGAATGAAGTCGAATTTCTTCATGTAACGGCTGCACCGCTCCAATATTATTTTCGGGGATTTCTTTAACCGCAATCCTAACCTGAGTATTTAAATCTCTCGCGGCGTAAACAACGCCATAAGTTCCTTTTCCCAAAACAATTTTCTTCCCGCTTTCATCACGTTCATACTCATACTTAATCTCATGTATGGGCTCATTTTCCGTCATTACCACCCCTTGATTATTGGTCAATTTCAAAACTAATTCGTGAAATATCTTTTTACACATTTCCGATGGAAAATAAATTTGAAAATCGTCCGAGTTTTGGTGCACGTACAAAAACAAGCACCGTTCATCCCGTCGATACAAAGAGACGTTTTTGATTGTATCCGCCGTGAATTCCCAATCGTGAATTTGTTTGCAAGCATTGTGTAGCGATTGAAGGCACAAATTTGTTATTTTAATTGATTGAAGTTCGGCTCCGAGATTAACACAGACGTAAGTAGGCATTAAGGTTTTGTTCGGTTCCCGTATAAGAACGTGGAAACGAATTTTATCATTTGAGGGGGTTTGAGTTGCTTCCATAAAAAATTCCATCCAAAAATAGAAAATCTAAAATCAAGAAATATGCGTAAATGAGGATATAGGGTGGTTTAGATTTTAATTGGGAAATTTTACTAATTATAAGATGCAATGCTTGGCTAAATAACACTGTTTTTTATATAGGTGTTACGTTAAAAACGTAACACTGTCATTTATCTCGGATTTTCATGAGCCAGAGTCGAAGTAATTGTGGTGTTATGAAAAAAATTAAAGGTAACGCCAACAAATATTAAATGTTATTTCAATGCTTGTATGTATTTAAAGAGGTAAAAGAGGAAATTTTACACAAAAATCATGAAGATCTATAGGCGATAGTGCCTTTTCAAGATAAGACTCAAAATTGTATACAGGGAGTAAATGAACAACACGCAGATATTTCCCTGGAGCGATAATACTCCACAAAATAGAAGAAAAATGCTAATAAATATAGGGTCAAAATTGTGTCATGTAGTACACTAAACTCCTTATGCTTTTCTTAAATTTGCTACCGTTTACAAGATACTTTAGAAAAATGATCACACGTTTATAAGAACTTTTCTCATATTTTGTCAAGTACTATTGTGGTATTAACAACTTATAAAACAAGGTAACTCATAGTAGAGTAATATTGTTTCAAATTAAATTTCCTACAACTACTAATGGATAAAAAGTAAGGTTGGGCCGACTAACGACTATCCGACTGTTAGCCCCTAAAAGGGACGACTTTGGACACTTTCGTTTGTGTTACTTGTCGAAGCCCTTATCACACTTAATCTTGTAACAAGTTCAAATGTATTCGGATTTCCTTCGTAATACAGGTGTTTGTAGAGTGTTATTTTGATAAAGATAAGTTTCACCTCCTGAGCAATGTCGAGAAAAAATCGCGTGTACTGGTACTTTAATAGTATCTATACATAACGTGACCATTTTTATATCGACTGAAAACGGGACAACTCTAGGTACTTTTGTTGATAATCAGGTGCATTTTGAAATTATTACCACATATTTCAATATCAGTAAAAATTCATTAGACACTGCTGTGTCTTGTTACTTTATTCCACTCAGGTACTTTTTTTAGATTCAATTACTACATTCTTGATGTTATTTTGATCAGAGCTGGGCAGTAGTTAACTGTAAAAATAGATAAAAAAACATTACTCTACGATAATCGCGCGTGATCTCGAGAATGATCCTAACGGATTGAAAGAAGTCAATTTGCGAGTCAATTTATTTTATACAAGACAAGGACTTGTTATTACTGTTAGAAGCCTTATAATAATTCAAAAAGACTTGAAAAGCTTCCAGAAAACTTGAACTGCTTTTAGAAAACTAGATACTGCTTTTATAGGACTTGAAATGCTTCTAGAAAATTTGATATTGCTTTCAGAAAATTTGAACTGCTTCTAGATGGCTTGTTATTGCTCCCAAAAGACTTGAAATGCTCCCAGAAGACTTGATATTGCTTCTAGAAGACTTAATAACGCTTCTACCAAATTTGATACTTGTTTTTAAAGACTTGAAATGCTTTCAGAAGACTTGAACTACTTCTAAAAGACTTGAGATGCTCTCATAAGACTTGAAATGCATTTAGAAGATTGGAAATGCTTTTAGAAAAGTTGAAATGATTCTATAAAACTTAATACTACTTCAACAAGACTTGAAAAGCTTCCAGAAGACCTAAAATGCTTTTTGATAATGCTTTCATGAGACATGAAATACTTCTACAAGACTTGAACTGCTTCTTGATGGCTCGTTATTACTTCCAAAAGACTTGGAATGCTCCCAGAAGATTTGAAATGTTTACACAACACTTGAAATAGTTTTAGAGAAGTTGAAATGCTTCTACAAAACTTGATATTACTTCTCTTCAGAAAACTTAGTATTGCTTCTAGAAGGCTTATTATTACTTCATGAAAACTTATAGTTTCCAGAAGACTTAAAATACTTTTAGAAAACTTGATATTGCTTTCAGAGGATTTAAAATGCTTCTACAAGACATAAAATGCTTCCAGAAGACCTCTTATTACTGCTGGAAGTCTTTGTATTGCTTCCAGAAAACTTGAACTGCTTTTAGAAAACTTGACATTGCTTTCAGAAAAATTGAACTGCTTCTAGAAGGCTTGTTACTGCTTCCAAAAGACTTGATATTGCTTCTAGAAGACTTAATAACGTGTCTACCAAATTTGATACCGTTTTCTAAAGACTTGCAATGCTTCCAGAAGACTTGTTATTATTGCTAGAAGTCTTAGTATTGCTTTCAGAAGACTTGAACTGCTCCAAAAGACTTGAAACGCATTTAAAAGCTTCCAGAAGACCTGAAATGCTTTTAGAAAACTTGATAATGCTTTCATGAGACTTGAAATATCGCTTGTTTCTAGAAAATTTGAAGAGCTTCAAAAGATTGCCTCCTAAAGACTTGAAATGCTTTTAGAGAAGTTGAAATGCTTCTACAAAACTTGATATTACTTCCAGAAAACTTAGTATTGCTTCTAGAAGGTTTATTATTACTTCATGAAGACCTAAGAAGCTTCCAGAAGACTTAAAATACTTTTAGAAAGCTTGATACTGCTTTCAGAGGATTTAAAATGCTTCTACAAGACTTAAAATGCTTCTAGAAGGCTTGACATTGCTTCCAGAAGATTTGAACAGCTTCTACTTGGCTTGTTATTGTTTCCAAAAGACTTTAAATGCTCCCAGAAGACGTGAATTGCTTTCACAAAACTTGAAATGATTGGTTTTTGGTTTGTTGTTTTTTTTTAAAGAAAATCTATCTTAAATTAAAAATAGCCCAAAGTTACAAGATTCTACATTCATTTGTTTATTATATATTTTATTTTTTACTTTTAACGACTTTAAATTTTTAAATAATTTTAAATTAGTACCTACGTCATAAGTTCCAGTTTTGTATGGTTGTATCAAAATAATCTGACTTTTAAGCATAATTTATGTATAACAGTTCAAAATTTCTTAACTACTAACTAGAAACTAGTTGCCTTTAAAGAGTCATTTATTTGTTATTCTACACCCATCTATGCATTTTTTGCAGTTGTGAGTATGTTGGGTTTTTAGACTTTAAAAGATCATTTTATTATGGAGTTAAAGAAGTAGCCAGATTTAACTACTAGTTGCTTGGTAGTTAATAATCAAACTACCATAATCTAAAAGTAGTTAGAAGTTATACTCAACTATGTTTTTCAACTAGTTAGCCTAGCTCTGATTTTGATCAATAGCAGCAGACTCATAAATCTTTGCTAATAAAATTCGTGTATCTGAATTTTTTTAATGATAAGCTATCGTTTAAACGGTTTGTTCACGTCCATTGCTGATATATATTGCCCTTCGGTATTTAACACGGCTTGGTGAAAACCAATTGCTAGGGCGTGCATAAAATGTAACCAGCAAGCAGAGCTGGTTACTGGTATTGCCAAAATAACAGCTTCAGTATATTCGGGCATTTTTCAATACTAATTGTAAGAAAATAATTTTCTGACATAAACATTTTAAAAACTCTTCAAGTGCAGGTTATCATCATTAATGCAAGCCATCTAGCTTTACTGTAACAGATAAACGGGAGAATCCCGTTCAAAACATTAAAAAAATAGTAATTGTTCACTTTGTAATAAATTAATACTTAAATTATTTTTATATTATTTTTCATTAGTATTATATATAGTTATTTGCAACATTATAATAAATGCCGACTAATCGGTGTTTTTATTGTTTCATCGCCGATTAATCATTATTGACTAAAAAGTGGCCGAATAATGGGGTTTTCCGATTAGTTATCGATTAATCGGTACAACCCTAATAAGAGGCACTTATAACTTATTTTTGAATTCAAATTGCTAACAAAATTTTCAAAACGGTTGAATATTCATTCAGAGAGTATACTAATATTCATTTTATGTATGGGAAGGCTCAGGAAGTTTCGACGTAATTGAATCATACAAGTTTGTCAGAGCCAGTATTAAAAAAACCAATGGTTTCAATTTGTCGTTACATACATCCAAAGATTCAGAATTTGCTTTACTTATGCTAAAATAAAAAATAATTTTTGGCTCACTTTGATTGAAAAAAGCTTGAAGAGAAAAGTAAAGTCAGTAAAGATTCACCCTGTATATCAAATTAAAATTAAAACTGCAAATTACCGTTTCTTCTGGGGTTTGTTCCTCATCAAGTTTCTTTCTAAATTTATCAATAAGTTGTATATTTCCAACAGTAGACTTTAAATACCAATCAGGTGGTTTCAAATTAAACATACACTCAGCTGCTTGTACCGCTTGAGCGTATCGTTGTACTAAAACGGAAATTTCAAAAAACGTCGCCACATCCCAATAATCCTTTAAGCTGGACAAACTTCCCTTTTTTCCAATTAAATTATTTAACACCATCCCAATGTGTTGTAATTCTTCGGATGTCGACGTTTCCGCACCTTGAATTACCAGCAATGTGGCCAAATTAATTCCTGCATACTCGTTCGGCTGACACTCAAATCCTTGGCGATACCATTTAATCGCCTCGTTTAAAGAAACTTTATCTTGATGACCGGACTCGATAAATTTATCTTTGTATATCCGACCGCAGAGGCAAATCATATCGGGAAATTGATTTTCTTTTTTCTCCAGCGCTTTTAAGCAAACACCGAGCGCTTTTTCTCGATCGCCTGATAATTTTCTACGATTCAAAGCGAACGCGTACCAATACAAAATGTACGAGTTAACGTATTTTCGCGAAACGCTCAAACTGTTTAAATCGTCCACTAATTTCACCATGGCGTGGTAATCTTGGATATCGCGAAAACAAAATAGCATGCTTAAAACGACGTCGCCGGATAATACGTTGGGATCGTCCAATCGTTTTCGGATGTGATGCATTTGGGTACGGAGTTCAGTTCCGGAATATTGCTCTTTAATTTTTTTTAAATCTGATAAAAATTTTTCTTTCATGTGTTCTTTACTTAAAATTTCAACGTCTTGTAGGAGTTTACGTAGTTTTGTATGTAAAAATTCTGAAGGTTCGTTCAAACTTGTTGTTATACAGCACAATCCAGAGTTAGGTTCGTCGTTTGGTAATGCGTATGAAATGAAAGTGTAGTTGTTCATACAAGTTAACTGCATGAAAAAAATATAATTAGTAATATATTAGCTAATTACAGTAAAAATTCGATAATTGCAACAAGTATGATTCTATTTGTCAGAAAATATCGCTTTTATTGAATTAATCATAAGTAAGATGTAATTTACTGACTGATTTTTATCTTCAACCTAGACTGATTTGAAACTTATAGTTGTGAAGTTAGATATAAATTTTAAAATCGAAATATTTCTAACAGCCCCCACACGAAAATTTACGACGATATGTTTTCGTTTTAGGGTTGAAATGCTTAACTCAAATATGAGTTTCAATTTCCTTTTCGAGTTGCAAACATTTTTTGGTTGAATAGTACACTTTTGTCATAAAAGTTGTTTTCCAGCAGGTTTTTTTGATATAACATAACTTCATATTTTGCATTTTCTAGAGCTGAATCTAGAGCTTATTTGGTAACTCTGTATATTTGAATTGAAGTAAAATCAGAACTAACACTAGACCTAGAAGTGGAAAGCTCTGGGTTTGGCTGTGCGTCTTCAGCTTTCCACTTCTAGGTGTAGTGTTAGTTCTAGTTTTATATCATTAAATCTAACTCTAGATCTAGAACTAGAAACATTCGGAAACCTTGGATGATTCTAATTTCTAGGTCTAGTATTAGTTCAAGTTTTACTTTAGTTTAAATATACATGGTTGAGTTGAGTTGGGTTTAGCTGTGCATCTGAAGATATTTTTTTAACAAAGGCCTCTATAATGAATAGTTTCTGAAAATTTGAAAAATCTGTAGTTATTCTATTTGTTACAATACAATATTAAAAGAAATATTTTTGTATTTTTTGTTTTGACGGCATAATAGTGTAAATATTTTCAGAATATTATTGCATATTTCAACCAATCTTAAACGCATATAAAAAAGAAATTATAAGAAATTCATAAAATGTTCACATTTTCGAAATTTCTTCGACATTGACGTATCTGAGAGTAACAATATAAGAGAGAAATATTAAATTTCCTACAAGGTTTGTTCTAAAAGTTATTTTTTACATGCTTTGATTCAATTTTAAACAATACTGCTCTCTTTTATTTTTGCTCTCAGAGACATCAATATCGAGAAAAGTACAAAAACATGGATATTTATTGAATTTCCTTGTTTTATAAGTTGTTAATTGGTATAGTTGAGAATCTGAGCATGCTAGAATATATTTTATAGAACAAAAGTTGTTGAAAATTTAATTTTAAATACTGTTGCAATGTTATACTTTTGCTCTCAGAGACGTAAATATCGAGAAAAATATGAAAGTTTCGCATACTTGAGTTTTTTACTTGACATTTTCCTATTTTTCTCGATATTGACGTATCATGGAGTAAAAGTAGAGCAACATTATTTAAAATTAAATTTCCAACAAGTTTTGTTCTAAAAATTATATTATTTCATGCTCAGATTCTCAAGTATACCAATTAACAACTTATATAACAAGGAAGTTCATTAAATTTTAACGTTTTCGTATTTTTCTTGCTTTGACGCCTCTGAAAGCAAAAGTGTAACAGAGCAGTATGGTTTAAAATTGAATTTCGTACAACTTTTGTTCTAACAGTTATTGTCTAGCATGCTTAGTTTAGATTATAGCAATTAACAATTTATAAGACGAGGATTTACAGGTTGTTCCGTAATGATATGCGAATATTGAAGGGGGTGATTCTACATCGAAAATTAATGATAGTTTCTTATATAAACTATGGTCCCAAAATGTTCCGTTATTAAAATACAGGGTGTTAAAGTTAAAAAAAAAGGTATTTACAAATAAGGTATTAACAGTAAATAGATTTTAACTACAAAGAGTTGTTTGAAATGTCAAACGTACGTAAACCAGCAAATGATATGTACATACATTTAGGCTCAGCCACGTAGATTTATTGCAAAATTGTATCCTTAATAATTACAATACGTATTATTTCTGTTGAGCAACCGACGGGTTTTAATTTTTCTCTCAAAAACGGCGCATTGAAGTCCAAAAACTCAAGAGGGCTTTTATTTGTCAAATTCAAGGGAGAGTTCAAAAATATTTTTTATTTGGGAAAAAACCATTGGCGTACCATTTTTTTCTTTAAAAATATTAAAGTCAGTGCTCGTACGCACGCCACTGGTAAAGATAGAGATTAGATTTGTATTGAAAGGCGTCAATGCGTCTTTGTTAAGAATCACTATATGCCAAATTTCATAAAAATACCTATAGCGATTCCGAAAATATTAATTAATATCCTTTTTTTTAAACTTTAACACCCTGTATTTTAATAATGGAACATTTTGGGACCATAGTTTATATAAGAAACTATCATTAATTTTCGATGTAGAAGCACCCCTTCAATATTAGCATATTATTACGGAACACCTGTATACGTCTCTAAGAGAAAATATACACTAACACTATAAATTAGCCACAACTTTAAAGCTAGCTTTCTCACAAACCGTGCGATTTTGATGACTCTTTTTTTGATCGAATAGCCGATTCTTTGGTAATAATTCTGCCATAGAAATTTTCATTCAGATTTTAATTTAAACGTATACGAGGTGCCAGAATGAGAAAAACTTTTTTCTCGAAATCGTTCATCTTCCTTCTATCCTTGTCCCTCAATCTACATCCTACCTGTATCCACTTATCCTCTCCACATGCTTCCCTAATCACTTTCATTACCTTATTTACTTCTACACTCCTCGCACATTTCCCACACACTTTTTCAATCGCGAACCCGTTATCATTACACAATGAACGTTTCTTTTCTCTGCAACTTCATTCTGCCCCTAGTCTGATCACCTACACCTCGGGCTTGACCACTGTTGCATGAGGGTTCATTGTCCTCTTCCTTCTATCATACACTACTCCATCCTTCATAATCATCAGACCCCTCAATATACCCAGCACTCAAATTGCATTAAATGCGTTGGACATGTTCAGGGTTACAACAACACCATGTTATCCATACTTCTTGCACCTTCACATTCCCTTCACCAACCCGTCCAACGCTTGAATAGTCTCTCTTCCTTTCTTGAAACCAAACTGCCTCCAACCAACAATCATTCAACCTTTCATTCCTCCCAACAAAACCAAGCAATCTCTCCACAATCACCCTATCCAGTACCATTCCCAACGCCGATGCCAAACATATGAGACGAATACCACCGCGGCTTTGGTAGCTACACTACTCTAGCCGTCCTCCATATGTCTGGAAATACACCCTGCTGTAGACAACACTGAACCGTGCTTGAAAACCTCTTCCATGTCTCCTTCACAACCACACTCCTTATACCATCCATAAAAGCAGTCTTTCATTCACCAATACTTCCTACTAATTCCATCTAGCTCGCAGTCTAAGATAGAGAGCTATCTTGTGAAAGGAAGGTATTACCTGCATCAGACGATAGCTCAATCTTTTCTGAGCATTTTGCTTTTTATTCACTCTATTATCTCTGTTATTAACGAAGATGCAGTATTTTAAAGCGATTGCATGTGAAAAAGATGAGTGATAATAGTAGCTAATTGAAAAAATTTAACCGCAGGAAGAATTGAGGGCAATAAAAAACCGCAATTCAATTGATTCTGCCAATATTTCGTATCTATTTCGATACTTCCTCAGAGCGAGTAGTTAAATTGCAATGAAATTAACGATTAAAACGAAGAACATTGTCAAGACCACGTTTTTGTTTTTTAACATTATTTGTAACATTGGTTCAAATGGGTTAGAGATGAACGGATACAAACAAAAAATTGTTAATATCATTGCAATTTAACGACTCGTCCTGAGGAAGTATCGAAATCGATACGAAATATTGGCAGAATCAATTGAATTGCGGTTTTCTATTGCCCTCAATCTCTCCTGCAGTTAAATTTTTGCAACCTAGTGTTGCTAACGGGATTGAACAAAAAAATCTCCTCTTTGGTTTTCTAATAGGAGCTAAAGGCCGTTTATTCAAAGTAATCGTAGAACGACAGCTGTAGCAGCACAGCATCTTCTTCAAATGGTGCATGTTGCTGATGTCAGTGAGAGAACCATTCGCTGAAAACTTGTCAGAAGTGTTCTGCCTGCAAGAAGGTGCAAAAGGCCCGAGGTTGCTTCCAAGATACCGACGAGCACGTCTTCAATCTGCTCGTTTACTTGAATTGGAAGATCGAGCAATGGAGGAAAGTCCTTTGTATGAATGAGTAGTAATTTTGTCTACTATCACCGAATTTTCGGGAGCGAATATGAAGACCGGTAGGAGAGGACAACAACGAATCTGTCTCCGAAGTTGGTCTCAAAGATTTTCGATAGGGTTACGGTCCGGGCTGCACGCTGGTTTCTTCATCCACTGAATATCTCATCAAGATATTCGCCAACGACACATGCTACGATTGCGCATTATTATGAATCCGTCACCAATAAAATGGGAATATGACAGCATCTTGATGAACGCTCTATGCGCTTCCATCTAAATATTCGCCCATACATAAAAAGGTATGGGCGAGTCTTTTCGAAATTGTGCAGGTCGCAAATCTTTCATTCTGACGTCTCCACACTCGTTCTCGATCATCCACCAAGATGACTTCTTGCAGTCACATCACTGCCAGCAAGTCTTCGACGAATGATTCTTTCACTGACATAATACTATTTGAAGACGACGCCCAGTTTCTACAATTCTTGAGAATATCATCTAGAACTATTGTCATCTTCAAAGCAACAATACACACAAAATCAGTCGCGACCTTAGATTTTCTATGCTTATTTGTGTTCTTCTTATCTATCTCCGGATCAGAGGTATAGAGCGCTGTAGAGCACATTATTTTGAGAGGATTTTTCTAATAACGTTTCTTCATATTGTTTATAATAACCGCACAGAAACTGTTTCAAGTTGTCCAATAGCGATTCGTGAGACACGACTGAGGAGGTCGTAAATCAATCTCAAGTAATCGGCCCCACCCCGTCTTATCACTCGTTTTTTATGTGTTTATTTTAGCAATTACATATTTATAACACATAATTTATTGAATTATTACATGTTCATTTTTATTCCCTTAACCTTTAATAATATGTATGTATCTTATCACAACAATTAAATCGTTATTGGACAACTTTAAACAATTCCTGTGCGGTTATTATAAACAATATGAAAATACTTTATTAGAAAAATCATCTCAAAATAATGTGCTCTACATCGCTATATAACTCTGATCCGGAACATACCGGACAGCCTGTACACTCAAATTAAAATCGCAATGAAAATTTCTATCGCAGTGTCGAAGAATCAATCTTTTGAACAAAGAAAGAATTATTAAAATCGAATGCGTGGTTCGAGAGAAAGCCAGCTTTGAAGTGGATGTTTTTTTTTTCGTCGGTCAGTTTATAACAGTGCAATATTGTTCACAATTAAATTTCCTACAACTTTGTTGCAAAAGTTATTTTTTAACATGCTTAGACCTTAACAGACCAATTAACAACTTATAAAACAAGGAAATTCATTAAATTATCATGTTTTCATATTTTTCTTGATATTGATGTTCCTGTGAGCAAAAATATAAGAGAGCAGTATTATTTAAAACTGTTAAAGTTACTTTCTAACATGCTTAGATTCTCAACTATAGCAATTAACAACTTATTAAACAAGGAAAGTAGTTTGGTTTATACCAAGTGACCGAAATGAAGTCACGAAAATGGTATCATAAGATTCTTTGGTTCAAAAGATTAAGATTGGTTCAAAATAGTATATGGAAAAAGGGTCTCGTGTAGAAGTTATTAACCATCAAAGTTTTTGAAAAAAATAATATTTTTTCGGTATATCTAGAGAATATGTCAACAGATATTAATGAGATTCACAGTGTATTTATTTATCAATGAAAATATATTTATCAGACAGTATGTTTTGATGTAACATCATGTCCATCCGCAATGGGAAAGTGGTAAATTCTTTATCATCACCGTTTAACAATTAGCAGAACTTTTTATTGGTCCTCTTAATCGTATTGATTTTTTACGTGGTAATACACTGATCATTTGCCGACATTTTCGATCTCATTCTAATTTTTCCTCCAATTCGTAATTCACTCTCAAAAAATGTTTTCTGCTTCTCATTTTAAACACCAATTTCTATTACTGAGGTAGGTATTAGAGATGTGCACGTGAGTGACTTTTATACCCGGTCACGTCCGCTCACGATCTAGACCCATGAGGGTCACATACGCCACTCACGTGACCTGAAATCTGTCTGATATCATGGCATCAAGCTGGGTTGGGTTGGGTACAGCTTCAACTTCATACCATCTCTCATTTTCAATGATATGAAGTTAGAGTTCAACCTGACTCAACTTGATACCATCCCTCATATTGAATTGAACTTGGAAGTTTCATTGTTTTAGATATGATTTTTTGTTGTATGAGGGATGGCATGAAGTTGAAGCTTGACTCAACCCAACTATAAAAGAAAAAAATCAAACATAAAATATGGAAGCAAATTATGAAATATTCTCAACAATTATGCAGTTGGAGTTTAATCCAACCCAACCACAGAAGAATCCCTTGAGTTGGAATTGGTTAGGTTGGGTTGGGTTTGATTAGGTTGGGTTGAACACCAACATCATACCATTTAAAATGAAGGATATGAAATTGAAATGTTATGTTAGTTGGGTTGGATTTGGTTAGATTGGATTAGGTTATTGAAGGCCTGGCAGGAAAGATGAAATTTATATGAGGAACGGATAAGAATTCTTATCCTGGAAACAGAACCATGGTTCGATAGACAGTCGAGGGAAATTGACTTTTACTTGACTTATGTAAAATTAAAAATCGGAAAGTTAGGTATGTTGGTTTTGCAAAAACATAGACACAGTAGAACATACACTATTTTTTTTTGAAAAGTTTAGTAATGAAAGAAAATGTGGTCGGCCGTTAAACCGAGAAAATATAGAGAAAGTGATGTTAGAATCAAAAGATTTGTGGAATACTGTGCAAGACATGGTGCTATAAAAGGCTCCTAGATGGAGTTGGAGGAAATGGTGAGATTGAGATATTAGATAATGCATAAATTTGTATTTTATTTTTTAATTTGTATTTCCCGTAATAGTGCCCTAACGGGCGATTCCGAGAAGAAAAGAAGAATGGTTTTAGATGGTCGACGTTGATTCTTCAACCCGTCACTATCTGGCCACATGATATTTTCGACCAGATGTTTGTTTACAGATTTCTTGGTCCCCTCTATAATAAAAAAAAGGTTGGCTTGGGTTTGGTTAGGTTGGGTTGAACTCCAACATCATATCATTCAATGTGAAGGACAGTATGAAGTTGGAATGTTATGGGTTGGGTTACGCTGGTTGCGTTTGGTTTTGTTAGGTTGGGAGGGTTGCCGGGTTACGTTGGGTCCCGTCGAAAACAAAGTTGCTCACTATCACGCACGTTCACGTGAGTGGTACAAAAATTGATGACCGTTCACGATGGGTCACGTATGATCCATCGTGACCCGGCGGGACTCACGTAATTTGCACATCTCTAGTAGGAATCCTAGTAGGGACTGATATAATTGCATTCAAAATCTTTCAATGTTGGTTTGACACCTAATATGATGTTGTTTCCAAACGAAGACCTAACCGATATGGTTGAATTTATGGGTTCTTATGAAAATAACCTGCATGTGAAGCCTGTATCAAGTTTAATCAGGGTAGTTCTCAAATCGGCGTACTTTTTCACGAGCCAAAAGAAGTTTATGAGAGACGGTCTGCCCTTCAAGTTGCGGATCCTGATCGTGCTGCTTATCTAACTGTCGCTATCAAAGAACGAATTCTGGATAGACTCGTTGAGGATGCTAATATTAGTGTTCGGCGTTTGGCTGGAGTTTAATGTTCAGAAAACCATTATTAACTGGTTAATAAGACCACAACTACTTCACCAATACCATATGGCTAGAGTAAAAGAAATTATGCCTAATGATTTCGAACCAAGGTTAAATTTTTACAATTTTATTCAGAGTATCTTGCCAGAGATGCCTAATTCCATTGAAACATTATATTCACAGAGAGTGAGGCTGGCTTCACTTTCAATGATATGTTCAACAGTAGTAACTTCTATGAATACGCGGAAGAAAATTCGCACGCTAAGGATTTTTCATTTCCAGTGAATGTTTGTCCTTCAAAATGAATTACCTGAATTGATGGAGCATGTGCTTTCTGCATTTTCATATCTCTTGATTGGAGGACGAGGAATAAAAGTTCCAGTGGAGTGGCCAACAAGGTCTCTTGATCTGACACCATTGGGTTTTTTTATCTCATATGGTACGGATGCAGGAGTTGTCATCTGATTAAGCAGTTAACCATTGTTTTCAAAACATTAAACTCTGAGAAGGGAGAAATGCTGAATACTAATATTAGTATCCTCAATGAGTTTAGCCACAATTTGTTCTGCAAAAGCGTCATTTGGACTAGGAGTGTAATAATTCGAAAATTATTTAACGGTTTTAAGAAATAACCATTCGAATTAGAAATTCCTAGAGTGCAGCCTTTCGTTATTTTAGAAACTAAAAATCACGTCTCAAGTTAACGACGTCCGGTATATAGACCAGACTTCGTGTTAAATTTTGTTAAAAATTATGTATCCGCAGTTTGATGGGGGACATGCGAATCGACACGAAGAAGTCGTTAAAAACTTAGACGTTAGATCACGTAAAAATTTGATGGTTTCCACTGTTTGGAAATTACGTGACAATTTTTGGGATTAGTTAGTGGCGGATGTTATCTTCTGGTCTTGTGGGCAAGTAATTCTTCCCTTCCACAAATTCCCTCATTGGCTCAGAAAATTATTGTAAAATATCCGCCCCGTATTTTGGATTGGCTCCAGGAGTCGTGTATTTCCAGGCGCTAGGGAACGCCTAATGAAGGTTTTGCACCCCTCCAAGACCCGAGGTTACTTCAGGCCTTGCACACGACAAAATTAGGGAATTCTGAACTTAGTTTCAATACAACTTCAAAAGATATCTTCTTAGAAAGACTTCGAACCAATACTCAATCAGCGCTCTGTTAGACTGAAACTTAGATTCGCTTTCACGCCAATTCTAAGTCCCGTTGAAATCGAGAACTTTGACTCAGGTTCAAGGGCAACTTTCTTCTGATGCGGGCGTCCGCGTCGTGTCGGAAACCGTGTTCACTTGAGGATTTGGTGCGTTTGTGTCGAAGAAGTCTTCCCGGATTATCCCGAGAAGATTCCAACAGGATCCAGGTTGCGACCCATCACCGAGACCACCAGATCGGAACACACATCCGGGGTAAGTCTGTTTGCCAGTTCTCCCTATCATTTATCGGTCAATGAGAGTTCGCTGTAGGGTTAGGTTCAGACAGGTCATTTTCATTTTTAATTTTGTTTTGACTCCTTAAGTAACGTCGGGTATTCACGTAGGTAGTTTTTTTAAGATTAACTTTGTATCTTACTTTTTATATCGTTATTTTTGTAAATATAGATTAAGTGTGGTTAGAACACTTGTCGTTTTATTTCACATTTCCTGAAAGCCTTAGTGCAAGAACCCACGATTCTGAAGTAGTGACCGCGCGCTTGCCATTTAATCTTGTTTGAATAGATAGGATCAGGTAGGAGTCCTTCAGACTAAGAATTAGGTAGCGCGAAATACTGTTTCTGGTGGCAGCAGTAATTACCAG
The DNA here is from genome assembly GCA_036711965.1 of Onthophagus sagittarius. Lineage (NCBI taxonomy): Eukaryota > Metazoa > Arthropoda > Insecta > Coleoptera > Scarabaeidae > Onthophagus > Onthophagus sagittarius. The sequence goes on along the minus strand of JASERS010000002.1, from coordinate 54,695,463 downwards.
AGGTAGAAGTTGTTTCAATGACGGCCTCACCACAGCAGCATGATCAGGGCATGGAAATACAAATTGGAGTAAGAATTACAAAGAAATTGAAAATGCCAGTAAATGACCAGTGTGTTAAGAAAAAAAAAATATCAATATGATTTACGTGACCTATAAAAAATTCTACTAATTGTTAAGTGGTGATAATGAAGAATTTGCCATTTGCTCATTGTGGATGGACATGAATGGTACATCAAAACATACCTTTCAATGATAAATAAACATACTGTGAATCTCATTAACGTCTGTTGATATATTCACCAGATATAGCAAAAAATATGATTTTTTCCAAGGACTTCGATGGTCAATAACTTCTGAATGAGACAGTTTTTCCATATACTTTTATAAACCAATCTTAACCTTTTGAACTAAAAAATTTCGCAGTACCATTTTTTATACTTAATTTCAGGACATCTGTATAGGTTACTCACAAACATTATTCAGTTCTTCATGTTGTAGTTTAATTAATATTGCTTTTTTACTCCTTTTTAACTGCTTTCTCATCATTTTAATAAGTTGCAAATAGGAAATGTTGCATTTATCGAATTTTTTGCTGTATATCAATTGTAATTACTTTTAGCCTCATTGTCACATCACTATCCGTATCATTATAAATTATGATGTTTTGTTTCATATTAAAGCTTTCTCTGACTCCCAGGTGATAAAACAAGGTGTTCTGTTGCATTGTAATTGATAAATCGATAATCGTGATGTCAGCATTGTAAAAACTGCTAATGACGTTTGTTTCACCAAAATCTAACCTCTCAAACTGAAAAACAAAAGATTTTCAATTAAACAAACATTTTAAACAAAAATCGGAATTTCAAAACTTACTTGGATATGATTTAAATTAGCCCCAACTTGACTACAAGCTTGTCGAACATCCTCCAAAGCTCTCCTTCTTTCCATAGCGTGATCATTTTGGGAAACATCAATAACAATAACCACATCCATGAGTGGTTTTGTCATGATATTGAGACATCCAGAGCTGCTTTGTGCGTTTAATGTGTGTCCTGATAAATCTGAATGGGATCCGAAACTGTCTGTGTTGCTTTTACCATCAACTTAAAATAAATAAACAAAGTTTTTATGTTTAAGGTTACAAATGAGTCATTTTTGTTTGATTTTTTTTGAAGGTTAAGTTTGTGTAACTTACTGGAGTCTGGTTCTATTACCAAAGTTGGCGGTGACATCGTTTTTGATTTTTGATGTTACACAACTGAATTGAATTGAAAGTGAGGTTAGGTGATGGTTATCAGGGGGGCTCTTGGTTTTGGTCGGATTAAAATTGCGCCCCCAAATGACGACTTCGACATCGGAGTTGATTGGAGAATCACAGCGACACGGTTTCGATTTGATTAAAAATAACTTAAAACTGCGCGAAACAATTCCGAAAATTAACCAAAATCCGGAAAAAATGTATTTCTAAAAAGAGAATGGACTTAATCAAGGACTGCAATGGATGTTGTCGAACGTAAAATAACTAAAAGTGACCTTGAATATTAATGATACTAAAGGTGCTTTGTTGAGTGGGATAGAAAATTTTTCGATTAAGTTTTTATATTTAATTTATTTAATGAAATCACCATTTCATTTTGTAAACAAAATAAAGATTGCTATTTCTCATTCTAAAGTAATGTATAATTCCAGGAAGGTCATTGATTCTTTGAATAAGTTAATTTTCGGAATCATAGATGGCAGAAAGTTATCAATTTGCGATAGACAAGAATGCTTAATACTTCGAAATGTTAAAAGATGGCGCTATAAAATTTGAAATACAAAAATTATTTCTCTTTATCATTTTTGATTAACTTTTACTCTATAACGTTTTAGTTTATTCTAGTAACTTAATCAAATCATTTTAATGAAAAAATCGCATTAAAAATCGATTTATATATTAAATAAGTTTTTTTTGTCAAAAATGTAATTAACCTATATTCCACGCGTATTAAAATCCAATAACATTAACAATAATAATCAAGAATCGACAAAAAGGAAACCATCCGGTACCAAATTGCTTCATAAATTTATCAAAATAGGAGAAAGTTCACGCGAGGACACAGTTTTGAGACAATCTAGTTCAAACAGGCACTTTCTACTCCTCATAATAATCATAAAGAAGAAAATCCGATTAATTATTTATCTTTAGATTGTAGGTAAGGATCAATTAAGCGATGAAGTAAAGTAACTTTGAGGCGTCTAATAACCTTTATTATGGGGGATGCATTATTTAGATAATCCAACCTAAATCTTTGCTATTTCTGCACCTCATGCAATTTGTTTTTCTCCTTAGTGCTGGTTATTTTTGTGATATCGTGTTACTCAGCCTGTTCAGCCTTTCGTTTTAAATTTATTTATTATTTTATAGAAATGTTTTTTCATCTTGAATAAATTAAAATATTTTATTTAATTATTTTTGCACTTTTATTAAGATGATAGTAATTGCATATAATGTTTCTACCGGCTTCGGCCTTGTTTAGGCCATCTTCAGGAAATCCATTTTAAAAAAATCTTATTTAAAATTTGTTGCTTTATATTGGCGATTATTTTATGTTGTGATTTATAACATGTTGTGCCAATGTGAAAAATTAAAATATGATTAAAATAAAATAAAATTAAAATTGAATATTTCCCATTTGAACCAAAAGTTCAAATATCTGTTGTAAAGGAGGTAAAAAAGGAAGTAAAAAAGGAAATTTGAATTTGGGAAGGGAAATATGGGAAACTGTTGATATTGCGGTTTGAGTTCATTGTATATGTTGGGGGTTTTTAATTTTATTTTTAGGTGGAGTAAATGGATTTTTCAAATACATACAGGTGTCTCACGTAACTGGTTCATTAGAACTTTTTTAAGTTCCACTACTCGTAGAGGCTTGAAATTTTGGTAGTATGGGTTGTTTATTCTGATCTTTTAACCTAAAATTTATTTTAAAATTTTTTTTTGATTTTATTATGTATGTTACTATGATATTCTATTGTTCTATAAATATTGTTTGTGTTATTTGTTGTATTTGTAAGAGTGGTAAGTTTTATGTGATTCTGTTTGTTTCTGAATTTGTCAATCATTTAGTTGATGATTTGTGGTTTATATCCGTTATTTTGGCCAATTTGTTTGATAATGGATATTTCTGTTCTAAGTTCTTTTTCACTAAGTTTTGTATTGAAGGCACGGTGTATATATGCGTTGAAAGTTGCCATTTTATGAACATAATCATGAAAAGAATCATTTGGGATGATAGTATCTGTTTGTGTTGGTTTCCTATACAGGGTGTCTCACGTAACTGGTTCATTAGAACTTTTTTAGGTTCCACTATTCGTAGAGGCAAAAATTTTGGTAACATGAGTTGTTCATTCCGATCTATTAATCTAAAATATTTACAAGATGGCCGCCACTTCCGGTCTAGTAGACCCGGAAGTAGACCTCAACTTCGTTATTTTAAATGGAATGCTATAGTTTTTATTACATCATTCAATTGTACGTAAGAAAATATGTTGACTTTGAAAGCAGTTGTTGGTACCCACCGTTTTTTGTTTTCAAGTTATTTTTTAAGTGTTGTTTTGTCAAATATCACTATGCTCTTTACAAGCCCATATCTCAGCCAACGTTAATTCAAAAACATTTTGCATTGGTACGATAACCCTTTATATACTGTTAAACAGATTGTTATTTGTTGTATCAGTATATCTTATTTATTGTTGTATCAGGCTAGTCAAAAATTGAGTTACCGTTTCTCTATATTCAATTGCGTGAAAGTCGAAAATTTTAAATGGAACGCCCCATATTTTTATACCCTATCAGAAAGAGAATTTAATTCTCTACAAATTATTTATGAATATTCCTATACATATTTATTATAGTTTTCTTGCTATTGAGGAATTTATCAAAATCATACGTAAAATGCTAGAAACCGTTTGTATTTTTGTTAGAAGGCCATGACATTTTGATAGTTTTTTGTTTAATTTATTTAAATTATTACTAGTATTATTTCTACAATAAACTGTGATTGAATAAATTTTAGATTGCTAGCTGATATTTGCCAAAAATAACTAAAAGAAAACCGAATAAATGAAACAATGAAAAACAACAATTTAATGACAAAAATTGAAATCAATAACATAAAAGAATGAAAAACTTAAAATTATAAAAATAAATTATGGGAATTTAATTCTCTACAAACTATTTAGATACTTTCCTATGCCTATTTGTAGTAGTTGCCCTCATATTTGGAAATTAATGGAGGCATGCAATGCTGGAAAGCTTCTGGTTTTTATGTTAGAAAGCCATGGAGTTTTAAGTTTGTTAATGTCTTTGAATATCAATGCGAATTATTCCAACGCCAACATTTTAAATTCGTCTTATATTCATGGCGGATGTAATAAAGTGTTGGATAGGATCTGCTTCTTAGTTTTGAAAAGATCAAAATAACAAGAAACTATAAATTTCTATCACCAGCAGCTTAAGATAATAAAATCAATGTTTTGACATTTTATTGCTTTACCAAATTCTTCGGTAAAAAATGCTTTGGTCGATTTAAATGAATAATATTTTCCAAGAAAGCACCATAAATAAATAAACTGAACTCTCTAGGAATATCTCGCTCATTATTACGTCGAATATTACGCCATATTATTGTTTTTCATCGTTTCATTTATGCTTTCTTCTCCTGGTTATTTTTGGCAAATAAAAGCTAACAAACTAAAGTTTATTGAGTCACAGATCATGCTAGAAATAATATCAATGATAATTTAAATAAATTAAACGATAAACTGTCAAAATGTCATAGCCTTCTAATAAAAACACGAACGTCTCCCAGCTCGTAATAAATCCTCCCAATACTCAATATGAAGAAAACTACAATAAATAGGTACAGCAATATTTATAGATAATTTGTAGAGAATTAAATTCCCGTTTTGATACGCTAAAAAGATATGGGGCGTTCCATTTAAAATTTTCGACTTTCTCGCAATTGAATACAGCTAAACGGTAATTCAATTTTTGACCACGCTGTATATATAAGGTACACTGATATAACAAGTGACAATCTATTTGACAGCATATGACGAGTTATTGTAACAATGCAAAACGTTTTTGAATTAATGTTGGCTGAGATATGTACTTTAAAGAGCATGGTGATATTTGCCAAAAAGCACTTAAAATCAAAATAACTCGAAAACATGAACCGCTAGGTATCATCAACTGTTATCAAAGTCAACATATTTTCTTACTTATAATTGGATGGTTTAATAAAAACTATAGCATTACATTTAAAATAACGAAGTTGAGGTCTACTTCCGGTATACCGGAAGTGGTGGCCATCTTGAAAATATTTTAGATTAATAGATCGGAATGAACAACCCATATTACCAAAATTTCAAGCCTCTACGAATAGTGTAACCTAAAAAAGTTCTAATGAACCAGTTACGTGAGACTGTTTGTTTGTCTGTTTTTAAAATTGTTAAGTCTAAAAAATTTATGCGGTTGTTATGTTCTATTTCGGTTGTAAATTTTATGTCTTTTTGTAAATTATTAATGTAGTTGTGTAAGTTGTCGAATTGTCTTGTCTGTCCTTGTCGATGAAAACGATGATATCATCTACATATCTTAACCATGTTATGATGTCGTGGCTATGTGGGTTGTTATTGTTCATTATAAGTTCTTTTTCAAGTGTGTCTAAGAATATCAGCAAATAATCCACTTAGTGGTGACCCCATTGGAAGGCCCTTATTGTAGGTGTAGTAAGTGTTTTTAAATTTACAAAAGTTTTGCTGTATGCAGATTTTAAACAGGTTAAATATATTTTTTCTGTAATAAATAAACTTACAATAATTAATTTTCCTGACAAACACAAAATGACTTCATTCGACATCGCTAACCTATGCACCAACATTCCAACGGATGAAACCCTTCAAATTTTGAACAACATTCTTAAAGATAGAATTAATAATGAAATCGACAGAAAAAATATATTTAACCTGTTTAAAATCTGCATACAGCAAAACTTTTGTAAATTTAAAAACACTTACTACACCTACAATAAGGGCCTTCCAATGGGATCACCATTAAGTGGATTACTTGCTGATATATTCTTAAACAGACTTGAAAAAGAACTTATAATGAACAATAACAACCCACATAGACACAACATCATAACATGGTTAAGATATGTAGATAATATAATCGTTTTCATCGACAATGACAGACAAGAAACAATCACCAACTTACACAACTACATTAATAATTTACAAAAAGACATGAAATTTACAACCGAAATAGAACATAACAACCGCATAAACTTTTAGACTAACAGACTTTTAAAAACAGACAACGGACTTCAATACAGTATATATAGAAAACCAACACAAACAGATACTATCATCCCAAATGATTCTTTTCATGCTTATGCTCATAAAATGGCAACTATCAACGCATATATACACCGTGCCTTCAACACAAAACTTAGTGAAAAGGAACTTAGAACAGAAATATACATTATCAAACAAATTGGCCAAAATAACGGATATAAACCACAAATCATCAACAAAATGATTGACAATTTCAGAAACTAACAGAATCACATAAAACTTACCACTCTTACAAATACAACAAATAACACAAACAATATTTATAGAACAATAGAATACCATGGTAACATACATAATAAAATCAAAACAAAATTTAAGAAACACAATATAATTATAACATACAAAAGCAACAACACACTAGGTAAAATTTTAATTAACAACAAAGATAGAATCAATAAAATGAACCATAATGGAGTTTACAAATTAAAATGTGATACTTGTAAAGCCACTTACATTGATGAAACAGGGAGATGTTTAAAAACTCGTATAAAAGAACATAGAACACAACAGAGATCAAACTTTGGAAGACATATAATATTTAACAAAGAACACCAATTTCATGAAACAAAAAACACAACATTACTTCAAAAGAAAAACAAAAGTAACCTTTTGGAAATACTTGAACTATATGAAATTAGAAAATTTAAACATAATCATTAAAGACCGGATTAAAAGGCACAAAAAAGACGGAAAAAGGCACTTAAAAAGGCATGAAATTTTGGCAACAAAAGCATTAAAAAGGCATAAAAATTAGAAATCGAAAAAATTGCTATACCTAATTAATAATGTATTTTAATAACGTTTTCATTAAAAAATACATCGTTAAACTAAACATTCATATATAATTATTAAACCACTAATCACGAAAACAACTAATTATTAAATGCTGTTCTAAATGTTCCATTTTGAAGTTGTGTCTTCTCTCACTTAACGTATTCTTGTAAGCCGAAAAACTTCTCTCCACGTCCACGCTTGTAATTGGTGCATACTTCAACTTTGTAATTAATGCGGGATCCATAATAAGTCCAGTAACAATTTCACCACTTAAAATTGATGCAATTTTTTGTAATGTGGCAAATCTTTCATTTTTACACAGAAGGTCATTAAATTTATTCGTAATTATTTGACCAGTATGTCCTGATACGCTATACGTGCTGTCTTGAAACTTTTTAATCATATCTACTGCAGTCACTAAAGGTAAATCCTGTTTTTCAAGTGATTTTATAGATTCACTTATATAACTGTAATTGCTTTTTATAAATGCCAAATTATTTTGTAGCTCCACTTCTTTTAGGACGGCCTGGCAATATGGGAACTGTAACCTTATAGTTTCTGCTACTCGATTAAGCCCGTGTGCTAAGCAAGTACAATGAATTAAATTAGGGTAAAAAATCTTCATATTAGACGCAGCTTTTACCATGTATGCCGCTGCGTCTGACACCATAAGTAAAATTTTATCATTCGGTACCGGCTGCGGTAAGAAAAAATGCGTTAATTCGTCGTGAATAAATCTTGTTACCGTATTATTATCTGTTTTACTTAATTCTTTGGTACTTATTAGAAAACTTTTTGACGAATTTTCATCACTTAATACTCCAAGTATTAAATTTGCCTCGTATCGTCCACATACATCAGATGTTTCGTCTACACTTATCCAAATACAATTATTTCCAATAATATTTTTTATTTCTTGAATAACTTCTTTGTAGACTGAAGTAATATAATTTTTGCGGAGATGGCTTTCATCGGGAATATGCATTGTACAATATGTTTGCTTTTATCAAAGCTTTGCAAAGATCAAAATTGAATTTTGATTGTTCAGTGTAGCCGGATGTTGAAGCCACAGATTGTATAGCTGTACCTATAGTTTGTTGTTTTTTGGATTGACTTTTAGTCAGTATTAATTTTTCCTGATGAAATGATGTTTTGACATGCTGAATTATGTAGTATTTCTTGTCACAATTAATCCGTTAACAGTAATTTAATAACGTCAGTATTTTATAATATCTTCCATAATTATTAAACAATCAATATATTGTTCTATTAATTTTAGTGATCGAAGTACTACCTTGAATCAATAGTGAATTTTATTTCTAGTGAATTTTGGGACATGCTATTCTTTATAATTTCCAATTTTTACCGTAAAAAGATTTAAGTTTCGGTTTTTAAATATTTAAAAATCTTTGGTATTATACATAATTTAATCATTATTTAAAAATATAATTAATATAATTAATTGTTTTTACTCGATTAACTCCATCAATACTTACGATTTTTGAACAGGCTTGGCAAAATAAACGATTGCGTTCATATTTCAATTCCTTGTAATCTTTAATCCATTCTTCTACGGTTGGCTTTTGTTTCGGCATTGAACTTCACACTGTCACTCGAGTAACTTTAATACAACGAAATGAATTGAAGACTCGACGCAAGTCAAACCACATACGGGGAATCCCGTGTAAGACGACATGGCAAACGGGGAATTCCAAAGCTTAAATTCGGATCGATGAAAAACGCGGATCTTACGTCAGACGGCACAACGAGGAAATGTACAGAGGCGCAGCGAAATATTTATTCATAATTCAACTAATTTTTGGGGAAAAGACGCCAAAAAGTTGGAAAAAGGCTTTAAATAGGCATAAAAAAAATAATAGGCATGAAAATTCAAAAAAGGCAAAAAAAGGCATAACTAACATAACCTGGTCTTATTTCACTTATTTTTAACTGATTCGTAAAGATATTTAAATATATTTGTAATGCCTTTAATTTTGAGCATAAGCATATTTTCTATAAATCCGGTCTTTTATAATCATCCAACATTTTCCCATATTTCCCTTCCCAAATTCAAATTTCCTTTTTTTACTTCCTTTTTTACCTCCTTTACAATAGATATTTGAACTTTTGGTTCAAATAGGAAATATTCAATTTTAATTTTATTTTATTTTAATCATATTTTAATTTTTCACATTGACACAACATGTCATAAATCACAACATAAAATAAACGCCAATATAAAACAGCAAATTTTAAATAAGATCAACAATTTTTTAAAAATGGATTTCCTGAAGATGGCCTAAACAAGGCCGAAACCGGTAGAAACATTATATGCAATTACTATCGTCTTAATAAAAGTGCAAAAATAATTAAATAAATATTTTAATTTCGTTTTAAACTTTTTAGGATAATTTGTGGATGTAATTTCGTCCTCCCACTCGCAAATACAATTTTTTTGTCAATCGCTTTCTTATAGTTTACACATAACTCTGCCTGCTTCATTATCTTTATGGCTTTTAAAAAGTAAGGAATTCAATAACTTTTTGGTTGGGTCTTTTCAATCATTTGTGAAAGCTTAAATTGACTCTTATAAGAAATATCTTATGATAGGAAATACACATCAAGAAACTGTATACATAGTGTATTGTCTTTTGAATTATATAATTACATTACAACTAATCGTCAAATCGTCATGTTTAATGTTGTGTTGAAACCGTCATTTCAGCACAATTTAATCATGGTTTACTACATGCTATGGGGTTCAATTCACCCAGATTTAAACTTAGTAGATCATAAGAACATCCATTCGTACATTTTTTTTGGGAAAATCACTAACGATTACATAGCAATTTAACACTGAGTGAACGATTTGTTAACAATTTATTTATTATATGTGTATGTTATTTTTTACATAAGAATTATGAAAGAGATATGGGAAACAACATGGTATATGATCAACATCGTAAATGTATTACAAATAGGGTTGCCCTTTTTTAAAGTAGTTGTGGAGCAGATTCTTTAAAAAAATATAGGATATTAAAATTCGGGGAACAATTTTATCCAGATGTACTAGAGTGAAAATTATGATTTATGTAAAAACAAAATTGGTCACAAACCTAAAATGGCAAAAATACAGATAGAGCTTACAACACGAGAATTTCGATTTCCTGGACAATTTTTGTCCGGTATTAAAGCCGGTATTGATGACAAAATTGCGGAATTTCTGTATTAGCATTATTATTAAACTAAATGAAAAAAAAAATTAAAAAGCGCCAAATCATCGGGCACTGCAATCTGTTGGAATTATATCCCAATCCAACCTAATTCAATCCAACCCAACCCAGTAACTGTTCGCCCTCTACCCATAGCAATAGATTCTGGCCACCAACATTTTCCTTTCTTCACAAGGTATTTTGGAAACAACTTTGTAATTATGTTCCCATATCTTTTATTGTATCTTCCTTATCATATCAGCGTCCTGCTTTTCTGGATATCCCTATCCTTGTCGCTTACCTCTCCCAATAATTAATAATGTAACCCAACGCGAATGAGCCCTCTCCCCTTCTCCCTCCATCATTCACCATGCCTTCATTTCATCACCATATCTCTATACTGTTCTGTTACACTCTCTCCTCTGCTTTCTTTACGACTATGACCCCCTCACAAACATCTGTACTGTGTTCCATCTTTCCCAACATTCTTTCTTTTCCATAAATTGAATGCGGATTCTTGGGGTTAACATTGTGGATAATTTCTTCCAGGTTTCCTGTATTTCATCTTACAAGCTTTCATATTCAAACAAGATGTGCTTCATACCGTCTATATTTTGTTTAAAGAAGTAGCCTCTGAAGCCGTGTCCACTCACAGTTGACTGATAAAGTGGTTTGCTTCTCCCTTCATTGAGAGAGCTGTATTTTCAATGCAAGTATTATCCGTTTAGTTCATCTGGACTTTTCATCGATTGTTCCAACTACTAAATTCTTGAACTATTTCCTCCTTCAGGGAGGTTCGACCTTCCTTTCCTGCTCCTGCGAATTTCCTCCAGTCATTAGCTCAATTGATAGTGAGCTGCTCCAACACAACACAATCCAACCCAACTCAACTCAATCCATCTCAATGGAACGACATAAGTGACACACAGCAACAAATTCATACTTTCGAGCATGACAGCGCACAATTGCCTATTACTTATCATCTTTCTTTAATGTTGGACTAATAAAATACATTAAAGTAATACCGGTATTAATACCGGAATTCCAGCTTTAAAAATTTTTAATACCGAATACCGGTATTGAGATTTTAGTCCCGTATTGCAAGCCATCAAAGTTGTAAATATACAACTTTACAATAAAGGTCATCAAAGTTAAACAATTGTAAAACATTTTTTAAATTTCTTAAACACTATTTGTGATAAAGTTTTGCAATTTAGTACAGTATAAAGAAATGTCAAGTAAAATCACTGGGTAATTTATTACTTGAATACTACTGCCAAAACAATACAATCCAAATATTATTCGTGATTAAGAATCACGAATAGTATTTGGGACGTCCGACGTCTTCGGAGACGGCCGAGTAAACTTCTCATATCAAGAACAATATTTAGGGTGGCCGACGTGTTCGACTCGGACAACTTCGAAGACGTCAGCCGCCCAAGAATTGAAAAGCCATCGCGGACGATTTTTATTGGAGCCCAACTAAACACAGTCCAGCTGAAAAGTACAAGAAATGTACTTAAAATAGTTAATTAGCACATGGGGGGAATCAAAGATAGCTCGCGCTGAAAAGGAGTTCAAGTAGAATTGTCTTAGGTCGAATTCGAAGAAGTCGGCAGCCCCAAATATTGTTCGTGATAAAGAAGTATCTTCACTATGACTTAGAAGTATGGATTATGACATTCTGATGCCTATATTTTCAATGAGAGATATCATCTTGTTGGCAGCAGGAACTACGGTATCAGACACCTTTTCAACAGGCAAGTATTTGCCATCTTGTTGGCAGTATGAGTTATGATTAAAGTCTCGATTTATATAATAACAATAATGTTTATTAACCCAACCAAACATACAGTGTAACGTAAAAAGGAAACTTAATTAAAATGTTATGGGTTAAAGAGTTTTTTTTTCATAGTTCAGTTTTCTCTGTTATGCAACTATGATATTATTAATTTAAATACAACAAATATGATTAGAAAAGCTAGAAAAAACTAAAAACTAGAAAAGAAAGAAAGTGAAAGATAAAAGGAATAGAAAAGAAAGTACAAGAAAAATTACGTCTGCTTGAAATCGAATTTTGCTAAATTAGTACGGTGGACATTTCGTAGTTAAAATCTTATGATATAGGCTGGCAGAGTGATATATTCAACCAGCCCACACATTTCAACTTGTATGGTATACTTTCATGCTTACGAATACCATAAATGAATCATAAACTCGCATTTTGAACTCTTTGAATTGTCACTTTCCGCATATTATCAATACAAAGGCCTTACAATACATCCCTGCAATTAAAAATCGATAGAACCAGAGCGTTACATAAATGTATTCGGAGTCGCTGATCCAATAAGTGTCTACTATAATAAAGCAGTTTTAGAGCTGAGTATGCCCGACGCAGAAGAGCGAGTATATGCGAATCAAATCTTAACCTACTATCGATGCTGAAACCGAGATTTCTTGCATACTCAGCAGTTTGTAAAATATTTGAATTAATTCGCAGTCTCAATACAGTTCCAAAACTGCGCATCACATTCCGACTTCTAACTACTACAGACTACTCCGACTACTACCGAGGATTTACAGGGATTGATTGTCAAACAGTGTTTCTCGGCAACATTAACTAAAGCTAGTAAATCAGCATTTATATTATTTTCAGCCACAACAACATTAGCAGTAGGAAATGTGTAGTAGAGTTGGATGTCATCAGCATACATATGCCGAATACATTGTTTCAATACCATACATAACTGGGGTGTATGTATTGAAAAAAGGATTAGCCCAAGTATGGAATCCTGTGGCACACCCGATATGACATTAGCTAGTAAAGATAACAACAAGTAGTATTAGAAAAGTGCAAGCGCAGACTGAAACAATCTAATGAACTTAAGTATTCCGATAAGCAATGAATGATGCAGTATATCAAAAGCCTTAGAGAATTCAAGTAAGACCAAAGCCGTCGCTATCATCCGACATTAGTTCCACGCAAAATATCATCCGTAATATGCAAGAGCACCGTTGTGTAGCTTTAAAGACAGCGAAAACCAGGCTGAGAGGTAGGACTCCCTACCTCTCAGCTTTGTTTAGAACACTCCTCAAAGTGCACCCATCACCTAGTGGATAATATGCTCTCAAATGTCTTTGAACACACTGTTAGAATACTTATCGGCCGAACTTCCTGTAGTGACCTTGCCAGTTTGACTAGATACACCGAATTCTATATCCAGGGTGTGTCAAATGTCTGGAATATAGGCAATATCTTCACTACTTACAATTAGAAAAAGAAAAATTTTTCAAATAAAAGTTTCTTTATTAATTATGACGCATCTTTCCGCAATATTGTTTTGTTTGTTTCTTTGCATATTCTGATAGAGCGCAAATCCTTCTACACAACCAACATATCAGATCATATTTTTGTATAAGAAAAATGGAGATAAAGTGCATTTTCTGAAAACATTAAATCAGAAAATATAACCATAGTATCATCGTTGACAGATTTAAATATTAAAAGAAAACAGCCAATACTGATTTAGTATTGGCAACAATTGACCAGTCTAAAGCAAATATGGTACAATTAAACGAACGACAAAGAATCGTAATATTAATGATGTATGGGAACGGTAATTGAAAATACACTCAAATTGAAGTTTGTACACTGTTCAATAATATTTACGCAAATTACACAAAATGTTTACTGTCGAAAACAGCCATTGATTACAAAAACTAAATTTTAAAAAGAATCTAAGCTGAAATATGGAAACTACAACAGATATTTAAACTGGGTACCATTTACATCCAAACAATTTTGAAGGCGACGTCTAGTTTATCCCATAACAGCTTTAAATACCTACCTTATACGATTAGTCGACTTGATACTAATTACTAAAGAAATCACTAAAGAATTTTTGAATATTATGGAAAATGAAGATTGTGTAATTTGTGTAAAGATGTAAATATTATTGAACAGTGTACAAACTTTATTTTGAATGCGTTCATCGTACCCGAACATCATTCATATTTGAATTGTTTATGGTTCGCTTAGTTATGCCATATTTGGTTAAACTATCATTTTTTGACATTTCACTCTATTAATGACATTGTTTCAATCTGCCAATGACATCATTTCAGTACCTACTGTAATTGTATTTGCCGACTAATGAATATTACTGTAATAATATTTTAGATAACGCATTTTTTCTCAATTTTTTTTCTTATAAAACCTTATGATATGTTCATCACAGAGAGTGATTTATCCTCTATCATATTATGTAAAAAAACATATGCATTCTATATAAAATAATAATGTTGGTTGCCATAGCAACGAAACCAAAAACAACAAAAATAAAACAAACATGTAAATATCGTTTGAATATGCTCCATAATTAATAAATTATTTACTACACTTAGCAGCAGAAGTCTGCGTACAAAAAACTTCTAACACTTTAACTGAAAAAATAAGGGTCATGATCTAATGTGATAAACTTCAATTTTTTTTATTTTGTGTATTAACTACATATAATTCTATTAACAAAATATGCATCAATAAAACAGAAATATTAGTTACAAAAAAAATTAAAATTAAAAATTCTCCAAATAATGCGTATGCAAAAATCTGCGTACAAATAAAGACGCCTTTTCCAAAATATACTTATTTACTTAAATACGTAGTTGCGGATGTACGCTTTCCGATTTAAATAAAAAATAATCGGTGTCAATTATATTAGCAGAGGCTTAGAAGCTAAAAGTTAGAATGGACACGAAAGGAAAGGAAATTGAATTGGGAGAGAGAAACATTATTGTAAAGTTATGGAAAGAGGGAAAATCTTTTCGAAAAATAGGAGAAACTGTCGGCGGGTCACACTCTTCCATTCAAAGAGTAATAAATAATTATAAAGACACTGAAGATTACCTCTCACGTCCGCGATCTGGTAGACCACCCCTTTTAACAAACCGAGAGAAGCGAAAAATTGTGCAGCCGGTTAGAAAAGAACCTAGGCTGACGGCAAAAAAAATAGTAGAAAATGTACAAGAAGAAGTTCATAAAACTATCAGCAAAGATACGGTGAGAAGGACGTTAAAAAAAGCTAACTATCACAGTCACGTTGCACGAAAAAAGTCATTTGTGTCAGAGGTCAATCGTCAGAAGCGGATCGCCTTTGCAAAAAATCTCTTAGACAAGCCCATTGAATTCTGGGAGAAAGTTCTCTTTACAGATGAGAGCAAATTTTGCATTTTCGGCATTAAGGGTAAACAACTTGTATGGAGAAAACCTAATACTGCCCTTAATCCCGAAAATTTGAAAGCGACAGTAAAACACGGAGGTGGTGGAGTTATGGTTTGGGGGTGTATGTGCACCAAAGGGGTGGGAAGGTTGGTTTTCATAACATCGACAATGGACCATAAAATGTATATAGACATTTTAAAAGAAAATTTGAATCCTAGCATCGAAAACTTGGGCTTGGGGCCCGAATACTTTTTTCAACAAGATAATGACCCCAAATATTGCGCCCACAACACTAAGCTTTGGCTACTATACAATACCCCAAAGCAACTTAAAACACCTCAACAATCGCCGGACTTGAATCCCATCGAACACCTCTGGGATTTACTGAAACGCAGGATTCGGCAACACAACATAACGTCGAAGGAAACGTTAAAAAATGTTATGATTGAGGAATGGGCCAAAATCAGTTCGGACGAAACGAAGAAATTAGTGCACTCCATGTCTCAAACGTTTAAGGGAGGTCATTAAACGTAAAGGTTATCCGACCTCATATTAATATAGAAACAATGATCTCATTTATGAATTTTTTATAAATACTGTCCTGACTTGTACGCAGATTTTTGCATACCCGTTATTTGTAGAATTTTTAGTTTTGATTTTTTTCTGTAACTACTGTTTCTGTTTTGTTGAAGCATATTTTGTTAATAGAATTATATGTAGTTAATATACAAAATAAAAAAAAATCAAGTTTATCACATTAGATTATGACTCTTATTTTTTCAATTAAAGTATTACAAGTTTTTTGTACGCAGACTTCTGCTGCTGAGTGTATATTCCACACATTTGACACATTTTGATGTGTTTACAATTGGTCGAAATATACAGTAATATTCCGGGAATATGGCAACATAAAAACACTACTTTTATTAGTGTTTCAAGTTTTTCTAAAACAGCCTGCACCACGAGAAATAATAGCGATTCATCGCATAAAAGTGCGATCTAGTGTTAGTTCTAGTTTTATATCATTATATCTAGAACTGCAAACATTCGGGTTAAACCGTACATCGTTCAAGACGGCTAAACTGGAATGATTCTAGTTGTAGGTCTAGTGTCTAGTGTCAGTTTTAGTTTTACTTCAGTTCAAATATACAGGGTTGGGTTAGGTTGGTTTTGGTTGGATTATGTTTATCCGGAAAAAGCTGTATCGCCAAATTAATAAATATTAATTGGAATTCGTTTTTACGTATAACATATATGAATGAACACAGAAGGAAAGAAATTTTATCTACCACACGTAGAGACAGGAATAACCATGAAAAGAAAGATAGCAGCGCTGGGATTATTTTTTCCGGTATTAAAACTTGTCACGTTGGTCCTTTAATTGTGCATGTGTAAATGACATTATATCGGTCCAGAAATATATAGGTATGAAAGGATTCCTTATTTAAGAACCCTATAACACTTTGTAGCGTAGCAACAAAGTTTAGGTTAGTGCAACAGTCCGGCAAACTGGAGACCTAGGTTCGTATCCCAACGCTGCTATTTTTTCATGGTTATTCCTGTCTCTACGTGTGTTAGGGTAACTTTATATGTTGGAGCTACGATAAACTATAAGAGCGACGATACTACCAAAGAAAGCCCATAATATTGAAGCGAATGTTGGAGCGACCAATTAAAGCACGAATTGCTGTATCCAAATCCATAGAAACGAAATTAGCGCTGCTCTTATCCTTTATCGCAGCTTCAACGTATACGTACTCTTAGGGTAGGTTTATGTTGGAATAAGAGCGACGATACTACCAAAGAAAGCCAATGATATTGAAGGGAATTTTAGAGCGACCAATAAAAGCACGAATTGTTGTAACCAAATCCATAGAAACGTTTATTGCAGCTCCAACGTAAACGTACTTAAGTAAAATTTCTTTCCTTCTGTGTTCAATTCCAGATTTGGTGGCGAAATTCAATTCATTTTGGAGGGTAATAGTTCTTTAACAGCATCGAAGCCCTAATGATGTATAATTCATCATTAGCGCATTCATTTCATGCTTTCAGGAAATGTTATTACGCAAAACGAAGTGCCTTTATATTCACCAAAGGTTATTGTTTGATGCTACTTATACTCAGATTGGGATATTGGATTTGGTTGAATGAATTTGCTGCCAAATAGTTTTTAGTTAATAGTTTGGTTCCTTGTTTTGATTTTTCCTTTGCAATAAAATATATAAAATAAATTTGAAAAGGAATAAACAAATCAGTGTGTAATTAACTGTCAATTTTGTAAATTGTTTGTCCATAATTTCGTTCTGAACTTGGAAACAATACCAAATTACGTAACATCAACATTTTTTCCAATTGACTAATGCTGAATGTGGCCATCTTATTGGCATGATGGAGGTCGGATATCGTCTTTTGATAAGAGAAATTGCTCGTCGTGCAATCCGAAATGTTACAACAGTATTGAGATATTGGTCCAAATTATCCGAGGAAGGGGTGGAACAACGCCGCCATGAATCCTCATCAACACAAGGCTACAGATCGCGAAGAACGTCGCTCTAAGACTTTTTGCCAGAAGAGACAGATTTTCAACAAGTCGATCCATTGCAAATAATTGAATGAGGTGTAGGACCCAAAATGTTAATGGCATCTGTTTATCGCCAGATAAGGTCTTATGGCTTGCTTTCATGTCGTCCAGTATATATGTGTTTCTCTTACACCACTTCACCATCTACCCATGCTAGAATGGAGCAACAATAAAGCAAATTGGACGCAAGGATGGAATCAAATTGTGTTTAGTGACTAGTCTCAAATTTGTTTAGAGGTTGGGTTGGATCACACAAAGAGTGCTGATATAGGGTGCTAGATGTTACCGTAGCAGATAACCCTTGGTCTTTATTTTGGGCATTTTAATATTACCAATATGCTAAACCTTTCGCTTTCGCATCTTTAGGAGTTGTAAAATTCTATTTTCCAACAAGATAATGATATACGACTAGGGCTACAACATCCTGTATTGATGGTTGTCTAAAGTTTCAGAATCTGCAATGTAAAACAACAACATGTCTAAATCGTTTTGAAGTAATTAAGGAGCGATTCCATTTGAAATTTAGGATTTTACCTTTAATTGAAACGCAAGACATTTGAAAAATCTAAATTCTATTGTTAATAAAAAAGCAAAGTAATAGGAGAAAATAAAATTTTGCTGAAAAATAATGTATGAAATATAAAATTACTTCGGCACATCAATATTGCAAGCGTACAAAATTACATTTTCAAAAGCTCTGCGTTATTCAGAGTTTACACGACAGTTTCAGTAAAACAAACATGATAAGCATTTATATAAAATTGTTCCGGTGTTCACCGGTTCACCAAATTGCGTTAGTAATCCGACGTCACGACGCATTCACTTTGTAACGAACACAACGGATACATTTTCTGGTTAAGCCACCTCGTCACCGGAACGAGTTGATGGTGTAATTATCCGGTACATTTTTCATAGCACATAAAAATGTTAAAATCGTAAACATTGAGTGAAGTACCGCTTTAGTTTCAACAAACATTTCATAAACAAAATAATATTTCAAAGTAGAATGCCGCAATGATGAAAAAGAACGATTCATTTTTAAAAACATTAATTTGGAAACACCTGTATATAACGGGAACATTTGCAGATGTTTGTGTAAAGTTCTCTTGTCGTTGCCCTTAATTCTTTTGTATATTCCTAGTGATATTTCACTCAGAAATATTGATGCAATAACAACAACGAGTAGAGAAAAGCAAACTGAAGAGGAGAAAAACAGCAAATAGCTCGGCTCGTTTACGCCGAGGTCGTAACTTGAGGGCTTTATTTTCGAGCTCAGAGTCGAGTCAAGTTTCCCATTGATTTTGTAATTTGGGCGAACTGCAAAGCGAACCAGAACTACAGAAAAAAACATACCTAGAACAGAAATAACAAAAAAAAAATAGGGAAAATCAAAATAAAAAGGCGTCCATAAATAATGTGATGTTATAATTAATGGTTAAGTCTAATTTTGCGGAAGATTTTTTTTAAATGTCACTTTTCAATCCAGTATATTAATATTTTTTTTGCGCTTCTCTATATGTATAAAGAAATCTTATGAATTATAGATCTTTTTTACCGTCAGTAGGTAGATGTGTTAAGAAATTTCTTTGAATTTTTTTGCTCAGAAATGGAGAAATGAGAGGCTCTAAAAAAATGTTAGAGCTTGTAAAAGTAAAACGTGTTCTTGTAAAGTAAAATAATCTCTTGTAGCGTACATATAAAGTATGTCTCTTATAAAATAACTAATTGGTATTCTAGAACGTCCGCGAAAGCTGAATTATTGCGCTCTGGGAGGTTGAGTGAACTTTATGAAATTATCCTGAGTGGGTTTTTATCCTTTATTACAGTTTTTATGATTTTTTTGTTAAGTTCTTTCAAACCCATTTTATGCCAGGAACGTTCGGAATAGTTTTTCAACACCGCCCAGCGTGTGCTCTCGCATTTTTGCATCCAATTTGCATCCGTTTTGCGGAATAATATGGAACTTTTATTATCAAAAAATCAACTAAAGCCACTTTTAAATGTTTTATATAAACTTTCCATATAAATTCATAAACCTTTTGTGTCGCGATATTTTTTCAGCTTCAACATCCAACTTCTCTTAAAAATTTCCACATTTTGGAGATCCATCAAGCACTTTTTTACTTCCGAAAGAAGGTCGTAAAGCTCAACTCGTTCGCTCTCTTTACAAAAAGCAAGAACGGAAAGTTCTTAAAATTTTTCTTAAAACTTTCCAAAGAGATGTCTATTTATCTTTCCTGAAAGCGTTAACGTTTATTTGCCATCACTTTTTAAGCGTTTTAATCATCGTAAATAAAGCTGTTAAAATATTTCGCTAAGGATTTATTAATTTCTTTAAAAATTTCATTTCAGCCTTTTTAATGTGTCGTCACTTTTTTAAAACTGTCGTAAAATGACAGTTCGGTTAAACCTTTTTTATAAAAACTTTAAACGACGTCATCTAGCGTCATCTGGTGTAATAATTTTATTAACGCAAAAAATATTAATTTAACAACAACAATTAATAATTTTAAGAAATGTTGATATTAACCCATTTATGGCCAAGAAGTTCCCGATCTTTTTCTGTTTTCGGCTCTCTAAATAATTGGAACCTTTTCCATGGCGCCCTTTTAAACACTCCTTTTGTCCAAAAAAAATTTACCATTTTAACACATCCTGCCAATGTCCTTCTAACTTTTGACACTCTTTCAAAAATACCAAAATCAATCATATAAATTTCAATTTTGTTGAAATTGACGTTGATTAAGTATTTCACGGATACTTTTATGACATTAGAACCTGTTTGGTCACCAACAATTACTATATTCCATCAAAATTTTTCATTTATCGTACGCCTCCAAAAACTTCAAATACCAAACCAACTCTTTGAACTTTATGTTGCTTTGGTACTAATTTAGTTCGTTTAAACTCTGTTTGCATCTTAATCCAAACTGAGTACCTGGATTTTTGTGGAAACAAACATAAAAATGATACATCCCGCTTGAAACAGTAGAAATATTAAAACCTGATTAACTTGGAATGTGGAACCATGGAGACATCTTCGAAATCGACCGCGGTTATGTTTAAGCTTAGCTTAATACAAACCTAAACATTAGGATTTTTGTGAAACTTTGCACTTAAAGTGTTGCATTTTGCTTGAAACACAAGCAAATACTCCGAGAACTTACCAAATGGCTGAAAATAAAAGTCGTAAAACTGGTGTTAAAAACCTAATTCGTTTGAATTCTGTTCATAACCTGAACTAAATACTTGGATTTTTGTGGAAACCAACATAAAAATGTTGGATCCTGCTTGAAATAGAAAAAAAACTTAAGCAGAGCATAAAGTCGGATTCGGGTTGGTATCCGAGATTCTCAGAGGTGACCGACGTCTTCGAAGCGTGATGTGATCAGGTTTAAACTTGCCTTGCATTTTAATTGCAACCCAAACATTAGGATTTTTATAGAACTTTGTACATAAAGTGTCTTGATTGAAACAGAACAATACATAAACAGAAAATATAATCTCGCCCGCCGACCTCGAAGTAGAGATGTGCGGGTGAGTGACATTTTATGCCCGCTTAGTCCCGCTCACGAACTAGACCTATCGGGTCACGCGTGGCGTGCATGGTTATCATACATGAATCACGTGACTCATGCGTGTCATGCATGTTTGATTACCTGTTAATTTAATTATTAATTGATCGTGCTTGACTGAATAGCAGAATTAACAGAGTTTTATTTATTATGTTCTGAAATAAATGAGACTGCTATAAAATTAAAATAAATAATAAAACCTGGAATATTCTTATGGGTAACACTTCCTTTAACGCTTTAAAGATCTTCCTCCAGACAACATCAAATTTTCCTTGAATCAACAAGTACTACTACAGAAAAATATCACATATAGAGCGGAAGTTATCAACCTTTTTTTGACCTGCTGATCTATAGAATTTCTCCAACATTGCGCGAACCGGTTAATTATTTTGAACAATGTCCTGTTAATTGCAAATTATGTAAAATAAAATGATATTAATTTTTAAACAAAGATAATACAGTGCCTTCATGATGAAAGGAATGAATTCAATAAAATTTTGAATGCTCGTTTGGTCATTGTTTAATTTTGATGTCTTAACCCAACTCAACTAATATTTAGTGCCAACAAGTTGGCTGGGTTGGATTGAGTTAAGATTAATGACCTACCCAGCCCAGCTTATAAGTAGCACTAACTAGCTACTTAGGTTGGGTTGGGTTCAGATCAGGTTGCTGGTTCAAACCAACGCAATTAATATTTAATGCTAAGTAGCTAGTTGGGTTAGGCTAAAATTAATAGCTCATCCCAACCCAATTAATATGTTTTGGGATCAGATAAGGTTAATAGTTCAATGCAGCTAATCTTTAGTGTTAACTAGCTTGTTGAGTTGTGTTGGGTTAAGATTAGTGGCGCAACCCAACCCAGTAGCACTAATTGGTTATTTCCGTTAGGTTGGAATCAGATAAGGTTGATGGCTCTATAACACCAAAAAAAAAGAGAAATAGGTGCAGGTTTTTTGGGGGTGGAACTAGATTCTTCACACTGTGGGCAGTGTATTTTGCCCCAAATAAAGCTAATGCAGATTGTGATCAGCTACTTGATGATATATAGGAAAGAATAAGGGCGAGCAACAAACCGGCTATTATCTACGGAGCTTTTAATGCAAGAATGATGATGGCAGAGAAGACAGCATTTATAATGGCAGGGGTAAATTATTGGAAGAATGGGCAGCAAAAAATAGGCTAGCCTTAACAAATGAAATAGGAGTAACAACATATAGAGGCCTAAGAGGATCATCTGATTGATCATTGGCAACGGAAACTATGGTAGATTCAATTATACAATGAGAAGTGAGGGAAGATATAGAAATCCTGTGCGATCATATGTTAATATTCTTCGCTGTAGAAAAAAAACAATCAAGTAAGGAATGGGGAAATAAATGAATGAAGTATATATAAAAACTTGTTTTGTACTTTTAACTGGTCTTTTATTATAAAATATCTAACTAGTTTCGGCTAGCCGCCATCTTCAGAGATACTACAAGTTCAACAATACCAAATTAACATTAAAAATAGTTGAAAAAAGCATTTATAAAGTGATTAAGTTGAAAGAAAAATAATTAAAATTAGTTACAGTCAATAATAAAAAATTAACATATTTCATGTAAATCAGTTTCTTCTCACTCACACAAATTACAAAAACTTTTCCT
This sequence comes from Onthophagus sagittarius, assembly GCA_036711965.1. Classification (NCBI taxonomy): domain Eukaryota; kingdom Metazoa; phylum Arthropoda; class Insecta; order Coleoptera; family Scarabaeidae; genus Onthophagus; species Onthophagus sagittarius. The sequence continues at coordinate 54,672,052 of JASERS010000002.1, read as the reverse complement.
CCTTCGTTGTAAAAACTAATTAAACATGGATAACAGGTTTTACAGAGTTGACGAACACGTGATAAATACGAAATGTGATGGCGATAATAATTGGTGAAAATATCAAAATTTCCGAAACCTGGTGCGCATGCGAAAGAACTGGTTATTTTATGATGTATTTGAAATTCAAAATAGTAAAATGAAATGCTAAAAAGTGAAAATATTAAGTTATTAAGTTGTTAAAAGAAGTGAGAGGTGAGCCACGGGGACCCCAAAAAGTGCGAATAATATCTGTGGCTTTAGTATATTATTCCTCTGCATTTTGGGGGAAGGGATTATTTAAGAATTTGTATAGAGGAGTTTTATTAATGTGAATCTGATTATTAAGGCACTGTAGTTGTTCATTGTTATGTTTAAATTTTTCTATTTCGTACTTTTCTAATAAATTTAATTTATAACCTTTATTTTGTTTGTGTAAAAGTGTAACATTTTTATGTTGAACTTGTAGTATCTCTGAAGATGGCGGCTAGCCGAAACTAGTTAAATATTTTATAATAAAAGACCAGTTAAAAGTACAAAACAAGTTTTTATATATACTTCATTCATGACACTGGTAAAATGGATTCTCAAACCAATTCTAATCAAAAGAAACTGGGGGAAATGATGGTAGAAGACCGAAATACTGGTGGACGAGTGGAATGGCGGAAGAGAGAATGGAATGCATAAGAAGGAGAAGGGAAATGCAGGGAGCAACCAGAGTAAATGCAAACAAAGCGGAAAAAAGAAAGAGAAAAGAACAATACAAAAAAGATAATAAAAACTTGTCAATAAAAATTAAAAGATACAAAGGAACACAATGGAAGGAACTCTGTGAGGAACTGGAACAAGATGTGTGTGGCACTGCGTATTAGGTATTAACAAAGAGGCTAGGTACACGAGGGATAGGACAGCTTGACGAGAATACGGTAAATAAACAATTTGATAAACTATTCCCAACAGTAGTGGAAGAACTAAATAGGATTGAACAACCATTGGCAATTATAAAAAAAGACGAACCGTTCGAGAGAGAAGAATTAATGTCAGCAGTCGTACAACTGAAGCCAAAGAATTGACATGATTGCGAACGAAATACTGAAAGCGTGCGTTGAAGCGAACCCGGATGCATTCCTGCAGGTGTTTAACGAGTGTCTGAAAAGAGGTAATTTCCTGCAGATTTGGAAGGAAGAAACGAAATTATTGTTAATTGAGAAACCAATGAAAACAGGTGGGATGCGATCGTATAGGCCTCTGTGCTTGTTTAGTACAGTGGGGAAGCTTCTGGAAAGATTAATTAGCATACGACTGATAAAACAATTCGAAGCCCATCACGAGATAAGCAACTTCCAATTTGCTTATAGGAAGGGAAAGGGAACAATAGACGCAGTAATGGCAGTCATAGAAATAACAAGAAAAAGAAAACTAATATCATTAATAAATAGATTATTTAGTGTAATAATTTTAATAGATATTAAAAATGTATTTAACGCGGTACCCCGGAAAGAAGTAAAAAAAAGCATTGGAGAGAACTACAGATACAACACCGATAAGGAGCCTAATTAACACATATTTAGCACAGAGAACAATATTACTGCCAAATGGAGAGCGAAGACAAATGAGTTGCGGAGTTCAGCAGGGATCTGTCCTGGGGGGCACGCCGTAGAATCTGTATTACAACAAAATTCTTGTTACAAACACATGAAGAAGGAGTGCAGGTGCTGTGATATGCAGATGATCTTGCATTGGTAGTGGAAGGAAGGACACCAGAGGCACCAGCAAGGAGGGCAGAAAGCGCAATTAAAATAGTAGGCTAGGGTCTAAATGAAATGGGACTAAAAATGGAAAAGTCAAAAAATGAGATCGTGATTTTGTAGGTACGAAGGAAATTTAACAAAGTAACGATAAAGATATGTGATACGGAAATATCAAGTACCAAGTCGGCGACATATCTTGGAGTGGCATTGTATAAAGACCTCAAGGTGTCGACATATATAAAGAAAATAACAGAAAAGGCGGTCCACATGCAAAATGTGTTGGTAAAACTGATGCCGATAGTGGGAGGATTGTCCCATAAAAGAAGACGCATACTGGCATCTACAATAAGCTCGGTAATGCTGTACGCAACTCCTGCGTTTGTATTTTCAATAATAAAAAATGTTGGAGTATGATCCGCAGTATAGAACGTAAATACGCGATAGCAATAATATCAGCTCAGGAGTGTTGGCCGGGTACCCTCCATTAGACCTGTTAATAGAAGAAAGAGCGGAGAATTGGAAAAACAAATGGACTACAAAAAGAGAGCTGCGGTTGAAAGTGATGCAGAAATGCCAGGCAAGATGGGAGAACTATAATACGATGGTGCGTATTTGTAGAGGACGTAGCTGCGTGGAAAGAAAGGGGCCCTCCTACAGATTACTACATGACCCAGGCAATAACTGAGCATGGTAGGTTTGGAAGATATCTGAAGAAAATTAAAAAGGTAGAATCGGATGAGTGTTGGTTTGCTTGCAAAGAAGTCGATACGACGGAGCATTCGATATTTGAATGTGCAAGATTCGATGAAGAAAGAGGCAGAGCAGGGATAGAGATTGGAATAGAAATTACCAAACGTACGGTGGGAGAAATTCTGTTGATGAGCGTGGAAGTGTTATGAGTGGAAGTGTGATGCGTGGAAGTGTGTGTTGATGAGCGCTGATGAAGTTCTTGAGGAAGATAAAGATCCAAGCCGAAAAAGAAATGAAAGCGAAACGCATAGCCTCAACCGGGTATGTAAAAAAACACATCATATATTAAAAAGCTAATAGATTTGTTTAATTTTGAAATGAATTGGGCGATGGCGAACCTGGATAATGGAGGTGGAAAACTAAGTTTCAAGTGCCTGGTGTGACTAGAAGAAAAGGAGCAACGAGAGGAGGGGGGTCACATACTATGAAGAAATCTATGAAGAAATGTTTACCGGCAGTTAACAGACGAGGTCTGTTAACTCTAAGAAAATAAAAAAGGTTGATGGCTCAATGCTACTAATATTTAGTGCTAGCTATCTAGCTAGGTTGGGTTGGATAAAATTAATAGCGCAGCCAAACTCAATTAATATCTAGCGCTAAGTTGCTAGTTGAGTTGGGTTAAGGTCTTCAACTAATATTTAGTGTTAACGTAAAATTCGTAAATAAATCGCAAATCAAACGTTTAAATTGGTCTGGTGCCTCATTTCTGTCCAAAAGCAATTGTTAAGAATTTACCGAATTTATTCCTTCAATCGCGAACACACTGTATATTCAAAAAATGTTAATTGGGACGAATAAAAATTGTCCAGTTGATCAGTGAAATATACTCTGCGGACCGGTGACGGTCCGCCGGACCAGCGGTTGATAATTGCTTGTATAGATAACAATGTACATACACGTCTTTCATATCAACATTGATTTTTATAATTCCGTCTCAAAATCGATTCAATGGGGTTACGCCGGGTCACATCGAAAACGAAGTCGCTCATTATCACGCACGTTCACGTGAGTGATACAAAAATTGATGCCCGCTCACAGTGTGTCACGCATGATCCATCATGAATTATACGATTCAACTATGTTGGTATCTACATACATCAACAAACTTGAGACATCTTGTACTGTACGAGTTAAAGCCTCTTGAACATCTGTCCAGTGTGATATTTTCATTCATTCTACAAGTGGGTTAGTAAAATAAGGTTTTTGGCAAAAATAACCCAGATTTTGACATTGTCGATGTTTATTGAAAATAAGTGATGGTGTATCTTCTATATTCTTAGACAAATTTACAATTTCTTCAGTTTTATTTTGATCATCATTATTTCTATACCGAATGAAAAGAGAAACTGTTGTACCAGTGTTTTCTTGTAAAGCCCTTTAATTTTCCACACATGCTAACTAAGGTAGGGTTGTAGGCTAGGTTGTAGATTCTAGATCTACAACCTAGCTTTAGTATTAACTCTAGACCTAGGACTATAAACATTAAGGTTTAACTGTGGGTCTTCAGTCGTACGGCTAAACCAAAACTTTCTAATTCTAGGTCCATTTTTTGATTTGCGGTTCCTTAAGTAATTGGAATTTGTTTCGGGATGTCCTTAATACTTTCGATTTTTTAAATTGTAAAATTTCTTGAAAAAATGGAAAAACTTACTTTTTTATTATTAAGTTAAAATTTAAATTATTAAATATTTAAACTGTGTTAAATAATGTAATTTTAAAATTTATTAAAAAGAAAATTCAAAATAAGTTTTAACAAACAGTCTAACTCGACGTATACTCGTTAAATACAATCGCACATGTTAAGTAATAACAAGATCAATCGGATTTTTATTGCATTGCTTAGGGCAACATAGGCGATTGTAGTTGAAGAGTGCATGACAAAGCAGGCAGTTTGTTAGAAAAAATCGAACAATATTGTATCACAAAATCAAATTGCACAAAATCTAAAAGCGAAAGAAAAATTTGTGACATCATTAAATTCTCCATAAAAAGTGTCCATGTAGACATTATATGCTATTATAAAATGTCCATATGATACATACTTATAACACTTCATTTATGATAATAAGCAAGATAATTGCACTTGTTAATTTTGTGATTCTTTCAAGTTTGGCCCCTAGGGGGAAACAAAAGACGATAGCGAGGTCGAGACATGTGGATTACTTTTTTTCTAACTCTTAAAATTTCCCTGATAGCCTGTAATAAGACCAAAGTTTTTCCATCCTAAGACATCAATAAAAACTTTCTGTTATAAAATGGTTAATAAAATCAATCTGTTGGTGAATGTCAACCTGTCAAGAATAATATTAATATTTTCTATACGCTTCCCCAATCTCAGTAAAGTCTTCTTTTTTTAATCATATACGCAGTCGGGAGACTATTGAGTAATTTTTATTGCATTTTTTCTTTATCATTTTTAAAATATATATTCTGAATCATAAATAACTTAAAATGTGTTACAAACAAATTGTGTTCATGTACTTAATAAGTTACGATCCTCAAATACTTTATTGACCCATCGTATATACAGTGTGTCAATAAGATTTGCAAAGCTAATAACTTTAACTCATGCGGCGTCACGTTGCAACGCGATATGGTTCCATTTTAGTAGATCAGCTGTAACAGACCGTGTATCTGGCCGGCAATAGACCTGCACCACTCTAATGTAACTACGTGTTACACTAATAAGCGTATTTGACCCGGAAATGTGGAATTGTACAGAGTTGATATTTTCATCAAAGCAAATTCGAAGCTATTTCTGCAAATTCATAACAAATTCAGTACAGTGATTACAGTAAACTTCGTTTTACTTATAATTTTAATAATTTATATACTTAAATGCTCTTAAAATTGCCGAGTAAAAGTTTGAATAAATCCCGATTGAGTTGAACGTATTCAGTTGAGAGGACTCATAAGATAATTTGGTTGTTAACAAAGACGTTTCTGTTCGACGTTAGAAATCTTGTTATTGCAGGTCATCTATTTGTAATGGATCAATTCCTGATAACTCACCCTTCGGAACTAAGCATGTCTAATGTGAGAAGTTCATTGTTTTCCAATGAAGGGATCCATTTCTTTCCATTCCAACGTAATACAAGGAACAATATAATTAACATTTTTATTTACTTTATTTAGTTTAAATGTGTAGAATGAAATTTTATTTATTACATCTTAATTCTCTGCATCTTTATGAATGGAAAGTAAAATCCTGCGCACTGAAGCTCTGATCAGGACGAATACCGAGCAGAGAAGCGAGCACCACGAACGTGAGCTTCTCTGCGGATTTTGCGACGAGCAGCAACCAGTTGGCGTCTGCCCTGCAGATGAGCAAGTTCGAATCGGTTCAATACAACCCCCTCGAGTAAAACGAAAATGTTGTCGTAAATTTAGTGAACATTTTTTGAATGAAATTTTATCTAAAATTGAATAAACTTTATTTAACACAGTTAATACCGTAAATTTCAAACAATATTTATTAAACTAAATTAAAATTTTAATAACTTTATTTTGAAACAATAACATTTATTTAGTTATAGTGAGGTTAGTTTTATTTTTTTCCATTAAAATGTTAATAAATTTGATTTTTCGTTGTTTTTTCGAAAAGGGAGTGAATTTAAAGTTGACTTTAACTAAGCGATGTGACATGTTTATTAAAAAAAGTTAAAATCAGTGATTAAATCGGTTAATTTGGAATGTCGTAACTGAGACAAAGGTAAATTAGATGTCGAAATTTTTTTATTTTATTATTTAGTAACTTTTTTTTTGAACGAGATAAGAAAAGAAGAAAAATTTGATGGTTGTATAAAAATGAAATAAAACAAGATTAGATTCAATACTAAAGCAATTTTCCGTGCGATAAAATTTATTTTTAACTCGAAACGTCTTTCATTTTCTTTCTCATTTCCTTCTAATTTTATTTACAAAATATAAAAGAAAGTACAACAATAATTTACACACAATTTTAATAAATTTTACAATTATTTTAAACGAATCAATCTTGGTATCAAATAATATAAAAAAATCTGTAACAATACGATCATTATTTAGCTAAAATACATAAAGAACTAAAAAACTTAATTAAAAGAAGCTACAAATGGGAAAAGGGTTTAATAATGTAAAAGGAAGTCCTAGAAAACAATGGAATATTATTCAGAATTCCTTGAATTTCGTAAATTCCGGAGTTGATAATTATGACCTAACAGATATTTTTAACAATGTCAAATTGCAGATTTGCTTTTTCGTGTTTACTAAAATATTTGATTCAATCTTACCGAAGATAGAGTGGCATGCAGATACCGATTACATCACAATTGAAGTTTATCTATGGTAATCGAGACGAGAATAAAACTGTCCTTGTGAACGATTTAGATTTGTATGGGGTTTTTAATATGTTTGACCACATTATTCTTCTTAGAAGGTTGCTGGGAATGGAATCAGTGTACCAAGTAAATAGCGTACATTAAAAATTTTTTTGCTAAGTGTCAAGTTAATATTTTTTTATTATCATCTCGTTATTATAATGCTTTGAATATATAACACGTTACGTTTTATGTATCACTTAAAGTCTCGTATCATTAAGAATGTGATTTACATGTAATATGTACTTTCCTTCATTTGCATCACTAATCAGGCTGAAATTAATGTATGATTCATATGTGAAGTAACTTTCGAAAATTTTTAGTTGGATCAGTTTCTCTACGGTGTATATATTTGTGGTCAATTAACATCATTCCCCGATGGAACTACATTTCGTTCTTGTTCATATCGTTCAGTTGAAATCAAATGTAGATTCATTTATGTGTAAATCAAACATTATTTTTTGTAGTTTTTTGTATTTATCCAAAAATGCATCTCGTGCTAAAGATGTTTTGTCCAAAATTAGGGTCCCCTTCTTTTTTTAATATTGTCTTTTTATTTTATTAAGTTTGAGCTGCTGCGCTATTTAGATTTTAACAATGAATGCTTAAGCTTCCGAGTTCATGGCGATGAATCAACTGCTTATGGTTCGAAATTCATGGACAGCGGTCATGTTCTCGCCTTATCTGGAACTCCTCTGATAACTAAATGTTGAGGGTCTTCTAATGCTGGTAACATTTTCGTGAACGAACGCTCATTTTGGTAATAAAGTTTTAATATTTGTCCATATGGGATGTTTTGATAATTTTTGTCAAAATTTATTCATGCCCGAATTTTGAATAAATGCGATCACTCACTTCTAAATTTATATTATAACGTTTTTCATTTCAGGGTGATATCTAGAGTTAGACTTAAGAAATCGTAACAATGGTAATTATGGAAAGTAAGAAATCATTTATAGAATTTTAATTTCATTTGTTCTTGACACGATTTTTTTTTAATTCTATTCTAAATTATATTTTATTTATAAAACTTAATTTTAACTTAATCAAAAATTAAAAAATCAGTCCAGTATAGTCATGTCATGACGGAATCACAGTTACTCACTATTACACTATTACTCACGTGAGTTGTACAAAAATTGATGCCCGCTCATGGTGAGTCAAGCATGACCCATCGTGATCCGGCGTGACTCACGTACATTGCAGATTTCTAATTTGAACACCACCCTAGATCGCAAACTTCAGCCGAAGATGAATCTCCCCAAATTCCATCGGCTTCATGCTAAATTGAGAGTTTCCCAGGACCCCACGCGAGACTCCCATTTTGGAACTCTTCTCGAAAAAAACATCGACTGACTGTCGAATCCAGACTTAACATTCTTTCAGGAGAAGATTGACTGATCAAAACAATAACTTCACGTTTTAATTGGGGTACAGAAGAAAGCCTTCACCCATACTTACGTGAGTAGTAGAAAAATTGATACCCGTACACATTCACGTGCGGCCCCGGCGTATTCATTAGGGATACAATAAAGCTCCGCTAATTCGTACACTCGCAAATCCGATTTGCCTTGTAATTCGAACAAAATTAGAAAATGTAAAATTTGTATTGTGTCTCTTGCAGTCCAAATTAGTAACAGATTCTTCGTTCTATCTGCAGAATAAGGCGATATTTCGAAAACTTTGAAGGTCTTCTATTAAACTTGCTGAGTTGCATACTTCCTAATGTTTGCCTATTCTTGCAATTTATTCGCAAAATAGTAGAGAAATGTATTTGAACAGTCAGATGAGGAAGAGGAAGAACGTCATCCTAAACCTAAGAGCTAATAGGGCTACAATGCTGGGCGCCAACTCCTTGGGGACGCCTATATTTGCAATAATATGTATGGTACCCATTATACATTTATTATTTTAACGGTTTTGATTCAAATATACAGGATTGGGTTGGGTTGGGTTTAGCTGTGCATATGAAGACATTTTTTTAATGAAGGCCTCTACTATGAATAGTTTTTGGAATAGAGTACTTTACAAACTGATTTGGCAACCCTAGGTTTACCTACCTAAGTCTAGTGTTACGTCTAGTTTTATATCATTAGCTCTAACTCTAGATCTAGAACTAGAAACATTCGGGTTTAGCCGTACATCTCTCAAGACGGCTAAACCCGAACTCAATACAAATATACAGTATTGGGTTGGATGGGGTTTAGCCGTGCATCTGAACACATTTTTTAACGAAGGTCTCAACTACGAATAGTTTCTGGATTAGAGTACTTTACAATGTGATTTGGCAATTCTGTGTATTTCAATTGAAGTCAAACTAGAGCTAACGGTGAAATTGACGGGCCTCTTGAGGTTCCTAGAATTTCTTCTTTAACCCTCTTCATCGGATCTAAAACAGACGGAAGATATATTAATTAATGTTCACTGATTTAGTGATATCGGAAGTAGGTGTTGAAAGGATTGTCGGGTCCTGGATTGTTAGACTAGAAGCAACCTTGGCCGTTTGTAGCGAAGGTGTTCTGTGTCATAATCCATTAATCCCGCCAGGAGGGGATCGGGGTGGTTTTCGAGTCGCGTCAACTCCGTACTGGCCTTGTCCCGAATGAATTCCTCGATGGTTGCCATCTGGGAATCATTGTGCAGTGTCGCATTACTGACAAACCAAGGTGCATCAAATACCATCCTTAGGACCTTGTTCTGAACCACTTGGAGTTTTTGCACGTGCGAGTGCGCAGCGTAACCCCAGACTGAAGAGGCGTAAGTCATCGTAGGCCTGATAGCCGCTTTGTAGAGTCGAATCTTCCGAAGAGGATCCAACTTACTACGACGATTAATCAGAGCGTACAGATTGACCAGAGCTGCCTTCGCCCGGTTCGCCGTCGCGTCGATGTGACTTTTTCAAGTAAGTTTAGAGTCCAGAATGACACCCAAATACCTGGCTTCGGAACTCCAGGGGACTTCGTCCCCTTGCAGTACCAACGCATCGGGGGGTCTCTGTCTACGCCGAGTAAAAAGTACTGCGGTACTTTTATCAGCGTTGATTTTGACCCGCCACTTTGCGAAGTAGTCGAGCAACTCGTCCGATGCTGCCTGCAGTCTACGAGCGGCGACCTCGGGGGACCAAGATCTGCTGTAGATGCACACATCGTCGGCGTACATCGCTAACTAGAGCTAACGTTAGACCTAGAAGGGGATGTTCTGGGTTTAGGTCTGAAGAAGCGCGGTTAAACCCGAATGTTTCCTCTTCTAGGTATAGTGTTAGTTCTAGTTCTACATCATTAGATCTAACTCTAGATCTAGAACTAGAAACATTCGGGTTTAGCCGTACATCTGTCAAGATGATTCTAGTTCTAGGCCTAGTGTCAGTTCTAGTTTTAATTCAGTTCAAATATACAAGGTTGGGTTGAACAAACACTGAAGATCAGAGTTGAAGACACTGAAGGACTTCTATTAAAATTTCTGAGTTTATACTTTCCGATAATAGCCAATGACTCCTCGTTCCAGACTCCTCGTTAAGATTTAATATTGGTAAGAAAAACCAAATATGTTGTAACGATTCAGTTTAATAAAAAGTAGTTTTGGTGCAACATATGTTTCGCCTTAACCGCACCTTCATTAGCACGACGTCTTTAATATTTTAATTTCGAGTGAAGAAGGTCACTAAGTTTATCCGTACTTTTGTTTTTTGTTAAAACTTATATGGTTTTTCTTATTAACATACTTCTCAATGTTTCGCAATCTTTGCAATTTATTAGCAACATGTTAGAGAAATGTATTTGAATAGTCAGATGAGGAAGAGGGGCAACGCCATCCTAAATGTAATGGCTAATGGGGCATACAGTGCTGCGCGCGGAAGGGGCGCCTGTTTTGGCAATGAAATGCATGGTGTCTCCATTATGTACCCAATATCCCCATACATCCCCAATATATTTGAAGTGCGAATCTTTTTTTCTTTGGCATTGAGTATTCTATGAAATGGGACGCCGCACTCGTTTCATTCGTTCAACCCAACTCTGGGTCGCCGAATATCTTAGGATGATTCTGGTTCAAATATGGGTGTATCTTCTGTATGTTCAGTTGGGTTGGGTTGGGTTTAACCTTGCATCTGAAGACATTTTTTTAACGAAGGCTTCTACCATGAATTGTTTCTGGAATAAAGTACTTTACAAACTGATTTGGCCACTCTAGGTCTCTTTACTTAGATTTAGTGTTAGTTATAGTTTTATATCATTAGATCTAACTCTAGATCTAGAACTAGAATCATTCGGGTTTAACCGTACATTTCTCAAGTTGGGTTGGGTTGGGTTTAGCCGTGCATCTGAAGACATTTTCTTATGAATCATGCGTAGAAACAGAAAAATACACGAGAATCTTCTGTAACATTGATGGCGTAGTGAGTCGATCGACTCTTGATTACATCATGACTAATTTAGCATAATCATTGTGTCAGTTGTGTCATTGTGTAATCACAAATTTAGCTTTTCTTCAGCACAAATTGAACTTGTTCGACTGTGGTTATCTGTTTGTAGAGGATGCGGATGATGTTGACGTGATGTACTATCATTTTTTTTGATGTATTTAAATTTTACTATGATCTTTGTTGTCTAATTGTAAAGAGAAATTCTGTAGGTATAGTGCAATAAATATAATAGTGCAATCCGATGAGGAATTAAAAAAATTACATTGGGTGATCACAAATGGATTCTCGGACTTGTATGCTGAATATATACCAAAAAAAGTTGTATAAGGATCTAGATAACCAATCGAAAAAAAAAGCTCTTTAGTGAATAGAATTCAAAATTCTTTAAACAAAACTAAAACGCTTTGGTGTTGCATTAATGAGCAGTAGAGAGCAGAAGAAAAATTAATTGTTGATGTTACGAAGTGTTGTAATTGTTTTAGCAGATATTTCATCTATAGTTGAGGAGAAGTTGTTGTCTCCCTATTGCTCATCTCTGTCGAATTCTTACACGGTTAGTATTTCTTTAGGCCATACTTTGTATTTTGCTCCTGTGAAACTATTTCAAAATACAAAAATGTTAAAAGTGTGGGATGTGACGATGTTTCGGTTGAATGTGTTAAGTTTGTGAGTAATTCTCTAGGCGAGCTGTCGGCACATATTTTGAATCAGTCAATTGATAGCGGTGTGTTTCTCAAATCACTAAAGATGGCAAAAGTTGCATCTGTTTTTAGAAACGGTAGTGTATTTTCAAACATTTTTGAGAGTATAGCGAGAGATAGACTGCTCAATTTTTTAAATAAATATGAAGTTTTGTGTCCCTCACAGCATGGGTTTCGGATGTTTTATCAACATCTTGTTAAAGGTGACTACGTGATAGGTATCTTCTTTGACCTGTCCTGGGCATTTGATTCTTTACCATCAGTCTTCCTTGAGGCACAATTCTGTAACGTGGGAATTCATTGAAATCTGCTTAGCTGGTTAATCTCATTTGTCACGAATCGTAGTTTGAAGGTGGTGTTTTCCGGGAAAGCATCGGGGGAGTCACCTATTAATTTTGGTGTGCCTCAGGGTTCCATTTTAGGCTCATTACTATTTTTAATTTTTGTAAATGACTTGCCTTGTGTTTTTAAGGATATACATATAATCATGTATGCGGATGACACCTCCTTAGCTTGAAGAGTTTTGAAGACTGGTGTACCCGGAATAGAATAATACTGAATGTGAAAAAGGCGGTGTGTGTAAATTTTCGTGTTTAACATCCGTTCCCCTTAAATCATATTGATGAGATTAACATTCATGATGAAACAATTTTCTTGGGTCTGTATATTGATGCCAGTCAAATCTTTAAATTACATGCTAGCAACGTTTGTAAAAGTTAAATTCAGCATATTTTGGTATACTTAAGCTTAACCCATCTTTGGACGGACAATAGCTATTGAACGCTTCTTCTGTGTTATTCTCATCTTGAATACAGTAACCTCTTATGAACCAGAGCTGCAGATTGGTGTCGTGTGTTTGTTTCACAATTTTCTTATGTGTGTGTGTTGTGTGTATGAGCACTGAGATTTAATAAATATTATTACAAACTGATTTGGCAAGTCTGTGTGTTTCAATTGATGTAAAGCTAGAATTAACACTAGACCTAGAAGATTCGGGTTTAGCAGTGCGTCTGAAGATGCACGGCTAAACCCAGAACTTTTCACTTATAGGTCTAGTGTTAGAGATGCAACCATCTAACCCAACCCGAACGATTCTAGGTCTAGTGTCAATTCTGGTTTCATTTCAGTTCAAACATATAAGGTTGAATTGGGCCTTACATCTTTCAGATATTTTTTAACAAAGACCTCTACATTAAATACTTCCTAAAATAGATTACTTCATAAACTGATTTGGCAACCGGTTAACTTTTATTTGAAGTAAAACTTGAACTATCAATAGACCTAAGAAGTGAAAAGTTCTGAATCTAAATACCCGAATACGGATAAACTCATATATGTGTTTATAAGACTTTTTGACAACATCTAAATATGACTTTAATAATCCGCATACCTCTATAATTTGAATTAAGCTGGTTTTAATTGATTCGGATTAGCGAAGCTTTACTGTATCTAGAGCTGGATTTAAGACATCGTAACAATGGCAATTATGGAAAGTACGAAATCATTTATGGGGATTAAATTTTCATTAAATGTGTTCTAAAATGTTCTTTATTTCATGTTGATATCTCCATTCGTTATATTAATATGCCAATAAGAATAGATTTCTTTGGCTTAGATGTCTATAAAACTTGATCCTTTCCAGAATTTTGGGTTGAGTTGAGTTAGATTGTTTTAATGCTGTGTACAAACATTGATTGATTTCAGAATTTTGATAAACGCCATCAAAACAACTCAACCCAACCCATTTCTATAGCAAAACTCCTTACAAATTTCATCTCAATATTACAATTATTCAACACATACCTAACACTTATTTAAACAAAAGTCGTTGTCAGTATACCGGTTTATACCTCCTCCCTCATTTGTAATCGAAAAATAACTTTGATGTTACGGAATAACGGACACAAATGTAGTAATGTGTAGGGAATACTGAATACGTGTTTGTGTTTGCATTAGATAATAATTAGACCGCTGCAATGGCGTGGAGTGCACGTTCATAATTAAGCAAATTCTTATGTAAGGACTCGTATTCTCGGTAAACACTGTCGATATGAAGTTGTTGTTGATCAGTAAGTCTAAGTAATCAAATCTACGTGTTTGGGATACAGTAATTGGTGCTAAAAGCTTCATCATTTCGTACATTTTCTCTAATATGATTTTTACTATTACGAAAATGTAAAAGCATAATTTTTACATCAATAATTCATGAGCTATGATTTGTAGGAACACGATTTTTGAAAAATAAACCTAATTATGACAATTTTTGACATTTAATGTTCATCATTAATCATAACGTCCGACCAACAATAGCAATAACATAAATTACATCACCTTCCTCTTGAATTACCCCTTCCATTATCTTGCCTTCAACACAATTTTTTTTAAACAAATAAAAGGTAAATTTTCGAATATTATGATTTTTGGTGTTTTTTACGTAAACGAGGTCACCTCGCACGCAATAACAACCAAGTTATTAGTCGATAAAACGGCGATAACACCCGGTATAACTTCGGTTGTGAAGCGAAAACCTCGGGTGATTTTCGTTATAAATAGATCTGGAAGATCTCTCTAGAGTTGAGAATCTTTTTCGCGCGTTAAAGTGACCTAAATATTATTTTTGACTTTAGAGTGATCCGGAAAGATGTGAGTATTTCGTGAAAGATTAAAACATCGTTTAAGATTTTTTTTTAATATTCTTAAGCGTCTTTTAAGTTTAAAGTTCGTTAAACTTAACGTTATGGAAATTGGACAAATGCGCCTAAAATAACAATGAATCACCTAACAATTGATGAATAATTCATCGATGAGACTGTTTGTTTAGGAAATCATCTTAAGAAAAAATATCTCATTTAATCTCTCGCAAAGTCAAACCTATTTTAAGATTCTTCTTGGAACTTCTCGCATGAATACCTTTAGAATCTTTGTTAAATCATTCTCTATTTAGTTACTTGGAATTTAAGGCACTTGAGGCTGTATTTTAATAACTACATGACTGAGATCTCGAATGGATTGTGAGTAGGAACTATTATAGACTCGGATCTAACCTTATCTGGGCATATAATGGGTTAAAAATAATAGTTGAGTCGGTGAGCGGGACGAATATGGCGATGGAATTACCATAAAAGCATTAAATTATGTATATTTGATGTGCACATGTTTTAAATAGAAAGGTTAGTATTGTTTTAAAAAATATACATAATGGAATTTGCATACGGGTTTGATATCAATTATTTCAAGTCCCTTACTAGGTGAATAAAGCTTTATGACGAGATTAGTTAAATTTGGATATAACCCGGTTCAAAAGACTTTCATCTTGGCCTGGTACATAACTCAGTTATCTTTAATTAAGTTAAGAGGAACAAGTGGAACGTTCTAAGTGACTGAAATGAAAGACTGAAAGTACGCAAGGGAAGCACTTAACTTTACTATGGCGTAACAAGATTAAACTTGACGATTCCTGTTCCTTTCTACTTTTGATGTACATTTGTTCATGAGG
Organism: Onthophagus sagittarius; assembly: GCA_036711965.1. NCBI lineage: Eukaryota > Metazoa > Arthropoda > Insecta > Coleoptera > Scarabaeidae > Onthophagus > Onthophagus sagittarius. The sequence continues at coordinate 54,656,558 of JASERS010000002.1, read as the reverse complement.
TTTTGTTTATTATACAGGAATTTCTGACCAAATTGACAAATACATTTTATATATCCCTGCTTGGTAGTGTATTTTAAAAAAATAAATATCAGGAGATATCATCATGAAATGAAGAAGATTTCAAAGCAAATTTTATAAAGATTAAATCTTTTATAAATGATTTATTATTTTCCATAATTATTGATATTGTGATTTTTTTAAATCTAATTCTATAGTTTTGGATTGATACGACTATATCTACCTCGAGAAAGAATGGACATATCATTATGCAACAAAAAACATTTTTTAGCACATTTAATGAAGATTTATTCCCCCATAAATGATTTCTTACTTTTCATAATTACGGTTGCTATCATTTCTATATCCAACTCTGCGTGTTTGATTAAATAAAATTTGAAAAAATCGTATCTCAAGAATGGATGGGAATATCATTATGAAATGAAAAACATTTTAACACATATTTAATGAAGATTTAATCCCCCATCAATGATTTTTTATTTTCTATAATTATCGTTGTTATGATTTTTTATGTTCAACTATTCGTGTTTGATAGATCCAAATATAAAGTATAAATTTTGAAAGAACCGTATCTCAGGAACGAATAGAGATATCATAATGATTTGAACAACATTTCAAAACACATTTATTGATCATTTAATCCACCATAAATGATTTTTACTTTCCATAATTACCGTTGTTGTGATAGCTAAATCCAACTTTGCATGTTTAATTGCTGCAGATATAAAATTAAATTTAAAAAAATCGTATCTCAAGAACGAATGGAGATATTTTCATGAAATGAAGAACATTTTGAAGAATTTAATGAATATTTATTTCGCTACAAATGAATCCTAATTTTTATAATTACCGTTGTTATGATTTTTTAAATCCAACTCTGCGTGTTTGATAGATCCAGATATAAAATATAAATTTTGAAATAATGGTATCTCAAGAACGAATGGAGATATCATCATGAAATAAAGATCATTTTAAAACACATTTAATGAAGATTTAATCCTCCATATATAGTTTCTTACTCTCCATAATTACCGTTGCTGTGATTGCTAAATTCAAACTTTGCATGTTTAATTGCTGCAGATATGAAATTAAATTTTAAAAGATCATATCTCAAGAACGAATGGAGATATCGTTATGAAATAAAGAACATTTTACAGCAAATTTAATGAACATTTAGTTCCCCATATATTAATTCTTACTTTTTATAATTACCGCTATTATGATTTTTAAATCCAACTCTGCGTGTTTAATTGATACAGATATAAACATAAATTTTGCAAAAATTGTATCTCAAGAACGAATTGAGATATCATCATGAAATGAAGAACATTTTAGAGCAAATTTAATGAAGATTTGTTCCCCCATAAATAATATTTTACTTTTCATAAGAACCCTTGTTATGATCTTTTTAAATCCAACTTTGCGTGGGTGATAGATCCAGATCTAAAATAAAAATGTTATAGAATCGTATCTTAAGAACGTATGGAGATACCATCATGATATGAAGATCATTTTAAAACACAGTTAATGAAGATTTAATACCCCATAAATAATTTCTTACTTTCCATAATTACCGTTGTTGTGATTGTTAAATCCAACACTGTATGTTTAATTGCTGCAGACGAAATAAAATTTTTAAAAATTGTATCTCAAGAACGAATAGAGATATCAACATGAAAAGGAGATTATTTTAAAGCACATTTAATGAAGATTTAATCCCCTATAAATAAATTCTTACTTTCCATAATTATCGTTATGATTGCTAAATCCAACTCTATATGTTTAATAGCTACAGATATGAAATAGAATTTTAAAAAATCATATCTCATGAACGAATGGAGATATCATCATGGAATAAAGAACACTATAAAGCACATTTAATGGAGATTTAATCCCCCATAAATGAATTCTTACTTTTCATAATTATCGTTGTTGTGACTGCTAAAATCCAACTTTGTATATTTAATTGCTGCAGATATGAAATAAGATTTTAAAAAGTCGTATCTCAAGAACGAATGCAGATATCCTCATGAAATCACGAACATTTTAAAGCACATTTAATGAAGATTTATTCGCCCATAAATGATTTCTTACTTTTCATAATTAGCATTGTTACGATTTTTTTAAATCCAACTTTGCGTGTTTGATAGATCCAGATATAAAATATAAATTTTGTTAAAGAATCGTATCTTAAAAACGAATGGGAGATACCATCATGATATGAAGATCATTTTAAAACTCAGTTAATGAAGATTTAATACCCCATAAATAATTTCTTACTTTCCATAATTACCGTTGTTGTGATTGCTAAATCCAACTCTGTATGTTTAATTGCTGCAGATGAAATAAAATTTTTAAAAATTGTATCTCAAGAACGAATGGAGGTATTATTATGAAATGAAAAACATTTTAAAGCATATTTAATGAAGATTTAATCCCCCATAAATAATTTGTTACTTTCTATAATTGCCATTATTATGATTTTTTAAATTCAACTCTTCGTGTTTAATACAACCAGATATAAAATGTAAATTTTGAAAGAATTGTATCTCAAGAATGAATAGCGATATCAACATGAAAAGGAGATTATTTTAAAGCACATTTAATGAAGATTTAATCCCCTATAAATAAATTCTTACTTTCCATATTATCGTTATGATTGCCAAATCCAACTCTATGTGTTTAATAGCTGCAGATGTGAAATAGAATTTTAAAAAATCATATCTCATGAACGAATGGAGATATCGTCATGGAATAAAGAACACTTTAAAGCACATTTAATGGAGATTTAATCCCCCATAAATGAATTCTTACTTTTCATAATTATCGTTGTTGTGACTGCTAAAATCCAACTTTGTATGTTTAATTGCTGCAGATATGAAATAAGATTTTAAAAAGTCGTATCTCAAGAACGAATGCAGATATCCTCATGAAATCACGAACATTTTAAAGCACATTTAATGAAGATTTATTCCCCCATAAATGATTTCTTACTTTCCATAATTAGCATTGTTACGATTTTTTTAAATCCAACTTTGCGTGTTTGATAGATCCAGATATAAAATATAAATTTTGTTAAAGAATCGTATCTTAAAAACGAATGGGAGATACCATCATGATACGAAGATCATTTTAAAACACAGTTAATGAAGATTTAATACCCCATAAATAATTTCTTACTTTCCATAATTACCGTTGTTGTGATTGCTAAATCCAACTCTGCATGTTTAATTGCTGCAGATGAAATAAAATTTTTAAAAACTGTATCTCAAGAACGAATGGAGGTATTATTATGAAATGAAATACATCTAAAAACATATCTAATGAAGATTTAATCCCTCATAAATAATTTCTTACTTTCTATAATTGCCATTGTTATGAATTCTAAAATTCAACTCTTCGTGTTTGATAGAACCAGATATAAAATGTAAATTTTGAAAGAATTGTATTTCAAGAACGAATAGAGATATTTGAAGATTTATTCCCCCATAAATAGTTTCTTACTTTCCATAACTACCATTGTTACGATTTTTTAAATCCAACTTTGCGTGTTTGATAGATCCAGATATAAAATATAAATTTTGTTAAAGAATCGTATCTTAAGAACGAATGGAGATACCATCATGATATGAAGATCATTTTAAAACACAGTTATAAAGATTGAATAACTCATAAATAATTTCTTACTTTCTGCAGATGTGGAAAAAAAATTTAAAAATCGTATTCCAAGAACGAATGGAGATGTCATTATGAAATGAAAAACATTTTAAAGCATATTTAATAAAGATTTAATCCCCCATAAATAATTTCTTACTTTCTATAATTGCCATTATTATGATTTTTTAAATTCAACTTTTCGTGTTTGTGGAACCGGATATAAAATGTAAATTTTGAAAAAATTGTATCTCAAGAATGAATAGAGATATCAACATGAAAAGGAGATTATTTTAAAGCACATTTAATGAAGATTTAATCCCCCATAAATAAATTCTTACTTTCCATAATTACGGTTGCTATCATTTCTATATCCAACTCTACGTGTTTGATTAAATAAAATTTGAAAAAATCGTATCTCAAGAATGGATGGGAATATCATTATGAAATGAAAAACATTTTAACACATATTTAATGAAGATTTAATCCCCCATCAATGATTTTTTATTTTCTATAATTATCGTTGTTATGATTTTTTATATTCAACTATTCGTGTTTGATAGATCCAGATATAAAGTATAAATTTTGAAAGAATCGTATCTCAGGAACGAATAGAGATATCATAATGATTTGAACAACATTTCAAAACACATTTATTGATCATTTAATCCACCATAAATGATTTTTACTTTCCATAATTACCGTTGTTGTGATAGCTAAATCCAACTTTGCATGTTTAATTGCTGCAGATATAAAATTAAATTTAAAAAAATCGTATCTCAAGAACGAATGGAGATATTTTCATGAAATGAAGAACATTTTGAAGAATTTAATGAATATTTATTTCGCTACAAATGAATCCTAATTTTTATAATTACCGTTGTTATGATTTTTTAAATCCAACTCTGCGTGTTTGATAGATCCAGATATAAAATATAAATTTTGAAAGAATGGTATCTCAAGAACGAATGGAGATATCATCATGAAATGAAGATCATTTTAAAACACATTTAATGAAGATTTAATCCTCCCTAAACAGTTTCTTACTTTCCATAATTACCGTTGTTGTGATTGCTAAATTCAAACTTTGCATATTTAATTGCTGCAGATATAAAATTAAATTTTAAAATATCATATCTCAAGAGCGAATGGAGATATCGTCATGAAATAAAGAACATTTTAAAGCAAATTTAATGAACATTTAATTCCCCATATATTAATTCTTACTTAACACACTTTAAAGCACATTTAATGGAGATTTAATCCCCCATAAATGAATTCTTACTTTTCATAATTATCGTTGTTGTGACTGCTAAAATCCAACTTTGTATGTTTAATTGCTGCAGATATGAAATAAAATTTTAAAAAGTCGTATCTCAAGAACGAATGCAGATATCCTCATGAAATCACGAACATTTTAAAGCACATTTAATGAAGATTTATTCCCCCATAAATGATTTCTTACTTTCCATAATTAGCATTGTTACGATTTTTTTAAATCCAACTTTGCGTATTTGATAGATCCAGATATAAAATATAAATTTTGTTAAAGAATCGTATCTTACAAACGAATGAGAGATACCATCATGATATGAAGATCATTTTAAAACACAGTTAATGAAGATTTAATACCCCATAAATAATTTCTTACTTTCCATAATTACCGTTGTTGTGATTGCGAAATCCAACTCTGTATGTTTAATTGCTGCAGATGAAATAAAATTTTTAAAAATTGTATCTCAAGAACGAATGGAGGTATTATTATGAAATGAAAAACATTTTAAAGCATATTTAATGAAGATTTAATCCCCCATAAATAATTTGTTACTTTCTATAATTGCCATTATTATTCAACTCTTCGTGTTTAATACAACCAGATATAAAATGTAAATTTTGAAAGAATTGTATCTCAAGAATGAATAGCGATATCAACATGAAAAGGAGATTATTTTAAAGCACATTTAATGAAGATTTAATCCCCTATAAATAAATTCTTACTTTCCATAATTATCGTTATGATTGCTAAATCCAACTCTATGTGTTTAATAGCTGCAGATGTGAAATAGAATTTTAAAAAATCATATCTCATGAACGAATGGAGATATCGTCATGGAATAAAGAACACTTTAAAGCACATTTAATGGAGATTTAATCTCCCATAAATGAATTCTTACTTTTCATAATTATCGTTGTTGTGACTGCTAAAATCCAACTTTGTATGTTTAATTGCTGCAGATATGAAATAAGATTTTAAAAAGTCGTATCTCAAGAACGAATGCAGATATCCTCATGAAATCACGAACATTTTAAAGCACATTTAATGAAGATTTATTCCCCCATAAATGATTTCTTACTTTCCATAATTAGCATTGTTACGGTTTTTTTTAATCCAACTTTGCGTGTTTGATAGATCCAGATATAAAATATAAATTTTGTTAAAGAATCGTATCTTAAAAACGAATGGGAGATACCATCATGATATAAAGATCATTTTAAAACACAGTTAATGAAGATTTAATACCCCATAAATAATTTCTTACTTTCTGCAGATGTGAAAAAAAAAATTTTAAAATCGTATCCCAAGAACGAATGGAGATGTCATTATGAAATGAAAAACATTTTAAAGCATATTTAATAAAGATTTAATCCCCCATAAATAATTTCTTACTTTCTATAATTGCCATTATTATAATTTTTTAAATTCAATTTTTCGTGTTTGTGGAACCAGATATAAAATGTAAATTTTGAAAAAATTGTATCTCAAGAATGAATAGAGATATCAACATGAAAAGGACATTATTTTAAAGCACATTTAATGAAGATTTAATCCCCCATAAATAAATTCTTACTTTCCATAATTACCGTTATGATTGCTAAATCCAACTCTGTATGCTGCAGATATGAAATAGAATTTTAAAAAATCATATCTCATGAACGAATGCAGATATCCTCATGAAATCACGAACATTTTAAAGCACATTTAATGAAGATTTATTCCCCCATAAATGATTTCTTACTTTCCATAATTAGCATTGTTACGATTTTTTTAAATCCAACTTTGCGTGTTTGATAGATCCAGATATAAAATATAAATTTTGTTAAAGAATCGTATCTTAAAAACGAATGGGAGATACCATCATGATATGAAGATCATTTTAAAACACAGTTAATGAAGATTTAATACCCCATAAATAATTTCTTACTTTCCATAATTACCGTTGTTGTGATTGCTAAATCCAACTCTGCATGTTTAATAGCTGCAGATGTGAAATAGAATTTTAAAAAATCATATCTCATGAACGAATGGAGATATCGTCATGGAATAAAGAACACTTTAAAGCACATTTAACCCTGATATGCCTAAACACTTAATGTTAAATATAATTTACTGTTGAATTGATATTTTATCTAAGAAAACAGTATTTAAACATGATATCTGACCATTATAATTTTTTATATACTACACAGGTCTAAAAGGCACTGTCCCATATATAGTACGCTAGGCATATTAATGGCGAATAGAGATACAAGACAATATTATAATATTATTTATTTTTTGTGGTAATCAACGAAACACTTTACATGTAATCCAATATTACATTTTATACATCTTGTTGTCGTCTTAGTATGACAAAAGCCGCATCGCGTCTGCTTTTCTTGTGGCGTAACCAAGTGATCTAAACGGTCATATCGAATATCTATACTTTCTTGTTGAGATGGACGACCTCTACTTGAAGACGGGAACGGTTTTTCATTTTTCAACAATAAAACATTAGCGATTCGTTGTCTAAATTGTAGCTGATCATTTCCCCTCCATTATTTCGATACAGTTGCCAAGCATTTTGAATCGACATGTCAATACAATGACAAACAAGGCAAAAGTACAATTTTTTTCCTCTTATAGAAATACGATACAAACCAATATTTTGATCACACCGATCAACACCGTCCATATTTTCATTATAACTCTTTACGATCGCAGGTTGTTCAATCTAAAAAAAACATGATTATTGGTACATTTTTATAACAGTGACGTTTTCTACATGCCTGAATGTTTCTTTTCTCCTTTTGTGAATACCGTTTAGCAAAGCGAATTGGCTGAACTCCTATTGCGTTGGAACAAAGAGTAACTAAACTATAATCATTCTATTTAAATGCTATTATATTTTGATCAGTAATTTTCCTGTAATCATAGCTCCCTCTTTTTTCCTTCTTCAAAAGTTTAGAATCTCGTAAGTTAATTCCTCGTAGTCGATTTTCTCTAACTGTGCCGGTTCCCATTAGTTTGTATTCAGACAGCTTCTCAATAAGTGATATGTTCGTAAAAAAATTATCAAAGACTAGGTGAAACTCAAAATTAGGCCATTTCTTTTTCAGAGCATCCGCATATTCTGGTACAACGCTAGGGCCAACTTCAAGGTCACAGTATACTTTGCTAATATTTGTTTTTAAACCTTGATAGGGCTCAAACCAATAAACATACCCTTCCTTAGATGCGCCAACCCAGAGTTTATAGCCATATCTTATTGGCTTGCCATAAATGAACTGCTTACAGGAGTGACGACCGAAATACGGAACCAGGGCTTCATCTATTGAATGATTTTTTGTACAAATTCCTTTTTCCATAAATTTTTTTATTTAAATGCTCGAAAAGAGCTCTAACCTTTGCAAATTTGTCTTGTTGATCTAGCGTGGAATTATCAGCTAAATGAAAGTTTGATAAAATAAATTCAAACTTATCTCTACTGATACATTCTGTTACCATACTATTGTTAGCGTCTCTATCACGTTCCCAAAACATTCTTCGCCGTGGAGTAATTACGTATCCACTAATAATAAGAACTCCAAGAAAAGCTTTCATTTCGGATTCCAGAACTTCTTGAAAACGATTCTTTTGTTTAGCGTATCTATTTGTTTCAGTTGTTATTAGCTTTATAAGATCTTCATCAAAAAAATCTAGGAACCACTCAAAAGGTGTTTTGTTTTCAGAAGAAAAGTTTTCTTGCGATTCATCACAAAAACTTGGAGGTAAATCATTTTTTATCCAATGATTCCTTCAAGGTTTCCTTTTTTTGTACATTTTTTTTTGCTTTGAAATTTTCTGGCCAACTCTGATAATGGGATATTATCATCAGTATCATACGAACTACTGGTAAATTATTTATTGACATTTGATCTTCTTCACAGTAATATTCTCAACACGTCCAACCATTTCTTCGTCCTCTTCAAGCATTGCAAGCGCTTCATTGAGTGAAACATTTCTGAAATAAATTGTATGATATGTTCCTGGCGTACTACATACTGTGAGCGTCAAAAAAAAAGTAAACAGCTGTTGTTTTTCTATTAAAAGGTTAATAAAAATGCAGTTAATAACGAAAATCAAAAAGTTTTATTGCAGTCTTCACAACTCATCTATACTATATTTAAATCAATAGAAACATGAAAAAAAAAAACAAATCATTACCCGTAATAATTCAGATTATTGTAAATATCTACCGAATTTACGCGTCAAAAGAAAGTAAACAGAATTCGGAACTAATAGGTATTAAGTACAAAAATAAATATAATATTAACTTTTAATACTTGGTTTGAGCTCCTTTGGCCTTCAACACCTCCCTTAATCTCCTTGGCATGGATTCCACCAAGTTTTTTGTAATATTTTGAGGGATTTTCATCCATTCTTCAGTTAAAGCTTTTTTAAGGTCGTCTTTATTTGAAATTGTCCTTTCTCTGATCTTCCTGTCAAGGTGATCCCACAGATGTTCTATAGGATTAAGGTCTGGGGACTGCGGTGGATGATCAAGGGTTTTAGGGACTCGGTATAGCATCCATTCCTTCACAATTTTGGAAGTGTGCTTTGGATCGTTATCCTGTTGGAAGATCCAGTTCTCTGATAAGCCCAATTCATTAATACTGGGGGAAATATTGTTCTTTAAAATGGTTAAATAGTCCATTTGATTCATTGTTGATTCAATAAAAACTAGATTACCGACACCTGACGCCGCCATACAGCCCCAGACCATAACCGAGGTATTGGTTGTTGGCCATATCTTTCTTTGGTGGTTTTCTTTTACCAAAAATTTCAAATTTACTTACATCACTAAATAATATATTTTTCCAAAAATCTGAAGCTTCGTTCTGATATTTTTTTGCGAAATCAAGACGTTTCCGTTTATTTATTTTCGATATGTAAGGCTTCTTACGGGGTGTTCTTCCATGCAGGCCACTTCTATGGAGTGTTCTTCGTATAGTACTGGAACTTATGGTTGTGTTTGCTATCTGCGATATGTCGTTTGCTATCTTAACCGCACTTGAACATGGATTATTCTTCACTTCTCTTACCACTGCTCTAGCCTGTGCTTCTGTAAGGCGCTTTGGTCGTCCAACGCGTTGTAAATCGGCTACAGTATGATGTTTTGCGTATTTATCCAAATTTTTTTTTATTGTGCAGTGATTTCGTCCCATTATTTTAGCTATTTCGCGTAAGGATTTACCTTTTTTATTTAAACTTAATATAATTTTACGCGTTTCTATACTTGTTTGTTTTCCCATGATGATTTTTGGTATTTATAATTAATTTCGACGTTCAACCACTTGCTGTTTCTTCTAAAATGTTCTAAAGTTGTCCTGGGAGGGGTTTATAAGTATTTATACGAAAAGTGTGGTACTTCCCCTAAATCTAAAATGAATTTACAACAACCGGACCGGCTGTTTACTTTCTTTTGACGCGTAAAAATCGGCGTATTTTTACTCTTTTTTTTTGGATTTACCATATTTGTGGGGTTTTTTGCTTAACTATTTTTTACGATAGGATTGCTCACAAATAAAGTCGTAAATTTTGGTATATAAATTTTTATTGTAACTTAACAGAATCGTAGTAAAAAGGGTTTTTAGAAGTAAAAAACTAGTGTTTACTTTCTTTTGACGCTCACAGTATAGGACATCAAAAAACAATTTTGATTTACTAAGGTTTATGGAAAGCATTTCGATTCAAACAACTGCACAACGAAAGATGAACATATTTTTAATAATAATATACTAAAAATTATTTTAAATTTTTGCTCAATAATAAAAAAATTACTTACTTTGCAAATTGAATCACATTCGCAGCCATAGTCGATGTATATGGTATCTTTACACTTCATTGTGACGACGTTTGGTGTCGTTCTTACTGAAGGTATATACGCGAGTGGTGAGGAAAAATTACTAATACCTAAATCGTGTTACAACTTGTTCCTGGTGTCCTACATGTAGGACGCTAGGCATATCTGGCTTAATGGAGATTTAATCCCCCATAAATGAATTCTTACTTTTCATAATTACCGTTGTTGTGATTGCTAAATCCAACTCTGCGTGTTTGATTGAAGATATTATCATGGGATGAAAAACATTTTAAAGCAAATATGATAATCCTCTAGAAATAATTTCTTAGTTTCCATAATGATCATTGTTATGATTTTTCAAATCTAATTCTGCATATTTGATATAAAATATAAATTTTAAAACATTAAAACAAACTTTGCAGTTTTAATTGCAGATATGAAACATAAATTAAAAAAGAATAAATTGATAATTTTGAAATAAATCTCAAAAATTAATTGACATATCATCATCAAGCAAATTTACTTACAATTAGTATTCAATATTTTGAAGGCGATTCTTTTGAATGTTTAAATCATTTATTTATAATTTTTTGAATTCAACCTACATACGTTATAAATAAATTTTGTTATTAAAACATTTAGAAGTTAAAGGGGATTTTCGCCGGTAATAATTTATTGATTAATGAACTACAGCCCGTTACTGGAGGCTGTTATGTTTGTGACAGCGAAATCCCGACAGGACGGTATTTAATTAATAGTAAACATTAAATTATACACAATTTATAAGTCTTTAAAGCCTGTGTTATCTACAGTGTAGATATTAAAAGATATAAAGAACATTAATATATTTATATTTATTTATATTTTTTATACTAACGTATATATATAAGATTATTTTTATGATATGTTCATAGATGATATCAAAAGGAAGTCAAGTACACGAACAACCGAGTTGGTCCAGTCAATCTGCTAGTCCCAGCCCACCTCCACCACCATTACCACCGCCAGTTGCGGCAAGATGGACCAGAACTGAACAAAATTTAGACAGAACTTGTCCAGAATCTTGTCCGCAATGTCGAGGAAGATTAACTTCTCTCCCAACGAGAACGACTTCGTTAAGCAGCTATTCGGGATGTAAAGGTAAATGACTTTTTAGCAAAAATTCATTTAAACTCAAACTGAAAATCTCTTGTAAGGCGATTTAAGAATAAAAACACCTGTAGTTGCAAAGCATTACTCGAAATAAGAATCCGGTTAGGAGATTATTACTAGGTGCCGAAAGGAGTCTTCATATTGAGAGTTTTAGGTTTCATTTTAAAAGTCGAAGCACTTAAAGGTGGTAAAAGTGGTAAGAGCGGTAAAATCTGAAGGGCGAACTAGGAAATATCGAGTTCAGCTTTTCCGCGGTGGGAGTTTAACGTCTGGAAAAAGCTCGATTTTTAGCGGAGTTTTCTGGAGATTGGCTGAGGTTTGAAAATTCTTGCTGACTTAGCTCGGGGGAGGGAGCTGTTTCGCGGTGCTCTTTATTAAACGAAATAAAGTGCCCTTATTATTTCAAACTTCAAACAATATTTTGTGATATTAAAAAAATTTGCATCATCACAGAGGAAAAATCCTAATTATAAAGTTTCCCAAATTTGTGTTTCCAAGCTCAAATTTTAGCGAAGCCCCTTTCGTGTAAAGCCCAACGTGGAAAAACTTGATATCTTTCGAAAATGTTAGCAAGACGGCTTCACTTAAGAAGGATGTTTTTATCAGTATTTTTCCGAGAGGGAAAATATTTGCGGGCACTTTCCGACCCAGATTTTTCTACTTCTCTGCTGCTACATCTGTCCTTCGGCGACACAAAAGGAAGTGGCGGAAACAGAGAAAAAGAATTGCGGAAAAGTTCGAATATTTAGAGATGAAGAAAATTCAATTTTTCCTACACTGAAGGAATAAAAATTTTATTTCACCTTTAAAGTATCGGAAAATTTTACCAAGGTAAAATTGTGATGATTTTTTATTGCGTACTCCCTACATTATGTCTTATTGGTGAATCATTTCATTAACTTCTATACTTTGTGATTTTGAAATTACCTATCTGATTTCGTGTAAAGTTGACACCCTCGATTTCAGTTCGATTTTATTTTATTATCTTTTATTACTTTCGGAACTCAACTTGCAATTGTATCGATCTTTTCTTGTTAGTTTTGTTGGGCTTTCTGATGGATGGTCTCCGTTTCATTCACGTTTTCGAACTATTGTCTGATAACAAGTGATTGAAAATATTGGCACGGAGGAGGTATACAGGTTTTTTGATGGATCATGTGAAGGCTTTATAATCAGAACCCATATTTATGTATTTATATCTCGCAATCCATCAGGATCATATTAGATTCATTAACATAATCTTGTTTCGGTTTTGTTAGACATTTCTTTTGTTTTCTTTTATTTACGGATGTTTGGATTATTGTCCGAATTATCAGTAATTTTGATTTAATTGAGGATAAGTGAATGAATAAAATGTGTTTATATAAAACGAGCTTCTTCTTCGTCTCCGTGTTTTATTGATTATTATTCTTTGCGAAATCTTCTTTGTCTGAACTACAGAAAGATTTTCGAATTATCGAAATCGTTCTAATTGTTGAGAGTTACTAGAATGAAAAGTTCTTTCGTGATTACAATGAAGATTGTACGTTATTTTATGGCGTTGAACTTTATCACGTTTAATAATTAAAAATGTTTGAAAGGTTTAGAAAGGCGAATTTTATCTTTCATTTAACCATTACAATCCATCGCATCTGTCGTTTAAGATTCGATCTTAGCAAATCTAATATTTACATTGTTCCAACCAGCATTCCGACTCGTCGTGTACTCCATAAATGCAATCGCCCTTGTCAAGTAATGCAATAAAATTTGCTGAATTGTGACGATATTTCTCGACATCTGCGATTGGATTTGACGAGAACACGACGGGTCTGCTGGCTTGATTGGACAAAGCTAATAATAGCCTCGATTATCATTCCTTGCTTATTTAGGTTTTTCTAAGATCAATAGCGAAGCTTACATCACATATAACGACATATCATATGATATAAGATTGGCATCTTGTAATTTTTATTAATTTTTTAAACAATTTTGTGTAATCATGACCATTAACAACAAAGTGATTTAAGATGAAAATTTATGATAGCTCCTTTTGGAGTAAAATAAGGATGCTTTCAGATTTGCTTAACCCTTCGTCAGTGTGCTGGGAAATAATTGCACTAACAGTGTTGTGATACCCAAAAAATTAATATCTGTATTTTAGCACATTTTACATCAATTAAAAAAAATGAGGTCAAAAAGAGCCAATTGCTATATCTTCGTATATTCCTAAATATTGTAGTCTATTATTTTCAAATGAAATGCAATCATGCAATCAATTTTTTTTGAAAACATTTACTAGTTATCTTAGGAAAGCAGTAACAGTACTGTAAAGGTAAAATACTTTAAATCAGTTATACATCGACTTTCTTTCAAATGACCTAATTTTTAGTGGTAATAAGATCCATTTATTTTTAAAAATCATCATAACAGTCTTTTATGTAATATAAGAAATAAAACAACATTTTATGTATTATTTTATTATCTATGACCTTTTATTATCTATTAAACCTATGACTCTTCAAACTTTGCACAATTGTCATGTTATAAAAGTATTTCTGTCTTTTGCACGAGGACACTTTTTTTGTCTTTTGGTCTGAGGTTCCTCAGATGTCTTTGGTACATCCTGGCGTAAATCACGGCAAATTCGACGGTTAATCTTCTTATATTACAATAGTCCTGTGTCAACAACATACCTAACTGTTTCAGAATGTCTTTTCATACTATAATCTTTATTGTTGGCTTTGAATACTATCTGCGTATTCACAACAGCAGTGTTGAGTAAAGAATAAAAAAGTGTCATCGTGTCATATTAACTTAACTTACTACACTATAATTTGTAGATAGTTCATCGAGGGTGTCCATCCCTCTCTTTGTCGTATTATAGAACTCAATTACTTCTGGAAGTTGCTTATCTCCAGATTCCGGAATATACTTCTCAGTGCGATGTTGTCTAGAAAACAAAATTACATTTTTATTTTTTTGGAAGTGTATGAAACAGCTGTTATTTTTGGTTGAAATGTTGAAATGCAAATAGAGAACTATATACTGCTCTATCTTTTGTTTTTAACAATTTTCGAGGTATATGCCTTTTGTCTTTTTTACCGTTCCTACAGAAGTAAGACGGTAATTGTCTAATAATTCCATCATACGTGGATAAGTGGTAAACCAGTTGTCAAATGTGATATTCCTTTTGGTACCTTTGACAGGTTCAACAAGTCGTTTTACCACGTCATAAGAAGAATTACTGTGTCTATATGGCCCTTCCTGTTGCAGACCCATATAAAGCTTCATGTTTACGCAATAATATGTTTTTGTATCAACAAGAGCAAAAACTTTTAGATCAGATTTTGAAGGTTTGTTAGGGATATGCTGACCGAAAGAAACCCAACCCCGAAAAGCTAATTTCTCGTCAATTGTAAGATATTCAGTAGGAGTATAATACTCTTGACAATTTTCAACAAATCGGTCATAAATATCTAAATTTTCAATATTATTAAATCGTAATAATATTAAACCTGTAATAATATGTAAAATCGTTGTTTTGACATGGTGATTCTAAATAACCCAAAATCGCCCAGATTTTGTCTGTTACGTTTATACAGTACGGCTAAATACAACAACCCTATTGTTGCTTTCAAACCTGTTATATTAGTTGGTTTCACCAAATATTGGTGTGTAGCATCATGTACCTGTGATCTAGTTGCTATTTTCAAATTTGTGTATTTTGTAAAATCATTCAGCATTTCAGCTATAAAAATAAAGACCACCTCTCCAAACCTGTGCGTGAATTTTTTGCAACACCTTTCACCCCGGAGAGTTAGGTAGTTATATTTTCTGCTCGTGTTCTCACATTTTTTGGGCGTGCCTTTTTATCCCATCTGATGTTATTTGCGTCTACAAAATAATCTTGGTTTTCTATAGGTTCTAAACTGGTTTTTGTTCTTCTTCTTCTTGAATCTGAGTTTCATTGTTTGTTATTTGGATCATCTCAATTTCTCCTTCGTCGTCTGAACCATCATCACCTTCCTCTTCAACATCAGATTTCGCTCCAAAGTTGTCCCATAAAGCGTGCAGCCGTTGCTGTTCCTGTTCGTAAGACATCATACGAAAGGTCTATTGCAATTTTAGTAACTAGCAATTGTGAAACATCATAATAGTCACGTATTACCTTCAAAATTAATTCCGCAATTTTATAACAAAATTCACAAAACACGAATTTAATGTATTGGGGTATAACCGTGTTTATTCGCGTTTAACACACAACTGGAAGAGATAAGACATTGAATAGATACGTCATTGCATCTGACTAGACTTTAATCGAAAGTACTGAGCGTGCACGGGTAATTAGAAACAGCGCCAAATAATAATGACTATAGGAATGAACGCTGGGGTCTCCTACACCCTACAACACTAACGAAGGGTTAAACACGCCATGTTAGATTTATTCGGGATTTGCATCGTTTCATGTTTCGATCATTTTGGTTTGGGTTCAATTTGTTTCCAGGCAGCAGTTCCAACTTATTTTGACGCCTATTTTTAGTCATAATACGTCAGCGACGTCTTGTGTCCACTAATATACGGCATAATTGGCGTTATTTTTAAACCATTTTGAGACGGTTGATAAGTGACGTGATTTAGATGTTCGAAATGACGCCAAATTTTACACCACATTTTTTATAGAAACCGTAAATTTTTGTATTACACTGTTTTGTAAATTATTGTATGTTCTGAGGTGTTTTTGTAAAAAGTTATATTGGTCCATGATATTTGAAGAATGTTATGGATTGAAATGGGTTGAGGTCCAACTTTATAGTATCATTCATATTGAATGGTATAAAGTTGAAGTTTAACCTAACCAAACCAAATCCAACTTAACCAACGCAACCACTTTAATCCAACCCATAACATTTCTCATATTGAAGGAATCCAAGCCAATATAAAGAATCTTCTAAGTTTTTCGGAAATATTCTATAATTTTTTCTTTTATAATTGGATTGGGCTGACCTCCAACTTCATATCATTCAATATGAAGGATAGTATGAAAGTTTTCTTCTATTATTTTCATTCTGGCGTTGTGTTCCATGCCATTCATTATGAGGGATGGTATGAAGTTAAAGCTCAACCCAATCCAATGATAGAAAAATAAAATCAATCTCAAAATAACATCTTCTAAGGTCAATTCATCTTGAGAGATGGTATCAAGTTGAATTGAGCTTCAACTTCTTATCATTCGATATGAGGGATGCTATGAAATTTTTATTCCACCAGTTGGGTTGAACACCAACTTCATACAATTCCATATTAGGTATGATATGAAATTGAAGCTTAACCCAACCCAAGCACAGCAAAATAAAATTAACCCCAAAATAACAAATCTTTTAAGTTCAATACAACATGAGAGATGGTATCAAGTTGGGTTGGGTTGAGCTCCAACTTCATACCATTCAATATAAGGGATGGTATGAAGTTGAAGCGTTACTCAGCCTAATCATAGAAAAACAAAATCAACCCCAACTTCTAAACAAAATCTTCTAAAAAAAATTAAAAGAAAATTAAAGAAAAATTATAATGTACCATTTTAAATGCGTTCTATATAAACCTATCCTAAAAGAACAACAATTCGCGCCTTCAAAAAATCAGTTATTTATACAAAAACAAACAATCACGAGAAATGAAATAACAAACAAAATCAGAAACAAATACATAAAATAATAAAGATTGGAAAAGACAATGTAAATTTTAGAATTAAAGTAAGTTTAATTTAATGAAATAATAATGTGAAATATTTTGATTTAAATGTGTAAACAGGTGGTTTCCTGATGATGGCAAAAATCTGAAACCGGTAGAAACCGAGAATTAAAAATAGAATTTATTTTATCGTTTAAGTATGAAAAAGTAATTCTTTTACACTCATTCCATAATATCTTCTAAGTTCAAGTCATCATGAGAGATGGTATCAAATTGGATTGAGTTGAGCTCTAACTTCATACCATTCAATATGAGGGATAGTATGATGTTTCTCTTCCATGGTTAGGTTGAGTTGAGCTCCAACTTCATACCATTCAATACTAGGAATGGTATGAAGTTTTTCTTCTATGGTTAAGTTTGGTTGAGCACTAACTTCATACCATTCAATATGAGGCATGATATGAATTTGAAGCTCATATAATGCTTAGATAATATACAATAAAATAGGAAATAAAATCAACCACAATAAAACATCTTCTAAGCTCAATTCAACATGAGAGATGGCATCAACTTGGATTGAGTTGAGCTCTTACTGTATACCATTCAATATGAGGGATAGTATCAAATTTTTCTTTTATGGTTAGGTTGAGTTGAGCTCTAACTTCATATCATTCAATACTAGGAATGGTATGAAGTTTTTCTTCTATGGATAGGTTTGGTTGAGCACTAACTTCATATCATTCAATGTGAGGCATGATATGAATTTGAAGTTCAACCCAACGCAATCATAGAAAATAAAATCAACCCCAATACAACATCTTCTAAGCTCAATTCAACATGAGAGATGGCATCAACTTAGATTGAGTTTAGCTCCTACTGTATACCATTCAATATGAGGGATAGTATCAAATTTTTCATTTATGGTTAGGTTAAGTTGAGCTCCAACTTCATATCATTCAATACTAGGAATAGTATGAAGTTCTTCTTCTATGGTTGGGTTTGGTTGAGTACTAACTTCATACCATTCAATATGAGGCATGATATGAATTTGAAGCTGAACCTAACGCAATCATAGAAAAATAAAGTCAACCTCAAAACAACATCTTCTAAGCTCAATTCAAAACGAGAGATGGCATCAACTTGGATTAAGTTGAGCTCCAACTCCATAACATTTAATATGAGGGATGGTATGAAGTTGAAGCACTACCTAACCCAACTTGATACCATGATATTAAACTGATTTCTTTCAATTTCTTCCCAAATTCCTTAATTTCATTCAACTTAATATCAATTAAAATAGTCAATTTAATTTAAATACATTTAATTTATGATTTTTGCAAATGTTTGCTTATTAGGATTTTCACACTGTATACTACATGTGAAAATCTTAAATTTAAGTTTAAGTAAAATTTTGCAATTGTGGCCTACCCTAGGAAAAATTGTTTCAAATTCACATACTGAATAGTTTGCTGTTGGTGTTTTCTTTGGAGATTGAAAACCGTCATCACAAGAAATTTATATGCGAAATTTTATTTTTGGTCTATCTAGTTTATTAGGTAATGGTTTAAATTAGTTTGATAAGTTCAATAAACTGAAAATATTTTGTATTGTGTGAGGTGCACCTGTCAAGACTTACATCAAATGTAAGTCTGATAGATCATAACATACTCTTGCCTTGAGAGATGTCATTAACCTGACGAATACATTCATTATAGAATGAATTAGATAGGAGCTTAACTTGATAGGAAACCGAACGGATTCCGTTTGCAATGTGGTGAGGGGCACTATGTTGGATAATCATCTTCAGTTGATCTACCATTCAATTTAATATCAACATTTCCAACCGATTGTACCATAATGGTTGCTCTTTATTGGGTTGCTTATCAGACGTCATTAATATGTCACAAGTCCCGTTCCAGTAACGACAAAACATGACGTTAATCGACTGTGACAATAGGTCGTCAATTTATCTTCATTATTCACGTTCAATGTTACGTAAGTTGACTTTTTAAATCACGACAAACTGACGTGATATTAACGAGAGTTTGCTGCCTAGGTAGTAGTTAAGATCATTTTCGAGATTTGGGTCGGAAGTAGAATTATGTCGTTTCTGGGTTAGACTGAGTCAATGAATTATGTTCAGGATGACATAAAAATAATCCATTCAAGATATTGAAATGTTACATATTTAAGCAATCTCTACAGGGTTGTTAATGTCACTTCATCAGAACAAAATCTTACTCATTATCAGATTTCTCACTAACGTTTTAGAGTGGAAACTTCAGCATAACCTGTCCAATCAATAAACAAATAATTTATAAAATAGAAAATATTACAACAGCGATTTATATGATTGACAAGCCAGGATTTCATTTCACACATAATTTTAATCAGGAGTAACTAAATAAAAAACTTAATACTATGCCTTTTAATTTTTTTTACCAGTTAAACATGACGTAATTTTCACAGATCCAACACGCCATAAATAAGGTTAAAAGCAGAAAATCGAGCACAAACGAAGGCAAATGCTTTTAGCTGGAGCATTGGAGTCCGACATTAGGTTTTTTTTTATCACGGTTACAATACGAAATACGGTTACAAAGGGTACTAACGACGTACATAATAACATTTGAACGAAAATAAAATAAAATAAAAAATAGGATACCATGAGCTTCTAGTGGAGTTCGTTAATTTTTATAGAGAAACTTTTTCAATCTCCGTATAAAATCGAATTTAATTAAATCCCGTTCTACTGCAGGAATTTATGCAGATGCCATTTTCTATGAATAAATGCGCGGAAAGTTAATTATTGCCAATTCGGTTTGCATTAGCTTAAATTATGCAGTGTTTTTAATAACTAAAGTGGTTTGAACAAGAGAACAGTCTCATTTATACCGATTTTAACATGACGACTACAAAGAAAATGCGTACTTCTACAAATATTTACGAAGTTGACACATTAATTTTGACATTGATTTGAGTATAAAGAGGTATTCGCTTGGGGTCGCAATACCAGCGTGTAATTGTAGTGTTGTTACACGTCGTGTATATTAACACGTCATATGAACAGAACAAAGTGCGGCACCACGATCGACAAGTCTGTTTGGATATGGAAAGTCTTGATTTGCTGATAGGTTTTAACACTGCGAATGATAGATCATTGTCTTCTGCTTGTTAGATATTTATTAATATCTTATTAATATCATTCTCAGGCATATTTTAAGATGTAACCTTTTTTTAATTAAATTTAGTTTTTAATCGATAGGAAATAAAAAAGTAAAAAAAAGTACGGAAAAGTGAAAAACTTTTCGAGAGAAGTGTAGAACTTATCGAGAAAGCACTTTAAAGTTCGTATGTGACGTCACGTTTTATGAGCTTAGTAACATTCAAACTATGCAGTTTCCAATTAAAATGGTCGGAACCTTCCCTACAAATTACTTATTTCTTAAACAAACATCAAAATGATTATTTCTTAGACCAACTTGTTAGAGTGGACGAACTAGAGTTTCTTGCGAATCTAACCTATTTATTGCGAAATAATTAAAAATT
Organism: Onthophagus sagittarius; assembly: GCA_036711965.1. Classification (NCBI taxonomy): domain Eukaryota; kingdom Metazoa; phylum Arthropoda; class Insecta; order Coleoptera; family Scarabaeidae; genus Onthophagus; species Onthophagus sagittarius. Next base: position 54,635,415 of record JASERS010000002.1, on the reverse strand, counting down.
GTTATAACACATTATACCAGTGTGTATTAATTTTCATAGACTAATAAATTTCATTTGTGTGAACTCCGTTTCTTGAAAGAGAATGATTTAATCAATGAACTAAGGGAATGGGGATTTATTCCAACGAAAGAAGAGTATAAATGTCCTCAATGCAAAACAGTATTCATTCTGCAAAAGTGCAGTAGAGTCCATGATAGGTAGAAATGTGTGTGTAAAGGACACGTTTGTACCTATGTTTTGTACCTATGTTAAGGTATCGCTTTCTTTGCACAATCTAGACCTGACATTTGGGAAATATTAGGGTTCATATATCTTTGGGTGGATAAGACAAACTTTACGATAATCAAAAAGGTTACGAAGGTGCCATTGTATACCACAATGATGTCATTATTGATTGGAGGTCATTTTGTTGTGAAGTCCTGATTGATAAGTACTTGCTGTATCGAGAAAAGGTTGGTGACTCGGATATTACCGTTGAGATAGATGAAAGTAAGTTTGGGAAAAGGAAATATCATCGAGGACACCGAGTGGAAGGACAGTGGATGTTTGGCGGATTTGAACGACGGATGGGTCGAGTTTTTATGGAAGTCGTAGAGAAGAAAAATGCAGATACTCTGGTACCAATAATTGAAAAGTGGATTTTTTCTGGTACAACCATTATCCAAACAATCTCTAAAGGGTTGTTAAGTGATATTAACAACAATATCATAATATTATCAGAAAAAAAAACTTCGCCGAGATGTTTTAATAGTTAACAGATTTAATAATTAACAGATTTCTCACTAACGTTTGGAGGTGAAACTTCAGCATCACCTGTCCAATCAACAAATAAATAATTTATGAAATAGAAAATGTTACACAGCGATGTATATGATTGACAAGCCAGTATCTCATTTCACACATAATTTTAATCACGATTATTCGTCATTATTAATAGTTTGCAACAAAAATGCAGATACTCTGGTAACAATAATTGAAAAGTGGATTTGGTACAACCATTATTTCCGATTTTTTGGACAGCTTGCGGCTGTTTGCAACCACATGGATATGTCCATCTGAAAGCAAATCATTCGATTAACTTGGCGCGCACAACAATGCCATTGAATCTACATGGAGGTATGCAAAGAGTAGTATGACAACGTTCGGCAGAGTCAGAAGTCAAACATGTATCTCCCAGGAAATCTTGCGAGATACATGTTTCAAAAGTCATGTTCAGTCAAAAAACTTGATAGGACAATGAGTTGAAATTAAATTGAAGCCTACTGAACAACGGGATGTGGAGGAAATCCTTCGATAACGATAACGATTCTTAATTTTGCTGACATGTTTTTTTTAATATGATGTAGTTTGATAGGGGTGGGTTGGGTGGATGTTTAGTTGTATGGTTCGTTGAAAAAAAAACTTAATATTCAAATCCACATAATTGCTTGTACGGATATGAATGTTAAAGATTCATGTTATCTTAATCATTAAGTGCATGCAAATCCAGTATCTGATTCAGGTAATACAGCCGCAGGATTTAGGTTGGGCTGTTTTTTGATCATATTTCAGATCATTCTTTTATCGATCATATTCTTTATGATGAAAGTACTGATTCTGGCTTATAACTTTTGGAACAGCAATTAGTTCAAATTAATTTCGAGGATTTTATCCAAAATTCTAATAAGTAATCAAAAAATGGCATTTGTTGATTACTTATTAGAATATTGTCATTTACAATCTGATTTTCACGAGCTAGGTATCAAATAAAATGGTTTGATGAATACTATGATTTATGGTACAAATAATTTTTTTTCCAAAGTCGTCTTTAATTTCAAGTAATAATCAACTTTTGCTTTTCAAATTGACCGATATGTTTGTCTTGGCGGTATTGGATAGAGATTTATATTCTGAATACACTGATGTACATTACATCCATTTTCAATATGATTTTAGCAGAAAAAAAACACCTGTATACATGCTATTTCTTAATTGATGTTTCATATAACTTTTTGTTCAAAACTTCTTCCCCTCCAAGTCAGCCATTTAGAAACACCTATATATAGGTTATCATCCATTTTCAATATCATTTTAGCTGAAAAAAGACACCTGTATACATGCTATTTCTTAATTGATGTTTCATATAACTTTTTGTTCAAAACCTCTTCCCCTCCAAGTCAGCCATTTAGAAACACCTGTATATAGGTTATCATACAAGGACGCCCTAAGCTGTAATTCTATTACTATTTTCATAAGCTAAGTATTAAATAAAATTGTTTAATGGATTCTATGTTTGATGCTACAAACTAATTTTATCAATTTCAAACCTTCAATAAGTCAAATCCTTTTTCCCAAAGACATATCCTTTTTTGCGTCATTGGTTAGAGATATTTTTTGATGTACAGTAAATTATTAGATTCAGAAAAGAATCTTTACCGAACAATATGAAGATAGGGCTGTATTTTAATCGTCTTTCAGATTATTCTTTTATCGATCATCCTCTTTGCGTTGAATGTAGTGATTCTGCCTTATAAGTTTTGCCGCAGCAATTAGATCAAACTGATTTTGAGGATTTTACTTAATATTCTAATATATAATGAAAAATGGCATTCATTGATTATTCGAAGTTGCAAAAAGAGCTGATGTTAATAAAGATTAATCTAATCTATAAGATTCTTTTAATATGATTTGGTAAGAAGTGGGTTGGTTAAGCTTTTGGTTGTATAGTTCGTTGAAAAACATATTAACATTCATATCCATACAATTTTGTGGTTTTTGATTGATAGGGATAAATATGAACATTTAGGTGCACATAAGCTATTTTGTGGAACACAAACAAAATTTAATAAAACACAATATAGATTAATAGGGGGTGAGTTGGGTGGGTTTTAGTTATATGGTTCCTTGGCAAAAGCATAAACATTCAGAACCACATCAGCAATGTTGTGAAACACAAGCAAAATTTTGTAAAATGTAAAGTAAATTGATAGGAGGTGGATTGGGTGGGATTTAGTTGTCTTGGAAAGAAACATAAGTGTTCAGACCCGCACAAGCAATTTTGTGGAACACAAACAAATTTAATAAAATGTAATGTAAAGAAACATAAGCATTCATATCTACGCAAAGAATTTTTTGGAACACAAATAAAATATTATGTGAATTGACAGCTGGTGGATTGGGTGGGTTTTAGTTGTCACGTTCGTTAAAAAGACATAAACATTCAGATCCCCACAACAAAGTAGATGGTAAAAAAAACGTTTCAGTCATCGTCGGTTTTAATTTTAACTGACACACATTCTATTAACTATATAGTCTACCAAATAGAACCAGTTTTCTATTTTTAATTTTCTAAGGTTTATTGTGTGCTTGGTAAAGTAATAAACAATTTATAAGATAAGTTTTGACCAATTCGAAAATTTGACCAAGCCGATATATTTGCTGTCTTTCGAAATAGCGAAATAATAAAGATATCACTAGAAATTCCGATTTTTTCTTCATCTAAAACTTTCATTTAATATTTACCGCAAAAAAAATAAGAACACAGCCGCGTCCCGAATATATCACAAAATTTTCAAATTTTAATCCCGTGTGCAGCCGAATTTATGAAACCGAAGATGAAAACAAACTCTAGCAATTTAGCACGAACACATCTTGGGCTATCTAAATCTGGGTTTTGTCCGGTCCATATCTAACCACGTCTACCAAAATTCACACGTTATAAACAACCCTACATAGTAATCGGTATATTGACTTTCGACTTAAGGTAAACGACCCAGTATTTAACCGGTTGAGGATTTTTTAACGTCAGTGTTTGACTGAGCCATATAATTTCTCTTGTATATCCCTGATCCTTTAAATAAAATGATCAAAGTATGATTAAATACACACTTGATTCATTTAAAGTTACTTATCTTACATATAAAGTATATCACCATGAATTAACATTTTTTTTAATTAAAAAAGGAAACAGTATTTCGCATTTAGTGTTTAACCACTTTGATTATATTACTTGACCGGTGATATCTAGTTTTAGACTTTAAAACCAGTTAACGTTTGACCGATTCTTAACACGTTGAATGCCACCATATATTCGACAAATGAGGTCCCACTGGCCAATAGTTTTTTATTTTAGAATCTTGTAATTATTGCTCTACAGATTCAGGAATTAACATAAATTATTATTATAATTTTTTTTTTGATATTTATTTTAAACTTTTATTTTATGGTGACACGTTGGTCTCGCGCGGCCTACAATAGACGCGTACATCTCGAGTAGCCATGTGAGTCCAATGTGTCATCACGTAATTCCTCTCTGAACTTGTAAAATCTCTCATACACGTGTTTATGGCGATCGAGTATTACTTTTCGCAGTCTTTGTTTGGATGTTGTGAGTGTAATTGTGAATGTGAATATGTCATACGAAAAAGAACAAGCACGTTTGAAGAAGTTATGGAAAGAGTTGCTTTCTGATGAAGAAAGTGAGGCAAATATTTTTGACGGCGACGAAATATACGAACCGGTTACAGAAAGTTCTGAATCCGAGGACGATTATCGGTCTAAATCTAAACGGTTCAAAAAAAATAATTGTACACCATCTTCGCAAAAACCAGAACCGTCTACCTCACAAAAAATTATAGAAAGCCCCAATTACATGGATGAAATAATAGAAGAAGTTATAAGAAACATGCGTTATGACGACTTGGGTGATGAAAAAAATAATAATGATATTGAAAAGGAAGCAAATAACCAGAGTAATGAGTTTGAGTGGGCTCATGCAACTGGGAAAAATCTAAAAAACTTACAGTTTAGTGTCCCAAACTCTGGTTTTAGTATTGCTCTGTATGAACAATACGACAAACTGCCATATGATTTTTTCAAAGTTTTTGTGAATGACGACATCATAAGCTTAATCGTGAGTCAAAAAATCTTCTATTAAAATAACATAATAATAATATATATTTTAGGTAGAAGAAACAAACAGATACGCTGAACAGTGTAAACGAAGTAATATTCTACCAAACGCACGTATTCTGAAATGGACTCCCACAGACCCTACAGAAATAGAACATTTCATTGGTATTATTTTGTGGATGGGGTTGTGTTCTTTCCCAGAACTTTCTTCATACTGGTCAACGAAACGATTGTACAAAAATGCAATCCCAAGTGTAATGTCCAGAAATCGTTTTCAGTTACTTCTGAAAATGATACATTTTAGTAATAATGAGGAAATTAGTGATGATAAATTACACAAGATAACACCACTTGTGAACAAGCTTCGGACATCATTTCAGTGCCAAATGACACCCTCCGAGTACGTATAGATGAGACTCTTGTACCTTTTAGAGGAAGACTGAAATTTCGTCAATATATATCCAATAAGCGACATAAGTTCGGAATCAAATTATTTAAGCTGTGCCTAAAAGATGGGTACACGTATGATTTAAAAGTATACTGCGGCAAATCGAAGGATGGTCATGTTTCAGTGCCTACAAAAGTTGTAATGAATTTGATGACAAATCTTTTAGACAGCGGACGTACTTTATGCACTGACAACTATTACACATCAGTGAGTTTAGCTAATGCACTATTACATAGAAAAACACATCTTATTGGAACATTACGATCTAATAGAAAATATAACCCCAAAAGGGTTGTAGATAAAAAGTTGAAAGTTGGAGAAGTAATAGCTGAAGAATGTAAGCAAGGAATAGTAGTTGAAAAATGGAGAGATAAAAGGGACGTATTAGTATTGAGCACTAGATATGGAAATGAAATGGTTACTTTAATCAAAAGAGGTAAAGAAATACAAAAGCCCAAAAATGTGGTTGAATACACTAAATATAAATCATATATTGATATATCTGATCAGTTAAAATCTTATAATACCTGCCTTCGCCGTAGTATCAAATGGTATAGGAAATTGGCGTTCGAGTTATTAACTGGAAGTGCAATAGTAAATGCCTACATTGCGTATAAAGAAATAACCAATAATAAAATATCAATAACTGCGTTCAAAGAAGAAGTCATAAGTGGTCTGTTGAAAACAGGGAGACAGGAAGAAATATCTGAAAACATGACCGAAATAGAGCATAAATTAGAAGATGTTGGTCGTTCTAAAAGACGTCGGTGTGTAATAGCTACAAGAAAATTTCAAACGAATCTGGAAGAGAACAAGCATCGAGGAAAACTCCCCAAACCACGTTGAAATGTAGTGCTTGCGATCAATATTTTTGTTTGAACTGTTTTTTTGAAGCACATACAGCTTCTAAAATTTAGTATACACACACCATATTTTCTGTTTTTTTTTAAGATCAAAAATCTAATAAATGTTTTCGAATGATATTTATGTTTTCTTATGGATTATATCTATGTTGTATTAATGTATTAAGAATTATATATTTTTTTGTATTATTATAAAAGGTAAAATAAATAGATAGACTAGATAGATAGCCTAGTTGATCTATTTATTTTTCTATTTCTATTTGTTTTTTTCTAACTTTATTGCATTATTTACATATTACAGTTCCCTATGCCACGTGGTGACATATTGGTCTCACAATAACAGGCCAATGACATAAATCGTTTCTTCTGACCGTCTACTCTGCTACCACATGTATTTCAATGCATTACGTGATACCACCGTGGTCACACACGGCCAAATGTAAAATTGTTTAATATGAGACCAGGGTGGACTCGCGCAGTCTCTACGTTCCAAGACAATATGAGACCAACGCGATCTCATATGGCACTCAACGTGTTAAAAGTTGTATATTACACTATCATTATTTTTCATGCTATTTCGTTCACTAAAAATGTTTTTATTTTTTACTCTTTAAGAGGCCCAAGTTAATGCAAACAATTAGGTTTTAAACAATATGTTAAAATATTAAACCCGTTTTTATTTAAGAAAACAATGCAAACATATAATATACAAACCGATATATAAATAAAATGAAATAAATAAATCTTTGGCAAAACTTGAAAAAAATAAAGAAAGTGTATCAAGAAAATGTGTTTACTTAAAAAGATTAAATAATCTTGGGAATAGCAACCAATGGATAAGAAAACAATTCTATTTTTAACCTTGTCATTGTCCTCTACATTGATTAATGTGTCCAGAAAATTTTCCTTTTAATTTTATAAAAATATGTTTTTAAAATTTTTTATCTAATTTTGAAGTCAGCCTTCTTACTTCCATTGTAAGTCGACTTTAATTTTAAGATTTTTTGTAACGTTGCCAATCTATTTTAATATTGTAGTGTTTCCCTGATGAAGCAATAAAATATTTGCGAAAGCTCGGATAGCGAAAAAGGAAGTTGTTTTCTTATCCATTGGTTGCTATTCCCAAGATTTTTTAATCTTTGTATAGATTACAACCGATACTCCGTTTGGTTTTTTTTGTGCTTACTTAGTATTACATATTTACTAAATTCCCCATTTCTTAATTGGTTTTGATTTTTGAATTTATCATACTACAAAACATCATCTCTACTTTTTACATTAATAGCTTTATGAAAATATGCTTCACTGTATTTAAACTTGGGCTTCGTTGCCATATTGGCACTGAAAAAGTTAACCTAATTCTTATTTGTTAGATTTTTTATATAGAAATTTCATTTTCTCATAATTAACCACTGTAGAATTCGGTATTTGACCAACCTTTTATCCTTTTATTTTTACAGACTGATTACTGCTTAAGTGCATTCAATGACTTTTATTATTATAAAAAAGATTTTATAAAATAGAAAAGAATCGAACTTTTACACTTATATTTATTTTAGGCTTAAACATTTATGAAGTATATATAAAAACTTGTTTTGTACTTTTAACTGGTCTTTTATTATAAAATATCTTACTAGTTTTGGCTAGTTGCCATCTTCAGAGATAAGTCAATAATAAGAAATTAACATAGTTCATGTAAATCAGTTTCTTCTCACTCACACAAATTACAAAAACTTTTCCTCTTTTGTTGAAAAGAACTAATTAAACATGGTTAACAGTTTTTACAGAGTTGACGCACACGTGATAAATACGTATTTAAGAGGAAAAGTTTTTGTAATTTGTGTGAGTGAGAAGAAACTGATTTACATGAACTATGTTAATTTCTTATTATTGACTTATCTCTGAAGATGGCAACTAGCCGAAACTAGTAAGATATTTTATAATAAAAGACCAGTTAAAAGTACAAAACAAGTTTTTATATATACTTCATTCACGACACTGGTAAAATGGATTCTCAAACCAATTCTAATCAAATTAATCATTTATACATTTTAAAATCGATTAAAAAACTCAGTGTTTGAGCTATTTGCGCCAAACACAAATTTTTAATTAAATTTAGAACTACCAGTCTTTGACCGGCTTTATTTTAACAAAACATAGTTAAAACAGTAATTTTTTAATAAAACCAATAGGGCAGATTCTTAAATTACTAGCAGACCAAAAAGAAACATCATACATGCAAAAACGGCGGAATAAAGTCACCTTGTTTGGGCGTATATCTAGACATAAAAATTACGCTGTTTAGAACCATGCGAATAAGCCGACACTTAATGTGTAAATTAACCAACTAGAACTCAAGAATGGTATAATCGTGGACTTTGTGCTTGGTATAAGGTGGAGAAGAGACTAGTGGCTATTGATTACTCGATTTGTGTTTTCTTAGATTTTCCTTGGTTCCTTATTTTTTACATTTTTTTACAGAAACGGTCAAACACTGACTGACGGTCAATTACTGGCATTTTAACTATTATATGACACAATAAACTATAATAACAATAAAACTAAAATGTTTGGAATAAAACTATCTCCAGCTTGTTTATATTCATAGCACGTTGTGGCTGCAGCTCCATTAAAAAATAATAATTATATTTTCATTGAACTCAAGTTAGAACTAACACTAGAATTATCATTAGGATAAATACTAGAACTAGCATTAAAAGCTGTCAGGTTTTGCGGTGTGTCTTTTGAAAAATGTTTGACATTTGGGGTGTCACATTGCAACATTCTTCAGAAAGTGGTTTGAAGTGAACCAATTCACCAATTTACACGATTTAATTTACTTTGTACAAAATGCTTGTGTAAGCTTGTGATCTATGAATGTTATACACCACTGTAAAAAGCAGAAAATTTCATATAGACTCTATGTCTGTACCCTAGAGGTAAACAGTCGTAAATTCAATATTGTAACTTTTGCAGTAATGGTAAATAATGTTAATCTGGCAATTAAAATTGAAGTCTGTTATATAATAAAAATGAATTAAATAAATTTTTTGATCGTTACTGTAACTTTAAACGCTATTTCCATTTGACATACTGTCATGATCCTAACATCTATGTGGGAATTTATTTTTGCACTTACGACTGTTTACCCTTAACAAAAACTACAGGTAATACCTAGGATAATAGACCATATGTAAACGCAAGTTGTTTATAGAAACCATATTTTTATTAAATTAACGTCAGTATATAAAACTATTTTTAAAAAGAACAAAAGTATAATAAAACTAATGAAACTCACTAGTGAGAAAAAATATTTTAAGGGTACGTTTACGTTGTAGCTGCGATAAACGGTAAGAGCAGCGCTAAATTCGTTTCTATGGATTTGGATACTGCAATTAGTGCTTTAATTGGTCGCTCCAATATTCGCTACATTATTATTGGCTTTCTTTGATAGTATCTTCGCTCTTATCGTTTCGCTTATCGTCATCGTGTTTAGTAATAGGTAAGCTTTTGTAAAAATGGTGAAATTGAGCTACAATCCACTGTAATAGTTGAATTAAATGATCGTACTTTTTTTATGCCAATGCCTTTTGGGTTTCTTCTAATAGCAGGTAGTTTAATTTTTTTAGCTTAATTTTCTGTTGATAAAGGGCGCGCCGTGCTGAGAATATAGAATTTCAAAGCTTTTAAAGTTGTTTAGATTCATATATATATTATATGTACACTTAGCAGCAGAAGTCTGCGTACAAAAAACTTCTAACACTTTTACTGAAAAAGTAAGGGTCATGATCTAATGTGATAAACTTCAATTTTTTTTATTTTGTGTATTAACTACATATAATTCTATTTACAAAATATGTATCAATAAAACAGAAATATTAGTTACAAAAAAAATTTAAATTAAAAATTCTCCAAATAATGCGTATGCAAAAATCTGCGTACAAATAAAGACGCCTTCTCCAAAATATACTTATTTACTTAAATACGTAGTTGGCGATGTACGCTTTCCGATTTAAATAAAAGATAATCGGTGTCAATTATATTAGCAGAGGCTTAGAAGCTAAAAAGTTAGAATGGACACGAAAGGAAAGGAAATTGAATTGGGAGAGAGAAAAATTATTGTAAAGTTATGGAAAGAGGGACAATCTTTTCGAAAAATAGGGGAAACTGTCGGCAGGTCACACTCTTCCATTCAAAGAGTAATTAATAATTATAAAGACATTGAAGATTACCTCTCACGTCCGCGATCTGGTAGACCACCCCTTTTAACAAACCGAGAGAATCGAAAAATTGTACAGCAGGTTAGAAAAGAACCTAGGCTGACGGCAAAAAAAAATAGTAGAAAATGTACAAGAAGAATTTCATAAAACTATCAGCAAAGATACGGTGAGAAGGACGTTAAAAAAAGCTAACTATCACGGTCGCATTGCACGAAAAAAGCCATTTGTGTCAGAGGTCAATCGTCAGAAGCGGATCGCCTTTGCAAAAAAACTCTTAGACAAGCCCATTGAGTTCTGGGAGAAAGTTCTCTTTACAGATGAGAGCAAATTTTGCATTTTCGGCATTAAGGGTAAACAACTTGTATGGAGAAAACCTAATACTGCCTTTAATCCCGAAAATTTGAAAGCGACTGTAACACACGGAGATGGTGGAGTTATGGTTTGGGGGTGTATGTGCACCAAAGGGGTGAGAAGGTTGGTTTTCATAACATCGACAATGGACCATAAAATGTATATAGACATTTTAAAAGAAAATTTGAAGCATAGCATCGAAAACTTGGGCTTGGGGCCCGAATACTTTTGGGGCAACTTAAAACACCTCCACAATCGCCGGACTTGAATCCCATCGAACACCTCTGGGATTTACTGGAACGCAGGATTTGGCAACACAACATAACGTCGAAGGAAACGTTAAAAAATAAACGTTAAAAATGTTATGATTGAGGAATGGGCCAAAATCAGTTCGGACGAAACGAAGAAATTAGTGCACTCCATGCCTAAACGTTTATGGGAGGTCATTAAACGTAAAGGTTATCCGACCTCATATTAATATAGAAACAATGATCTCATTTATGAATTTTTTATAAATACTGTCCTGACTTGTACGCAGATTTTTGCATACCCGTTATTTGTAGAATTTTTAGTTTTGATTTTTTCTGTAACTACTGTTTCTGTTTTGTTGAAGCATATTTTGTTAATAGAATTATATGTAGTTAATATACAAAATAAAAAAAAATCAAGTTTATCACATTAGATTATGACTCTTATTTTTTCAATTAAAGTATTACAAGTTTTTTGTACGCAGACTTCTGCTGCTGAGTGTATATACAGGGAGAGACAATAGTGCGGGGACGGAAGATTGTGGCTCTACCAATGAAAATTTAAAAAATGTTTTTATGTCATTACTGTCATAGCTGCATGGATTAAAATTATTTTCAGCTATACAGGGTGTTTTCCTACTTCAGGCCCCTATTCAACTTCATTTTTTTAAATGGAACTCTATGTATCTTTTCTTATATACTGATTAGTTGTCTAAAATGCTATAAGCGCATATTTTGTTTTCAAATTTTGACTGCAACGTTGCCAAGTTATTAATCATTTTGTGAAAATTTTGGATAAATCATGTGGTCACATAAAATTCGTTATCAGCATTATTATTAAGTATTGAAGGATGTAATTTGGCATATTGATAAATAATGCTTGGATCTTTCGAACGCCACTATTAGTATTAGATAATATTATATAGGATGTTTATTAGAGCCGGTTAATTTATGAAATGTTTGAGGGGCCATAACTTTGTTATTTTAAATGGAACACCCTATATTTTTTCAATGCCTCAAAAGGCTTTGTTAATTACCTTTAATTTTTGTTCAGCATATGGTATGTCTAACACATGTACTTTCTGAGATAATTAGACTATTTCAAAAATGTTGGTCTAAACCTGATTTTTTCACAAGAAATAAATTATGAAGAAGATATTTTTAAACAAATACAAGTGCGCCTGTTTTGTAAAAACTGAAGAAGTATACGTGTGTTCATATTCAGTTCAAAAAAACTAGAAATTTTCGAAATGGGTATTAGAAAAAGATCAAGCATATAATTTTTTTGATTATCTTCTATACAGGGAATAAGCGATGTTTCGCAAAAACAACTATGTTAACCGCCTTAATCTTCATTACTACGATATTGTCAACAGTAAATTTATATGACAAGTAGCCCACTAACATGGATTATCCTAAAATGTCTGGGCAGGAATTCTAGAATCTTATTTGATCAGATCGTATTTCTTTGAAGCAACCGTCAATGGACAATCATGTTGTATTTCTTAGAAAATCAATTGGCAACTCTTTTAAAAAATGTTTCACTTGACGTTTGATAAAGAATGTGGTCTCAGCACGATGCACCTCCTCACTATGATGGGATTTTTGCTTAGTCTACATGTATTGTCTGCACACAGATCCGTACTTTTCCATTTTTACGAAATAAACTTACTTGCATTTGTTTAATAATGTCTTCTTCATAGTTTATTTCTTGTAAAAAATCAAGTTTATGCCAACTGTTTTGAAATGGTGTAATTATCACAAAAAGTACACATGTTAGATATACCATATGCTTAACAAAAATGAAAGGTAATTAAAAATCCTTCTGAGGCATTGAAAAAATATAGAGTGTTCCATTTAACATAACAAAGTTATGGTCCCCTAAACATTCCATAAATTAACCGGTTCTGGTTACCATCCTGTATAATATTATCCAAAAGTATTCATGGGGTTTGAAAGATCAAAGCTTTGTTTGTCGATATGCTAAAGTGTAAGCTTCAATATTTAATAATATTGGCGATAATGAATTTTAAGTCACCACAAGATTTTTCAAAAATCTTCACAAAATGATTAATTTGGCAACCCTGCATACAAAATTTGAAAACAAGATACGCATTTATAGCATTTAAGATAGGTAATCAACATATGTAAACAGATATATAGGGTTCCATTAAAAAAATGAAGTTGAATAGGGTTCTAGAATTGTGAAACGCGCTGTTTAGCTGAAAATAATTTTAATCGATGCAACTTTGATAGTAATGTAGGATGACATAAAAACATTTTTTTTATTTTCAACAGTAAGGTCACAATCTTCCGTCCTCGCATTATTGACTCACCCTGTATATTATACACAGTAGTATCTGAAGATCTTATGAGTAGTTACCAATAAACTTCAATAAATAAAAGCTTTGTGCAGTGGACAAATACGGCGTTGGGAGGCATTTCTGTAAATATAGTATTATAACTGTAGTGGCTTTTAAATACTTACTCATTACTTTATTTTCGAAATTGTCGCATTTGTCACATATATCGTGAGAAGGAGTCTTGAAACCAATAAAAACTCTGTTTGAAAAATACGTTTATATGCCCAGAATTTTGCAGTTTCTGCTTCAGAAACACCTTCTTCGCATTTTAATTTGTATAGCTTGTGCATTTTTCGCCGATTTAATTCAGGGCCCAACTATTTCTTAGATGTTATCTCTCAAATATATCGGCTAGGGTAGCTCTGAAATGATTTGATGTGCGATCGAATTCCATTAAGAATATCTTCTGAAAGTTTGTTTGGTGGTATGTGCCACCCTCGCATATCAGTTGTAATAAAACCTACGGAAATTCGCTTTTTTTTAAATATTTCGAACAGTGTCCGAAAATATTTCGACAGTCTCTGATATTCCCAATGTGTTCAGAAAGAACACTTTACAAACATCAATCCTTTCGCCACTTATTTCGAAATCATAACAAAATTTTGCTTTCTTTGGTGGGTTTGTTTCGCATATGTGAAAGTATAAATTATTTTTGACCCAACTTTTTGACTCATTCCAGTAGCTACTGAATATTTTCCGCTTAAGGTCTTCCTCCATCTTTAAAGTGCATTTCCTTTTGCAAGGGCAACAGCCTGGTTTGAGGTATTTTGCCTTTATTAATATACCAGATTTTGATTTATGTTCGTTTTCAACAAGAGGTGCTTGTTTTCACTCGTTTCCGTGATTTTCTTTGTGCAGTGGACAAATACGGCGTTGGGAGGCATTTCTGTAAATCTAGTATTATAACTGTAGTGGCTTTTAAATACTTACTCATTTCTTTATTTTCGAAATTGTCGCATTTGTCACATATATCTTGAGAAGGAGTCTTGAAACCAATAAAAACTCTGTTTGAAAAATACGTTTATATGCTCAGAATTTTGCAGTTTCTGCATTTTAATTTGTATAGCTTGTGCATTTTTCGCCGATTTAATTCAGGGCCCAAGTATTTCTTAGATGTTTTCTCTCAACTATAACGGCTAGGGTAGCTCTGAAATGATTTGATGTGCGATCGAATTCCATTAAGAATATCTTCTGAAAGTTTGTTTGGTGGTATGTGCCACCCTCACATATCAGTTGTAATAAAACCTACAGGAATTCGCTTTTTTTAAATATTTGGAACAGTGTTCGAAAATATTTCGACAGCCTCTGATATTCCCAATGTGTTCAGAAAGAACACTTTACAAACATCAATCCTTTCGCCACTTATTTCGAAATCATAACAAATGGTTTATTTTCTTTGGTGGGTTTGCTTCGCATAAATGAAGGTATAAATTGTTTTTGACCCAACTTTTTGATTCATTCCAGTAGCTACTGAATATTTTCCGCTTAAGGTCTTCCTCAATTTTTAAAGTGCATTTCCTTTTGCAAGTGCAACAGCCTGGTTTGAGGTATTTTGCCTTCATTAATTTACCAGATTTTGATTTATGTTCGTTTTCAACAAGAGGTGCTTGTTTTCGCTCGTTTCCGTGATTTTCTTCCATACTTCTCGATTAATGTTTCAAGCATCATTTCCGAGTGATTATCATTATGTGTAGAAACTGTTTCTTGATTTTGCAAATTTTTTCATATATTGTTTTAATCTTCGCTGTTGTGATCAATAGTTTCTGCAACATAATCGGGGTCATTATCACTGTTGTTGGCAAATGGTTCTTCCCCGCTGTTCGTTCGGTCATCCGAATCACTATTATTTTGTTCTGTATGCACCACTGGACTGTTTTTATCGCTATCTTTCCTGACAGATTCTGTGGCATTGCTAGATTTATCTAGCCCCCCTGAGATAAGTATGAAATAAAATTAGAGGTAAACAATCGTATCTCTACTAAATAAACCACAAAATTTTCTGTTCACCTAAATTAATAAATTAAAATAATTTATTAATTTATAATAATTTATAATTTAATTAATTTATGCAACAATTATTATACATCGTTATTACAAACTCCATAATATGTATAAAGTATAAAATAACATAACTTCAATATTTTATACAATTTGGTAATTATTGTACTCCTATTCGAGAATAAAATTATTATTGTACTTACCAGCTGATGTAACATTGCTAATTTTTCTTTCTAAAGCAAACTTCAGTATTCTTTTGCTTCTAGAATTCATTTTGCAATGTTTATTTTTTGAGTACAGAGAGCACCACTCCGTTAGTATATGTGTCAAGTGGAGTTACAACTCTTTACTTCAATGCAATGCCATATTACTCATAATATGGCATAATTATGAGTAATATCATAATTATAAAGATGAGGCTATTAACCTTGTACAACATGGGAGATACGATTATTTCTTACAGTTCCAACTTACTTACAAAATAAAGATGAAGGTACTTTGTTTACCATTTAAAAAAGCACACTTCACTTTGATACAAAACAATTTTAACTCCAAATACACGAAAACTGGAGTTATGACTATTAACCTCTAGGGTAAATACAGATATGGTCTCAGAGTTTCATACATGTCATATAAGAATGTGATGAGACCGTAAACAGTTGTTTACGGCAATTTTACGCCATTTTCGTAGTTTTTGGGATAGAAAATGTTAGTGCAAGCAAAAAGTTTCCTATAGTTTCTATATGGTCTCAGAGATTCATACATGTCATATAAGATTATGATGAGATTGTAAACAGTTGATTACGGCAATTTTAAGCGGTTTTCGCAGTTTTTGGGGTTGAAAATGCTTGTGCAAACTTGTGATCTATGAATGTTATACACCACTGTAAAGAGTAGAAAATTGTATGTAGGCTCCATATGGTCTCAGAGATTCATAAACGTCATATAAGAATGTAGAAAATGCTTGTGCAAACTTGGGATCTCTGAAAGTTATATACCACTGTAAAGAGCAGAAAATTTCCTATAATTCTATATGGTCTCAGAGATTCATACATGTCATATAAGATTATGATGAGATTGTAAACAGTTGATTACGGCAATTTTAAGCGGTTTTCGCAGTTTTTGGGGTTGAAAATGCTTGTGCAAACTTGTGATCTATGAATGTTATACACCACTGTAAAGAGTAGAAAATTTTATGTAGGCTCCATATCGTCTCAGAGATTCATAAACGTCATATAAGAATGTAGAAAATGCTTGTGCAAACTTGGGATCTCTGAAAGTTATATACCACTGTAAAGAGCAGAAAATTTCCTATAATTCTATATGGTCTCAGAGATTCATACATGTCATATAAGATTATGATGAGATTGTAAACAGTTGATTACGGCAATTTTAAGCGGTTTTCGCAGTTTTTGGGGTTGAAAATGCTTGTGCAAACTTGTGATCTATGAATGTTATACACCACTGTAAAGAGTAGAAAATTGTATGTAGGCTCCATATGGTCTCAGAGATTCATAAACGTCATATAAGAATGTAGAAAATGCTTGTGCAAACTTGGGATCTCTGAAAGTTATATACCACTGTAAAGAGCAGAAAATTTCCTATAATTCTATATGGTCTCAGAGATTCATACATGTCATATAAGATTATGATGAGATTGTAAACAGTTGATTACGGCAATTTTAAGCGGTTTTCGCAGTTTTTGGGGTTGAAAATGCTTGTGCAAACTTGTGATCTATGAATGTTATACACCACTGTAAAGAGTAGAAAATTTTATGTAGGCTCCATATCGTCTCAGAGATTCATAAACGTCATATAAGAATGTAGAAAATGCTTGTGCAAACTTGGGATCTCTGAAAGTTATATACCACTGTAAAGAGCCGAAAATTTCCTATAATTCTATATGGTCTCAGAGATTCATACATGTCATATAAGATTATGATGAGATTGTAAACAGTTGATTACGGCAATTTTACGCGGTTTTCGCAGTTTTTGGGGTTGAAAATGCTTGTGCAAACTTGTGATCTATGAATGTTATACACCACTGTAAAGAGTAGAAAATTGTATGTAGGCTCCATATGGTCTCAGAGATTCATAAACGTCATATAAGAATGTAGAAAATGCTTGTGCAAACTTGGGATCTCTGAAAGTTATATACCACTGTAAAGAGCAGAAAATTTCCTATAATTTCTATATGGTCTCAGAGATTCATACATGTCATATAAGATTATGATGAGATTGTAAACAGTTGATTACGGCAATTTTAAGCGGCTTTTGCAGTTTTTGGGGTTGAAAATGCTTGTGCAAACTTGTGATCTATGAATGTTATACACCACTGTAAAGAGTAGAAAATTTTATGTAGGCTCCATATGGTCTCAGAGATTCATAAACGTCGTATAAGAATGTAGAAAATGCTTGTGCAAACTTGGGATCTCTGAAAATTATATACCACTGTAAAGAGTAGAAAATTTCCTATAATTTCTATATGGTCTCAGAGATTCATACATGTCATATAAGATTATGATGAGATTGTAAACAGTTGATTACGGCAATTTTAAGCGGTTTTCGCAGTTTTTGGGGTTGAAAATGCTTGTGCAAACTTGTGATCTATGAATGTTATACACCACTGTAAAGAGTAGAAAATTGTATGTAGGCTCCATATGGTCTCAGAGATTCATAAACGTCATATAAGAATGTAGAAAATGCTTGTGCAAACTTGGGATCTCTGAAAGTTATATACCACTGTAAAGAGCAGAAAATTTCCTATAATTCTATATGGTCTCAGAGATTCATACATGTCATATAAGATTATGATGAGATTGTAAACAGTTGATTACGGCAATTTTAAGCGGTTTTCGCAGTTTTTGGGGTTGAAAATGCTTGTGCAAACTTGTGATCTATGAATGTTATACACCACTGTAAAGAGTAGAAAATTGTATGTAGGCTCCATATGGTCTCAGAGATTCATAAACGTCATATAAGAATGTAGAAAATGCTTGTGCAAACTTGGGATCTCTGAAAGTTATATACCACAGTAAAGAGCAGAAAATTTCCTATAATTCTATATGGTCTCAGAGATTCATACATGTCATATAAGATTATGATGAGATTGTAAACAGTTGATTACGGCAATTTTAAGCGGTTTTCGCAGTTTTTGGGGTTGAAAATGCTTGTGCAAACTTGTGATCTATGAATGTTATACACCACTGTAAAGAGTAGAAAATTGTATGTAGGCTCCATATGGTCTCAGAGATTCATAAACGTCATATAAGAATGTAGAAAATGCTTGTGCAAACTTGGGATCTCTGAAAGTTATATACCACAGTAAAGAGCAGAAAATTTCCTATAATTCTATATGGTCTCAGAGATTCATACATGTCATATAAGATTATGATGAGATTGTAAACAGTTGATTACGGCAATTTTAAGCGGTTTTCGCAGTTTTTGGGGTTGAAAATGCTTGTGCAAACTTGTGATCTATGAATGTTATACACCACTGTAAAGAGTAGAAAATTTTATGTACTCTCCATATCGTCTCAGAGATTCATAAACGTCATATAAGAATGTAGAAAATGCTTGTGCAAACTTGTGATCTATGAATGTTATACACCACTGTAAAGAGTAGAAAATTTTATGTAGGCTCCATATGGTCTCAGAGATTCATAAACGTCGTATAAGAATGTAGAAAATGCTTGTGCAAACTTGGGATCTCTGAAAATTATATACCACTGTAAAGAGTAGAAAATTTCCTATAATTTCTATATGGTCTCAGAGATTCATACATGTCATATAAGATTATGATGAGATTGTAAACAGTTGATTACGGCAATTTTACGCGGTTTTCGCAGTTTTTGGGGTTGAAAATGCTTGTGCAAACTTGTGATCTATGAATGTTATACACCACTGTAAAGAGTAGAAAATTGTATGTAGGCTCCATATGGTCTCAGAGATTCATAAACGTCATATAAGAATGTAGAAAATGCTTGTGCAAACTTGGGATCTCTGAAAGTTATATACCACTGTAAAGAGCAGAAAATTTCCTATAATTCTATATGGTCTCAGAGATTCATACATGTCATATAAGATTATAATGAGATTGTAAACAGTTGATTACGGCAATTTTAAGCGGTTTTCGCAGTTTTTGGGGTTGAAAATGCTTGTGCAAACTTGTGATCTATGAATGTTATACACCACTGTAAAGAGTAGAAAATTTTATGTACTCTCCATATCGTCTCAGAGATTCATAAACGTCATATAAGAATGTAGAAAATGCTTGTGCAAACTTGGGATCTCTGAAAGTTATATACCACTGTAAAGAGCAGAAAATTTCCTATAATTTCTATATGGTCTCAGAGATTCATACATGTCATATAAGATTATGATGAGATTGTAAACAGTTGATTACGGCAATTTTAAGCGGTTTTCGCAGTTTTTGGGGTTGAAAATGCTTGTGCAAACTTGTGATCTATGAATGTTATACACCACTGTAAAGAGTAGAAAATTGTATGTAGGCTCCATATAGTCTCAGAGATTCATAAACGTCATATAAGAATGTAGAAAATGCTTGTGCAAACTTGGGATCTCTGAAAGTTATATACCACTGTAAAGAGCAGA
This sequence comes from Onthophagus sagittarius, assembly GCA_036711965.1. Classification (NCBI taxonomy): domain Eukaryota; kingdom Metazoa; phylum Arthropoda; class Insecta; order Coleoptera; family Scarabaeidae; genus Onthophagus; species Onthophagus sagittarius. The sequence goes on along the minus strand of JASERS010000002.1, from coordinate 54,615,420 downwards.
AAATTTCCTATAATTCTATATGGTCTCAGAGATTCATACATGTCATATAAGATTATGATGAGATTGTAAACAGTTGATTACGGCAATTTTAAGCGGTTTTCGCAGTTTTTGGGGTTGAAAATGCTTGTGCAAACTTGTGATCTATGAATGTTATACACCACTGTAAAGAGTAGAAAATTTTATGTAGGCTCCATATCGTCTCAGAGATTCATAAACGTCATATAAGAATGTAGAAAATGCTTGTGCAAACTTGGGATCTCTGAAAGTTATATACCACTGTAAAGAGCAGAAAATTTCCTATAATTTCTATATGGTCTCAGAGATTCATACATGTCATATAAGATTATGATGAGATTGTAAACAGTTGATTACGGCAATTTTACGCGGTTTTCGCAGTTTTTGGGGTTGAAAATGCTTGTGCAAACTTGTGATCTATGAATGTTATACACCACTGTAAAGAGTAGAAAATTGTATGTAGGCTCCATATGGTCTCAGAGATTCATAAACGTCATATAAGAATGTAGAAAATGCTTGTGCAAACTTGGGATCTCTGAAAGTTATATACCACTGTAAAGAGCAGAAAATTTCCTATAATTCTATATGGTCTCAGAGATTCATACATGTCATATAAGATTATGATGAGATTGTAAACAGTTGATTACAGCAATTTTACGCGGTTTTCGCAGTTTTTGGGGTTGAAAATGTTTGTGCAAACTTGTGATCCATGAATGTTATACACCACTGTAAAGAGTAGAAAATTTTATGTAGGCTCCATATGGCCTCAGAGATTCATAAACGTCATATAAGAATGTAGAAAATGCTTGTGCAAACTTGGGATCTCTGAAAGTTATATACCACTGTAAAGAGCAGAAAATTTCCTATAATTTCTATATGGTCTCAGAGATTCATACATGTCATATAAAATTATGATGAGATTGTAAACAGTTGATTACGGCAATTTTACGCGGTTTTCGCAGTTTTTGGGGTTGAAAATGCTTGTGCAAACTTGTGATCTATGAATGTTATACACCACTGTAAAGAGTAGAAAATTTTATGTAGGCTCCATATCGTCTCAGAGATTCATAAACGTCATATAAGAATGTAGAAAATGCTTGTGCAAACTTGGGATCTCTGAAAGTTATATACCACTGTAAAGAGCAGAAAATTTCCTATAATTTCTATATGGTCTCAGAGATTCATACATGTCATATAAGATTATGATGAGATTGTAAACAGTTGATTACGGCAATTTTACGCGGTTTTCGCAGTTTTTGGGGTTGAAAATGCTTGTGCAAACTTGTGATCTATGAATGTTATACACCACTGTAAAGAGTAGAAAATTTTATGTAGGCTCCATATGGTCTCAGAGATTCATAAATGTCATATAAGAATGTTATGAGATCGTAAACAGTTGTTGGCTCGGGTGCTGGCGTCACATAGAAACTTTAAAGTGATTATTCGGTAACTTCTACACTCTTCTACGTTTTTATTTATTGTTATTATCGTTTCTTAGATCATTTCCTATCAATAAAAAAAATCGTCGATTATTATCTCGTCGTTTAATTATATATTAATATATATTATCGTCGAAAGGTTATTATTAGGTCTTTATGTATTCCTCATTCTCATCCACAGTTTTTAGGTTTTAAGAAAAAGTTAATTCGTTGCAAAATACTTTAAATTTTAATTGCTTTGGGTTTTAGATCGATTAAGTTGGTAATAGTTATAAATGGATTATAATCGTAACCGGATTTAATTTTTATAGTTTATTAAAAATAATTTTCCCCTACAAAGTTTTGTCCTAGTACTTTTAGTTTTCTTGTTAATTATGAAAATTTGCTGAAACGTCAATTTAAAGATTCTTTGATTTTGTGATTTATAACGAAAAATATAAAATAGTTGGAAGGACATTGATTACAAATTTTGTATTTGCAGTCTAATATTGACAATTTTTATTAATATTATTCCCATCCATAATTTTTAATTTTTCGGAAAAAACAATTTGTTGTAATATGCTTTAAATTTTAATTGTTTTGAGTTTTAAATCGGTTAGATTGGTAATAATCATAAATGAATTATAATCGTCACCGGATTACATTTTTATTATTACAAACAATTTTCTACTCCCAATTTTTAATATTTTCCTATAATAAAAATTATCAAAGAACGTCAAATTAAAAATTTTGCAATTTCAATTAAATTTCTACAACTAAATAATTACTATTTATTTACAATTATTGTACTTAATCTAGTCCAAGTTAACTTCTCGTTAATAGGTTGTAACACTGCGAATGATTGATCGTTGTCTTCTGGTTGTGAGATAGTTATCCACAAAAAACCGTTTCTAATTCCCGACCGTAATCATCGATTGATTTTTCATTTCGCTTCACCAATGCCAACATCACTCCTAAAGCTGTATCTGATCTTTTTATCAGTAAATGTTTCCAAGCTGTCAAACACAGTATGTACAGAATTTAACCTTATCTTTTCAGACTGAGATAAGCGCGTTTTAATTCTCCTTATCACCCAGGACATTTTCAGGAAACGTTACTCATCGGGTGACTATTAAGTTCACAAAATCTTCCATTATTCCGACTTCGTCAGCGAAATCTCGAAACAATAATTGGAAAAGATTAAAAACTCATTATTTAAATTTGTATCGATTTTATTACTTGGAACGTTTTAGAGTTTCCAAAGAAAACCTCTAGAGAGTCCTCAAAACAAGGCCCCAAACCAAGAAGATACTTCAAAAGCAACGTTACGAGCTCTTGATTTGAATATGATTATAAAATCCTTCATCTATAAATTAAAAAGAACTTCAAAGTTAACCTCACATCAATTTTAACTTTAACTAATCGTCCCTTCTCTATCATGTCTCTTTCCTTAAAATTACGCACTTCAAAGCAACATCCTGTCAGAAACTTCTGGATTTTTATCTGCAGTTGACACGGACTTAATTTCTCAAAGTTCTAACTCGAAACATGAAATTAAATAATTTCAAATTGTTGTAAACATCTTTTCTTACTTAAACGATTTAAGGAAAAAAAATATCTAAATAATTTATTGTTAGCAGTTAAAATTTCGATAAAACTAAAAGTTCGAATTTGTTGAATAGTCCTCTAAAAACAAAAGGATTTACCGGTGTTTACAATTGTATTGTACACCGAAAATTTTATCGATTTTAAATAGTCGGTATTTAAAATATATTTTATAGTGATTCCAACAATGACGTTTTGTATCTCCGTTTTGCAAAAATATATCAACATTATCCAAACTAAATTCGAACGATAAATTAATAACTACATTTCGATATAAACCCTATTTTGTCAGGTTTAATCCCGACATTGTCAAGTTTAAACCGTGTAGTTTTGCCCAACATTTTTTTATCAACTTTATATATCTACATTTCGGTCACGTTCGACGTTGATTACTTCATTTCAAGATGTAATCGGTTAACAAGCTTTTTATCTTATTTTCTTTTACAATTATCTGTATGGTTTGGAAGTAGAAATATTGTGGTTTGAAAAACACCTTCTAATTAGAAATCTGATTATATATATGGAAGACGTGATAATAAAACGTGTTCGGTTTAAAGTTTTATAACATCGCTTTTATTGCGATAAAACTACTATCTAATGAAAAATATAGTTTCATGGAGTTCACAAGGGATGACATCTACTACAACCGTTCACCCTACACGTCCTAATTACGACCAAATTAATTGAGTTTGGCTTCGAAACCGAGAGAAACGGTTTGTCCCCCATCTAGATAGACGTCAATCAAACTGATTCGATAAGGATTTCTATGAACAGGGGAAATTAATTTTTGGACGTAAGCAATAAGCGTCAGTAATTAATAAGATTTTCCAACGATGAATAGTATATTATATAATATATTTAGCTATATAGGTATTGCTCCTAATTAGACGAAACTCGCATTATAAATAATAACGTAAGCATTAAGTAGTTAAGTAATTGTATGTTCTGCATTATATCATTGAAATGGAAGCGATGGGAGCAATTAAGTCAAATTCCCAGAAGATACAAATAGTTAGTGGTGTTATAAGGGATAATTAACTTTATCAATTTAAGGAATGTATATTGTTCGAAGAAGTTGTTAAATTATTTCTGAAAAGTTGTGATGGTAATCTTTGTGCATTTAGCTTTTATAGATTCATTAGCTATGTTAAATGAAAATTGTGTTGTTCATGATACCACAGCCATAAGCTTAATTAAAATTAGATTACCGAGTAAAGCCAGGGATACATTACCAGTTTAAATTGTAGATGTAGAAGGAGTAATTACACAATTAATATTTATGTATATGCTTAATTAAAACGAAATCTCTTGCAAAATACGTTTTTGTGGTTTATTATGAACGATTTTTATTAAAATCATTGTTATTCACGGATTTGTTGTTTGAGTTAAACCCCATTTTATCATTAAATTCCTAAAGCTTGAAATATTCAATATTGGAAATCTGCTAGGTTGCGTTATAATCGCATTCGAAACAGCGTTTTATCGATTCATCTCAAACAATATTTGTTCATAACGTTTCATATTAATGTTTATAGCTGTTGAGTTATGATCAAAAAAGCTTATAAAAAGCTTACACAGCTTATTACTCCTACTATTACATAATAGCCACACAAAAATATAAAGAAATAAGATATAAGCATGTAGCACGATGTAAGTAATACAAATTATATGCCATTTTAAAATTTACTTAATTATATGAATATTTTTATAAAAATAATGGTTATCAACAGTTAAGTTAGGTGTCAAAGTGCATTTCTCACATTATTGGGAAATTTAATAATGTAAATCGTGAATCGTCAAAGTAATTTGTCAATAATAAGAATATAAAAAATTATTTATCGATCGTAAGTAATTTGATTATTTTACACAAAACAGAAATACATCGTAGTACAGAAATAAAATAAAAATTATAACGGCAGTTTGAATTACGCTATGATGAGAGTGTTTTTTAGATGGAACACCCTGTATATTTTAAGGTTTTTGGATTCCTATTGGCAAGATGTTGCAAAGTGCCGTAAGGTTTTAATGCTTTAAACTGTGTTGTTTTTGAAATATTGAAACTTTTATTTAAGAAGAATCAAGTACTCAATAACAAGAGAGGTGATTTAAAAAATATTAGCTTTTTAATTTATGTAATCGAAGAAATTATAATTGGTGTGTTAAAACTAGATTAAATTTGCTTCAAATGATTTTTATTTCATAATAATATCTCAATTCGTCTTTGAGATATGATGATGTAAATTAGATTATTCAATTTAAACTCATAAACAAGAGACGATTTAAAAAAATTATCTTTTTAATTTATGAAATCGAAGAAATTATAATTGGTGTGTTAAAACTAGATTAAATTTGCTTCAAAATAATTTTTATTTCATAATAATATCTCAAGTCGTCTTTGAGACATGATGATGTAAATTAGATTATTCAATTTAACCTCAATAATAAGAGGGGTGATCTAAAAAACTTTTATCTTTTTAATTTATGGAATCGAAGAAATTATAATTAATGTGTTAAAACTAGATTAAATTTGCTTCAAAATGATTTTTATTTCACAATAATATCTCAATTCGTCTTTGAGATATGATGATGTAAATTAGATTATTCAATTTAAACTCAGAAACAAGAGACGATTTAAAAAAATTATCTTTTTAATTTATGAAATCAAAGAAATTATAATTGGTGTGTTAAAACTAGATTAAATTTGCTTCAAAATAATTTTTATTTCATAATAATATCTCAATCCGTCTTTGAGATATGATGATGTAAATTAGATTATTCAATTTAAACTCAGAAACAAGAGACGATTTAAAAAAATTATCTTTTTAATTTATGAAATCGAAGTAATTATAATTAATGTGTTAAAACTAGATTAAATTTGCTTCAAAATGATTTTTATTTCACAATAATATCTCAATTCGTCTTTGAGATATGATGATGTAAATTAGATTATTCAATTTAACCTCAATAATAAGAGAGGTGATCTAAAAAACTTTTATCTTTTTAATTTATGGAATCGAAGAAATTATAAATGGTGTGTTAAAACTAGATTAAATTTGCTTCAAAATGATTTTTATTTCATAATAATATCTCGATCCGTTTTTGAGATATGATGATGTAAATTAGATTATTCAATTTAACCTCAATAACAAGAGTTTATACTTTATCTCACTTGAGTTAAAGTTTATATAAGGCATAATTTGGACGTTAGGGTTCGATTCTTGGTTTAAAAATATTCTTAAATATTTCATTCATTTCCAACAGCTTGTTTAAAACACAGTTTAAAATAGGTTTAAAATACAATTTTTTAGTAGCAACGTAAAATAAGATTAAAACAAAAAAAACTGTTTAAAACAATTAAAACAGGTGTTCAAAAATTAAAAAAAACGGTTTTTTTCAACCCTGATTAAAATGTTATTAAAAGGAATTCCAAAACTTTAAAATATACAGGGTGATTCATTTTAAAATCACACTCATCATGTCGTAGCTTTAACCACTATATTTTCATAATTTTATCATTTTTATTCTATTTCTATGTTAAGATACGCGGAAAATAGTTTCAAGTAACATTTATTTAAAATTTCGAAATTGATGTCCAAATTGACAAAATGATTTTTTAACTTGTAACGTCTTATTTTGATACATCGATTTTTATAATTTATATATTTGTTAAGTGATAGATTGATTTTTCTATATAAGTGACTTTGTTCAGATGTTAATTTTGAAATTTTTAACATAAACTGTTCTTGTTTTCTTATGATGCTAGCATTGTACAAGCGAAACATGTCAAAATAGAACATATTAATTAAAATATATAACTTTAAACCAGTAAATGTGCAAAAAATATTTACATATTTACAAATTTTTTAATATAAGCTCACGTTAAGGCTGTAAAACAATTATTCCTTACTTTTTGTACATCCTGTATATGTTATAAAAACAAAGAATAAATATAATGAGAACACAAAGGATCTTGTCGTCCCAAACAATCTCGTTGTTGAAACAAGCTTAAACAATTAAAGTTTTAAGCACTTGTCCCTAAGGTATGATGTTGGTTAGGGATTAATATCAAATCGTAACACAATAAGACTACTGAGTTGTCTACAATTTTTCAAAATAGACTATTTTATGTTAATACTATCACTTTAGACGCGTTATCTGAGATAAACATTGGCAATTTAAGGCGATTCGCTCCGTCTAGATCTTAATAAAGGTGTGTAGTTTCCTATAAGATAACTTATCATCACATTGCCAAGGGAATTTGCGGGCGAGGCGCTACAATCTTCCAAAATAGGCGATTTTGTGTTAATAATATCAATTAAGATGTGTTACCTATGAGAAACATTGACAACTTGAGTCGATTCGCTCCTTGTACATTTTAATAAAGGTTTGTAGTCTCCTATAAACCGTCAGATTAAGAACGGTGATACGGCAGATACATACGGCTTAATTAATAATATAATAAAAGCAGTCATAGAACAATGTGCTGAGTATTTGAAGGTCACAAATACTACAAAAAAGAAGGTGACAAAAAGGACTATAGCAATTACAGGCCAATATCAGTTTTGGCTGTTATTTCAAAAATTATCGCAAAATCGATAGCGTGAAGTTTGATGGAATATTTCAATACCAATAAGTATTTCACAAAGAGTCAGTATGAGTATCAGGCAGGAAGATCGGTTATTACAGCTGTTGCGGATATGCAGAACCTAAGCAAGGCATTTTACACAATCAACCATTCCATTCTGTTGAGAAAACTTGAATATTAGGATGCCAGAGGCACACAACTACAATTAATAAGGTCATATTTGATGTACGAACAGATAGCAATATCTTGAGCACAATGGTAATAAATCATCCGGTATAAAAACCAAACATAAGGTCCCGCACGATCCTGTTCTCGGACCTCCTCTGTTTATTATTTATATTAATGACCCGCCCTCTAATATTAATGAAGAAACATACTGATGACATGTTGATAGTATTTAAAAGCAGTGAAAAGCTAATCTAAAGACTAAATCCGAAGAAGCTATCTCGAAGTGTCAAGAATGGATACACCAGTAATAATATTGAACACATAGTTTTGGAAATTACGCGATATAGGACAGAACCTACAGTGTGAAGTTTTTAGGTCTGCACCTTGAAAGCAGATTGACCTGGAAAGTGCACCTGAATCATGTGAGGTTTAAAATGACATCTGCAATCTTTATAATAAGAAGACTAAAGCTAGTAATAACATACCAGGCAGTAAGACTATCGTACTTTGCATCCTTTCACTCTGTGGCATCTTATAGTATTCTGTTTTGAGGCGGAGCATTTGATTTTCTTACAAATCTTTCGATTGGAGAAGTGAGCCATACGGTTGCTATGTGGGCTACGTAGAGATGAAAGCTGTAGATCCCACATTAAGCAGGAAAAAATGTTTACTTTGCCAAGTACATATATACTTAAGGCATTGCTGCATGCTCATGACAACAGAGAAAGGTACCCTTTGAATGGTGGTAGTCACAGTTACTTGACGAGATCACGACATCAATTTCAGGTGCCCTATCATAGAATTACATCAACGCAAAAGCATGTGAACTACTGGGGGCCAAAGCTCTTGAACGAATTACCGCCACAGTTGATTGCGCAATCCAGGCCTCGATTCAGGACTCAAATTAAGAATTATCTAATGGAAAATGTTTTCCAAAAATTTAATTGTATGTTTATGCATATATATACACAAATACTAATCATCTGAGATATTATTTTCTTCAGTTCATTTAAAATTTTATTATGTTTTTCATACATTTCATAACAACCTTTACATCTGGCTTCCTTTTCCTGTGCATGAGTAATAACTAACTGAGTAATAACTAACTTTCGGTTTAACTGTGTCCTTTAAGAATGACAAAATTACACATGGTCGAAACACAGTATTTTGGAAGATTGTTTACTAATGATTCTCATGGATAATGCCTCTGAATTGATATTATTAAGACGAAATCATTTATTTTAGAAGATTGATAGCGTAGATAAGCGTCTGAATAGATATTATTAAGACGAAATCATTTATTTTAGATGATTGTAGCGCCTCGGTCATAAGCGACCTTGGCGGTGTGAAGATAGGTTCTCTTATAGCAGTCTAAACAGCTTTATTAAGATGTAGAAGGAGCGAATCGATTCAAATAACCAATATTTCTCATGAATAACGTGTCTGAATTGATATTATGAAGACGAAATCATTGATTTTAGAAGATTGTAGCGCCTCGCTCAAGCGACCTCAGCGAAGTAAAAATAGTTTTTTTTTTGATAAAAGACTCCATTCTTCAGTTATTTGTAATAATAAAAAATAAAAAGCTGCAATAGAAGAAACAGAATAGAAATAGAAAAAATATATTTTAATTTCATTCTCGTCTACCGGTTTCGAGACTAAAGTCACGTCTTCAAGTCTATCGCATCAGGTTAACTCTCCAGTTTGAGTACATTAGGTTTGGTTCAAATATTCTATAGAAAATAAGTGGGAAAATGTTAACTCTAATTAGATTGGGGAAATATTGAGATGAACTTAATCTTCTTCAAGATGTGGAAGTCGTCTATATGTGTGTAGCTTTTAGAAAGGAGTTAAAATAGGTTTTCATATAAGAGATTAAACACCTACATTAAGATGTAGGAGAAGCGAATCTACTCAAATTACCAATGTTTCTCATGGATAACATGTCTGAATTGGTATTATTAAGACGAAACCATTTATTTTAGAAGTTGTAGCGTCTCAAAGATAGGTTTTCTAAACACTTTTGCTATGATGTACAAGCAGCGTAAAGTTGTTCATCTTTGCAGGTAAAGTGACCTTTCTGAGTAACGTACAACAAAAGTTGATTAAGATAAAATGTTTGTTATATTAAATTATTTGCCGAATTTCATTAATTTAGGATATAAAAGCAAATTGCAGATTTTTAAATCATAAGATTAACAAAACATTTTCGATCTAAAATAAATTAACACAACAGCTTATTAAATGATACCACCACCAACATATAATTCAGCCCTTTTCCGACATTGTTTATAACTTTTTCTTATATCGTCCAACGGAATTTCTCTAATAACAGTTTCAGTTTTTTATTTTAAATGGTATAAATTGTTATAAAAATTTTCAGTGTACAGTTTTTGTTTTATATTACCCCAAATAGCTACGATTATGGACCATACCCACCAATCAAATTAACGTATTTAAATTAATTAAAAATTTAAATTAAAACGATGGGCATTAACTACCTTGCTGTACATATGTATAATTCATTTCGTTTTTCTAAATTCCCGCCGCGAAGATAATTAAATAAACAATTTTCTAATATTTCCAAATATCGGTCTTGATTCAAATTGGAGTTTATGAAGACACCAACATTCATATTTTTTATTAAAATAAGTTTATTAAATTTAAAATTAAATTACTGTCTTTCAAAATTTTGTACCCAAGCCACAAACAATAATCTAAACGTTTTGCTTCATCACCTAATTTGATAGTGTGGTTAAATTTTTTACGGCAATATTTTATTGTTTTCAACAATCGACCCCGCAGCATGTTCATCTAAAAGCTATTTTTCCTTCCATTTATTTTCCACATTGCCCGTTTCCAATAGCATTTTAACAACCCTTTTAATTGTTTTTTATCTACTAAAAATCCAAATTTTTACTAAAATTGTTTTAAAACTGCATTGTAACTGTTCTAATCATTTTATTTATTTTAAAACGAAATATTAGAAAACAATTTCATGAAAACACTTATTTTCTCTTTTATATGCTAAATTAATAAAAATCGGCATATCGCTATAATTAAACATTTTATCTTACTCAACTTTTATTATACACTTAGCAGCAGAAGTCTGCGTACAAAAAACTTCTAACACTTTAACTGAAAAAATAAGGGTCATGATCTCATGTGATAAACTTCAATTTTTTTATTTTGTGTATTAACTACATATAATTCTATTAACAAAATATGCATCAATAAAACAGAAATATTAGTTACAAAAAAAAATTAAATTAAAAATTCTCCAAATAATGCGTATGCAAAAATCTGCGTACAAATAAAGACGCCTTCTCCAAAATATACTTATTTACTTAAATACGTAGTTGGCGATGTACGCTTTCCGATTTAAATAAAAGATAATCGGTGTCAATTATATTAGCAGAGGCTTAGAAGCTAAAAGTTAGAATGGACACGAAAGGAAAGGAAATTGAATTGGGAGAGAGAAAAATTATTGTAAAGTTATGGAAAGAGGGAAAATCTTTTCGAAAAATAGGAGAAACTGTCGGCAGGTCACACTCTTCCATTCAAACAGTAATTAATAATTATAAAGACACTGAAGATTACCTCTCACGTCCGCGATCTGACCGAGAGAAGCGACCCCTTTTAACAAACCGAGAGAAGCGAAAAATTGTACAGCAGGTTAGAAAAGAACCTAGGCTGACGGCAAAAAAAAAATAGTAGAAAATGTACAAGAAGAATTTCATAAAACTATCAGCAAAGGTACGGTGAGAAGGACGTTAAAAAAAGCTAACTATCACAGTCGCGTTGCACGAAAAAAGCCATTTGTGTCAGAGGTCGTCAGAAGCGGATCGCCTTTGCAAAAAAACTCTTAGACAAGCCCATTGAATTCTGGGAGAAAGTTCTCTTCACAGATGAGAGCAAATTTTGCATTTTCGGCATTAAGGGTAAACAACTTGTATGGAGAAAACCTAATACTGCCCTTAATCCCGAAAATTTGAAAGCGACTGTAAAACACGGAGGTGGTGGAGTTATGGTTTGGGGGTGTATATGCACCAAAGGGGTGGGAAGGTTGGTTTTCATAACATCGACAATGGACCATAAAATGTATATAGACATTTTAAAAGAAAATTTGAAGCCTAGCATCGAAAACTTGGGCTTGGGGCCCGAATACTTTTTTCAACAAGATAATGACCCCAAACATTGCGCCCACAACACTAAGCTTTGGCTACTATACAATACCCCAAAGCAACTTAAAACACCTCCACAATCGCCGGACTTGAATCCCATCGAACACCTCTGGGATTTACTGGAACGCAGGATTCGGCAACACAACATAACGTCGAAGGAAACGTTAAAAAATGTTATGATTGAGGAATGGGCCAAAATCAGTTCGGACGAAACGAAGAAATTAGTGCACTCCATGCCTAAACGTTTAAGGGAGGTCATTAAACGTAAAGGTTATCCGACCTCATATTAATATAGAAACAATGATCTCATTTATGAATTTTTTATAAATACTGTCCTGACTTGTACGCAGATTTTTGCATACCCGTTATTTGTAGAATTTTTAGTTTTGATTTTTTTCTGTAACTACTGTTTCTGTTTTGTTGAAGCATATTTTGTTAATAGAATTATATGTAGTTAATATACAAAATAAAAAAAAAAAACAAGTTTATCACATTAGATTATGACTCTTATTTTTTCAATTAAAGTATTACAAGTTTTTTGTACGCAGACTTCTGCTGCTGAGTGTATATTGCTCAGAAAGGTCGCTTTACCTGCAGATTAACAAACTTGTTGCGTTAACTTTTTTACATTGAAGACATTTGACGTAAAACTTGGTTATATTTCGTTTTATGACATCCAGACTTTATTGCAAAAGTTGGAATTTGAATTCAAAAATTTATCGTTAATTATACCTTATTATAGTGTCCCCTATAATATTACGAGAATTCACCGTATATGTACCGATATGTACGTAAACGTCAAGGAAAATAATAAGAAAATGAGCAAATTTTGGTTTATCTATGTAAACTGGGCTTACCAATAGAAAAATTCTATACTACATCTGTTCAGTGAACAAAGTATACAAAGTTTTATCGTAACACTTTTAATTCTCTTGTCGTAATGAAGAATTGCTCAAAAAGACTAATTAAAAATTTTAATTAAAGACAGTGATTTATAACATAACATATAAAATAGATGAAAATAAATTGATTATAATTTTTTTTGTTATGATTTAATATAATCAATTTATTACAAACAATTTTCATTTATATAGTTTTGACCTAACATTTTTTTAACTTTCTTATTATAATTTAACAAATTTAAAATTTTGCGGTTTCACTAAAGTTTCTAGAACTTAAATTAGTTATATTAAGCATCATTTATATCGTTTTTAAATGATCACTTTTTTTGTTTGTAATTATTGTACTTCATCCAGTTCAAGTTAACTTCTCGTTAAAAGGTTTTGAACACTGCGAATGATTGATCGTTGTCTTCTGCCTGTGAGATAGTTATCCAGAAAAATAACGTCCCTAACTCCTGACCGTAACCATCGACCGTAACCATTAACCGTCTCATTTCGCTCCACAATTACCAACTTCACTCCAAAAGTTGTATCTGATTTTTTTATCAATAAATGTTTCCGTATATCACCTCCCAAGCTGTCAAGCGCAGTATATACCGAATTTAACCTAATCTTTTCAGATTGAGATAAGCTCGTTTTAATTTTCGTTATCACCCAGGATATTTTCATGAAATATTATTAATCGTGCGACTTTTAAGTTAACAAAATCTTCAATCATCTTGTTAATTATAAATGTTTTTACAGTTTGTTAAAGTTTAACGAGTTTTAAAGTATAATTTGAGTATAACAAGAAGACTTTGACAAATTCTGGGTGTAAATGAATTAAAAACAAGTAATTCCTAAACCGTCAAGATTTATTTGTTGAAGTAGTATAAACTTCTTCAACAACTTCCGAAGCTGGGAAATTCCGTGAACAGTGCCGGTTTCAACAAGTTCCCATCAGCTTTTCCCGTTAATTTTTGGAAAACTAACCAGCCGGAAAGTTTCTCAACTTTAGGAACTCTCGTAATTTGGCGGGTTTAATATAATAATTCCGTCCGAGATTAATAAATTTCTCAAGTGAACGTCTTTTATGTAGTAATAAGTAATTGTTTCAATTAAAGTTTAACTTTTTATAGCTTCTTTATAAATTATTAAAAAATAAAGTTTAGTTTTAGAACGAAGCAAACGACGTTCTATCTTCGGATTAAAAGTACAAATTAGATTTTTTTATGACAGTCTTGGGAAAAGCGGCTTATTTTCTTGTTGGAACTAAATAAATATTTTATTATGTTGCGGCAATATGCTGCATTTTCTAAAGTTCTTTTTTAGCGCTTCCGGGTAAAATCGATTTTGATTAATATGCAATACTTTAGAAGTTTTATTTTCGAGCTGTCGCCGTGATTTATACACGCAACACCGTTTCTAATAATTAGTTTTACAAAAGCTTAACGTCATGTACTGATGATTTATTGTGAATTTAATATCTGTGGAGTTCTACTCTAATTTATTAGACTTTTACAATATAGAGAACAAGTTATTAATTGGATTCTTCGGTTTTGTAAATTATAATATAAAATCTAGAATAGTTGAAAGGAAACTGATTATAAATTTTAATTTAATGATTTATTTATTAATATAATGATATATTATCAATTTTTATTAATATCATTCTCATTTATAGTTTTTAATTTTTTAGTAAAAGTTACTTTATTGTAAAATGCTGTAAGTTTTAAATGGCTAAAGTTTTAAATCGTTTAGGTTGGTAAGAGCCATAGACGGCTTATAATCATATCCGGATTTCGTTTTTATGGTATATTACAAACAATTTTCCTCTACAAAGTTTTCCCCTAACATTTTTAGTTTTTTTGTTATAATGAAAAATTGCTCAAAAGCGCCAATTTAATTTTACTATTTTGTAATTTATGACGTAAAATATAAAATAGTTGAAACGAAACTGATTATAAATTTTAATTTAATGATTTATTATGATCAATTTTTAATAATATCATTCTTTTTACTAAGTTTTAATTTTTGTGAAAAATGAATTACTTTATTCTAAAAGCTTTAAATTTTAAATGGCTGGAGTTTTAAACCGCTTAGGTAGGTAAGTCATAGATGGATTATAATCTCGTGTAGATAACATTTTTTTGCTTTATTACAAGTAATTTTCGTCCAACATTTTTGTAATAACATTTTTAATTTTCTTGTTATAATGAAAATTTGATCAAAAACGTAAATTTAATTTTTAAATTTTGTGATATATGACGAAAAATATAAAATAGTTGAAAGGAAACTGATTATAAATTTTAATTTAATGATTTATTATGATCAATTTTTATTAATATCATTCTCATTTATAGTTTTTAATTTTTTAGTAAAAGTCACTTTATTGTAAAATGCTGTAAGTTTTAAATGACTAAAGTTTTAACTCGCTTAGGTTGGTAAGAGCCATAGACGGCTTATAATCATATCCGGATTTCGTTTTTATGGTATATTACAAACAATTTTCCTCTACAAAGTTTTCCCCTAACATTTTTAGTTTTTTGTTATAATGAAAAATTGCTCAAAAACGCCAATTTAATTTTTTTTTTGTGATTTATGACGTAATATATAAAATAGTTGAAACGAAACTGATTATAAATTTTAATTTAATTATTTTTTATGATCAATTTTTATTAATATCATTCTCAACTATTATAGTTTTTAATTTTTTAGTAAAAATCACGTCATTTTTCTATTTTGTGCTTTATGACGTAAAATATAAAATAGTTGAAAGGAAACTGATTATAAATTTTAATTTAATGATTTATAATGATCAATTTTTAATAATATCATTCTTTTTACTAAGTTTTAATTTTTGTGAAAAATGAATTACTTTATTCTAAAAGCTTTAAATTTTAAATGGCTGGAGTTTTAAACCGCTTAGGTAGGTAATAGTCATAGATGGATTATAATCTCGTGTAGATAACATTTTTTTGCTTTATTACAAGCAATTTTCGTCCAACATTTTTGTAATAACATTTTTAATTTTCTTGTTATAATGAAAATTTTATCAAAAACGTAAATTTAATTTTTAAATTTTGTGATATATGACGAAAAATATAAAATAGTTGAAAGGAAACTGATTATAAATTTTAACTTAATGATTTATTATGATCAATTTTTATTAATATCATTCTCATTTATAGTTTTTAATTTTTCGGTAAAAGTCACTTCATTGTAAAATGCTGTAAGTTTTAAATGGCTAAAGTTTTAAATCACTTAGGTTGGTAAAAGCTATAGACGGCTTATAATCATATCCGGATTTCGTTTTTATGGTATATTACAAACAATTTTCCTCTACAAAGTTTTCCCCTAACACTTTTAGTTTTTTGTTATAATGAAAAATTGCTCAAAAACGCCAATTTAATTTTTCTATTTTGTGATTTATGACGTAAAATATAAAATAGTTGAAACGAAACTGATTATAAATTTTAATTTAATGATTTATTATGATCAATTTTTATTAATATCATTCTCATCTATTAGAGTTTTTAATTTTTTAGTAAAAATCACGTCATTTTTCTATTTTGTGATTTATGACGTAAAATATAAAATAGTTGAAAGGAAACTGATTATAAATTTTAATTTAATGATTTATTATGATCAATTTTTATTAATATCATTCTCATTTATAGTTTTTAATTTTTTAGTAAAAGTCACTTTATTGTAAAATGCTGTAAGTTTTAAATGGCTAAAGTTTTAAATCACTTAGGTTGGTAAAAGCTATAAACGGCTTATAATCATATCCGGATTTCGTTTTTATGGTATATTACAAACAATTTTCCTCTACAAAGTTTTTCCCTAACACTTTTAGTTTTTTGTTATAATGAAAAAATGCTCAAAAACGCCAATTTAATTTTTTTTTTGTGATTTATGACGTAATATATAAAATAGTTGAAACGAAACTGATTATAAATTTTAATTTAATTATTTTTTATGATCAATTTTTATTAATATCATTCTCATCTATTATAGTTTTTAATTTTTTAGTAAAAATCACGTCATTTTTCTATTTTGTGCTTTATGACGTAAAATATAAAATAGTTGAAAGGAAACTGATTATAAATTTTAATTTAATGATTTATAATGATCAATTTTTAATAATATCATTCTTTTTACTAAGTTTTAATTTTTGTGAAAAATGAATTACTTTATTCTAAAAGCTTTAAATTTTAAATGGCTGGAGTTTTAAACCGCTTATGTTGGTAATAGTCATAGATGGATTATAATCTCGTGTGAATAACATTTTGTTGATTTATTGCGAGCAATTCTCGTCGAAACATTTTTGTAATAACATTTTTAATTTTCTTGTTATAATGAAAATTTTATCAAAAACGTAAATTTAATTTTTCAATTTTGTGATTTATGACGTAAAATATAAAATAGTTGAAAGTAAACTGATTATAGATTTTAATTTAATGATTTATTATGATCAATTTTTATTAATATCATTCTCATCTATTATAGTTTTTAAATCTTTAGTAAAAATCACGTCATTTTGCTATTTTGTGATTTATGACGTAAAATATAAAATAGTTGAAAGGAAACTGATTATAAATTTTAATTTAATGATTTATTATGATCAATTTTTAATAATATCATTCTTTTTAAAAATTTTTAACTTTTGAGAAAAAATCACTTTGTTCTAAATGCTTTAAATATTAAATGGTTGAAGTTTTAAACCGCTTACGCCCAAGATGGCTATTACCAACGATATAGGGTAATATATAATAGATAAGCTCATGTGGATAATATATTTTTCCTTTATCACAAACAATTCTCAACCATACATTTTTGTCGTAATATTTTTAATTTTCTTGTTATAATGAAAGTTTGATAAAAAACGTCATTAAAGATTTCGATTTTGTGATTTACAATAAAAATATAAAATAGTTAGAAGGAACCTGATTATACATTTTATTTTAATGATTTATAAAACTGTATATTTAAAAACTGTTTATTTATTATAAACAGTTTTCATTAATATCATTGTTTTTCACAATTTTTAACTTTTTAGTAAAAATCACTTTGTTCTAAATGCATTTTAAATTTTGAATGGGTGAAGTTTTAAATCGCTTAGGTTGGTAATAGCCATTGATGGATTATAATCTGATGTGGATAATTTTTTTTGCTTTATCGCAAACAATTCTTGTTCATACATTTTTAATTTCCTTGTTATAGTGAAATTTGCTCAAAACGTCAAATTAAGTATTTTTCGATTTTTGTATCCACATACGCAACTGGGAATAATCCGCATTGCTTTGAAGATCCGCATATATTTTAACGGAGCTCCGGTCTGGTCAACCTTCGGCATTAATAAATAAAGTTCTTAAATCGTTTGAGAGCCATTATCACTAGAACTAATACTAGATATCGAATTAGAAACATCCGAGTTTAGCTGTGCATTGTATAACTGTTTTTGGTGCATTAGAACCGTTTTGGTTAATATATGGTTAATATATTATGTATTTCATAATCAAAAAAATTGTGTCTTCTGGAAAAGCCGCCATTTAGTATTTATAATTATTTTATCCACATTATGCAATGTAAATATGTATCTAACCAATTACTACTATTTTGATACACCCTAGCAATCTTCTAGCTTTTGACATCTTTAACATCCTTGACACTCTCAAAACAATCAAAAATCTATTATTTACAATTTTTCGACTTTGATTAAGTATCCCACCGATATTTTGAGTGCTTTAGAACCAGTTTGGTTACCACCAATCTGTATATTTCATAATATTTTTTTTTGCATTTTCTGAAAAATATCTCATTTAGTGTTTTTTTTTAATTGGTTTGTATCAATTAAAACCTAAAGTAAAAAAAAACCTCAAAATAAATTGTTTTAAGTTTTGCAACATTGATTAATAGAATAGATAATAAAAGATCTTGCACATTAAAACGATGTATCATTTATTTTATTAATTTATTACATTTTTGAGAAAAATTAATAAATAGTACATCGTTTTAATGTGCAAGATCTTTTATTATCGATTCAATTACACGATGTCAAAAAACAAACCAACAAACTATTGATTAATAGGGCACGGAACTTTTGTAACACCTTTTCTCCTTCAATTGCTGTCAGTGAATAAATTTGGTTAATATCAGTGATAGGCGACAGGTAAATACCCGATGGGTATTTACGAAATTGGGCATTTATTCGAATAATTATCCTGCTGGTAAATACCCAAACAGTGGATAAATAATCAATTGAAAATTTATAATAATACTGATTTTTTCGAAATGTATTAATTTATTTACAAAAAATAAAAATATCAGTTTATGTAGTTGGTAAAGAAAAATATAAAAATGTTGAAAATTTCTAGGTCTAATATACCTTTAGTTCCAGAAAAACTTACAACAATAAAGCACTTAATAGCAATTGAAACTAGAATTAACACTAGACCTAGTATTAGAAAGTTTTTTATCTTAGTATATTAGTTTTGAAATTAGTTTTTTATTTAGTAAATTTATATGACAATTAAAGACTGAATAACAACTAAAAATAGAGTCAACACTAACTGTACAGCTAATACTAGACCAAGAACAAAAACATTTAGTATTTTGAAATGAGATCCATTGTTTAACCAGTTATAGGATTAGATTAGTTTAATTAAGTTTATACTACTCTGGTTTTGTTTTTAGTTTTTATTATTGTTGCCTGACTAGTTTCGGCATAGGAGCCATCATCGGAGGCAGCGTCAGTATTAAATTAATGAAAGGCGAAATAACATTACAAAATTTGTCGACAGTAAAAATGATGTTAGGTATTGATGTGTTGATTTTACAATAACAGAATGAATGTAATTTTACTCTGATGGAATACACTTATTAGCATCAGCAATGTTCAACAGCCACATTGCTGATGATAATAAGTAAACCTAAAAACATTTAGGTTTAGTAGTAACTCACTTAAGACGGAACCCAGTCTATCCCCAATTAGCTTCAGAACTAACACTAGACTTAAAAGCAGAAATATTAGGGTTTAGCCGTCTAAAGAAATGCACGGTTAAGCCGAAACTTTCTAGTACTACGTCTAGTCTGATTCAAGTGTACAACAATTTAATACTAAATAACTAAATTTACTCTAACTAAAAATAGAGCCAATACTAACACTAGAGCTAATACTACACATAAAACGAAAAACATTTAGCTTTAGCAGTATCTCTCTTAAGACGGAACTCAATCCAACCCAACCCAACCCAACCTACCTTCCGGAGCGATAGAACTCGTATTTTTGGATTAAACATGATTTTTGATTTTGTTGTACTTCTTTTTTTGTATTACTCCCTGGAATATATCCACGATATATTCCCTTGAGAATAAATATCTGGGTATTTAACAGCACTGGTTATTATACGTCAGTGTTAACTGTCAGCACGATTTAAAGATTAATTACTTTTAATAGTAATTCTAACAAAAATGATAATATTAATAAAAAATTGTATCTTAAAGCAACCGTCTCTAAATTTTCTTTTGTAAACGACGTTCTTGTTAAATGTAGTAATCTACTTCTCTCCAACCTCTTATCATTCATTGCTGTTTGTTTGGGATCAAGACCTTTGGTTTCATTCTCTAATTCCATACAGAGGTTCTTCTACTTATCCCTCTTACTATTATTTCTTAGCTTCCTTAAGCTTAACTAAATCGAACGCAACCAACCTAACCCAACTCATAACATTCCTCATATTGAAAGATATGAAGTTGAAGCTTAATCCACCTAAACTCAACCTAATGCAAAGAATCTTCTAAGATTTTTGAAATATTTCACGATTTTTTCTTCTATAAGGTTGAGTTCTAACTTCATACCATTCAATATGAGGGATAGCATGAAGGTTTTCTCCTGTGGTTGAGCTTCAACTATAAATTATTAAGTATGATGGGTAGTAATCATCTTTTTCTCTAACCTCTTGTCATCCATTGCTGTATGTTTGGGATCAAGATCTTTGATCCCAAACATAGCTAGTATTGATGTCCTATCTAGCGCGGTCTCTACTTTCAGTTTTTCCATCCTTTTCTTTTTATATCCAAGGGAGGCAGACTTGCTATGACTTCTACTGCCTCTGCCGATACTGTGCGATACGCGGAAGCAATTCCTATTTTTTAAATATCTCTGCCAAATCGATGAAAATAACCTCCTGCCTCTAGCCATAGAGTCTCCAAGCTTGGGCGTCAGTTTCATGATATGATGCGTCATCGTCATAGCCTCATTTGTAACGTTGATAATAGGTTCTTTCATGGTCATGTCCTTATTCAGGAAAACTCAAGTTATTTAATGATTTTTGCTTTCCACTTCAGATACACCTACCCCTTTCTTGAGGATCCTACTAACTTTCTGTCCTGCAGAAGCACCATTTACATCTTTTGTGCCGCTATCTTCAATCCCATTCTTGACTGATTTTGATGTTTAAGTTCTATACGCAAACAACTCCGCCTCCTTCTTCAAGTCTAGTCTGAGTATTTCGCCGTAGAACAAATTCCATCATAATAGGCCCAACAGAAAACCTTGTGGCACTCCGCAGGGCACTTTGTATCTAATGCCATTTGGCGCCAATGTTGATCGTTCAGCTACATATCCTTTAACAATTTTACGTGGTGGCTTAACAACAGATACGTGCCAACTGTTTTATTTGTCAAGGCCTTTACAATTTCTTCCCACAGTGCCGTGGGAAGAATGCAGTTGAACGCATCGTCTATATATATAAGGATCAGAACGCAGACTTCCCTGTTTTTAGGTCTTTTTCTTTATGTCATCTACCACTTTCTGGACTCTTTCCACAGCATCTACAGTCGATTTCCGTTTTTATAGCCAAACTGATTTTGGTGTAGTAGACTGTTAGTTTCTACCTCCGTTTATAGTTTTTGGGCACAAAGGTCTGTACGACGAATTTTCTTCTATTTTTTTTGGTTTCTCCATGAGCAGCAGTTTGGCCTGTTTCCAAATATTTGGAAAAATTGCTTCAAGTAAGCAATTATTATAAATTTCCAAAAATACGTCCTTGTGCCTGGGAAGTAAGACGTTTATGATTTCCACCGTAATACCGTCTAGCCCGGGGCTTTCTTTTTTCTCAAGTTTGGATGCCGCCACCAAAAGTTCTTCCTTATTAAACAGTTCTACTTCCATTGGCTCTTCCAGGGGTTACTATATAACTTCCAGTTGCTTGGGAAAAAGCTTTTCGACCTGCTCTCCTACATTTTATTCATCAATGTTTGATCGGGGTGTGTTATATTCCTTTCCCCAAACGTCCTCCTCTAATTCTATAGAGGTTCTGGTTATCTCTCTTACTACTATCTATTATCTTCCTTAAACCTAACCAAATCGAACGCAACCAACCTAACCCAACCCATAACATTAGTTTCTCATATTGAATGATATGAAGTTGATGTTTAACCCAATTAAACTCGACCCAATCTAACGAATCTTCGAAGTTTTTAGAATTTTACGATTTTTTCTTCTCTAGTTGAATTGGGTTGACCTCTAACTTCATACGATTCAATATGAGGGATAGTATGAAGGTTTTCGCCTGTGGTTGAGCTCCAACTTCAAATTATTAAGTATGAAGGATGATCCAATCCAACCATAGAAGAAAATATCACGGATTATTTAGATTTTTCCTTTTATAGTTGAGTTGTGTTAACCTTCAACTGCATGCCATTCCTCATATAATAACA
The DNA here is from genome assembly GCA_036711965.1 of Onthophagus sagittarius. Lineage (NCBI taxonomy): Eukaryota > Metazoa > Arthropoda > Insecta > Coleoptera > Scarabaeidae > Onthophagus > Onthophagus sagittarius. The sequence continues at coordinate 54,592,838 of JASERS010000002.1, read as the reverse complement.
AATCAAATCCAAAATTCTTCTGTCGTTGAGTTGGGTTGACATCCAACCTCATACCATACAAAATGAGGGACATTATGAAGTTGAATCGTAACGTAACCCAACGATAACATACTATACCCAAAATTTGGAATAATTTTTAATAGTATTCCGAGATATTTTCTTCCATATTTTAGATTTAATTTTTTTCTATTGTTGGATTGAGTCAAGCTTCAACTTCATGCCTTATAATAAAAAATCAAATCCAAAGCAACAAAACCTCTAAATGCAATTCAATATAAGAGCCATTCAATGTTAGGATGGTATGAGGTTGAAGTTCTACCCAACCCAACTTGAACCCTGATATCAGATAGACTTCTTTCAATTTCTTCCCAAATTGCTTAATTTTATTAAAATAATCAAGTTAATTTAAAAACATTTAATTCATGATTTGTATTGTATAGAATACCGGATTATACAGTATTCTATACAATACCTAAGTTGGAACTGGATTATACAGTATTCTATACAATACCTAGGTATTACCAGATTATATGGTAAAAAATAAATAAATCCGTTAAAGCCTTATCCAAAAATCCGTATCCGCTTACATATCCACATTCGTAACTACTATTTATAACACACAATATAAAATAATTGGAAAGGAATTGTTTATAAATATTGATTTTGTGTCTTAATCGAAAATTTTTTAACATGATTCTCACACGCAATAATTCATTTTTGAATTTTTTGTTGAAAACGTCAAATTTGAAAAATGTTGGGAATTTTAAAACTGATAAGTTGGTAATAGTAATATTTTACGTTACTTTATCTTTATTACAACAATTCTCATTCACAATGTTTTGTCGTAACATTTTTAGTTTCTTTTTTATAATAAAAATTGCTCTAAAACGGTAATTTTAACATTTTGTGATTCTGTAATTTATAGCATAAAATCTAAAATAATTGGAGGGAAATAGATTATATTTTTTAGTTTTCTGACATATTCAGAATAATTTTTATTAATATTATCATCCACAATTATTAATTTTGAAGATTTTTGTTGATAACATCAAAATTGAAAAATGTTGGAAATTTTAAACTTGATTGGTTACTATCAGTAATAAATGGGTTACAATCGATTGTGGATAACAATTTGTTATTTTATTACAAACAATTCTGATTTACACAATTTTGTCATAACAGTTTTAGTTTTTTTGTTGAATGAAAATTTCTCAAAAACGTCAATTTTAACATTTTGTGATTCTATTATTAATAACATAAAATTTAAAATGCTTGGAAGGAAATTGATAATAATTTTTATTTTTGGGACTTTTATGAACAATTTTTATTAACATCATTTTTACACACAATTATTCATTTTTGAGATTTTTGTTGAAAACGTAAAATTTGAAAAATGTTGACAAATTTAAACCTGATTGGCTGGTATCAGTAATAGATATAATTTATATGACTATACATCCCGTTTTGAACGGGACTGTCCTGTTCTTCTGTTAGTAGTCCCATCGTCCCGAATAAACTCTAAAACGTCCCGTTTTCATAATCACATAAGTGCATAAATCTCATTAAGTATCTAGCTGTATTTACACAGCTTTTTTATTAGTAATATTTCGTTTCGTTGTTTGCGAGACTTATACCAAACATGCCAAATGTAAGTGTACAGTTTTGTGAAACTTGAAGAGGGGTAAATAGAAAAAGTGTAAACAATATTTGTACAAAACCGAGCACATTGTTGGCATAAAAACTAATAGGGATTGGCTGTGAAGCTCATAATGTCCACAATGCAATTAAAACTGCCGATTGCTTACCAATTGATTTAGGATGCATTATTGTCAAAATTTACTTTTTTAATATTTATAGTGCACGCAATGAAGCTGTAAAAGAATTCTATGACGTGATAGGTACAGAGTATAAAAGAATGTTTTGTTACAAAAAAAAATCTAAATGGCTTGTACTTGAATAGTGCTTAAAATATTTGTCTGACTGGAAAACTATTTTAGATTGCTAATCTAAATAAATAGTCTTCTAATAGGCATTTATTCTAATAGTTACTCTTCTAATAATTAGTCATCTGATGTCCGAATATATTGAAGTTGTTTTTTGGCAATCCCAGCTCCGAATGCTGGTTATATTTTGTACACGCCCAAGAAGTTGGCTTTCACCAAGCCGCTTTAAACAGCGAAGGACAAAATATATCAGCAATGAATGTGAATGCAGCAAATCGTTTAAAAGATAACTTGTCTTTAGAAAAAAATCAGTTTTTATCCCACACGTTACACGAAATTTATTAGCAATGTTGATCAAAATCAGAGCTTGGCTAACTGCTTGAAACAAGTAGTCGAGTATAATTACTAACTATTTCCACGAAAATAGAAGCATAGAATAATTACAGCTACTACAATCATCAAATTGTATTAGATAATAACATTATCTGCTGTTTGTCTTGCAATACATGATACACTAAAACTCTTACTAACTTCCTCACTTTTAATTCGGTTATCCCAACATCTTCATGAAGAAATTGCTTTATTTGCTGTAGCATGATACAGAAATTATTGAATGGACAGTGGAATGCCGCCATCAGGTTCTTCTTCCTCAGCTGATTTTTGAAATACACATCTCTACCATTTTGCTAATAAATTACAAGGATTTGCAATCCTTAGAAAGTATGGACTCAGCATTTTTGATAGACATCTCTCTCAGTCTCTTCAGTGTTTTTGAATTAACCGTCTTTCACTGCAGATGGAACGAATAGTCTTTTCCGATTAGCGAATCTCTTACCAATTCGGATTACAAGGGACATAATGCAAATTTTACGTTTTTCAATTTTGTTCAGATTACCAGGGAATTCGGATTTGTGGTTGTACGAATTAGCAACGCATTACTGTACTTCTTTAACTACATAATAAGATGCAGTTGTAATGCCTAAAAGGGATTGGCTTGCGCTCTCCAAAAAAGTCTTATTAAACAAGCAAAGTTTGTCAAGCAGTATCTAGTCTTTAATTGGCAGTTTTAAACTTTTTTCAGTTTTTTTGTTAGTTTTTAGCTTTTAGCAGATATGATGCTGTTGTATTTTACCAAGAGTATTTGATATTTTGGAAGGAAAATTAAATTTTATTAACAGTCCTTCGCTTTTTACCATAAAAATATCTTCTGCCAGCAGTATTTAACCATTAATTAACAGTTTATGGACTTCTTACGTAAAGATTGTGCATTTTGTTCAATAGTATTTAATATTTTCAAAGCATAGTCAATTGGTTTATCAATAGTATCCAGTTTTTACAAACAGTTTTACAAGTAATATCAAGTTCTTTGGAAACATTTCAAGTCTTCCAAGGGCAGTATCAAATTTTCTGGAAGTAGTATTAAGTCTTCTAAAAGCAATATCAAGACTTCCGGAACTAGTATCAAGTTTTCTAAAAGCATTTCAAGTCTTTTGGAAGCAATAAGAAGCCATCTAGAAGCAGTTCAAATCTTCTGGAAGCAATATCATATCTTCTAGAAGCATTTTAAGTCTTCGAGAAGCAATATCAAAACTTCTGGAAGTAGTATCAGGTTTTCTAGAAGCATTCCAAGTCTTCTAAAATCATTTCAAGTCTTCTGTTAGCATTTCAAGCCTTTTGAAAGCAATAACAAGCCATCTAGTAGTTCAAATCTTCTGAAAGCAATATCAAGTTTTCTAGAAGCATTTGAAGTCCTATGAAAGCAGTATCAAGTTTTCTAAAAGCATCTCAAGTCTTCTGGAAGCTTTTCAAGCCTCCTTGAAACAGTATTAAGTTTTCTATAAGCAATGTTAAGTTCTCTGGAAGTAGTGTCAAGCTTTCTAGAAACATTCTAAGTCTTCTAAAAGTATTTCAAGTCGTTTGAGATCATTTCAAGTCTTCTGAAAGCAATATCAAGACTTCTATACTCTGTTCACCGAACAGAGTCAGTAGCCGTGAGCGAAGCAACGCCCATAACCCCCACTATTACACAATAGCCAGTTTCACAAACAAAAAAATATAAAGAAAGAAAATTGGATATATAAACATGCAGTGTCATTTCAGTGACACATGGCGACACAGGTTATGTGTCATTTCAAAATTTGGTTTATGTAGATATTTTTACAAAAACAATGGTGACAACCATACGACTGCCATTATTTGAAAATTTAGTGTAAATCATGTGCGGTCAAAGTAATTTGTGAATTTAATATACAAAATGATTTTTAACCTGTTATATAAAAAAATAAATATAATGCAAACAAAATTTTATTTATGTATACAATTTTAACAATAAATGTTTCAATAATACGTGTAATATTATTCGGCACCATCTTATACGTATAATATTTAAAATTAATATCCATTTTAACAAGTAATGATAGGCATTAAAATAATAATAGAAATGGTCTTCTTTTGTACGTTGACTGGTTTAAAATAATTTTTAAAAATGATTGTTTCATGAATCTGTAACGAATGTGAAGTACTTATCATATAAAAAAGATAGACTGTATGAAAATTTTGAAAATATATGTAGGTTAAGTACCACTTCCGGTTGTTCGATTACACAAAAATTGCACACTTCGTTCTTTCTCATTGTTTCTGTAGCGAATGTTAAGGTCTTGTCTTATATAAAAAATATATCATGTTATGAAAAAAATTGAAAAAATGACTAAGTCAAGTTCCAATTCCGGTTATTCCATCGTGTTGAAATTACATATCTGCTACTTTTTCATCGTTTCATAGCGAATATGAAATACTTATCATATATAAAAAATCAACTTCAACACTTTGTATGAAAATTTTTAAAATGTGTTTAGGTTAACTAGCACTTCCAGTTGACGAAATCGTCCATAAAGTGATACCGATCTACGATTTTGTTATAATTAATGTACGTAAAATTTGGTAATTCATCATACGCTTCATTTTCGCGTGATCGCGTTCACTTTTTTTATACTTACGTATACGAGAAAGTTAATAATATTTTACACTATTTTATGCATCATCACCTCGCTGTAAAATTGGGGTAATCTAACTTAGTTCGAATCAGTTTCGGAGGGAGTTTTCTCTTCGGAGGAAGAATCATCACCCACATTAATTTGTAGTTGCTCGATTCTAACCTCCATTAAATTGTCGACTTGCCATAATCTTTCTTCCTCGCCTTTGGCATGACGAATAGCATTTCTCCAATTTTCTGCGGTAACATTGTTTAAAGCTTGTTGAAATAACGTGTGTAGGTCTTTCATTTTAAATGTTTTGTTATTTCTTGCAACTTCTCCTTTTATTTGCGCCCATATTAACTCAATAGGATTTAATTCGCAGTGATATGGGGGCAATCGTAGTATCGTACGATTCTGTTGTTCTGCCATTTCATCGACCACATACTTTGGTGTAATAGCCGCCCGTTTTACAAGGTCCAGCAGTTCACATTTTAGCATGTCAGCTTCGTAAGTAATTAAATTATTCGTTAACCAGACTTGAATATCAGCTTTTTTAGTGGCATTATTGGGTATTTTCTCTGTTTTTCGACTATGGTAAGAAGCATTGTCCATTACAACCACGGCATGTTCGTCTAAATGTGGTAGAATTTTGGCAAACCATTTTTCGAAGACTTCAGCATTCATCTCTTCATGATAATTTCCAGTCTTCTTTGACTCAAAACACAGTAATCCATTTTCTAAAAAACCGTCTTCTGATCCTATGTGGAGAATTATCAACCGCCCACCTTTTCCTGAAGGATCTTTTAATCCTGTCGTCAAGCCTTCAATAAAAGCCTGCCTTGGCGTTATTACTGACATGTCCTTCCATACCTTGTTGACAGTATGTCCAGCGTTCACCCAAGTTTCATCTAAAAAGTATAATTTTCTACCCTCTTCTCGGTGTTTTCGCACTTCTCGTATGAAACGTCTACGCCAGATAATGATTTCGTGCTTTTCCTTAAGTACACTATTGCGTGACCTTTTTGAGAACCTATTACCAAACATAACTATATTAGAACATGTGATAATAAAAAAAAAGGATGATCACCGAAAACCAATTTCTTTCATCAATTTCCATAAACAAGTTCGCTTAAAATCAGGTATAGCATCATTTTAATGTATCAGTGCTAAAATTTTATTCAGCGTAGGTGGTTCGTTTTCTTCAAAAAAAGAATGAATCAATCGTCTGAGAGCGCTTTTGGTGTCATCGTCAACATTATCTAAAACTATTCTTTGACGCTGGTATCTTTTCGGTGGTTGAAATTCATTCATTCTTGTGTGTTCATTAAGTATTCTAAATACACTACGCTCGGACACACCTGTAGAGGACTTTTTTTTTAATTTATTTTTCCAAAATAAAGATGTACCTGCAAATTACCTGCTGCCGTTGCTGTAAATTGGACCTTTTGCATCTTTGTTTTATGTGGGTTTTCACTATCATAAGTATTAAAGATGTTTAATACACGCTGTTTATCGTCAACTGAGAAATGTTTAGCCGGACGCTTTTTTACTAAAGGAAGAGCAGCGGCTTCAGCCATAGTAGCAACACGTTATATAAATACTACAAAACGTGTACTGTACGTACTGAAAAGTACGGAGATTAAGAGATAATAACAATAAATCGAAGAAGAATTAAAAGCAAATTACCGCGAAATCACTTGAAATTCAAATGACAGACGTCAGAAACATACGTAATGACAAGGAAAATAATAAAAAAGATAGCCGGTCTTGGTTGATCTATGTAAACCGGGCTTACCAATAAAAAAAATCTATTCAAAGTTCGCGCGTGTTTGTGGGAGGAGTTATAATGTCAAATCGCTGACTCTGTTCGGTGAACAGAATATAGCCACAGAATGAATAGTTATTCTGTGGTATAGCAGCAATAACAAGTCTTCTGGAAGTATTGCAAGCCTAAAGTAAACCTAAGTGTAATTTAAAACCAAATTTTAATAATTTTAGACTGCACCTGATTATCGACAAAAGTGCCTAGATTTGTCCCATTTTCAGTCGAAATAAAAACGGTCACGTTAGATATAACCCATCTATCGAAGATGGATAACAATTTGTTACTTTATTATAAACAATTTACCTTCACAAACCTTTGTCGTAAGATTTTTTTGTTTTTTGTCATAATGAAAATAGCTCAAAAACGTCAACTTTAACATTTTGCGATTCCGAGATTTATAACATAAAATTTAAAAGAATTGGGAGGAAATTGATTATAATTTTTATTTTTGTGACCAATTATGACCAATATTTATTAATATCATTCTCACCCATAATTATTAATTTTCAGATTTTTGTTGAAAACCTCAAATTTGAAATATTTGGAATTTTAAACATGATAAATTCAGTTAGTATTAGTAATAATCGATTACGAATTATATTTTCCTGCTTTAATATCACCAACTTTCATCCAATATCGACATATATTATTTAATATTCATACAAACACTACTAATCGCAATTTCTTTTTGATAAAACTTTATTGCAAGTAACATTTTCTGAAACCCTTTGAAACAAGTTGTTTCTCCTGAAATAAACTTCCTAGAAAATGTCTCAAAAGCGGAAATTCTACACACCGCGCAAGTTCATATCAGCGCTTATCTCGACTTTTCAAAACTATTCGTTAAAAGTTCGCAACTTTGAAAACTTGTGTAATTTGCTTATCCAATATTATAAGCATGCATGTTATTCGTATCATGTTTTTATAAATACTATAGTGTCGGTTTACAGGTAATTAAAACCAGATTAAAACCAGACCCATCCAATAAATAAATCAATCGTCAACTGTATACAAAATTGAAATCAGATAAACCTGCGTTAATTAATTTTGACCTTATTAAACATTAATCCCTATTGTAAAGAAGCAAATCTACGACCACGAATCAGATATACCGACAAACAACATTTCTAGAACATATCTGTCGGTTGATATGGGTCATAAATTTTGATTGGGCATTGTTCGAAACGTGAAGCTCTGTGAAAGTGGGACAATTAGGATGCAGAACGTGAGTTCCGCAGATAATTTTAGGGTCGGTTCATTTCTAGCAAAGATCAGTTCCAACAGGAAAATCGAACCCGGATTTATCGTCTTATTAAATTTAACATGGAAAATTAATTTGATCAAACCTCTATTCACTCAAATTTTATACCGGTCATATTACATAATTCAATTAATTTAATCCCGCAATTACGAATAATCGTTTAAAGGTAATTGAACACGCATCAATAATTCATTTTAAAAATACAGATGTAAAATTGGATATCAATCAACTTCGAAAATTTATTAATTAACTCAAATTAATCACATAAAACTTTAATAAAGTAAATAACAGAAAACGGTAATTGAAAATGCTTGTTAAAGGTGCCTTAAAAGGATACTAGAATGAGATTTCAAATAATCATATTTCGTGGATTGAAGCTAGAATTTCTAATTAAAATTGATTCATATTCACTTAAGATCTATCTTATAAAAACTTTACCGTAAATCGCTTTATTGAGATGGTTTGAATTGGATGATTTATTTAACGGTTCTTTCAAATTTTTTCAATACTAATAATATTTCCTTTCACTTATCCCGAATAAATACGAGTATATCAAACATATTGATAGGATAAATTGAATGCGAAGTTTTCTTTCAAATAATTGGATTGATTATTACTCATTTATTAAGTAAAAAACAATGGAATCAATTTTGTATTAAAATGATTTACACAATGAATATAAAACAGTCCATTTCGAAAGGTTTAAACTGTTTTGAAGAAGTCATTTTTCAATTTCCGGGCGGATTAATAACATTTTTCGATGGAAATGTTTGCTCGGGAACTTTCAAAGCTTTTCCCTTGCGGGCTTTATTTTCCTGAAAATTTTCTCGTTCTACAAAAACGTTTATATTGTCCACGTAATACATTTTTATTGCCTTACACATTTGAGATAGCTAATATAATTTATTACCGTACTGGTTTTATTACCTAACAAAGTTTTATCTCAAGGGTTGTATATAACAATAGATACAAATTTCCTGGCTGTGAATATTAATCGTTAAGTTTTTTACAAATTTCAGATTTCAAATGACATTTTTTCACAATTACAATGTGTGTATTCAATATCATCAATGTTTGCGTAACCTCAAGTTTGATCCGACCAACCTAAGTAAACAGCATAAACATTCTTGATTGTACGAAATTGGAAAATTTTGTAACGTCAATGTTTACTGGCGTGTTTATATATTGACCATGTGTCCTATGTAATTATCGAGATTAATTAATGTATAGAGTGGCTATAAGGTTAAGGGAGGAGTTTGAACGTATTAATTAAACATAATCTTGGGGCAGATTGTGGTGATTTTGTACCATTTAGTTATAATTGATAATTCTAGTTGGAAGCAAATTTTGACATATTTTCTGTAACTTTTAACTTGACTATTATTACTAATAACTAATACACACGGTGAGTTATTAGTTATCTAAACCGTTTGACAAGGAAAAAAAGTTTTATTCAAAAGATATTTGACCCACCACCTTCTATTATTTAAAACTTTCACTTATACAGGGTGTTCTATGTAGCCGTAACGGACAGTATCTCATTTTTTTAATAGAACACCCAATATATTTTATTATATTATGATTACTACTAAATTTGTTAATATAACCGTATACGTTACTAACTCATAGAATTCATAGTTCCTGAAATGTGCCCATTCTTCATCTTTTTAAAAATGATTTATAAACGACATATTTTCAGATTTTGCTTTGAAACTGTGCCAGATAATTGTTAAAGCCAATGGATAAATGACACTATCGAAAAATATTAGATACACTATACAGCCTGTTCATAAAGTTCAGCTACTTTTGATGATTTTCAATTGGCTTTTTCTTAAGTTTATTAAATGGAACACCCTGTATATTGTGCTGGCTGAATTGTCCATGGGATTTCCTTTAATCAATGGTAAATATGATATGTATCTAACTTTAATAGCTTTTCTGATATTTTTAAACAAAAATGTGTGATAAAATATGCCGTTATTGCACTTAATATTATATTCTGCCTATTTTTATCAGTGTTTTTGTTCTTTCTTTTATTATTTGATTAACACTTTGTAATGTAAAATAATTCTTCTGTCATATACCAAATTTTAATGCGGCTTAATGCTTTATGAAATTGCCCCCTATTTGTCTACGTCCCTCCACAACGAACCATGTCATTTCTTAATATGTAACCCGTAGTTTTAAATAATACGTGTCCATTGTTAGTAGAATTGTGTTTGTCAAGAAATACAACGTGAAATACTTGTTTTATGTAGAAAACTTTGTTACGCTTCGGTTTGAAAATGTAAAAAACCGAAAGATGTGTGGTCTTATTAATTATACATTTATAACGATGTACTTAGAATCCAAATTGTCCTTAAAATAATTGATGTCTCAAAAAAGAGCGTTTCAAAAGTAGCGGATATATTCGATAAAATCGTTACAAGAATTTACGAAAAAATCGCTGAAACGGGTCTAAAAATTCAAATTTTTTGCAATTTTTTGCTGTATATTTTAATTTTTCCGCCATTTTTAAACGAGTTATGACGTCGTCGAAGTTTTTTTTAAATAAATCACCTCGATATTTTCTGAATTATGTATAATAAATATTAATATCGAATTTTCGAGAAAAAATCATTTAATGTTTCATTATTTCCCATTCATTTGATACAAAAATAGCAATAGCAGTGCGTAACCATAGCAACCAATTGTTTTGATTTGACATTTCCAAATGTCAAAATTCAACTTGAATTGAATTGTTTATGTAAATTAATTATTATTACTATCGTACTTGAGATACAAAATTATTCGAAGTTTGTTTCTTACGCATTTGATGCAACAACAATAATTATTTTAAATAAATAAGTCAATTCAAATTGAATTCTGACACTTGGAAACGTCAAATCAAAACAATTGGTTGCTATGGTTACGCACTGCTACTGCTATTTTTGTACCAAATAAATGGGAAATAATGAAACATTAAATGATTTTTTCTCGAAAATTCTCTTATATAACCGATATTAATATTTATCGTACATAATTCAGAAAAGAAAATTCTCTTTCATATTCCGATATAAAAAATAGGCTGTTCCATTTGAAAAAAATTGATGACGACATAACTCGTTTAAAAATAGCGGAAAAAATTTAAAATATACACAAAAATAATTGCAAAAAAATTTAAATCTTTAGACCCGTTTCAGCAATTTTTTCATAAATTGTTTGTAATATTAAATTTTATCGAATATATCCGTTACTTTTGAAACGCACTATACCTATAACAAAAACAGTTTTGATAATTTATTCGAAAATCATGCGAAAATTTTCAACATGTTTTTATTTTGGGTTTTCATTATAAAAACGACCATAACTCAAAAATCACAAGAGTTGGAGAAAATTTGTTAAATGAATATTGTTTGTAATGAACAAGAGAAGCGTAGTTCATAACCAGTTACAGACTAGATATAAGAAGATCGCAGAAATACAGCGTAAATCTTCCAAATATCATAATTTTTATTCATAATTTTTGGGTTTCAAAAAGACAAAAAGGTTGAATTCCGGGAGAATGGTAAAAATTCTCCAAAATGTCATTATTTAAGAATCTTATTATGAAAAATAAGTAAAACTGTAAAATTAAAATCCTCGGAGACGCCTTATGCATGAAAATTATTCGTTATGGTTTACGGATTCATAATCCGTCAGTTCTTAGAATTTGCCTATTACAGTTTTGCAGCAACAATGCCAAAATATCTAAAATATTACAAAATCTCTAATATAAATCATAATTTAAGTACGAAGGCTTTCACGACCGGTGTTAATTGAACTAAAATTTTCTAATTTTAGATCACTAGGACTAACACTAGATCTAAAACTAGAACCTTTCGGGTTTCGCCGTGCGTTTTTTGAAAAAATGTTTGACGTTTCGGATGCCATGTTGCAACCTTCTTCAGAAACTGGTTTCGCACGGCGAAACCCGAAAGTTTCTAGTTTTAGATCTAGTGTTAGTCCTAGTGGTAGTTCTAGTGATAGTTCTAGTGTTAGTGCTAGTGTTAGTTCTCATTTTAGTTCAAATAAATCATAATTGATTGCAAATTCTTTCACAAGTCAAAAATCAACACTTTATTCCCTAAGATTGCTCATAATGATGTGGAAAAGCAAAATGCATAACTGGTAGCAACCTGAAATTAAAAAGTTTTTAAAATGTCATCGAAAATATCATAATTTCGAGTTTTCAGCATAAAAATTAACAATAATTTAAAAACTAAACAAGACAGAGATTTTTTGTACATAGTTGGCAATGAATCAAAATCGCTTAATCCACTACCTGATACAACCTAGATATAAGGACATTCTAGTATGCTACGCTCCGAATCCCTCATATCCTAATTGCATGTCTCCTATGCTTCCTCTGAAAGCTTTATAGTAACTTCTTACGAGCTAGTTGCTGTAATAATACACTGTTCCTGGAATAAGATTTCCAGAAGCCTGCTTTAAGAAAAACTTCTTCTTTTTCTTACTCCTAACTTTTTCTTTTTCTTACTAGTTTCTCTAACTAGAATCGATATTTAGTCCAGTGTGCGCTGAATGGCTTCCTGTACCAGCATTAATTGAAAACAAAACCCACCCCAGATATCAAGTTTTGTGTAAATTTTCCTGTTTCTTGCAATTTTAGCTCTTTATCCGCTATCTTGAATTTTGAAAAATTCTTATTCTGGCCCCAGATTCGTAATATGCACCCCAAATGATCTCATTACCTCTAAGTTTTATCTTTATATTAAGAGAAAATGAAACAGTGTTGTAATTCAAGCATTTTTGTTATATCTCTGATTATAGCTAGACCCTTGTTGGAATATATCATTAATTATATGATTATATAAAATAATAAAATAAATATATAAATATAAGAATAAATAATAAGAAATTCTTAAAATTTGAAATCAATATCATGCAATAAAAAAGCTGCGCGTTAAAATGTCAAGGATCTTAAATACTTTAATTACTTTATTGAGCTAACAGTAGTACAGTAACTTTCACCGTTCTTCCACTAACCCATCATAACGAAAAGAAACAAAACAACAATTTCAATTAATAAATCAATAAGAATTTAAACCAAAAATTTATTCTAACTTCATGCCACAAAGGACCTATCAAATGAAAGAAAAATATGAATAAGAAAAATATGTCGCCCACTCCTACTCCTACAGAACTTCGTATCCCTGCATTAGCAGTGATATGATAACTTCACACCATATTTGAATGGTGGAAATCAGACGATTTCAGTGCTTGAAACTTGTTCCTAAAAGGTATCTAATCAAGTTGGTTTAACATACAAACAAGAATGAACAATCATGTCGCCGAATAGATCATATAAATGATGATCATTTTAATGTATAACGAGAGCGTCTGGCGCTCTATTTGTATTCAACCGTTTTAAAATGAATATAATTTAATAGTAATATTTCTTTTTGAGAATTAGGTTTACTGAAACCTTTGGGATAATTTCCTATTTTTGAAAATCTTAAATTTTGTTAAGGATTTTTTACTTTTCTCCAGCTAGAACATTTGCCGATTTTGACACTTTTACATTTTCTGCTACATACATAAAGAACCGTAATTGTTCGGCTTTACTTGGTAATGGATTATGTGTTTTGGGACTATTATGAACAATTTTTGTTAATAACTTTTATTTCTATCTATTTCGATTCTCGAGTTACAACCTATTCTTAAAGCCAAGACTGCCGATTTCGACACTTTTTGCTACATTCATAAAGATCCGTCATCGTTAGGCTTTACCTAGTAATGAATATGTATTTTGGGATCATTATGAACACTTTTTCTTAACGACATTTATTTCTATCTATTTCGGCTTTCGAGTTGCAACCTATGTTTATTATTAAAATTGCCGATTTTGACATTTTGCTATCTTCTACTACATAGATAAAAAACCGTCATTATTAGGTATTACTTGGTAATGAATTATATATTTTTTTATCATTATGAACAATTTTTAATAATGAAATTTATTTCTATCCGTTTCGGTTCTCAAGTTACAACCTAAATAATTACAACCTAATAAGCAAAATTTGCTGATTTTTACATTTGGACATTTTCTATACATAAAGAGCCGTAAGCGTTAGACTATACTTGGTAATAAATTACGTGTTTTGGGATCATTATGAACAATTTTTCTTAATACCATTTATATGTATCTATTTCGATTCTCGAGTTGCAACCTATGTTTATAACCAAAATTGCCATTTTGACATTTTTCTATTTTCTACTACATACTTAAAGAACTGTCATCATTTGGCTATATTTGGAAATGAATTATGTGTTGTAGGATCATTATGAACAATTTTTCTTAACAACATTTATTTCTATCTATTTCGCTTCTCGAATTGCAACCTATGTTTATAACCACAATTGCCGATTTTGACATTTTCCTATTTTCTGCTGCATATATAAAGAACCGTCAACATAAGCTTTAGTTGATAATGAATTATGTATTTTGGGATGATTATGAACAATTTTTCTTAATGACATTTATTTCTACATATTTCGGTTTTCGAGTTGCAACCTATATTTATAACCAAAATTGTCGATTTTGACACTTTAACATTTCCTGCTAGAAGATAAGGATCGTTATTCTTCGGCTGTACTTGATAATGAATTATGTGGGTTTGGACCAATATGAAGAATTGTTGTTAATGACATTTATGTCTATCTAGTTTGGTTCTCGAGTTACACACTATGCTTATAACCAAAATTGCTGCTTTTGACATTTAGATATTTTCTGCTATATACACAAAGAACCGTCATCGTTAGGCTTTACCTGCTGATAGTATATATATTTTGAGATCATTATGAATAATTTTTGTTAATGACATTTATTTCTATCTATTTCGATTCTCAAGTTACAACCTATGTTTATAACTAAAAGTGTCGATTTTGACATTTTGATGTTTCCTGCTGTATACATAAAGAACAATAAAGAACCGTCATCGTTAGGATTTACCTGCTAATGAATTATGTATTTTGGTATCAATTTGTACCACAATGTACAGGTATCCCAAAATTGAGACGTGGCTGAAAACACAAGTGTCATATTACGGAGATAATAGTATCTCTGTCATCTAGTTTATCTAGAAATCGAGACAAATGTCGATGAAGCTGTTCTCTTATTAAAATAATTGTGCTCTGTACCGTGAGGCAACCCAATTCAACCCAATCCAATCAAACCCCACCTATCACAATCTTTTCTTCGTAGGTTAGGTTGCATTAGGTTGGTTTGTAATCCAATTCAATTAATTGGATTGAGTTCTGTTGGGTTAAAATAAGAACTAGAAACATTAGAGTTTAACGGTCTTAAAAGATGCATGGTTAAACTCAAGCAACATTTTTCTTTTAATAAAGCATGAATAGCTGCCTGCCCAACCATGGCGTAAC
Source organism: Onthophagus sagittarius (assembly GCA_036711965.1). Lineage (NCBI taxonomy): Eukaryota > Metazoa > Arthropoda > Insecta > Coleoptera > Scarabaeidae > Onthophagus > Onthophagus sagittarius. Next base: position 54,577,409 of record JASERS010000002.1, on the reverse strand, counting down.
GTAATAATAGACCATACAAAAATCACTTTGCAATTATTTCGTGCTTATACGCGATGTTACCGTAAGTCGTGAAATAATATTACTAATACTAGAATAAAAATGATAACAATTCACGTAAAAATTTTTGTTGTTCATGAAAACATATAAAAAAATGTCTGAAGCAATTTTGTCAGAAGGCAACACATTTATACAGGAAAGTATTTATTTTTCCGAGAACAAAATCATACTTGAGTATCTCACTTCGGTGTTAAAATATCAATTTTTGAACTCAAACTAAATTTGTAGTATTTCATAAAATTAACAATTTCCTTAATCACTTTTTACAAATCGTAAAAAATCGGAGAGTAACAACAATTTATAGAAACACCTGTATGTTGAAAATCGTGTTGAAATAAAACAAATCGTGTAAAAAAGATATTCTGGTTTACTCCTGTGTATTCTTCTTAGATTCTACCGTCTTAGCATCAAACAATAATTTTTGACATCTTATTTAAATCTGCTGATTTTTTACCACTTTTTCAACCAATATTTGGTTAGCAACGTTGGGTTGAGAAGACAAAGAAGGGCCGAGGATCGATTGGCAAATATTGAAATGAAAACTGAACATCAATAGGCGAAATGTATATAGAGGACGAAATCTTAAATTAAGGGGAAGAACAGAAAGTTGACTCTCGCGGTCGGTTTCAATTCTAAAACTGGAATAAACTTAATAATTAAACTCCAATCCAAGAGTCGATACACCTTGAAATCGAGTGGGTATCGGTATCAAATTGGAATCGAGATGGCAACGGAGTCGAAAACAAAATCATATTCAGATTCCGATTCAAGTAGGACTTAGAATTCGGCTTGAGTCGGACTCGGGTTTCGACTCGATACTTCAAAATCGAGTCTTACTCCGATTTCGACTCGATACTCGAGTACTAGAAAGTTTAGAATCGATTTAACTTAATCGATTTTTTTTTAGTTTAAAGAATCAGTTCTCGCTGACTCATCGCACAGTGGAGCAACAAGGCTCAAAAATTGGTATAAATTCAAAAAAAACAGAAATACGAATAGGAATCGTTATAAACATAACGTAAGCTGTGGTTAGTAGATTAAACAATTGAGTTGTTTGGAACTTCTTATGTTGTTATTGATTGTGCTAATTATTAGTCTAAAAGTGTTAGTGTGATAGTTTACATGTTGATTAGTAATCGATTTAAGGTTTAAAAAGCAATTTATAAATCAATGTTTATTAAAAACAACCTTAATTAACAATATCTTAATCCAGTAAACATCTAACAACTCAATATGTAGACTCCTTCTTCAGGTACATAATTATATTTTTTAACACACATTTTCTTTTTAATTCATTATTCTGTAGAAGAAGTAAAGTTTTAGTTTAGTTCCAAAGCTGATCAAGCACTGATATGCACATATTCATCATAATCCTTATTTCTTGTATTTTTAAAAAAAGTTATAAAAAAATAATGACAAGTTTTCAACGAAATGGTCCAGCGACTAAATAAAAATTATGTGCATAGAAATATTGGAAAAAATGTAGTCCTAATAAAATTTTAGTATAGCGAATATAGCGATATATACAGGATGAGGCAATAATACGAATCTTAAATTCTTTTAAGAAATATAATGATTGGTTACAAATTATAATTTATTTTCCTGGTTAAAAAAAACTGCGTTTGTTTAAATCCGTTGCAGAATTGAGTTATGCTATTCAAATGGGTTTACGAGTTCTTGGAAACAAAAAGGCATCAAAGTTGGTGCAAGAAATTAGTAGCACTTCTCCAACACGATTAAGCAAATACATCAATGCTTACATATTTCAGCAAGTACACTGTGTTAAATAATTATCGTAACCTACGTCACGTTGTAATGTTGGTTATCTATCTCATTGTGTAGTGGTACCGGCGATATTTTTAAATTAGAACATGATGCCTTTATTTTAATGGCACATTATCGAAGCAGTACACAGAATGCGGACGATAGTTGGGTTTATTCCTTACAAAGCTGTATCCAGCAATTCAACCAACGTTTCCCAGATGTCGACGTTAATTATGACGCTTTTAAGCATAGGAAACACGTTTTTACAGTCGTTAATTGCTATACAAAAGTCAATTTTTAGTAGCATTTTTCGAAAAATTATTTCAAATAATAGGAATATTCGTCGCGTTGCAGTACCAATACTGTGATATTGGTTGCCTAGATTTCGGGTACGATAATTAGTTAACACACTGCATCGTAAGTTGTATCGCTTCATTTGATACGCTATAGCTCTGACAATGAGATAATTTGGCAAACTGCTCGTCCATCTTCTAGAAAATTCTGCAAAACTTTAAATATCGTTATTATTAAGGAGTCTTCAAAATTTTTCATGCTTGACGAAAATAGAGTTGATAAAGATATCTTAAATTTACAAAACTGTGATTTTACTTATAATCGTCATAAGTACATTTTTTCTATGATTGATGGCAAAACAAATTTCATATTTGTGTCGCAACTTCGAAAACCTTTAATTCAGAATTTCGAAGTACAAGTTATGATAACATTACAAGACGTTTCTTTGCTAATCCAGAGCTTTTTACGGAAATTACGAGAGTAAACATTAATTTGATTAAAATAATGAACGTCATTTTAATAGCTATCTTCTGGTCATTCAATTGATGTGAATAAATTTTGAGAATATGCTCATAAAACAGCTAGATATTTTGTGGAAAAAATTCCGTGGTATAGCCTCCAACTATGCACAAATATTGTGTTAATGACTAGAAATTATAGCCTCCACTCTATTACCCATTGGACAATAGACTGAAGAGGGTCAAGAAGCGCGTAACAAGCTGTAAACTATCAAGAAGATTATATGATAAGGTTTAATAAGATCCATTATGACCAGTTTTTAATAATCTGAATATAATAGAGTTCTTAAATATAAGAACTCTGTACCTCTACTGGTTTTATTTTTTAAACAAATTCACATCTTACATGTTTCGACACTGCAGTGTCATCATCAGAGACGCTATAAAAGATATAATGTATTAATATTAAAAGAAAATTACATATTATTATATGGTTAAATGAATAATGTAACATATCAAATAATTAAATTAATTTTCACTTACTTTGTCAATATTTTGCGTGAAAAACATTCAATTTAATAATTAAAAACTAATTAACAACAAAACACTTAAAATGGTAAAAATGGTAAAATGATGAAACACAAAAATCGAGCGTTGTTATATAAATTATGAGATGGCTGACAAAACCTGTTCTTTTTGGCGAATTTTGAAAAGGAGAAAAACAGAATAGATTCAGCCAGGTGGTGTCATCTATTCGAATAAGTTGGTAAAAATATAGAAAATTATAAAAATAAAAATAAAAATATTAACATGAAATGTGGTAGGAAAATGTAGAAAAAGGGGAGAATAAAAAGAAAAAGGAAACAAAATGAAATAAATATAAGGATAAAATAAAATAACAATAATAAAATAAAATAAAAGTGGAAAATTGGCCGTTAGGACCCCAAAACGTGCGATTAATGTATGGCCTTGTACATCAATCCTCGCCGATTTTGGGGGATTAGGATCAGGAGAAGTGGAAGGGTTTAGATAGATATTTATATAATGGAATCTTTGATATCTCTATCTGATCATTTAAACATTCTGTATTTGGCTCAGTTGCTTTGCATTTTTCATAGCTTTCCAAGATATTGAGTCTAGTGCCCTTGTTACAATTGTGTAATAGAGTTACATTGTTATCAATATCAAAATCGTGGTTATATGTAATTAAATGTCTCCCAAAGTTTGAATTTTGATTTCTTCTGTATTCTTTTATTCTTTGATTAATTGATCTACCAGTCTCTCCAATGTATACTGCATCACAGGTGTTACATTCCAATCTATATACTCCGTTTTTATTTAATTTTTGTATTCTGTCTTTGGCGTTCATCAATATTTTCTCTAAAGTACCATTATTTTTGAATGAAATATTTATACCATATTTACGAAATATTTTTTATTTTATAGGAATGTTTTTCGTCTTGAATTAAATATTTATTTAATAATTTTTTGCACTTTTATTAACAAGACGATAGTATTTCACACAATGTTTCTACCGGTTTCGGTTACGTTTAAACCATCTTCAGGAAATACATTTTTAAAAAATTTGTTGATCTTATTGACATTTTATTTTGTGATTTATGTCATGTTGTGTCAATGTGAAAAATTAAAATAGGATTAAAATAAAATAAAATTAAAATTGAATATTTCCCAAACCAAAAGTTCAAATATCAATTGTAAAGGAGGTAAAAAAGTAAAAAAAGGAAATTTGAATTTGGGAAGGGAAATATGGGAAAATTTTATTGCGGTTTGAGTTCATTGTATATGTTAGGGTTTTTTAATTTTATTTTTAGGTGGAGTAAAAGGATTTTTCAAATACATATATAAAGGTTTTTCTGTGTAGTTAATTTGGTCATTCAAACATAAAATTTGTGGATGATTATGTTTAAATTTTCTAATTTCATAAAGTTCAAGTATTTCCAAAAGGTTACTTTTATTTTTCTTATGAAGTAATGTTGTGTTTTTTGTTTCATTAAATTGGTGATCTTTGTTAAATATTATATGTCTTCCAAAGTTAGATCTCTGTTGTGTTCTATGTTCTTTTATACGAGTTTTTAAACATCTTCCTGTTTCACCAATGTAAATGGCTTTACATGTATCACATTCTAATTTGTAAACTCCATTATCGTTCATTTTATTGATTTTATCTTTATTGTTAATTAAAATTTTATCTAGTGTCTTGTTGCTTTTGGATGTTATAACTATATTGTGTTTCTTAAAAATTTTTTTTGATTTTATTATGTATGTTACCTTGATATTCTATTGTTCTATAAATATTGTTTGTGTTATTTGTTATATTTGTAAGAGTGGTAAGTTTTATGGGATTCTGTTTGTTTCTGTATTTGTCAATCATTTTGTTGATGATTTGTGGTTTATATCCGTTATTTTGGCCAATTTATTTGATAATGGATATTTCTGTTCTAAGTTCTTTTTCACTAAGTTTTGTGTTGAAGGCACGGTGTATATATGAGTTGAAAGTTGCCATTTTATGAGCATAATCATGAAAAGAATCATTTGGGATGATAGTATCTGTTTGCGTTGGTTTTCTATAGATACTGTGTTGAAGTCCGTTGTCTGTTTTTAAAATTGTTAAGTCTAAAATATTTATGCGGTTGTTATGTTCTATTTCGATTGTAAATTTTATGTCTCTATGTAAATTATTAATATAGTTGTGTAAGTTGGTTATTGTTTCTTGTCTGTCATTGTCGATAAAAACGATGATATCATCTACATATCTTAACAACGTTATGATGTTGTGTCTATATGGGTTGTTATTGTTTATTATAAGTTCTTTTTCAAGTTTGTCTAAGAATATATCAGCTAGTAATCCGCTTAGTGATGATCCCATTGGAAGGCCCTTATTGTAGGTATAGTAAGTGTTTTTAAATTTACAAAAGTTTTGCTGTATGCAAATTTGAAAAAGGTTAAATATATTTTTTCTGTCGGTTTCATTATTAATTCCATCTTTAAGAATGTTGTTTAAAATTTGAAGGGTTTCATCAGTTGGAATGTTAGTGTAAAGGTTAGTGATGTCAAATGAGATCATTATGTATTTGTCAGGAAAATTAATTTTTGTAAGTTTATTAATTAAATCGTATCTGTTTTTTATGGTGTGTCTAGTTTCAAATCCTGTTATATCTTTAAATATGTTGACCAAAAATTTTGCTGTTTTGTAAGTGGAAGAATCGATTGAGAAAATGATAGGGCGAATCTGTATGTTTTGTTTATGTAATTTCGGCAAACCGTACAATCTTGGTGTTTTGGGATTCATTGGTAAAATAGAATAAATGTTTTTGTTAAATTTTTGTAGTGTTTCTTTGGATTCAAATATAAAATTTTTAGCTGTTTTGTGGAAACTTGTAGTTGGATCCTTTGAAATAGTTGTAAAGCCGTTTTCTTTTAAAAAATCTTCAGTTTTCTTTATGTAGTCTTCTTTATTCATTATTATTAAACCTACGTTTTTATCAGCTTTGGTGATTGTTAGATTGTTTTGTTTGATTTTATGCTTTATGTTATTAATTATTCGTTTTTCTTTATTAATTTTTCGTTCTTTCGTTAACTCTTTATTTTTTGTTGTTCTTTTTGTTTCTTCTTTAATTAATATCTGTTGAAGTTCTCTATTAATTGTTTCTTTGGTTGCCATTTTCTTCGTTATTGCTTCCAATTCAATAGCGGTTTTTCTCAAATTGGGTTTAGTTGTTAATGCATATTTATGGCCTTTATTAAGCATTTCTAATTCTTCTGGGTTAAATGTTATGTTCGTTAGATTAGTTATCCGTTTATGAAATATATGTTGTTTCATGTTGTAATCTTTAGTTATCTTTCTATTTTCTTTTATTATTTGTGTTTTCTTTTCTTTTCTAAGGTTATCTAATTTCCTTTCTTTTGATGTCCATTTTTGATTGATTTTATCTTTATTCCAAATGGTTTTGTTGTTCATTATTTCTTGGATTTCTATATTGTGGTAGGTCTTTGTTAATTAAAAATTAAATAAATATATTTACGAAAGGTTTTTTGGATTGAATAGCTAATATTTCTAGAGTAGTCTATTGATCTCTACGTTTTATTTGAGTTTGTAAGTTGTAAGCTTGATGATATTTGATGTTGTTGTTTAGTGTAATATTTATGAATGAGACATTGTATATCTGATTTATTATATCCATTGTTTTCTGCTATTTTGTGAATTATGTGTAGTTCTTTTTCTTTGTCCATTTCTGATAATGGAGTGTTATAGTATCTGTTTATAAATGCTCTAAAAGCAGCTGTCTTATGGGTTTTGTGATGATAAGAATTCTTAGGGATGACTATGTCCGTCTGGATGGGCTTTCTATAAATATTGAAAGTGATCTGATTGGCATTATTTATTAATGTAAGATCCAAAAAATTAAGTTTTCTGTCATTCTCGAGCTCTATCGTAAAGTTAATGTTCTTGTGCAATTTATTGATGGTGGAATGGAAAGAGTGAATAGATTCAATATTTTTATTGTTCCAGATAATAAGAATATCATCGACATATCTACGCCAAACTAAAATGTTAGAATTATTGGGAGCTAATATTGTTTTTTCTAGGTTATTGAGAAAGATGTCAGATAGTAATCCGCTGAGAGGGGAACCCATTGGCAAGCCTTCTTCATATTTATAATATTCAGAATTAAATTGACAAAAATTTTGTTCAGTACATATCTTTAATAGGTTAAAGATGTGTTCGGTATTCTCAGTATCGAATTTGTCTTTTATAATGTCTTTGGCCAGTGAAAGTGTTTCTGCAATTGGTACATTTGTATAAAGATTTGTTATATCTAATGATAAAATTGTGTATTCTGCTGGTAATATAGTATCTTGTATCAGATTTATTATTTCTTTCCTATTATTAATCGTGTATTTAGGCTTAAAATCTATGTTTTTGAATAATTGTAGTATAAATTTTGAAATTTTATAGGTACTGGAATCTGTAGATGAGATGATAGGTCTTATCGGTTTACTTTATTGTGAAAAGCAGTTGTTGGATTTTTATTTAATTTTATAAAAATTAGTAAAGGTACCATGGTAAAACCATGGTACCTTTATGATAAAACCAGTAAAGGTACAGAGTTCTTATATTTAATCAGATTATCAAGAATATATTTTTGGCCATTAGCCAAAATTGCTGAAACTCATCCCGCAGCCGATGGCACCGTAAGAGTATTAACTCTCAAAAAGGCAGGAGGTACTACACTAAAACGCAGCATCCACAATTTGATTCCTCTGCCTACTGAAAAGAAAAATCATGAAGATAATCAAATACAGAACATTAGTTGTAACAATGGAAGAATTCACTATCAACCACAAAGGCAAAAATCGAATTCCACGAATGGAATTAAAATGCTAGTAACAATGATGCTGTTATTGGCCACAATCCAAAATGCATTAGCGGCTAACTTTAATGTTCACTACTTGAAATCCGGGTTGTATATCGAAGACATCGGACACGTCAAGATTGAAAGAGGTTTATTTCGCATCGACACAAAAATAAATAAAACAAAAATAACCATTGATATGGAGACAGCTTCAAACGCAGTACAAGATTTTCGTTACTTATTCAACAATGTCACGAGAATGGGGGAAAATTTGTGCGAAAATCTCGTACATCATTTGGATGAGGAAGAAAAACATCTGAATTGGACACACTAAGGCTTAAAGACGATTCTTCATCAGAGGCACAAAAGAGGTCTTCTGGGTAACCTGTTAACAAGCATCTTTGGAGTCAACGACGAAGTATACAGAGACATTGACACGCTGGAAGTCAATCAAAAAGAGTTGATAAGAGCATCGAGTCACCAGACCAAATTTATGCTCTCAGCCTTAGCCACAATTAACATTACTGAAGCTAAGATGTATGCTCACCTAGAACGGTTTCGTCAGAAGTTGGATCAAGGTCTACAAGCCATGTACCGAATGGAGAGATGGTTTAGCAAAATAGATATGAATGAACTGAACCTTCACGTATTAAATTCATATCACATCGTAATTAACATCCTCAACGAAATTAGCGACTACTACACGAAAGTAATGCATATCACCCTAAATCAAGGAAGTCTTTTTGACATAATATCTCCTGCTTCCATCAACCAAGTAATCACCTCCGCAAACGTCAAACTTCCATCCAACATACAAATCCTTCAACATCCAATGATAAAAACCAAAGTTACACACGACCAAGATAACATAATAATACACACCTACTTTCCAATGGCGGAAGTCATCGAGTTTACGCTTATCAAAGTAAATACCGTACCCTTAAAGATTGAAGACACATCATACTGGATTTTAGATGTCGTCAGCAATGTAATAGCGATCGATTACAACACACAATTGTACTTCCAAATGAGCGACCAAGAATTTAAACAATGCATCATGATGGAGGAAACACAATATCTATGTGTACCATCAACATGTGAAACTCGTGAGCACGCAATTAAATCTGTCATATGGAAGCAGTTGTACATGAAAAACACGTGGATGTTTATATCAATTAAGCCATTTAAAGTGGCTGTCACCTGCAAGGGCATTAGAGAAGATGTATCTCTGAACACTACGGGCGTTATCCAGATAAGTCAAGAATGCATCATAACCACCAAACAAAGCATCATTACACCGTCAAGAGATAGTTCATTGACAGTTCTACAGAGCTTCAATCATCCGGTGAATCTCTCCTTACACCTTAGTGTTCCAAGATCAAAGATGGCAACAGAAACTAAAGAAGAAACAGTCGTCAAAGCGTCAGATGACCTATCGAAGTTAATAGACGAAGAGAAAGAACTTCATGAGTCAACTTGGCACCTAGTAAAACATCACTCTATCGTCTCAAATTTCACGACAACGGCAATAGTCCTGATCGCAGCAATTCTCACATGGTTAATTGTGCGATACTGTCTAAATTACCGAAAGAAGAAAAATTCTGTTACCAAGAAATCAAAATCAAAGGAGACCGAAGAGGGAATCCCATTACAGACATTGGGTCACTCAGCGCACAATATCAATTTGGAACCAATTTACGCTGACATCCACCACCGCATGAATCATTAAACACCTGCAACCAAATTATGGAAGGGAAGTGAAGAGCCGTCATTTTCTTGGCGTCGCAGCTTGTTTAATCTTAATTAAACAAATAAAAAATAAAAAATTTAATATTAGAAATAAATCAGGAAACAATTAAAAAGGTGACAACGCATAGTTCGAACCGACCCAGTTAGCGGTCGCAATAACTCCTGACGAAGCGCTGCAACTCAGCAGGTCCATCGATCAATTGCCGATTAAGGATCAATATCGATCAGCAGTGCTCAAACAAGAATCTAGGACGCAAAATAATTGTTAATTTAAATTTGTAAATAGAACACGATTGTTTTGGAATCAATCGCAAATTTTAGTAATAAGGTTTTGTATATAAACTGGAAATTTTTATAATAAAAATCAGTATGAATTAATTGTCTACTCGCTTTACTTCACCACCTTCCTACAACAGATAACCAGGCATAGTCCGGATCTGTTCATTTTTAATATGTTTTTATTAAATTCCGATCTTGTAATAACAAGTACAAGGAAGTTTCCTAAAACAATTCATAAATATTTGCCTAAAATAGTTTTAATAAACATTAATTGGAATTTTTACGTGTAATACATATAAATGAAAACAGAAGGAAAGAAATTTTACCTAACACACGTAGAGACTGGAATAAATATGAAAAGAAATGATAGCAGCGCTGGGATCCCAGCAAAGATTCTTAAGCATTCGTTAAGTAATAGCGATGATAGTTCTTCTGATGCGAAAGATTTCAGGGTTGAGTTTTCAGCGAAAATTAAAGGGTAAAGCCCTTTAATTATTGCATACCTGCATCGAACTAAAGCCAAAATTGACACTAGATCTAGAACTAGAAAGATTCATATTGTTGTTTTGATTTTTGTTTATTGTCGTGAATGTTCTTGTAAATTTGTTATTAAAATAATAACGAAGATATTGTTTTGTACTTATACGGCCCCTTGGAAACTTTATATTGATTACAGAAAACTTGAAACATTTTCAGAAAATTTGCAATGCTTCCTATAAGACTTCGTACTGCTTTTAGAAAATTTTAAATATTTCCAAAAGACTATTTCCATTCTATCTACCATATTGCCTCTGGAAGACTTGAAATGTCTCCGTATAGAGTATATGGGTACATATTGTTTTCTATATAATTAGTTTTATGTTATGTTTTCTATATATACATTTGAAATGAAATAGTGGAACTCGAATAGTCTGTCTGGAAAACTTGATACTGTCGTGAAATGTTTCCAGAAGACTTTCAATGCTTCCAGAAGATTTGACACTGCTTCTTGTATATTCACCACTTAAAATGCTTCCAAAAAACTCGATCCAGCTTATAAAACTGCTGATAGAAAACAAATTCATCGCAAAAAAGAAGAGACTGTTGATAAACTATTTCACTTTCACTATTTGCTCGATACTATTCCTGAGAGACTTAATACTGATTTTGCTACAATGCTTCTAGAAGACTTGATACTACTTCTAGCTGATTGGAAATGCTTCCAGAAAATTGGTAATACTGATGGTGCAAAAAATAAGCATCTACGTGAATCTAGTTTCCGCATATTTTAGTACAGATATAAGAATAAAATGCTGATGTCGGTTTGAAATAGAACACTGAGACAGTATTAGCCATTCCTGTTCTAATTATTATTACTGAAACTCTAAAACGGATATTCCAAAATGCGGTCGGTCGAATGTTGCAACAAATGTGAAGAAATGAGGAGGTGATATAACGAAAATCTGAACTTCGTTAATAGCATAATATTTTCTGACAAAGTCACATTTTATTTAAATAGAAACTTTAATAGACACAATTGTCTAAAACACTCTGCTGTCTGCTGAGACATCTGATGAGAATGCCAACTCATATGCACACGTTACAGTAATTTTAAATTTATGAGCAGGTGTTTGTAGAGATCAAATTATCAGCACTAAAACATTAAAACCTTATGGAATTTTACAACAGCATGTCAAAAGGAATTCAATAAGCTCAAAATATGCAGGATGTTCCATTTAAAAAACACACTTATCATGTCATTACTCAAACGGTCGTCACCATTTTTAATCTTTTTTTTTATATAGGTTGAAATTAAGACTGTGGAACTATTATTCTACACTTTTTGTACACTCTGTATAATAACTTGTAAAGTTGAAATTAGTTCAACTTTACAAGTTTGGCTTTGCTTGGCTTTCGTCGAGACATAGGGGAAATTAGCGTTAATTTGGTGAATTTTGGGTTCCCTTTTTACTTTATAATTGGCAATAAAAAACGCGGAATTAATTTGATTAATTTTGAAAACCAAGCTAAGGTCAAAAAACGGTTATTTCTTATTTTTTTATTATTTCATTATTTTCAAAACAAAAAATATTGCGGGTGTTATATTAATAATAAATGAAAACTATTTTTTAAATTTATATAAAAATTTTCAAAAGCAAATAAACGCTTACCTACACTCTTCTTTAATAAACTTGGACCAAGTAAATTTAATAATTCTTTAAATAATTCAGGGGTCACTCTTGTATACATGAACTATTCCTCATAATATTGTGGGATTGTTATTAAAATAACAACTAAGATATTATTTTATAGTTTAACGATGAAATTTATATATTTTATTTTTCAGTTTCTATCGGTTTCGGCCTCACTGGCCATTATCAGGAAACCACGTTATTTCTTAAAACGATTTTTAAACATATTCCCTCCTTAAATTTATGTTTATTATTTGTAAAAAGTTGTAAAGTTTAATTTGTAAAGTAATGTTATTAATTAATATTGTCATATTATGGCGCCAGAATATCTTATCATAAGATATTCTCTAATTAAACTTACGACAATACGTAAATTGACGTAGACACAACGACATGTATTTTATGTATATGTTACGTTCTATGTGAACATCACACGTAAAATTAATAATTACGAATTACGTATTACGTATTACGTTTTACGTTTACGATCATTGAGAACGACGGCTCCAAATTAAATCTTAAAAATCATCTTTCCAAAAGAAAACTTTTTAAACCTAATTTATTAATGAATAAATTAAAACAAGTACTTTAAAGGGTTTAGTTATAATAAACTTGTTATGCTTTACCATTATAATTACCATTTTGAACATAATCTCTTAATTTATACAAATATATTATATGTAAATATTGTGTATTATGTGTTTCTAGTATATTATTATCAAAATTAATTTATCTCTGTTTACCTTTTAAAAACTTACACCGTTTTTGTTTTTACTACTTTAGCATACTATTACAAAACTAAATAACATACAACCATAACTTTGTTTGCCGCTAAAAGCGTACACTGTTTTACTTGTTTTATTTACGATGGCTTTCTAAAAGTTGAGAAGTGTTACGTTACAACAATAAATAGGCACTAGAAATACAAATTTAATTTTTCGTGGCCGTCTTGGGAGAAACAACTTGCTTTCTCGTTGGAAATAGATGAATATTTCATCCCGTTGCCGCAAGATGCTACAGTTTCCATGGTTGAATTGTGTTTGCGGAAATTTCAAACATCAATTATTCTTTCAACGCTTTGCATACTCACTGATACAACGGTCGCAATAAATTTAACATAACATTAACATTGGTGGTTTCATGTTTTGTTAGAGGATTTTATTACAGTTATGTATGTTTAAACCTGAATGTGTAGAAGAAAAGAAAATTCATGTTCGACTTCACAATAAACGGAATTGATACTGCACTGCGGCTGTGTACCCGTTAACCACAACCACGTGGGAGGGGATTATCCCTCGGCACATACGAAAACCCGACACGTGTCTACACCGTATTTACTGCACTAAGGCAGTCTGTTCCCTTGCTCATTTCCTTTTGTTGCAACTGGCCTTTGTAAAATAGGATTATAACGATTACAACGGTCGAAAGATACGATTTTCGTCGTAAAACTTACAGGAATTCGAATCGTATAAATCGGAACGGATCGTCCGTTTTAAACCCCAGTTTTGAAAGGTAGTAAAGATCGGGGGAATCTCGTTCGAAAAGGGGCTCTCCACGACTCCCATTATTGATTGCCTCCCCGAAACCCATTTGAGCTTGACTTTCGGGTATCGGAAGGTGTATTTTTATAACAATTAAAAAACGAAATCATCTTCAAACTTTGTTATGTTGTGTGGTTGTTACTAACTCGATACAAAACTAACATAATGAGCGTAGTTAATTCTTTTGGCAATCTAAACTTTTAGTTAAAAAATTTCTGCTAAAACGAGTAGTAGAAATCCGAGTCGAATACAACCTCGAAATCCACTTAACGTCGAGTTCTCCGAGCAAACAACACGGCAATTAGGGCGGGAGAGAAAAATTAAACGCCATCTGGCGGTTGTAGAAGCCCGAGGACTAAAATGGGGTGGGTTTTGTGGGCAAAAACCAGTGTTAGCACAAAGATTAAAAGTAATTAAGGGCGCAAACAATACGGTCGCGATGAGGAAAGGGCTCTCTAAACCCAGCGGCAGTTTGGAGGCGTTCTTGGATGCTAGATGTGCAGGTAAGAGGTAATTTTGTCTAGGACCATTAATCCACCCTTTTTCATTCCTTGTTTGTTTTGAATTATTCAAGACGGATGCAATTAATTCCTTCCTACTTCTCGGTTTGTTTTTCAACCTGGAATTTTAATGAATTCAGGGAATCTTAAGAGATTTATTGGCATTTACTTAACGGTTGAATGTAGAATTTAAATTTAGAATTCGAAAAATAAAAATTGTTGTAGTATCTGGTTGAAAATTTATAATATTGAGGTAATCTCTGGAGTGCTCGAACAGTAAACCTCCGAAAAATTAATATTAGTCTTAAGGGTGCTGTGGAGAAGTAAGAAAAACCACTCCAAAGAGAAAAATAATCGTTATTTTCGAACGTGGAAGCGGTAATTGAACAAAAGGGACTCAAAACGACCTCGAAACCCTTGGAAAAGGGTAGCTGTTCAAACAACCCTCGACGATGTTTGCTAAAATTTCGTGTGTCTTTCTGAACATGTTATCCCTACCGTGTACCTACATTCGGTAATATAATTATGTTATTAAGGCAAAAGGGTCAAGCTTGTTTTGCATTGCCATAATTTTAATATGTTATAATAAAAAACATTTACATTTATCGAAATTTTGCATACGTTGTTGACTACGCTTGATTTATATAGGAACTTCATTCGGAAACGAGCGCTCATCTAAATCCATATGCCCATCCGTTTGCTAACTGACATGATATATGGGTAAAGTCGCTTATTCTAAAAGCCAATAATAATCTAATCCTACAGTTACCATTTTGACAAATTACTGTCGTGACAATAAACTCTATAAATGACTGTGAACGTATTCGAAATTATTAATGATATATTTAATCATTAAATCAATCCCAACTCATTTTATTCCAATAATTATGTTAGTAATTATATTTGCATTAGTTGATCGGGGAATTTGGTTGGTTTAGTCGATTAACCGGTAAATAATTTTGTGTTTCCGGTGGGATGATATCAAACTTAACCTTATATAAAACATTATTTAAAACACAACTTATTATTTACGGTACTTTTGACGTTAACGATACCGATGTTAAGCTAACGTATGGAAGCTGTTTTATTCCTAATCTACAGATCGATTGAATATTAATCGGATAGAGGTTTCGGAAACATCATACATATTCATTTAAGCCTATCATATTCGCCAAAACTTCCAGATACACACATAGTATCGCATAAATCGTGCAGAAAAAGAATTTTGAGGGAATTTGTTATTAAAAATTGAATGGAATGGAAAATCATTAAAATTCCACGCGAGTTGGCGGAATTACATTTTGAAATGTTTTTAATACAGAATTTAACCTGTAAAATGTAACCTTTACAATGGAAAAACGAGAAAAATTAGTTTTCACTTTTGATGGAAAAAATTGACGGTGGGGGAAAACTTTTTTTGTAACGGGAGAACTGAGAAAATATGATGAAAGATTTGTTGTTGGTATTGAAATATTTTAGGTTAATAAACAAGATTGGTTACAGAAAATGATTATGTTAAATAAGAAGAGGCTATAATTAATTTCAATGTTGGGTTCAAATATTCGTTGAGGAAATTTCTGACTCTTAGCTAAAATAAAAAGTTATCATATCATTGAGATTTTGTTGCATTAATAATACAGTGGGACAGCCAGTCTGGGGTTTTCCGTTCTTAGCCCAAACATTTTTAGCAGGACCATTTAAATCTTGATGATTTTCTGCTTGGTTTTTCAGTTATAACTCAAGAAGCATAGATAATTTCTCATTTCATTCTTCACCAAATTATAGCTAACGCTTTATTTTCAGTGTCAGTGAAACCTGTGAAAATTAAAGTAACGATATTTTTCAAATTTCACTGACGTATTTTTGTACGCGTTTTGACGTGTAATATAAGCGTAACTATTTAAACTACTACAAAACTAAGTAAATCATATAAATATAAGAAAAACTAAATGAAATATTAAAATTGTAAGTAAAGATATTGTAGATTAAGAAAATGAACAGGGTGGGCCAAATTGGACATTTAAAGGGAACCTTTTGTTTCTATAAGAGATAGAGGAAAAATGATATTAATGTTTGATCCTCGATTTTTATAAGAACAGTGCTGTCGTAAAATATTTGACGCCTGAGGGCTGGGTTGGACGAAAGAAACGAGTGCGCTCTTTTATATACAAAATTAAAAGAAAAGGATTTGAAAAAAGAAGAAAAAAAAAGAGAAAAAAAGACACAGGAAACATGCTGCAAATATATTGCATGAAATATGCATGGTTGTCAAATCAGTTTGTAAAGTACCCTATTTCAAAAACTACTCATTATAGGGACCGTTGTTAAAAAAGATGGCAGATGCAAGGCCAAACTCAACTCAACCAAACCCTGTATATTTGAACCAGACCCATCATAAGATATTCGGCGCCCAAGGCTAGGTTAGACGAACGACACGAGTACATTCCTTTTAGTACTTGTAAAGTACCCTATTTCAAAAACTATTCATTGTAAAGGCCATCATTAAAAAATTTGTTTCAGATGCATGGCTAAACCCAACCCAACCAAACCCTGTATATTTGAACCCGAGCCGTCCTAAGATATTCGGCGCCCCAAGGCTGGGTTGGATGAACGAAACAAGTGCACCTCTTTTAGTATTTGTAAAGTACTCTATTTTAGTAACTAAAATGTCTTCAGATGCATGGTCAAATCCACCTCAATCCAACCATGTATATTTGAACCAAAGCCTTCCTAAGATATTCGACGGCCCAGGGCTGGGTTAAACGAACGAAACTAGTACAGAAGGGCGCTGTATAAGAAACTGAATGGTGAAAACCGCATGTCGATATCTCTTACAGTTTCAGAGAAAAAATGCAATTTCAGCATTTCTTGTTGTATTACTACCTTATTCAAAACATTTTGTTGCTCCATCTACGAATTCTTTATACAATGTTGCAAATTCTCTTTTAATATCTCTTTTTTCCATGCTTCCTACATCCACTTTTGCTTTTTCGCCTGGTGCAACTCTTACTCTACCTTATCCAAAATTATAGGAACTATTGCTACCTGTGTTAGTAAACATCTTGATCAATAGCATAAAAAGACGGAACGTATGTAATTTTGATGGACGTGCTTAAATATACGCTACTGAGAAATCACGAATATGACTCATACTGAACTAATTTGGAATTAATGAGAAACTAAAACGTCACTCATGTGTGTAAATGGAAATTTGCACTGACATTGATGTAATACTGACGGTAAAAGTCGTCACTGTGTGTGAATGTGTTCATAAAGGCGACGATATTATTTATCACTGATACGGAAGCACGTATACAAGACGGAACTGATACGTCAGCAAATGAACCTTTAAAGGTATAATTTTTATTAAGATTTCCACGTAAAAAATTAGGTTGACCTACTTTATCGAATAAAGTTTCATTTATTAGTTATTAATACCAATTTCAAATTGATTTCATGTATTCATTCATTCGAGAGTTTTGATTTTGATTTAGTTATTATTTTACTTTGTTTTGTGCTAGTGCATTAAGTTTATGTTTTGTAATGCATATAAATATGCAAGATTTGTGTATTTTGCCCTTAATTTGGTAAGCTGTTGGGCAATAAAGTATAAAAATAAAAATAAAAAAAATAAAATAAAAATAACAAAAACAATGAGAAATCCAAGCATAAGAAAAGCTTTCCTTAAACTGACGTGCTCACTGAAAACTAGCTTAGTATCAGCATTCTTTATTATTAAAGGCGCCCTTCTAATTTATCCCACCCTAAAGTTGCAATTTGAGATTAATTCGATAAAATTAGTTGTCTGCTGAAGAAGTTCAGTTGTTAATGTAAATAATGAATTTTCAAAGACGCGGTAGAGTAGAGAGTTCATGTTTGATGATGAAGAAAGAGTTTCAGAAGGTGTAGTAATGCTAAGTAGCTTAGAAACGCACTCGACGACTTTTCCCTCTGCATCTGTAATTTCTTTTTATTAAAATGAGTTTGAAACTAAAATAATCCCATTTAAAACAACATAACTTGATGATATCGTTCGCCTTGCTCATCAGATTAGGCTACCATTAATCTGCTGATTTGCTATCTGATGTGGTAGAGTGGTAGGCACATTTGATAAAATTAATCCGACTTAATTTTTACATGAATATATTAATAGAAACATACAAAAGTTTTTAAAGCCTTAGCTATAATTTTACTGAAGAATGAAATGTGAAATTTTAAATTGATCTTATATAACTGAAAAAATCAGCAAATAAACATAAAAATAAGGAAAAATATAAAAGCTCATATTAAAAGAGTTTAGCCTGAGAACGCCTATCACTTTGCCAATTTTACCCTGAATTAGACTATAGACTTAGCACCCAACCCAACCCCCAGATAATGAACTCGAAAATGTTCCCCGGTGTAATCATTCTTTATATATCATTTATTACATGAATTTTTACTTTTGAAATATGACCATTTCTTATTTTTTTATAAAAACTATCCATTTCAATATATTACATCTAATGACGCAACATCTAGAGAATGGTTATAGTTAGGTTGGATGTGAATTTTCATGTATCCTATCAGCTTCAGTTTTTCAGTTATTGCGATTTTTTTGCATAGTATCCAGAGAGCGGTGTTATCTAGGTTGGATTTGGATATAAATTACATTATTTTGGTTCAATATAACCAACTTTTATATGCAACAGTTTACTCAGTTAGCTTCAGCTTTTTACTTATGATAAATTTTCATTACGAACTACATTCACTTTAATATGGTACATATATTGGATATAATATCTAGAGAATAGTGATAACTACGTTGGATTTGGATATTGACTACATTATTTTGATTCACTATAAACAATTTTCATGTGCAACAATTTACTCCATCAGATAAAGTTTTTAGCTATTGCGATTATTAATATCTACAGAATAGTGAAAGTTAGTTTCGTTCTGAATACGAATTGCATTGTTGTGATCTATCACGACAAACTTTCATAAACAACTGTTCACTCCATTATCTTCAGTTTTTGTTATTGTGATATTTTATTATGAAAACTATCCGTTTTAGTATTTTGCAGAAAATCGCGTAGTAGCTAGAGAATAGTGATAGCCAGATTGGGTTTGGATATGGATTACAATATTTTGATGCATTATGAACAATTTTTATGTGCAAAAAATTACTCCATCAACTACAGCTTTTTAGTTGATGTGAATTGTTACTATAAAGACCATCCATTTCAATATTTTATAGAAATTTCCGCAATATCTAGAAAAAGATGAAAATTTGCTTGGATATGAATACGGATTATGTAGTTGCGATCTATTATGAAAAACTTTCATAAACATTTTATTCCATCAGCTTCAGTGATTACGTAATATTAACGTAAGATCTAGAGCAGGGGTTTCCAAAGTTTTTCTTAGTTTTTTCTATTTCATATTACCGAAATTTTTGGCTGGTCAAAAAAAATTTAAATACCGTATAAGTCTTAGTCAAAGTTCTGCATTGTACCAAGTCAAAAATCGATGACATAGTCCTTTCTTGAGATTAGGTCGAAGATACGCTACAGCATGATTCCATAGAGGAATGAAATCACTTGAAGCTGCATGCCGTTCCACTTTTTATTGCTTAGCAACGGATGCGTACTGCTTGATGCTTTTCTACACAGAACGAACCAAGATGTCCCAGAGTTTCTCCATGAAGTTTGCATCGGGGAAACGTGCCGGTTATCGAAGGACAAAAATCGCGTGAATGCTCGATTCGGTGCTGGCTTGAATGAAGTGCTTGTCTTGTTGGTAGATTAGGTCACAGGTACGGTTCCTCATCATTAACGGAACGAAAGTGGTTTGAAGCATCGTTTGATTACTCGGCCGAATTGAACTTGAAGGCGAGGAAAGAGATGGGCAACTTGCGCCGAACGAAGAGAACGCACCCCTGAGGAGAACCACATCAATAAGAAATGGGACAGCATCGAGCTCTAAGTGATTTCTGCTCTCTAGGGAAGTATACCTAGCCAATCGCACCTTCGATGAAATCTTGAATCTTGCCATCATTATGTCCCGGTAAATTTCAGGAAGATCAATATGTTATTGGGGACTGACAAATAGAATTATGTTGAAAAGTAAACAAGAAGACTTAAAATGTTTCCAGAAGACTTGTAACGCTTCAGAAGACTTGATACTGCGTCTAAAAGACTTGAAATGCTTTCAGAAGTCTCAATATTGCCTCTTGAAAGCTTGAAATGCTGCCAGAAGCCTTGATACTGCTTGCAAAACTGTAAACACTGCTATTATAGAATTCTGAATTACTCACAATTAAATATATTCGATTTTAATTACCATCCAGATAGCATTTGTTGAAATCAACATTAGCAACCCATCAAAATAAATTGATAATTTTTTATCGGTTAACTTTAAAGATTGATTCCTCAAGAACCAATTGAGATATCAAGAAACGGTTTTCCCCATTAAAAGTGTAATAGAATTCCGAATCAGCCACATAATCAGGATACTTCGATTTTAATCACCACTCAGATAGCATTTGTTGAAATCAATACTAACTTCGCGCCAAAATCAATCGATTATTTTTTATATCCAATTGCCATAGAATTCCGAATCAGTGCTCACGACTTAGTTAATTCGATTTTAATCACCACCGAGATAACATTTGTTGAAAACAACATTAACAACGCGTGAAAACAAATTGGTTTCTTGTATATGATAACTTTAAAGATTATATTGATAACCAAGAATCAATCAAAATATTGAAAAGCGGCTTTCACCATTAAAATTGTCTTAAAATTCTGACTCAATATTCACAAGTTGGTTACTTAGATTTTAATCACTACCTCGATAACATTTTTTTTAAGTCAACACATATTTTATCTAGAAGACTTGATATTGCTTCCAGAAAATTTGCAATGACTCCATAAGTCTTGAACTGTTTCTAAATGACTTGTCACTGCTTTCAAAAGATTTAAAATGTTCCCTTTTGACTTGAAATACGTCCACAAGACTTGAAATGCTTTCAACAGACTTAATATACTTCTAGAAGACTTGAAATTCGTTTGGAAGACTCTCTACTATTTCCAGGAGACTTGAGATGCTTCTGCAAGGTTTGAAATGTTTCTAGAAGACTTGATACTGCTTCCAAATTACTTACAATGACTCCAGCAGACTTAAACTGATTCTAGATTACTTGATGCGGTTTCCAAAAGACTTAAAATGCTTCCATATGACTTAGAATGTTTCTAGAAGACCCGAAATGCTTGTAGAGCACTTGATATGGTTCCAGAAGACAAACTGCCTCTAGAAACATTCTGTACATTCTGGAAAATAGTGATAGCTAGGTTGGATTTGTACATGGATTACATAATTTTGGTCCATTATGAAAAATTTTCATATATAACCATTTAGTCTATTGACTTTTTTTTTTCAAAATTTGACGATTTTGTAATTCTAACGAATTTTTGTTATCCATTTTGTTATCCAACCATCTATTTTGGATTTCACAGGTTTTCCCCATATTTCGACTTAATGGTAATGGATAGCTATTAACCGGATGTATATGACATCATTTTATCTCAGCAACCATTTTAAGTTATTTATATTCATTATCAATTCATTTAATTTGATATTTTACAGATTATTGTTTTATTTTTAAAAAGCGATGGCAATTAAATTAGAATTCAATATATTTTTAGAGAATAGTAAGATAACTTTCAACTAGATATCGATCACGATATTTTGGTTAAATAAGAATCTTTTTAATATAATTCTTCTTGTTCAAGAATCTTTTTCATGTACATCATCTCACTTAAGCCGTTTTTTTTTTGGAATAAAAATATGTTGTTGTATTTTTGGTCGTGATATTTATTTATGACCGAACATCAAACACAAATAAATATTAAAAAAGCATGTTTGAAATTTCCGGTTAAAAAAAACTTCTTTTTAATAAAAATAAATATTCACCACATTTTTGAGCCCTTTGTATTTACAGTAAAAGAAACTGACGTCAAAGTCTTGTACATTTCAGCAGAGAAAATATTTGGAGACACTTTCCGTTTTCCGAGATTTTCCCACACTTCCCACTACGTCCGGCTTTTGATGACACAAAAAGGAAATGGAAAAGAGGAAGAAAATGAAACGAGCAAAAGTCCTAATATTTGCAGAAGACGAAAATTCAATATTCCCTCAATTCACAACTGGAAGCTTGAAATTTTAGTAGATTTTAAAAGAGATTGAGATTGGATTTTTTTTGTTGACCCGTTTCCCAACTAAGAAGAATTTTAAATCATGACTTCGGACTAAAAGTCAATTAAAACGTCTTAAAAGAAACGCTAATACTTAAGTAATAATTAAAAAACCATTTATCTTCGGCTAACTTTTAATTAAAAAACATAAACGAAACCCAACTTAGATGAGTCCAATTACAGTTATTAAACCAATTTTTCGGTTCTTTAAGTATTCAGTTTTTTATAAACTAAATATTTTTGGGAATATATTTTGTTATAAAAAATAAGAAAGTTGAAATTGTGAGTCTAGATTCAATTTTCTGTTATTAAATTTCAATTTCTTTGACGTTAAAGTCGCCCTCTCCCGCAACGAAATCCCATTTTAGACATGAAACAGGGTCTCCTGTCATTGCAAAAAGGACTATATTACTCTTGGCATTGTCAAGCAAACAATGCCTTAAAGGCAAATGGACTCTCCTTTGAATTCTAAGATCTATTGCTGTGTTAGAGGAAGGCAACGTTATCATATGTTGTTTATGTGCTGCGAATGGTAATGGGGGTGATTTTTTTTATAATCTAAAGCTGTTATATGATTTCTTAAACGGGTGTAACTAAACGGATTATTAATAATTTTCGTGTTCAACTTACAGAAAAATCTGAGAGAGAAATACTGAAACTCTGCTCGTAAACCATCCGGACACTGACAAATATCCTTTTTCCTTAGGTTTGTAATGGGCAGGTTCCCGAGAATTATCACTGTACCTATAAATCATCCAGGATATTATCCCTTCGTTTCTTTCCACCCTCGTTTTATACTTTCCTACAAACACCAATTGCTTTTTACAGTATTTTTACAACCAAACAAAATATTCTTTTATGGTTTAATATATTTGTATCCCAAATCCAAGTTATGCTTTAAACCGTTGAAACTGTTGTGAAAAAAAAATTTAAATTTTAGATCAAGATGGGATTCTCGCCTATCTAGAACAATGCCCATTTGGAATAACGAGCTGTATAATCCACAAGATGTGTTATTAAAGTTATAGTTGTGACCCTCAGGAGAACTTTTAGATTTTATGTTTAGCATAAGATATCTCCTAAGCCATAATAATAATACTTTTCATAAATTCCTTTAAAAGCTTTCACATTTCATTTTTATTATTTTTTAAAAAAGCGCAATGAAACAAAATGAAACAATAATGGATATGATGCGTGATGTATTTGTGCTCAAACGATGCAATTAGTTCTGTTACGTGATCAAAATAAAACATAAAAAAAGGAATCGATCGAAATTTCGGGGACAATCCTGGCTTTAAAACTGAACGTTTTTATTAATTTATTGCTCGAATTCGTTATATATTGATCTATTCAAGCTCAATAGGGACATAAATTGCGATTTGGAAGCGAATTTGAAAGGAGAAAATACTAGAAAGGTTACAATTGAATTTTATTGTGGGATGTAAAAGGTTTTCAAGATAGAGGGTGTGATAAAATTTTTGATTAAAAGTGGTTACAGAAACGCTGTTTACAACCGTTTTATAGCTGGAAACCCTTATTTTTTGGTCCATTTTTAAAAAGGCATTAAAACGAGTTCTTTTTTACCACAGAGTTGACATCAACAACCTTTATGAGAACGCTTTTTTTTTTAAGTAAAATCGTACGTTTTCCGGCAGAGAAAATATTTGAGAACACTTCCTTCCGGCCGAGATTTACCCACATATCCGAGTCGGGTGTAAATTTAAAAATGTTCAAACGAGCGAAAAAGAGAGGTTTAAAAGGGTGAGATAAAAAATTTTATTTGGGAAAATATTAAATTTTAATTTTAATTTATCAAATGTGTTTATACTAGGGATGGACCGGATATTCGATATAAGAAATAATGATCGTTCATTAAGATTTCTTAAGAATTTGATTTTTTACGATGTTTCGAAAATGATTAAGGAAATTTTTAATTTCATGACATGCTGCAAATTTAGGCTGTGTTCAAAACTTGATATCTTAAAAACGAAGCGAATACTCATGTATGGTGTTATTCGAATACACCTTAGATCTTGAAGATACCGAAAACCTGTATATGCAAGGGTGGGTAGTACCCGGGTATTTGGGTTCAGAAAGTAACAAGACTAAGATTACCCGGATACACTTAAATGTCGAAAAGTTCCTGTGCGGTATTTTGAAAGTACCCGGAACGGTGTCCTGGTATTTTTATGGTATGCGAATAGTCAACTAAATAGTGTGATCGGTGAAAAGGCTTGAGAGTCATAGTGATGAGCTTTGATGATAGAAGAATTATTTCAACTTCGACCTTCGTTTGCACCACAGCCTTGCACAGAGTGAAATCAGAAACCGCCCATTTTGGTCTACAAAATACAGAAATTTTCTGCACATTGGATAAACACCATTTAACTGCAAAAAGAAGCTATATTGCAATTGCCGAACATTTACAGGAAATACCAAGCTTTTCGCGAACTTGGCATTACGCAAGATATGTAGTCAGTAGATAACGATGCACAAGTAACAGATACTTTTAAAGTAGACAAAACTGAAGACACTGCATCGTATAAGTTACCAAAATATATAAAATTTGCGTATTATGCCCTTAACTTAATTGCTACTACAGAATAAGAGTGTTATTAATAGAAATCTAACTTTAAAAGACATAAATACAAAAACCTTTTTAAAGTATAGTGAATTCTGAAAAAATGTTGTTTCACAAAAAGTGTTGAAATTGTTATGGAAACAATATCTAAATCCTCTGGCTGTAACACGCTAGAATTCAATGCGCAAATAATAAAAAGCAAATTATCTCTTGAAGTGTTGTTGAATAAACTCAATATGACGTGTTTTAATGATGTTGAAATACTAAATTTAGAAGAGCACACATTTATTATGAAACCTCTTTCAAAAGCTCTCGATTTACTATAATCTGGAAGAATACTCATTTTGGCTTCTTACTAACAACGCTAGTTCCTTTACGCAATAAAAATAAAAATCTAAAAATCACTAATAATAAATTTATATACACTAATAATAAATGTGGTGGGGATATCATTATAGATTTGTGCATTGAGAATCTGCAGAGTAGATTTTCAAACATTTTTGTTATGAACGGTTACAATATAGGTGCGGTATATATGTGGTGTTACCAATTTTTAAATTGAGATAGTTGTCAGGTATGAAGGATCTAATTATTAATTTGTCGAAAGGTTGTTCTCATTAGGGTTTAGTTCATTATAATATGTGACATACTTACAATTAGTAGAGATATGCAGATTACGTGAGTTACGCCGGGCCACAATGGATCATGCATAGGGCTTGTAATACCGGACCAAAATCTCAAATATTAATACCGGTATTAAATATATATAATATTTGATTATAAACTATGCATTCTTACACCAATATACACAATTTTTTTTTCAACATTTCTTTTTCCAATATCTATTTTATGGATTTCCAAATTCTAATTACAATATAATCATAATTAAGCCATAGCTGGTTACGGATTAATATAATCCACAATTTTGATGTATTGTAGATTTCCAGATTCTAGCTAGAATATAATCATAATTAACCCTTACATGCTAGCCGCTAACCATTTCTTTTTTAATTCCGTTCATAAAAGGTGTGTTTTAGAACGTCTCCTTCAGAACACGGACAACCAACGTTTCATGTACCTCTGAACTAAAATTACAACTAACACTACATCTATTACCAGAATTAATACTAAAACTTGAACTAAAATAAGAAGCTTTCGTTCGTCTTTTAAAAAAATGTTTGACATATTATGCCATGGTTTTTACAGTTTGTGGGCAATTTGAGGATAAATATATAAATAAAAATTTTTATGACAAATTGTGTCTTTTCCAAGACAAAATTTGAATAACATCAAATCGTTGAGGTGACCTGTAGATTAAAGTATTTGAATTATATTGATAAGTCTTGATATATATTGAATGGCTAGGATTTTCTCCAGTATCATCGTTAAAGTATAAATTGTAAAATAAATAAGGTTTGACTTAAAAACGATGTTTATTAAATTAATAGATCGGTGCTACACGTGTTTCGCCCAGTTTTTAGGGCATCGACAGGCACGACGTCAAGAAGGCTATAGATGTACAAAACAGGATGTTGTATATTTAACTAAGTATAACATTTCTTCAATCTACCCTACTTTCCTTTAACAGCTTAATCTATCAATATGATGAACCAAAATCGATTAAAAAATTATTTTCTTAATTGTAATATCGAAATACCGGTATTTTGCCATCAATACCATTTTTTAATATCGGACAAAAATTGTCCACCCACGCGCACATCTTTAGTACTTAGTAAAATACATAATGTAAGAAAATATTTTTCTTAAGTATATAGTATAATCCGTTTATTAAGTTTATTTACAAGTTATTGTACAATTTTTAACACAATAGTAACATTTTTTTAAATACCCGTATTCGAGTACCAGGTAATAGTTCCCGAGTACTGTAAAAAGTATCCGATAACTAAATACATTTAAAGTACCCTTAACCGGTATCCGGGTACTTTAATGCAATACCCATGCACACCCTTAGCTATATATGATATAAAACTAATATTGAAATCATACACAATGGCTATCCGACGATATGTATCCTATCGTCGGATACAATCACTATCCGTTCCATCACTATGTATGTAGGAAAATGGCACACGGCACTTAGCCCCATCGGACCTCTTTTGGATACTCCCAGTATGACCTTCAATCACATCAATCAGCCTAAGTAATTACCAAATGCCAGGACGTCATCCAGAGTTATGTTTCCGGTTGTCATCTGTGGTCGGCCAAGTCTGCTCGAGAATCCTCAATATGAGGTCGGTCAGAGAGGGACAATCACACAAGATGTATCTAACCGTCTTGTCGTCCCCTTGGCAGGCTCGACAGAGAGGGAAATCAGCAAGCTTCGTATTATGAAGGTGCTTATTTGCTTTACAATGCAAGATCCGAGAGGAGATCTGTGGCTAATTGTAAGGTGGTTTTTCCCAATCCTAGGAAACTATGAGCTGTTATTGGTGAAGGATATTTAGCAATTCCTTCGCAAGATAGCAGTCCGGGGTTATGTCCCGGGTTGCTATGATCATATCAGATATAAGTATTATCAAGGTAAGTAGGTCAAGAAGAGGCGATTACCGGTTCGGGTGCATAAAGCTCTCTGCCAGCAGCACGCTTTGCCAGTCTGTGCGAGTAATGGGAAAAGACCCCGCTCCTGCACCATTCCGTCTCCTTGAGCCATCAGTGAGATCTTCAAGGTTTTTTGTGCATCTACTACTGTGGGACTGATGCGGGTGAGGTAATTCTTTATGAAATCGTATTTTGCTGGTAAGCAAAACGTTTTGCACTCGAGTAGGGGTGTGTCCAGTACTACACCCCTCCAGAGTATCGAACAACCTCCTACATTACCATCCGTCATAACTTCTACTGACTGTAGTCTTTTCATAGTTACCAACGCCACTTCCTGAATATGTAGATTCAGTGGTGGCAAGTTTAACATGACTTCCATGGCCGCGGTGGGAGTAGATCGCAGCGCACCTGTAACAAACAGACACATGAGTCTCTGTATTCTATTGAGTGTGGTGATGGCGGTAAATTTAGAGAGATCTATCCCACCATACCACAGCACCGTAAAAAAGCATTGGTTGGATAACAGCCATGTAAATCCATGGGGTAATCTTGGCACTGGCCGATAGCCACACAATCTTTTCTTACTCTATTATCTAGGTGGGATTTCCACATTAACTTACTATCTATAATTAAGCCCAAGTACTTAACCTCTATCAGACACTTTCAGTGGTAAGGTAGCAAGTGTTAGCATTCTAGGATTACCTATGTTGCGCATACGTGTAAAAACGATCATCTCTGTCTTCTTCAGGGTGATGATAAGAGATTATGTCCATCATTAGTTTATACACTTTCTAATTTATTTCTAAATGCAAATAACATCACTATTTGTATTTGACTGTTGGTAACAGAAAGGCAACTTTATTTACTAAACCGTATTGCGTGTATGCCTAACTTCACTTTAGTGTTCAACTTAAAAATTAATTTTCGTTTAGATTATCTAATAATTAACTAATTGTTGGTCTTCAGCTAATGTTCTAACCGTTCATATGGTGCAGTTTTAATGATCATTAATTACTTGGTAACTTAGCACAACATATCTCTCTTTGTCACAAAGTACGTTTATTTCATAAAGAATTTTTATATAGTTTATAAAACATGTTTCAAACACTTTCTAATTTACCTAACTTTAAATGCAAATTAAAATTTTATTTTACCTTATTTCTATTTGAATTTGACAGATAGTGATAGATCGACAACCTTACTCCCCCATACCATCTAACTTCAATTTATTGTTTAATTTTAAAAATAATTTTAATTTAACCTCTATTTTAGATAATGATTAAGTAATTGTTGGTGTTTAGCTAAGGTCTTTATTTCCCATGGAAGCAGTTTCAAAAAACTATTTATACGATTATTTCACAACAATTCTATATTTAATTTATAAAATACGTTTCATACACTTTCTAATTTACCCAATTTCATTTCTAAATGCAAATTACAGATTGATTTAACATTATTACATCTCTATTTGTGTTTAACAGATGGTGACAGATAGACAACTTTATTTACTCCTTTGTATTATTTTTAAAATCATTTTAATATAAATGATCCATTTCACCCAATAATTAACTAATTGTATGTCTTTAACTAATTTCCTAACTATTCGCGTAGACCAATTTCAATGACTGTTGATCATCTGCATTGTTAAGAAGTGGGATAATATCCTAATAATTTCTGATTTAATTTATGAAACATGTTTAATACACTTTTTAATTTGCTTCTAAATGCAAATTACAGATTCATTTTAACTGGATTTAACCTGTATTTGTGTTTGATAGATGATGGAAGAGAAACAGCGTTGTTTACGCACTTTATTGTTCACACAATAATTAACTAATTGTTTGTCTTTAGCTAATTTCCTGACTGTTCGCGTGGTGTGATTTCAATGGCTATTGATTACATGGTAGCTTGGCGTAATAGTCAAAAAGTTAGTTGAGTATTTTACAAATTATAGATTAATTTAAGTTTATTACATCTCCGTTTATATCACTTTATTGTTCCATTTTAAATCTCATTTTAATTTAAACCATCAATTTCATCCAATAATGCCATTAACTAATGTCCCTAAAGGTCTTTAGCTAATGTCTCAATTATTCATGTTGTACAGTTTCAGTGAGTATTCTCGTCTTGTAGCTTGGTAATCTCATTGTCACGAAGTATGATTATTTCATAATAATAATTAGTTTATCTAAAGTATATGGTTTCCATTTCCATATCTCCACGACGTCGTTTCTCAATATGTTAAAAATGTGTACAAACAATAAAATGCCATTACATAATATTTAAATAAAATCAAAATTTTATTAATGTATGCAAACTTAAGCTGACCTCCTTTTACTCAAACAAACATTTTAGAAGGTTAATACTATAATAAGCTTTCGATTTCTGCTGAGGAAAAATTCAATTTCTTCGACAGTGAGATGCCCCACTTGAAATAAGATTACAAATGTGGTGTTTACACAACGGAGTCTGGCCATATTGAACCTATGCTGTGAAGAAGTGGTCTTGTGATTACTTTCTGACAAGAAGGTTCCAAATTGAACGAGTTGCAGATCCCCTTATTTCTAAGTCAATTCGATTGCCAAATGGTTTTTTTTACCTGTATTAAGAATTTGGTAACAGATTAAGTTGTTATAATTCCGTAAAATCACAAACTAAAACAGCTCTATGACACAGCAATTTTAAGATGAAAATTCCACACATTTTTTTGCAACCATATTCCGGTAGGTATGGGTCGTAAATTTTGATTGGGCATTGTTCGAATCGTGAAACGCTGTGAAAATGGAACAATTAGGATTCAGGACGTGAGTTCCGTCGATAATTTCAAGGTTGGTTTATCTTTGGCGAAGGTTATCAAATTTCATATAAGCTGTGATTTTGATCGGAATAAATATTCATTAACTATAACGGAAGATTAAAATTTACAAATTTATTTTAGTTTACTCAAATTTTATTGGGCTAAATAAGTATCTATTAAGATTGAAGATAAAATCAATAATCTGAATGAACTGCTTACGTCTATAACCTATTTTTTTTATTCCCATCTCAGCAAAAAAACTACTTTTTGGGGGTTTCGAGAGGTTTTTCCTTCTGCCTCCCTCCTTTCATTTCCATCCAAGATTAATGCAGAGACGTCGAAGTTATCGAGGAAATCGTCTTCTCCCCTTCGCTGTTTAATCTATCACCGAGGTTAAAGACCTTTTCCGAAAAATAAGCGTAGAAGCCAAAACTTACAAAAAAAGAGGTTTTATTATTTTTAATATGTAAAAAGGTTTCGGATCTAATCTTTGAAAAACTTTAAGCTTCCGGGGAGATTTGACACTTTTTCACTGTTTCCTGCAGACTTCAAGTCAGCTTTTCTCGAAGCATTTCCATCGGGATCCAAACTGAGAAAGGTTTTGTGACAATTTTGGGGTAATCCTAGTTTCGGTGGTTTGCCTGGATGTGTCTCGATGTGTGGGAAAAGAGGGAGTGGAATTAGGAGCAGAAAAGGGTTTCTTCGTCTCGAATCTATTGCAGGATTAGGTTCGCATTTAACTTCGGTTCATTTTGCTTAGAACCGGGACAAGTTTTAGTAAATCCAATTATTATAATTAAATTTAACAAATTTCGCAATAATTTTATCAAAAGTGTATTAATGTAATTAAATTTTTTAATTTAATTACTAAATTTAATGAAATGTTTTGAGTTTCCGCGAAAAATAAAACGATTTGCAAGTATTGTTCGGTTCGTTTGAACTTTTAGGTCGTTTCGGAGATTTTCTTTGAAAAATTCAGGTTAAAATAAATTGGGACAAAAAGGGAGTCCTCGTTTAGAACTTCAAAGAACCTTTAAAGTCAACGCTTTTCTGCGAAGTTTTCTTTATAACTAATGAACAAAATTAATCAATTAATGATTAATAAGTTATTTTACATAGTTATTTTAATTATTTTAAGACAATAATTATTTTTTTAATAAGTTTTTAATTCGATTTAACACAAAATCTTAAAGTTATGCTTTCATAATTATGGGATATATAGCAAATATTTCGAAAATGAAGATCGATATAGAAAAGATTTA
The DNA here is from genome assembly GCA_036711965.1 of Onthophagus sagittarius. Lineage (NCBI taxonomy): Eukaryota > Metazoa > Arthropoda > Insecta > Coleoptera > Scarabaeidae > Onthophagus > Onthophagus sagittarius. The sequence goes on along the minus strand of JASERS010000002.1, from coordinate 54,545,785 downwards.
TCGATTATTCGTACGATACGCACACGTGGAACCTGCACCGATATAAATAGTTGTCTTATAAAAGTTAAATAATTTAATATCCAGTGAAAATATAAATATTCAAGTGTAGAATGAGCGAAATTAATAGTTCCAAAAAAAACGTTTTCGTCCAAAGCAGAATGAAACAACTATCCAACCTCGCAAAAAAGGATAACAATAACTCACACGATAACAAATAACAATTTATAAAACTATCACCACTGCAACCTGATACGGAAACTTCCAAAGAACTTTACAAATATATCAAATAATAAAACAATTACGAACATTAAACATAACACACATGCACACTACAAAAAAAAATAAAACAAATAAACAAATAGCTAAATACCATATTTTAAACAATAGGCTATTAACACGAAGTCAACTATTCATTGAGTGGAGTAAATTGCAAAAACAAAACCAAACTCTAAACAACGATGAAAAAACTTCACTTCACAAGGAATGGATTCTTACTCAAAAGCATGGAAAATAAACAAACAATACATTGTTTTAGATATAATGAAGAAAACGGGAACTATCTAAGAAGTCTGTGCCATAAAGGACATCTTTACCAGAAATATTAAGCTGTTACATGATATCACAAAATGTAGAATAAAAAATAGTCACGTTTCCAACGAAAAAACGGTATCCTCAGTGATTATCTCAGTGTTTAACAGTTTTATACAGCGTACTTTAAGTTAACCAACCTAGGCCAAACAACCTGCGAAATATCTTGTTATACTCAAAAATTAAAGGGTTTTGAATAAAGAATGTTATGTATAAATTGTTTAAAATGGTGTAAGAATACAGAATTCTTAACCAGATATGGTTTTTAATAATGGTTATATTCTATCTAGAATCTGGAAATTCACAATATATTAATACAGATTATGTGTGTTGCTAAAGTCGACCATAACTAAAAAAAATAGGAAATGAAACAAGAAATGGAGCAAGAAATGTTGATCATAAATTGTTAATATTGGTGTAAGAATATATAATTCATAACCAGATATTGAGTTATTACCGGTATCTCAGTTTTAAAAATTTTGAATACCAGTACTAAAATTTTGGTCCGGTATTGTAAGTTCAAGATTGATACCTTTCTAAACGTATCTGGTGGACTTTCAGAGCTCCATTCTTATGTATATCACAGACACAAGAAATCCCGACCAAAATCACGATGTCGACAATATAAGCGATTCAGGCTATCTAGTATAGCAACCAACCTTAGAATACATGCAGCAACCAGACTCAACAAATTTAGCAAGTGTAAGACTATTTGACATAGCTGGTTACCGAGAAGCGAAACAGTGCATAAGCATAATGTGAAAACATGCAGAAAAGTTTATGGAAAGCCTGGTCAAAAATGTTTATAAGGACGCTGGAGCCCTTTAAAGATGGCACTCAAAAACTGCCACTTTGCACTTTGCAACTGCACTTTTTTAGCGATGGGTCTAGAATGCTAAAATTTAGAATGCAAGGATATTTTTACGTAACAAATAAAATAATCAAAAAAAAAATCAGCATTCTGAATGGGACTTTAGGAAGCATTTTCGTAATTTTAGATGTAGAATAACCCCTTGCATTCTGTTAATGATATGCAGTCCTTATTACAAAATATGCACACATATGCAGAAAATTAGCAAGAAATGATAATATCCTTTTATTCATTTATAATGTTTTTTAAGCATTTAGTACTCGCCCATCTAGTTCAAATTTTTTTTGTCTAATCAGAAAACCGGAATTATTATATATTTGCAATTGTTGTTTACGTCATTGTAATTGCAAAAACTGATCGTACTTTGATCAGATGGTCGTATTTTGTAGTTTGAATCACGTAACTAAGGCTAGTATATATTGAAAGCCTTTTTTCTGGCTGCATAAGTGGTTACATGCATTTAAAATATTATAAGAGATAAAACAGTTCCAGAACTAAATGAGCTATTCAGAAATGATAAGAAAAGAACCATATGCTCTTAGTTTTACAGGTTTTATTAACATTTTGTATTTATATTTATAGGATTGTCAATAATCTCCAAACTGCCATCATTTAAGATTTTTAAAAGTATATAATACTTTTTTATGGAATTAAATTTCCAGATACCCGAATAAAGTACAAACGAAAACCAAACTGATTAAAAAGTATAATATCGGGTCTGACACATAATTCAAAAGAATAGACACAAAGATAAAATTCCGTCATTGGAGAAAGCATAATGACCAAAACGTGCAATTTAAATATTCAATAATAACTGGCGACTTCAATCTAACACCCGGGAAAAGCAAGTGACTACATCTTCTTTTATCTAATTCGCATTTCATAAAAAACATCGAATAAAACATACCTTTATCATGCCTCTTAACAATGAAATAATACCTGACATATTGTATTTGCAAAATGTTAAGCAGAACATAATAAAAGTTAATCTGACAGGAGAACTATGCTCAGATCATGTCAGCATATTACTCAAATTCCAAACAAACATTGTTCCATATCAGCCTAAAAACATGCTAAATGCGACCTGATGATGTTTAAAACAAACAACTCAGCAACACCAGTTAATGACGAAACCATTAATAAAATTTATAAACTTCTCAAAGATATATTGTATTTAATACATATTAAAAGGGTGACTTACAGAAAATATCTGGAGACGAACGATATAAATTTAAAAACAGAATTCAACCGTCTTAATAAGCAAATATACAAAAAAGGAAATATTTTGCAAACGGACCAATGGTTACAAGTTTGTTCAGAAATCAAGAAAGATAAAGGGCGCTAAGGTACAACACTAAGGTACAACAACGAATTAGTATCTAATGCATAGAAATGCAAAGCTATAACCTACGATTCGACAAAGACCACCACCATTTCATTGATAATTGGTATGAAAAAGCAGAGCATCGTACGTAGCTTTTTTAATTACTGCATACAAGTACACACATTCCATTCTGCATGGAAATCTGGATCTATCATTACAATAACCAAACCTGATACCGACCATTCAAACCCCAAAAACTTCCGCCCCGTTACCCCTCTCCCCTTCATAAAGCTTTTGACAGTGTATGGCATAAAGGAATAATTTACAAAATGAAACTTTTAAATGTTAACCAATATCTGATAAGAATAACAAACGACAATTATGTGTAAACATCTATATATATTTTCTCCTTTGCAAGATGTTCTTCAAGGTTCTCCCTTAGCACATACTTTATACAATATTTATTATTTCGATATTTTCTCCCTAAACCAGTGATTCCGAAAGTGGTCTATATCGACTCCCATGGGTCTATAACAATCTGCAAGGGATCTACGTCAGCGAAAATACATTTGGGGTTCATGAAACGAAAATGACGATCTCAACATACACTGATAGTACCTATATACTTTCATTATACTATAGTATAACATATAATAGTTCGTAATGTGAATACAAAAAAAGAAAGATCACATAGTAGTGTCAAGGTAAAATACCACTTTTTTTGGTCATTAGAACAGGAACTAACACTATTCAAATTTATTATCATTGTAGCCCATCCAAGTATGTAAAGATTTTGTGTTATGTTGCTTTCAAATCACGCACTTCGCTTACATTATACTATCTTACATTATATATTATATATCTATAATTTGGAGGTAAGCTGAAGACCAAGAAAAAAGGGTCACACGGTGATAAGGCAAAAAACGTGACATCTAACGGTTGCAACAAGTTTGTTGTCTTAAGTGGAAGAAGGAGAAAGTTGATGTCGTTTTGTTTATATAGTTCTATAACTCTATGTAGTGAGATGTAGGAAGATAAATTATTCCCTATCATATTTTTTCTGCTTTTGTGGTAATACTACTTCCTCGAATCAGTCTTCATAAACGGCTTATTCGAACCAGTTAATTTTGGTTCTATTTTACACGGCATTGTTCGGGTTGTTCTCGATCTATGTATATAATATATGGCGGCTCATATAAATTACGGAGGTGCTCGATTTACTTGAGTTTAAGATCCTGTTGACCCCTTTTGCAAAATACTTTAACTCTATCAAAATCATGTAATAGGTTTGCTTCGTCATAGTTTAAGATATTGTTAGGCGAGATATTTTCTAATTCTACTGGCAATTTATTACAAAAATCCGTAATTATTTCAAGGCTCAGAATTGCCCGATCCCGCTTGATGTTCCTTTATAAAAATTTGTAGAACTAAAGAAATTATAATAAACAAACATTTTTTAACTAGTTTTGCATTTGTCAACTACGAACTTTTACTCATCTCCATAACATGTGTTCGCTGGGAATTAAAACAGAGCTACTTGTAGGATATTGGAACACTATGCAACATTAAGGATAACGGTCTCCTATTGGAGTGCACAATTCGAACCTTGATTAGTTTCAAATAATATGTTTTGTGTCTGTGCATTGGTCCACTGAACATAATCACATGCAGATTATAATCTAGCAACATAATGTTCTTGAAGCAACTGTGGCCTGGTTACTGGTTTATGTGATTCAATTCTACTTGCGGAAATTATCGCCAAATTATGCGGTCACTCAGAACTACACTAAGGATGTGTGGTACGTCTTCATCCTGACCGGGATCTGATGATGGTGCTGGTCTGCCAAAATGTTTGAATGGCGCCAAGACCACAAGCAGTATAGCGAGTGCTGCGTACATCTTCCACTATCTGAGCAACTTCTGCGAAACTTAAAGACTTTTTCTTCTCTAGCAACAGTGGATGAAGTTAACGACACTAAGCGTCACTATGACATGTTTTTGTCAATTTGTATGATGCTGCCGAAGCAGCCGCGAGTGTTGCGTACATCTTTTGCTAAAGCCACTATTTGAGCATCTTCTGCAAAACTTAAAGACTCTTCTTCTGTAGTAACCGTGGACGAAGTTAACAACACTAAACGTCACATGTTATCAATTTTTATTACGCTGCTGAAGAAGCTGCGCTATGTTTCACAGTTTGTAACTTTGGTGTTAACAACAATCGAAAATGAATAAAAAAAACAGAAGTTACCAGGACAGACGAGAAGTTTCTTGTGCTTCAATGTGTGGACAGAAAACACACATTAGTGTTATTCGTCATTGCTGATGACGAATGAGGGTATTAATTGGTAATAAGTGAGATTAATGGAAGTATATCAAAGATCCACTTTTTGAAATAAGAATAATGGTACCTTCAATGATGCTACATTTTTTCCCTTTTTTAGCGAATTTGATAAATTATTTCCTCATTCAATTTAATTCTAAAACCTTTTGACTCTTATAAACATTTTCAATTTCCATTTTTAATGTCCAGTTTTAAAAGGCTATTCCTCAACTTCACACTAACATTTTTGGACCAGAATATATATTCTGCGATTAATTAATATTTGAATCTGGAGATTTTGGATACAAACAAATAGAGAAATTAACTTCATCTGACAGAGATACTTTTAAAATGTTAACGAGTAATCTTTTATTTAAATATTTTTGCTAATTGCTCCTTAATTTCGGCATGTCCAGCTCATCTATTGTTTGGTTTCGCAAATCTTAAAGTGGTAATAGATTTGTTACGTATCATATCACCGATAGAACGCATGTCAACATATTGTCTCGCATCGCCACTGCATTATAAAATCTATGTGTATTAATGATATATTCCTTAGTCATCTCGACTGATTACATCATTACTATGCTCCTTTCCTTCCTATAAGCGGCATAAAGACTGCTAATCATCTAACTGATTTCAACTTGCTCGGTGAACTTTTTATTTATCAACCGCTCCAATAATTTTCCTATGGCGATCAACAGCAAAAAAAAAACGATAGGCCTGATGATTTCTTTTCATATTTTCAAAAATTCTACGTTCTTAAGCAATCATAAAAGACTTGCTGGAAAGGACTCGGATATTCCTCGATATATGTTATATATTCCTCAAAACTTCGTTGGCGATGTTATCCATGCTCGTGGCTTTTCTCGGTTTTAACTGTTTCGTAGCTGTCATTATTTTACCTCAGTAAAAGGTGATTGTACAGTTTAATAAGTAACGGCAGTTCCATTCTGTCAATTTCTTCCTGTAATATGGGAAAGCGATTATTAAAGTGACTGTTCATCATCTAGCTCTCCTAAGTGCCTCATACGGCTTCTTGAAATTCATTGCACAAGTCTTTCCATCTGATGTTCTTAAACTTGTTTATCACTGATTATTTTTGAGACTATTTTAGCTTTTATGTATCCTTCTTTAGCGACGTTGTTGATCAATTCGTCTGATTGAACTTTGCATCCTCATTCTCTTCCTTACGCGATCTACCCTGGTTTCCACGATCTCTTATGTCTACCAGTATCTAAGTCTTCATCTGTTGCTTCCTACATTTTATTTTCTTCAGCTTTTCGTCACATATGTTAGTTGTGCACTCTATCACAGATTCAGGGATGTCAGGGAAATCCGGGCATCTCTCATTATCGAACTTGATGCTGTACTTTTTGTTTCACATAGTTTTCCCGTTGTTATGGCGATGGAGAATGAAACAGGCACTTGATCACATGGTCTTTTGCTATTTTCCATCCTTGAACATAATAGACGATATTTTCTGTCTCTAATGGTAGTCAATAACCGACGATAAGCTGGGTCCTCTATAAGTCCTTATCCCAGGAATGTTTCTAATTACTAGTTGATTTTTAGCTACCCATTCTTCCAGTAATTTTCCTCTTGGATTCTGCATTACATTCACTGTTCTTCTTATTCTTAGTGCATTTGACTTATATTTTAATTCCGTTTACAATCCTAATCTAATCTAATCTAAATCAACCCAACCCAACCCCTCACGCGAAACTCCCGTCAATATTACTATTGATATAGCTCAATACAATCTAAACCAACCTAACTTATTGCAACATGCCTAACACCAACCAACAAAATAGAATCCCCCAACACTGCCAATTGCGTAACGATAGATTAAAAGCAGGTCTTCGACCGCAAGCGACCTTATTGATTTAAGATGAAATCTTATACTAAATCTTATTACTTATATATCTTAGTAAAAATGTGAAGTAATCAATACGCTTTTAAGAAAACATTTACATTTACTGCGCTGAGGTCACTTTGCGGGGAAATGCTAGAATTGCTACATCAACACTAATTGAATCACCTTGGAGGACATACTGAACAGGATTGAACGAGTAACACAACTTGTCCACATATAACTTCATATCGTATCATTTCTTTGATGTGATGGTGAAAAACTGACAAATAGTACAAGTAATCTCTGTATCGTATCATATTTTGATACGCAATAAATGTATACCCACCTTTAGAATTAACCCTATCATTGACCTCGCAATTCTGTATTGTATAACACTTACCCAAGCGCAATAAAGACTAAAATTGATAACTTTAATTTTAAATTTTCATAAATAAAAATTAAAGATTCTTCAATTCTACTTTTATTGCTTTATCTCCTAATCGATTCAGATTGTTTTTTATGAAAGTTTAAGTCGTTTTTATGGTACAAAACTCGAAAATGCAATGGGGATAATTTGCGATCTTAAGATAATTCATTTTAACCACATCAATTTTGAAACTAATGAACAAAATTAATCAATTATAAAAATTATACTTTTTTATTTTCTTATAATTAATTTTTTAATTCGGTTTAACACAATATCTTAAAGTTACGCTTCCATAATTATCAGGAACTTTGAAATAATCTAAAATTAAATTTTCGCAATCTCTGAATAATCCTCCAGATCTACATAAAAAATCGTCAAATTTTAGATACCCCATTAAGTATTCATTTAATAATCTTTTATAATTCATATTTTTTATAAATTTTAAACAAATTTCACTCAATCTAAAAAAAGAAACGATGTCAAATAGAAAGGTTTATAATTACTGAAATTTTTCCTTACAATTTATTCCAATTTCCATCCATGTCGCTTGAAACGTGCCTGCTGTAAACCGAAGTTTTTGTCACAATCACCGTTCCTTTATACTCCCTTAAATCGTAATTTTTAAATCCGTTTTGACACGTTTTGATTAAAGCTTTTTGAATGTTTTCGTTGAAATCGTCGCCGAAAAAATTGATCTCTTTATGAATCTCAACAAAAGATGTGTTTATCTTATCCGAAATTGCTAAACACGACAAACACTTTATCCAAACCGATTTGAAACTGTTTACATTTTTCTTAATGCTGTATTTGTTGCAATCTTTGAATGGATTTATTGTTATGGAATTCTTACTTTTTATGGAAGAATATCTATTAACATATACATCTTTACCATCTTCAAGTGAATCAACATTCAGCTCACATTGCTTTCCATATTTCATTCCTTCTTGATTATATGAAGAACACGCGGGGTTACATCTTAATTTTGGTAGCTTCACATTGAAATTTGTGTTCGTTGGAGTTGTCGCACTAAATTTTTTGAACACTTTGTATGGTTCTATGTGCGTGAAAAAAATTGTGATTAAAATTATGATTATAACTTGGTTTATGAACATAATGTTTATGAAAAAAGTTTTTTTTTGGGGTCTTGTTAATGAAATTGACGTTTAATATGACGTTTAGTAATTTAATATGATAAATCATGGATGACTTAAGTTGAAATTTCCTTTGATGAAAAAACGTAATTGGATTTTCTTAAAGCTTCCTGCCTACATTTCTGGAAATATTAGAAAAAATTATGAAGTATTAACGAGGAGCAACTTTTTTATATTTCCTCTTAAATCATAGATAAGATAAACGTTTATCTTCTAAATGTTTGATTAGAATTGATTAGAATACGTAATTAGTTTTGGATATTGTCGTTTACAGCGCTGAAATCGGTGGCTGGCGGGAAATAGAAATTAAATTTGTTATTTGAGTTCTATCGATTAAATTTTCTAATTTTATCGCTTACAATGTTTTACAAAGAAAAACATCGAAAAACATAACAAGCTAGTAAATTATCATTTGATAAAGTGTTTATTAAAAAGTCTTTAAATGTGTGCGTCTAATTTTAGTTTTATTTCAATTCAAATATACAGGGTTGCCAAGTCAATTTGTAAAGTACTCTATTTCAGAAACTATTCTTTGTAGAGACTTTCGTTAAAAAATCTTCAGAAATGTCTTCTAAATCTAGAGATAGATCTTATGATATAAAACTAGAACTAACACTAGACCTAGAAGTGGAAAGATTTGGGTTTAGCCGTGTGTCTTCAGACCAATATCTGTTGTATTTCTGCTTCTCGTGCAATAAGCAGTCGTCTATTCTATTTATTAAGTCTCCACCAGTAGGGGAGACCGGGACTGGTTGGGTACAAGGGCAGGTTGGTACATTCAAAGTCAGCAATGAAGCGACAAACAAAAAAAAGTCGCAGAGAGGAAAAATGCTTCCTGATGTAATGTTGAGGGCGTGAAAGTGGTGATTAATGACACAGTTTCTTTAAGATCGGCGTCTAGAGATAAGGAAATATCTTTAATGACATTGCGAAGATACTGTCAGAAGTTTAGTTTAGAAGAAATGAGTTCCGCTAGCGTTACACCGACAAATACTATTGGCTATATTATAAACAGACAAGTTAAGAGCAATTATTATGTTTCTACGTTTAATTCTTATCAATTTTTACGTATTAGGTGCTCACCAGTGAGCAAGAACTTAGACTGTCTGAATGTTTAAAAATGGCTTCAAATATATATTATTGTCTCAGACCAAAAGAAGTGAGGCGAATGGCATTTGTGTATGCGTTGTTAGTGAATTTAAACATGCCGGATGGCTGGAGAAACAACGAAATAGCTGGATTGGTTTTCTTCTTTCTTAAAGAGGAATTCTTCATTGTCAATTAGATCACCAGAAGCGAATAGCCGGTCTCGAGCCACAAGTTTTAACAAACACAACATAGCCGCTTTTTACGACAGTTTACAGACAGTTTTAAACAGATGCAAGCTTGGATCTGGCGATGTGTAGAATATGGACGAAGCAGACATCATTACAGTGCAGAATTATTGCTCGACGCGAAGTCAAACAGATAGGAAGAGTCACTTCGGCTGAATGAGGGACCCTCGTTACAATGGCGTTTGCAGTATCTGCTATAAGAAATAAGGTACCACCTTACTTTATTTTTCCTCGATTTCGATTTCTAAACAATTTTCCTCCTGAAAGTGCTGGAGTAGCCAATCCATCAGGTTGGATGAAAGAACAACATTTCATCGAGTATGTGAATCATTTTATTAAACATATGAAAGCCTTTAAAGAACAGCCGGTTCTTCTATTGCTCGACAATCACGATTCTTATTTGTCCTCGAGTGCATTAACTTTCTGTAAAGAAAGCGGAGTCACCGTTTTGTCGATTCCTCCTCACTGTAGTCACATGTATCTACGGTTCATTAAAGAAATATGTTAATGTGACCAAACATCCTGACGCGACAATGACAATTTATGACATCGCAAGAAATTGTGCGCATATCTTTAGGAGCAGCCGAAGCTAATATCATAAATGATTTTAAGGTGTCAGGGATATCACCTTTTAATAGAAACATATTTCCAGACAGTGCGTTCATGGATGCATATGTGACTAACAGATCGGCACCGAATCTAGAACATGAACTCTGATCTGTGATCAATGTTTTACGTGAGAGTGAAGTTTCAGTCTAAATGACTAAGACAGTTCTTCCTATTCCATTGTCACAGATGAATATTGTGAACCTCCTGTCCATTCAACAGCAATAATAGATTCTCAACCTGGATGTAGTAAGGAGTGTCCATTCAATTGTAACGAAAATCGTCTGCCGGGAATCTGTGTAAACTTGCTTCCTATTCTCGCAGATACAACAAAAGGTTTAACAAAGCTTGAATTGAAAGAAACCTTTTCCAAAGGCCAGTGATCGAAAATTAGAGGCACATTGACGTAAAAGAAAAGGAAAAAGTGAAAGTAAAGGAAAAATTATGAAATCAGATAAATATATGGATTCCAGTTCAGAAGATGAAGAGAAATTTTGTTATTGCAATGTTGCACACATTACAAATTGTTGTGTTATGAAAAATGTTGTGAAGGAGGGCCTTTTTATGTGTGTAATAATCGCAACATAGATTAATATAATGTTCGTCACTGTGAACAACTTTCAAAAAACGTTTGTGTTAGTTTTGAGAATAAAAATCCATAATTTTGTAACAATTCATGAATACTTTTAATAAATTGAAGTTTTCACATAAATCATAGCTTAAAATATATTGAAATAGTCTTGTATTTCTCATGCACTAACCGATCCCGTACTGTGTACTAACCTGCCCCAGGTACGGGGTTGATACATTTATATAGTAGTTATATAATGATACACTTATATAGTAGTTAAAGTAGTTATTTGATACTTTTAAAGAGTGGACTGTTTTGTAGTTCCTATTATTATTTGTGATCAAACAACTACCAAAAAAGATTGCCAACGATTGCTAACTTCCAACAGTTTTGTCAAATTTTTCCCTAATATAAAAGGTGAATAATAAATAAAAGTCGATTCCAAGAATCAGTAGTGTTCTACTATATATTATGCAGCGTTTCTTTCCAGGGAAATATCTTGAATTTCAGAACAATATGTACCCTTCTGCCAACAGTATGTTTTCTAAAGATAGTATTTAATCATCTACAGACAGCACTTAATTTTTGTAAACATTATTTAATCCTCCTCAAGCAGTTTCTATTTATCTACCAACACTATGTAGTCTGTTAGTGGTATCTAGTCTACTGCTAACAGCATGTAGTTTCTGCATGAAATGTCTAGTCTTTTAAAAGCAGATTCTAGTCTTCTAAAACCGTATTTAGTCTTCTCTAATAATCTTTAATCTCTTGCAAACAGTATCTAGTCTTCAAAATGCAGTTTCTAGTTCCCCTAACGCAACATTTAGTCTTTTACCATCAATATATAGTCATCAGCAAACAGTATGTAACCCTCTACAAAGTAGTGTTCAGTCTTTCAAGTGCAATATATAGTTTTCCAGAAGCAATATATAGTCTTCTAGACGCAGTATTTAGACTTCCAGATATAATATCATAGGAGCAACATAATTCCTTATAACCAGTAACAGCCCTCTGTTACCATTGTCAAGTCTCTCCATTGTCAACAATCTCTAATCTTTCACAGGCAGTATTTAGATCTCCAAATGCAGTATCTACTCTTCCAAACACAACATTCATTCTTTTACCATGAATATACAGTCTATCAACAGTATCTAGTCTTCAACAAACAGCATACAGTCTTCTGGAAGATAGTGTTTAATCTGTCAACAGTGCGTACTCTGTTAGCAAAATCTTTTCAGCAAATAGCATATAGGGTTCTGCAAGCAATATCCACTATTCCCAAGGTAATACTTGACTTTTTTGTCAACAATATGTCATCTGCAAACAATAACTAGTCTGCCAGGAGCACTATCTTGCTTTCCACAAGCAGAAATCGACAGTAATTCCAGTATTACATCAATTCAAATATATAGGTTGAAAAATCAGTTTGTAAAGTACGCTTTTTCAGAAACAATTCATTGTAAAGGCCTTCATTAAAAAAATGTCTTCAGATGTATGGCTAAATCCAAGAAAATCCGGTATATTTGAAACAGGACTGTCCTAACATATTCTTCGCCCCAGGGTTGGGTTGATCAGACGAATCGAGGGGGCTCTTTTTTATACAAAATTCAATGTCAATGAAAAATGTCCGCACACGCTCCAATATTGTAGCTCTATTAGCTCTTAGGTTTAGGACGGAGCGACTCTGACTCTTGGTTCGTACATAATTGTACACAACACAACACAATCAAAAATCTTACCATGTTAAACCTGATCAAATTAGTCGAACTGACAATTCTGAATTCAAAAATAGTTCTGTTAAACATTTCTATATCAGAACTGTTAAACTAGGTTTTGTAATTGGAAGCAGCGCTATAGGTTACAATATCCAGAATTAAACATAGGTTGCCCACTTCAATCAGGAAGGAATGGGCCATGTCTTAAATCCATCAATATGAATGAATATAGCAAACAGTGATGGGCGACAGGTAAATACCCGGTACATAGGTATTTATAAATTGAGTATTTATCCGGGTATTTTTTACCTCTATCTAGGATAAATACCTAAACAGTAGGTATACATGAATACATTTTTAATTCGAATGCATTAATTTATTCACTAAAAAATAAAAATATCAGTTTATATAGTTAGTAAAAAAAAGTATACAAATATCAAAAGTTCCTAGGTCTTGCATTAGATATACTTTTAGTTCCAGAAGAATTTACAATAATTAAGCACAGAATGACAATTAAAACTAGAACTAACAGTAGGACCTAGTATGACCTACTACTAGAAAGTTTCCGTTTAGTCGTGCGTCTGAAGACGTTAAATCTAAATGTTAGCTCTTGAGAGACGCACGGAAAGTTTTCCAATTTGTATTTAAGATGTATTTAAGGGTTCGCGAAAAAAAAATCCTATTTAGTTCCGACGAGGAACCTGTGATTTAGATTTTATTATATTATTTTTGAGTATATGTGTAAATAACTCTTGTTATTCCTTTTTTAGACTGCTATTTTTGGATTAAACATGGTTACTATTTAGTGGTCTTTATCTTAGTTATTCTTTTTTTTTTATTTTATCAAAATATTATTTTTTTATATTTTAAATATTATATTACACTGTAATTTCGATTTAAAAATGATTTTTCTACTTGATTAAATCGCAGGTTTTCTTTTAAAGATGGTCTTTAATAAGCATTATAAAAAGTGCATAAAAATGTTAATTTTGTGAAAAAAACCATTAATTTCTTTATGTAGTAATCTTAACGGATTACTACATAAAGAAATTAATGGTTTTTCAAAAAACGATCTCAAAAAAAATTAAAAAAAGGCACAAAAATTTAAGCAGTTTTCTTGATGTAGAAATAATTTTAAAATCGAAAATAAAGTATAACATTTTATCGGATTTGCTTCCGATAAAATTATCTTTGTCAAGATATTCCCTTTTAAACCTGTCATTGTTGTTTTCCGCAAAAATTACAACTTTCTAAGGAAATATTCCGAAAACGAAGATCAACATAAAGAAATTTTATTCAGTATTTTCGATTTAAAAATATCTTAAAATTTTCTAACACGGCAGCATATTGTTTACTAAGAGTTTTGAAAATTTTGACACGTCCTGTTCGCCATCACTGCACTAGGACCTTGTGCACAGTTGAAGGCATGTTGTACCATCCAAATATTTTTACGAACATCTGTCCAGTTTCCCAACTTGTTCCTATTCCTTGCTTTACCATATCGACAATAATCCCCAATATTTCTCAAAACTTTTCTTGCGGTAATTTTTTTCGTGCATCTCTTATCGGCCGTGTTTCACTTTTGTTCGCTAGGCTGAACATTTTAAATTATATGATAGATGGAAAAAGCATTCCATAAATTTGATAAGAGACATTAAAAACTTTACGACTTCCTTGTTGATAGATTTTTCCTTTATTTCGGATAAGTTGTTCATCCGTGAAGTGTTCACGCTATAAATAAAATATGAAGAAGCTGCTGAAGTTGCGGTCACCGATTAAGCTGTTTTACCGTTAATCATAGTAAACATTACATATGTGTTTAATCATGAACGTACGGTTGTTTATCTTGACAACAGTATCAATGAAATTGTAAATTTCTTCATCGACTCTGAGTTTTTCAATTCGTATAACTTCTGCAGTTTCCTTTTCGAATGAAAATTATAGGATTCTGCAGTATCTTGTTGACGATGGTCGGTCGCTGCTTCACATAATATAATCTTCATTTTCTCTTAAAGTTAATTTTAGTGACACCTTTGCACCTTAATTTTTATTTTTAGAGAATTTCTGATTATTTTCATTTTGTCCAGAAACACAATCACAAACCCACTTGGTTTACAACGTTAATTACCCTTCCTTTACTACACTAAGTTCCTGCTCGGTTTTTGTTTCTAACAGCCTTGTAGCCGTATGATCCAAGAAATCTTGCAGTTTCACGCTTGCAGAACTTTCTGTTATATTTATCTGTTTCGGATAGCATTTACTTTTCGCTTGCATCACTTTATAATACGGTGGGAAGATATCATGTCCTTCCTCTTTAAAAGGTTGCCTCAAAACTTCGTACTAACATTTTGATGATTTGGCTTGTATGAACATTGCTAATATTTTATCAGAATCAATACATGCAGAAGCAACCTGTCCCGATGCCGACGCATAATTTATTTCTTCTTGAGAAAACAGTTCACGCGTTCGCGATCTTTTATAGCGTTTAGAAGGATCGGTGCACTCGTCTAATTTTTTCTTAGGTCTTCCGAGGCCAGTAGTAGGTTCAATCCGTGCAGTTTCCGTAAGATTTACACAAAATACACCTTCAAGCCAATCACAATTGCATCATTCCATCTTCGTGTGAATTGAGAAATAAAACGGTTTTACTCTGCAATGAAAATTTTGCACTTGATCCCCAGTAAGATCAAGACCAGTAAGAATCTTAATTTTTGTAAATCACGACCATTGTTTATAAGTCCAGCGCACAACACTGAGCATAACACTGAGAAAGTAATCGTGAATGTGCCCATTTTAAAATAGTATTTCTATAGTTACATAGTGTGCTAAGAGAAAATATGTTATTTTGATCGTATATTAATTATCTATACTTAAGCTACAATTGCTCTTAAAGTAATTGAGCTAATTGAGATTCCATCTTTCATCATTTATAAATATATCAATTAATAATACACCTAGCTAATGATGAAATAACTTTATTAAATGTTGTATCAGTGCGACATGTTTCGACTATTAATGTTAGTCTTTTTCAAGCACGACGTCAAGTGTAGATAAAAAACATTTTCTGTCGTAATACATTTAAAAAACAAACAAGGTGTTGTACAATGCTGTATACTTCAAATCTATTCTTTCTTCAATTCTATTCTCCTTACTTTATACTGTTTTATTATTTAATAGTTCGTGTGTTGTATTGTTATTATACATACAGCGGCATTTTAATGTTAATTTTATTGATGTAATGGTAAAAAAAATTTTAATGTGTAAAAATGTGAGTTCCAGGTTAAAGTGTGATTTGAACTATATATGATTTTTGTATATGCATTTGTTACCTTGTTTGTTTTTTAAATGTATTACGACAAAAAATGTTTTTTATGTACACTTGACAAGACAAGACACTTGAAAAAGACTAACATTTAATAAAATTATTTCATCATTAGCTTGGTGCATTATTAATTGATGTACTCTTAGAGTGGTGATCAGGGGAAAATGAATTTTTTAGAAATAATAAAGAAACATATAAAGCACCCATTGGTATATGTGTAGGCACATATACCTACACACGTGTGCGTGTAGGCAAATGTGGCTAACTTTGATACTCAGATCTTTTAATGAGGGTGTAGTAAATCTGTACGAGGAGCGATTTATACTGCTATTAAAATTGATTACGACTTGTACTTCGATCATATTAACCATTTGTTAGTATAATTAACAAATATAATTTGACAAAATATTATGAAAAGATTGGGGTAATGCGTGCTAAAATACATGCTAAAGTTGCAGTACAAAATTGTAGATTTTCTCTGTCACTTTAGTCCACTTTGAGAGATTCTAGTTACGTAAACATAGTACATACATTATACTCTGTAAGTACTCTGTATTTTCGATTAAAAATGTATCGAAAATTATTTTTCTACTTGATTAAATCACAGGTTTTCGTTTAAAGATGGTCTTTAATAAGCACTATAAAAAAGTGCATAAAAATGTTAATTTTGTGAAAAAACCATTAATTTCTTTATGTAGTAATCCGTTGAGATCGTTTTTCATGAAAATTTAAACAGTTTTCTTGATGTAAAAATAATTTTAAAATCGAAAATAAAGAATAACATTTTATCGGATTTGCTTCCGTTCTCAGGATATTCCCTTTTAAACCCGTCATTGTTGACATTTTCCGCAAAAATTACAACTTTTAGAGAAAATATCTCGAAAACAAAGCTCGATATGAAAAATTTTATCTGTACTTTCGATTTTAAAATTAATTTTCTACTTAACTAACCAACATTCATTATTTTAATTATCTTCAACAACCTGGATTGATGATGACAACGCAATTCGTACTACATTCCAGGAGATACGTTGATAAAGTGCTACATCGATATCTGTTCGGCAGAATATATCTCTCATAGATGACAAATGTCGCAATTTCATTCCCTTACTAATAAAATAAGTTTTGATTGTCCAAATAGCCGTGGATTATATAAGAAACAACCAATCATTTTCGTTAATAAACATATTAAAAACAAAACAAAAAGTATTAAGAAGAATTCCCATTATATTATCTCATTTCATCCCTGAAATAACTGTATTTTTTTATTTGATTCTCGGAAATAATAATTTTATTCGCCTCTATGTTTATTCTAAAACATTTCAGGTTCTCTTTGCATC
Organism: Onthophagus sagittarius; assembly: GCA_036711965.1. Classification (NCBI taxonomy): domain Eukaryota; kingdom Metazoa; phylum Arthropoda; class Insecta; order Coleoptera; family Scarabaeidae; genus Onthophagus; species Onthophagus sagittarius. The sequence continues at coordinate 54,528,361 of JASERS010000002.1, read as the reverse complement.
ACTCATTGTTTCCACTCTCCATTATATATCATTATTGGATTTTCGATAAATTCCTAAATTACAATGGGTTCGGCGAATTCATCAAATTCTACTCGCAAGAATTTAATTGAACCCGTACATGTAAATTATTTAATAGAATTTGGTGCATTTTCAAGAATATTCCTCTCTCTTGATAACCTTATGCGGTTAATTTACTCGATTAAGTAAATGAAAATTTAAATAGTTTCACTTTAATTTAAGTTGTTGTAAAAATGTAATTTAAAATTGATAAAAGTTTTCCTTTGGTTCGTGGCGATGAAATAAGTTGTTAAAGTTCATTAATTACGTAAAGTTCAAAAGTTATTGGTAGAAGGAAGGTAAATCTCTTGGAAATTGAAACCGTAATTCAAGGCAAACGTTTTAATAAATCTCTATAATCCTTCACGAATAAATTTCCATCGTTTCAAGACTGTTCATTCTAATCAATTCTTTTCGTAAATAACGTATGCTTAGAGCAACACGTTGTCTCTTTTTAATTAATCGTTCTCCGAGTTAAGAGTCCTCATTTCCGAGATGAAGTGATTTTTTAATGCTGAGTAATTGAGCTATAAAGAATCCATTTTTGAGGAGCTCATTTATCAAACGCTGGAATTCGTTCCCTCAAATTATCCTCTTTAAAAGTCACTTTATTCGCAAAAATAACTTTAATGTGTAAAAACACATTATATTGTAAAAATATCAATTTTTATTTTCAGATCGGACCACTCCAATTTCTCGTCCACACGAAGATGAAGACTCATTTCCGGTTATATGCGATCGAGAACTTCATTCGTTACATCGAAACATTCCGGCATTGCGAAGAAGAGATATGGACACGGCCACGATTAAACAGCATTATTATCCAGAAGGTAAAAGTAATTATTTAAGCTTAAACGTTGCAACAATTAATTCCAAATAATTCAAATAGCTCGGTAGCAAAATGTTTTTGAAACAACTCGTAATGGAAGTGTCGCATCCTCACTTACTTCAATGTAGAAGTTTGCGAAAAGTTCCTTAACTAATGCAAGTGCGCATTGAGGAAATATGTAATGTGCAGGATATAATGAATGGAGCTTTAAGCGAATCTGTAAGCGCAAAAAGTTTTCTTCGAAGTTACTTTGAATGAGTCAAATTAAGTAGGTTATTTTTAAAAATTGTATAAAATGAATTATACACTGAAGTAATTTAAAATTTGCTATAATTTAAGTATTGAGAAAAACTAAATTAGGAAAAGACTCAAACGACGAATGACGGCACTTAAAAAAAAATCTGAAAGAAACACATACATTACAATTAAAGAATATACTGAAAATGGTAACTTCAATCCAGATAAAACTATTAATAATTTTGCATGGAGGATGTTTGTGCACCAAAAAAATCTATAAATAAAATTTTGTGTGTATCTGACGCCTACACTTCTTTTAAATGAAATTAACATTTAAATTTGAGTCATTTGATTAAAATTCTTTTCTTTTTAATTATTATGGATCATTTATCGTTCAATTAAATAATACCAAATGATCAGCATAGTCAATATCAGATAGGGGTAGTTTTGGACTTCCAGGCCTTCTGTGGACTCTACATATGTAAATGAATTTATTTCCACAACATATTTTAAAATTAGAGTCTGAGAAAGACGTTATATATTAAAAATAACAAGCCACGATATATTTAAAAAAATTAAATATATCGAAGCATCTTTAGAGAATAAACTTTATAGGCATGCCGCTATACTAGTCTTGAATTGGCAGTTTTTGAACGTTTGACAAGAAGATATTGTATTTTGCCAACAGTATTTGATATTTTGGAAACAACATTAAATTTTATTAAAAGTTTATTGCCATTTTTAATAAAAATGTCTTCTGTCAGCAGTTTTTAGTCTTTAGTTAACTGTGTTTGAATTACTTATGTCAAAATTTTACATTTTGTCGAATAATATTCAATATTTTCGAAGCAAACTCAAATGATTCATTACCAGCATCATTGTCATTTCAACTCTTCTGGAAGCAGTTCAACTCTTCTGAAAGCAGTATCAAGTGTTCTGGAACCAGTATCGTGTCTCCTAGAAGCAGTATCAAGTCTTCTAGCATTTTAAGTCTTTTGAATGCCGTATCAAATCATCTAGGAGTATTGCTCAAGTCTTCTGGAAGCAATTTAAGTCTTCTAGAAGCAGAACCAAGTCCTCTGGAAACATAAAGTTTATTGCCTTTTTCAATAAAAATGTCTTCTCTCAGCAGTTTTTATTCTTTAGTTAACTGTGTTTGAATTACTTATGTCAAAATTTTACATTTTGTCGAATAATATTCAATATTTTCGAAGCAAACTCAAATGATTTATTACCAGTATCATTGTCTGTTGTTTTGCGATGAAAATGTTTTCTGCCTGCAGTTTTACAAGCAGAGTCAGGTCTTCAAAAAACATATCAAGTATTCTGGAAGCAGTCTCATGTCTTTTGGGAGCATTTCAAGTCTTAGAAGTAGTATCAAATCTTTCGGAAATATATCGTCTTCTTAAGACAATATCAAGTCTTGTAGAAGCAGCATCGAATCATTTGGAAGCGTTTAAAGCTTTCTAGAGGCAATATCAAGTGTTCTGAAAGTATTTTAAGTTTTTTAGAAGCAGTATCAAGTCCTCTGGAAGCATTTCACATCTTCCAGTAGCAATATCAAATATTCTGGAAGTATTGCAAGTCTTCTGAAAGCATTTCAACTCTTCTGAAACCAGTATCAAATGTTCTGGAACCAGTATTAAGTCTCCTAGAAGCAACATCATCAGGTCCTCTAGAATTTTAAGTGTTTTGGAAGCAGTACCAATAATTTAGGTACCAAATCATCTAGGAACAATATCAAGTCTTCTGGAAGCAGGTCCAATATTGATAAGGTATCCAGTCTTCTGGGAGCATTTAGAGTCTTCTAGAAGCAGTAACAAGTCTTCTGGAAACATATCAAGTCTTCTTGATACAATATTAAGTGTTGTAGTAATAGTATCAAGTCATTTGGAAGTATTTTAAGCCATCTGGAAGCAATATCAAGTTTTCTGGGAGTAGTGCAAGTCTTCTGTAAACATTTCAACTCTTCTGAAAGCAGTATCAAAAGGTTACATTATGAAAAAATCTGATAAATTGATTTTTTTAATTATCAAGTCAGTCGTTTTAATCAAAGTAGGCGCTGAAACAGCGTTGATATCTAGATTAATCGACTGGAAGAACCGAAGTAGGTGGTAAAATGGCATTAATTACCTAATTATCCATCAAAACGCCGTTTCTGTTCCAATAATGATGGCGAATTAGTTCAAAAAAATGACTGTATTAACTAATTTGTTAACAAAAAAAATAAGAAAGAACTTTTCAAAAAAGAAAATAACTTCAAAAATAACTTCAATTCAATGGCAAAAGTCAAGGCGTTTTCTAAAATTATGTACTCATTTTCAGTATGAAAGCATCTGATTAACTGAAATTTCTCGTGCTTAAGCACTTATTCACAGTTTATGAATCCACAACATTTTGACGTTTAGTTCAATTGTTTACGCCATGTTAACGCTTACTTCGTTTCTTTTTATTGTATTAATTTAGGTATTAACTCTGTTTCAGCGCCTACTTTGATTAAAATGTCTAACTTAATAATTATAAAAATAATAATTTATCAGTAACCTTATAATATCCTCAACATATAGATAAAAATATGTTCTATCAAAAAGATAAGAAAAAAAATTTGTATTGCAAGTCTTCTGGAAGCAGTTCAACTCTTCTGAAACCAGTATCAAATGTTCTGGAACCAGTATCAAGTCTCCTAGAAGCAACATCATCAGATCCTCTAGAATTTTAAGTGTTTTGGAAACAGTACCAAATCATCCAGAAACAATATCAAGTCTTCTGGAAGCAGGTCCAATATTGATAAGGTATCCAGTCTTCTGGGAGCATTTAGAGTCTTCTAGAAGCAGTAACAAGTCTTCTGGAAACATATCAAGTCTTCTTGATACAATATTAAGTGTTGTAGTAATAGTATCAAGTCATTTGGAAGTATTTTAAGCCTTCTGGAAGCAATATCAAGTTTTTTGGGAGTAGTGCAAGTCTTCTGTAAACATTTCAACTCTTCTGAAAGCAATATCAAAAGGTTACATTATGAAAAAATCTGATAAATTGATTTTTTTTAATTATCAAGTCAGTCATTTTAATCAAAGTAGGCACTGAAACAGCGTTGATATCTAGATTAATCGACTGGAAGAATCGAAGTAGGTGGTAAAATGGCATTAATTACCTAATTATCCATCAAAACGCCGTTTCTGTTCCAATAATGATGGCGAATTAGTTTAAAAAAATGACTGTATTAACTAATTTGTTAACAAAAAAATAAGAAAGAACTTTTCAAAAAAGAAAATAACTTCAAAAATAACTTCAAGTCATTGGCAAAAGTCAAGGCGTTTTCTAAAATTATGTACTCATTTTCAATATGAAAGCATCTGATTAACTGAAATTTCTCGTGTTTAAGCACTTATTCACAGTTTATGAATCCACAACATTTTGACGTTTAGTTCAATTGTTTACGCCATGTTAATGCTTACTTCGTTTCTTTTTACTGTATTAATTTAGGTATTAACTCTGTTTCAGCGCCTACTTTGATTAAAATGTCTGACTTAATAATAATAAAAATAATAATTTATCAGATTTTTTCATTATGTAACCTTATAATATCCTCAACATGTAGATAAAAATATGTTCTATCAAAAAGATAAGAAAAAAAATTTGTATTGCAAGTCTTCTGGAAGCAGTTTAACTCTTCTGAAACCAGTATCAAATGTTCTGGAACCAGTATCAAGTCTCCTAGAAGCAACATCATCAGGTCCTCTAGAATTTTAAGTGTTTTGGAAGCAGTACCAAATCATCTAGGAACAATATCAAGTCTTCTGGAAGCAGGTCCAATATTGATAAGGTATCCAGTCTTCTGGGAGCATTTAGAGTTTTCTAGAAGCAGTAACAAGCCTTCTGGAAACATATCAAGTCTTCTTGATACAATATTAAGTGTTGTAGTAATAGTATCAAGTCATTTGAAAGTATTTTAAGCCTTCTGGAAGCAATATCAAGTTTTCTGGGAGTAGTGCAAGTCTTCTGTAAACATTTCAACTCTTCTGAAAGCAGTATCAAGTGTTCTGGAAACAGTATCGTGTCTCCTAGAAGCAATATCAAGCCTTCTGGAATCAATTCAAGTCTTCTAGAAGCAGACCCAAGTCTTCTGGAAACATATCAAGTCTACTTGGGGCAATATCAAGTTTTATAGAACCAGTACCATGTCTTTTGGAAGCATTTTATGCCTTCCAGAGACAATATCAAGTATTCTGAAAGTATTTCACGTCTTCTGGAAGCATTGCATGTGTTCTAGAAGCAGTATCAAATCTTCTGGAAGTATTGTAAGTCTTCTGGAATCTCTATCTTCTGGAAGCAATATCAAGTGTTAAAGCAGTCAAAGTTTTTTGGAAACAGTATCAAATCATCTAGGATCAATATTACGTCTTCTTGAAGCATATTTATGTGTTTTGGGAGCATTTCAAATCTTGCAGTAGTACCAAGTCTTCTGGAAGAATTTCAGTTCCTCTGGAAGAAGCATAGATTGTATAGCGTTTTGTTCAATACTAAACGGAGTACCGATTGTACTGTATACAAAAATTACATTATATTTTTTGCTATTCCCAAGATTATTTAATCTTTGTTTTGTTCAATCTTACCATTGAGAGAAAACCCGGTCTAAAAATTCGTGAATCTATGGTGGATTAATTAATGCACTGAGAGAGCTGAGAGACTTTGAAGAAATCTTAATCTTGATTATATTTTTTACAAACAAGTATAAAGTATTCTTAAAAGACCTCTTAAGACGAAGTATTATCGAATGAAGTATATCATATTCTCAACATCCAAAGAATAAGAAATTTTTGAAGGTACCTTATTCTTGAATTAAGAATTTTCTTTTTAAGAGTAAGAGTTATTATAACAGCTAGTATTTATACTTATTATTTGAATTCGCTTTTATTCGCATTGATTATTTTAATAATTAATAGATAAAAAATTCCTTCATCAATTGAAAAATGTGATAAAACCTTATTCCAGATTGTTGCTGATTTAGCGGCAGTATCATAAACACCAGATAAGTTGGTACTAAGTGTAATGCATGAGTGAATGATTTTTCATTTAAATTAAACAAGGATAAATGGTTTTCGGTGCTCACTACTTCCAGTAATGTGGATGAGCAGTTGACAACTTTTGTATGGAAAGTTATCTAAAATCATCAGAAGCGGTCTAAAATATGTTTCTAATCGTCTTTAATTGTTTAAAAATATTTAAAATCATTAATAACCGTCTAGAATCAACTAAAATTAGTTTAGATTCATTCATAGAATCATCGAAATTAACCCATATCTCTAAACTTGTCTAAAGTTATAAATAAATAGGAAATTCAACACGTTCATCATCAACATTGATTTTGTTTTAAAGAAAAATTAAGTTAAGTGTAATACCAATATATTGAATGTTGAAGATATTTTTGTGCATCTTTCGACATTTGACAGTAGTTAGAACTCTATTAATTTTTGCTGTTACTACTTCATTTATCATGATTTTAAATTATATCCCTCTTTTATGTAATTTTTTAATAATTTATGTAATTTCATCATTGAATTTTTGATTTTCCTCTTTTATTTTTTAATGTAATGATGTATTTGAAGAATATAATAACCATATTGTCTAGTTGTTTAAAATCATCTACAAGTTGTCTAAAATACAGGGGGATACAAAAGTCTGGAATATAGCAAATAACTTCACTATTTTTACTTTTATTTTTAGTTTGGTTACAATATTTTTCTTATCTTTTTGATAAAGCATATTTTTCTCAACGTGTTGAGCATATTACATCAAAAGGTTACATTATGAAAAAATCTGATAAATTGATTTTTTTAATTATCAAGTCAGAAATTTTAATCAAAGTAGGCGCTGAAACAGCGTTGATATCTAGATTAATCGACTGGAAGAATCGAAGTAGGTGGTAAAATGGCATTAATTACCTAATTATCCATCAAAACGCCGTTTCTGTTCCAATAATGATGGCGAATTAGTTTAAAAAAATGACTGTATTAACTAATTTGTTAACAAGAAAAATAAGAAAGAACTTTTCAAAAAAGAAAATAACAAACAAAACTAATATTACAAAATTTTAAATTGGCCACCATTCAATGGCAAAAGTCAAGGCGTTTTCTAAAATTATGTACTCATTTTCAGTGTGAAAGCATCTAATTAACTGAAATTTCTCGTGTTTAAGCACTTATTCACAGTTTATGAATCCACAACATTTTGACGTTAAGTTCAATTGTTTACGCCATGTTAACGCTTACTTCGTTTCTTTTTACTGTATTAATTTAGGTATTAACTCTGTTTCAGCGCCTACTTTGATTAAAATGTCTGACTTAATAATTATAAAAATAATAATTTATCAGATTTTTTCATTATGTAACCTTATAATATCCTTAACATATAGATAAAAATATGTTCTATCAAAAAGATAAGAAAAAGAATTTCATTTTACTTCAAATAAAAAAATTGGTTACCACGGAAACCAAACTGTAAACAATCAAACTTATACGAAATAAATATAAATAAACAAATTTTTATAAGAAAGATTTTTTATTAAATTTAAAAATAGTAAAGTTATTTGCTATATTCCAGACTTTTGTGTCACCCTGTATGTCTCTAATAGCTAATAATTATCTAAAGATGTCTAAAATACACTTAGCAACAGAAGTCTGCGTACAAAAAACTTCTAACACTATAAAACAGAAATATTAGTTACAAAAAAAATTAAAATTAAAAATTCTCCAAATAATGCGTATGCAAAAATCTGCGTACAAATAAAGACGCCTTCTCCAAAATATACTTATTTACTTAAATACGTAGTTGGTGATGTACGCTTTCCGATTTAAATAAAAGATAATCGGTGTCAATTATATTAGCAGAGGCTTAGAAGCTAAAAGTTAGAATGGACACGAAAGGAAAGGAAATTGAATTGGGAGAGAGAAAAATTATTGTAAAGTTATGGAAAGAGGGAAAATCTTTTCGAAAAATAGGAGAAACTGTCGGCAGGTCACACTCTTCCATTCAAAGAGTAATTAATAATTATAAAGACACTGAAGATTACCTCTCACGTCCCCGATCTGACCGAGAGAAGCGACCCCTTTTAACAAACCGAGAGAAGCGAAAAATTGTACAGCAGGTTAGAAAAGAACCTAGGCTGACGGCAAAAAAAATAGTAGAAAATGTACAAGAAGAAATTCATAAAACTATCAGCAAAGATACGGTGAGAAGGACGTTAAAAAAAGCTAACTATCACAGTCGCGTTGCACGAAAAAAGCCATTTGTGTCAGAGGTCAATCGTCAGAAGCGGATCGCCTTTGCAAAAAAACTCTTAGACAAGCCCATTGAATTCTGGGAGAAAGTTCTCTTTACAGATGAGAGCAAATTTTGCATTTTCGGCATTAAAGGTAAACAACTTGTATGGAGAAAACCTAATACTGCCTTTAATCCCGAAAATTTAAAAACTTGGGCTTGGGGCCCGAATACTTTTTTCAACAAGATAATGACCCCAAACATTGCGCCCACAACACTAAGCTTTGGCTACTATACAATACCCCAAAGCAACTTAAAACACCTCCACAATCGCCGGACTTGAATCCCATCGAACACCTCTGAGATTTACTGGAACGCAGAATTCGGCAACACAACATAACGTCGAAGGAAACGTTAAAAAATATTATGATTGAGGAATGGGCCAAAATCAGTTCGGACGAAACGAAGAAATTAGTGCACTCCATGCCTAAACGTTTAAGGGAGGTCATTAAACGTAAAGGTTATTCGACCTCATATTAATATAGAAACAATGATCTCATTTATGAATTTTTTATAAATACTGTCCTGACTTGTACGCAGATTTTTGCATACCCGTTATTTGTAGAATTTTTAGTTTTGATTTTTTTCTGTAACTACTGTTTCTGTTTTGTTGAAGCATATTTTGTTAATAGAATTATATGTAGTTAATATACAAAATAAAAAAAAATCAAGTTTATCACATTAGATTATGACTCTTATTTTTTCAATTAAAGTATTACAAGTTTTTTGTACGCAGACTTCTGCTGCTGAGTGTATATTAGAAACTGTCTAAATATGTGTCTAATCGTCTTTCATTGACTAAAAATATTGAAAATCATTAATAACCGTCTAGAATAAATTAAAATTAGTTTAGAATCGTTCACAAAATTATCGAAATTAACCCAGTTATAATTGTCTAAAGTTATCTAAAATCATCTACAAGTAGTTTAAAATCATTCAAAATTTGTCAAAAATATATCTCTAATAACTAATAATTGTCTAAACTTGTCAAAAATGGTCAACAACTGTATAAAATATGTCTACGTGTCTTTAAATGCCTAAAATATTTAAAATCATCAATAACCGTCTAGAGCACTAGAAAGTCTGGAAAATTAGTTTAGAATCGTCTTAAGCCGTCTTAAGTCGACTTAAGTCGTTAAGCATACCTTAAGTTGTTTAAAATCATCAAAAGCTGTATAAAATCATCAGAAACTGTGTAAAATATATCTGTAATAGCCTGTTATGTCCTAAAGTTGTCTAAAATCATCTACAAGTTGTTTAAAAATAACCAAAATTTTTATAAAATACATCTCTAATAGCTAATAATTGACAAATAAAAAAAATAAAATATGTCTCTAATGACAATATAATTTGTCTAAAATTATTTGAAAACATTAATCAACGTCTAAAATCTTCCAAAATTTGTCTAAAATATATCTCTAATAGGTAACAATGGTTTAAAATCATTAAAAATTGTCTAAAACATATCTCTAATCGTCTTTACTTGCCTCAAGATGTTTAAAATCATTAACAACCATCTAGAATCAACTAAAATTAGTTTAAAAACATGCACAGAATTAACTAAAATTACCCGGGTTTCTAAATTTATCTAAAGTTGTTTAAAATCATCAAAAACTGTCTGAAATCATCAGAAACTGTATAAAATATGTCTGTAATAGCCTGTTATTTTCTAAAGTTGTCTAAAATCATTTACAAGTTGTTTAAAAATAACCAAAATTTTTATAAAATACATCTCTAATAGCTAATAATTGTGTAATATTATCTAATATCATCAAAAACTGTCTGAAATATGTCTCTAATAATAATAATAATAATAATAATAATATGCCTTTATTAATAAAAGGAATAGAAAGAAAAAGATTACAAATGTGCGCAGGGCGGAGTTAGGACCAAGTCCTCTCTACCACCCAACCCTGCGTGGAAAAAAAAATATCAAAAAAGGAAAAAAAAAAAAGACAAAACACAAAAAACAATTCAATCTTGACAATAAAACTAATGCTAACAAAACAGCCATTCAGAGGGAAAATAATAAAAATAATAACAGTAAAAATAAAGAAATCCTAAATGATAAAAATTAATTATAATTAACATAAATTAATCAGTCCCATTCTGGTCACAGACAATGATTCCGCGGAGCCCTTTCTTGAAGGTGCTTAGTGGCAACGATTTAAGAGAACTTGGCAACGGGTTGTAAAGCCTGGGTAGATTAAAGGAGAAAGATCGTTGAAACAAAGCCGAGCGGTGCTGAGGTGGAGTGATCAAGCCCTTGGATCTGATGTTCAAATTATGAACATCAGTCCGGAATGATATTTTATTATAAAGATAAGAAGGCGACTTTTATAATAGTAATTTATGATAAAAAGTTAACAGATGTAATTTCCTTCTGTTAGCCATATTAAGCCAGCCCACCTCTTTCAAAAAACATGTAACGTGATTTCTCAAACGCAACCCAAAAATAAACCTCAAACAGGCGTTTTGAACTTTCTGAATACGGCCGGCAGTTTCCTGATCCAGACAAGTGCCGTATACCGTGTCGCAGAAATTAAATTGGCTGAGTACCAAGGCGTCACACAGTCTCGCCTTAATGTCCCTAGACAAAAAGTTTTTAACGTTATAAATGAGCTTCAGCGCCGCTACTGATTTACGGACTTTTAAAGTAACATGATCCCTAAATCTAACATCACAGTCCATCAGAAGACCAAGATTACGACAACAATTCATAAAGCACAAGTCACCACCATCCAACTCAATTCTAAATTGAGAGCAAGCGCTGCGGGCAGAGCGTTTACCAAACAACAACATAACCGATTTTAAGGGATTCAATATTAAGTTGTGACTGGCAGCGATTCTGGTGAACCGAGCGACATCACCTGCCATCCTAAGCTGGGCCACTGGAGCATTATCCTGTTTGAACGAGTAATATATTTGAGAATCGTCGGCATAGAAATGAGCTTTAGCATATTGGAGACAATTTTGAAGACCAGACGTATAAATACTAAATAAGAGCGGACCCAATACAGAACCTTGTGAAACACCGGCCATTAATCCACGGGCTGCCGAAACAATCATGTCACCCGAAACGACCTGTCTTCGATTAGAAAGAAAATTCAATATTAAGGCAGCAGCATTAGTACTAAACCCAATATACTTTAGAATAGAATCCAAAACTATGTAATTCACCGTATCAAATCCTTTCGAAAAGTCGAAAAGAATTAGGGCTGTAACCATGTTATATGCATTAATGCTGTACCACATATTGACAATATAATTTGTCTAAAATTATTTGAAAACATTAATCAACGTCTAAAATCTTCCAAAGTTTGTCTAAAATATATCTCTAATAGATAACAATTGTTTAAAATCATTAAAAACTGTCTAAAACATATCTCTAATCGTCTTTACTTGCCTCAAGATGTTTAAAATCATTAACAACCATCTAGAATCAACTAAAACTAGTTTAAAAACATCCACAGAATTAACTAAAATTACCCGGGTTTCTAAATTTATCTAAAGTTGTTTAAAATCATCAAAAACTGTCTGAAATCATCAGAAACTGTGTAAAATATGTCTGTAATAGCCTATTATTTTCTAAAGTTGTCTAAAATCATCCACAATTTGTTTCAAATCAACCAAAATTAAAAATTTATAAAATGTATCTCTAATACCTAATAATTGTCTAAAGATGTCTAATATTATCAAAAACTCTCTATGTCTCTAATCGTCTATAATTTTCTAAAATTGTTTAAAATTATTAATAAACGTCTAAAATCATCCAAAATTAGTTTAGAATCATCCACAAGTTTTCTAAAATCATCCAACATTATCTAAATTAACTCAGTTGTCTAACCTTGTCCAAAGTTGTTTAAAGTCATCAAAAACTGTCTTAAATCATGAGAATTATCTAAAATAAGTTTTTAATACCCTATAATTGTATAAATTTATCTAAAATTATCTAGTTGTTTAAAATCATCCAAAATTTGTCTAAAATGTATCTCTAATAGCTATAATTGTCTAAAAATATCTAAAATGATCAAAAACTGTTTCTAATTGTTTAAATATGGTTAGCATTATCTGAAATCTTTGACAGTAGGCTAAATCTTAAAATATCTGAAAGTAAATATTAAAATATCTTAAAATATTTGAAGATTTAATGACATTTAGAAAGGTAAGAATAAAATTTTAGAATTTTATCAATAAATATATCAAATTCGATTTTCCCATTTCAAATATTTCACTCAATTTTATTATGTAGTAATTCTAACTTTTTCGAGATTGGTAGTAAAAAAATTCAGTCAAAAATTATTTAGATTCTAATTAATTTTTTTTTTAATTATTAAATTTAACAGTAGTCATAAACAAAGTATAGTATTATATTCGCATATAATCAGCTATTATTCACTCAGGTTATTTGTTTTTCAAATAATTATTAATCTGTCAACGATTATTCGTCAACCCTTGAATAATCATTGTTTGTCGCTATATTCACCCCGCGAATAATGATTATTCACCACTACGACTACCATTTTGCTTTAAAGAACTCATCTATATGATATACATATCAGATATACATTATATGGTAGTCGTGGACAATTTTCTTTGAACTCATTTAACAATTTTTACAAACATTAGAAGATGATTTTTAAAAATTTATATAAAATGAACTGAGCTTCTTCTCTTCTTCTCTCAAACACTTCTTTACAACCTCGAAAAGTTTCGTTTCTTCATTCCAACCAGGGTTGTTAGTTTTAAACGATTTGTTAAAAACTATTTGTTTTAAACATGTTTAAAACACTAACATAAAACCTAACATGTTTTAAACTAAATTTGTTTATTTCTAAAACATTTAATAACATTTTACACTAAAATTTCTAAAACTTGAGCTTTTTTTAATTTTATTTGTTATTTAATTCCTTAAATATGGAAACTAATTTTGCTGCTTTATCGTTCCCTAATCTATTTCTGATATGGGAATGTACTAAACCAAAAGACAAAAAAATCCCTTCTATATCTACTGCAGTATGCAATTGCTGAACCAAATTTAAGTAACTGGATCTAAACCAGGCTAAGGGTTTGACGTTGTCTATTAGTTGTTTACAAAACATATTTTTTAAACGGTGTACTATTTGCTCGAAAATTTATTTGCCGGATAGCACATTTGCGAGAATGTTTTTTTTACATTTTTTGCATTTAGCTCTTATTTTATTGTTAGGTCCTTTAATTTCTTCTTTCTTAATTTCTTAAGGACCAAACGGGGTCCTTTCTATGTCCCGTGGTAGACGTGCTTTCTTGCACTAACGAAAACGAAACGAAAACTAATGTAAGGATTCAGATCTACCCAGTTCACACAAGAAACGATGGGAATCCCCAAATATTATTGATCTCAGGTAGTGGTTTCCTATATAATTGCTTGAAACTGTTGCAGTATTCAAATTCAAACGGTGTCTGTTAAAAGACTATTGGTTTACTCAATAACAAGAGAGGTGATTTAAAAAACAATCTAAAATAAAAATTTAAAAAATCTAAAAAATTAAAAAAGTCTTTGAGATATGATGATGTAAATTAGATTGTTTAATTTAACCTCAAAAACAAGAGAGGCGATTTAAAAAAAAAAATTGTATCTTTTTAATTTATGGAATCGAAGAAATTATAATTGGTGTCTTAGAACTAGATTAAATTTGCTTCAAAATGATTTTTATTTCATAATAATATCTCAATTCGTCTTTGAGATATGATGATGTAAATTAGATTATTCAATTTAATCTCAATAACAAGAGAGGCGATTTAAAAAAAAATATCTTTTTAATTTATGGAATCGAAGATATTATAATTAATGTGTTAAAATTAGATTAAATTTCCTTCAAAATGATTTTTATTTCATAATAATATCTCAATTCGTCTTTGAGATAATTCAATTTAACCTCAAAAACAAGAGAGGCGATTTAAAGAAAAAATGTATATTTTTAATTTATGGAATCGAAGAAATTATAATTGGTGTGTTAAAACTAGATTAAATTTGCTTCAAAATGATTTTTATTTCACAATAATATATCAATTCGTCTTTGAGATATGATGATGTAAATTAAATTATTCAATTTTATCTCAATAACAAGAGAGGCGATTTAAAAAAAAAAATATCTTTTTAATTTATGGATTCGAAGATATTATAATTAATGTGTTAAAATTAGATTAAATTTCCTTCAAAATGATTTTTATTTCATAATAATATCTCAATTCGTCTTTGAGATATGATGATGTAGATTAGATTATTCAATTTAATCTCAATAACAAGAGAGGCGATTAAAAAAAAATATCTTTTTAATTTATGGAATCGAAGATATTATAATTAATGTGTTAAAATTAGATTAAATTTCCTTCAAAATGATTTTTATTTCATAATAATATCTCAATTCGTCTTTGAGATAATTCAATTTAACCTCAAAAACAAGAGAGGCGATTTTAAAAAAAATGTATATTTTTAATTTATGGAATCGAAGAAATTATAATTGGTGTGTTAAAACTAGATTAAATTTGCTTCAAAATGATTTTTATTTCACAATAATATCTCAATTCGTCTTTGAATTATGATGATGTAAATTAGATTATTCAATTTAATCTCAATAACAAGAGAGGCGATTAAAAAAAAAATATCTTTTTAATTTATGGAATCGAAGATATTATAATTAATGTGTTAAAACTAGATTAAATTTGCTTCAAAATGATTTTTATTACATAATAATATCTCAATTCGTCTTTGAGATATGATGATGTAGATTAGATTATTCAATTTAATCTCAATAACAAGAGAGGCGATTAAAAAAAAATATCTTTTTAATTTATGGAATCGAAGATATTATAATTAATGTGTTAAAATTAGATTAAATTTCCTTCAAAATGATTTTTATTTCATAATAATATCTCAATTCGTCTTTGAGATAATTCAATTTAACCTCAAAAACAAGAGAGGCGATTTTAAAAAAAATGTATATTTTTAATTTATGGAATCGAAGAAATTATAATTGGTGTGTTAAAACTAGATTAAATTTGCTTCAAAATGATTTTTATTTCACAATAATATCTCAATTCGTCTTTGAATTATGATGATGTAAATTAGATTATTCAATTTAATCTCAATAACAAGAGAGGCGATTAAAAAAAAAAATATCTTTTTAATTTATGGAATCGAAGATATTATAATTAATGTGTTAAAACTAGATTAAATTTGCTTCAAAATGATTTTTATTTCATAATAATATCTCAATTCGTCTTTGAGATATGATTATGTAGATTAGATTATTCAATTTAATCTCAATAACAAGAGAGGCGATTAAAAAAAAATATCTTTTTAATTTATGGAATCGAAGATATTATAATTAATGTGTTAAAATTAGATTAAATTTCCTTCAAAATGATTTTTATTTCATAATAATATCTCAATTCGTCTTTGAGATATGATGATGTAGATTAGATTATTCAATTTAATCTCAATAACAAGAGAGGCGATTAAAAAAAAATATCTTTTTAATTTATGGAATCGAAGATATTATAATTAATGTGTTAAAATTAGATTAAATTTCCTTCAAAATGATTTTTATTTCATAATAATATCTCAATTCGTCTTTGAGATAATTCAATTTAACCTCAAAAACAAGAGAGGCGATTTTAAAAAAAAAATATCTTTTTAATTTATGGAATCGAAGATATTATAATTAATGTGTTAAAACTAGATTAAATTTGCTTCAAAATGATTTTTATTTCATAATAATATCTCAATTCGTCTTTGAGATATGATGATGTAGATTAGATTATTCAATTTAATCTCAATAACAAGAGAGGCGATTAAAAAAAAAATATCTTTTTAATTTATGGAATCGAAGATATTATAATTAATGTGTTAAAATTAGATTAAAATTCCTTCAAAATGATTTTAATTTCATAATAATATCTCAATTCGTCTTTGAGATAATTCAATTTAACCTCAAAAACAAGAGAGGCGATTAAAAAAAAATGTATATTTTTACTTTATGGAATCGAAGAAATTATAATTGGTGTGTTAAAACTAGATTAAATTTGCTTCAAAATGATTTTTATTTCACAATAATATCTCAATTCGTCTTTGAGATATGATAATGTAAATTAGATTATTCAATTTAATCTCAATAACAAGAGAGGCGATTAAAAAAAAATATCTTTTTAATTTATGGAATCGAAGATATTATAATTAATGTGTTGAAACTAGATTAAATTTGCTTCAAAATGATTTTTGTATCATAATAATATCTCAATTCGTCTTTGAGATAATTCAATTTAACCTCAAAAACAAGAGAGGCCATTTAAAAAAAAATGTATCTTTTTAATTTATGGAATCGAAGAAATTATAACTGGTGTGTTAAAATTAGATTAAATTTGCTTCAAAATGATTTTTATTTCATAATAATATCTCAATTCATCTTTGAGGTATGATTATGTAAATTAGATTATTCAATTTAACCTCAAAAACAAGAGAGGCGATTAAAAAAAAATGTATCCTTTTAATTTATGGAGTCGAAGAAATTATAATTGGTGTGTTAAAACTAGATTAAATTTGCTTCAAAATGATTTTTATTTCATAATGATATCTCAATTCGTCTTTGAGATATGATGATGTAAATTAGATTATTCAATTTAACCTCAAAAACAAGAGAGGCGATTAAAAAAAAAAATGTATCCTTTTAATTTATGGAGTCGAAGAAATTATAATTGGTGTGTTAAAACTAGATTAAATTTGCTTCAAAATGATTTTTATTTCATAATGATATCTCAATTCGTCTTTGAGATATGATGATGTAAATTAGATTATTCAATTTAACCTCAATAACAAGAAAGGCGATTTCAAAAAAAATTACCTTTTTAATTTATGAAATCGAAGAAATTATAATTAATGTGTTAAAACTAGATTAAATTTACTTCAGAATGATTTTTATTTCATAATAATATCTCAATTCGTCTTTGAGATATGATTATGTAAATTAGATTATTCAATTTAACCTCAAAAACAAGAGAGGCGATTTAAAAAAAAATTGTATCTTTTTAATTTATGGAATCGAAGAAATTATAATTGGTGTGTTAAAACTAGATTAAATTTGCTTGAAAATGATTTTTATTTCATGATTATATCTCAATTTGTCTTTGAGATATGATGATGTAAATTAGATTATTCAATTTAACCTCAAAAACAAGAGAGGCGATTAAAAAAAAAAATGTATCCTTTTAATTTATGGAGTCGAAGAAATTATAATTGGTGTGTTAAAACTAGATTAAATTTGCTTCAAAATGATTTTTATTTCATAATGATATCTCAATTCGTCTTTGAGATATGATGATGTAAATTAGATTATTCAATTTAACCTCAATAACAAGAAAGGCGATTTCAAAAAAAATTACCTTTTTAATTTATGAAATCGAAGAAATTATAATTAATGTGTTAAAACTAGATTAAATTTACTTCAGAATGATTTTTATTTCATAATAATATCTCAATTCGTCTTTGAGATATGATTATGTAAATTAGATTATTCAATTTAACCTCAAAAACAAGAGAGGCGATTTAAAAAAAAATTGTATCTTTTTAATTTATGGAATCGAAGAAATTATAATTGGTGTGTTAAAACTAGATTAAATTTGCTTGAAAATGATTTTTATTTCATGATTATATCTCAATTTGTCTTTGAGATATGATGATGTAAATTAGATTATTCAATTTAACCTCAAAAACAAGAGAGGCGATTAAAAAAAAATATCTTTTTAATTTATGGAATCGAAGATATTATAATTAATGTGTTGAAACTAGATTAAATTTGCTTCAAAATGATTTTTGTATCATAATAATATCTCAATTCGTCTTTGAGATAATTCAATTTAACCTCAAAAACAAGAGAGGCCATTTAAAAAAAAATGTATCTTTTTAATTTATGGAATCGAAGAAATTATAACTGGTGTGTTAAAATTAGATTAAATTTGCTTCAAAATGATTTTTATTTCATAATAATATCTCAATTCATCTTTGAGGTATGATTATGTAAATTAGATTATTCAATTTAACCTCAAAAACAAGAGAGGCGATTAAAAAAAAATGTATCCTTTTAATTTATGGAGTCGAAGAAATTATAATTGGTGTGTTAAAACTAGATTAAATTTGCTTCAAAATGATTTTTATTTCATAATGATATCTCAATTCGTCTTTGAGATATGATGATGTAAATTAGATTATTCAATTTAACCTCAAAAACAAGAGAGGCGATTAAAAAAAAAAATGTATCCTTTTAATTTATGGAGTCGAAGAAATTATAATTGGTGTGTTAAAACTAGATTAAATTTGCTTCAAAATGATTTTTATTTCATAATGATATCTCAATTCGTCTTTGAGATATGATGATGTAAATTAGATTATTCAATTTAACCTCAATAACAAGAAAGGCGATTTCAAAAAAAATTACCTTTTTAATTTATGAAATCGAAGAAATTATAATTAATGTGTTAAAACTAGATTAAATTTACTTCAGAATGATTTTTATTTCATAATAATATCTCAATTCGTCTTTGAGATATGATTATGTAAATTAGATTATTCAATTTAACCTCAAAAACAAGAGAGGCGATTTAAAAAAAAATTGTATCTTTTTAATTTATGGAATCGAAGAAATTATAATTTTTGTGTTAAAACTAGATTAAATTTGCTTGAAAATGATTTTTATTTCATGATTATATCTCAATTTGTCTTTGAGATATGATGATGTAAATTAGATTATTCAATTTAACCTCAAAAACAAGAGAGGCGATTAAAAAAAAAAATGTATCCTTTTAATTTATGGAGTCGAAGAAATTATAATTGGTGTGTTAAAACTAGATTAAATTTGCTTCAAAATGATTTTTATTTCATAATGATATCTCAATTCGTCTTTGAGATATGATGATGTAAATTAGATTATTCAATTTAACCTCAATAACAAGAAAGGCGATTTCAAAAAAAATTACCTTTTTAATTTATGAAATCGAAGAAATTATAATTAATGTGTTAAAACTAGATTAAATTTACTTCAGAATGATTTTTATTTCATAATAATATCTCAATTCGTCTTTGAGATATGATTATGTAAATTAGATTATTCAATTTAACCTCAAAAACAAGAGAGGCGATTTAAAAAAAAATTGTATCTTTTTAATTTATGGAATCGAAGAAATTATAATTGGTGTGTTAAAACTAGATTAAATTTGCTTGAAAATGATTTTTATTTCATGATTATATCTCAATTTGTCTTTGAGATATGATGATGTAAATTAGATTATTCAATTTAACCTCAAAAACAAGAGAGGCGATTAAAAAAAAAAATGTATCCTTTTAATTTATGGAGTCGAAGAAATTATAATTGGTGTGTTAAAACTAGATTAAATTTGCTTCAAAATGATTTTTATTTCATAATGATATCTCAATTCGTCTTTGAGATATGATGATGTAAATTAGATTATTCAATTTAACCTCAATAACAAGAAAGGCGATTTCAAAAAAAATTACCTTTTTAATTTATGAAATCGAAGAAATTATAATTAATGTGTTAAAACTAGATTAAATTTACTTCAGAATGATTTTTATTTCATAATAATATCTCAATTCGTCTTTGAGATATGATTATGTAAATTAGATTATTCAATTTAACCTCAAAAACAAGAGAGGCGATTTAAAAAAAAATTGTATCTTTTTAATTTATGGAATCGAAGAAATTATAATTGGTGTGTTAAAACTAGATTAAATTTGCTTGAAAATGATTTTTATTTCATGATTATATCTCAATTTGTCTTTGAGATATGATGATGTAAATTAGATTATTCAATTTAACCTCAAAAACAAGAGAGGCGATTAAAAAAAAAAATGTATCCTTTTAATTTATGGAGTCGAAGAAATTATAATTGGTGTGTTAAAACTAGATTAAATTTGCTTCAGAATGATTTTTATTTCATAATAATATCTCAATTCATCTTTGAGATATGATGATGTAAATTAGATTGTTCAATTTAACCTCAAAAACAAGATAGGCGATTTAAAAAAAAAAATGTATCTTTTTAAGTTATGGAATCGAAGAAATCATAATTGGTGTGTTAAAACTAGATTAAATTTGCATTAAAATGATTTTTATTTCATGATAATATCTCAATTCGTCTTTGAGATATGATGATGTAAATTAGATTATTCAATTTAACCTCAAAAACAAGAGAGGCGATTTAAAAAAAAATTGTATCTTTTTAATTTATGGAATCGAAGAAATTATAATTGGTGTGTTAAAACTAGATTAAATTTGCTTCAAAATGATTTTTATTTCATAATAATATCTCAATTCGTCTTTGAGATATGATTATGTAAATTAGATTATTCAATTTAACCTCAAAAACAAGAGAGGTGATTTAAAAAAAAATTGTATCTTTTTAATTTATGGAATCGAAGAAATTATAATTGGTGTGTTAAAACTAGATTAAATTTGCTTCAAAATGATTTTTATTTCATAATAATATCTCAATTCGTCTTTGAGATATGATTATGTAAATTAGATTATTCAATTTAACCTCAAAAACAAGAGAGGCGATTTAAAAAAAATTTGTATCTTTTTAATTTATGGAATCGAAGAAATTATAATTGGTGTGTTAAAACTAGATTAAATTTGCTTCAAAATGATTTTTATTTCATAATAATATCTCAATTCGTCTTTGAGATATGATTATGTAAATTAGATTATTCAATTTAACCTCAAAAACAAGAGAGGCGATTTAAAAAAAATTTGTATCTTTTTAATTTATGGAATCGAAGAAATTATAATTGGTGTGTTAAAACTAGATTAAATTTGCTTGAAAATGATTTTTATTTCATGATTATATCTCAATTTGTCTTTGAGATATGATGATGTAAATTAGATTATTCAATTTAACCTCAAAAACAAGAGAGGCGATTTAAAAAAAAATTGTATCTTTTTAATTTATGGAATCGAAGAAATTATAATTGTTGTGTTAAAACTAGATTAAATTTGCTTCAAAATGATTTTTATTTCATAATAATATCTCAATTCGTCTTTGAGATATGATTATGTAAATTAGATTATTCAATTTAACCTCAAAAACAAGAGAGGTGATTTAAAAAAAAATTGTATCTTTTTAATTTATGGAATCGAAGAAATTATAATTGGTGTGTTAAAACTAGATTAAATTTGCTTCAAAATGATTTTTATTTCATAATAATATCTCAATTCGTCTTTGAGATATGATTATGTAAATTAGATTATTCAATTTAACCTCAAAAACAAGAGAGGCGATTTAAAAAAAATTTGTATCTTTTTAATTTATGGAATCGAAGAAATTATAATTGGTGTGTTAAAACTAGATTAAATTTGCTTCAAAATGATTTTTATTTCATAATAATATCTCAATTCGTCTTTGAGATATGATTATGTAAATTAGATTATTCAATTTAACATCAAAAACAAGAGAGGCGATTTAAAAAAAAATTGTATCTTTTTAATTTATGGAATCGAAGAAATTATAATTGGTGTGCTAAAACTAGATTAAATTTGCTTCAAAATGATTTTTATTTCATGATTATATCTCAATTTGTCTTTGAGATATGATGATGTAAATTAGATTATTCAATTTAACCTCAAAAACAAGAGAGGCGATTAAAAAAAAAATGTATCCTTTTAATTTATGGAGTCGAAGAAATTATAATTGGTGTGTTAAAACTAGATTAAATTTGCTTCAGAATGATTTTTATTTCATAATAATATCTCAGTTCATCTTTGAGATATGATGATGTAAATTAGATTGTTCAATTTAACCTCAAAAACAAGATAGGCGATTTAAAAAAAAAAATGTATCTTTTTAAGTTATGGAATCGAAGAAATCATAATTGGTGTGTTAAAACTAGATTAAATTTGCATTAAAATGATTTTTATTTCATGATAATATCTCAATTCGTCTTTGAGATATGATGATGTAAATTAGATTATTCAATTTAACCTCAAAAACAAGAGAGGCGATTTTAAAAAAAATTGTATCTTTTTAATTTATGGAATCGAAGAAATTATAATTGGTGTGTTAAAACTAGATTAAATTTGCTTGAAAATGATTTTTATTTCATGATTATATCTCAATTTGTCTTTGAGATATGATGATGTAAATTAGATTATTCAATTTAACCTCAAAAACAAGAGAGGCGATTAAAAAAAAAAATGTATCCTTTTAATTTATGGAGTCGAAGAAATTATAATTGGTGTGTTAAAACTAGATTAAATTTGCTTCAGAATGATTTTTATTTCATAATAATATCTCAATTCATCTTTGAGATATGATGATGTAAATTAGATTGTTCAATTTAACCTCAAAAACAAGATAGGCGATTTAAAAAAAAAATGTATCTTTTTAAGTTATGGAATCGAAGAAATCATAATTGGTGTGTTAAAACTAGATTAAATTTGAATTAAAATGATTTTTATTTCATGATAATATCTCAATTCGTCTTTGAGATATGATGATGTAAATTAGATTATTCAATTTAACCTCAAAAACAAGAGAGGCGATTTAAAAAAAAATTGTATCTTTTTAATTTATGGAATCGAAGAAATTATAATTGGTGTGTTAAAACTAGATTAAATTTGCTTCAAAATGATTTTTATTTCATGATTATATCTCAATTTGTCTTTGAGATATGATGATGTAAATTAGATTATTCAATTTAACCTCAAAAACAAGAAAGGGGATTTCAAAAAAAATTACCTTTTTAATTTATGAAATCGAAGAAATTATAATTAATGTGTTAAAACTAGATTAAATTTACTTCAGAATGATTTTTATTTCATAATAATATCTCAATTCGTCTTTGAGATATGATGATGTAAATTAGATTATTCAATTTAACCTCAAAAACAAGAGAGGCGATTAAAAAAAAATGTATCTTTTTAATTTATGGAGTCGAAGAAATTATAATTGGTGTGTTAAAACTAGATTAAATTTGCTTCAAAATGATTTTTATTTCATAATGATATCTCAATTCGTCTTTGAGATATGATGATGTAAATTAGATTATTCAATTTAACCTCAAAAACAAGAGAGGCGATTAAAAAAAAAAATGTATCCTTTTAATTTATGGAGTCGAAGAAATTATAATTGGTGTGTTAAAACTAGATTAAATTTGCTTCAAAATGATTTTTATTTCATAATGATATCTCAATTCGTCTTTGAGATATGATGATGTAAATTAGATTATTCAATTTAACCTCAATAACAAGAAAGGGGATTTCAAAAAAAATTACCTTTTTAATTTATGAAATCGAAGAAATTATAATTAATGTGTTAAAACTAGATTAAATTTACTTCAGAATGATTTTTATTTCATAATAATATCTCAATTCGTCTTTGAGATATGATGATGTAAATTAGATTATTCAATTTAACCTCAAAAACAAGAGAGGCGATTAAAAAAAAATGTATCTTTTTAATTTATGGAGTCGAAGAAATTATAATTGGTGTGTTAAAACTAGATTAAATTTGCTTCAAAATGATTTTTATTTCATAATGATATCTCAATTCGTCTTTGAGATATGATGATGTAAATTAGATTATTCAATTTAACCTCAATAACAAGAAAGGCGATTTCAAAAAATTTATCTCTTTAATTTATGAAATCGAAGAAACTATAATTGGTGTGTTAAAACTAGATTAAATTTGCTTCAAAATGATTTTTATTTCATGATAATATCTCAATTTGTCTTTGAGATATGATGATGTAAATTAGATTATTCAATTTAACCACAAAAACAAGACAGGCGATTAAAAAAAAAATTATCTTTTTAATTTATGGAATCGAAGATATTATAATTAATGTGTTAAAATTAGATTAAATTTCCTTCAAAATGATTTTTATTTCATAATAATATCTCAATTCGTCTTTGAGATAAGATGATGTAAATTAGATTATTCAATTTAACCTCAATAACAAGAAAGGCGATTTCAAAAAAATTTATCTCTTTAATTTATGAAATCGAAGAAACTATAATTGGTGTGTTAAAACTAGATTAAATTTGCTTCAAAATGATTTTTATTTCATGATAATATCTCAATTTGTCTTTGAGATATGATGATGTAAATTAGATTATTCAATTTAACCACAAAAACAAGACAGGCGATTAAAAAAAAAATTTATCTTTTTAATTTATGGAATCGAAGATATTATAATTAATGTGTTAAAACTAGATTAAATTTGCTTCAAAATGATTTTTATTTCATAATAATATCTCAATTCGTCTTTGAGATAAGATGATGTAAATTAGATTATTCAATTTAACCTCAATAACAAGAAAGGCGATTTCAAAAAAATTTATCTCTTTAATTTATGAAATCGAAGAAACTATAATTGGTGTGTTAAAACTAGATTAAATTTCCTTCAAAATGATTTTTATTTCATAATGATATCTCAATTCGTCTTTGAGATATGATGATGTAAATTAGATTATTCAATTTAACCTCAATAACAAGAAAGGCGATTTCAAAAAAATTTATCTCTTTAATTTATGAAATCGAAGAAACTATAATTGGTGTGTTAAAACTAGATTAAATTTGCTTCAAAATGATTTTTATTTCATGATAATATCTCAATTTGTCTTTGAGATATGATGATGTAAATTAGATTATTCAATTTAACCACAAAAACAAGACAGGCGATTAAAAAAAAAATTTATCTTTTTAATTTATGGAATCGAATATATTATAATTAATGTGTTAAAACTAGATTAAATTTGCTTCAAAATGATTTTTATTTCATAATGATATCTCAATTCGTCTTTGAGATATGATGATGTAAATTAGATTATTCAATTTAACCTCAAAAACAAGAGAGGCGATTAAAAAAAAAATGTATCCTTTTAATTTATGGAGTCGAAGAAATTATAATTGGTGTGTTAAAACTAGATTAAATTTGCTTCAAAATGATTTTTATTTCATAATGATATCTCAATTCGTCTTTGAGATATGATGATGTAAATTAGATTATTCAATTTAACCTCAATAACAAGAAAGGGGATTTCAAAAAAAATTACCTTTTTAATTTATGAAATCGAAGAAATTATAATTAATGTGTTAAAACTAGATTAAATTTACTTCAGAATGATTTTTATTTCATAATAATATCTCAATTCGTCTTTGAGATATGATGATGTAAATTAGATTATTCAATTTAACCTCAAAAACAAGAGAGGCGATTAAAAAAAAATGTATCTTTTTAATTTATGGAGTCGAAGAAATTATAATTGGTGTGTTAAAACTAGATTAAATTTGCTTCAAAATGATTTTTATTTCATAATGATATCTCAATTCGTCTTTGAGATATGATGATGTAAATTAGATTATTCAATTTAACCTCAATAACAAGAAAGGCGATTTCAAAAAAATTTATCTCTTTAATTTATGAAATCGTAGAAACTATAATTGGTGTGTTAAAACTAGATTAAATTTGCTTCAAAATGATTTTTATTTCATGATAATATCTCAATTTGTCTTTGAGATATGATGATGTAAATTAGATTATTCAATTTAACCACAAAAACAAGACAGGCGATTAAAAAAAAAATTATCTTTTTAATTTATGGAATCGAAGATATTATAATTAATGTGTTAAAATTAGATTAAATTTCCTTCAAAATGATTTTTATTTCATAATAATATCTCAATTCGTCTTTGAGATAAGATGATGTAAATTAGATTATTCAATTTAACCTCAATAACAAGAAAGGCGATTTCAAAAAAATTTATCTCTTTAATTTATGAAATCGAAGAAACTATAATTGGTGTGTTAAAACTAGATTAAATTTGCTTCAAAATGATTTTTATTTCATGATAATATCTCAATTTGTCTTTGAGATATGATGATGTAAATTAGATTATTCAATTTAACCACAAAAACAAGACAGGCGATTAAAAAAAAAATTTATCTTTTTAATTTATGGAATCGAAGATATTATAATTAATGTGTTAAAATTAGATTAAATTTCCTTCAAAATGATTTTTATTTCATAATAATATCTCAATTCGTCTTTGAGATAAGATAATGTAAATTAGATTATTCAATTTAACCTCAATAACAAGAAAGGCGATTTCAAAAAAATTTATCTTTTTAATTTATGAAAACGAAGAAATTATAATTGGTGTGTTAAAACTAGATTAAATTTGCTTCAAAATGATTTTTATTTCATAATAATATCTCAATTCGTCTTTGAGATATGATTATGTAAATTAGATTATTCAATTTAACCTCAATAACAAGAGTTTATACTTTATCTCACTTGAGTTAGAGTTTATACTTGAGTTATAAGGCATAATTTGACGGTAATGGTTCGATTTTTGGTTTAAAAATATTCTTAAATATTTCATTTATTTCCAACAGCTTGTTTAAAACACAGTTTAAAACAGGTTTAAAATACATTTTTTTGTAGCAACGAAAATAAGTTTAAAACAAAAAAAAAACTGTTTAAAACATTTAAAGACAGGTGTTTTGTTCTAAAATTTAAAAAAAAACTGTTTTTTTTTCATCCTGATTCCAACATATTTTAGAGAAAATAATTTTTAACTTTATCCCAACTTTCAAAAAACTTCAAATATAATGTGGTGATTTTAAAATTTATACAGAATGAACCACATCTCAAACATTCCTTTATAACCTCTATAAGTGTTGCTTCTTGAGTTCGATCAATTTTGGAAAAATATTCAATTCTCTTCTTATCTCGATATATTGATTTTAGGTTTTTATTGCATGTAATATCCTCCACCTGAAAACTTGTTCCCATTTTTATTAATATACTTCTAAGTATTTATAAATAATATACAAAAAAAATAAAGCAGATTCATATTAACACAAATAAAGATAAAACGTTTTCATTTGACTTTATTACACCTTTACCGTAAAAATACACCAGTCTGACACTCTTACCTGGAAAAGTTGTATTTTAGTGGTAACTTGAAGCTTTCGAATCCATTGCAAAAACAATTTCTATTACTCTGCACCTGGACATCCAATTATAATATATCAGAGCAACGTATTGATGTGAAAATCTCTCCGAAAATACAACCGACCTGATTTAGCCATTTTGATATCGAATTTTCGCGGATCTTTTATCGGATTATTGAGAATGTTTTATTAACTTAATACGTAATTAAAGTCTAATTTAGCTTTAGGAACGGTAATTTTAACTTAATTTCAGGTGGTTGGGGTTGGTTAGTATGCGGAGCAGCGTTTTTGGCACACCTTTTAACATCGGGGATACAATTAGCTTTCGGTCTTTTATATTTATACACGATGAAATTTATGGTGAAGAAAAACGATCCAGACCGAGAGTTTTACGCAATGGCAACGGGTGAGTCTCTAAATTAGTTCGAAATTAAAATACAACGTCAACTTTTTGACACTTTTGAGTTAACTTTTACGTCACGAAACTTATACAATTTTTCTTTATCTAATTTACACCCAACCCAAAGCTTACATTTGAAAAGAATTTCCAAGTATTGCGGAAAAATGAATGAACTCCGTGGAAAATATGTAAATCTCGTTTTGGGTATTGAAGAAGCTCGAAATATGGACTTTCTTCAACACCCCGTGTATATTTTAGCTAATTTCAATGGTCGTACGATGGAGAGTGACCTTGTTAATCCATGTTCTTACCCAGATTTTAACACGGAACTAGTTTGGGAAACGGAGAAGAAAATTATTCGCAATTTTCGCTGCGAAAATGTTCCCCTCCGCGTCGAATGTCACACTTACAATGAGAAAACCCTCGAAAAAGAGTGTTTTGGATTCGTTTTATTAAGCTTAAGAACCGCCCAAATTATTTCATCCACATCGAAATCTTCAGAAAGCACGTTAAAGTGGTTTAAGTTGATTGGAGTGAAATCGGTGTATAAGAAATTTAACCCCGAGTTAAGATTATCTTTGAGCTTAAGGGACGTGGTTGTGAACAATATGGTTCCTCCGGCTTTTAAAGTTTTTGGAACTGGCTTAAAAAGCGATAGAAATAAACTGCATCTTCGCGCTAACACCGATTCAAATTTATCCGATAAAGAGATTGTGTGTTTAGAACGAAACGGCTACATCAAATTAGGAACAGAAGAGGAGAATTGCAATTTTTTCGAACTAAACCTCTTAATCAAAACGATAATCAATTTCGATGTTCTCCTAACGCCGAACGAAGTCTTCAAACCGACCCAAGAAGATTTCTATTTATCGTTAAAACTTTTCAACATCGAAGTAAAAACGAAATCATTCGAAAAAAGCATTCATAAAGAAATATTTTTAAACGAAAACGTCGTCGTGAAATTCCACTCAAATTTGGACGATTTAAAAAGATTTTTCAAACAGTTTAAATCGGTCCAAATCGATTTTTGCGTTGGTCCGAACATTTTGGGATCGTCCCAAGTCGATTTAAACGATTTTATACCAAATTCGCTCCAAATTGATGCATTTTTGAACGGGAGCTTGAAAAAAGATTTGAATTGTGTGTTTAGCTCGACCAAATTAAAAGATAAAAAAGATGTCGAAAATAGACAACCAAAAGTGTTGATTGAAATAATTTTGAAAGACGAGCAAAATGACCCAGAAAAAATTGATGATAAGATTAACCAAAAAATGGATTTAATCGGTTCCGGGGATTTTATCAACCCAAAAAGTGTAGTGCCTTCTCAAACTTCGTTAAGATCGTTGGAATTCTCACTAAAAACGGAAAGTTTCAGAGAGAATTCGTTAAAATCAATGCAAAGCTCTTTAAAATCGGAAATTAACCTCGCTCCTGAATCTTCGCAGGATTTATTGATGTCTTCGAATAAAAGCCAGAGTGCAAATACGATTGAGTTGCGCCAAAAAGTATCTAAATCGTTTCAAATCAGTATAGAACCACCGGATAATCTTATTTTAGACGACTTTCAACAGTTTTCCTTAGATATAATCCTCCAAACATTATCATTAAAACACCCGGAGTCTTCCCCGACTTTAAATTTTAAATTTAAGCATCCGAAAGCTTCGACTTACGTCTCGTATAAATCACAAATAAGCCCCAATTTAACCATCTTAGACAACATAAATTGCAAATTGGTTTATGTATCGACCAAATCGGACATTGCGGGGTTAATAAAATCGTGGAAACCGAGGATACTAATCGAAGATGACTTCGGAAAAGGTTTTTGCGAGGAAGTTTTGGTCGAAATCGAATTCGATCGCATCGCGAGCTTCGAAAGCACCGAAAAAATCGTTTTTGACGACCTAAAATCGGTCGAGTTGAGAAGAAGCGGGGATCTAACCCCCATAGGGGAATTAAAAATATTAATTTATCTCCAAGAATGCGGATTTAACTTCGGGATCGTAGATTTCGAGTTACGTCCGAGGATTTTAGACGAAATTTTAGTAATTAAAGAATTAAACGAATTAATGAACTGGAAGGATCAAATCAAAGGGGAGTTTGTGAAAGAATTGAAAGTTAAGCAAAAACAGGAAATCGGCGTTTTAGTCAAAAATTGGATCGAAAAGAAAAATGAATTGGAAAATAAACTAATCTTTAACGTGAATCGTTGCAAGAAGCTTGCGAAGGAACTAAAAAAATCCTCAAATAAAAATAAGATCGAAAATCTTTTAAAATTGAAACAAAAATCGACCTCCTTGGAGAATATTCACGAGGAAATTCGAAAAAACGCCGTGAAATATTCGTTAACCGATAATTATGAGTTAATCGAAAAAATTAGTAACTTAGAGCTCGATAACGAACACTTAAAGAACATATTGGCCGAAAGAATTTGCGAAATCGATGAAATCAAAAAGTTTTCCTTATCGAATGAGCAAACGGCTAATTTATTACAGGACGTAAGAAACCTCGAAGAGAAATATATGGAAGTTTTAAAAGTGAAAAATTATTTTAAAGAACAATATGCGAAAGCCGCCAAAGAAATACACGAACTAAAAGAGGAAGGAAGAAGAAATATCACCAGCCAATTAATGGTGAAGAAAGAGGAATTGAGTCAATTAAGTTTGGATAAGTTTTTCGATATGAAAAGTGTTGATATAGTCGAGTTTTCAGAACGATTTTTGGATGGTGAATTAGAAAACGAGGCGTTTGATGGCGAAAAAGACAACGATAAAAATTTTAATAACGATGGAAATACATTAAATACGAGTTTTGGCTAATTTTTTATTACCGTGTTTAAATTGGTCTTTGTCTACTCAATTTGTATCTATTAAATAAAATGGGAATAATTATTATTAACGGCTTCTTAATTGTTATTTAGCTCCAAATATTTTTCTTAATTTTTTTTATTTCAGCTTGGATGGGTGCATTATCCATCTCAATATCCCTCATCTCCTCCCCAATAATCTTAGCGATTTCTCGCCGTAAATCAACTCGTTTGGCAGCGCTCTTTGGAGGATTAATCCTTACTTTATCCTGTTTATTCACATCTTTTGCAACACAATTCCACCAAACTTTATTGAGTTATGGTTTAATGCTGGGTTTGGGATCGGGGTTAGTGCGAGAAACTTCTTGTTTGACACTAGGACATTACTTTAAAAGAAGGCGAGAATTCGTTGAGATGATTTCCCAAACTGGGAGTGGAATAGGTATCGCTTTGGTTTCGGTTTTATACAAAGAAGGAGTTGGGTAAGAAAAAAAATTTTTTTTGTTAAAGCATTTGATGATGTTTTGATTTTTGATTAGGAAATTGGGATGGAGACTCGGTCTTCAATCATTGACTGGTTTGTTGGCTTTGAGTATACTTTTACCTGTCGTTTATCGTTCCGCGAATCTGTATCATCCACAACGGCGAGCCATAATGCATTTAAAAAATCAAAGGAAAAAAGTGAAGGAGAAAAAGGGTTGTGGACAAAGTGGGGGTGGAACGAGAAAGCCGAAAATGTTTGATTTTTCACCATTGAAGAGTCGAGGATTAAGGATATTGTTGGTTTCGAGCTCGTCGGCTGGGTTGGGGATGTATGCACCAATAATTTTTTTGGTAAGTATTTCTTAATTTAGCAATTTATGTTTTGATCTCTATCATATTATGTCAACGCAATGTTCCAGAAGAAGAATTTTCTTTTTTATTTTTATTCACAAATGTGTCAATACCAAAAAAAAATCGAAAATATGAGGAATTTGTTGATTTTTATGGTTGGCACTGAGAAAACAGAATATGTTACAAGAAAACTTTTCAAACGAAACATTTTTTGTGCGCTTTTTTCGCACGCTTGTTCGCCGATGCGTCATCAGATGCACGGCTTAACTCGAATCTTTCCAATTCTGGGTCTAGCGTTTATTTATTTATTACTGTCACTTTACACACAGAAACAGGACAAAATTCAGAATACTATAAATATAAGCAAAATATAAAGTTTTTATAGCAATGAAATCCGCAAAGTTCTGAGTGGTTCTCATAGCGAATTCAAGCATGCGCCGTGCGTTCGCGACCACTGCACTAACATGGCCCTCAAACATCATTTTACGATTAAGCGTAATAAAGTTTGAGCTACAGTAACTTAGAGCAATTAAAACGTGAGGATACTCCTGCAAATAATTTTAGGTCGTCGGTATCAAGCACTGTACACTTTGAATCATCTCAAAGATGTCATTAATGTATATATTAAATAGGACAAGACCCAAGTGGCTACCCTGCGGTACAGAGAAAGAACCATCATTATGTTGAAGTAATGACCACCGATGAAAATTCTCTTAGTTTTCCCCACGCACATAGGAAGCAAACCATTGAGTAATGAAGAAGCATCTATACCGAATTATCGAAGTTTAGCAAGCAAAAGTTTGTGATCTACCCGGTCAAAAGCCTTACTGAAATCCGTGTAAATAAAAGCAACGATATAGGTCTGTAATTCGAAACCTAACTACGATCGAAAATAGGAATTACATCCCATATTGAATCGATCAATTGCATATAAAAGTTTAAGGAAGTGACAAGGATTCCGAAAATTTGCTAATTATAATAGCTGGAATACAGTCTATCCCGGTCCCTTGAATGTATCTATATCTCTCAACGCCTCCTCAACCGCTGAATGTTCAATGTACATTGCATAGATACTATCACTATCAAAATTATGGTTGGAAACAATTGCAAGCCGAGCTGGTATAAATACTGAGTGAAAAAAGGTTGCAAACAGTGAATGTATGGGTCTCAAAAGGGACACTGTTAGTAATCTACGCGATCACCAAACCGCCTCCATCGCCTATGCGCCCACTTCTCCTCAATCACACGTACAGCATCGAACAAGAACCACAAAGGATAATCTCCTTTATGTCTACGCATTGTAAGAAGAAAAGTTTCAATGGCTTCACGAATATACCTAACTATAAAGTAATTCAACACGGCCGTCCAAGTTACCTTTTTTCAATTAATTGCAGCAAGATAAGCGTTAAGAGATTCAAAATTACGATAGTTATAAGAAACCGAGGTTCTGGAGTTGAGGTTAGGTAACCAGGCGACCGCACAGGAAAACAATTGTTATGTATGCAATATCTGCACAAATAAGAGAGCTGTTACATAACATTAATTCAGTGATGTTGTAAAAATGGGCATTACCAGGTCCAAAGTAATCACATGCATTAACGTCATGATTGGATTGAGGCAGACCACATAGGGGCAGAATATCGAGAAAATCCAAGGATTGAGCACTACCATTGCATCGTGAAGGGGCACAATAGCTTTGTTCTAATCAGCGCTCCGACTTGTTGCGGACTCGTCATATGCAATCGCCTATATCTAGTGATGCCGTCCAATCTGCTTAAGTGCAACGACATTACGAGACATGTGTGATTGCATTTGACGAGTCCGCGACGAGTCGGAGCACTGGTTGGAACAAATCTATAGATGTACATTGGGATCTAAGGGCTGATTTATTCACTTTTTCTTAAATTTAACTACTGGATATTTCCCATGGTTACTGTAACTTCACTTGCCATGATTGGCTATATTAACAGTAACTATGGTTAATATCTGCTAGTTAAATGTAACTAAAGATGAATAAACTAGGCCTAAGGTCTATTTTATATCTGGTAGATTGAAGTCTCCGCACACTAGGAATCTATCGTTCAGATACTTCTGAATAATTGCGAAAAGCTGATCAATAAATGAATACAATACTGAATTATCTGAAGGCGGAAAATACAGGGTGAGTAATTAGTATCCAGGCGGACGATAGTCACTAAACCGTTTGACAAGGAAAAAAAGATTTTATGCAAAAGTTATTTAACTCACCTTATACTACTTAAAATTATTTTTACTCATACAGGGTGTTCTATGTAGGCGTAACGGACAGTATGTCATTTTATTAAATAGAACACCCCATATATTTTATCATATGATTACTACTAAATTTGTTAATACAACCGTATACGTTACTAACTCATAGAGTTTATAGTTCCTGAGATATTCAATTATATCACCAAAATGAGCCCATTGCAGTATTTTTTTAAAAATGATTTAATAACGACAGATTTTCAGATTTTGCTTTGAAACTTTGCCAGATAATAGTTAAAGCCAATGGGTAGATGACAGTATTATATACGCTATACAGCGTGTTCATAAAGTTCAGCTACTTTTGATCAAATAGCTTTTTCTTAAGTTTTTTAAATGGAACATCATGCATATTGTATGCTGGTTAAATTGAGAAACAAACTACAAAAAAATTATTAAAAAGACAGAATATAATATTAAGTACAATAATGGCATGTTTTATTACACATTCTTCTATAAATTGTAAATATCAAAAAATTATTAAACTTAGGGATATTATATACTTATTATTAATTAAAGGGAACTTGATGGGCAATTCAACCAATGCAAAAGATGCAGGGTATTCCATTAAAAAAATAAGAAAACATCATTTGAAAATCATCAAAAATAAATGAACTTAACACGCTGTACTGTGTATCTAATATCTTTGGATACTGTCATATACCTACTGGCTTTGACCATTATCTAACATAGTTTGATGGCAAAATCGGATAAAATATCATTTTTACAACGTTTTTAAGAAGGTCCTGTAATGGGAACATTTTGGAGAAACAAATGAATATCTTAGAAACTATAAATTTTATAAGTTAGTAACATATACGGTTGTAATAACAAATGTAGTAGTATTCATAATATAATAAAATATGCAGGGCGTCACATTAAAAAAAATGGTGTACTCTCTGTTACATCCAAATCGAACACCCTATATAGGTAATAGAAAGTGGTGAGTTAAACAACTTTTGTAAAAAACATATTGTTCTTCCTGGAATGGTTTAGTGACTATTGTCCGCCGGGATACTAATAACTCACCCTGTATATACAATAAATATGCAACAACTAGCCAGTTCCACGTATTGTTATGCTTACAGTATCAATTCCGACAAACCAATTGACATGATTAGAGCACCACCACCCAGAATACTATAAGGTGATTAGGCCTATCACACCGGAAGATATAAAAGTTAGGAAAAAATTCTATCGAATGTATGCCAGGATGCAACCACGGCTCCGTTAGGCAGCATAAGATAATTTTCAGAATTTAATAAATTATTGAACAAAGTACTCAGTTTAGATTTGCGACTACAACATTCTAATAATAAATTGTTATAGATACCATCAAGTCTGATAAAATAAAGAAGAAACTTACATGCCTGAAGACTGAATTACATCCTGGCAATATCAGTATCGTTTTGAATGTGTTTCTGGCCTTAGCAAACAGCACCTTGTTTACGAACACCAGGGCCATGCGGTACGCGATGAACAACATCAACATGAACAGCCTTGGTCGGAATATCTAAAGAGCCACCCATAGCGTTAATGACGTGATTAGGTTCTCGCCATCCTTTTCAGGTACTCCCTACATTTCAATATTGTTCCGGTAGGAGTATTGCTCCAAATCCGCCACTCGTTCCGATAAGTGTGAAACCCACTTCCTTAAAAGCGCATTCTCTGCAATTAACACCTCAATAATCTGGAGCTGCTCCTGAATGCCCTTCATGGACACCTGCAGATCTGAGATGCTTTGGCTACAAAACTGAACCTAGTTCATCAGATCATCATAGCTAGTACACATTGTCCGCAGATCAGATCGGAACTGCTTCACCATATCAAAAACTGCCTCAAGTAAAACTTTAGCACGATCCTACGGCGTCCGACAATCAAGATATTTCCAAAACGCTCCAGCTACATTTCAAGCAACAACGAACACCATGGTAACCTCAACACGTTTAACGCGAAACCAGACAGCAAGAACTCACACAACTTGTTTCCCAGCATCCCGACAGGTTTGACAAATGACTGTCAATTTAATGAGTGAATTCGAACTCCGATTACACACCCACAATAGTCACTATCTACACTACACAATTAAACAGTGTCTTAAAGAACTAATTAAAACCACCAAAAAACCCGAACGGAGAGCAGTGCGATTTAACACATTATAATTTACGATATAAAACATTAGGATTTAGCTGTACATTAGCATAGATTATAGTTCTACGTCTAGTATCATTTCTAGTTTTATTTCAATGCAAATATACAGGATTGGATTGGTTTGGGTTGGCTTTAGCCGTGTATCTGAAGAATGTTTTTTTTCTGGTTTAGCCGTACATCTCTGAAGATTCTAGCTCTACGTGTAGTGTTAGCTTTAGTTTTATTTCAATTCAAATATACAAGGTTGAGTGGGGTTGGGTTTAGCCGTGTCACTGAAGACATTTTTTTATGAAGGCCTCTATAATGATAGTTTCTGAAACAGAACAAACAACTATGTTTTTTTGTAAAACATTGTAAACGACAAAATTAAATGTGTTTAAAATTTTAAACTCTTCATAAAATTTTCGGGTATCGAAAACTAATTAAGGGCTCAAAGTTGATTTGAAGCCAATTATCTGGTATTCTTTGCGGGTGCAAAATCGTATTGTCAGATCTTGATCATTTTTAGCAGTCATTTTTAAAGTTTCCCCATATACTTGGTTTATCACATTGTTGTTAAATTTACTTGTTACGAATTTTATTAATTTTTTATCTTTCCAACATTACAATTTGTGAGACAACTCAGAAAATCTTATTTTTATTGTTTTTAAGGTTTACCAAGGTTATAAAGAAGGTCTTGAAGAACCGTCTTTAGTACTTCTTCAAACGTTCTTAGGATTTTCATCGGCTTTAGGATGCTTCGGATTTGGTTTGGTCACAATAAAACCAAGCACGCAATGTTTGATCTCAAGACAATACCTTTGCCAAGCTTCTTTAATAGGAATTGGTACGTAATAATTTTTATTTTTTTAAATGCTTATCAAATTTATTTTTTAAACAGGAATTTCTCTTCTCGCCTTAACTGCCGTCCAAGGTTATCATGGATATTGCCTTTTCACCTGGCTCTACGGCATCTGTTTAGGCGGCTACACGTACTCCCTGAAGATGTTTACGTTGGAGCGCGTCAAAACTCGTCACTTTACCAAAGCATGGAGCTTTATTGAAAGCTCCAAATCTGTGCCGATTTTAATCGGAATACCATTAACGGGTTTTATTAACCAAAATTATCCCAAGTATGGATATTATTTTTCGTTTTTTTCTACTTTGACGGCCGCGTTTTTAATGTTTCTAGTCGGCAATAAAAAAGATGTAAA
Source organism: Onthophagus sagittarius (assembly GCA_036711965.1). NCBI lineage: Eukaryota > Metazoa > Arthropoda > Insecta > Coleoptera > Scarabaeidae > Onthophagus > Onthophagus sagittarius. The sequence continues at coordinate 54,491,245 of JASERS010000002.1, read as the reverse complement.
CTTAACACCTAAAAACGTTAATTTTAATCACTTGGATCATTTTAGCAACTTGAATAATTTAAACTTGAACGAGTGTATATGTTCATTAGCTAATTTTAATCATTTCAATCATATTAACCCTTATAGTTTGAGTTATAACAACCATTACGAGCAAATTTTCGATGAAAAATTACATAGGAATAGTTTAAAACGTAAATTTTCGCATAAAAATAAGGAATTTTTGAAGAAAAGTAGAAGTTACGCTGCTAATATGGAAAGATTTGGGCCGCACGATCCGAATTTAGGAGGGTTTTTGAAGTACAACGTGGTGAATAGGAATAATTTGAGGCCTAGTAAAAGTTTTCCGGAAGGCCTGGGGAGAAATGAGTACTTTTATGGGTCGTTTCGGCATCCAAGGCCGTTGGTAAGAAATGTACAGGTGATTGAACAGATAACAACGTCAGTTTGAATTATTTTTTAATCTTAAAAAGTACTGTTAAAAAAACAATTTAATAAAAATAAGTTGTAAAAAATATTACATTTCAGTATAATCAGTAAGATCGCTATCAGAATCGATATCAATGGAACTACAACCGTCGAAATCTTCGTAGGAAGTACTACTCGAAATTGAACCTGGTGGTGAAGGTCTTGATAATCCTTGATAGTGCGAACAACCACTATTGCTTTCCGAGGTACCACATCCCCCAGTTATCATTCTACGAATTAGCAATTTGTTTCGTTTGAATTTAACGACTGTTCTTAAAGATTTAGATGAATGTTTTTCGCGCTCTTCAAGAAGAGTTTTGCGATGTTGCTTAATTTTCTCAGATGATGATTTGATAACCTAAAATAAAATAAATCAGAAAAGAAAAAAGATTTATTTTGTATCAAAACTTGCCGCGTTCACTAAATTATCCAGCACAATCGTTGGAGTTACAGTACGTATTCTAGCCCTACAAATCGGACATTGCTTATTCTTCCTTTCCCATAATTTTATGCAAGTTTTACAAAACGAATGCGAACAATTTAACGTCTGGGCCTTTACAAACAACTCCGTACAAATACTACATTGCAGTTCCGTTTCAACTTTTTCATCTGTGCCGTTACCTTCGATGTCCCCCAAAACTTTTTCTTTGTTCTCACTAATTTCTACGGTTTTTTAACGACACAATTACAGTTTAACCACTGCTTTTTCTCTGATTATATGACATTGACATTAATAAAATATTTGTAGACGATATAAACGTTTTCATTTATTTTGATGGGGTGTCAACCAAACAATTTGATCTGAGAAACTCTCAGTTGTACTTACAATTAGTTTTAGGAGCAGTAAAGAAGGATTTTGAATTAATTTGTGCTTAATTTTTAACGTTAAATGAAAATTGTAAAAAAGAGTAAATTAATAAGAATATTAGGCATCAAATTATAAGAAGGAAAAATTGTAACTACTTCTTGTGATTCCAATTAATAGAATTTAATTAGTGTCTTCTAGTCGATTTTAGAGTAAAAAAAAATAATACATATCAATGTAAATTTTGGCTTTTGATTGAAATTTATTGTTAAATTATATCATGACTGTAACACCTTGATATAACGGGCACAAATTTGGATACCAAGGATAGGAGAATCTAAACGAACTTCCACATACCAGGATCTCGAAATAATTCATGACGTCCCACATGGGTAGGCAACTATTTATTTACTTCATGCTTTAAATTATTTCCTTAATTTATTTTATTGATGTTTTCTAATGTTGTTAGTTTAAGATTAAATGTCCAATATCAAAGAAATTATGTATATAGAAACAATTGTAAACATTAAAGCTTGAAGCCAACATAAGACCTGGATACTTAGCAAAGCCGAGAATGCGCACAGATCGGATTATCGATTCGGTCGATTATCGCCGAACATTGTTATAATCACCCAAATCGATATTCCAATCAATGCACGTTCTTGGCTTCGCTAAGGATGTTAGTAAACAAACCGGGTCTCCCATGCAGAATTCGCATTTATACAATTACTTTGTTCAATATACGCTGAATAATACTTAAAACTGGAATTAAAGCTAGATGTAGAAATATTCGGCTTTAGCCATGCGTCTGTAGACCCAACCCAACACTTTTTTGACGAGGTCTGGTAAAATCTGCTAACAAAACAACTGGCTTGAGGTCTCGGACAGCCAGACAATATGAGCGTCCTAAATACCCCTTTTTTCGTGTTCTCTGGAACCGCCAGAAAAGCATTTCTACAGAGATCTCACCCATCCTTCTTTCAACTTTGGGATTGACGTTCTCATTCATTATTCCAAGTTTTTGTTCCTTCTTTCGATCTTGTCTATTCCAACAGAGTTCTTTTTTTTTTTCGTTCCCTTGACCCTCGTTCTTGATATTCATCGCACGTTGTAATCTCTATCCCGCTAATTTCCCAAGTTTTGAAATAGCAGGTGAAATATACTAGAGGAGGAAATACAAACATACATTACAGTTAATTTTTTTGTTGTCCTTCGACTTCATTTACTAACCCCTTGCGTCTCCAGTTTTCTCTCACATTCCTCTTCTCTCTTCATAATCTCCCTCACCACCTTCTTAATCGAGTATGTCTTACTGTAGATTATTATCTTACTATAGATGACTATAGTAAGACATATTATACATACCCGGTTGTAGGCTGGTTATCTTTCTTGTTCATTCTCCCGCATCATTGTCCAGCATTCCTCTCTTTTCATTCGTGTTTCTCCTTAAGTTCCATAATACATATAACCATTTTACTGACTATCGTATATTTCTCTTCTTTATCTAGTGTCAGGACAATGGTACTTTCTTTACTGAGAGTTGTCCCGCCCAACTTAACCCAACCCAACCCAATCTAACTCAACCCAAACAACAAATGTTTATTGCTTTATTCAGCTAAATAAGGAATCTTCTGGTATTAAATATTAATTGGATTTTTTTACGTATTACATATATAAATGAAAACAGAAGGAAAGAGATTTACCTATCGCACGTAGAGACAGGAATAACCTTAAAAAGAAAGATAGCATCGCTGGGTTAGGTTAGTGCAACCGTCCGGCAAACGGAAGACCTGGGTTCGAATCCCAACGTTGTCTCCATGTTTAGGTAAATCTCTTTCCTTCTGTTTTTACTTCTGGTATTAGTTCTAGACTTCGTTTAATGACAGATATATTACTACAATCTACTAAAACTATATTTAGAACTAGAAACATTTAGGTTTAGCAATAAAACAATAATGGAAATATAGGTTGGGTTGGGTTGGAATCTTCCTGCTGGCGCCTTGTAATCTTCGTCTGGTGGAAACTTCTGTCCTTCAGACGGGAGTATGGGACTGTTCCCCCTCTTTTCCATTTTCCGGAACCACTAAGAAAGCTCATACACCGTCATCTCCGACAGCATTCTCCTTTTCTCGTTCTTGTTTCTCCTTGATCTCGATTCCCAGAATCAGCACAATTATGGTTTCTTTGCTGAAAGTTGTCATTATATGTTGTTCTCCTTCATTACTCTACACCTTTATTGGTTTATTTTATTTTGATTACGTCTGTTATCGTACCTTGCACAGCTTTTCATTTTCCTCTGAATACAACGTTTGCTGAATAATGTTTTTCTTCTGTATCCTTACTCCAATTTTCAGATCGCATCTGAATTCGCGTCTAAACTGACTGTTATCTTCTATTAATAACATATAACAATACTTCGTTTTTCTCTCATCTTGCCTGCAATCTTTTTAAAAGGAGATCCATCGGAGGAAGAACACCTCCACAAATTTCACCCAACCTAACCCTTTTCTTAACGAGCAGAAAATCTGCAAATAGACATCTGGCCTTGGGTGTTTTGCCGCCAGATAGTATGAGGTTAGGGCCAAATCCCCGACCTGCTAAAAGCTCCTTTCCTCGTTATTTTTCGAGCAACTCCGGGGAGGCATAGCTTCGGAATTTAACTCCCCCGTCTTTCTTACATTCCTCAGTTTCACATCCTCGTGTATTAGATCCATTGTCATAAGAAAAATGTTTGTTGTGTCTTTTTGTACCCATTATATTATTATTAGTTTTACCACACTATACCGTGCCTGACCGGGGAGGCTTCTATGTAAGCCTCCCCCTTTGTACTCGTACTCCTACACCAGAAACCCCATCACACCTTTCCTTCATCCGTGATTCTCATTTCTCCTCTAGTTTATTCTCATCAAAGTGTGAGAGACAGTAACAAGAAGACAACTTCATTAACATTTACAGTAGTCAGAATTTATACCGTATCTGGAGAGGGGAGGCTTTTGAGAAAGGCAAGGAGATCTTCCACCTCGAAGTTGTCCTCGTACCTCTTTAGCCAATCTGCGTTGTTTCTCGTCTATTTCCTTCGTGACGACGATCTGTCTTACGAATTCCTAGATGGTTTTCAACTTTTCTTCACATTCCAACATAGTGGCAAAATAGTTTTCTGGTGTTAGAACGATTCCCAATTTCTCGTGGAGATTCTCTTTCCATCACATACATTCAAAGAACGTGTACTTCACATTATCCACCTTATCTTTACTGTATATGCACAATTCGTCAACGCTCCGGCACCGCAACCTTTACAACGGTGTAGAGGCAAGCTCTAAAGCAGCTGAGGAACTGGCTCAAGAAGTAATTTACTTCTCCCACTTTTTGTTAATCTATGTCATCAGTTTTGGAATTAGCCTCTTCCTCCAGCGGACCTTTCCCGTATCTTTTGCCAATCTCGTCTCACACTCGTTTATTATCTACCCATTCATTTCATCCCGGTTTGCTATTTTTTTTTCATTAATCTACTTTCCTTTTTGCCATTAAGTCTATGGGTATTGTGCTTAATATCACCTGCAGAAGTTCCGTTGATGATGTCCCGTATGAGGTTGTCACTCTTATCATCAATCGTCTTTGGGTCTTATTGATCTTCTCAAGTTGTTTTTTTGTTTCAAACGTGTCACGGCATGCCTTGCATCCATATAAGATTAGATTCCTCGAGATTCCTTTCTTTTGCAACGCTTCCACTATTTGTTTGCCAGGTGGCAGATCCGAAGGCGTTTTTGACGTCTAATATAACTAACAAGCACTTCTTCTTCTTGGCCTGTCTAAATGTGTGCAGATTTTTGGCTTCTCCAAGCACTTGTTTAATTGCAGTTACTGTTGATTTACCCTTTGTACAGCCGCATTGGAACTTCAACAGTTCACCCCGCCCCCGCCTTTCTTGTAACTCCTCCTCGAGTTTATTCTTGATGATGGTTTCATATAATTTACTGTAGGTATTCAATAGTCATAGTGGTCGGTATTTGTTTGCGACAGTCTGTTTTTCCAATAACACCAATCTACCACGTTTCCATATGTTTGGGAATGTGTCATTTCTAAGGGTAGCATATGTTGGAGCTGCGATAAATGATAAGAGCGACGATACTAATATAGAAAGCCTAATATTGACGCGAATATTGGACCAACCAATTAATGTACACGTTGTTGTGTCCAAATTAATAGAAACGAATTTAGCGCTGGTCTTATCCTTTATCGCAGCTTCGTACTTACTGGATACGTACCCTTATAAGGTCATTATACATCATCGCTATTTTATTTATTTCCTCTATGTCTACGGTATCCTTAATAATTACTTCTGCCGTAATCTTGTCTGGTCCTGGAGCTGTTGGTTTTTTAGGTTTTTTGCTATGTGTCGTATCTCTTCGCTCGTTACCTCTTTGTAATTTTCGATGTTTTCCCTCTCATATTTCACACCGTTCGGGAAAAGTTCCTTTATTATTTTCTTAGCTTCATCCTGCAAGCATAACTCTCGCAGGGGTTTTATTTTCTTAAATGCCAGTTTAGATGCCTTCCCTATGTATTTTCCTGCAATTCGTTGCAGGAAAGCAGCCATCTTCATACGATCTTATAGCGTTTTGTTTCTCGTCGTGTCTATCAATTCTTTTATTCATTCTTGTTATTGCACGTGTGAATTTATTTACTTCCTCTTCAAACTGTTTCATTGTGGTGAAATGAAGTTCCACCAATATATGTTACATTTTCTGGGTATCGTTTTTTTTTTGGTTTCTCGTAGCTTTCATCACAAGCTGTGTTGTTAATATTGTCAGAAGTTCAGGTGTTAGTGAATCTATTACTTTTACCTTTCTTTGTATTGTCTCTTTACATTTATCAACCAAAACCTTATTTCTCCTTCAGCGTTTGACCTACCCACTATCTGTATCTTTATTTTCGCTGGTTGTATCTACGTTAAGTACTATATTTAAATGGCAACTCAGGTTTTCCTTGTGTATGATCTCCCAGTCACACATCTTGTTATTTGATTTTTCGTTACACATCGTAATATCAATATGGGATTCTTGATTCTCTCTGCACCAAGTTGGTTGCTATCGTTTGTTAGACGCTACTCAACCTTTTTTTTTTTAAACGAGGTCGGGGAAAATCTGTAAACAGACACCCGGCCTGAGGTCTTGAACAGCCGGATAGTGTAGGGTTGGGGCATATAACCCCTACCCACTAAAAACCCCTGTCCTCATCTTCACTGGAAAGACATGATATCTTTTCCCATCACTCTCATTTTCCATCTTCCTTCCCGCTCGTTACGCCTTTCTCTCTCCATACAATCCACAAAAAGACTTGGGACGAGGGAAAGGGAAATAATCCCTCTCCCTCTAGCTCGGTTTTGTTTCATTTTCTTTCTCTCCTCCTCGTTCCCCTCTTCCAAATACATCTCCCGTTCCGTTACCATTCAAACCCGCATTCGTTTTCACACTTCACTCGTCACGAGATTCATAAAAAGAAAAATCTTAGTTCTTTGAAATATAACATATCGCTTACATACTTAGGGCGAGGGAAAGGGAAATATTCCCCTCTAGCTCGGTTTTTATTTCTTCCATTCTACTTCCCCTTCTACACACTTCCCTCTTGAACCAGATTGTCTCTCATCATTCGGTCCTTCTCCTCCTTTCTCCTCATTATCGACCTCAGATAATCGACGATAGTCTTTCTCTCATTACGCATCATCATGTCCCCCACATTCTCCTTCGTGACCTTCTCTCCCATTACTCTATCCATCTCTCGCCTCTCCTCAGAAAACTCCTGACACTCGAATATGGTATGTTCGGGTGTATCCGGAGTTCCACATCCGAACCAACAGACATCCGACAGTAACTTTCTAATATTTTTTAGATAACTTCCAAAGCATTCGTGTCCGGTAAGGGCTTGTGTGACGTGATAGTCTGTCGCAGGACCCTCTTCCTTCCATCTTCTCACATCAACAATGAAGTAGCTGGCCCATCCCATACACTCTGTCCATCTTGTCTGCCATTTCCTCATCATGCTCTCCCGCATCTCTCTCTTTTTCTCTCCACGGTTTTCCCAATTACGGGCCCTCTCCCATACCAGGAGGTTAACTGGTGCACAGCCCGCTATTGCCCCGGCAGCATCTGTGGCTACCGTTCTGTATGCTGACGTAACTAGAATTGCGTATTTTCTTTCAATTCCTGGCAACAGTGCAACATATTTCTTCTTCTTTAAAACCGTCTTCCATACCGGTGTTGCGTATAATGCTGGTGAACTTATTCCAATCTTCTCCAGACCTCCAATCTTTGGTAAAAGTCTATATATAGTATTTTCCTCTTCCTCTTCTAGATGCGAACTGTAAATCACTAACCGTATTACCTGTTTCAATCTGTCTCATCAATCTTTCGTTTATCATTCGTTCAAGTAACGCTACTCAACCCAACCCAATTCAATCTAACCCAACCCAACCTACAAATATAACAGGGTTAAATCCGAATGTTTCTAGGTCTACTATTTTTCCATTTTTATTTTTAGATCGTTTTACAACTTGCCGAACTCACATTAGGTATCAAGTTGGATTTTATCTTTAAGGTCTATTACCACCATCTTTTAGTTAAATTTATCTTCTAGATAAACCCATCCACTAGCCAATCAGAATGCGTATAATAGCCGTAACCGTAGCGAGTTTAACCAGCAGATGGTAGGAACGAGCCTTAGGCCCACTTTTACCAACTTCCAAACTAACTAGCGGTGGTTATATCGATTTTAAGCGCTCTTATTGGCTATGAGCCGGTTTCCATCTGTTAGATAAATTTAGCAAGAGGTGGTAAAAGTGACCCTTAGGCCTAATTTATTCACCTTTAGTTAAATTTAACTAGCAGATGTTTACCATAGTTACTGTTAATATAGCCAATCATGGCAAGTAAAATTACAGTAGCCATAGAAAATATCCAGTAGTTAAATTTAACCAAAGGTGAATAAACCGGCCCTTAGTGCTACACAGTTATCTCGAGGTTTTACAATTCAAACCTGTAACAGTTATATAATTTAAAATTGTAGTATTATTTCGATTTGTTAACGATAACTGTTTGTCAATTAAAAAGTTAGAATTATAAAATATTTTGCGAAGGATAAAATTAATAAAAAAAAAATAAATCTTGAAAAATTCAAATTTCAATCGAAAGCTATAACTCGTTAATGAAACTCACAACTTATTCAAATGGAACAAATAATTGGGAGCAAATGTTACTAAAAAATAATAAATAAAGGTGAACTAAAAAACTAAGAAATTAATTATTGCTACTATTAGTGAATGTCAGAAAACCCCTTCTTTCTAAATAAATTAGCAAAACGTGTACTTAAAATTACTATAAAAATTATTGATAACTAAACTGAATGGTATGACGAAACGGATTATAATAAAATACTACTATTTATTAAAGAAATAAATCATCCGTTTCGCTACTCAATCCTGCGTTAATAAAAAATGTTATATAAGTTAAGCATTAAAATTAAAGATAAAGTACCTTATAAATCGTTAAAAATGTAGCTAAAGTGCCAAAACATCTAAAAAAATGTAATTGTAGCAATAAATCAATTAAAACGTTTTATTTGTTAAACTATAAGTTCCTATTTAAAGAGTTTATTTTTTTGGTAATTGATATTTTTCACTTGTTAACCAGATGTAATTGAATGAAATAAAACAATAATAGTAATTTCCAATTCTTTTTATTTCTACCTCCCGGTGTAACATTAAAAAACTAACAATGCAATCTCATTTATAATTGTTATATTGCACGTAGTACCACAACAAAGACCCCGTTATACGCGAGCGCACACAGGAGTTAATATACAAACAAGGACAATGTTGCCGTTTTTATCTTGGAATACAAAAGAGAGGAGATTCAATTCTTGATACTATTCATTTCCATGATTAAAATATTTTTTACAATAATTAATTAAAACTGAAAAATTTATTTTGTTCTTTAAACATTAAATTGAATTGTCTTGATGTTATTCGTTGCTTCGACATAAAACGAGCTTTATAGCACCTTTAAAAATGTATATCTAAAGGGGAGTTAGAAAATATAGTGATCGTTAGAGCAGTAGCAATAAATATTCCAGTGCATTGAACACTCTAATTTTAATCGGATGTTTATGTAGCAAGTTAAGCGGTAATAAATCACCGTGTTTCGAAATTTCATTGACAAGCTTAATTTAAATCAACAAATAAATTATTTATAGTGATGTGGTTATTAATACATGAAGTATTGAAGTGATTTGTAATGTTATTGTAGGTAATTAACAACTATAAGAACCAATTAAAGCTAAATGCAAAAATTTAAAAAGGGCGTTAAAAAAAGGGCACCTTTTTTCTTTTATGATTTATATTTTATTAATTATTAACCAATAATTAAATTAAATTATAAAACATAATCGACTAACATTTTTAAATAAAACTACATAAATGGCAGCATTACAATGATTCGACTAAAATTTAAATGCTTCATAACAAGGATTATTATTAGTTTTTCATAAATTAATGAAACTTAAAAATGCTTCAACGTCTCGTTATACACAGTCGATTAAACTGTTCCATTATTCATGAATGGCGATGTATGCGTACAAATATCGACGTGGAAACATCAAGTTTGAAGTAGTACAGAGTATTCCAATTTCCAATGTAAACACATCTGATTAGAATTGGCTGAAGATGTAAACAATCCGAATTTGGAAATGATTGTAGAGAGATGTCAACGGTGGTATAAATATAAAAATCACGCTACGTTGAAAACGAGATACTTTAATCTTCTAGTTTATTGAATTTAATTGAACAATTAAACAAACCAGCACGCTTATGAAGCGAGAAAGTTGTTTAATTATAGTATGGATACAGAAGATAACGCACCTTAACAATGCAATATCACAATTTCTTGAAAGAGTTGCTCTTGATAGAGGAGCTGAATCAAGTATGGCGGGATGAATTCGCAGTATAGATAATAAAAGAATTGTTTCTAGTTAATTACCATTCACTACGCGGTGACATGATAGACGTATCCATAACGCCCACTTTTACAGAGATTTTTAGAGGTTATAACTTAGAAAACAGTTTTTTAGTGACACTGTAAAATTTGAAAAAATGGAGATGACCGCTTTTTGCACCGAGCCCTTCAATTATATGAGGAGTTGACTTCTTTGGAAGTAATCATAAAAGATAGAAAGTAGTCTGAGGAACTCATGAAGAATTTATGCAAGCACAACTTAGAAAATTCTTTCCCAAATGTGGCCACAAGTTAGTTAAGCTGTAGTCTCAGGGCAAAAATTTAATTCCAGTAGAACGTGTTTACCGTTTGATATAGCCAAAAATTTTTCAAATAAAAAATGTCTGCAGTGACGAACTCTAGGGCCGCACAGTGAGATATTTAGATAATTGTTGATAATAACGGAGATTAAGAAGAAATTTAAGGAATTTTCGAAATAGAGTTCTTGGTACCGTAAATAATCCCTTTCCGGTTACCTTTTATATGTAAATGTTTTTGAAATTTGGTGGTATATTTGTTGTTTTTGATAACATTTCCACCTTTTTATTTTTAAGAATAATTTTTCGATAGTACCTTCTACAATCTTTCAAACAATTCCAAGGAATAAACTCCGGAAAGGATTTGTTAAGATCCGAAACCAAATTAAGCGAATCTCTAGCTAGTTTAATTTCATTATTAAACCAGGATACATGATTAGTGTCGATGTCATTACTATCGACAATTTTAGTTTTTAATTGAAAGCAATAGTTCAAAGCATCAGGTAATAATTCAACAAATACTCTGAATTTAGTATTTACGTCAATATTCGATTGATTAATAAAAGAAAAACAATTTTCTCAACAAAATTATAAAATTTTAGAATGCCACAACGAGTAATTGGATGATAACTAATTTTAGATTTAAGCTTACGGTAGCAATTAGCAATGTTACACTTACAAACATGGGTTCACCACTTTTACATTCCAAAGATTGATATCCAATGGTATTCTAAGGTTGGTGAATACATTACCAAAGCAAGCGTTCAATCTAGTAGCTTCTTTAGTAGCTTTGCTCAATCCAAATGATGAAAATAGGTCCCGCAACAGCCAAGACTCTTTAGAGTTTGATTCAAAGTGAACATTAAAGTCTCCAGTTATTGTTCATGATCTATAAGAGACCGGGCATATCGAAAAATAAGGCCAGCTTTCTTGCTTCCGGGCATCCGTATCCTGTGCCCCTCAGAAACTTTGTGACTGTGAGACTACAGCCTTAAGTTCAAAGAAATTATTTAATATTTACTTACCTATATAATTGGTTTCGTATGTGTAGTTGCGGAAAATGTAATTTAACTGCCCTGTTTCAATTATCTTTCTGGAAAAAATACCTTGTTATTTACTTCGCCGCACTTTTTATTAACGTATTTCTTAGGCTATTTTACATCAGATAAAAAAAATTGTCGCAATATCTGTCGGAAGGCTGTCGGTAATATATTCTCACTTTGGAACATCCATCCCAAAAAAACCCTCTCTCTGATATGTCAATCGAAACCATCACTTCATGGTATCACCTCTACTTGCATCATACTTCCTACGTCATCTTCTTGAAATTGCCGTCATCTTCAAACCTTGCCGACGGACCGCTAGGGTGAAAAACTATATTAAATACATAATAGAAAAATAAAGACTTTAACTTTGCTGTCTTAATGGTAAATGGTGTCGTAAAAATAAAATATAAAGTAAACATTTTGTTGAAGAAGTATTTATTGATTATAGCTTTTGTACTAAAATACAATAAAATATTAATGGCTTGTATGAACCTGATGGGATGTTATGAGTTTATTTATGTCCGGCTCGATGTTTGTAGTAATTGTAGTAATTCCCACGATTACTAATTTCCAGTGTGTTTCTTTTCTTTGTAACGAGGCTCATAACGGCACTGAATCTACGTTCTACCAAATACGAAGACGGAAAAGCAATCAACAGCTTCTGTACAATAACCCATAATGCTGGATATAAAATTGAGATCTGTTTTTGTAACCAGAAATTTTCGTATCCTTGCTTAAACATTGGTGTCAGCTCCTCATTTGTGGATAATTTAATAAGTTGCTCCTGTACTGGCATGTACACATCTGCATTTGTGCTCTGAGTTTGACTACTTACAATAGGGTTCAACACCAAGTCGGGAATATCCAAGTGAAGAATGTCTTCAAATCTTTGAGTAACGTCCGAATGGAGTGCCGTTAAGTGTTGACAGTAAGCAAGCAAATCTTCGTCGCTATTTTGCAATTTTGAAAGATTTGGAAACTGAGAACATTCTCCTTTTCCCAAGTTTTGTTTGTATAGCAACAGCTTTGCAACAAAGGCAGATATTACACTTTTAGTTTTGTTTAAATTTAGTGTGTCACCTTGTAATTTCAAATTAGTCTCGTTGAATCTGGCAAATAAATCAGTCATATAAGCGATGTCATTTTCGAAATAATTAAATTATTACGCAAATCATTGTCTTTACTCTCCCGGAATTCCAACACTGAATCAAAAAGCGAATAGAAGCGATTCAAACACGCACCTTTAGACAACCATCGTACTTCTGTGTTAAGTAGTAAACGATTACAGTCATCATCATTTTCCAAACAAAGTTGAGCAAATAATCTCTCATTTAAGACATTCCTTTTGATTTTATTAACTGCTCTAATGACATAATGTAGTGATTCATGCAAACGTCCAATAAGGTTTTTTGCCACCAAATGATGTCGATGAATAGCACAATGTATATGATAGTACATTCGGTATAACTTGTTTTAAGTACGCCAGAAAGCCTCGGTGTCGTGCTACCATTTCCGGAGCACAATCAGTAGCGACGCAGATGATATTAGTCAAGGGTATAGCTTTTACATCAAGAAATCTTTTTAATTCAGTAAATAATGTTTCACCTTTCGTATCAGTTTCCAAACATTTAGCAAATAACAATTCTTGAGAAATTTTTTCTTCTTTCACAAAGCTCACATAAGCTAAAAGTAAAGCCTCATTTCCAGGTAATGTTAATTCAAGTTGTATAGAGAATTGAGATGTTTTTAAGTAGTCACATAAAGAGTTTTCGACAGTCTGAGCCATTTCGTCAATCCTTCTTCGTACTGTATTATTACTCAATGGAATTATTCTTATAATATCGTAAGCAGGTTTGTGCATCACGGTGCGTATTACCTCACTTATAGCTGGTAGAATAAGTTATTCGCCAATAGTGTGCGGCTTTCCGGACTTCGCAATCATTAAGGATATATTACAAGAAGCACGCAGTCCATCTTCATCTCTCTGAGATGTTGTCCCTATGAGTTCTTGCAATTTCGGTGTTTTCAAATATTTTTCTTTGAGTGTTTGAAAAAACGTTAAATCCTTATCTTTTTTGTCACTATGGATTTTTATTAAATGTTCCTTAAGCTTAGAAGGTTTCATTGAATCGTTTGACATCGTTTTAGTACATAGAAGACAGAAAGGTAAAGTACTATTATATAATATAATCAACACTGTATTGTTTGCATTTCTTCTTCGGTTCACTCATACTGTTATCTGAAAAAAGGGCACAAAACGATACAGGAAAGTACTTATGTACTGGGTGAGTCAATAGTGCGGGGACGGAAGATTGTGGCTTTACCATTGAAAATAAAAATAATGTTATTATGTCATCATACAGTATTATCAAAGTTGCATCGATTAAAATTATTTTCAGCTATACAAGATGTTTCACTATTCCAGGTCCGTATTCAACTTCATTTTTTTAAATAGAACCCTATGTATCTTTTCACATATGCAGGTTAATTGTCTTAAATGCTGTAACTGCATATCTTGTTTTCAAATTTTGAATGCAAGTTTGCCAAGTTATTAATCATTTTGTGAAAATTTTTGAAGAATCATGTGTTCACTTAAAATTCGTTATTAGCATTATTATTAAATATTGAAGATTGTAATTTGGCATATCGATAAACATAGCTTGGGTCTTTCGAATGCAACTAATGCTATTGAGTAATATTATACAGGATGGTTACTAGAACCGGTTAATTTATGGAATGTTTGAGGGACCATAACTTTGCTATTTTAAATGGAAAACACCTTATATTGTTTCAATGACTGGGATAGCTTTATTAATTACCTTTCATTTTTGTTAAGCATATGGTATATCTAACATATGTACTTTTTGAGATAATTACACTATTTCAAAAATGTCGGCATAAACTTGATTTTTTTCACAAGAAATAAACTATGAAAGACATTTTGAACAAATGCAAGTGCTTCTATTTTGTAAAAATGAAGAAGTATACATGTGTGCATATTCAGTTCAAAAAAGATTAGAACTTTCGAAACGGGTATTAGAAAAAGATCAACAACAATGTCATTTTTATGACAATCTTCTATACAACAAATAAGCGATGTTTTGTAAAAATAACTATGTTAACCGCCTTAATCTTCATTACTACGATATGGTCAACAGTAAATGTATATGAGAAGTAGCCCACTAACAACAATGGTGTTAAACTATCTGGGCAGGATTCTTAAATCTTATTTGATCAGATCGTATTTCTTCGAGGCAATCGTCAATGGATAATCTTTTTGAATTTCTTAGAAAATCAATTGCCAAAACTTTTGAAAGATGTTTTACGAGACGTTTGACAAAGAATATGGTCTCAGGACGATGGTACACCCCTCCACTATGATAAGATTTTTCCAACATACTTAAATAGAATTTTTGGAAAGTTGTTTTCTTAATACTATTGTCTGTGCACAGATCCATACTTTTCCATCTTTTACGAAATAAACTTACTTGCATTTGTTCAAAAATGTCTTCTTAATAGTTTATTTCTTGTGAAAAATCAAGGTTATGCCGACATTTTTGAAATAGTGTAATTATCTCAAAAAGTACACATGTTAGATATATATACCGTATGCTTAACAAAAATGAAAGATAATTAATAAAGCCTTCTGAGGTATTGAAAAAATATAGGCTGTTCCATTTAAAATAACAAAGTTATGGTCCGTCAAACATTTCACAAATTAACCGGTTTTGGTAACCATCCTATATAATATTATCAAATTGTATTAGTGGGGTTTCAAAGACCAAAGCTTTGTTTATCGATATGCCAAATTGCAATCTTCAATATTTAATAATAATGGTGATAATGAATTTTAAGTCACTACAATATTTTTCCAAAATTTGCATAAAATGATTAATAACTTGGCAGCCTTGCATTCAAAATTTGAAAACAAGATACGCATTTATAGCATTTAAGACAGGTAATCAACATATCTAAAAAGATGTATAGGGTTCCATTTAAAAATATGAAGCTGACTAGGGTTCTGGAATTATGAAAAATCCGGTATAGTTGAAAATAATTTTAGTCGATGCATCTTTGATTATAATCTATGATGACATAAAAACCTTTTCTTTATTTTCAACAGTAAGGCCACAATCTTCCGTCCACGCACTGTTGACTCACCCTGTATATCTATAATTATAATAAATAATTCAAAATTAATTAACAACGGAATACACTAAAACACAGTAATTCGAAAATTTTAATAAAAAAGAAATCCTTAGTGAGTGTTACTGTGATACATAATTTTTTTAATCAACTTAAACAAGAGAAGCCAGATTTATACAAAAAAATTAACTGTAAATTTAAGAACTCGACAGTTGGGTAAACACATTGTTTATCTTTTGCCCAATCACGAATCGAATTCTTAAATTTAAAACTAAATTTACAGCTGAATTTTTTTGTAATAAATCTAAATTTAAGAGATATCAGTTTTATTCAAATATACTTACGCAACGAAAGTACACTATCTGTGTAACAAAAAAAAATATACTTTTTTTTGTCCAACACTCGGAAAATTTGTTGTATGCACTTCACACCACGCACAAGACAGAACTAAATTGTTGTATACACTCACTAGTTGATGCAGGGATCGACGCTATTCGATCGTGTCATTTCGTTTATCCATCAGATTGCAAAATGCTTCACTTTTATAAATTTTCCAGTCTACATCTTTCGTAGCTTTTTTGACTTTGTCGCTGATGATGGGACAAACCGAAACTAGTACGACTATAAATAAATAAACGCAAGTTACAGGTTTTTTATGATTTTTATGTGATCATTAATAAAGACCGGATTTATAGAAAATATGCTTATGCTCAAAATTAAAGGCATTACAAATATATTTAAATATCTTTACGAATCAGTTAAAAATAGGTGAAATAAGACCAGGTTAGTTATGCCTTTTTTTGCCTTTTTTTGAATTTTCATGCCTATTATTTTTTTTATGCCTATTTAAAGCCTTTTTCCAACTTTTTGGCGTCTTTTCCCCAAAAATTGGTTGAATTATAAAAAAGTATTTCGCTGCGCCTCTGCAAATTTCCTTGTTGTGCCGTCTGACGTAAGATCCGCGTTTTTCATCGATCCGAATTTCAGCTTTGGAATTCCCCGTTGTGCCGTGTTGTCATACACGGGATTCCCCGTATGTGGTTTGACTTGCGTCGAGTCTTCAATTCATTTAGTTGTATTAAGGTGCATGTCCACTAGCAACAAAATTGCGACACTGGTCTCAGAAATAACTTTCAAAAGTGTGTCCACTAGACGCAACTTTTTCCGAAAGTTACTCTCCGCAATTAAGTTCTGAAATTGATCTCGGGAGTTATTGCTTGCAAAGTGTAGGATGTGTTTACATTAAAAAAAAAAATTATCAGAACTATAATAACGTAAAGTAGACTTCTTGATTATTTAGATTTATACTAAAGTTATACTAAAATGGTATATCAAATTAAGTGTAGTGCTGCGTATATTGTAATTCATTTATTACAACAAAAGAAGAAAAAAAGAAAAATGTGGGTGAGGAACTGGATATTACGGAGATGCGATCTTGGAATTTATGAAACGCTGTTGTCGGAATTAAAGTCGGAAGATCCTTGCCAACTTGATAATTTCTTTCGAATGACAGCTACTGATTTTGAGCATCTTTTGGAAATTGTAGGACCCACCATTACGAAGCAAGATACCAAAATGCGTTGTGCCATCACTGCGCGAGAGCGTCTGTGTGTGACACTGAGGTTCTTAGCAACAGGTAGGTTTTCAATTGAAACAACAGTTATACGTAATTATTTATTAAAGATTACTTAAATAAGAATAACATTATAATATTTGTAGGAGATTCATATCATTCGTTGATGTATCTGTTTCGGATACCAGTGTGTACGATTGCTCGTATAATACCTGAGTGTTGTGAGGCGCTCGTTGAGGGTCTAAAAAATACATATATGAAGGTAAATAGTATGACATGACATGACATTTTTTTAGATTATTCATACCTTGATCAGTAGGACTAGAGACAAAACTTGAATAATAAGATGCAGTCGAGGAAGGGCGAGAAGTATCTTGTTCAGCTACTTCTAGTATTGCACGTTGAATCATACGTTTTAACCTGTGTTGATTTTCTCGATTCTGTAAATTTCTTAATTCACAAGCCACAAAATCTCCAAATATTTGAAATTCATCGGCTGGTTTATCGATTATTTTCATTGCTTTATTTAAAAGATCATCCTCCTTTAATTGACTGTTATCCTTTCGTTTTACCCTTTTCTTTTTCATGTTGTCAGGATTCTTGTTTACATTAACAATCGCCTCAGCATTTTTTGATTTGTCCTCTTCTTCCTAGAAATATACAGCCAGTTCGCATTTAATTTTATCTCTAAACCAATACTTTATATGTACATATAAATAAGTATAACTTTAAAAATGTTTTTGATTTGCTAACTATATTTCAGACCCCAAAGACACCCCAACAATGGCTTCAACACGCAGAACTTTTTGAAAAGTTATGGAATTTTCCGCATTGTGTAGGAGCAATAGACGGGAAGCACATAATGATGCAAGCTCCTTCAAATAGTGGCAGCAATTTCTATAATTACAAAGGATTTCACAGCATCGTATTAATGGCATTAGTTGACGCAACTTATAAATTTTTGTATGTGGATATTGGATGTAACGGAAGGGTATCAGATGGAGGTGTATTTAATAACTGCAATTTGTCACGTGCTTTGAAAAATAACACTTTAAATTTTCCAATTGTCCAAAGTTTACCTGGACGGGAAATGTCGGTACCTTACATCATAGTGGGTGATGATGCCTTTGCGATGAAACCTTATTTATTAAAACCATATCCATTTCGAGGTCAACCGGCGCATAACCGAGTATTTAACTATCGCCTATCCCGGGCAAGACGAGTAGTGGAGAACGCTTTCGGCCTTATTGCTAATAGATTCCGTATATTAAGAAAACCAATTGAACTTTGCCCTGAGAAAATCACAGTAATTGTCTCAGCAATATGTGTACTACATAATTTTCTGCTGTCGCATGGTAGTAAATTTTATGCACCACCAGGTACTTTTGATACAGATAACAGACCGGGTGAATGGAGAACCGCAGGGATGTCGCAATCTAATCTTTTAGATTTAGAACATGAAAATGCTCATAACTGTGCAGCAAATGCTAAAGAGATACGTGACGAATTTAGAGATTATTTTATTTCCCCACAAGGAAAAATACATTGGCAGTATCAAAACATCTAAATTAAATTAACTTCTTTTAGTTAATGTTAGGAACTAATAAATATATTATTTAACTCATTGTGTTAAGTGTTTTAAACGGTTATTTAGTATAAAAATTCATAAATCATTATACGTATTATTTAAAATGATAGTTAATAAAAGTACTTACAAGATTATCAATTGTCTGTTTATTGGAATGATCAGCTTGAATAAACTTTATAGCTTCAAACAACTCCCAATTGGTTTCATATTTATCTTCCGTTCCGTCTCCACTATGGTTGGCTTTTATTTTTCTTAATTCGCTATGAAATTGAGTTCGTAAATTATGCAATTTACGACCGATTTCATTCTCATTTGTATTTAGCGCAGCTCCTATGGTTCTCAATGCATTTTGTTTTTTTATTCGATTTCTGTAATTTTTATTTTTCACATCCCATAATACGGGATGTAATTCCCAATGAGAAATTAAAGATAATGTCTCTTCTTTAGACCACGACTTCTTATCAGCCATTTTTTTTTCTCTCGTTTCTTTCCAGATCGTTTGGAAATTCTTACAAAGTGTCAGCAACAAACGAAACAGTCGTCTACACTAGTAAACACAAACGCTCTCGAGAGTAAATTGTTCAACTAAATTTCGCTTGCAAGATCACTCTCAGATGTGTATACACAAGTGTCTGTGTTCGATCTCGCAATAAATGTCGCAATTTTGTTGCTAGTGGACATGCACCTTTAAAGTTACTCGAGTGACAGTGTGAAGTTCTTGCGTAGTACAATGCTGAAACAAAAGCCAACCGTAGAAGAATGGATTAAAGATTACAAGGAATTGAAATATGAACGCAATCGTTTATTTTGCCAAGCCTGTTCAAAAATCGTAAGTATTGATGGAGTTAATCGAGTAAAAACAATTAATTATATTAATTATATTTTTAAATAATGATTAAATTATGTATAATACCAAAGATTTTTAAATATTTAAAACCGAAATTTAAATCTTTTTACGATAAAAATTGGAAATTATAAAGAATAGCATGTCCCAAAATTCACTAGAAATAAAATTCACTATTGATTCAATGTAGTACTTCGATCACTAAAATTAATAGAACAATATATTGTTTTTTTAATAATAATGGAAGATATTATAAAATACTGATTTGGCGATTGTTGACTCCAGGTTCATTGTGAATATCAATAATAAAAGAAGAAGGAAAGAAAATCCTTTTTTTCACAATGATATAAATATTTATTTATTTCTTTTCAATCTGTACAGATCTTTTCAATCTTTTATTATAAAATACTGACGTTATTAAATTACTGTTAACAGATTAATTGTGACAAGCAATACCACATAATTCAGCATGTCAAAACATCATTGCATCAGGAAAAATTAAAACTGACTAAAAGTCAATCCAAAAAACAAGAAACTATAGGTACAGCTGTACAATAATCTGTGGCATCAACATCCGGCTACACTGAACAATCAAAATTCAATTTTGATCTTTGCAAAGAAAAAAACAAACCAATCCATAAACTGACAAATAAATATTTCAAAACTTTTTTACAAACATATTGTACAATGCATATTCCCGATGAAAGCCATCTCCGCAAAAATTATATTACTTCAATCTACAAAGAAGTTATTCAAGAAATAAAAAATATTATTGGAAATATGTGGACGATACGTGGCAAATTTAATACTTGGAGTATTAAGTAATGAAAATTCGTCAAAAAGTTTTCTAATAAGTACCAAAGAATTAAGTAAAACAAATAATAATACGGTAGATTTATTCACGATGAATTAACGCGTTTTTTCTTACCGGAGCCGGTACCGAATGATAAAATTTTACTGAGCTATTTTACTAGCTGCGTCTAATATGAAGATTTTTTTACCCTAATTTAATTCATTGTACTTGCTTAGCACACGGGCTTAATCGAGTAGCAGATACTATAAGGTTACAGTTCCCATTAGTTAATAAATTAATAAAAAGCGGTAAACAAATATTTGTTAAAACCCCTTTAAGGGTAGAATTGTTTAGAGAGAGGTTACCAAATACCCCATTACCACCACAACCAGTTCTAACAAGATGGGGAACATGGCTAGATGCCGCTATATACTACACAAACGCCTTAGATCATTTTAAACAATTAATAAATGAATTTCCGGCTACAAGTAGTAAAGCAATACAAGATTGCCAGGCAGTCCTAGAAGAAGTGGAGCTACAAAATAATTTGGCATTTATAAAAAGCAATTACAGTTATATAAGTGAATCTATAGAATCACTTGAAAAACAGCATTTACCTTTAGTGACTGCAGTAGAAATGATTAAAAAGTTTCAAGACAGCACGTATAGCGTACCAGGATACATTGGTCAAATAATTACGAATAAATTTAATGACGTTCTGTGTAAATATGAAGGATTTGCCACATTACAAAAAATTGCATCAATTTTAAGTGGTGAAATTGTTACTGGATTTATTATGGATCCCGCATTAATTACAAAGTTCAAGTATGCACCAATTACAAGTGTGGACGTGGAGAGAAGTTTTTCGGCTTACAAGAATACATTAAGTGAGAGAAGACACAACTTCACAATGGAACATTTAGAACAGCATTTAATAATTAGTTGTTTTCGTAATTAGTGGTTTAATAATTATATATGAATGTTTAGTTTAACGATGTATTTTTTAATGAAAACGTTATTAAAATACATTATTAATTAGATATAGCATTTTTTTCGATTTCTAATTTTTATGCCTTTTTAATGCTTTTGTTGACAAAATTTCATCCCTTCTTAAGTGCCTTTTTCCGTCTTTTTGTGCCTTAAAAGGCACAAAAAGATCATTAAAGACCGGATTAAAATCCGGTCTTTAATCATTAATCTTGCAACATGGATCATTCCTTCAAATTATCTAAATATCTCACCATGTGACATTTTTTATTTGAAAAATTTTTTGCTATATCAAACGGTAAACGTTCTATTGGAATTAAATTTTATGTATTGAGACTACAGCCTTAACTAACTTGTGGCCACATTTGGAAAAGAATCCATTCATTACAAGATCGGGCAGGCATAAGCCTGTATCGCGATGCCTGTTATTACTTGTATAAAATACAATTACGTACAATTTAGTAGGATAAAGTACAATTTTATGCACCTGTCTATATTTATATTTTACTTGGGATGTAAAAATTGCTAATAATTTATTAATAAATAATTTACTAATAATTTATTGGCGATTATTTTATTATTTTAACTTCAGTATTAAAAAAAAAGTGTCTCAATTTATTTATTTTTTATCAAACCTTGCGCGGACCCCCTGACGTTGTTCAGGGACCTCCAAATCGATTTTAATTTTTCGAGGACACCCATTGGGGTCTGTATGGACCACTTTGGGAACCACTGGTTTATCTCAATCCATCGTCACGAGATCGCTATTAGCCAATCCGAATTAGACACATTCTATTCCTGTTCATAAATTCCTTTCCACACTGTAATGTGAAATGCAAATGTTCTGGCCTGATCGCCATCAGCCAATCCCAACGAATCTCCTAATACCTCAATCTCACTCGTACTTAAAAGTCAGTTTTAGGATCGCAGCCTAAGTCCTATCCTATATGTAATGTAATTCCAATTTCCAATTCAATCACATCTGATTCGAATTCACTAAAGATATAAATAACCCGAATTGGGAAAGGATTGTGGAGAAATATCAACCATGGTACAAATATAAAAATCATGCCACATTGGAAAAAAGATACTTTAATTTTCCAGTTTGAATAGAAGAAAAAACAAGCTTAAAATTTACAAAAGGGATGTTACAGATTATGAATTAAATTAGAATCAAAAAAGTTTTTCATCTTATTGGGCAACCATTGGCCCAATGGCCTCTCGCGCCGCATCTAAAACATGTACCATAACCACCATAATAAACTTCTGGGTTGCCTGGTATATAGGCAGCGGCAAGGTCATGTTGATGGCCATGAACATCGGAAGGCATACTATCATCATCATCATCTGTATCATCTAATAAATCATCTACATGTGACAACACATTCATAATTTCTGCCTCGCTTTCCATGTCATAATCAAATGAACTGAATTCATCAGACTCGGAAGAACTAATCCAAATTGCCTCTGGTGGTGCATGTTGAATAGCAGTCGACCCTCTTGTAGACGATCTTAGGTTACGTGTTGCTCCGGCTGAATTAGTACCTCCACGACCAGCGTCTGTACGTGCTGCCCCTCTTCGTTTAAATTTGCTTTCACTCTTTGAACGTTTTTTGGAAAGTTTCTCTCGGTCTTTTAGAAGAAGCTCGCGATTTTTTTTAATTTCTTCAGATGATGCTTCAATAACCTAAGAAACACAAGGAATAAGTACTTATAAACACAAATAAAAACTACCTACCGCATTAACTAAATTATCAAGCACAATAGTTGGAGTTATAGTTTGTATTTTCGCCCTACAAATAGGGCAAGCAAAGCGTTTTCTTTTCCAAGCTTCTATACAACTGTTACAAAAAGTATGAGAACAATTCAGTGTTTGCGCCTTCACAAATAACTCAGTACAAATGCTACATTGCAGCTCAGATTCAACTTTTTCAGATACCGGCTCGATCGCTCTCTTTGGAATATTAGACGCTTCTCCTACATCTTCTTTGTCTTGCAAATCACCAACTTTTTCCTGAGTATTTGTACCTTCATTTGTAACATTTTCACTTAACGGGTTATCTAAAGGACCATTTGATCTGGTATTACCATGGTCCGTTTCAATCTTATCAACTATATCATATACTTCCATTATGTTAATATTAGGTGTAGCTTCAACATAAGTAAATTGGATATCGTCGGTAATTTTTATTACATCACCATTCGACAACACATGGAATTCATTCGGTTGAATGCGGTTACCATTAACAATGGTTCCATTTACACTCTAAATAAAACGAAAGAATAATAAAATTAGCGATAAAAAAAGTATAAAATAATGTAAACAAAGATAGCGTGACATAACCTCAAAACAACAAAATTCTTACTTCATCAATAACATTCCAAATTCCATTTATTTCTTTAAAACGGCAATGGGTGCGGCTGATTCTTAAATCTTCGATTGTTATGGAACGGTTTAGAGCTCGACCGATGGTGAATTCCTTATGGAAGAATGCAACAGAATAGGTTAGCATTTATCAACTCTTTATATTTGTGCACTTACTTCGTTTGATTTGAAAGACAGCTTACTGCCGTTTAAATCTTGAATATATGCGCTCTGTTCGGCACACATGCTGATTATATGAGTAACCTAAAAACAATGTTTTTTATCACTAAATGAAATCAAATATCAAGGTGTTATTTGAGAATACTTACGAATAAAGTTCACAATTAGTCAACGATAATTTTATAATAACAATTCTAAAGAAGTAACCACGAATTATTGGGTTTAAAACGATTAGCGTTAAAACTTACAACCAATTCAACAAGTTTGACTTTTTAACAGATTTGTTTTTTGACACAACCAAATGTTGTCAAACATGAAGGCTACGTTCATAATCTTCTTAATGATAACTCGTTTTTAATGGGATCATAAACTATTTTTTTTTATTGCATTTTTTGAAAGCTTGTATAAAAATATAATTATCAATATTCTTTTTTGAAATATTTTCGAATAAACTTAGAAAAATTTTTTAAATTTTCAAATTCCCGCGTTAATGACGTACGAGTATCAACATCGAGTCCCCTGTTCCCGCTCAAATGCGAGAAAGAGATGAACGTCATTAAGGTTGTATTGAACAGAGATAGAGTGATTTTGTAGGTTATGTATTTTTTGAAGCCGCAAGCGCTATCTAACGGAAGATTTAGAAAAGCCGCGAACATATTTCGTTTGAAAATTTATCAAAATATTTCTTTTACTTCGTGTTCATACTTCGTGTTTATCAGTCTGTACCACGAGAAGTGGAGGTGACTCATCATTTAAAAGCGTACGAAATAAGATTTGGACGTAGCACCTAATTTAAACCATATTTTTTTTTAAAGATAGGCAACCAATTATACGCAGCTTGTATGTGTAATTATAAAAAATAAAAATGATTTTATTTTAATTGTACGTCAAATATTATAACAAATCTTACATAAAAAAACAACGTATTGCTTTCTGAAAATATTTATTTAAAATTATCTGTTAAAAGTAAAAAAAATATTATTTATATACACTCAGCAGCAGAAGTCTGCGTACAAAAAACTTATAACTTAAATAAACTTACTTAAAACTTAAAAAACTTAAAAAAACTTAACTATACTTAACAATGTAAGTTTACTTCACAAACAAAACAAAGGTTTTAAACTCGAATTATTGGAAAGCTACGAAATAGACAAGTTTATGAAGACCAATACACAACTTGAGTGCCTTAATGATCAGGTCCCCCGGATCGTACAGAAGCTGTAGAACGGTTGGTGGAATGAACAATGTTGTTGGAGCTGAAATAAACCAATTTATAAAATATACATGGCCGGATGCGGAGTATATATTTACAGATGGGTCGGTAGCTCTTGTACCGGAGAGGAGTGTGGCGTGTGGTGTCTATGTCCCCTCAATGGGAATAGAAGAATCATATAAATTACCTAACCCATTAACAATCTTTTCGGCGGAGGCATACGCTTTGCTGATTGCTTTGACAATTGTATTAGAAAGAAAAATTCCTAAAAGTATCATCATAACTGATTCTAGAAGTACTTTGGAAAGAATAAAAAACTACAATTTTAGAGATACGCTTCACCCATATATCTTGGAGACGTTTGCTCTCCTTTATGAGATACATCTGTTGGAACAAGAAGTTACACTATTGTGGGTGCCAGGACATGTGGGCATAGAGGGCAACGAGAAGGCCGACCAATTGGCAAACATGGGTCATCAAAAAGAATCACTTAAAATAAAGATATTCGGAAAAGAGCTGTACCAACAAGTAATAAGAGAAATTGAAGTCGAATGGGGGGAAGAATGGAATAGAAGTAGTACCACGAAAGGAATCATGTACGCAAGATGTCAACCTACAGTTCCGAAAATTCCATGGTATAAGAGAGTACCCTTTGTTTCCCGTCGGTTCTGCACACTTATTATAAGATTGAGATTAGGACATGCGTTAACACCCGCATATTTATTTAAAATAAAAATGAAAGATAACCCTTATTGTGAATGTGGTGAAGAAGGAGACCTGAATCATATATTTTTTGCATGCGTTAAATATCAACATCAAAGATTAAAACTCACTCAGGGATTTTCAAGAGAAAACATTGAATTTCCCATTAACTTGACCTCATTGTTGGCCTATGATTCTTTTAATATTTATAAATTATTATATGAATTTGTTACATCAGCTGGCATAAATCTGTGATTAAAAAAAGAACTTTGTGTGATAGTTACAAAAATGTGATAGTAGCTTTTAGAAAGACAATACATTATTGACTGTGATAACCCCTATTTCTGAATAATATATGGGTACTGCATAATCATCACTTTCCAGATTCCGTGCTCCGAGGGTCCTCCTTTGGTCCTACGAAAGTCGGGTCACTGGACCCCTGGCTCGCAGAAGAAACTTCCTTATGCGTTTGTGTTGTCTTATTTTAAAGTGATTTTGTCTTGTTAATGTCTTGTTGCAATCCACGGGACAGAAAATATCAGAGGGCGGGAGAAGGAAGACATAGGAAGAGAGGAAAAATCGAAAGAAACTTTGTGGCTGGAGTATGATATGAACGAAAGTTCGAACTCCAAAACCCAACCAGTATCATTAGTACTACTATTAATGATCAGGTCTTTCATGCAAAACCACCACTTTATAACTGTTTGAAGAACGCCTTCCCCCAAAATACCGAAGATTAGTGAAATTAGCCGCAGCACTAATCGCAAATTTTGGGGCCCTTGCGGCTAAACCCATCCTCCCATTTACATCCTTTAACTTACAACTTTTATATATAATTTACGATCAAAATTTTACTAGTTTTTAATTCTACCCCTTCGATTAAAAATAATAATAATAATAATCTTTAATTTCAATATCAAAGTTTAATATCTTAAATAGACTTATATACCTATATTTCATATTTTATATTTTTGTTTGTGGTACGCTTCGTTTTTCGTTTTTCATACAAGAGTGAATAATTTTGTAACACTCTGTATAATATTTCTCGATAACAGAAACGCATGCGTTATGGTTGTTATTCTTTCGAACTAAAAAGTGGTTATTACTTGCAATTTCACCCATTTCATTTTTAAACTTTAATGTCTGTCAACGTAATTTATACAATAATTATAACATGTGTTTTTGAATCTTAAATTTTAAATTTTATAGCGTTTATACAAAAAAAAATTTTTCAAACTTTGATACAATTAATAAATTTACTGTGATGTTCTCGAATTATCAAAACTGCATTATGAATTTTGCAACAATCTCCGTCTTTTGTTAACGAGTAAATTATTGTTTTTACTTTTATTTAAAAAAAAATTTTACTTTAACACTATTTAATAAAAATTGTAACGCTTCTGATGATGACCACGTGTCGAAACATGTAAAGCCGAATTTTAATATACAAAAACCAGTGAAAAACTACAAATCTACTACTATTTTTATTTCATTATTATCATAAATACTGGTAAATGGATTACATAATCAATTTTGAACATATTAATAGCTTTTTGTCTAAAACTTGAACATTTAGTAAAATATGTCTCCATTTGAATGCCTTGCCAATATTTTTAATATATTCTTTGAAGCAAATGTCTTAAAAAGATTTAATGCAGGTTTCCTCTTTTAAAATCTGGTCATGCACCTACGTAAAAAAATTTGCCGTCTACAAATTGATTGACAAGAAGTTTTCAACAATTCGGTACAATTCTTGAAGAACACATTGATTTTTTGCGTACAAGAGATATTGAAATATATGCAATTTATTTTACAATTTCGTAGTAACGCATACAAAGCGCGAATAGTAAAATTTAAATTTATGAATGGCTACACATAAGTCACCCTGCCATCTAGGCATCGCGATCACTAACTAAATTCTTTGGATAACTATGTACACTCAGCAGCAGAAGTCTGCGTACAAAAAACTTGTAATACTTTAATTGAAAAATAAGAGGCATAATCTAATGTGATAAACTTGATTTTTTTTATTTTGTATATTAACTACATATAATTCTATTAACAAAATATGCTTCAACAAAACAGAAACAGTAGTTACAGAAAAAAATCAAAACTAAAAATTCTACAAATAACGGGTATGCAAAAATCTGCGTACAAGTCAGGACAGTATTCATAAATGAGATCATTGTTTCTATATTAATATGAGGTCGGATAACCTTTACGTTTAATGACCTCCCTTAAACGTTTAGGCATGGAGTGCACTAATTTCTTCGTTTCGTCCGAACTGATTTTGGCCCATTCCTCAATCATAACATTTTTTAACGTTTCCTTCGACGTTATGTTGTGTTGCCGAATCCTGCGTTCCAGTAAATCCCAGAGGTGTTCGATGGGATTCAAGTCCGACGATTGTGGAGGTGTTTTAAGTTGCTTTGGGGTATTGTATAGTAGCCAAAGCTTAGTGTTGTGGGCGCAATGTTTGGGGTAATTATCTTGTTGAAAAAAGTATTTGGGCCCCAAGCCCAAGTTTTCGATGCTAGGTTTCAAATTTTCTTTTAAAATGTCTATATACATTTTATGGTCCATTGTCGATGTTATGAAAACCAACCTTCCCACCCCTTTGGTGCACATACACCCCCAAACCATAACTCCACCGCCTCCGTGTTTTACAATCGCTTTCAAATTTTCGGGATTAAGGGCAGTATTAGGTTTTCTCCATACAAGTTGTTTACCCTTAATGCCGAAAATGTAAAATTTGCTCTCATCTGTAAAGAGAACTTTCTCCCAGAATTCAATGGGCTTGTCTAAGAGTTTTTTTGCAAAGGCGATCCGCTTCTGACGATTGACCTCTGACACAAATGACTTTTTTCGTGCAACGCGACTGTGATAGTTAGCTTTTTTTAACGTCCTTCTCACCGCATCTTTGCTGATAGTTTTATGAAATTCTTCTTGTACATTTTCTACTATTTTTTTTTTGCCGTCAGCCTAGGTTCTTTTCTAACCTGCTGTACAATTTTTCGCTTCTCTAGGTTTGTTAAAAGGGGTGGTCTACCAGATCGCGGACGTGAGAGGTAATCTTCAATGTCTTTATAATTATTAATTACTCTTTGAATGGAAGAGTGTGACCTGCCGACAGTTTCTCCTATTTTTCGAAAAGATTTTCCCTCTTTCCATAACTTTACAATAATTTTTCTCTCTCCCAATTCAATTTCCTTTCCTTTCGTGTCCATTCTAACTTTTAGCTTCTAAGCCTCTGCTAATATAATTGATACCGATTATCTTTTATTTAAATCGGAAAGCGTACATCGCCAACTACGTATTTAAGTAAATAAGTATATTTTGGAGAAGGCGTCTTTATTTGTACGCAAATTTTTGCATACGCATTATTTGGAGAATTTTTAATTTTAATTTTTTTTGTAACTAATATTTCTGTTTTATTGATGCATATTTTGTTAATAGAATTATATGTAGTTAATACACAACATAAAAAAAAATTGAAGTTTATCACATTAGATCATGACCCTTATTTTTTCAGTTAAAGTGTTAGAAGTTTTTTGTACGCAGACTTCTGCTGCTAAGTGTAAAATATTTAGAGGATTTAATGTGGTAAAGGTTTATTATATGTTTCCTTTTATAGGTCTGCCTATTACACTGCGCAGCCTTGTAAAAGATCTCCAAGATGATGGCATATATGAGTTCTCCACAATGAGCTTAAAGAAATTGCTACCAACAATAGGTTTTACCTATCAAATGGATAATCAAAGAAGAGGTTTCCGGAACAGCCACATATAGTAACTCTAAGAGCAATATTTTTGTGAAAATTTATAGAATATAAAGAGAAATTGCTGTTCGATCCTGTGTATGTCGATGAAACCTGGATTTTTGGAAAAGGCTCTCCACGAAATAGTTGGCATGATGATGACAGTAAATCTGTTAGGAATAAAACTATTGGAGGAGGAAAAAGGTATGTCTAAGAATAAAATAATGTTTTTTATATTTTAACATGAATAATTTATAGGTACATAATTCTTCATGCTGGAAACTCTCAAGGATTTATAGAGGGTGCAGAGCTATTGTTTTCTTCCACATGTAAAACAGCAGATTATCATGACAATATGAATGCTGACCTTTTTAAAAAGTGGTTTACAGAGCAGCTACTTCCTAATTTAGAAAGGCCAAGTCTGATAATCCTTGATAATGCATCATATCATCCCAGATTGAAGGAAAAACTGCCCACCTTAACATGGTGCAAAAAAGAATTAATTGAATATTTAAACGTTAAAAATATTTCATATCAAGAAACTATGTTAAAAGCAGAATTATATTCACTCGCCAAAACTCACCCAACTACAAAAACATATGAAATTTATGAAGTTGCCAATAAATGGGGCCACAAGGTTATACGATTACCCCTATATCATTGTCAATTCAATGCTATTGAATTGATTTGGGCGAATAGCAAACAATATTATAACAAACATATTGGCAGAGATGGATATGGGGATGAAAAAGTTTTGTCAATGTGGAATGAAGCTTTATGTAAAGTTACAGCAGAAGATTGGCAAACTTTATAAAGCACATAGAAGAAGAAGTAGTAAGATGGTGGAATCGAGAACGAAAGAGTGAGGAGGAACCCCTTACGATAAAGTTAGAAGAGCACAGCAGCGATGAGGATGAGGAATCTGACGATTCATAGTACGTATATAATATAATATATAAATAATATTTTTTTTACTTTTCACAGATAATTTTAAATAAATATTTTCAGAAAGCAATACGTTGTTTTTTATGTAAGATTTGTTATAATATTTGACGTACAATTAAAATAAAATCATTTTTATTTTTTATAATTACACATATAAGCTGCGTATAATTGGTTGCCTATCTTTAAAAAAAATGGTTTAAATTAGGTGCTACGTCCAAATCTTATTTCGTACGATTTTCAACGATGAGTCACCTCCACTTCTCGTGGTACAGACTATATATACTTTATTAATATTTATATTATATTAATATAATTCACACTATCGCCATCTTTTGTGTGATGATCGTTGTATTGGAATGTGTTGGGTCGAAAACTTGATCCCATACCTACAATCTATAAATTAGATGTACCTATATCTAATTATTATAAATCGCCTTAAAATTAATAACGCATTAAACATTATTGTTAATATTTATTAATATATAATAATTAAAATTTATACAAATTTCTCTACAACTCCGTAGATGGCGCCACGGCTACTCATTGTCTTAATTTGAATTAATTCACATTTCAATGTAAACTTACTCTATTTCCTTTTTTTTTTAAATTTTAGCCAACTTTTGTTTCAAACTTATTAATATTAACATAATAAAATATCACGTAATTCAAACGATTTCATTTGACGTGTCATTTAGCATTAAATGGTGCCAACCTCAAAACAATATAACCCAACCCATCTCGACATTTGCTGTCACCGGAGACTGAAACACTTCTTGATCGTCGTGTACCCTATTTAAAACGTCTAAAAGTTCTTGTGTTAAGTTAAATTGTGTGGTTTACTTGAAACGGGTTATTTCGAACGCTTGGATATCACTACCGTCATTTTAAATGGTTATTTAATGTTTGAAAGTAAACCCTCAAAGTGTTAACTTTGTTATGGTAAGTTAAAATAAATCACATTACGTATTATTTAGTTTTTAAGGAATTTTGAGTTGATTCAATACAAAATCGACTTATTTTTTGATTAAAACTTAAATAAAACTTCGATTTTAAAAGTGATTTTAACGTTGGTCCAAACGAGTAACACTTTTTTCTAGTTCCTTCTTTATTTTTTTTAGGTCAATAGGTTTGCATTAAAAATTTCTTTTTTTTGTGTTAAGATGTTAACAAAATTCTTATTAATTCAAAGAATTTAAACGATTTGTTGGTGAATTGAAAACGGGTTTTACAGTTACACGGACGTTTACGTATAGGTACAGTTGAATTTAAAGTGTTGGATGAATTTAAAGTTGTGCGCTTTTGTATTATAAATGAGGTTTGTTTAAAAGGAACGTGAGGTGTGTTGTATTGGTACTTTTCTTTGCGAAATTGATGGTGCAAGTCTACGTAGGTTAAGGAATTTATTAAGAATTCTTACTTTTAAATGAGTTTTTTATGGCTATCCTCAATCGCTTAATAAGGTGTTATAAAAAATGGAGATTAGGTGTGTTATTTTGATAATTTAAGTGTTGGTTATATCGATACAAAAGGATTCCTTTGAAAAGGTGTGTTTACATTTGCGTAAGCTTAAGCGAGGTCAAATAAACTATAAAAAATGAATGAACTCATCTTTTTTTCTTAAATACTGCATGTTGTTAAAATTTATTCTCTCTCTCTTTTGGCAACCAAAATAACAAAAAATTACAAATTTATCTACTTAATTAACAAATTCTAAATAAAAATAAAAAATATTTTGGTAATTGCACCATCTCTTGAGAATATCATCTCAATACAACGAGTACAACTGATTTTCAAAAGGAAGATAAAATGTCAGAGCATAAAACCATATCCAAAGTTTCCACTGAAGAAGAACATGAAGAGCTGGAATCAAAAATAATTGCTTCAACTATAGTTGTCCACATCGAGTTTGGTTTTTATTACCCTGTCACTTTCCTACTGTAGTTGTAAAACGAACAAAGACGGGGGTGCAACAGGTAATTTCCCATTGAAGAATTTTGGGATTCCTCATTCAGGGCCGCATTAAGGAACACCCTTTTCCTTTCCTTCCAAGTTTTAAACAAATAATAGGGTGATTTTATATTCATTATTAAATTAAGTACCTACTTATTTTTTTAAAGAAATGTTTTGCTGTTTCTATAACATTTCGTTATTCTATTATTTAGATATTCCTGAAAATATATTTTTTTCTAAGAAACTATAAGAGAGGACAGGCAAAATTCTTGATGAGTATTTTGTTAAAAGCCACGTGAAAAGTATCGTAAGAAAAGGAAATGTTTGGTCCCTGGGAAAACGAGTCAGCATATTCGCCAAAACAATATTATTCCGAAGATAATTCCGAATTTTGAGGATCAAAAAAAGGTGTCTGAAAATTTGTTTGAGGAGGTGAAGCTTTATAGAGATGAAAATCGTATATTAAAGAAAAGATTGGAAATACTGGAACAAAAAGCAAATAACCAAAAGCAAATAGAACGACAAAGGAATATTATTGTTTCTGGCGTACCGATCCAAGAAAATGAAGATACAAAAGAAGTTGTGTGTAAGGTTTTTGGGACAATGACGCTGAATAGACCAATGAATAAAATAACGGACTGCTTTAGAGTTAAACAGAAGAGGGAAGGACCTATCGTTGTCAAATTCTTAGAAGAAAGCCTGAAATTGCAGGTTTTCAAAAAGGTTAAAGAACTTAAAGGTATCAAAGCTGGTGAGTGTGGACTGAATGGAAAAAATGGAAATATATTCTTTAATGAAGATCTTACTATTGCGAATCAGAGACTTTTTAAAAGTACACGTGATTTTAGAAAAGAAAATAACTTTGCAGCAGCGTTCTGTAGAAATGGTAAGATTTACCTTCGCAAAACATTTAAGGATCAGTCTATCAGAATAAGATCTGAACAAGATCTTACTATATAAACTTATTTCATAAAATTAAAATATTAAGTACAAAAATTTGAATTAATGTATATATGTCCAGATAGTAACAGAAATGGATGAAATACTTAATATCCTGTACATAAATATAAGAAGTCTAAGAAATAAAGTTGATGACTTGATGGAGATTGTAAATAAGCATGATTTTGAAATTCACATAATTGCACTTACTGAAACATGGATTTATCCTAATGAGGTGGAATATTTTAATATACCAAATTATAACGTTGTACATCAATGTAGAGATTCAAGGGGAGGAGGGGTGAGTCTGTTTATAAAAGACAATTTGGAGTATGATCAGAGACATATTCGAGAAATGGAAATTGAGGACTGTAACATACTTTGTGTTTGTCTTACTAAAGTTAATTGCGTAATTATAAATATCTATAGAGCGCCCAAAAACAAAGCTGACGTTTTTTTAGCACAAATAGATAAAATTATGGAAGCTCAGAAGTCTCCTTGTATTATTTTGGGAGATATGAATTTAAATTTACTCAGTGAAACTGATACGATTAGAGAGTATAGAAATATTATCGAAATGAACACATTTACAATACAGAATATTCTTACTACTGAGAATGCTACAAGAAAAACGGAAAAAACAGCTACTATTTTAGATCATGTTTTAATGAATAAAAACTTCTACTGTGATATAACCCTTACGGATCATGTGATATCAGATCATAAAATTATGTATATTAAATTAAACAAAGTAATTGAAAAAAAAACTAAAGAAACTATCAATAAAACTAAATTGCTGAAAGGAAAATGGAAAGAACTAATTCAAGTGAAATTGCAACAGGAAGAAATAACTTCCTTTGGAAAATCAGCAGAAATAATAACAAAAACAAAAATTGAGTGTACAAAGGAAAGTAGAATAAAAGTATTCAACAACAACTATTGGATAAATGCTGAGTTTATTGAGAAAATAAAACAGAGAGATAATTCATGGAAATTAATAAGAAACTCAGAAACCGAAAGACATTTTAAAAATTTAAAGAATGTGGTAAATAATATGAGAAGAAAATTAAAGAAGGAGTATGTGGAAAAAACACTTAATGAGGCTGGAACAAATAGTAAAAAAATGTGGAGGGTCCTGAACGATATATGTTTGAAACGAACAAAAAAAAAGGGCAAAATGGGACAAATGAAAAGTATGACAGGTGCAGTCATTGAAGATGAGCAACAAATAGCTGAGGAATTTAATACTTATTTTTCTGAAATAGGTAAGAATTTAGCCTCAAAAATTAAACCGGTTCTTAATCACCAGTTTAGAGAAGAAGAAACAAAAGAATCCATCTACTTGGAACCAACTGATTTAACAGAAATTAATTCTATCATAAGGGATTTAAATAATAATAGTTCGCCGGGAGAAGATGGTATTACTAAATCTGATATAGTGCTGCTTTTTGAAGTTTTGGGAGACAAAATAGTGAATATCATTAATGATATCCTGGTTACTGGCCTGTTTCCGAATGAATTAAAAACGGCGAAAATATCCCCTATTCATAAAAAAGGAGCAAAAACAGAACTTGGTAACTATAGACCAATTTCAATCATAAATATATTTTCTAAAATAACAGAAAAAGTTATCAAACACAGGTTAACTAACTTTATACAGAAATTCTTTAACACCTTTAACACCTTGGGGGCGACAGGGGATTTACTAGAATATATTACAGAAGAACTCGATAAGAAGAGGTATGTTTTGACAGTGTTTATTGACTTACAAAAGGCATTTGATACTGTGGACATAGATATTTTACTCAATAAATTAGAAAAAATGGGAATGCGACACATTGCAAAAGACCTTTTCCAGTCATATTCTAAGGACCGTAAGCATTATACTCAAATCAATAAAACCAAGAGTAAAAAAAAAGCCTAAGTATTGGAGTAGCTCAGGGATCAATACTTGGTCCTTTGCAATATTTATTATACATTCAAAACTTAAAGTATCTACAACTTCAAGCGAGATATTTTGTGTTTGCTGATGACACCGTCTTGGTTATATCATCAAGTAATATAAAGGAACTTGAAAAGGTGATGAATGATGACTTAAATCTGTATTATACATGGCTGTGCCATAATAAATTATCGGTGAACGTTAATAAAACGGTATATATGATTATTAAACAAAAAAATAAACAAAAAAGTGATATAAATGTGTTTCTCAATGGAGAAAAACTAAAAGAAGGGCAAACGTACAAATACTTAGGTTTAAATTTGACAAATGATCTCAATTGGAATGCACATGTGAATGCTATCATTAAAAAAATTGTGCCAATGGTTAGTGCAATAAAAAGGTGTACGGTTTGCTTAAATAAAAACTCTAGGCGTTTACTCTATAATAGCTTTATACTGCCACAAATTAGATATTTAATTCCCTGCTGGGGAGGTCTTCCGCTTTACCAGTTAAATAAATTACAAAGAATGCAGAATAAAGCAGTAAAATCTATCTTTCAGTTGAACTATTGTATGTCAACTGATCTTGTGTATGAAATGGAAAATATATGGAACTTGCAGAAAATTCGGACTTATGAGCAAATAAAATATATATATTCTATAAAAAACAAACTAATAAAGACTAATATAAATACAAAACAAGTTAAGAACTGGCATGAATACAGCACCCGGAATGCAAATGATTTTAGAAATAAATACTGTAGAACAACGACAGCACAGAGATCACCATTATATCTTGGCATTAAAGCATACAACAGTGTTCCGATAATAATAGTGGAGGCAAGGACAATGAAAAAATTAGTTTATAATCTGAAAATGTTTTTGAAGTGAATGAGTGTTGAACTGTTTCTGATGGGTTTGCATTTTTGAGGATTTTTATTTTCGTTTTTTATACATAACCTATTGTGATTTTTTTTGCTTACATATATTTTTTGTATATTAAGGCTTCGATACCAGTGACATTCACTGTTTTGGAGTCAGTTAATAAATTAAAAAAAAAAAAAAAAAAAATAGTAAAAGAATTATTATTAACGTTTTCGTTAAATTGCAAGAAAAAGATTGTTCTGCTGCCTGTAAAGTTACCAGTGAATTGACAGGGGTACCTGTAACAACAGTATGTAGATTCATTGCGCAGTTGGAGAATAGAGAATCTACAAGTGATCAACCCACCAAAGCTTGTCATCTTTTCCAAAAAATTCCGGATAGTTACACAACGCAAATAAAAACAGTTATTTACGATATGTATTCAAAAAATATCGTTCCTACTGTCACCTCTTTAAAGATAAGATTACAAGAACTTTATGTAGAAATACCTTATTCTGAAGAACACTTTCGACGATATCTTCGAACAATTGGATTTCACTACAAATCCCTGGACGGAAGAACTCATATTACCGAAAGTCCCCGGCTAAAAAAATGGAGGTGGGAATTTATTGATCAAATTAGAAAATATCAGGAAGAGAAGTGAAATATTGTTTATTTAGACGAAACTTAGTATGACACCCATGATGTGAATAAAAGGGCCTTTCCAATGGGAGTGATAAATGTGCATTGTAGATACCGTGTTCAAGAGGAAAACGAATTATTATTCTTCATGCAGGGGGAGAAAAGGGTTGGGTTCAAATTGGATTACTTTTATCTGCAAAAAATATTAAGGACTGCTCTGCAGATTATCACCAAGATATGGATGCTGCGTTGTTTGAGACATGGTTTAGAAATCAGTTATTACCAAATTTAAACCAGCGGTCGGTAACCGT
Source organism: Onthophagus sagittarius (assembly GCA_036711965.1). Classification (NCBI taxonomy): domain Eukaryota; kingdom Metazoa; phylum Arthropoda; class Insecta; order Coleoptera; family Scarabaeidae; genus Onthophagus; species Onthophagus sagittarius. The sequence goes on along the minus strand of JASERS010000002.1, from coordinate 54,453,888 downwards.
TCTTGACAACGCAAATTATCACTCACGAATTTTACATCCGAAACCTGCAATATTTTAACATACATGGAAGAACATAATATTGCCATGCCGGACGGTAAGATCACAAAAGACAAACTGTTATCGAAAGTCAATGAAGTTGAGATTATAGCTTGGAGGATGAAAAGGAATAGAAGAAAGAAATACCGACAATGAACATGATGAAACAAGTGCTGAAATCAATCAAAATTTAGAAGAGAAGTTGGAAGAAAATAAAATGGAAATGAATTAAAACCTAGGAGAGAAATTTGAACAAAGTAAAAAGGAAATGAAGAAAAATTTTGAAGAAAAATTGGGAAACAATTCAAGGATTACGGAAAGAAATTATCATACAACTGAAAAATAGTAATGACGTTTTACAACGCGAAATCAATAATGAAATGAATTAAAACCTAGGAGAGAAATTTGAACAAAGTAAAAAGGAAATGAAGAAAAATTTAGAAGAAAAATTGGGAAACAATTCAAGGATTACGGAAAGAAATTATCATACAACTGAAAAGTAGTAATGACGTTTTACAATGCGAAATCAATAATATCAAAGAATAATATACAAATCTACCGTTTTATGTGGAGAGAAGTGTGAAAGAAAAATATAATATTATATTAGAAGAACAACAAGAGAAAATTAAAATTATAAATATAGAACTTTTCGAGAATAATGATAAACAAAAAGTAATAGAAGAACAAATTAAGACTAACTTTGATAAAATTGACAAAAAAATTGACAAGATAGAAAACTTTGGGATCGTCCTGGTAAAGAAGATGAACTTTAGTGAAAAAGAAATTAGAAATATCATGGAAAATTATCGAACTGAAGGTAAGGATTAATACAAGATGTTCAACGAAATCAAGATTTTTCTCTTTTCTTATCTCCTATATAGAGACTTTGTATTAATTTAGAATACACAATTTATGATACCAATCTCCTCCAATAATTTATTTTTATTTATATTTTCAAATGACATGACGAGGTTATTAAACATTTTCTTCATTTTTTCATTTTCATTTTGTTTAAAACTCTGTCACTCTATCATCATAACACTAATCCATTCAAAATATCGGCATAATGCGCCCCTATTCGTCCTACATCAGTTTTAAAATTAACTGTTTTGTTATTATTTTTTGTTATAAAAATGATTTTTTGTTTTGATTCTCCTATGTATATTTTATCGCAATCTGTGCAATTTAATTGATATACGGTATCCACTTTATCTAAAGGTTTGATTTTGTCCTTCATATTTGATATTAAGGTGCCGATTTTGTTGTTATTGTACAGGGTGTCCCATCGGTTGTGGTATTGGCTTTTTTGATGTCTAAATTTCAAGATAGAAACTTCAAACTCGGTATGTATTAAACCACCCTGTCCCCACTTGGGCAGGTGGTGATCATGTCAAATATTCTTTTTATTGCACGATTTGCAAAAAGTCTGCAAAAATGTCAAAAATGAACCCTTTGTCAGGCGCATTATTAGTGCAAACAAATTCAGGCGCAATGCGCATTCACAATCGCAACCCACATTCTTAATTAGCACTTGAAAAGCATCTATTGATGTTCAATGGTAGTTTTAACCAAGAAAAAAAGTATATTGAAAAGAAAACGCATTTATTAAAGAAAATGATACATATAAAAAATTATAAAAAAATTTTAACTAAGAAAAAGGAAGAATATTAGAAAAAACGAATTTATTTTCAAAATAATATGTAAAATATGTATTAAAAAATTATTGTTGTCTTGTTCATTCAGAGTCAGATTCTTCGGCCGACATTGACATGCAGTATAACAGGTACCGCACACCATGTTTAGGTGAGACATACAGATTGCAGACCGACATTTTTTACATTCATAATTTGTCATCCTTCTGAAATTCCTTTCATCTGTACAGGTTGAGCACCTACGCTTTTTTGGAGGTGGAGGAGTTGAATTTTCTAAGTCATCAGCTTCATTGATGGGTTGCAACCGTTTTAGTCGCATTTGGAGCTGGGTATTGATTCCAACAGTCTTCATACTTCTCCGAGTAAGATGTCCATGGGTTGATGGGACAATGTTTTCAGAAAAGCTCGTCTTTTTAATGGTTCCAGTCGATTGCTAAAGATGCTAAAATTTTTCCATTATTGAAACCAAACATGCTGGTGTATTGTTTCCTTGCTTTGGTCAAGACAAATGGCGGGGGCAACTGTCCTTTATTTTTTCTCGCAGTTCCAACGTATATTAACTTTTTCTTTTTCAAAAAATCGATGAGAACTATATCGGTAAACCAATTATCATCTGTAATGTTACGACTGCTTCTAAATATCGGTTTAGCCATTCTTTTTACTACCTCATACGGTTTATTACTGACCTTCTTTCTGGCCTTCTTTCCCCCAAAGTTCCTCCAAACTTTGACGATTTCTTCTCAGTACTCCTGCTAAGTATAATAAACTAATAAAAGCGTTTAGTTCGATGACGTCTGTGAGCGCGACGTCTCTTTCTCTGGAAAATTTATGCTTTATCGATTCAATATATTGGTTTGTATATCTAACTATTGTATCCAAAGTGTCGTCTGTGAACAAATTATGCCAACAATCAGTTTGAGTATTTTTAGCGCTTCCTTTGACTCCAGAACGTTCAGTTATAACATTGTGACATCGTCTACGAACATTTCTTGGTGGCGGATTTTTATACCATTTGGTTGTTTTATCCTTTCCCAAAAAGCAATTGGCTTCAGTACCAAGTTCGCATTCATCTTGAAATTCCTCACCATCCTGCTCCGTTTTTGAATCGTCTTCACGTTTTTCAATGAAATCTTCCGAATCAATGTCACTTTCTTCTCCTAAATCCTCATTCACTGAGGGGTCTTCCTTGTCGTCATCGAGAAGATTTGTTATATCATCAAAATGATTTGAACAATTTTGGGACATTTTAGCGGAAATAAAGGACAGTCAGAACCACCAGCTATTTTAGAACTAATTTTACCTCAACATTATGTCCTTCTTTTATACCATTTACTACTAGGAACAGGAACATTTGCAGTTGTGAGATTTCTTTATTTGGTTTAAAAAATATAAAACTTCGGGACGACTTTTTACTTCTAGTTAGTTTTCGAAGATAAGATTTGTTCTCACGAACGGTGAGGACTCTCTCAAAACTCATCAATTACAATCTCCCATGTCAAATAATGTAGTTATATTTCAACAAATTTATTTGCATTATTTGGCATCGATGATTGAGGGATCGCGAACAAGTCTTAGCGCTGAGTGGAAAAAAATATTTATTTTAGTTCAGTAAATGTCCTTACTTTATACCGTTTTGACTGAGAACATTTGCAATTGTGGGAATTCTTTTTTATTTGGTTTGAGAAATATAAAACGTCGCGACAACTTTTTACTATAACTAGGTTTTGCAGATAAAATATCTGTTCTCGCAGAAAACATATCAATAGAAGAAAAACTAATAAATAGAAGTATCATAGAATATTGCGTGATATGTGAAGAAACAACTAAAATAATCACATGATGAAAAAAGTAATCGATTTATTGACAAAAATATTTATGACGCATCCGGGCACAATGAGCTTATGAAATCAAGGTAATAATAAATCCATTCTAAAAAACGCGTGAGTTAACGTACTAGGTATATTGTAATCAGCAGGTAAAGAAAGTAGACTATAAAGAAGTACAGACTTCTACACTTTTTAAGACTGAAAAGAGGAGCGAAAACATTCTACTTGTGCCTGTCAGGCAAGTTGCGCCAGACGGAGGGTTAATGGAATTTTATCTTTTTGAGAACATAACAGATGAGTGTTTGATAGGAATTCACAATATCCGGAAATATGAAATAATCTTAGACTTTGAAAAAAAGAATTAAGAATTAATGAAATATTATATAAAATTCGAAACAACTGATGAATATTGTCATTTAATGATTGAGAATGTATGAGTGAAACGAATGAGTATTTTGAAAGGAAAACGAATGAAGTAAATGAAAGAAGAATTAATAATATAATATAAATAAAGGGGAAAATTATTATAAAAATATTTATGTTGAATATGAGGAAGAAATAAGTTATTTATTTAAATAAAAATTATGAAAATAAAAATAATAAAATAATTGAAAATAAAGAAGAAAATATAATATATATTAATGAGGGAAATAATGAATGGTATACAGGGTGTTCCCGTGACTCGGGGCATAAAATTAACCACATATACTAGAGCAAAAATGATGATGATTCGTGAAAAAAAATTATTATAAAAGTCTTCAAATGGCCAAGATATGGGCCATCAAAGTTCAGAAATTTTAACACATTTCTCTAAATATTTTCAAAACCATTAATGGTAGAGAGTTGAAATTTGGTACAGAGTAAACAAACATCATGCAAAATCATTGAACCAATTTTGACTTTGGCCGGATGACGGCAACCATGTTATACAGGGTGTTCCTAAAATTTGTTTGCTCAGAACTTTTTTGTTTGTTCGTAACCCTACATTTATTTTTGTAGTTTTTAATAGAAAATTTATTTTCGAAACTTTTTTCACTCTTTGAAAATTTTGATAACATTAACCGTTTGCGAGTTAAACGCGAAAATATTAAGCTTCGATTTCAATGGTAACACTAAACACAATAATTTTCGAAAAAGTTGGCCATGGCAATTAAAAAAAAAACAAATTGAGCCGTCAACTTGCTTATGTAGTTTAAACATAAAGTTGTTTGTTAATGAAGTTTTTATTAATTTTGCGTGTTCAAAATGGACAATTACACATTTAGTGAACAAACTGACATGATTTTGACATTGGGAGAATGTCATGGAAACGCCGTAGCAGCCGCTAACCGTTATCGGGAGAAATTTCCGAACCGCAGAGCGCCCAATCGAAAAACATTTTTAAGAATTGAAACCCGTTTAAGGGAAAATGGGACGTTTAAGCCGAATTTTAGTAACAACGGTAAAGTCAGATCAGTCCGAACAACCGAACTAGAAGAAGATATTCTAGACTACGTACAAGAAAATCCTACAGCTAGTACTTTGGCTATGGCGAGGCATTTTTTAACGTCAAAAACAATTATCTGGCGTGTTCTTCACGAGCAACAGCTTTATCCATATCATAGTTATAAAGTTCAGGAAGTTCGACAGGCTGATTACCCACTACGACTGCAATATTGTCAAATAATGCAGCACAAAATCCAAATTGATGATCAATTTTTAGAAAAAATACTTTTTGCAGATGAATCGACATTTTCTAAAGATGGAATCATCAATTTGAGAAATTCACATAGTTGGGCGGACGAAAATCCAAGATTTAAGAAAGCTTGGAAATCGCAATGGAGGTTTTCTCTTAACGTTTGGGCTGGCATTGTGGGCGATGTCATTATAGGACCCGTTTTCTTGCCGTCAAGGCTGGATGGCCATACATACAGGGGACATTTAGAGCAATTAAATGATTTTTTAGATGACGTTCCTTTAAACACAAGACAAGAAATGTGGTATATGCATGATGGTGCTCCTGCGCATAGTACACATGCTGTCCAAGAATTTCTATGTGAACGGTTTCCGGAACGGTGGATTGGACGAGGAGTGGATGCACCGATAAGTTGGCCCCCCCGATCGCCGGATCTTACACCTCTAGATTTTTATTTATGGGGACGCATTAAATCGCTTGTGTACTGCGTTGAAATAACTTCAGTTGATCAACTGAGGTTACGAATTGTTGATTCATTTGATCAACTTCGAACTGAAATCAACGTCCTCAGCAGAGTGCGCTTTAATTTAAGACGGCGATATCAGGCGTGCATTGAAGCCGGCGGGAGTGTTTTTGAACATCTGCTTTAGTATTTTTTTTTGTTCTGTTTTATTTATTACCATTTGTTTATAATTTTATTGTTCTTGTTCATATTTTTGTTAGAATTTTTATTATGTTCTTGTTTGTTGTTACCGCGAAAATTAAATTTATTGTTTTGGAAATTACATTCTTTTATTCAATTAAAATAAATTAACACTGGATTTAACTAAATCTACACTGAGAAATTTATGCAAATAATGGTTATTAGATCAGTTCGTTTTTCAATTGTCATCGCCTTTTCAGATCTTGCGGAATATGTTTTATTTGTTACGATTGAAATCAAAGCTTAACAGTTTCGCGTATAACTCGAAAACAGTCAATGTTATCAAAATTTTCAAAGAGTGAAAAAAGTTTCGAAAATAAATTTTCTATTAAAAACTACAAAAATAAATGTAGGGTTACGAACAAACAAAAAAGTTCTGAGCAAACAAATTTTAGGAACACCCTGTATAACATGGTTACCGTCATCCGGCCAAAGTCAAAATTGGTTCAATGATTTTGCATGATGTTTGTTTACTCTGTACCAAATTTCAACCCTCTACCATTAATGGTTTTGAAAATATTTAGAAAAATGTGTTAAAATTTCTGAACTTTGATGGCCCATATCTTGGCCATTTGAAGACTTTTATAATAATTTTTTTTCACGAATCATCATCATTTTTGCTCTAGTATATGTGGTTAATTTTATGCCCCGAGTCACGGGAACACCCTGTATAATATTGAAGAATTGGTAAAGAAGATTCAGATGAAGGAAGCAAGTAAAGATAGATTGAAGATACTTTGTAGAATAATTTGATTACATTTATTAATTTTTGGCAAATGTTCTTTTATCAAACATTTGCCAAAAATTATACTCATAAAATACTAATAAAAGATCATTCACATTTAAATTGTAAAAATTACCCCATACTTATTCATTTCCGAGAACAAGTTAACGAAGTGATAAATAAATTGATTGATCAACAAATTATCGAAAGATCAAATTCCGATTTTATAAGTTCGATCATAATTGTTAAAAAATCTGATGGTAGTTCGAAAATTTTCCTAGATGCGAGAAAGAGACAAACAGAAGAATAAAACCACGTTTCGAAACACAACATATTTTTCGATATTTTAATGTCAAAATGCGGAACGAGGAACTATTTTATTAAAATTGATTTGAAAACAGCTTTCTGTTTAATAAAGCTATCCGAAGAATCTGAGACATTGTGCTTTTAGTATAAATGGAAATATTTATCAATTTAAAGTAGCACCTTTTGGAATAAAATATAGCCCATCAGATTTAATTAGATTTTTACACCGAATATTAAATAGATTTGAAGATTTTTGTGTACATTACTTCAATGACATCTTGATTTTTGAAACTTATACAAATTATATTTTCGACATTAGCTTATAACGGAATGAAAATTAATATAAACAAAACAAAGTTTTTTTATTTTTTAAAGAAATATTATTATATAAACCTAATTTTAATTTACGATTTAAATTGAAGTGTGATGCTTCTAATTATACAATCGCGAGAAATGAGTCAAATTCAAAATGATATGTAGAAGTTTCGATACAATTTGTTGAAATTAGATATTCTATTACTTCAAATCTTTGCCATAATCTATTCAGTATCTAAATTAAGATATTACCTGTTGGGAAAACATTTTGTTATAGAAATTGATCATAAAGCTCTTTTAAGTTTGATAAGCGGATGTATTGATAACAAAAGAGTTTACCGATGGGGTCTCATGGTTAATAAGTATGATTTTGAAATTCATTCCAAACCAGGAAAAGAAATGATAATACCAGACATATTGACCCGAAAATTCATACATAAATCATCTGAAGAAATTATAATATCAAATATTTCTCTATTTAAAACAGGATTTTGTTCAACAAAAAGATTAGAGAAATTCAAAACAATATAACCATATAAAATTTAAAACAAGACATTTTAGACAAAGGTGATTTTAAAGGATTCAACATACAAGACGGATTTTTGAGAAAGAAAATTGGACGGAAAAATGTATATGTAATAACTGAAGATTATATTAAAGAACTTTGTTCTTTAAAATAAAGTTAATGATAAGAGAATAGTTTTATTGTTTAAATGATATCGAAATTGTTAAAAGAATTAACAGTGCTTGGAACAATTGTCAATCAAATGAAAAAAAATTTCACTGTGAAGAAAATTGGATTTGATTGCAATAGTAGAGATGTGCGCGTGAGTGACTTTATATGCCCGCTCACGATCCAGACCCACGCGTGTCACGCACGCCACTCTCGTGAATGATCATTCATGAATCACGTGAGTCACGCGTGGGTCACGTCAATTCACGTCAAATGTATGAATCATGTTTGATTACTTGTTAATTTTTGATTATTAAAATTGTGTTTGTTAGATTGGCAGAATTAACAGTGTTTAGTTTTATTTATCACGTTTTGATAGATGAGACTGTCATAAAATTAAAATACACAATGAAAGCTTGCATATTCTTATGGGTAATATTAATATTTTTAATACTTCCTTTAACATCGAAAGATACTTAATCTTCCTCCATTCATCATATATTTGAATTAAATTTTGTTCTATTTCATTAGTTTATAGAATGTTTTTACAATAAATATGTACTTCGCTAATAATGTGATATGTATCTATGTAATGATGTAATATCTAGCATTAATTTCTAAAAACAAACAACGACAAAGAAAATCTGAAAGAAAAAATTCAAAACTAGGGGCTATTTTTTACTTCAAATAGCAAAATAACACTTTTGCATTCGAGAATGCAAGTTGAAAGCGAACAAAAACGTACCGTTTTTACACTAGCAAAGAACTACACAAAAGTCAACTTTTAATAGCAGTTTTCGAAAAATCCGTTTTTTCGTTTTTTCTGGTCGAATTTTTATTTCAAAAAATGGGGGCCAACTTCCCGTACTGTAAACTACCGACTGAAAACCATTATGGGTGTTCCAGATTGCTTTAGGTATAATATGAAATTGAAAATGGAAAAATTATGGTCACAGCAATCAATTAGACATTGTGGCAGCCAAACATATTGTTAATTATAACTTCGTAATGCTGAAACCCATAATTTTGATTTTCTGGAACAATAACTGGAACAATTAGAATAACCTAGAATAACAAAGAAAATCTGACTTTTTCAAAAATGAGGAGTTAGCCAAAAAAAAAAGTTTTTTCCGGTTTTCTCGTCCAGTTCTTGTCTAGCCAACTTTTATTTATGACCGTTATACAAATCTGATCGGAAATTCATAAGGCACTATGTTATTTAACATTATATATTTGAAAATATAAATGGTGTACATATAATTCACTCAACATTTAAGGCTCAAACTTAAAATCGTTATGACTAAAAACTCATTCGTAACACACGATTCACAATCGATATTTACAAGGTCTCTTTGGTGCCTGTAACAGATTCCGGTAAGTAAATGTGACTTTACCCACATAGCGATTACACTTACAACAAAATCGATGTTGTTTGAAATTGTGATACAGTTGTCTATATTTCTTATGGTTTTTACAACCATTACATATGGTACTAAATAATAATTACCGATAGGCCCTCGTAGCAAACTAATAAGTTCATGAATTTGTTTTTATTTTATGAAAATCCTTATTTTACGCATAAAACAAAAAACACTCAAACAGTTATAGTAGGTACTAATTATTGTATAGATTCGAGAAATACAAAATTTAAATAAACTGTTGTAAATATTGTGTTTTTGTATTTTTCGTTAATGCGGACATAAACAAGTTTGATATACACCGGTCTGTCTGGCGTTCGGTAAAATATTATTATTAAAAAAATATTAAAAAATTGTTCCAACCGAGTCATGCACGTTCACGTCTTCAACTTCAATAACAGCTTCAGCTGCAACCTCAACTTAAACTTCATCCTCAACATCAACTTCAAAAAAAATCGAACCAATCTGGTCACGTCGTGTCCCATCACAATTAAGGTTGCTCACAATCACGCATATTCACGTGAGCGGTACAAAAATTGATGCTCTCTCATGGTGGGTCACGCATGACCCATGGTAACCCGACGTGACTCACGTAATTTACACATCTCTACCCGAAGTAGTCAAGGTTGTAAAAACACTTACGCAATTTATGATATTTATACAAAATTAACAACATTATTTCCGACAAAAACTTCGGCAAAAAGCAAAGGCGACTTTAATTACATAAATACATTTTTCAGTGAATATGGTACCAAAAGCTATATTATTCAATAACGCGACATATTTCAATAATGAAAGATATCGATAAATTTTGAATGGAATAGAAGTTGAAACATATTACAGTAGTATTCGACATTCACAGGGAAATCTATGCGAGAGAATTATAATATCACATTTGGATTAAAAAGTCGTAATAATAGAAATCTTGTTAAATAATACTGCTAAACTACCCATGAAAAGAATCCCTTATTTTTAATGACTGTAATATCTCCTACCCGAATTTGGAAAAATTAAGAAATAGAAAATGTAGAAATAAGATTGGAAAGAGTAAAAGAAAGACTAATTTAAAAAAGCCTTTCATCATAGTATCGAAAGAGATAACAGAAAAAAAAGAATAGAAAGGTCAATTTCAACATAAATGACCTAATATTAATTAAAACATGAAGAATCACCGATAAAAGAAATAAGATAGTAGCAAAATTAATGAAAACGTTTAATGGACCATAACGAATAATAAATAAATGTAATGATACATATGATTTATTTGATGAAAATTCAAAAGTTACTATAGCAAAGTATCATCTATCTCTGTTATGTAAATATGAAACTTAATTTTGATATAAAAACGTGAATTTTGAAGTGATTTTAATTCTAAGATAATTTAATAATTTAAGCCATTATGTCGAAACCCTTTTCTTTCCTGCAAGATCCCGAATTCGGTTATAGACTTTTCATTCTTGCAATATCAATTTATTGAAAGTAAAAATAAAATCCTAACTTTATTTTTGGTTCTTAGGCGTTCGGATTACTGGAGCTCCGATTATCGAAGTTATCGGTAATCATATATCTTTATAACATTCATAATTAAAACACGTTTTAATTAAAACAAATTAGTTGTTCTTATAATAAGTGTCATGTTTCATGATCATTTACATTTGTTTTAGCTCGAAAAGTCACGCGGCAGATTTAAAATTCCAATAAAGGGTTATTTAGTGAAACAACATAAAAGATAAATCAAGTAAATTCCCTAAATTTCAATTATAAGTCAAAGAACTCAAGCAAATCCTAGTGTATATTGTATACCTATGGTTCACATTCCATGTCCTAATAGGCTTGATTATTTTTCTGAATAGGCCGGAAGAGTTAATACGGCATCTAGAAAACTTGATTTGCTACCAGAAGACAATATGCAGCCTCTAGATGACTTTAATCTGTTTTTAGAAAAGTTGATATTGCTTCCAGAAGACTTGTAATGCTTCTACTGCTTCTAAACGACTTAAAATGTTTCCAGACGACTTGCAATGCTTCCAAACGACTTGATATTGTTGTTAGAAGACTTGATATGCTTCTAGAAGATGTGGTATTGCATCTAAAAGACTTGATATTGCATCTAAGAGACTTGATTTACTGCCAGAAGACTTACAATGCTTCCAGATAATTTACAATACTTCCAGAAAACCTTTAATACTCCCAGATGACTTGACATTGCATCTAGCATACTTGAAATGCTTCCAGACGACTTCCAATGCTTTCAGAAGATTTAATGTTACTGTTAAACGGCTTGAAATGCTTGATATTGCATCTAAACGGTTTGATTTGCTGCCTGAAGGCGGGGTACTGCCTCTAGATGATTTCATATTATCTCTAGAAAACTTGATATTGTTTCCAAAAGACTTGCAATGTTTTTAGAAGATTTAAAATGTTTTCAGACGACTTAAAATTCCAGAAGACTTGAAATGCTTCCAGATGACTTACAATACTTCCAGATGACTTTATGTTACTGTTAGAAACTTGAGGTGCTTCTAGAAGACTTGAAATGTTTTCACAAAACAGATACCGATTTTAGAGGAGTAAAAATATTTCCAGACGATTTACAATGCTTCCAGGTCACTTACATTGCTTCCAGACGACTTACAATGCTTCTAGACAACTTACAATGCTTCCAGAAGAATTGAAATATTTCTAGAAGACTTGATACTATTTCTAAACTAGCTGAAATACTTAGAAATTACTTGAAATACTTTCAAAAGATTTGATATTGTTTTCAAAAGACTCGATACTACTTCTAGATGTTTTAAAATGCTTCCAAAAGACTCGATAGAAAGACTGCCATTGAAACATTTACCACTGTTCCTACAACATTTGAAATGCATCCAGAAGACTTGATACCGCTTCCAAAAGACTTGAAAAGTTTCAAAAGACTTGATACCGCTTCTAGATTTTAAAGTGATAACAAAAGTCTCAACGTTAACTCTAGTAGGCTTAATATTGCTACCAGAATACTTGAAATATTTCTAGGAGACATGATACTGCTTCTAGAAGATTCTAATTGCTTCCAAAAGATTTGAAATGCTAACAGAAGACTTGATATTGCCTGTGTAAGAGTTGAACTTAATTATGAGATTTCTTTGTGCTGCCAGACCTATCATTTCTTTCATGAAATCCCGAGATGAACCGGGGGTCAAATACCGGGACTGGACACCCATAAAACTAAAATGTACAAGTATTTCAAAATTGAAATACCACTCTTAAGTTGACAGAAAGAATCAACTAAATTCTTAAATAGGAGCATTTTATGAGAAATTTCGATGGATTATTATCATTTTTTTATCAATTTTCTCAAAACTTTTAGATAAAATACTTTCTTCAATTGATATAAATTGAAAAAAATTACTGAATGTTTAGTATAAATAATTTATGTTATAAAAATGTTGAATCTTCATAGGTCCTAAAGAAGTTCTAACGAACCAGTTACGTGAAACACCCTGTATAGATAATATAAACAAGAATTATGTCATCTTTTATTAAAAGTTACATAGTAAAATTTTTAAATTCTTATCATTTGAAGAAAATTGTACTTTACCTAAAATTTTTTTAGAAAAAAAGTATGATTTCTTGAAATCATCGAATTTTCTCATGAAATCTACATTCATCACAAATAAAGTAGTATTTAATAAAATTAGTAAGTAATAAATTAGTATTCCAAGAAAACGATACCAAAAATATTAATTTGCGTTTAGATATTTTGAAATGATAGGCATTTTTTCAACATTTTCAAACACCCTCCACCACTTCATTTTTAGAGATACTTAAAATATTATAACAAAAAAAACTTTATTTAACCTTTAAAAAGCATATACTTTTGTATTATGTTAATGCAGCGGAATTGCGAGTTAATCCACATTTTTAAAATCAAGATGACATTTCCACCTCGGCGGTCATCTTCATCATCGGAAACTTGAAAATAATTTCCAGCATTTTCTCTTAGGCACTTTAGTCATAAAACTTTTTACTACTAGTTTTTACAATAAGTAGTACTATTTATGAGTAATTATTATTATTATGAAGCTATTTTCTATGGCTGTGGTAATCACGCCATCTCTTGAAAATACCATCCCAATATTTGCTTTGAGATAGAACAATGAAGATTTTTTGAATTAATATACTCAAGTCCTGAAATATGAAATTCAATTTCTAAATAGAAATCTGAATGCGAGTAGTCGTAGTTATGCATATTATTTAAAGAATATGCCGATTAACACATTGCGACCTTCTGAGCATTACCTACTCGTTAGAAGGATTTAGAAAGTTTTTTGTACTTGTTAGTTTTGTTGTGTTTCCTGTACGGACACAATAAAACATTTCTCCGACCCTTTATAAACAGTTAGATAACTCAAAATTCCTTAAAATTAAATTTAGTTACATAACAACGTTGTAGATTTAATTGACAAAGTTTTTTATACAAACGATGCGTTATTTTTGTTTTATTTATAGATGAAAACTGTTTGAGCGAATTTTAAGACAAAATCGAGATTAAAACTTGAAAATGGACTGGAATCCCCGCGATTTAATCTGGTTTGACCCAGGAGTGGGAAATTGGCTTCCAGGGGAAGTTTTAGAAAACCACAAGACGGCCCAAATCTTAACCGTTCAAGCTGTCATAAATAATAAAGTAAGTTATTTTAATTTCTTATTTTATTATATTTAATTATATCGTTTTAAGCCACAAACATTCGCTTTAACCAACACGGACCAATCAATACAGAAACGACAAGATCTCGGTTTAAACGGCATGGAGGATATGACCCAACTCGCCGATTTACACGAAGCAGCGTTATTATGGAACTTAAAAATTCGTTATGACCGAAATTTAATTTATACTTACGTCGGTTCCATTTTGATCGCCTTAAACCCATACAAAACGTTCGACTCGTCCTTTTACAACGTCGAATCCGTTCAAAAATATTCTGGGAAATTATTGGGAGATCTTCCCCCGCATCTTTTCGCGTTAAGTTCCGCCGTTTATAGTTCATTGCCGAAACCGCAAGTGGTCGTGATTAACGGCGAAAGTGGAAGTGGAAAAACGGAAAATTCGAAATTGGTGTTGCAATATTTAGCGGCGGTTTCGCCGTTGAAAAAGAGTTTTAATGAAACTTCAAACGATAATTTCGGATATAGCTTGATTACCGAGCAAATTTTGGAAGCCACCCCCCTTTTGGAAGCTTTTGGTAACGCACAAACGACGCAAAACGATAACTCATCGCGTTTTGGGAAATATTTAGAAATCTATTTCAAAAATTCGTCGATTTACGGTGCGAAATTGACTCAATATTTATTAGAAAAATCGAGAATCGTCACTCAAGCTCCTAACGAAAGGAATTATCACGTATTTTATGAGCTATTAGATGGTTTAAGTTCTGAAGAGAAGCAAAAGTATGGATTAGTAGAAGCTGAGAAATATTTTTATTTGAATCAAGGGGGATTAGGAAATGTTGGGGGTTCTGGGGGAAATTTGGGCGGATCTGGAACCGATTGGAATGGTTTGGTGAGAGCTATGGAGGTGCTTAGGGTGCAAGAGAAAGAACGGGATGGAATTGTGAAAATTTTAGCGTCAATTTTACATTTGGGGAATGTTTATTTTCATAGGTGATAATTTTTAAAATCTCTTTTTAACTTTAACTGCAATATTTAAATTTTAGACGTCAACTTCGTCATGGTCAAGAAGGTGTGGAGATTGGTTCGGACGTTGAAATCAAATGGACCTCCCATTTACTCGAAATTTCCACATCGGGACTTCAAAAAGCTTTGACAACTCGTACAACAGATACCCATTTGGATAAAATTTATTCTCCATTAAGTATAGATCAAGCTTTGGACACTCGAGATGCTTTCGCGAAAGCGCTCTATTCCTGCCTTTTTAATTGGTTGGTTCAAAGAATCAATTTAATCATATTTAAGGAGATTAAGAGGGACGGGAAAAGCTTTGAAAATGAGGAGAAAATTTGTTTGTTGGACATCTTTGGGTTTGAAAATTTGCCAGAAAATTCATTCGAACAACTTTGCATAAATTTTGCGTCCGAATCTTTACAAAATTATTTCAATCGTTACGTTTTTAAATTGGAGCAGATTGAGTATGTTAAAGAAAAATTGAAATGGAGCAATTTAACGTATCCCGATAATTCGAACGTTTTAAATTTGTTGGGGAAAAAACCGGTGGGGATTTTGCATTTATTAGATGATGAAAGCAACTTTCCAAAAGCTTCAGATTCATCGTTCTTAGAAAAATGTCATTATAATCATGTTTTGAACGAAAATTATTCACGACCTCGTTTGAATCTAAAAGAATTTGGCATAAAACACTTCGCTGGGCAAGTTTGGTACTCAACAGAGGGATTTTTAGACAAAAATCGCGACTTTTTACGCCCCGAAATAATACACTTATTAACATCGAGTAAAGAGCCATTAATTAAAGCGATTTCAACCCCTTTATTAAATCAAATTCATTCGAAAACTTTACCCAAGGGGCAAAACGGGAGATTCGTAACAATTAAACCACGAACTCCGACAATTTCAGCCCGGTTTAACGACAGCTTACAAAAGCTTTTAGAATCAATGAGCAAAG
This sequence comes from Onthophagus sagittarius, assembly GCA_036711965.1. NCBI lineage: Eukaryota > Metazoa > Arthropoda > Insecta > Coleoptera > Scarabaeidae > Onthophagus > Onthophagus sagittarius. Next base: position 54,437,938 of record JASERS010000002.1, on the reverse strand, counting down.
CGAATCCGTGGTTTATTCGCTGCATTAAACCCAACAATGAAAAAATCCCATTAAAATTTGATTTAGACGTGGTTTTAGAACAATTAAAAAATACCGGGATGGTCGAAATGATCCAAATTCGGCGATTAGGTTACCCAAAAAGACTGAAATTTAGCGAATTCGTGGAAAAATACGGTTGCTTAACCCGAAAGAAAATCCCCAAACACGTTTCATACCGCGATTTCACTTTAGTCATTCTTAAAGAAGTCCTAAAAAACGACCAATTCGATTTTAACAATGAAACGTTTAATCAAACCGAACCCAAAAATTTCCCCGACTCAAAATCGTTCGAAACCGAAGATTTAAGCCGCTTCAAATTCCAATTGGGCGTCACGAAAGTGTTTTTGAACGAGAATTTATCGAGAAAACTCGATATGGAGCTGTCGAATAAACTGCATCACTCTGCGATAATTGTTCAAAAGAATTTCCGGCGATTTTTGATTAAAAAAGAATTTGAATCGATCAAAAAGAATGTTATTGTGATTCAAAAAATGTTTAGGGGTTATCGCGAGAGGAAGCGATTTAAGACTTTTAAAAACGGAGTTATAAAACTTCAAGCTTTAACGCGAATGAAGATCGAAAGGAAGAAATACTTAAAAACGCTCAAAGACATTAAAGCGAAAGAAAAAATGAAGATTGCGCAAGTTTTTAATCAAAATCGTCAAACCCAACAACAACAACAACACCCCCAAATCAATAAAATCAATCAAAATCAATCACATTTCACCCAGATTAACCAAAATTTACATCAAAATCAAACCCAAATTAGTGCGATGAATCAAAAAGCTTTGAATCATTTGGAAATCCCAGCCGAATTGGCTTTCATTTTTACGAAATTAGAAAATTTCACTCCCCAACACACCGAAAAGAACTTAATTAAGCTTTTAGGCGGCGTAAAAGGGGGGCTGAAACCTTTAAATCTCCCAAAAGATTTAGACACATTCGATTTTTCAAAATTTACTTCAGTTTATTTCAATAAAATCCGTTTCGAAGCGAGGAAAGAGCCGATTCCTATCCCGTTTTTATCGAAATCTTCCTCGAAAGATCAAGACTTTCAAGACTCATTAGCGATATTTAAACTAATTTTGAGATGGATGAACGACCCCCAATTAAACGGGATAAAAGAAAAGGTTTTGGGCGATTTTATTTGCTTAAAAGGCCTAAATTCAAAAACTTTGAGAGACGAAATTTTTGTTCAGATTATAAATCAAATGAGTTCAAACGAAAAAAATGATCGTTTATGGAATTTGCTCTCGATTTGTTTGAGTTCGTTCCAACCGAGCCCAGCTTTAAATAAATACCTTTTAAAGTTCATCAAAGATAACGCCCCGGAAAGCTTTAAAACGCATTTAGAACAAAAATTGTTGCGATCGATTCAAAAAGCGCCGCATTCGAGACTTTTCCCGCCGAGCTTATTAGAATGGAAAGCTATTAAACAAAAAATTCATCAAGCTTTGCCATTTACGATGCCGGATGGGACCGTTTTAACGGTTTCTGTTGATTCTTGGACGAGTTGTGAAGAAATAACCCAAAATTTGAACGATTATAACGAATTAAACGCGTCGAAAGACGTTCAAAACGATCAAAATTTGGATGGTTGGACGGTGGTTTTGGACGATTCGGGGATCGTCACAGACGGGAATGGATTAGATTATGTATTCGATTTAGTTTCCGAGCTCGAATTATGCCCGGCTTTCCCCGTTCAACGATCAACTTTGTTTAAAAGCGGATCGAGGAGTCGAAACGAAGTCAAAATCGACCAATTTCAACCAGAAATTAGCCAATTTCGAAATGAAACTGAGAAAATCGATCAGTTTAAGGGAGACGTGGATGATTTCCAAGAAAATTTAGAGTATGGGGGAAAATTGAGCGAGTTTCGCGCGGAACAAGGAAAAAGAATTTCTCAAATTGACCAAAACGAAGGGAGATTACTTAAAGCTGAATTTCAAACTCGCAGACATTCCCAAGAAAAAGCCGACCATCATTTTCAAAAACACCATGCTCAGTACAAGCCAAAATCGTTCCAAGAAACGTTGGATTATCCTGGAATGGAACCGGAGCATTTTAATAAAATTAATAAAACTCCCCCAGATCATTTCAGGCGATACTCTCAAGAAGAATCCAATCATTTTCAATATAAAAATCGTTTTCAATCTAAAATTGATGAAATAAAGGATCAAAAAATTGCCCAAGAACACAAAGAAAGCGTTAACATTGGATTAGCTCAAACAAGAAAGATGGATCAATTCAAAGGCAATATGAGAAAAGTTAGTGCGTCTCATACAAGTTTCTCGCAGGAATTAGATCACGTTCCGTTGGTTCGTCCACAAATTCCACCTCCCGAACCGCCGTTAAATTTGAAAAAGATTTCGAGCGGTTCCAGAAGAATTTCCAATCAATTTTCGAAGCAAGATGTTGATTTTGACCAAGAAACTGAAGATTATGGACGAGGATTAGATATGAGGAGTAGTTTCAAAGAAGATTTTAGAGACGATTTTAGAACCAACGAACGACAAAGTTACGGACAACCCAACTTAGATGAAAGCTCGCAATTTCAGCCTTCCTCAAATGAGATATTATCAAGAAATTCTGCTTTGAACGAGCGTTATTTCGAATTGGAGAAAGTACGCTCAAGGAGCTTAGATAATCTTTTATCAGAACCAGAACCAACATCGAATTTATCCGAATTAGGGTTGAGCCAATCGAGGCTCAATGATCGTTACCACTCTGTTGAGCACCTCACACCACCAATAAAACCAGTTTTTACACCAACCCAACCCAAACCTGACATCGATTTTGAATACCCAGATGCTTCGAGTGTCTCTACTTCTCATAGAGGTGCTCATCCGCGCTACATCAAATCCCAATTTTCGTCGAAAAAAGCTCCCGTTGGTTCTTATCAATCAAGTCGGGCATATATTGAAAAGAACGAATTTAATTCCGGCTCAATGAGTCACCTAAGAAGTTCAGCAATGAGCGATACGAGTGAAGCCCCAAGTTTGGCGAGTCACGTGAGGAGAGTGAGAGTACCGAGCCAAGCATCGGATGTGGATCAATTTTTGGATGAACTGTTTAGTCCGGTTTTAGATGGAAACTTAGACGAGTTAAGCGACGCGAGGTCATTAGCCGCTAGTATTAAAGGAGGATTTGAGAAACCAGAAAAGTTTATTGAAAAGTCTTCATTTTACAATGATGAACGTTGGACTCAAAATGATCAAAAATTATATAAAAGTAACGAAAAATATGATGAGGTCGAAACGTTTTATACAAGAGAAAGTTTGAGATATAAAAAAGGATTTGAGAAGATTGAAATGTTTCCTGTTGGGGACGAAATAAATAATCAAAATTCTTTAAAGGTAAAAATTATTAAAAAAATAAAATTTAATTATTATAGATTTTTGATTTCAGGTAAAATCTTTAAAAAGTATTCAAAAAAGAATGAGTTGAAACGAATCTACAAATATGGTTCAAATAAAACCGGATAATTATTTATTATTAAAAATAAATGTGGCGAAATTGAAATTTATCATATTGTAGATATCATTTACATATCAGTAATATGAAATTTTTAACGAAAATGTTTGATATAATAGCGGTTTATATTTTGTTTATGTTTAAGCTTGAATTGTTAATGTTTTTTTGACTGTAAGACTTATAAAGTTTGATATATTATATATTTTAACATTTGTAATGTTTCAATTTATTTAATCAAGCTCTGTCAATCCAAATCCGGTATTGATAATGTGTCTACTATAGTATTTAAAGAATTTGGAAAAGTGGACAAAACTTTAATAGCTCTGAAGGTGATGAAAGCAATAATGAAAAGGCTGATTTGGTTTCATCAGCAGTCTCAGTGCCATGTGATAATCATGACGAATATTAACTTAATTATGAAAGATGTATTACTCATATTATTTTTTTAACAAGTTACAACATAAAATACTCCTTCCACAAAACTTGAAGATGCAGCTTTTGCTAAACGTTAAGCAGTATGGGGATCTCTATGCTACTATCTATGTTCTAGATCTCTATACGAGATATTTTTGGGGTGAATCCAAGTGGAACTCTTATTACAGTAATATTCGAGACCTTTTTAGGGTGCAATAATACCTAAATGATACGTTAAGATAAATAAACTTGCCACTTTTAAAAGCAATGAAATTGATTACTGTTATGTTCTCGTTGTTTAATAAAACATCTGTTGTTTATAACCATTTATTTAACTTCTTAATATTACAAAACTACAAGTCACTTTTCTTGTTCGTGTCGATGTCGCCATTGCACTTTCTGCATTGTTGTCGATTCATCGCGTCAGTGCTAACAACCGCGAAACTCGTCTTTTGTACATTGTTGATATATATAACATCTCCCCTCTTTTGGAAGACCGAACAAAGTTAAACTATGTTACCAAAACTAAACATTCTACTTCTTACTGTACTTAAGCTAAACTTACAATTTATTGGTTTATTTAACATAGTCTTTCAAATAAGTGGGAGTTCTCCGAATGCGAACTGGTCTACTTCCACTTTTGGTACTTAGAGTATTTTTGGGTAAAGACAGATCAGGAGTTTCCGAAACATCGTTATTGTTGATGACAGGATTGTTATTGTTAGTATTTAAAGGTTTATTAAGATTATAATAATGTTCAAAAACGTTGTCGTAAACTTCCCTATCAATATACGGCTTGTTATCTTTGAATTGCTTCAAGAATTTACGATTTCTATCATAGACATCAGTCTTTCCATCATAGCTTATTTTGTATGATCTTGGACGGTTCCGATATACTTCTACTATTCTACCCGGTTTCCAAGTTTTATTTTTTGTTGCACGACCACTCTTTCTCCCCTCTTTAGGTTATTAAGATCTTTTGATTTTTTGTTATAGTAATTATTCTGAATAATTTGAGTATTTCTATAGTGGTTCCTGTACAATTTGTTTTTAGTGTTATTATTTAAAAGATTTTCAGATATAGGTATCAAAGTTTTTATTTTTCTGTTGTACAGAATTTCAGCTGGAGAAGGCAATGATCTGTCCAAAGGTGTCGCTCTATATTCCAAAAGGACTAAATACATATCATTTCCCTCCTCTTTTGCCTTTTTCATTAGTTTTTTGATTGTTTGATAAAATGATGATTTTTGACTGTGGATAATTAGGGGTACTGGTTATATGTCTAATCTCCCAGTCTTGTAAAAATTTTTGAAATTGTTGATTAACAAACTGAGGTCCGTTATCAGTGTATAAAATGTCTGGTATTCCATTTCTTGCTAATATTGTCTTAAAATTTTTTATTACATTTTGATTAGTGGTGTTGTTTTGCAAACAAACTATTTCCGGAAATTTGGAAAAAGCATCAATTATTATTAAATATTCTTTCCCTTCAAATTGAAAAAAATCTGCCGCTATTATTTCCCATGGTCTACTAGGAAGTTCTCGGTTGATAATTGTTTCTTTTGTGTTCGAATTTTGGAATTTTTCACAAGTATAACATTTTTTAATCAAATCTATTATTTGGTTATTAATGTTTGGCCAGTATATTAATTGTCTTGCTTTTAAAATAGTTTTATTTATGCCCATGTGACCATAGTGTAACTTATTCAGTATTTCCTTACGAAGGCAATTTGGTATTATTACTTGATCACCTTTATATAATATTCCTTTTATTTCTGTAATTTCAGCTCGAACTGACCAATATGATTTAACTAATATGTTTACAGTTTTTTTTGTTCTGGCCATCCCTCTTTTACAACTTTCAATAACTCTATTAATTCAGTATCTTTTTGTGTTTCTTCTTTGATTTTATCATACCTTTAGGGACTTATCTTTGAATATTGTATTAAATTTAAATGAAGTTCGATTTCTTTTTCTTTAAGATCAAACTGTTCATCATTGTAACTGCTTCTAGATAATGCATCAGCTAAGTATAACAATTTACCCGGTTTATATCTGACTTCAAATTCATAGTTTTGCAGATTTATCAAGATTCTCTGTAGTCTGAGTGGACAATTATTTAGTGGTTTCTTGAAGATTATTTCTAAAGGTTTATGATCAGTTTCCACTAAAAACTTCTTTCCGAACAAATACTGGTGAAATCTCTGGCAACCAAAAAGAATTGCAAGAGCTTCTTTTTCAATTTGAGCGTATCGCATCTGAGTTTCTGTTAGTGATTTTGATGCATAACTAACTGGTTGGCCCTTTTGTAAAATAACTGCACCCATTCCTGATTTAGAGCTATCAACTGATAATGTGATTAATTCTTTTTCATCAAAGTACGCTAGTACTGGTTCTGTGACTAACAAATTCTTTAGTTTGTTAAATTCTTCATCATGTACCCTTGTCCAATCCCAAATTATATTTTTCTTTAGCAATTGTCTTAAATTGTGTGTAGTTTGTGATAAATTTGGTATGAATTTAGAAACATAAGTCACCATTCCTAAGAATCTGCTTAGTTCTTGTTTATTACAGTAGAACCCCTCATATCCGACTCCTCGGGATATCCGTCACCCCTCCGTACTCCCAATTTTGTTCAAATGCTCTAATGTACGTTTTTGTGAATCCCAAGAGACCCGACTTTCCGTCGGGGAATTACTTGATTCGCTCAATCTTGATGTTTGCCAAGGGTTGCGCAACTGTGTTCATCATTGTGAATATCAATTGTATGCATATTTACAATTGTTATAGTAAAAGTGATTATGGCTACCCAACAAAAACGAAAACGTATTGTATGTACACTACAGAAGAAATTGGAAGTTATTCAGAGGCTAGACAATGGCGAGTCAGTTCAAAAATTATCTTCTGAATTAGGAATAGGCGTCACAACTATTAAAGACTGGAGGAAAAACAGAAAGAATATCGAATCGTACTCTATGACAGTGGAAGGGGAGGAGGGTTTAAAAAATAGAAAGATGCTTAAAAAGCCTAAATTTGATGTTTTAGATGATGCTCTCTGGATATGGTTTTGCCAAGAAAGACGCAAAGGAACTCCTTTGTCAGGTCCTATAATTAAAGAGAAGGCAGCGATTTTACATAAAACAATAGTAGGAGAGGAAGGGGAAAATTTCAGTGCAAGTGAAGGTTGGCTTCACCGATGGAAACGTCGCCATGGTATACGTCACGTTGTTATTTCTGGAGAAAAGCTATCAGCTGATGATGACGCAACCAAAGAGTTCGTAAAGAAATTTGAAGTTTTTATTAAAGAAAACAATATGCATCCGGATCAAGTGTATAATATTGACGAGTCAGGGTTAAACTACAAGATGCTCCCACAAAAAACTCTTGCTGCAAAAAATGAAAAAGTAACAGGGACAAAATTATCCAAGGATAGACTAACTTTTGCAACTTGTAGTAATGCAAGTGGAAACCATAAAATGCCATTGTTTGTCATTGGAAAATCTAAAAAGCCCAGAGCGTTCAAACATGTGAACATGGCATCATTGCCTGTTTATTATAAAAATCAAAAATCTGCTTGGATGGACAGTTCTTTGTTTAAACAGTGGTTTTTTGAAGAGTTTGTACCAGATGTAAAAAAACACTTGAAAATGAAAAATCTACCACTCAATGCAGTCTTGATTCTTGACAACTAACAATGGGAAACATCAAAGCTATGTTTCTACCTCCTCGTGTGACACCTTTAATCCAACCTATGGATCAAGGGGTTATTGAGTGGTTGAAGAAAAGATACAGGCGAAAATATGTCAGCTTCTTATTAGAGCAAACGGAAGGAGGCAGTAACCTATTTGAGGCAATGAAAACTATGGCCAAGTATTATTGAAGGTGAGAGCGCAATCTCTAATGAGTCTGAAACTTTAAATACAGATGAAGCAGAAATTCTACAAGATTTACAGACCATCGATGCCCAAATCCAACCAGAGGATATAGAAGAGTGGCTATTGGGAGGGGACATAGTTGAAGTCACTAACGAGGATCTGAACGACGAACAAATCGTATCCGCAGTTTTTAAAGTTGAAACAGAGGAAGATGAAACGGATGATGAAAAAGAAGAACCTGAAAATATCAGTCATACGACAGCTACAGAGGCTTTCGAGATTGCAATGAAATACGTCGAGCAACATCCAGAAGCAACACCGATGGATGTGCTGTGCATTAAAAAGTGGAAAGATATCTCAGCTAAAGCAAGATTTGGTAGATTAAAACAAAAAAATATAACTGATTTTTTTAAATAAATTTACATGTACATACATGGATTTGTATACATAATTAAATATATGTTCTCGTTTATGTTTGTCTTGTTCATTTTTGTTGTTCCTCGGATTATCCGACCTTTTTTGGTAACCGACCATGCTCCGGTCCCATGGGTGACGGATATGAGGAGTTCTACTGTAGTTGGAATCGAAATTTCTTTGATTGCTTCAACTTTATGGATATCTGGTTGAATACCATTTTGTGTTAGAACATGACCAATATATTTTATTTCAGTTACCGCGAATTTACATTTTACTCTGTTAAATTTTAGTCCCATTTCCTTGGCTCTTTGTAAAACCTTATTTAATATTTCATCATGCTCTTTTTTATCTTTTGCAAAAATTATCAAATCATCTATGTAAATGCTTACGCCTTGAATGTCTTTGAATACTTCCGCAAATGTCTTTTGAAAAATTTCTGGTGCACAAGCTAAACCGAATGGTAGTCTTAGAAATCGATATCTACCATAAGGTGTTGCGAAAGTTGTTAATTTAGATGCTAATTCGTTTAGTGCAATCTGCCAAAATCCTTTATTTGCATCAAGTGTTGAAAAAATTTTAGCTCCATTCAATTTATGTCAGTTCCTCAAATGTGGGTATTTTATAATGCTCTCCCTTTATTGCCTGATTTAAATTTTTAGGGTCTAAACATATTCGAATATTGCTATCAATATTTTTCTTTATTAACACTAAGGAGTTTACGAATTCTGTTGGTTCACTAATACTAATAATTATTCCGTCTTTTATCATTTTTTTAGTGCATTTTTTAAAGGTTCCATTAATTGAAATGGTACTTGTCTTGGTGGTACAACCACTGGAGTGTAATTTTCTTTTAACTTGAACTCATATGGCTTAATGTTTATTTTCCCTAGCCCTGAAAATACATCTTCATATTTTTGAACTATTTCTTTAGTATTATATTCTATTTTATCTATTACATTTATTGTCTCTAATAAATTTAGCTCTTGGATTGTTTTTATACCTAATATGGGCGTTGAATTTGCATGAGTGTCAATCACAAAAAACTGCATGTTATGTGGTTTATTGTCAATTTTTACATCTAACCTACATACGCCTATTACTTTTAATTGTTACCTCCATAATTAGTTATGTTTGCAACACTTTCCTTAAGTTTAGAATTTAAATTTAATTGTTTAAAGATATAGCTTGGAATCACGTTTATCTGCGCTCCAGTATCGATTTTTGTTTTTAACGTTTTATTAGTCATACTGATTGTAATAAAATGTAAGATGACAAATAATGTCATCACACTTGAACAAATTTCATCACAATACTTCATATGAGGAATTACATTTGACGAGTTTACGACGAGTCTTACGAGACAAAGGCTCGAAAGACAGCTCTTGCATTTAAGGCCTACCTAACTGACGAATAAATCGAAACGAAATTCGGTGGTAAACACGCTCCGAATATCGACACCGGTCCATGTGTCATGAATCGATCGTTACGTCGCGCCAAAGAATAAGCTGTCTCGCGTCAAGCGGGATACATTTTTATGAAAAACTAAAAACTATATAAAAAAATAAAATAAAAATAATAAAAATTAAGCAATGGCTGAATAAAGCGTTATTTGTGGTTTTAGGTATTACATAATACTCTCAAAACAGAATGTTTAATAGTACTTTTAAGTAGAGTATCTGGTATTGAATAGGAGAACCTTTGTATTCAGTGCCGATTACACTGCCTACTTTATCCTACTTTAACTCCCGTCCCACAGCTGTTATACTCGCGTCCCATTAAATGCAATTATTTGTTTCCCAATTTTACCATTAGGTGGGCTATCTATATATGTATAATCAAAGGTAATACAGTAAGGCCCCAACATTCGCGAGGGTTAGGTTCTAAAAATACGCCGCGAATGTTGAATCCGCGAATATTGAAGCACTAGATATTATGAAGGATAAACTACTACTTCTATGTTCTTTTAACACGTTAACCGCCAAATGGTCACCGACGCCAAAAGTTTCATTTAATTTAATTTTAAAAATTAAAAATTTCAAAAATTAATAAATTATACATACTAAATAAAACGCTTAAAATTGCAAAATAAAACGACTGGTCTTAAAACTTTTGTATTCGGAACTAATACAGATATTAAAATAATTACAATTGTTTAAAATATAAAAAAACCTAAACTCGATAGCAATAACAAACTGCAACAAAATAAACTAAAAAAAGAAATAAAAGTTAACATTTCTACTCATCAATAATAATTGCTTTAGAACACGATGGTTTAAAAAATGAAAGGATAGTAGGTTGCAATGCTTTGTGTTGCATATCCTTTTGAAGCTCTTTGTAAGGAGCAAGAAGAGTATTCAGACCATTTTTAAATTTTGTGTTTCGTTCCGTTGATGGATCATATTCTACTATTTTTTCAGCAAGATTATTTGCTTCTTGTATAAATAAATTAAGTTCCTTCAACGTTAATTTATTACATAGGGAATTACTATTATCTTCTTCATCCGTTCCTGAAACATTTTCTATTAGTAGCGCTTCTAAGTCTGCACTGGACAACTCTTCCTCTTGATCATTGACGAGAGATTCGATATCAGCTGGTACAATGGTATGAAAATCATCTCCCGGTAGCAACCGTGCAGAAAGAACAGCTCTCTCTATTGCCTCATCAATTTCGCTTACACTTTTCGCAGTGTCTTTTTTCAACAGTTTTTTCCATGCATTACTTACGGTTGATACTTTAATGTCATTTAAAGCAAGTTTTATAGATGTAATCGCATGGTCAATATTGTATAATTTCCACACATCTTTTATTGAGAAAACACTATCATTTTGTATTTTCTCATGTACAAAATCGAACATGTGCCGGATATAATGACTTTTAAAAGCTTTTATAACACCTTGATCTAAAGGTTGTAATAAGGATGTTGTGTTGGGCGGAAGAAATACCACCTCGACACATGGATGAGCTAATTTGAGAGCATCTACTGGATGAGATGGGGCGTTATCCAATATCAATAAAACGTGAAATGCTAAATTTTTAGATTTTAGGTAACGCTCCACTTCTTTAACAAAGCACTCTTTAAACCACTCTATAAATAGCTGAGAAGTCATCCAAGCTTTTGAATTAGCTCGCCAATAGACAGGAAGAGCTTCTTTGTCCTTGTTCTTTAAAGCTCGTGGATTAGCTGCTCGATATATTAACATTGGTTTTGTAATAAAGTCTCCACGTGCATTTGCACAAAATAAAACTGTAACTCTATCCTTAGCCGATTTAAAACCAGGTGCTGTCTTTTCATTTTTTGAAATGTATGTTCGTGTGGGCATTTGTTTCCAATAAAGCCCGGTTTCGTCCGCATTAAATATTTGTTCAGGACGGTAACCTTTTTCTTCTATTAATTTTATTATTTCATCAGGAAATTTTGCAGCCTGTTGATGATCTGCTGAAGCTGATTCTCCACACAACTTAATGTTATGGAGATTAAAACGAGTTTTGAATCTTTCGAACCATCCTCTGCTGGCTTTAAATTTACAATCGTCTTCAGCACAGTCCATTCCACACGAAAAATGTTGATAAAGTTCCTTGGCTTTATCCATTAATCTAGCCCTAGTTAATGGTATATTTTTGCGACCATGGTCCTCAATCCAAAGATAAAGAGACTTCTCCATTTTTTCAATATTAACATCACGAACTTGTGACGTTACCTTTAATGATGACGGTATGCCACTTTTTACGCTATTTCTAATTACCTCTTCTTGTTTCTTTATAGATCTTATCGTAGATTCATTGACACCGAAGACCCGGCCTACTTCGGTAGCTCTTTTCCCTTCCCGGAGCATATCAAGAACTTGAATTTTTCTTTCTAGAGTCATAACTGACTTTGCACGTTTGGCAATTAAATTTATTTCCATCGCAGGCCTTTTTGTACCCATTTTGAGTACTGTTGTGAGATTAATTTATTGTTTATAAAATTATAGTAAAAAAACGGGCGAAACACTAACCTGAACGAAATACAGAACACAAAAATAAGCACCTAACACAAACATTAAAATCGATCATAAATGAGGGATTCCCAGAGAAACGCATATGTGAAGCTGGTTGCTTGTACAGTAAACCTACGGTAAACTTCGTTTTAAATTTTTAAAAAATGACATACATACTTGCTATGTATTCGCGAATAATCGAGTCGTGAATGTTGAAAAAGGCAGCAAAATTTAAAACGCGAATATGCGAATCCGTGTAATTTGAAGCCGCGAATGTCGGGGCCCTACTGTATAAATACCGAACCCAGGCATCATATTTTATATTTCTCTAACTTATTAGTGGTAATGGATAAAAACATTTAATTACGCTCTTGCAGAGTCTTCTTCAAAAAATCATAACTCGTAGATGTAAAGATTTAAAGAAATCTTCTTTGGCATACTAAGTACTAAATAAATTTGCTTCAAATTGCTTCCTATTCCATGGTGATATCTCAATTAGTTCTTGAGATATGACTTTTTGAAAATTGGTTGATTTTAACTTAACACATACAATTAGGTCTTTGCAGAGTTTTAATCAAAAAATCATAACTCTGAGATTTAAAGGTTTGAAGAAATCATCTTTGGTACATTAAATAACAAATAAATTGGCTTTAAATTGTTTCTTATTTCATTGCTATATTTCAATTACTTCTTGAGATACGATTTATTGAATATTAATTGATTTTATGTGTGAATGTGTAATTAAATTTTTTGCAGAGTTTTAATCAAAAAATCATAACCTGGAGATTTAAAGAATTGAAGAAACGATCTTTATAAATATAAAATAAACTAAATATAAAATTATTTATTTAATTAATTACGAATTCTTTCATTATATTATAAAATGTTCATTAATGCTCTATAAAATACTATAAAATGTTCACTCTGAATTTGATTAGTATCAATTTGAACTTAAAAATGTATCATTCTTAATTGTTATTCACCACTAAATTATTATATATCTGTATTTACATGAAAATAGAACTAACTAGACCTAGAAACATTTGGGTTTACCCATCAAACGAGTTACACAGCTAAACCCAAATATTTCTAATTCCAAATTAAGTATTCCTAAGTCTAAATTTAACATTAAAACATTATTCCCCTTTTGCCGGAAGTTTTGTAGCAGCCAAATACGGATTATCAATATCAAAACTTTGAGAACTAGTATTCTCCTCAACCTTAGGCTCTTCTCTAACTTCGGCAACTTCTTCTTCCGGTTCTGGAACGACCTCAGAAGGTTTATGATCCTGTTTTAGTCTCTTTTTTGGCGGGGGATGTTCTTCCTGTGCTTTTGGATCATATTCTAAATCCTCAGGATCAAAGATTTGATCTTGTGGAAGCAAGGCGTTCAAATAAGGTGGAAATTGCGGTTTACACGCAATCACTAAAATCAAATAAGTTCAATATAATTTATAAATAGATAAATAAATTTTGATTTACATGGATACATGTTAGCTTCATCGCTGTCGAATAAATTGTGAATTTGACTTGTTTTTGCTAAAAATTTCGTTAAAGCTCTTTCCATATCTTTCTTTTGGACAGCATATTTTTCACGGATTGCTTCATAATCGATTACTGGTTGTTTATGAGTCTAAAAACAAACAAATTTAAACAAAAACAAAAAAATTAAGAAAATTAACTCACTGGTGTTCTAATATAAGCGTGTGGGTCTGGAAATTGAGGGTAATGCTGTGGAATATTGTGTGGTAACGGCAATTTTGTTCCTGCTTGTAACATATTGAATTGTTTTGGAATTTGTTGTGGTTGCAAAGATGGTAATGGATTTATTTTAAGCTTTTTACAGTATTGTTCAAGACCAGAACTATCAAAGCCTAATAATACAAATTATTATTAACAAAAAAGCTTAAAGAAGGAATTTACATACCCATATCAACAAAACCTAAAATTATATCTGCTATGGTTGGTTCATTTCTCCCACAGAGCTCACAGTAATTTTTTGTCAAATAACCAATTTCTACTAGAACTAAATAAAGCTATTATTTAATAAAATATGTTATAAGGCAATTATTTCTTACAGCACTGCATCATCTCGGTATAACTTTCCAAAACATCTCTATCAGCTGCATCAACGCCAATCGATAGTAAAGTGGTCGAAACCGCAGCTGTTAACATTCTTCTATATGCATTTACCGATTCCATTTTTTTTTAAAGAATTATCGCCAAATTAATAAATAAATCTTAAAATGAGTTTTGTTTAGAACAAATTTATAGGTTATGTTTATGTTGCTGTCAAGTGTAAAAAGAAAAGGACGAAAATAACTTTAAATATATTTGTTAGAAAAAGATAGAAGTAGTTGTAAAATGGGTTGCCTATATGCCAACATTTAAAGAAATTCAAATTTCTTTTAGAAATCACAATTTTGTATTTCTTCAATTTATGCATCTTCACTTAATAATGTAACCAAGCTTTTGATTATAAACATTAATCTCATCACATGTTTTTTTGCCATTACTTCAATGTTGGTATATCCGTTAAAAATGAGCAAAATTATATCAAGATCTTTAGATACATCATACACCTCTAACAAAACTTTTAAATAGCTTTTATAAGTGGTAAAAAAAACTTAAACATTCTGAGAGTAATGATTTTATGTCCTTGAAAAATTTATCTGGATTATATGAAAGTAATAAATAAGAATGTATTGAAACACACAAGGTTACAAAAATCCTGTTTGCTGCACTTTCTTTAATAAGAGAATTGATAGGCGTAAATAATAAAAAATAATATGTACAAAAAAAATGAATAATTTAATTTCAAATTTACATATCAGTACATTTTAGCAAAAAATGTTTTCTCTCCACTTAAATAGTTAAGTATATAAGTCTTTGTCTATTAACTACAGACAGGATAATTTGGACAATAACTGGGATCTAAACCTGCTGGGACATTGTTGGGTTGAGGATGTTGTGGAGCATTATTGTATCCTTGTTATTGGTATCCAGCTGGGTTAAGAGCCATTTGGGGAGCTGGGGTTGCATCATATGATTTTGGATCATCTAAAGAGAATTATTATCAATCTAAAATGACAATATTGGACTACTTTTCCTTACCAACTTGTCCAAAAGCACCAGATTCAGCTAATCCTTCACCGCGATAATCTACATCTCCCGTGTATTCCCCACTTAATAAAGCGTTTTCATTGTAATTTCCAGAATTATATTGATTTTGTTGTGGTTGCTGTTGATATTGTTGTGGTGGAGGTTGATATTGTTGTTGGGGTTGATATTGTTGTTGAGGTTGAGATTGATATTGTTGTTGAGGTTGATATTGAGGTTGTTGAGATTGATATTGCGGTTGCTGATATTGAGATTGAAGCTGATATTGAGTTTGAAGTTGATATTGTTGATATTGACATTGTGGTTGAGCAGGAGAATTTGGTTCGACGGCTACATTAGGATTAGTACAATGCGGATAATTAGGACAAGCAGCTTCACCAATTCCTGCTGGAACTGCGGCAGCTGGGGACACCCCCGGCTAACGGACCATTCCATGCGCAATTGGCAACAGCTAAAACGCAAGCTAATGTGGTCTAAAACAATTTAAAAAAAATAAGAATGTATTGAAACACACAAGGTTATAAAAATCCTGTTTGCTACACTTTCTTTAATAAGAGAATTGATAGGCGTAAATAATAAAAAATAATATGTACAAAAAAATTGAATAATTTAACTAAAATTATAACTAACACTAGCACTAACACTAGAACTATCACTAGGACTAACATTAGATCTAAAACTAGAAAGTTTCGGGTTTCGCCGTGCGTTTTTTGAAAAAATGTTTGACGTTTCGGATGCCATGTTGCAACCTTCTTCAGAAACTGGTTCTAACTGAAGGTTCTAGCTGGTTCTAACTGAAGGTTCTAACTTTCTGAAGAAGGTTGCAACATGGCATCCAAAACGTCAAACATTTTATTCAAAAAACGCACGGCGAAACCCGAAAGTTTCTAGTTTTAGATCTAGTGTTAGTCCTAGTGATAGTTCTAGTGTTAGTGGTAGTGTTAGTTCTAATTTTAGTTCAATTAACACCCGTCGTGAAAGCCTTCGTACTTATATTGAATAATTTAATTTCAAATTTACATATATATCAGTACATTTTAGCAAAAAATGTTTTCTCTCCACTTAAATAGTTAAGTATATAAGTCTTTGTCTCTTAACTACAGAAAGGATAATTTGGACAATAACTGGGATCTAAACCTGCCGAGACATTGTTGGGTTGAGCATGTTGTGGAGCATTGTTGTATACTTCTTGTTGATATCCAGTTGGGTTATAAGCTGGAGTTGGTTGATAAGCCATTTGGGGAGCTGAGGTTACATCATATGATTTTGGATCATCTAAAGAGAATTATTATCAATCTAAAATGACAATATTGGATTATTTTTCCTTACCAACTGGTCCAAAAGCACCAGATTCAGCTAATCCTTCATCGCGATAATCTCCATCTCTCGTGTATTCCCCACTTAATAAAGCGTTTTCATTGTAATTTCCAGAATTACATTGATTTTGTTGTGGTTGCTGTTGATGTTGTTGTGGTTGAGGTTGATATTGTTGTTGGGGTTGATATTGTTATTGAGGTTTAGATTGATATAGTTGCTGAGGTTGATATTGAGGTTGTTGAGATTGATATTGTGGTTGCTGATATTGAGATTGAAGCTGATATTGAGTTTGAGGCTTATATTGTTGATATTGAGATTGTGGTTGAGCAGGAGAATTTGGTTCGATGGCTACATTAGGATTAGTACAATGGCAGCTGGGGACACCCCCGGCTAACGGACCATTCCATGCGCAATTGGCAACAGCTAAAACGCAAGCTAATGTGGTCTAAAACAATTTTAAAAAAATTAGAAAGTATTGAAACACACAAGGTTATAAAAATCCTGTTTGCTGCACTTTCTTTAATAAGAGAATTAATAGGCGTAAATAATAAAAAATGATATGTACAAAAAAAAATTGAATAATTTAATTTCAAATTTACATATCAGTACATTTTAGTAAAAAATGTTTTTTCTCCACTTAAATAGTTAAGGATACAAGTATTTATCACTTAACTACAGAAAGAATAATTTGGGCAATAACTGGGATCTAAACCTCCTGGAACATTGTTGGATTGAGGATGTTGTGGAGCATTATTGTATCCTTGTTATTGGTATCCAGCTGGGTTAAGAGCTGGAGTTGGTTGATAAGCCATTTGGGGAGATGAGGCAGCATCATATGATTTTGGATCATCTAAAGAGAATTATTATTAATCTAAAACGACAATATTGGATTATTTTTCCTTACCAACTGGTCCAAAAGCACCAGATTCAGCTAATCCTTCACCGCGATAATCTCCAGCTCTCGTGTATTCCCCACTTATTAAAGCGTTTTCTTTGTGATATCTAGAATTATATTGATTTTGTTGTGGTTGTTGTTGATATTGTTGTGGTTGAGGTTGATATTGTTGTTGGGTTGATATTGTTGTTGAGGTTGAGATTGATATTGTTGTTGAGGTTGTTGAGATTGATATTGTGGTTGCTGATATTGAGATTGAAGCTAATATTGAGTTTAAGGGTGATATTGTTAATATTGAGATTGTGGTTGAGCAGGAAAATTTGGTTCGACGGCTACATTAGGATTAGTACAATGTGGATAATTAAGACAAGCAGCTTCGCTAATTTCTGCTGGAACTGCGGCAGCTGGGACTCCACCGGCTAACTGACCATTACATGCGCAATTGGGAACAGTTAAAACGCAAGCTAATGTGGTCTAAAACGATTTTTAAAAATAAGAATGTGTTGAAACACACAAGTTTATAAAAATCCTGTTTGCTGCACTTTCTTTAAGAGAATTGATAGGCGTAAATAATAAAAAAATATGTACAAAAAAAATTGAACAACTTAATTTCAAATTTACATATCAATACATTTTAGTAAAAAAAGTTTTTTCTCCACTTAAATAGTTAAGTATACAAGTCTTTATCTCTTAACTACAGAAAGGATAATTTGGACAATAACTGGGATCTAAACCTGCTGGGACATTGTTGGGTTGAGCATGTTGCGGAGCATTGTTGTATACTTGTTGTTGATATCCAGTTGGGTAATAAGCTGGAGTTGGTTGATAAGCCATTTGAGGAGCTGGGGTTGCGTCATATGATTTAGGATAATCTAAAAATAATTATTATCAATCTAAAGGGCCAGTGTTGAGTTATATTTCCTTACCAACTGGACCAAAAGCACCAGATTCAGTTAATCCTTCGCCACGATAATCTCCATCTCCCGTATATTCCCCACTTAATAAAGCGTTTTCATTGTAATTTCCAGAATTGTATTGATTATGCTGTGGTTGCTGTTGATATTGTTGTGGTTGAGGTTGGTATTGTTGTTGAGGTTGAGATTGATATTGCTGTTGAAGTTGATATTGCGGTTGTTGAGATTGATATTGTGGTTGCTGATATTGAGATGAGGCTGATATTGTTGGTATTGGGATTGTGGTTGAACAGGAGAATTTGGTTCGATGGCTACATTAGGATTAGTACAATGCGGATAATTAGGACAAGCCACTTCACTAATTCCTGCTGGAACTGCGACAGCTGGAGACACCCCCGGCTAACGGACCATTCCATGCGCAATTGGCAACTGCTAAAACGCAAGCTAATGTGGTCTAAAACGATTTAAAAAAAATAAAAATGTATTGAAACACACAAGGTTATAAAAATTCTGTTTGCTGCACTTTCTTTAATAAGAGAATTGATAGGCGTAAATAATAAAAAAAATATGTACAAAAAAAATTGAATAATTTAATTTCAAATTTACATATCAGTACATTTTAGCAAAAAATGTTTTCTCTCCACTTAAATAGTTAAGTATATAAGTCTTTGTCTCTTAACTACAGAAAGGATAATTTGGACAATAACTGGGATCTAAACCTGCTGGGACATTGTTGGGTTGAGCATGTTGTAGAGCATTGTTGTATACTTGTTGTTGATATCCAGTTGGTTTATAAGCTGGAGTTGGTTGATAAGCCATTTGGGGAGCTGGGGTTGCATCATATGATTTTGGATCATCTAAAGAGAATAATTATCAATCTAAAACGACAATATTGGATTATTTTTCCTTAGCAACTGGTCCAAAAGCACCAGATTCAGCTAATCCTTCACCGCGATAATCTCCATCTCCCGTATATTCCCCACTTAATAAACCGTTTTCATTGTAATTTCCAGAATTACATTGATTTTGTTGTGCTTGCTGTTGATGTTGTTGTGGTTGAGGTTGATATTGTTGTTGGGGTTGATAATGTTGTTGAGGTTGAGATTGATATTGTTGTTGAGGTTGATATTGAGGTTGTTGAGATTGATATTGTGGTTGCTGATATTGAGATTGAAGCTGATATTGAGTTTGAGGCTTATATTGTTGATATTGAGATTGTGGTTGAGCAGGAGAATTTGGTTCGACGGCTACATTAGGATTAGTACAATGGCAGCTGGGGACACCCCCAGCTAACGGACCATTCCATGCCCAATTGGCAACAGCTAAAACGCAAGCTAATGTGGTCTAAAACAATTTTAAAAAAAATAAGAAAGTATTGAAACACACAAGGTTATAAAAATCCTGTTTGCTGCACTTTCTTTAATAAGAGAATTGATAGGCGTAAATAATAAAAAATGATATGTACAAAAAAAATTGAATAATTTAATTTCAAATTTACATATCAGTACATTTTAGTAAAAAATGTTTTTTCTCCACTTAAATAGTTAAGGATACAAGTATTTATCACTTAACTACAGAAAGAATAATTTGGGCAATAACTGGGATCTAAACCTCCTGGAACATTGTTGGATTGAGGATGTTGTGGAGCATTATTGTATCCTTGTTATTGATATCCAGCTGGGTTAAGAGCTGGAGTTGGTTGATAAGCCATTTGGGGAGATGAGGCTGCATCATATGATTTTGGATCATCTAAAGAGAATTATTATTAATCTAAAACGACAATATTGGATTATTTTTCCTTACCAACTGGTCCAAAAGCACCAGATTCAGCTAATCCTTCACCGCGATAATCTCCAGCTCTCTTGTATTCCCCACTTATTAAAGCGTTTTCATTGTGATATCTAGAATTATATTGATTTTGTTGTGGTTGTTGTTGATATTGTTGTGGTTGAGGTTGATATTGTTGTTGGGGTTGATATTGTTGTTGGGGTTGATATTGTTGTTGGGGTTGATATTGTTGTTGGGGTTGATATTGTTGTTGAGGTTGAGATTGATATTGTTGTTGAGGTTGTTGAGATTGATATTGTGGTTGCTGATATTGAGATTGAAGCTAATATTGAGTTTAAGGGTGATATTGTTAATATTGAGATTGTGGTTGAGCAGGAAAATTTGGTTCGACGGCTACATTAGGATTAGTACAATGTGGATAATTAGGACAAGCAGCTTCGCTAATTTCTGCTGGAACTGCGGCAGCTGGGACTCCACCGGCTAACTGACCATTCCATGCGCAATTGGGAACAGTTAAAACACAAGCTAATGTGGTGTAAAACGATTTTTAAAAAATAAGAATGTTTTGAAACACACAAGTTTATAAAAATCCTGTTTGTTGCACTTTCTTTAAGAGAATTGATAGGCGTAAATAATAAAAAAATATGTACAAAAAAAATTGAACAACTTAATTTCAAATTTACATATCAATACATTTTAGTAAAAAATGTTTTTTCTCCACTTAAATAGTTAAGTATACAAGTCTTTATCTTTTAACTACAGAAAGGATAATTTGGACAATAACTGGGATCTAAACCTGCTGGGACATTGTTGGGTTGAGCATGTTGCGGAGCATTGTTGTATGCTTGTTGTTGTTATCCAGTTGGGTTATAAGCTGGAGTTGGTTGATAAGCCATTTGAGGAGCTGGGGTTGCGTCATATGATGTTGGATCATTTAAAAATAATTATTATCAATCTAAAGGGCCAGTGTTGAGTTATATTTCCTTACCAACTGGACCAAAAGCACCAGATTCGGCTAATCCTTCGCCGCGATAATCTCCATCTCCCGTATATTCCCCACTTAATAAAGCGTTTTCATTGTAATTTCCAGAATTGTATTGATTATGCTGTGGTTGCTGTTGATATTGTTGTGGTTGAGGTTGGTATTGTTGTTGGGGTTGGTATTGTTGTTGAGGTTGAGATTGATATTGCTGTTGAAGTTGATATTGAGGTTGTTGAGATTGATATTGTGGTTGCTGATATTGAGATGAGGCTGATATTGTTGATATTGGGGTTGTGGTTGAACAGGAGAATTTGGTTCGATGGCTACATTAGGATTAGTACAATGCAGATAATTAGGACAAGCCACTTCACTAATTCCTGCTGGAACTGCGACAGCTGAAGACACCCCCGGCTAACGGACCATTCCATACGCAATTGGCAACTGCTAAAACGCAAGCTAATGTGGTCTAAAACGATTTAAAAAAAATAAAAATGTATTGAAACACACAACGTTATAAAAATCCTGTTGCTGCACTTTCTTTAATAAGAGAATTGATCGGCGTAAATAATAAAAAAAATATGTACAAAAAAAATTGAATAACTTAATTTCAAATTTACATATCAGTACATTTTAATAAAAAATGTTTTTTCTCCACTTATACAGTTAAGTATACAAGTATTTATCACTTAACTACAGAAGGGATAATTTGGGCAATAACTGGGATCTAAACCTGCTGGGACATTGTTGGGTTGAGGATGGTGGGGAGCATTGTTGTATCCTTGTTGTTGGTATCCAGCTGGGTTAAAAGCTAGAGTTGGTTGATAAGCCATTTGTGGAGCTGGGGTTGCATCATATGATGTTGGATCATCTAAAGAGAATTATTATCAATCTAAAACGACAATATTGGATTATTTTTCCTTACCAACTGGTCCAAAAGCACCACATTCAGCTAATCCTTCATCGCGATAATCTCCATCTCCAGTGTATTCCCCACTTAATAAAGCGTTTTCATTGTAATTTCCAGAATTATATAGATTTTGTTGTGGTTGCTGTTGATATTGTTGTTGAGGTTGAGATTGATATTGTTGTTGAGGTTGATATTGAGCTTGTTGAGATTGATATTGTGGTTGCTGATATTGAGATTGAAGCTGATATTGAGTTTGAAGCTGATATTGTTGATATTGAGATTGTGGTTGAACAGGAGAATTTGGTTCGATGGCTACATTAGGATTAGTACAATGCGGATAATTACGACAAGCAGCTTCACTGATTCCTGCTGGAACTGCGGCAGCTGGGGACACCTCCGGCTAAGGGACCATTCCATGCACAATTGGCAACAGCTAAAACGCAAGCTAATGTGGTCTAAAACGATTTAAAAAAAATAAGAACGTTTTGAAACACACAAGGTTATAAAAATCCCGTTTGCTGCACTTTCTTTAATAAGAGAATTGATAGGCGTAAATAATAAAAAATGATATGTACAAAAAAAATTGAATAATTTAATTTCAAATTTACATATCAGTACATTTTAGTAAAAAATGTTTTTTCTCCACTTAAATAGTTAAGTATACAAGTATTTATCACTTAACTACAGAAAGGATAATTTGGGCAATAACTGGGATCTAAACCTCCTGGGACATTGTTGGATTGAGCATGTTGTGGAGCATTGTTGTGTACTTCTTGTTGATATCCAGTTGGGTTATAAGCTGGAATTGGTTGATAAGTCATTTGGGGAGCTGGGGTTGCATCATATGATTTTGGATCATCTAAAAATAATTATTATCAATCTAAAACGACAATATTGGATTATTTTTCCTTACCAACTGGTCCAAAAGCACCAGATTCAGCTAATCCTTCATCGCGATAATCTCCATCTCCCGTGTATTCACCACTTAATAAAGCGTTTCCATTGTAATTTCCAGAATTATATAGATTTTGTTGGAGTTGCTGTTGATATCGTTGTTGGGGTTGATATTGTTGTTGAGGTTGAGATTGATATTGAGGTTGTTGAGATTGATATTGTGGTTGCTGATATTGAGATTGAAGCTGATATTGAGTTTGAGGCTGATATTGTTGATATTGAGATTGCGGTTGAGCAGGAGAATTTTGTTCGACGGCTACATTAGGATTAGTACAATGTGGATAATTAGGCCAAGCAGCTTCGCTAATTCCTACTGGAACTGCGGCAGCTGGGCTCCCCTGGCTAACGGACCATTCCATGTGCAATTCGCAACAGCCAAAGCGCAAGCTAATGTGGTCCAAAACGATTAAAAAATATAAGAATGTATTAAAACACACAAGGTTACAAAAATCCTGTTTGCTGAACTTTCTTTAAGAGAATTGATAGGCGTAAATAATAAAAAAATATGTACAAAAAAAATTTAATAATTTAATTTCAAATTTACATATCAGTACATTTTGATAAAAAATGTTTTTTCTCCACTTAAATAGTTAAGTATACAAGTCTTTGTCTCTTAACTACAGAAAGGATAATTTGGACAATAACTGGGATCTAAACCTGCTGGGACATTGTTGGGTTGAGCATGTTGTGGAGCATTGTTGTATACTTGTTGTTGATATCCAGTTGGGTTATAACTTGGAGTTGGTTGATAAGCCATTTGGGGAGCTGGGGTTGCATCATATGATTTTGGATCATCTAAAAATAATTATTATCAATCTAAAGAGCCAATATTGAGTTATATTTCCTTACCAACTGGGCCAAAAGCACCAGATTCAGCTAATCCTTCACCGCGATAATCTCCATCTCCCGTATATTCCCCACTTAATAAAGCGTTTTCATTGTAATTTCCAGAACTATATTGATTTTGTTGTGGTTGAGGTTGATATTGTTGTTGAGGTTGATATTGTTGGGGTTGATATTGTTGTTGAGGTTGGGATTGATATTGCTGTTGAGGTTGATATTGAGGTTGTTGAGATTGATATTGTGGTTGCTGATATTGAGATTGAGGCTGATACTGTTGGTACTGAGATTGTGGTTGAGCAGGAGAATTTGGTTCGACGGCTACATTAGGATTAGTACAATGCGGATAATTAGGACAAGCAGCTTCGCTAATTCCTGCTGGAACTGCGGCAGCTGGGGCTCCCCCGGCTAACGGACCATTCCATGCGCAATTGGCAACAGCCAAAACGCAAGCTAATGTGGTCTAAAACGATTAAAATGTTAAATTAATAACTAGATTTAATGAAGATTCTTACCAATTTTGCGAACATATTGTACTAATGTGTATGAAAATACAACTGTGTTTTTGCGTGTGGACGTTTTCTTTATATACCAAAACCACGCCTCTACTTTGGCCCCGGTTACCCAAATTTAATGTTCAATATCATCGGCAGACGCGAAGAATTCGTCGTCATAAAGTCAAGGTAAAAGAGCGCAATGGCACCAATCCGGACAATCTTCCGGCGGGTAACCAAGGTGAAGACTTCAAGAAACCCATTTCTTGAAAAAACCTATAAAATTTTTGTGTTTATACATTTTACGTAACTTCTTATCTAAAAAGGCTTATGTTAATAACCATATATTATCGGATTTATTTAATAACCTTATCAACACCCTCCTATATCAATCCAACCTAAATAAGAAATACAGATTCAAGTCTCCCTGCAGATCGTAACCTTTCAATTTGTATGCACAAAATAAACCGCCTCATTTGCATATTGGCGCATAAGGTTTTGCCATTTGCACAAGTTTTTGCAATGGGCGGGTTATAATTATATGGAATTTATATGAATACATTCCTGTAGCACGTGTAACGTAAGTGGCGCTTAAAATTCGTAGATGGAAATTAACAAGTTATTATCGATTTTTAAAAGTGGTTGACAATTAATATGATTTTCAATTTGTTAACAAATTATGTAAACAACAAGTGAATACATTAAATTATTAATTTATTTAATTTTTTAGTACTACGAGCTTTTGAAGCTTCTAAAATGTTTTATGTATTTGTGTCTAATTTGCAGATGATGCTGTAAGTGAGGATGCGTTAAATAACAATGATTTTATTGTTTTGTAGTATACAGATTCTGAGAAAAGCATAAGAAGTTGCGAAGAATTTATTGTTATTATTATTTCTTAGCTGAGGCAATAATATCTATTGTAACTTTAGCCCTCCAAAAGTTGACCTTAACTTAGTTTTTCTTACATAACTTTTTTAATACTGAACGAACCTTCACATGTGCTTCAGATAATGCATAACAAGTGTAGTTGCGTTGTTTTCACATGATTTATTTAAATGTTATGAAATTCTATTATTAAGATTATGCAAAAAGAAAGAATATTGAGATCTGTCGGAATTGACGCAGAAGATCGCAGATGCTGCTCGACCAGGACGCATACAGCTCACCACGCAATTTTCGCTTGCACCGTTAATTATTTCATTGGAGCAGAAGACGTAGAGGATACTTGAGGGCTTCATGAGGAAAAAGCGGTCTGTTATCTCGAATCACCATAAGTCTATAGGACAAAAACATCACGAGGCTGAGCAGGTTGAATCCACGGGTCACGACGAAAAACATTGGGAGAGAATTGTGGTGTGGTGAATGAGTCTAAATCGACGATTTAGAAGAGGTTGATGACTTATTGATTGACGTCCAGTAAAGAAACCAGTTGTTTCAGCTAAGTACAGAAAGGCAGACGTAGAGTAAGCGAAGGTGCACTTCAATTGGATCCGTTAGCAATGGGAGAAGATTTTATGGAAGAATTAAGGCCAATTTCTGCTGTTGGCAACTTATGAGATATCGTGGAAACGTCGTTCTACAAGCACTAGTCTTCATCCCAAAAACCTGCTTCTCATTATAAAACACGGAGATGCTTCAATTCAACAGGCATTAGCCCTCTGATGTTTATCATTACGGGTATTAGTAGACCCGCACAATTATAGGGACATTCTGCAAGATCATGATTTCCTTCTCCAGCAATATAATGATCACATACAAATAACCAAGGATGTTGCTAACTGGATTGCGTAGCATTCGTGATGATAATGGCCTGGTGCAACGAGAATCTGGTTATCAACATCATTACACCGCTGTGGGACACTCTGGGACACAAGTTAAAGAGCATTTAACTCAAATTATGATAAATTTATGAGCGACACTGTATATGATCAGCCGTTTATGTCACGTCGTTGCAAAGTCGATAACTTTAATTCTCAGCTTGTCAAATGTGAAAGAGGTGATATTTTAGGCGCACATGGCTAGTCAAGAAACCTGAGAACATCCGTAGATCCCCTTTGCTGAGATACATCATTTGTTGGCTTTTCTTTTGCGATGGAGTTATTATACTGTTCCCTTCTTCCTTTGACTAGGAAATTCCTGAAGAAGTTGAGAAACTGTTTCAAATTGATTTCTTTTGTAGTCTACAACCGGATTAGGGTCCAATGAAGAACGATTTTCTCAAGAATTTAGTAACGGAGACTTTTCAGTTTTTGAAATCAAAATTTTCGAATCCTCCCCCATCTGCAATTAATATCCCTAACGTCTTGCGTTTTTCACTTGTTGTCGATGAACAAATTCGTAGCTCTTCGCATCTTATTTTACAGCAAACTAATTTTAAGTAATCAAAATAAATATCCGATGATGAAATTGTAGACATGATAACACCTAAACTTGTTGACCTAAACAAACATTGACAAGGTTCTTTTATAAGATATTCGGTAAAACTTTACTGGAATAAATTACAGATATAGCTTTATAGAATAGTTTGTATCATATTCTTCCAAACATGTTCGTATACTGCAGTGATGCCGTAACTTTTGAATTGGATGTCAAAATTTTCAAAATTCTTAGAAAAAAATATGTTGCTGTGTCATATACAGGGTGTTCCCGTGACTCGGGGCATAAAATTAACCACATATACTAGAGCAAAAATGATGACGATTCGCGAAAAAAATTATTATAAAAGTCTTTAAATGGCCAAGATATGGGCCATCAAAGTTCAGAAATTTTAACACATTTTTCTAAATATTTTCAAAACCATTTATGGTAGAGGGTTGAAATTTGGTACAGAGTAAACAAACATCATGTAAAATCATTGAACCAATTTTGACTTTGATCGGACGACGGCAACCATGTTATACAGGTGTTCCTAAAATTTGTTTGCTCAGAACTTTTTCGTTTGTTCGTAACCCTACATTTTTTTTGTACTTTTTAATAGAAAATTTATTTTCGAAACTTTTTTCACTCTTTGAAAATTTTGATAACATTAACCGTTTGCGAGTTAAACGCGAAAGTATTAAGCTTCGATTTCAATGGTAACACTAAACACAATAATTTTCGAAAAAGTTGGCCATGGCAATTAAAAAAAAAACAAATTGAGCCGTCAACTTGCTTATGTAGTTTAAACATAAAGTTGTTTGTTAATGAAGTTTTTATTAATTTTGCGTGTTCAAAATGGACAATTACACATTTAGTGAACAAACTGACATGATTTTGACATTGGGAGAATGTCATGGAAACGCCGTAGCAGCCGCTAACCGTTATCGGGAGAAATTTCCGAACCGCAGAGCGCCCAATCGAAAAACATTTTTAAGAATTGAAACCCGTTTAAGGGAAAATGGGACGTTTAAGCCGAATTTTAGTAACAACAGTAAAGTCAGATCAGTCCGAACAACCGAACTAGACGAAGATATTCTAGACTACGTACAAGAAAATCCTACAGCTAGTACTTTGGATATGGCGAGGCATTTTTTAACGTCAAAAACAACTATCTGGCGTGTTCTTCACGAGCAACAGCTTTATCCATATCATAGTTATAAAGTTCAGGAAGTTCGACAGGCTGATTACCCACTACGACTGCAATATTGTCAAATAATGCAGCACAATTTGAGAAATTCACATAGTTGGGCGGACGAAAATCCAAGATTTAAGAAAGCTTGGAAATCGCAATGGAGGTTTTCTCTTAACGTTTGGGCTGGCATTGTGGGCGATGTCATTATAGGACCCGTTTTCTTGCCGTCAAGGCTGGATGGCCATACATACAGGGGACATTTAGAGCAATTAAATGATTTTTTAGATGACGTTCCTTTAAACACAAGACAAGAAATGTGGTATATGCATGATGGTGCTCCTGCGCATAGTACACATGCTGTCCAAGAATTTCTATGTGAACGGTTTCCGGAACGGTGGATTGGACGAGGAGTGGATGCACCGATAAGTTGGCCCCCCCGATCGCCGGATCTTACACCTCTAGATTTTTATTTATGGGGACGCATTAAATCGCTTGTGTACTGCGTTGAAATAACTTCAGTTGATCAACTGAGGTTACGAATTGTTGATTCATTTGATCAACTTCGAACTGAAATCAACGTCCTCAGCAGAGTGCGCTTTAATTTAAGACGGCGATATCAGGCGTGCATTGAAGCCGGCGGGAGTGTTTTTGAACATCTGCTTTAGTATTTTTTTTTGTTCTGTTTTATTTATTACCATTTGTTTATAATTTTATTGTTCTTGTTCATATTTTTGTTAGAATTTTTATTATGTTCTTGTTTGTTGTTACCGCGAAAATTAAATTTATTGTTTTGGAAATTACATTCTTCTATTCAATTAAAATAAATTAACACTGGATTTAACTAAATCTACACTGAGAAATTTATGCAAATAATGGTTATTAGATCAGTTCGTTTTTCAATTGTCATCGCCTTCTCAGATCTTGCGGAATATGTTTTATTTGTTACGATTGAAATCAAAGCTTAACAGTTTCGCGTATAACTCGAAAACAGTCAATGTTATCAAAATTTTCAAAGAGTGAAAAAAGTTTCGAAAATAAATTTTCTATTAAAAACTACAAAAATAAATGTAGGGTTACGAACAAACAAAAAAGTTCTGAGCAAACAAATTTTAGGAACACCCTGTATAACATGGTTGCCGTCATCCGGCCAAAGTCAAAATTGGTTCAATGATTTTGCATGATGTTTGTTTACTCTGTACCAAATTTCAACCCTCTACCATTAATGGTTTTGAAAATATTTAGAAAAATGTGTTAAAATTTCTGAACTTTGATGGCCCATATCTTGGCCATTTGAAGACTTTTATAATAATTTTTTTTCACGAATCATCATCATTTTTGCTCTAGTATATGTGGTTAATTTTATGCCCCGAGTCACGGGAACACCCTGTAGAAATTTTAAGACATAAAATGAGAAAAAAAAATTATTTAAACTGATCTCCTATTATATGCACTATATAACTTATTACCATATGTGACCTGGTCTACCTATACTCTACTGATGCGTGAAAAAAAAATGTTTCCACTTTTTTACCGATTCGGTGTAACTTTGAAACGCTCTTTTACAAGGTAAAAACCAAAACCCCATAGCTTATTTAAAAGTTCTCTAAAAAGTTAATAGAAAGAAAAGTACGTACATACAGAAATTAAAATACAGGTAAGAAAATACATTATGAGCTAAAAAAACACTAAAAAGAAAACGCATTCTAAATCGAAAAAACACATGTTTGATATAATCTAGCTGTTTTTGTATTTCTTTTTATAGTAATCTATTTTGAAACCTTTTCCTTGGTGCTTGTTCCTGGTTCAAGCACATTACTAAACTTCACCATTCGTTTCTTTGACGATTTATACTGCTTCCAATAGACATAATATGCTTCCAGAAGATTTGAAATGTTTCCAGAAGAGTTGATACTGCTTCCAGAAGCCTTGAAATGCCTTCAGAAAACTTGATATTGTTTCCAGAAGACTCGAACTGCTTCCAGAAGACTCGATATTGCCTCTGGAAGATTTGAAATACATACAGAAGCCTCTGGAAATCTTCATACTGTTTTTAAAAGCCTTGAAATGCTTTCAGAAAACTTGATACTGCTTCTAGAAGACTTGGTATTGTTTCCAGATGATTTGATATTGCCTCGAAAAGATTTGAACTGCTTCCAAAAGATTTGATATTGCCCCTGGAAGGCTTGAAATGGTTCCAGAACACTTGCAATTCTACAAAAAACTTGATCTGGCTTCTAGAAAACTTGAAATACTCCTAGAAGACTTGATATTACCTCCAGAAGACTTGAAATACTTTCATAAGACTTGACAGTGTTTCTAGAAGGCTTAAAATGCTTCCAAATGAGTTTATACTGCTTCTACAAAACTTAATACTGTCTCAAAGAGACTTGATATGTTTCCAGAAGACTTGGTACTGCTTCTAGACAGTTTGAAATGCTCCTAAAAGACTGTGTGACTAGTGCATCCAGAATACATGAAATGCTTCCTGAAGACTTGATAGTGAGATAAATTATGAGAGTTCTGGAGCGGCAGTCAATTCCCAATCCCCCTCTGACGTCATCAACTCACTGACGTCACCTACGTCATGAACTCAATGATGTCACCTACGTCATGAACACCCACGACGTCACCTACGTCATCACCCCCACGACGTCACCACCCCCCATCAACCCCCTCATCCCCAATCAACCCCTATAATCCAAAAGTGACGTAGGTGACATCAGTGAATTGATGACGTTAGAGGGGGATTGGGGATTGACTTCCGCTCCAGAACTCTCATTATTTATGTACTATAGTACATGTAATACTGCTGGCACCATCAAGTCTTCCAAGGGCAGTTTGATATTGCCCCTGGAAGACTTGATATTGCGTCTACAAATTTTGATGTTGCTTCCCTAGAAGACTGGAGATGTTTCCAAAAGACTTGCAATGCTACAGAAAACTTGATCTGGCTTCTAGAAAACTTGAAGTACTTCCAGAAGACTTGATATTTCCTCTAGAAGACTTGAAATACTTTCACAACACTTGGTATTGTCTCTAGAAGGCTTAAAATGCTTCGAAATCATTAACACTGCTTCTACAAGAGTTGATACTGTTTCAAGAAGACTTGATATGTTCCCCTGATATGTTTTCTTGAAAA
Source organism: Onthophagus sagittarius (assembly GCA_036711965.1). Lineage (NCBI taxonomy): Eukaryota > Metazoa > Arthropoda > Insecta > Coleoptera > Scarabaeidae > Onthophagus > Onthophagus sagittarius. The sequence continues at coordinate 54,406,838 of JASERS010000002.1, read as the reverse complement.
TATTTCCATCGCAAAATAACAGACAAAGATACTGTTGATAAGCAGTTGAGTGTGCTTCGAAAATATTAAACACTATTGGACAAAACGTAAAATTTTGACGTTCAAAAACTGTTACTTAAAGACTAAAAATTGTAGTCGAAAGACATTATCGCAAAAGGCAATAAAATTTACTGTTGATAAACCATTTGAGTTTGCTTCAAAAATGTATAATGTTTGCAGAAGACTTGATACTGCTTCTAGAAGATTTGAAATGATTACAAATGACTTGATACTGTCTCTAGAAGACTTGATAGTGCTTGTAAAACTGCTGATAGAAAATGTTGTTTAATGGAAAAATGCAAGATCTTGTAGAAGACATTTTTATTGCAAAAGGCAAGAAATACTAAATATTAAATATTGTTGGTACACAAAATATTCACGTCAAAAGTTCAAATAAAGCCAATTAGATACTAGAGGCTGCTTATAAAACTGTAAACACTGCTGGCAGAGGGCATTTTTTTGAGAACCGTCATTCGTGGTCTGTCCCAATTCAGTTTTTCAGCATCGATACCTATTTTTAAAAACTGAAAAGGTGCGAAGGCTGTGTTGGATATGCCATTGACGCTGTAAAGATAAATGAGTTGACTGCAGAATTTTTCCAAACCTCTATTTGACCTTCACCAAGGTTACACAAACTGCTGGCTCAGGGCCCACGAACACTTTAGCGCTGTCTCCATCTCGTACTAACTGAACTGCCGTTTCATTGCCATCAACTCGAGGGTGATTTGAAACCCAGATCAGAAAAGCCCTGCTATTACCACTCAATGTGATTAAATCGACGAACCGTTTGAGTCATCAGTATTTCCACACAAACTTTGATAATTCCTTACTTGATTTCGAGCTTTGTGGAGTTGATTCATTTAGTTTCTGTCCTCGTTCAATCTCAGGATCGTTCTTCACTTACACAAGCAATAATAAAAAGCGCTAACATGATCATGTTCACAAACTCACTTCTCCAGTGTTATTTATTCAGAAATTCGAAACTAGCAATTGATGCGATTAACTACGATAACATTTTGATCTAAAACAATACTTTTACGTTAGCCTGTTTTTCATAGTCCAGGATACATATATTTATTGACAAGAAATCATCACAAAAAAGGTGATTTTGGTCATAGGTTCGCCTTCCCTGGTATACAGGGTAAGATAAAAAGAATGAAAACGTTATCATTAATTTTCCTGCTTAAATTTTTATATTTATCTTCTTATAGTATCACACAATCATATTTAACTACAATAAGGATAGTTAGGGCAAGAATGAGGATCTACTCCAGCAGGGACTTGCGCGGCAGGTTGATGTTGTTGAGCTGGAGCTTGATGATAACCTTGACTTGGTTGAATAGCCCGTCCTTGATGAGAACTTTGTTGATCGTAAGCTTGTGGATTATCTAAATCAAATAAATTTTATATCATTATATCACAGTAAACTTTTAATCATACTGTACTCACCAACTGGGCCAAAGGCACCAGATTCCGCTAAACCTTCTCCACGATAATCACCATCACCAGTATATTCACCGCTCAACAAAGCTTTTTCATTAGCTTGATTTGCTTGATTGTATTGTGGTTGATATTGAGGTTGTTGAGGTTGATATTGAGGTTGGTGCTGAGGTTGATATTGTTGTTGGGGTGGTTGATATTGTGGTTGATTATATTGCAGTTGATTATATTGTGGTTGATTATATTGCTGATTATATCCTTTAACTGGAGTATTCGGTTCAATAGCAACATTAGGATTAGAACAATCGGGATAATTTGGACAAGCTTCCGGGCTAATTCCTGCTGGGATTGAAGAAGCAGGTTGTCCTCCAGCTAATGGGCCGTTCCATGCTGCAGAGGCAATAGCCAAAGCGCAAGCTAATACAGCCTTAAAAAAATAACAAAACAAAATAATCCAAATTATTGGGTTAACACTAACGCGAGAATAACTCACCGATTGGATAAACATGTTATTTAGTTGCTACTAGTTTTTGCAATGATTTAACAGACGAAATTATGTCTATTTATATGTTACCACGCCCGAAAAATATTTGTTACTTTTTCTTATCAAAAGTGAACTTAAAAAGCTACTTTACATATCCTTTGTTCTAAACGTTTACTTTTCGACAACCGACCAAGGTTTTGGCGTGTTCATGGCCAGAGAAAATAAACTAGCAAAAGTGTTACCTCTTAATAATTATTTTTAACGCTCCTAGCTATCAAAAAATTTCCGATACGTACAACTTTATTTGTAACGTTCTTATATAAAAATATTGTTTCAAATTATGAAATGAAACCGCAAGAAATGTAAAAACAAACTGAGCCATGATGATTTATTAGACAATAAATGGTTCAAGGTGGTCAAAACTTGTCTTTTTTTAGCTCTCTTAATGAATCGTTAAGATAATGATGATATTAAACATTCCTAATTGGTTTTGAAATTAATTATGTTTTGCTAATTAATCCAATAAATTATCACGTTTTTAAATTCGCATCATTTTTTTTTATTTAGGTAATAAATTATTTTAATCCTACAAGAAGACTTTCTTCTTATTAATTCAGATATGATTGACCTAATAAATTTTTCTTGTCTTAAATAAAAAGTCTAAATATCAACATTCTTATTAACTCCGAAGCAATTTGCTCTTTCTAAGTAAAATCGCTCCAGATGGTAACAACTCAAATCTAGGCAATAATAATAACTTCCTCGTTTATTGTTATATTTGGTTATAAAGGGTGTTGGTTGTTGCACGATTTGACGAACCCAAATCGTCCAGAAATTAGATCAACGCCTTAGTTAATGTCAAGTTCCATCGATGATTTAACACAAAGGCGAGGCTCAACATGCACTTTTTTCTATTTTATTTTATTACCTTTTGTAACCTTTTCCGTCGATCCGTTTCAAGGGAATCCAAGTTAATGACGTAAGGATGAAACAATTTTATTATCATTAACTCAATGTGTTAATCATTACCCAGATTCGATTAATTACATTAAATTCTCTCAATACATGCGTCGTTTTAAACGCAACGTCTTAATCAGATTAATTAAGATTAAAACTTCCTCAAATTACATCAAATAAGTTTGCTTTCGTGCTAGGTAAAATTATGTTCGTTTTACGCACCGATGTAGAACGATATGCATACGCATGAATAAACATAACATTGTAAAATATCGAACAGCTTTCTCGGCATAAAGGACAAGTTTGCTTGTGGTTGTGCTTAATTGCGAGACAACTTCAATTTTTTTCGATGGGAATGCGCGCAATTCAAAAACGTGCTTGCATTGACATTAAACGATTTTGTCCACTATTTGTAATTGTTAATATTACCCCAAAGAATATATTACGCACAATTTTGTCATATTATTAAAAGAGAAACGAGGTCGATTAGTTCTTTAATCTTTTATTGAGTTTCTCGTTTTATGACTACTGTTTAATGGGATTTGAAATCACTTTAATTTAATTTGGGATACTAATTCGAGTTGATTATAATGTAAATCGATCTAGATTATACGATATTTTGTAACCTTGTGAAGAACGAAGAATTAGGCTTAAGTTCTATTTATTTTAAACGTTTCATTATAGGTTTATTAATTTTTATGAAACAAGTTTGTTGTTGGTATAAGTTATCTTAATTGTGATCTAGATCAACCATATATTTTTATATTTCTAATTAGATTATGCTCAATCCGCAATTAATTAATCCGTGTTTGTTCTTTTTTTAGATAAATTTATTTAGAATAATTTTTTTACAAAAGCATTTGAACCTCTTCTTGTGCATATTGGATTTATAGGGCGTCTTAAATAATAGCGAGTATATATATTTATATAATAAATGGTAGATTAAGGGATAAACACAGCACCACAAATTTTGTTTTGTCTAATTTTTTTATAAATAGAATTAATCTATTTGGTCTTTATTGATGTTTTTAATTTTTTTTTAAATACATATATTACAGATCATATGAACACAACTGATTCGCTGTGCTTGATGATAGGTCTAAAGGTCGCACAGCAAGCGACAACATGTTTAGTCAGCTGGCGTCTGGCTTGACTTAGTGACAGAATGGATAGTTGGGGCAGGAGTGGCCATCGACTCCAGCGGGAACTTGAGCTCCAGCTCCATGGTTGTAAGCTGGGGCGGCGTTGTTCCATCCTCCGTTCCATCCGCCATTATTGTGTCCACCGTTCCATCCTCCATCATTATTGTTCCATTGGCTTTGATCTTGACTCACTAAGAATTACATTGATCGAATTTAATAAATTAATTTTATTTTTAATTAATTTAAGTTACCATCTCCGTAAGCTCCGGCTTCTTGAAGACCTTCTCCACGATAATCTCCATCTCCGGTGTATTCTCCAGCATCTAAAGCGTTATTAGGGGCATATCCGCCTTCGTTTCCGTTCCATCCTCCGTTGTGGCCGCCGTTCCATCCTCCATTATTACCTCCGTTCCATGCTCCGTTATTACCTCCGTTCCATGCTCCGTTGTTTCCGCTGTTCCATCCTCCATTATGGCCGCCGTTCCATGCGCCATTGTTTCCACCATTCCATGCGCCGTTGTTACCCGCGTTCCATCCACCAGCGTGAGCTCCTGCATTAGCTTGGACAGCAACGGCTGGATTGTTACAGTTGGGGAAATTTGGGCATGATTCGGGGCTTACTCCTGCTGGGAATTGATGGGCTGGAACTCCACCAGCGAGTGGTCCATTCCAAGCAGCAGCGGCAAAAGCCAATGAACAAGCGAATACTGCCTAAAAGATTTATAAAAAAATAATCACTTTTCTTCACGAAATCCAATTAAAACTGCAGGAACTTTGTGGAAACTGATTTAAACTAATTAGACACTCGACTAGATAAGAATAAGGAAGAACAAAGGGTGCGTGTGTTCCTTTGCTTACCAGTTTTACAAACATGTTGATGTATTTGCGGTGGATTTCACAGTGACAATTAAATCAAAGGCATTGTGTATTTATATACCGAAACCACACCCTGCAGAACCGTTCTAGGGAAACGCAGTTTAGAAAAAATGTATTTAATCCCACACGTAAAGGGAACCAAGTTTAGAGGTGGTAAAGGCGTCGCCTTACGGCCGTTTTGTTATTAGAAATGCGGCCGCTGCTCAATACTCCATTCCGATAAATTTGTACTCCCTGTCGCATTGGTTCCAAGGTTTCCTGTAAGATACACTTCATTGCCATGGTAAATATTCAATAAATTTAAAAAAAATAGTGTATCGAGCCGGCAGCACCGCAGAGCAAAAACCGCGGCATTCCTATTGTAGGTGAGGCTTTCCTTGTCCTCTCTACGTCTAATGCAAGTACATAAACCTCCGCGCAATGATCCACATCATCATCGTTTACACGGTCAATACACATCGATCCTTCGACAGCATCTATTTATTTCGCTTAATTATGCACGCTTGAGGAAATACGCACCGGCACTGAACGCGTCGTGTTAATTTAACAAATTAATTCAATCTTCGTGGCGAAACGTTAATAGGTTACACCTGCGTCTAGTTGATGACAAGATTTAATATAATTAAGGTTATAATTAATTTTTTATGTTTAATTATAGCACTTTAAATTTTCATTATTACAACATATGTTTAAGTAATACTTTTGCCATATCTAGATCCTTTATGTTCTTTCAAAGGAACCTTAGACATGGTGTCCAGGAAATTCTTCATAATGCATTTCCTTGGTTTAGATGCATCACTACTCAGAATTATATACTTGAAAGTGAGCATTATCATTGTCTTGTAGCTAATAAAAAGAGATTCTTCTTATAAGTTAAAAAACTTAGGAAACCATTAAATCGAAACTTCATAATGAGTATTTTAATAATAATAATAATTATCTTTATTGTACAATAAATTTCACGAAAACAAGATATGTCATACATGATATAAAACAAATATAATTCAAAACATTCGTACTTTATTATTGTCAGAGTGTTTGTTAGTTATGGTGGGTTCATACAACGTGTTTTAATTTTAGTCGTAGTTTTAGTCTTAAACGTTTGCGTTAGCTTTAGTTGTAAGGAAAGGTATTGGTTCATGCAATATTTAAGCACAACATATTAAAGCAAAATTTTGACATATAAAGAGTCGTGCTAAATTAAAAATACAAAAAGAAATCTGGGGGATCAGGAGTGAAACCGTTTTATTTTTTAGAAATATTTTGTTTCTGATATTATTTGATAGTGATCATAGTGATTTAATATGAATAAAAAGAAAATTGTTGTCGCTGCTAGTTCAATGTGTTTGAATGCAGCATTATTAATTGCACAGAGATTGAAGAATAAAAGACGACGGCGTTTTGGTAGAAGGCCCATCAATAAGAATCGAGAATTAGAGGGGAGTTATGCCACTCTTATTAATTTCTTTTCCAATGCTTCTATGCATAGAGATATAGAAGGGGGCGATTTACAATTTTTTAAATATGTGCACATGTCATTCGAAGAGTTTAAACAATTGTTAAAACTGGTTACACCTTTTCTATCAAAAACGCCAAATAATGGTGCAATTTCACCATCTGAAAGGTTGATTATAACCCTACAGTAAGTTTTTATTCAAACCTTGTGCGTTAGCTTTGGTTGTAAAGAAAGGTATTAGTTCATATAATATATAAGCAAGCACATTCAAGTAAAATTTGGACATATAAAGTCGTGCCAAATTAGAAATGCAAAAAGAAATCTGAGTGAAAAACGGAAGAAAAGAAAACGGAGTGAAACCGTTTTGTTTATTAGAAACATTGTGTTTCTAACACATTCTAACATTATTTAATATGAATAAAAATGAAATTGTTGTCACTGCTAGCGTAATGCGTTTAAATTAGGGATTACAATCTCGGGATATCGGGATCGCTGGATCCCGGGATTGTTCCTATAATAACCAATTCTTCCGAATCTGGGATTAATATGTCGTTGATCAATGATGGTCAGAAAATAACAAAAATCACCAACAAAAAAACAAGATCATTAATGTCATCATTAATCACAGTGAGTTTTAAATTATGAGAAGTTAGTTTGACTTTTAGATCGGGTCTTATTTGTCATCGAGACATAATCTTAATAAAGCAGATATTGCTTCCAAAAGACTTGATACTGTCCATAGAAAACTTAATGCTGCTTATAGAGGACCTGATACTGCTTAAAAAGGATTGGAAATGTGTCCAGAATACTTCAAAGAAATGCTTGCAGAAAACTTGACATTGCCTTTGGAAGACTAAAAATGCATCCAGAAAATTTCATACTACTTTTCGAAGACTTTTAAAAGACTTGATGTTGCCTCCAAACGAGTGAATACTGCTCCCGAAGACTCCTCTTTGAAGACTTAATACTGTTTTTCTTTTGCTTACAAAAGACTTACACTGCTTCCAAAAGATTTGATAGGCCCATAGCAGACGTAATACTGTTTCTAAAGAACCCGATATTGCTTCCAAAAATCGTGTCAAAATAGAAAGAAGGAATGTTCAAAATACTTGTAATGCTTTAAAAGATTTAATACTGCTTCTAGAAGGCTTGAAGTTCTTCCAGAAAACTTGATATTGCTTTTGGAAGACTTGAAATGCTTGATGAAAAAACTTGATATGTTTTGAGAAAGCTTGAACTTCTTCCAGAAAAGTCTATATAGCTTCTGAAAGCCTTCTAAGCTTTAGAAGAATTGAAATGCTTCCAAAAGTATTGATATTGTTTCTAGAAGACTTGATATTGTTTTTAAAACTTCTGGCAAAAAAACATGTTCATTGCAAAAACAACAAGATATTGTTGATAAACTATTTGAGTTATCTTGACTGGCAGATTGATCTAGGCAATTTTGAACTGTGGATTTTTTTAACTCTTTGGATACTATTAGATAAAAATTATTTTAATAGCTACATCCGATGTGGTATCAACCAATATTAAGCGATTTTTTCTTCCTAAGATTTAATACGATTTACTTTAAGTAATAGATTAGGAATTGATAAAGCAGCGGAGTAAATAGTGCATCTAGCAGAAACGAGTAATGGTTTATTATTACTCGTTTTATTATTTTTTATTTTTTAGTTGTAATGTCGGTTTGGCAATAAACATACGTAAAAGAAAATTAAAACATTCTAATTTTTAACAAAACTGTTCTTTCAAAAAAACACCCCATGTTTTAAATCACCTTTTGAACTGTTTGAACATTTTAAAGCATATCATACAGTTTTAGAAATGCTTGTTTTAAACACTTTATTTAATATATAACAACCCTGATTGAAATTATTATTATAATTGAGGCGCTGATGCATTTTTCATTAATTTGAATGTTTACGAATTGTTCTATCTAACAACTATATTAAGTTTGCCCTTCTTTCCCTTCAAAAAATGAATATTACTCAAAACCGATGTTTGAAATCGGCAAACATAACACGTCTAACCACGGGTTTCATTTTGGATTATGAATAATAAAAAAAATTGTTTATTGCATTGAATCAAATAGGATAATCGTTTTTTAAGTAATTAAAGTCTGTCTTTGGTGAAAAGTAATGTTTTTGGTAATGATACAAAATAACAAAGTATTATAAACTATTAAATAACGTTAAGTACTTTATTAAAAAAACTGAAAACTGCTGGATTTGAGTTGATTTTTTACCTCATAACTAAAATATGATTATTAAAAAACATTTATTTTGTTGAATTCGCCCTCATGCAAAATATCAAGAACAGGGATTTCTCAAAATCATACTTTGTTGATTTTGCCCTTGCTATTCTCAATGCCTCAATTGTAATATAATAAAATAAAAAGTTAACCAACTTAACCTTTATTTATAAAATAAAACGAAACACTGCCATTAAAGGCACGAAAGAGAAAAGTGCGCATGCGTTATGTTGCGACCGAGGGTTTTAGCTTTAAGAAGTTGAAAGTTGTTAAAAGATGTTGCATGAACAGTACTACACAATACCTTAACTTTTTACTCTTATAACTATAACTACGACTAATACTAAAACACGTTGCATGAACCCACCATTAGTTTACATTTTCTTTGCACCGGGGAGTGGGCTAAAATAAAATTAGCATTTTACATAGACTGAAAGCAAAAGAAGATAGGGTGACGACCATTATAGCGCGATTCACGAATAATAATAATAATACATTTATTGCCTCAAAAAGAAATTACAAAAAGAAAAGTATACATTAGCAACATATAAAGATCAAGACAAAAGGATCAATTTATCGCTGTAAGTGATATCTTCCAAGAGACCCAACTACTACTGTGTATAAAATTAAACTCGGAGATTATGGCTAGCTGCGGTAATATGATATCCTTTGCAGGATTAGAAATGAAGCAAACATCAATTATCAACATACAAGATAGACAACAAACACAAAGAAGTCAAGAAGACAGTTGGAGAGTAAGAAAATGGCATTTCAATAAATTTTTAAAAGACACAAAACTTGTTGCATTGCGAATAGTGACAGGTAGATCGTTCCATAACGCAATCGATAAAAGATCTGCGAAAAATCTCAGTAGCATGAACCGGAAACATTAAGGTGGTATCAGAACTGGATCGGGTGGACAAACCATGCGACGATAAAAACTTAAATGAGTCGGACAAATATGCAGGAGTGCAGCTCTGCAGATCCTTATACAAAGTAGAAAGTTCCCGAAAAGACCAGCGATTCTGCAGTGTAAGCATCTGCAAATAATTACGATACGCCGTTATGTGCTGAAACCTCCCCAGATCAAAGATGTAGCGAATGCAATTATTCTGAAGTCTCTCCAATTTATTCTGGAGAGTTAAAGAAAGATCAGGATATACCACATCACCATAATCAATATGATAATAAAGGGAAGATACGAGTGAAAGTTCATTTTTGAAAGTAAAGGACGAGTGCCAAAAGCAATAGCTTGCGTTTTCGACGGATTTAATTTAAGCCCATAGCGTGTAGACCATTCAAGAATACTGACAAGGTCATTATTAAGACGAAGTACAGCATCTTCAAGGTTATCAATAGGTGTTGAAGTATAAATTTGAAGGTCATTAGCATACAAATGATAATTACATGAAATATTATCAGTAATACCATTTATAAAAATCGAATAGAGCAAGGGTCCTAAAACTCTACCCTGGGGAACCCCACATTTAATTTCATAACTAGAAGAGAGCTCAGAACCAATACGCACATATAAAGATCGAAAGGAAAGATATGATTGGAACCAGGATAAACAAGAAAAGGAACATCCAATAGAAGCAAGTAAGGATAATAAAATAGTATGGTCAATAGAGTCAAAGGCCTTACTAAAATCCAGAAGAACCAGTAATGAAACACAACGTTCGTCACAAGCAGATCTAATGTCATCGGTAATTTTAATAAGTGCTGTAGCTGTGCTATGTCCTTTACGGAATCCAGATTGCATCTTATTGATTAATTTAAATTCCCCTAGACATCTGGTAATTTGTAAATAAGCTAAACGTTCAGTAGCCTTTGACAATGTAGATAAAATGGAAATGGGACGATAGTCACTAATATAAGAGGGATATCTAGTTTTAGGGATAGGAATCACATTAGCAATCTTCCAGTTTGAGGGAAATATAGACCGTTCAAAACAAAAGAAAAATTGAAAATATGGGTTAATGGTGTAATAATAACATCTAATAATTGGAAAGAGCATTTTAAGGTCAATTCCATCCGCTCCCACACTAGTAGGTTTAGAGTATAACAAGGCGTCACACACTTCAGAAGCTGTGATTAAGTTAAAAGAAAACGAGTAGGAGTTGGATGATGCAGGAATATTAGCAATAGTGCTAGCTCTTGCTGTATTATCAATAACCAAGGAAGGCTCAGCAAAACTTTTAGCCAAAGTTTCACAATCAAAAATAGTCTTATCGGCGGGAGGTTCGACCACTCCAAGAGATCGCATAGAATATTACGAATCGGAATATCAAGAAAATAATTTGCGCTAAGAAGAGCAAATTGAAAGGCACTAATATTGTAAGCAAGGGAGATCTGACATTATGTAGAATGTTGTTGTTGAAGGAAACAATTAATAGAGTGGGTGCTCATGCAGCGCTATGAATCAATAACTGTAATGTTTATATGCCAAAAAGGATAATAAAATTGTGGAAATTAAGTGCCTGAACGATATTTATGATTTGGTGGGAAGAAAGATACGAAGTTAAGTTTATCTTTTATACGTTTTTATTCAAATTTTGTAATTATTGATTTCTGATTTATATGACTGATACTGATATCGTCCTAATCTAGCAGTATGGTCTGATGAGTAATAAAGAATTAGTCGTGGCACATGTGAACGCTCGCTCACTTTTATCAAAGATTTCTGAGGTTAGACAGAAATCTTGAACTGAGATTGATATTTTTTGCATTTCTGAAACCTGGTTGTCACCGAAGATTAGTAACGATGCGGTAGGGACTATATACGGCTATTTTCGCAAGGATAAAGTGCTACGCACAAATACTGCGCGTAGCACTTTGAAATGCAGTTTGATTGATTGTATTGATAAGATGGTTGTTATCATTATTGGTTGTTTGTATAAACCATCTTTGAATAATGTAATCTTTGTTGAACAGCTGGAAATACAATTAACTGTACTTAAGTTACAATATGATAATGTTTTGCGCCTCGGTGATATAAATATTAATATGTTGGACACTAACAATAATGATACAATTAGTTTGCTTACTTTATTTGATTCTTTACAAATGTAATTGTATCAGATGTTTCAAATTTCTGATAATGATCTACTTTTTGTAAGTGTAGGTTTGCCAACTTTTATCGTAAACCTTTTTATTATTCCTTTAGAAATTTCTTTAATTTTGAATATCGTCAGTTTGCTAGTCATTTGTCTGAAATTCCGTTTGACATTATTTATTACTTAGACATAGATGCTAAAGTCAATATTAAGATCAGGTGGTTTCCGCTCGTCTTACAGATGTTGATTTAATAAATCAGGCCTTTGTAAATGATATGATAAATTTCATGATAAATTTCTATAAGAATTCTACAAAGAATCTGGATCCTTCCTTTCGATTAACTGGTGTGAATGAAGATAAGATCATATGATTATTAACGGAATTTCTCAGCTTTTGTGCCACATGTGCCAGACAAGAGTGTGTCAGACGTGCTGTATTCCTTTTGCTTTTCAATAAGCAATAATTAAGCTACTTATGGCGTGGACTTCCCTTGCAATAAGTCTTTTTTGAATTGAATTGTTATGATATAGATATTGATATGGATTTGATTTTTGTTCATTTTTTTTAAATTTTCTTAATTTATTCTTTTTTTAACCTACAAGGTTGAGTGTAAGAACAGAAAGTGTCATTGGCAGTCATCTAAACTGCGCTTTGAGGTTCTTCAATAATTAAATATTTAGTTAATTGATAGCTAAAGTATTCTCATTCCGGAAGACGCAATGTCTTCAACGTGTAGTACAAAAGACATTTTGCGAAAAGAATTAATTCTCAGATCCTTAAATAAAGATAGCTTCTAAAGAAGAATAATTTATTTCTATATAATAAAAAGATGGCAGAGGAAACATTTTTTGTGTCGTACTTATTAGTACGACACAAAAGCACCGTACTTATTGACATTAATCTTTAAATGATTACGGTACACCATTTCACCAACACGTCCAAGTTCGACTGAAGACTGACAACAAGAAAATTCAAGAAGATTTGAGCCTTGAGGAACGCCGGACCTAGTAGTAAATTACACACATACATAACTGTTGTAGTATAAATAATTAACAGGACACGACAGATAAAAAGTAAATAGTTTCGTAAACTTTGGTGATAACCTAAAAGCACTCAAATTATACAATAGGAGTTCGTGATCTGTTATATCAGATGCTTTAGCAAAATCACAAATCGCTTCAGTAAACACCGCAAAATTGGTAATCGTTGGACGACGCTTTATAAACCGACCTTCATAAGGTGTCACAAATGCACGACTGCACTTATGGATACATCATCATATAAATAATCTGCTCAAATACTTTGGCGAAAGTGATCAACACAAAATTGGTTTTCGTTGAACGACGTTTCATAAACCGATCTTGATAACATGACACAAATGACTAAACTTGTTGATAAATCGAGGTTGGACAATAATGATATCGGTCGATACTCACAGATACTGGTACGTTTGTAATATTTGAATGCAGGAACAATACGTGCTTCCACAGTTCAGGAAACGAGCTAATCGTTAAATGAATTTTATAGGAGATAACACCAAATACAGATAGATATATCGAGTGATATAGTTACTTATAGCAATGATACGGCAATTCTGGCTTGAAAACGAAAATTATATGGTTTAGGCAGATAGTTGCAAAATTCCTTCTAGAGAAATTTTTCGCTTTTAACATACTAAATGGTTATTACAGACTTTCTCTGATCTGTTTTCCTGGCCACTCTAGAGTTGCTGGTAATGAAGAGTTTAAGGGGCCAGAACCAGGCAGCTAACCAGACAGATTTATGTGTAACACCATTAAAAAATAGGTATCTTTACATCGATACTATCGATTAAAGATACACCTCAACTTGTTGGCATGTGGGGATCGCTGATTATGTTAAATGCCTCATATGTGCGGAGGACAAATGGATGGTTGAGCCACTTTCTTGTTGTTAATCGTATCAGATTCTCCATTTTTGGGTCGCAGTTTATCTTCCTTAAGGATTTGAATGACTTATTAATATTGATTAAGGGCATTGGATAGCATATGGTTACCTTCTTAATTCTCTGCGTGTCTTGTTCTGAACTCAATGTCTCATCAAGGTCTCGTGGAATCAATTTGAGCATACATGAAAAAATAATCATAATCTATTAGGGCTAGAAGCATAACTTGAATCTTCTATTGTAGTTAAGACACTCGGATGCACTGTAACACGTTAGTAGCAAAAACTCCTAGGTTGTTCAGATCTCAACGTTCTTTGGGAATTAATTCAATACCTGAAACAAAAATCATGATCTACTAGAGCTATAAGGACAACCTGAATCTTTGTAATTAAAACACTCATATGATCTGCGACTTGGTGGGCGAATCGAGGCATCTATTGTCAGGAAATAGTGAGGAGTCATTCTTCGGTATTAACCCTCGTATTCCGGTGCCTGGGTCTATTTGGACCCAAATAAATTTTTGCGAGAAATTGTAATAAATAGATTTGTCGTTACTCAAGGAGTGCGTTAAGTTAGATCGGCGTCAAACGGACGTCCCGACGAAAAAACGACGAAAAAATATGTCTCGACCGTTTCTTTACAGCGCCAGGCGTCTGTCTGTGTAAGAGGCTATAGCGACAATACAATTGCCATTAAATTCTTGATTTAGTTCACAGAAGGTGTATTTTAGAGCAACGATCTACATCGAAAAATAAAATGTTTGCTAATTTTGTAAATAATAATGATGATTATAACAATGAAGTGTCTTCTGATGATGAATGTGCGTCATTGACTTTTAGTGATGCAGTACCAGAAGAAGAGGATTATGAAACTGATGAGTTTAGTGGTGAAAATAGTAATAATATGTCACACTGTAAAGACCAAAATGTTTGTGGACGAACATGGAGATATATTTCCCCCACAAACAGAGATGCAGCATCATATTTGGTAAATATGATGCTACACTCACAGCAAATTCTGAGGGTGTAGAAACCATGGAACAATGTTTTGATTTATTTATAAATGATGAAATCATGGACATTATAATTACTTATACAAATGAAAAAGCGGTTAAATATTATGAAATGTTTTCAAATAATATATGGAAGCCGGTAGACCGTGTTGAATTGAAGGCATTTTTTGGGATTTTACTAATTACTGGCCGTTTTCGGGAATCACGTGAAAGTAAAAAAGATCTATGGAAGAAAAAGATTGCTTATAGTCGACAAATTTATCGAGCATCTATGTCTCGTGATAGATTTACAAACATTTTACGATTTTTGGCGTTTTGACGACTTTCAGACACGAGAAGAAAGAAAAATGACCGATAAGTTGGCAGCTCTGAGAACCATTACAAATATTTTAACAAGAAATTGCAGAGATAATTACCGAGCGTCTAATGTAGGCACTATTGATGAACAATTAGTAACATTTCGAGGAAGATGTCCATTCAAGGTGTATATGCCGAGCAAGCCGGGGAAATATGGGCTGAAATTATGGGCCTTATGTGACGCTACTACATATTATTGTTGTAATTTTGAAGTGTATTTAGGAAAATGCGGAAACACACCGGAGAAAGGACAAGGACAACGAGTAGTTAGAGTTCTTTCAGAGTTTTGGAAGGGATCTAATCGAACTATCACAACCGACAATTTTTTTACGGATATCTCACTTGCAGAGGATTTACTCAAAGATAACATATTTATAGTGGGAACAATGCGGAAAAATAGAAAGGATTTACCAAAATCTTTGTTAACAATATCCGGAAGAGCTCAATTCTCTTCCGATTTTATATTTTCTGAAAATCTAACACTTGTGTCGTATATCCCAAAACCAAGAAAATGCGTAGTTTTACTTTCGAGCGTTCATCGAGAACATGCTATTTCTGACGAAAATAATAATTACAAACCTAATATTATCAATTATTACAATTCAACAAAAAGCGGAGTGGATGTTTTAGATAAAATTCTAAGAGAATACACTTGCCGGAGATGTACACGACGTTGGCCTCTGTCGCTTTTTTTACATTATATAGATATTGCAGCCTATAATGCATTTGTACTATGGCAACTCAAAAATCCGGATTGGGCAACTGGTAACATAAAATCAAGAAGAAAACAATTTATAGAAAATTTGTCTGAACAGTTAGTTGCTGCAAACATAGATTCTAGAGCTAGAGCATTTGAAACCAATGCAGTAGTATTTTCGAGACACATTGTGGACGCCATCGAAAGTACAGGCCGAAAAATAAATAAACAAATGAGTACAACATTAGAAAAACGCTCAAGATGTAGCTTGTGTATTGGAAATGACAATAAATATAAATCAAAATGTGATGTTTGTCATAAATATGTATGTAATATACATTCAACATGTACAAAAAATATTTTGTGTACAAATTGTAATGATTTAGAATAAATATTTTTTATGTAATTTTTTTTAAATTTTATTTTTATGTATTATTTTATATCCCTAATAATAGTTCACCTTTAAAATAAAATAAGTCAAAATCATAATGGCAAAAGCTTCATTTTTTATATTCTACGTAAACAAAAACTGTTCGGGTCTCGGTTGACCCAGGCACCGTCCGCAACGGTTGGCGAAACGTCAGTACTGCGAGGGTTAAATGTGTTTAACGTAGCCGTGATTTATTATTCTAATTATCATTCTCATCATTAACATTCATTAGCACTTTACTTAAGTTGTCATCGAAATACTTACTCAAAGTTCTATTTCAAACATAGCGTTTACAAGATTGTTTTATACTTGAATATCTTCCGTTTTTCATAAAATCGATATTTCTTTCAAGTTCTTGAACTATTCTGTTTGTATATTCTCCTTTTATCTTATTTTCGATGTCTTGTGAGATGTCTCGTGCCAAGGTGACTATGTCTTCGTTTTTCGTCCACTAGTATCAAGTTGTCATGTCATCATGTTCCAAAATCATCATATGTCGGAAAGAACCGAGTGCTAAAATTTAACTTTTTCCCGCGAAGGTAGATAAAAACAAGGATTTAATACTGAAAAGAAATATTATTTTTTTTAAGTTTTACATTTTATCTCTGCTGATAGATCGTAAAATGTCACTTTTTCGCCCATGAAGCAAAAACGTTGCAGTACTTCTTTCCCGTGGGCAAAAAAGTAACATTTTACTACTTGTATATAGAGATGAAATGTTCAATTTTTTTACCATTATAAAAAAAGAAACTGTAGCACCGCGAAAGACATGAATCACTAAGCTGGAATATTAAGAAAACAATTACTTAGATCTATTTAGTAAAAAGTCATTGATAAAAACATATATCGATACACAAAGAATTGCAAATTTTTATATGTTGTTTAAACAAATGAATATACAGGACGTTTCTGTAAATCGTGACATAATTTTAATCAGAAACAGTAAAAAATGTAAAAAGATTGACAATTCGGGTCTAACGTTCCGATCTAAATTTATAATGACTAAGATATGGGCCTTGAAATTGATGATATTTTTTAATATTATTAATTAAGTTTGTCTGCGTAAATTGGGTCCAAATCCACAAAGCAGTATTCTAATATCTTATTATTATTTTTTATTATTACAAGCTATCTAGACGTTTCTTTTATACTGCGATACTTTCTCTACTTCTTTTTACATCTATGTGAGACAGTAACAATAAAATTAAAATTATTAATACACTAACAATAAATATACAATTTATAGTTTTCAATACTATATGTTAAGATTTAGAATTTATTCATGCATGTTCCCAACAAGACCATAACTATCTATACATGTGCGTTGTTACATTGTATCCAACGTTGTCCCAGATACAGACAAAACAATAAGAAAAATTCGAAAACACGACCTTATTGCTTACTCTTGGTATAATTTAAAGCGAATTTCAGATTTCAAATTTTCATCAAGAATCTGGATCCTTTCCTTTCATCTCTTTGGGATCATGTATTATAATTGTTTAAAGTCTTGCATCGACTGGATTCAAGGACAATCGGTGGTGTGGTCGCGACCACGTCCTCTGACAAACGTGTAATTAATTCTTAAGTGGAGGAGAGCGCGTTTCGCCTTTCGGCAATCTTACGAGCTCATGAACCTTTTGCCCAGAGAAAGAGATAAACAGATTGAGTGGGCTCACTCAATGGGATAGATTTATACACACTGCCCGAGACGAGACACGGCGTTTAGTTTACTCGACGATGAATAAATCATGAACAGGTGAATCAAAAATATTGTCATTCATTAATCGCACTCGACGAGAATTTTTAAGCAAAATTGTCCACATTATCTTTATTGATTTGGCGACACCAACGTTCTTTGCAAAAGGTGATTGGCGTGGGTCCAATGGGACATAAAATAACGAATTGCATAAAAATCGTTGTAATGAATGAGAAAGGACCGATATTGCAAGCCTGGCCATAGAGACTTGTGAATACATTTTGTCGCATGGCGAAGCAAAGAGTTAAATATCAAGGTCGTTATATGGCTTATAATACGGTGTATGCATCGAATATTGTGTTAAGTGTCTTAACATTAAATTCGAGGAAATTTCACCATGGCATTTACAAAATTGGTTACGCATAATACGTTTTTCATTAATCAATTAAATCATTCTTTCCTTACTAATTGAGTTTTGCATGACCTTTTTTACATTTAACAAAAACCGTATTAGACACATTCCTAGAGCATGCAATAATTGGAATGGTGTAATGATGATGGTTATTTGCAATAATTGCTTTCCCGTAAATATGATCGTAAAGCACGTTGAGTTTGTGATGTAATGATTTATGGTTTAATTTAGAAGTAAATTGCGTTAATTAAGAATATGTTGTAATTGGAATAAAAATTTCATTAAGTTTTAACAATTCCACATCGTTACAATAAAAAAATTGATATGTTTAAAGTTCAAGCCTCTTTCCCGATCTAATTGTGCACAATTATGGCATTTCTTCGTAATAATTACTTCCAGTTGACATTCAAAGGAGATATTTAAAATGTAATAATTACAATGGCTCCATACACATATCTCAAGGATTCAATTAATTAAAATTAAAACATGGAATGTTATTAGGTACTAAATCGAAGATAATACATCTGTAACTTTCCTATTTTGCTAAACAAGGCCAAGAAACTTAGAAAACCGAAAAAAAATCATACAAATATGTACACAATGAATGTACATTTTTTTATCCGATGCAGATATATTTGCAGGAGCATTTCTTCGACTTGTAGGTGTAGCACGCTTATGGTAATGGTCAAGATAACACGCGGCGAATGAGTGCAAGGTTATTTAAGTCTTACAATAGCAAATACGGTGTGGCCAGTAATATACAATGAATCAAGAGGAAATTGACCGGCAAGAACGAAATGTCAGAAAATAAATATTTACTAGCGACATTTCTTATTAAAAATAAAAA
The DNA here is from genome assembly GCA_036711965.1 of Onthophagus sagittarius. Lineage (NCBI taxonomy): Eukaryota > Metazoa > Arthropoda > Insecta > Coleoptera > Scarabaeidae > Onthophagus > Onthophagus sagittarius. The sequence continues at coordinate 54,387,761 of JASERS010000002.1, read as the reverse complement.
TCAAAAAACCAGTAATTTCGATTAAAATAAAGAAAAATCGTTTCAATTTGCATACAAAGATAAATATTTAATGACATTTTATTGATAGGAAATTGAGTCCGTTTCAACGTGAGAAGGTGGTAGAAAGTGATTTTGCCCCAATGCCACGCGAATACGCACGCAGCAACGTAGTGGTCGTACAAAGTTGTTCTATTTTAATATTTTATTATGTAGTCTCACACCTTGCGCCATTTGAAACTCCACGTTTATTGTCACCGAACCGGGGCGTGATCCATTGTCCCGTAATAAAATAGAAGAAAACGAACCTAAATTTCTTCCGCATTCCGAGTTAACTCATTTCAAAAGCAAAAAGTTGCGCGAAAAACCTATAAGTCACCTTGAAACAGTCATTGACGCAGTTAAAATCGCTTGGAAATCCATAAACTTTACTTTAACGTTCAGTGTTAAGGTCGAATTGTGGATATTTCCCCAATCGCGAATTCATTTCAACCCACATCCTGTATAGTATTGAGTTTCAATAAATTATTGCAAAACAATAAGCGTTTAATGCTAACGTCCAGTTAACGACGTCTGTAATAAATCCGATCTAAAGCGGGCGATCCAGATAAAATCTGTCCGAAGATAATGCCCTCGTAAATAAAATCGTATTGCGGTTGTATTTATCATTTCAACGGTGGTTTCAATAGGATTTCTATGACGCAAAGTATCTTTAAAATGATCATTACGTCAACAGGTTTCCTTTTATATGACATAAAGGAATATTGACAAAAAAAGAATGTATAATATTGCAACAAGCAAAACTTTTAGGGATTAGTTTTGTCCAAAAAGTGTATTGACTGAAATTGTAACAATGAAGTAAAAATAAGTAGTTGTTAATCTAATAATAAACAAATAATTAGCGAGATGTTGGGATAACAGTTTTCAGTGAGACTTTTAAACAACTCTTTGCAGTTTAGACTGATATTGTAGACAAGATTAGAACAGTATAAATAATCATGCATGATGATGTAGCATAGCAGACAATAAAACGTTAAGATCTGTCAAAATGTTAGCTAATTATAGTTGATTTAGTGTAAATTAGTGATGCAACAAGTGATTTTACCAAAGCCGGATACCCGGCATCATCTAAACCGCTTTTATTTTCAATTTTTTTTATTTAATGAATACTATTTAATAATGCTGGTTAAGTATTATTGTTGATATGGGCATCGATAAGTATCGTAGATATCAATACTTGTCGATGGTCTCGATATCTACGAAGTATCGAAAGTATTGGAGTGCGTTCTGTTTATCCATTCTGTTTACTTCTTATATTTTGAAGAACTGAAAAGACATCGAGGACGACTTTTATTGGAACCCAACCCAACCCAACCCAACTAAATTCAATTCGGCTGTAAACTACAAAAGGCTACTTAAAATAGTTAATTAGCACATGGGAGCACTCAAAGGTAGCTTCACGCTAAAAACAACTTTAAGTAGGATAGACTTGGTGTGATTCCCCGAATGAAACTTTATGGAAGATGTATCTCGACCGACTTGGAAGACCCCAAATATTATTCGTGATTAAGAAGTAATTTTAGCATGGGTTATGACATCCTGGTGATATATTTTGAATGAGAGACTGCAAAATTGAGCGTAGCATGAGTTATGACATCGATAGACACAAGCAAGAATTTCTATACTCCGCGACCTATATTTTGTACGATAAAGTCTGCTAACTTATTGGCAGCATTCTTTATGACATTCTGATGCCTGTACTTTGAATGAGAGGCTATCAACTTGAGCGCAGCATAAGCTATGATATTAATAAACACCTATTCAACTAGACAGCATCTGCAATTTTGTTGACAGTATCAGTTTTTACATTCTGACATCCATAATTTGTATGATAAACATATTGGCAACATGAGTTATGATAGCCTGATGCCCATATACTGAATGAAAGACGTGATGAGTTACGATATCAATAGACACCTATTCAACCAGCCAGTATTTATCAACTTGTGGGCAACATGAGTTTGGGTCCATATTTCCTCTTATATTAAAAAATATATCTACAATACTTTGCTTTAAGACAAAAGATCAATCAGTATCTTATAGGTTAGAACTAAGTAAAATTTGAGGTAATACATATAACAGGCCGTTCATGACAGTATGAAAATTACACTACACAGCGAGTTTACACGATGTCTTGTGTTGTCGCAAAGTAATGTGGGTGCAGTAGTCAATAACACAAGAAAAACTATTAAATAAAAATGCAATTTAATTATTTCTCTATCCAGTAGGAACAGTGTTGTAGTAACAATCGCTTCACTTTTCCTTTGAAGATAGGTTGGCAACGGCAACACAGAATGATGGAAATTTACTGTATAAGCTTATGCGCATATAATCACTGTTTTGTTGTGCTCTCTTGATATTGAGATTGGTGTTATGGAATGACGATTCTGTTCTTCTGCCTAGTGTCATATGTTGGTGAGTATCACCATCACCATGAATTAAAGTGGCTGAAGTAGGAGGTTCTAGCAGCTTCATGGGTTGAGATAATCCTTGTTCTTCTGATAAGGTAGGTTGCTGTGGTTAACTTTGCGTGTTTTTTCTTTCAGTTTTAGCTTATCGACGGCAAACCACTTTTTCTGCTTAGGACAGATTCAGTAAACCATTTGTGTTCTGTCCTGGATATATGTCTTGAAGAGTGAAAGTGAAGTACCCCTTATGTACGTACTTGAGTAGTGCTTCTTCCTTTTTGTTGAAAGCATTCGCTGTCAGTTCCAAAGGACTCATAACAGCTGACAATGTGGATCTTAGCTTTTGGCAACAATCAGTCACTTCTTTAAGACTCGATCAAACACCTTGAAACGTCTTCTGCCAGCAATGTTTAGAGATTTGCAAGCAGAATTGGCAGTTATTAACCTTTTGAGATTTTATGTTTTGCCAACATTTGGTATTTGAGATGCAAAATCAAATTGTATTAACAACTTGTGCCCTTTTGTAACAAATATATCTCCTGTCAGCATTATTTACTGTTTAATTAACAGTTTTTGGATAGTATTATATTTTTGTTTCTAATAGTACTTAACCTTTTTTAAACACACTCAATCAGTATCAAGTCTTCAGAAAACATTTTAAGTCTTCTAGAAGCAATATTCAGCCTTTTGGAAGTATTTAAAGTCATTTAGCAGCATTTCAAGTCCCCCAGAAACAACATCAAGTATTCTGACAGTATTTCAAGTTTTCCGCAGGCAAATCTTCTGCACGTATTGCAAGTCTTTTGAAAACCTTTTAAGTCTTTTAGAAGTTGTATCAAGCTTTCCAAAGGGAATATTGAGTATTTTGGAAACATTTTAGGATTTCTAGAAGTATCTCAAGTCTTCCAGAAGCAATGTTAAGTCTTTTGGAAGCATTTCAAGTATTTTACAATCAGTATCAAGCCTCCTAAAAACAATATCAAATCCCTCAGGGCCAGAATCAAGTCATCTAGAAATATTTCAAGACTTTTGAAAACACTTTCAAGTCTTTCAAAGACAGTACTAAGTCTTCTGGAAGCATTTCAAGTCTTCTGGAGGCAATATCAAGTTTTCTGGAAGCATTTCAAGTCTTTTGGGAACATTTCAAGATTTTTGGAAGCAGTATCAAGTCTCCTAGAAGCAATATTATGTCATAATTCAAAATATGTGTTCGCTTTACTCATAATAGATATCTAAGAACAAAAGTGCAGAAGAGCAATATTGTTGACATATAAAGCTGCTATTCCTTTTGTTCTAAATTTTTTTTTGTAACATACTCTGATTACAAAGTGTTACCATTAAGATCCTGTAAAGCAACGTAATTCATCTATAATTGTAAAACTTTACAACATACAATGTTTTTCTTTTATGTGATATTTTCCATGCAGTAGGCATGTATGGAAATAAACATTATTATAATTAAGAACAAAAACGCAGAAGAGCAATATAGTTAAGAAATTTACTGTCGTATGGTACAAATTAACTTTAATGTAATAGCATCCAAAGAGCTTAAGAAGTTCCACCAGAATAAGGGTTTAACATTATGTCTTGTTGTTTTGAGATGATATAAGTATATTTTAAATGGTAAAGTTGGTCTAGAAGTTTGTTGATAAGTCGGTAAGACTTCTGAACATAGGCGTCGGTTTTTGAAAATACGTTATGCAGAAAATCTCAATCGAGGCATAACGGCTTTACAAAATAAAAAGTTCTTCTAGGAGCAGTTCATGTTTTCTGGAACTATTGCAAGTCTTCTGGAAGCAATATAAAGTATTGTATAAATAGTATCAAGTTTTCCAAGAACAGTAACAAGCCGTCTGGAAGCGTTTCAACTATTCTTTTAGAAATATTAAGTCTTCTAGATGCACTATGAAGTCTTCAGAGCACTATCCGCATCCGTCTTCTTTAGACGCATTGCTGAACCCAAATCTTTCCACTTCTAGATCTAGTATTAGTTCTAGTTTTACTAAAACTAACACTACTAGTTATGGATGATGGGTACACCATGTATTTCATTGCAAAAAACAGGCGTCGCCCCAGGGCTGTAGCTCTATGAGCCCTTAGGTTTAGAATGGCGCTGATACTGGCTAAGCAATGAGAGGGATTCATGATTTCAAACGTAAATTGACTTTGCAAGTTTAAAACAAATGTTTTAAGACTAATAACCCCTGCAGCTGAAAACTGATAGAAACAGATGCAAAGATTTTGATTGGTAATTTTCAATATGTAGTTAAAATTTGATCCACTAAATTTTTTGATTCTTTGTTCTTTTCAATCTGATAAAAACCACTTATTTGTTCGTTTTTTATGGATAAATTAGCAAACTTTATAAATCGTAAAAATTTAAAGTTGAAGCAAACTTTTACACCTCGATATACAGTGCATTCCGGGTCTCCATAAGGTATAATTGTAAATGAAAAATTTTTTAAGTCAAATTCCATCTATTAATCTTTTGCAATTAAAGTCTGGATGTCATAAAACGAAATATAACCAAGATTTACGTCAAATATCCTCAAAGTACCAAAGTTAACGCAATAAGTTTCATAACCGTTGCAGTTCAAATTAGTCTTTCTGAGCGATGTACAACAAAAGTTGATTAAAATAAAATGTTAGTTATGTTAAATTATAGCGATATATCGAATTTTATTATTTTAGGATACAAAACCAAATTGCAGATTTTTAAATCATAACAACACATTTAACAAAACAAAACATTTTCGATAAAATAAATTAACATAAAAGCTTATGAAATAATACCAACACCAACACATAATTCAGCCTTTTTCCGACATTGTTTATAAATACAGTTTAATAATATGGTACACCGGAATTTTCTAATAACAGTTTCAATTTTTTGTTTTAAATAGTATAAATTGTTATAAAAATTTTCAGTGTACACTTTTGTTTTACATAACCCCAAATGGTCATGATTACGGATCATAATTACGGATTACGGACCATCCAACAATTGGATTTTAAAAAATATCCAATGGACATATTTAAATAATTTGCATATCATTCATTTTTTTTTCTAAATCCACGCCGTGAAGATAATTAAATAAACAATTTTCTAGTATTTCCAAATATCGGTCTTGATTCAAATTAGAGTTTATGAACAAAAGGTACACCACACATTCACGTTCTGGGAATACTGGCGTTTACAAGCTGTGTGATAACGTGGATTAGTTTTTAACCAGCATCGACAATTTTGTGATGTTACCACTCTTTTACAAGGAGGCATCGCAGTTGTCTCTTCACGAATTTGGATGAAGTTTTTTGTGATGAATCTATTTTGAATATGTATCCGTTTTACCACAGCTTTTGATCCAATGGCACTTCTAAGAGACTTAATTTATTTTTAAACTTTAAGGGTGTTTAAAATTAATTTCATATGCCGCTATTTTGACCTTTTTTTCTAGGTTATTTTGCTTTAGTTTATGTTTGTAATAAAACATTATCTTTAATATTTATTAATCAATTAAACAATTTAAAATATTGTAATAAAAAAAAGTTTTATCCCTTAATTTTTTCAGTAAACTTTGGGGATATTTCTTACATAAACTACATGTGGTAAATCTGCACGTGTACAATCATTTGTTTTCTTCGAAATAAAGAATGAAAATCCTTTGTGTTTAATAAATTGAAAGATAAAATAATATTACAACTTTACATTTTATTATTGGTTTACAAAAATATATACCGGGTGAGTTATTAGTATCCCTGCGGACAATAGTCACTAAACCGTTTGAGGAAGAACAAAATGTTTTTTACAAAAGTTGTTTAATCCACCACTTTCTATTACCTAAAATTATTTCCCTTTATATAGGGTGTTCTAGTTAGGTGTCACAGAGAGCACGTCATTTTTTTTTAAATGGAACATCCTGTATATTTTATCACATTATAAATACTACTAAATTTGTTGTTACAATCGCATAAGTTACTAATCTATAAAATTTATAGTTTCTGAGATATTCAATTGTTTCTACAAAATGTGCACATACAGATCCTTCTTAAAAACGTTGCAGAAACGACATTTTATCCTATTTTGCCTTGAAACAACGTCAGATAATAGTCAAACCCACTAGGTATATGACAGTATCCTAGTGTAGGTTCCCTTTGATTAATAATAAATATATCATAGGTAAACTTAGACCTATGATATATTTATTATGGAACCTGATGGATAATTCAACCAACACAAAAGATATAGTGTGTTCCATTTAAAAAAATTAACAATACATCATTTGAAAAACATCAAAAGTAAGTGAATTTTGAACACGCTGTATAGCGTATCTAATATCTTTGGATTATCGCTTTGGATCGCTGAATAATTTTCCTGATATTTACAATTTAAAGAAAAATGTGTAATAAAACACGCCATTATTGTACTTAATATTATATTCTGTCTATTTTTATCATTATTTTTGTAGTTTGTTTAATATTTGATTAATATTTTATAACAAAATAATTTTGCTGCCATATATCCAATTTAAATGCGACTTAGTACTTTATGAAATTTAAAAAGATTCATGTTATAAAATATGCAATTGCCATGCAATATAATTTTATTTTCTCTATTTTTATCTAATTTAGATCATTTATTTATTACAATTTCTTTTGCAAAATAAAAGAAGAATTAGTTAATATTATTCTATAAATAATATTAATTATAATACTACTATACTACTATAATACTACTATAAAAAATGTAGTTTAAATGAAGTGTTTACTTAAATTTTGAAATTTTAGCAAAATATTATTTTTGATAAATAAAGAAGCAAAACCTGATAAAAATATAAAAAATAAATTTATATGATATCACAATAATATATTTTAATACATAATTCTTTATAAATTTCATGAAGTAACAAGTCGCATTAAAAGTTGGTATATGATAGAAAAATTATTTTACATTATAAAGTATTAATCCAATAATTAAAGGAAAAACAAGAAAAACTGATAAAAATAGACAGAATATAATGTTATAATAATGGCATATTTTATCACACATTTTTCTTTAAATTCTAAATACCAGGAAAACCATTAAAGTTAGACACACATCATATTTACCATTAATTAAAGGAATCCCATGGACAATTCAACCAGCACATAATATACAGGGTGTTCCATTTAATAAACTTAAGAAAGAGCCCTTTTAAAAACATCAAAAGCAGCTGAACTTTATAAACACGCTGTATATCGTATCTAATATGTTTCGATAGAGTTTATTCATTGACTTTAACTATTATCTGGCATAGTTTCAAAACAAAATCTGAAAATATGTCGTTTTCAAATCATTTTTAAGAAAATACTGTAATGGAGACATTTTGGTGAAATAATTGAATATCTCAGGAACTATGAACTCTAGGAGTTAGTAACGTATGTGGTTGTATTAACAAATTTAG